>CM069314.1:21750000-23000000 GCA_035609425.1 Epinephelus awoara | reverse complement strand
TCTGCAATGACAAGACCACGATGAACAAACACTTTGTCTTTGACCAACTACAAGATGATGCGGCTTAAGATGACTAGTCTTCTCTGTATCAGTTTCAAAGTTGAAGCTGTTAAACTACGCCCAAAAACTGGAGCACCAAAGACTTTTAACAGTCATCTCATCTACTACAGTTACTCAGTTTCCATTTCCCCAGTGACACAGTGACTACAAGCACAATGAATCATATTAATTGGTCAGGAAAGCTGATACACTGAATGGAAAGGGTTAGCTGAGGCTGTCCCCTCCTTTCCTGGTTTACATCATGAGGTTAAATCTTTAGCCTCGTGTTAATCACACAACTGTAATTCTTCAAATCCAGAGCTCTGCCAGCACGATCAGTTGCACAGAAGGTTTCTTTTAATTTCTTAAACAGAGGATGAAATAATCTGAGCTAACATGTCAAAAACATGCTCAGCTCATAGACTTTTTTTATGTATTTCAGGACTAACTGATCCAGACTGCATTAGCTGCCAGAGCTGTGATACGAGGTCAGTGGTGGGCGTTGGGAGGACAGATGCGACACTTGATTGCACTGCCACTGGCGGCATCTTAGAGCCGTCTGCTCTAGTTAAAGCCCCCGTCGTCCCTTCACTTGTTCATGCATCATAAGTCAACCGTCCACAAATCCTCAAACTAACCAGATTTTATGTTCAATTACCCAGACTCTTCACTCCCTATGACATCCATCTTCAGCTAGAAGGACTACAGTAGATATTTAAAAAAAACCCAGAACAAACAGTCCTTGACACATTCTCCAGGATAGCAGCAAAATGTGTGCTTGCTCAGTACAAAAGGTAAATAACAGCAGCGGAGAGCCGAGCGTAGTATACCGCAGCAGGAGATGCAGAGAATGAGGTGAGCTCCCAGAGAGCTTTAGCGCTCCTGGGGCACTTTATCTCATATTTCTGAGCTGAGTAATGACTGAAAGAGACTGCCGAATATCCAGGCAGTAGTAGACAGGCTGTCAGCACCTCAGCTGGGTTTAAAAAGGGAGTACGGAGGAATGCATGGTCCGTGTACACAAAGCAAAATTGTAGCTGGCAGCTGAGGCAAGCTAGATAATCAAACAAGCTCTTAGAGACAGCAAAAAGCACAGAGCCAGTGTAGCAATGCTTGGCTGCAGACGCTGTATGTAAGCATGTATGTGGCCTGATAGATCTGGGAGCAAGAAGGGAGTGGCAGTCACAAGAACAGATTTGTTTCATGGGAAGTTTTTGAAGCACTGAACTGGATAAATACTTCCAATTCACGCTGTCACCTATCCAGTCTGGCAAGATAACGGCCGACAACCGCCACTGGAGTGCAAACATGATTGTTTTTTGGGGTTTTTTTTTTTAACAAGGTGGTGCATTCCTTTACTGTCAAGGCCCGCTGGCTGCCTTAAGATGGTAGGAAGGAAAGGTCCAGACTTCCTCCCTGAGGATAGAAACACTGTTCAAGGGTCAAGGGAGGCGTAGCTGCCTCTCCACCCAGAGGCCTGAGCAGAAGTAGGAAACGGACCAAATGAGTACTCCTACTGACTCCCTTACATGACTAATGGAAGATCTGGGGAAGTGAGACAAAATACCTAAATAAAAACTCAACCCTGTAAAGTTTGGAGCATGACAAAACCTCTTTACAAAGGGATAAACAGGGATTTGAGTTTTAAAGTTACAGTGATGATACACCATTATATGAAACTAGAGGACTTTAAGAATACACTGGTATCATCTATGTCATGCTGACATGGCCACTTTCCAGAGGGTCCCTTAAACTCTCACCTCAAGGTATCTCAATGAAAATGGGTTTTATGGCTACCCACAATCTCCCCTTTACAGACATGCCCACTTTATGCTAATCCCATGCAGTTTTGGGCAAAAACTAGAGTTGTTCCGATACAGGTACCGGTATTGAAAATGCCTCTGATACTACCTAAAGTTCTGTATTGGGTATCGGTGAGTATGCCAGTCTATGCACCGATCCGACACCACAAATTCTTCTTTGCCGCTCTTAAAACACTAGCCTACATAGCCAAGTTGTTCTTTGCAGTCACTGGCAACTACTGTTTTAGAGCAGTGAAGAAGAATGAATTTTTGATAAATAGTGTAAGGTTAGCAAAATGTCAGATATTTGGCATTTTCGATAGCATTTATTTCTAAACGTAATTGTTGATGTTTTACAAAAGGGTTTAACCTGAGCCATGCCATACAATGATAGCAATCATTTCACCACCATACAGGGTCAGTAGTATACAGCTGTTAATTTGTTTAACATTTTTTAGCCTATTGTATTGGAATATTTTTGCGTACTGGGGTTCCTAACAGTCTTGGAATTGCATAAATTGGATATGACTGAAAAGCTGAGATTACCAGTATTGTGGATTCATTGAGTCCAGTTATTTGTCTAGTTAGTCTAGTTATTAATGTGTGATGATGTTAGTCCTAAAATTAGCTATTTAATTTTAGTGAGACCATTTAAAAAAAAAAACAAAAAAAAAAACAGATGTCAGATGTCACTGTCTAAAATGACTTATTGGGACCTCCAGGATAATCACAGCACAGTAAAATTTTACAGCCACAAATTAGAGACCTTGGGCATGAATGGCTTTCATAGGTATGTTGACCATAGCAGGGTTTCTGAGCAGTTTCCAGAACAGAAGTGCTCGCTATCTCTTCGCCGAAAAATGCAAGTTTTAGAGAACTCTCCAAATGTCAAAAGTTTTTTTATACCAGTTGGCTGCATGGGTTTTTCTGTGGGGTTCCTCAAGGTCTTGGTGTCTTAGTGTGGCATTTTCGAGGGATTTTTTGCTATTTTTATTAATACTCATGGGTAAAAAATGCTTAAATCTGTGTAACAAATGGTAATCAGCCCAACAATTGCTGCAATAATCTTATTAGGCATGAAAATGGCCATCATATTTTTTTATCATAATGTTCTATGCCCCTATACACTCTATACTTTAAAGTCTGAAAACCAAAACATAACGTTTAACACAGAATTATAACTGAAGAAACTTGACACGGTGCTGAGTTGCATCTCAAATAAATCTTCAGGTTCCCTGCTTTCAGTTGAGGTATTTCACTTCTGTGGAGCATATAATGTGAGCCTGCTACATCCCATTGAAAATCCCCTGCCCTCCCTTAAAAAACAAAAAGCTGACAAGCACATTTACATTTATGTGCCCCCACTTGTCCGGAGGGGAAACGCTCTCGGAACGGGAGGAAAAAAAAGAAACTTACAGGAATGTTTGGAATTCTGCAACATGTCATTCGTCTTCAAAGTTTCAAGTGTTGCTGGAGAGCTCTGCTACAGTGTCAGGAGTGCATGGAGCTATAAAAACAAACATGCTGCAATGGACCAACCCCAGATTTGTTTTCGCTGTGAAGTGGACGGGTTAATAAATAAATCTGAGGTGAACGTTCCTTTGAAAGCGCCTCAGTTTGTGTGGTAACTTGTGTAGTCAGGAGCAGAATGAGTGTAAATCCGACTGGAAGGTTGTAGAGCTTACATGGCACTTTGTATCGACCGCTGATCGCTGCAGACTGGACGAGGGTGAGATAAGTGAGACAGGAGGCAGCTTACAGCTAGTGCTCTGTGGGTTGTTATATCGATGTAGCTGTCTGACATCCAGCGGCTGATTGGGAATAAGGTGGAGCCAATGAACATGAGATCTGACCCAATGTAACTCAAGCTATTTCCTTACTATTTACTTCCTCCTGCCATAGAGCAGAATGATATATTATAAAACAGATGGAGGGTAAAACACTATGGTCACTTTGCCAGTTTTAATACGTCATCTAGTGAGTTTCTACTCCTGCTAGTTCTCTATTACTGCAATTTGATGACATAAATTTGATCAGACATGATCACATGAAAGGACAAATTCCATTTTTATTTGTCTCATTCTCTTTATTTTTGACCATTTCTTATACTATTGGTCACAGTATCATTTTATTCACCACTTCTGTAGGGCTGCAGCTAACGATTACTATCACTTCAAATTATTCTTCCAATTATTTACTAGATTATCTGATTAGTTGTTTGGTTAAAAAAAAAGGCCAAAAATTATGAAAAAAATATGGGGAAAAATGTCAGAAAATTATGGGTTGTTTGACCACAACCCAAGACATATAACTACTGTCATGGAGGAGTAAAGAAACCAGAAAATATTCACAGTAAAGAAGCTGGAATGAGAGATTTAATCAATATCAAATTAGCTGGCGTACAAGTAAATGGTTGACTACTAATTGGTTAATCGCTGCAGCTCTAAATGCTCTCTCATACTGATTTGGATGTAAACTCTGCCAAGAACAGTATTGATTGGGGCCACTGGGCGGTGGGTCCCTTTTTAAAAGATCTAGTTCAAACAAATAGGAACATTTAACTTGCTTGAATTAATTCAAAATAAAACAGTTGCATTTTCAAACACAGCAAACAGCTTTACCTTTATCACAAAAAAATATGGTGTTGGATCAAGAATGCACAGCACGGTTTGCTAGTTTTCCCCTCTTACATTACTGACGGGGCATGAAGGCATACAAAAGGTCAGATGGAGAGTTCATTTAAGGGGTATCCCTGCTGTTACTCTTATACGCTGTGAAATTTGAATTTAAAGTCACAAACACAATATTAAACACCACATTCAAAGCAGTTTGGAACAACAGCTGCAAGGTTTAGGGTACTACTTTCTGTAGGAGGTATCAATACAATCTCCAATTTAAAACCCAAATCTCGACATTATGATTACCTATAATAATTCTGTAAGACCAGGCTGCACGTTTCTTACAGCTGAACCGACTGGATGGTAAAAGTTAACAAATACATGCCAGTTGAGTTTATGTTCTAAACTAGGCTAACTTGAGTTTTGGTGTTGATGGCTGAGCGTGAACTTATGGGAGCATTTTGGCCTTTATGGCATCGAAAAGGAAAGGAACTTGGACAAAAGCCACACTATATGAAAGTAAAATCGTTTAAATATCACATTGTTGCCCTCTAAGTCGCAATCCAATCAAATCATGAGGTGCCTAGAGATTCCCAGCCCTAGTAGGAGGTAGGGGTGGGGAAAAAAATCGATTCAGCATAGTATTGCGATATTTTTGTGTAGCAATATCGTATCATCACACAGTGCCAAGTATCGATTTTTTAAAATGATATAAATCATCAATATTACAAATATAAATTAAACTTTAGTAGCCTACCAGAATGATGAATGAGAATAAACGTGAGGTTGACAAATACATAAACTTCCCTTTAACTTTACAGATGCTGGAATTGCACTTTGTTTTTAAATAGCATCAGTATGATCTTAATAAGACTAACTCATTGGACACATGTCCCGCCATGCTTACTGGGAATTTAACGTGGATGATAACAAGAAACTGAGCTAGAAAAAGTGTTAAATATATAGGATTAATCTTAGAGGAAACTGCTATACGTATTGATCTTAACAAAATGATGTATGACAACCTCTTCAGTAAGTATCCACACATTTGACCAAGAAACTGTGAGAAACTTATCGCCTACAGAAACCACCTGAGGAGACAGACAGGGTAGTGAAAGTGACACTGGAACATGTTTGGAATAAGGAATAAGGAAAACCTGCAGACTTAACAACTTCAATCCTTCCTTGAGCTAACTCTTAGTTCTTAAAAAAAAGAAGAAGAAGAAGAAAAAACTCAGCAGTACGCTACGTGAATTCATAATTCCTCTGGGGCAGATGGAGGCTGACTGAAAGGCCATAAGGTCTACCTGACCTTGAAGACCTGCCAGCGCACAATTAAAAATTCCTTCAGTATGTCAGTGAAGAGACACAAAGGGGAAGTGTGCACATGGAGGAAACTCATTAACCTTTCCTGAGTGACTTGATAATTGGTTCGTCCAGGCAGAAAGTCACTGCTCCATACCTCAAACAACACATTTAACTGATAAACAAATAATCAATCTTCACAGCATCTGAGAGTTGGAGGAACGGCTCTTCCTTTGTGCTGGGTCACCCTGACACAGAGGGTGTTTGGGTGTAAGTCGCACTTTTCTACATTAAAAGAAGAGTGAGAACAATGCACAAAAACCTGACACATCTTCTGTATTAATCCAACGACAAGCAGACTATTTTTGTCTGGAACAATGATGTCAGTATACGTGTAATTTTCCAAAACTCCTACTCTCTAACCCGACTGTAACAGATCAGTCTGGACCAAACCAGCCCCGCTCAGCTGAGGGGGAAGGAGTGACAGGTGGTCAGAAAGGATGAATGGGCCTGGCTGGTAGGCTGAGAGCCGCTAGGCCTCGCCATGCTGGGAGAAAAACCAGGCCACTCCGCAGAGAGAGAGAGAGTTGGAGAAAAAAGGACAGGAAATGAGGACTCAGGGTAACCCAGAGAGACAGAGCTATGTGCAAAAAAAAAACTGCCACCTGCTCTCTTCCAGGGAGAAGAACTCACATTAATTCACAGCACAGGACAGGTACACCAAGGTTATATGACCAGGACATGAAGAGGACGTATCTCTTCTTCGTGAGATGCTACCTGCATTGATTAACACATAACAGCCCCCATTTCCAAACTGCTAATTTAAGAGCAGAACTAAAAGCACAAGTGGGCACCATGCTGGCTCAGCAGTCACATGCCCCGAGCTTGCAACACTGCATCTGATCTGGTGTTTGATCCCTTGGTTTGCTATACGTCTTACTTCCATTTCCCTATTCCCTGTTACTGTATGTGGTTTCCTTCAACCTTTCCCAAGAATTTCTGGTAATGGCAGTGCAATTACTTAAAAACAACCCAGCTAACGATTCATTTTATTATTGACTAATCTGCTGACTATTTATAGGATTAAGCCTCATTGATTAATTATTTTGTCGAAAAAAAATTGTGGACAATGCTCATCGAAATTTCCCAGAACCCAAACTGATGTCTTCAATTTGCTTCTTCAGTCCAACCAAAAGTCTAAAACCCAAGCACTGTTCATTTACTATCTTAAAATCACAAAGAAAAGCAGTCATTTCTCATATTTAAAGAGCTGGAACCAGCGAATGTTTATGTTTTTGCTCAAAAATGACTGAAACGATTCATCTGTTATCAAAATAGTTGGCGAATAATTTTCTTTCAGTTGACTTATCTATTAATCACCTTATCGTTGCAGCTCTAGCTGCCAATGATGGTAAACTGTTCCATTCTTTTAGACCTACATGTATGTTAAATACAGTCTTAAAAGGGCCATAAAAGAACCTTACTGCACTAAAACCAGGGCTGTAAATTGACTTTTTGTCCGCCTGACTTCAAAATTTTCAATCTGAAACAAGCTGAAACGTGTTGCTCTGACAATAAAGTTGCTCTAAATACTACAAGTGTTGCTGGAGTTTCTACGCCCAAGATTTCAAAATCTAACAGCAACTCAATAGACAACTTAAGTCTTTTTTTCTTGGCTGGTGAGTACAGCAAATTTAGCAGCCACTTGCATACCTTTCCACCATTTGGCTCATGTCTGGTGCCAATTTCCAACCCTGAAAGTCTTCTAGTTCAAGAACTTTTGGTCAGTTATTCAATTAGTTGTTCAACAGATGATTACTGGTCAATTTATTCATTAGTGACTATGTTTAATATATTAATATATTCCCACTAAGCTGTTTACATGGCTAATGACAATGAATATTCCACTGATAGTCCCATTGCTGCCGTGCATACTGTGCCGTGCATGCATTTTTTACGTTTTCCATCAGTGGCAGATTTGATCGATTGAGCAAACTCAGCCTTCCTCTTTCATTCCTTCAACCACCTCCTCGAAAAGGTCGGCATTGCAATATTTGCGCATATCCAAAAACCTGTTGATATCCAAGTCTTTCGCGATGTTTAGTTTAGTTTATTCAAGAAGGGATAGTGCAAATTAATAAATACACATGGTATAAAAATGCCAGAATTAGCCAAGAAGCTATTTTTCATCTGCAGTCCCTTGACCACAGTGTTACACAAGGCTTCCTAAAATACAACTAAGCAAAAAACACAGAAATAGACAGGGCATACAGTTTAAAACAGTTCTTTAAACACACTGAGAAAAAGGAAAAGAGTGTTGCTCCATCTGACCAGGCTTTTCTTTTGGGCATGCATCTCTACAATGAGTTGATTTGTGAACAATGGACTGTAAACAGACAAGAGGCTGTGTGTTGTAAACTGTGGTAAAACCCCAATTGAGACACATATTCCAAACGTGCAGTGCACATGTCCAAAGAATGCTCCTAAAACCTGAATAAATCTGACATATGCAACATGACTTCATCAGAGAAAGCTGCAATCAGAATAAGGTCTGACTCAGAATATCCAAACAGAATATGTTGTTTACATGACCCGCATCAAATTCAGAATATTATATTCAGGATTTTAGTGACAATGTGAACATAGTCGTTGAAAATGTTCCATGTTTATAATGCAAGGGTTGCTGCTTTTCTTTGTTTGGTATCAAGCTGTCAGTGAGAGATTTCTTTCTGTGTTATGACTTTTAATAGATTACAATATGAATTGATTAAATGAGAGACTAACTGACAAGGAAATTAAACATTATAAGCAGCCCCAAAGCTAACAAAATTCTCAGTGCTACAGAGCTACAGCAATTGATTAATCCACAGATTATTCAATCGATTAATAGTTTTGTCTTAAAATGCAATCAAAACAAGCCCCTGGCGACATCGTCAACATGCATGTTTTGTCCGACCATCAGTACAAATCAAAGACATTCAATTAACGATCATATGACAAAGAAAAGCTGCACATCATCCCACTTGGAAAACACCAACCACTGAAAAAAATAATCAACTGTCACAACAGTTTCAGATCAGTTTTCTATCAAACAACAAATTGCTTCAGTTCCGGAAATATCAAATACAGCCTGAGCACAACTGAGTTGAACAAAGCAGCCCTCTCAGTGTGGCGTGACAGCATGGCCAGGTGGCTCACTTTGCATACAGTGCACGTGTCCTTGTCTCAGAGGTTAAACAACCTGACTCACATCAATTAAAAAAAAGTGAGCAAAACATTTCAAGGAGGCAGCACGGATTGTTTTTTAACCTTATATAGTTAGAATACAGGAACATATTAAAACACTAACCCCCACATTAATCAGAATAATCTGTGTACATGTGTCTTAATTTGAAAGGGTGGGTTTTTTTTCTGGCTCTATTATAAGCCACTTCCTGACACAGTGACAAGGCATTTCTAGGGATGTCAAGTCTTTGGAGTCAGCAGGGCAAACAGGAAGCATAGCCCTGACCCGTCAGTGTGTCATATGCCACACACACACACACACACACACACACACACACACACACACACACACACACACACACACACACACACACGTCAAAACACTCCCTTGGACCAACAAAAGTCACCATCAAGTTGAGAAAGTAGGGCAGTGATCTGTCCTTGGTTAAACGCAGCTTTCACCATCTGCTTCGGTCCACGCTGAACTCTCAGCGCCTCCATGACAAGAGCAGCGACAGAGAGGAGGAAGGAGAAGAAGGAGGGATGGAAATGTGAAGGAGGAGTGCCGAACAGGACGAGCCGATTCAAGCTGAGGCATGTTGATATGTGCTGGTTCAGTTCAGAGTGCACAGAGTGTGTGTGTGTTTCTATCAGAGGCAGACAGAGAGGGATTATGAAAAGTGCACTGTTAGTGTGACACTCACTTCACACAGAGCTCGCAATGTGCGCCAGAAAGCTTCAAATCCTGACTTTTTTTTTTTTTTTTAATGTCAGCGCTTTAAAATAAGATGCTCCAAATCGGTTCGACTCATAAAACACAACTTTTCCATAGTTTAAGTCAGAACAAATACTGTGTGTGTACATCCATGCCTACTGTGCTCTATCCACAGCTGCATGCCAACGACATTTGAAGATGTACTTTTTGTGCACTTCCTTTGCAGTTTACATCTCATTAGTTTGGGTCTCAGAGGAGAGCTTTGGTCCCATGATGATCTAAATACTATTTTTGGAGCTTCTCCTGTTTACCAAAAGCAAACACTTTCTTTTCAGACCACACTTTGACACTCAGTGTTAGCATTACATGTAGAGTCTGGAGTCTCTAAGCACCTCACAATGCCATTCAGAAGGCTACAATGGCATTATAAAACATAGTGTATTTTTAATGATTCATAATTAAGAGAGAATTCCCACACTGTCCTTTACTTTTCAAGTAAAAGATCATTGTGCAGGACTTCTCTTCTCTTGCACACCTCCTTCTTATTAAACTACAGGATGTACTTCCATTTTTAAGACATTTATGTCGCTCTTCCACTGAGTTTAAACGCACTTTTTGTGAAGTCGCATTGGACAAAAGATGGTCAAAAATGATTAACTAAATAGTATCAGTATTTCGTTAAAATCTAGGGCTGGGTACTGTTGTGAATTCAAACCCTTGTGCCAATACTAGGGTTGCAACGGTACAAGAGTTTGATGGAATAACACCTCAGAAAAAAGTCTGACAGATGGTCAAGGAGGAAAGGAGATGTGTACGTGCAGGTGAGATAACCAGTGCAGTTGCATTTTTTTCCCCAATTCTGCAGATAAGCAAACACAGAGTGATATAACAGCATCAGTTACAGGATCATGATATAACACAGTATCAGCACACTGCTGCAACCCTAGCCGAAACAATATCTCAGTTTTCATAGCTATACCAAAACCATACGGGTTTTTGCTTCTGTCTTTTTTCATTCAAGAAAATGCCAAATTTCTAAAGTGTCAAAAGTGTATAAAACTGTCTTAAAATTGCAACATTATGATTAAATCAGGAGGGATATTGATCAAGAATGGGTAAACAAGACAACACTACAAAACATAGATGAGGCATTCAGTGCCAGCTCGACAGTTTTTGGTTCAATACCCAACCCTAAACAAATTAACATGGTGGTTGGTCAAATCTCCCTAAAACTACGTACTAAATATGGGCATATATGCGTCACAAAATTTTAGTGCTGACCTTAAAAACAAACACGTAGTATCATTTTAAATTTTAAAAAATAGTGCCAATACAGCACCCAAGTTTTGCAGCCATAGAAGACTTTTTCCCATGTGACAAAATAAGTCAAAGTTCTCAAACTGTATCTAAAGAAAGGCTTCATGACTTCTTCAGATCACCATGACTGAAAAGGACTACAAACCTGACCTGATATTTAACGCCAACTTCCTGTAGTTTTCGCTAACCCCTGACACGGACACATTTCTGTCAGCATGTAGGTTCAATATTCAGCCCTACATAACAGTGACAGTCTTCTTCAAAACTTCAAAAAGATTTATACAAAAGTAAATAAAAGTCCATTGTTTCTGCTTTTATAAATACTGTGTCACTGTGGGAAATCAGTTTGTAATGCCTCGATCTCGTGGTGTAAACAACAGGAAACGCCCACATTTATTTATTTCACTGTATCTGAACCACAGACTGTATGTAATTACACATAATTACATACTGTCATTGACCTGAACTATCATGATAAATAAGTGCACAAAACTTGAAAAAGCAGCAGGGGGAAAAAGAAGCTCCATCCACTTCATTTTAAGGCTCATATATAAGATGACAACCTTCTCGTCCCGTAGTGTTTGTGTGGGTTATATCTGGCACAGAGCTTCAGAGCCTCACCACGCCAAAATCATCGGAGGACACGGAAGAAAACAAAATTACAGGGAGTCCTTGGGGAGTACAGCTGGAATGGACACACCCTCTGAAGCTGATATGGTGGGCTGTCTTCCTGCTGTAAAATGTTTCCCACCAACCACTGTTTGTCTGTCGCTCAGTCTGTTCTCGGAGCTGTTTTTAAGAAGTGGCTTACCACTGAGATATTAGTGTTCAAATCGAAAACACAAAGCCTCCTGTGGTCACGGTGACACTACTGTGAAGGTATGAAGCTAAGACACATATTTACTTTATTGTAGCTCAAATGCAGGAGCTTGACACTTAGCTACTTGATCATGAAAAGGACTTAAAACATGAACTCCAGGACAGATGTGAAGCTTCATACAGGCCAGCACAGATTAAAGCAAGCCCTGTTAGAGTGAGTAAGTTGAGAAGGAGAAAAATCAATACCTCCAACCTTTATTGACCAACTAACAATGGCTTTACATTCCTCCCTCTGCCTAGTTGCAACCCTGCAAACCCTGCTCTTCTCACCATTAAGTCAAGCTTTCCATGCATGTAATATGCTTTAACGCGGCGTTATGTGTTGTTTAATGGTTAAAATAATCATGCAGCACCAATTAAAGCCATGCACTGACATAACATTTGCACTGAGCGCTTACAAGTCCATCATGCAGCTCCCCACTGTAATATCCCTGTAGTATCCCAATGGGGACTTTTCGTGGTATTAAATGGTGAGTTTAATGACCTCATGGAATGTAATGGACTGCTATGTTGCTGTAATATTCATGCAGACTTTGCAGTGTCAGTGTGACATGTAGTTTCCCACCAGTGTAGTTATACATTTCCAGGCAGTGTCAGCATCAGTTAAAGCGAACAAGCTGCAGTAAGTTTCCCCCACTGGCGTCTTTAAAATTAAATAAAATAGCGGAAAACTTGGTGCTGTAAAACACACAGGCCTCCGTATCAGCAGTGAGAGTGGAAGCAGTTTCTGGACCGAGCCAGTGTAATAATAAAAAAGTAGACACACCCTCTGTGTAAACGGGATAAATGTGATTAGGGAGGACCGAGCAGACAAAAGATAACCAAATGTCCCACAGTTTTAAAGGCACCAAAGTGTTAGAAGAGCTCCAAGCTTTGGGCGGATGAGTCCAGCTTCTTTATCCACATTTCCTGTCCCGACAACCGACTCGATCCCGAGCTTTCCGCGACAAAAGGAGGCTGAACATAACGTGGAGGCTAACTCACTTACCTGGACATAATTGTTCTCGCAGTAGTCCGCTACTCTGGTCAGGTTTTGGTAACTCTCCACAAGCGCTCTTTTACCGGCCGGAATCTCTTCCTCTAACAACATTTGTAGCTCTGCCATCTTACATCTCTCCGCAGAGCCTCCCTTCCCTCTGCCTTGCCTTTGATTCAAACAGCCACCAGCCCCAGCGCTGCCTCTGCCTCGGAAAAAAATCCTCCGCCTGCTATTGTGGGATTCCTGCCCTCAGTCTGGCGTCACCTCCACCCGGAGATCGTCTGTGAGCAGAGGAGCAGTCACTCGGAGCTTTAAAACAAATAATTAGGAAGTGAATGCTTGAATAAATAAACAAATGAAAAACTGTTTTTTAATTTACATCAGTTGATATGTTATATATTTATTAAAATGTTTGTGTTAATGAATAAATAATTATTAAAGTGTTATATGGAATGTAAAATAAAGAATTATATAATAAAATGCTAAAATAAATTAATAAAGAAATAATTATATTATTTAACATTCATATAAATGAATAAATGATAAATTATTAAATAATTATTTAATGTAATGCTCAAATAAATAAATGAGTAAATAAATAACTACAAATAAATACATATAAATAAAATAAATGTATAATAAAATGCTTCAATAAATAAATACATGAATACATTTATAATTTAATTCTAAAATAAATAAGAAAATAAGTAAGTAAATAAATAAATAAAATGCTGAAATAGAGGAATATATACATATTCATCCGTTCATACATATGATATATATAGTTATATAAAAAATGCTTATATTTATGAATAAATAATAATATAAGTTAATACTTAAATATGAATATAATTATATTATAAAATGCTTAAATAGATGAATAAACAAATAATTATCTGGTGAAATTCTTAATTGTTACCATAAATGAATAAATCACAAATTAAATGAGACATTAAATATAGAAATGTAAAACGTTTATCTGTGCATTTATTTATATACTTACACATTTGTATATTAACTTGTGGATTTGTACATTAATTAATTTATTCACGTATTCATTTATTTACACATTTATCATCTATATTATTTATTAATCTATTCTTTCATTTATCCATAATGTAATCCCTGCAGCGATTATTATCATTATTATTATAAAATAATTATAAAATAATAATAATAAATTACAATTTTAGATCACGTTGATTGACTGATAAATTAATCGACTAATTTCAGCTATATCTTACAACTTGTGGTACTCGACAATAAAAAACAAAGTGAGAGGTCTTGCTTTTCGTTCCCGTCCGCCTATCATCATCCGTCCAACTGAAGAAAAAAAATCATGGATCCCGAGTAGAGCATGATGGTAAATGTAGTTTTAGTCTAACCTGTGAGGATTCATGCTATTTATTCGAGTTTACGTCGAAATATTTTTACCATATCATTCATATTTTTCATTTATTAATATTTTTTTAGTTTCTCACTGAAACCCGCTGAAAATCTCTAAACTACATTTCCACCAAAAGTGTTATAGTAGCCGCGGTTGATTTGTGGGGATTGTAGGCAATAGCGAAATCCGGCAGAAAACTACAACTCCCGGAGTACACCTCAGCCAAGCCTCATTAGACTGTTCATGGCGTCTGGTCGAAGGCTAAAGACAGGTCGCCGTCTGACAAACAGATAGGCCGTTGACTTTAACGGTAGGTATCATCGGTTTCGGGCTTTTCCGTCGACAGTCTGGAAGTTTATTGTGTATTTAGCACAGATATGTTGGCAGTTAGATGTGTGTCGCAGAGCAGACGATGTGTCCTAGATTCACAACAGCCTCCTACTGGTGGTCACAACATACTGTAAATACAGTAACTGCCAAGTTTAGCTAGTCGCATTAGCATTGCAAAAGTCTGGATATACACGCTACGATTGTATCAAGAGTTAGCATATATGCTATTGTGGAAGTTTTGGCATATTTTTGTTCCCATGTGATGTTGCAGTGGTGTGTTTGTTTACTGTCTGTCTGTAGGTTTTGTGTTGACCGTCTCAGTGTGACACAATGGAGGTGGAGAGTGTCAAAGTGGAAGATGAGAGGCGTTTGACAACGCTGAGGTTTGAGGCTGCCGTTAAAGTCATCAAGAGTTTAGCTCCGGATGGTAAGTGAGAAAACCAGTATATATGCATATCATTAAGGCCAGTTCAACCAGTTCACGGCTTTAACATAAAGGCACAGGCAGAATGGTGTCAGACCTAGCTTGGTGCAGTGCCACAGCTTTGGGTGTTGTGCAACTTAAAAGGCATAATCCACTTTACTAACAGTGTGCAGAGATTTACCTCATAGCCTGCAGTCAACAACTCCATGCAAAAATCACAACAGTCACTTTTTAAAGGTCCAGTGTGTATAATTTAGGGGATGTAGTGGCCTCCAGCAGCGAGGACTGCAGACTGCAACCAGCTAAAACTTCTGCTGGTTGTAATTTATTCATTGTTCATTATTAAGTAGTTTTTTAGGAGTCAAATGAGAGGTCTATTCTTCTCCAAAACAAACAGGCCAGGTGATTAAAACCAGTAAAAGCACTAAATAAAGCAGGTTGCAGATGGCCTGCTAGCACAGCACCTGCAAATGTGTTCCCACTTTATTTTTGATCCAGACATTCAGGAGGTTTTTACTGGGAGCTGAATTATCCCCAGAGGTCTCCTCCTCTCCAAAACAAACAGATCAGGGATTAAGTCCGGTGAAAACGCTGAATAAAGCAGTTTCTCATTACAGTCAGTGTTTCGCTGGTGCTGTTTTGGATGTCAAAACGATGCTTTTTTTCCCAGGTGATTACACACAAAAGAAAACAGACTTATTGTGTTTCATTTCTGCCTCTATATCCCCCGAAATCCTGCACACTGCCCCCTTAAAGTCTGTTGTGTCTCGGAGACTTTGCAGATATTTAAGAAACAGAAAAAAACTAGGAATTGTGCTTATTTAACAGTTATTTTGCACATTTTCAATTTAAAACGTCCTCCATTTTCCTCAGGTCCCTTCCAGCCGTCCAACGACATGATGCTCAAGTTCTACAGTTACTATAAACAAGCCACTGTGGGCCCGTGCAATATACCCCGACCTGGCTTCTGGGATGCAGTTGGCAAAGCAAAATGGTAAAGACAAAAAGAAATGCACAGTCATTCAGTATGTTTTTATTTTTTCCCCCAATGTGTTCAGGTTTCTCACATGCTTTGTTGGGAACATATGAGTGTATTTAATTACAGTATTTTCTGTGTTTCTTCTGTTTTTCACTTTCGAGAATAATTCTCCTTTAATAGTCAAGCTGACGAAGAAAAGTTATATGAATATCACAGTCTTCAAGGCAAATCATGACATTTAATCTGGATAAGCCGCTGTTAGCTGAAATAAAAACAATGTTTAACTTGTGCATGTTGCACAACATGTTGCAAGACAGAGCCAAATGCACTCCACTGGGTATTTGTGACCCACAGCATCCCCCATTTTAGTCTCCAGTTATGTTAGGTGATCTGTGGACTCTTGGAATGTAACCTCTTACCCACTAGCCTGCACAGTTTCTCTCATTACATCAGGGTGGGGTTTCGCAAGTTTATCAGGAAATTGTAAAAACACCTAGTGAGGGAATAAGTCTAGTTAGTGCTGAATGGTTTCTGTCGGCCTTTGTCCCTCAGCTAACGGAGGACATATTGACCTCCAATAAAGTGGCCTTGTTGACAGAGTTGAAAACGGGCACATGAGTGTTAAAAACCAGTCTTTAGGATGTAGATGTTTTACTTTTTTACTTGATTAAAGGATGTTATAATGCAGTTTATTTATTTACTGTTTATTTATTCAGGGATGCTTGGAATTCTCTTGGAGATATGCCAAAAGAAGAAGCGATGGCAGCGTATGTTGATGAAATGAAGCTGGTATGTTACTTTTACAGAAGATTTAACAGTTTATTATATAGGAATACTAATGATTTGATATTAAAGACAAAACTGTGGACTCATGGACTGTCACTGACATTGCAACTGTTGCTGTGTTTGATGCAAAGATCCTGGAGGGTATGCCCATGACAGACGAGGTGGAGGAGCTCTTACGTGTCCTCGGCCCGTTCTATGAGCTGATTGACGAAAAGAAAAAGATCACACAGATATCAGACCTGAGCACAGGTAGGTTTGATTCACCTCTCACTTTGTTTGTGATGTCAGAAACAACATGTGGAGCTTAACCTTTTATAATTTGCCTCTTGTCATATGCTCAGCCCGTTTGACACAGTTTGCTAGGCAACTGGAAGGCAAGTATATGACTGAGTCTGGTGGTATAGTTTAGTGTTGGTCTGGTGTTGTAGCTCAGACGCTTTTGGTGCTTGTTGTTATTAGCAGTTGTGTCATGCATGCTCAGTTAGTGCTACAGAACAGAACATTCTTTTGCCATCAGAAATAGATGCTTTCATTTGATACAGGTAAAGCCAAACTTAATGTGTGTTTAGTTGGCACTGACTTTAAAATTGTGTCTCTCAACCTCATGTAAATAGATTATTTTGATTTAATTGTAAAGTAGGGAAAGTATTATTAAAGGAGAACTGTGATCTTTTTCAAACCAAACCCTAATTTCCCATGTTCTTGTGTCTAAGTGAATTTTTGAAATTGGTCTGTATTCCAAGAGAGTGCTGCAGCCAGCAGTGGTAAACCAGGCTGCAGTGTAATTTACATTCATTAAAAGTGTTTGTTTTTGCCACTCACTGGCTCACGTTATTCTTTTGAGTGTCTAACAACATCACAGAAATGACCCTACAAAGAAATTAAATGTTTTTCCTTCCCAATTGCTTGTTCTGAACTGTTTTCTGTACAAGTCTCGTTAAAGGAGATGTTTTGCTTTGAAATTAAAGACATTTTTTACATTGTTAAAATCTTCGTAATTGTCAGCCATGACATTAAAAATCTTCTAGATTATAGTAAGATTTATAATAAGATTTGCTTTCTGTACTTCAACAGAAATTATTACTGGCACTTCTCTCTTCAACGGTCACTTGCATTTCTGTCGTTTTCTTCCGTCACCTCTTGCAAGCGAAAGGTACGGGAAAATGTTTAATTTTTCCAAATTATCCTTTCTGTAATGTTGTAAGACACAAATAAAAAAATCTAAACCTGTCAGTGGTAAAAACAAACATGTTTAATGGACCTAAGTTGAAGGGGCGCATCTGTGCCGAGTGGTTACATGTTAGCCTGTTGTCTGCGACAGGCTGCAGCCTTCTTTCTCAGTACTGGACCAAAAACATGGGAAAATAGGGTTCAGGTTGGAAAAACCCCTGTATCGCTTTAACATTACCTCAAAGGAAGCATTGTCTTTTGGGATTTGTGATATTGGAGTTAAATCCATTTTTGTTGCTCAGGACTTGGCACAATGTTGAATTCAATGCCATCAAAGAGCATCGCAAAGAGCATCGTCAGAACGATGGAAATGAACGGCACTCTGGAGACCCGTCCTGCCAGGCTCAAATCAAAGGAAGTGAAGGAAATGTCAGAGGAAGAAATGCAAGAGGAGGAAGAAGATGAAGATGAGGAGGATGAGGAAGAGGAGGAGGAAGAAGAAGAAGAAGAAGAAGAAGTGATAAGGGACATCAAAAAAGGTGACAAAGTTATAAAAACTACATCAGAAAATAGTGCAAGAAGAAAACATTCAATTGACGTGATTTTGTTTGTTGGGATTTTATTTCAGATAAGAAATCAGCAGTGTCACAGCCAAAGAAGAAAAGTTCAGCCAGGAGACACAAAGTGCCGCTTTCAAATGGTAAAGTGGCCAACGGGGTCACCCATCTGACCAATGGGAGTCATTCCAGGGCTGCTCTAAACAGTGACAACTCTCAGGAGGGGTCAGTTGGCGAGCCTGTGCTCAACGGTCACCACACAGGTAAGGAACACCAATTTCCACGATGGCACATACTGTTCTAGTTTAAAGTCCCAATGAAACACCTTCTGTACTGTGACACATTTCCCATTCAAACTGAATATTCATGCAGTATACAGCAACAAGAAAGATTTAAACAAAATTATTTCCATTTTATTGGGCTGCTAAAAAGTGGGCGGGCTTAGAGTACAATGCAGTACAGAGCTACAGCGGACTGTTGGCTCTACACACACCTCCCACACCTGGAGCATGTTCAATCTGAACTGTTCAGCTCTAGGTGGAACAACATGTTTTCTTCGAAATGGTTTGCAGCGAACTTTGAGGTATGTTCGGTCTCTTGTCAGGTGGGTGTGTTGGAGCTGTTCCCAAATCAGCAGCAATGTGTATAAAGACAGTTCGCTTGCACAACACAAAAGGGTGTTCAGCTCTACAGTTTCCCATTTAAATAACATGTTTTGTCGGGGTTAAACGCACCCGTGTTGTTAGATCAGGAGGAGGACGAGGAACAGATGAAGGAGTTAGACCTCAGCTACTTTGTTTTGGAAATAAAACAAAGGTTTTGCCCACTGATATTGAAACACACATCTCTCCCTATATTGCTCTTTTAGCTACTAGGCTTTTATTGTGAAAGGCAAGAGGAAAAAGACTGGTTCTGCTGTAAGATTGATAGAAGTAATAAAGTTTGTCTCCTTGGTTTACACCACAGAGCCTCCATGTTGCTGTTTAGCGATGCTGCTCCACACATTGTCCCTGAGTTTATTGTCTTAATTATTACTTTTTGTCCCATCTAATATAAATTCACAGTGTTGAGAGACACAAACGATCAAGTCACATCCGCCACTGTTGTGACGTGACGTCTGTTTCGCACAATGCGATAAGTTGATGCCTTTATTTGTGGTTCAAAAGCTTCGTATATCGACTCTAAAAACATATTAATTCACCTTTTTACTGTGTGATACTCATGTTCTGTGTGAAAGAACTCAAACAACAAAAACAACGGTTTGAAAAAATATATTGATGTGTGTATTAACCGCACGGGAAAAAAAACCCACTGGTGTGTAAAGGCCATAGTCATCAAACATTTTAAGACAGGGATTTTGATTTAAAAATACTCTGATACAGATTTTTTTTTTTTTTGACATATTTGGCATCGAAGGAGAGATCAATTATAATTAAAACTTGGAAAATGTGCTTTTCATTTCACTGGGTCTTAAAATCTGGCATTAGTAAATGTCATGTTCTGTTACTGAGGACTCTGTGCTCACCTCACCCGCTGCCTGTGACTGCCCGTGCTGGTATATCAGCGCACCATGTGATCAGATAATCTGCTAAGCTTCATTCCCAGAGCTGTGGCAACTCAGCAGATACACTGAATCTTAACACTTTACACGTCAGCTGCTCCTGGGACAGTTTTAATGGACTAAACTAATGGCTCCCCTGAAATGGCACACAAAGCCCCCAAATAAAGTAAACACTGCCTTTCCTCCATGTCCCTCTGTTAATGATGGTGCAGTTTACTCTGCATTAAAGTGCTGAGCTTTTTTCCTCCCTATTTGTGCCCTCTGTGCTGATCTCAGATCCCCATGTAGACGTGACTGGTCCCAGCCACCTGGCCAGTGACTCAGACAGCGAAGTCTACTGTGATTCTGTGGACCAGTTCGGCCAGGAAGAGGCAAGTAACAACTGAAAACCACTTGTGCAGTGGTGGTTGCTCTTGCTTCGTCGTCGATTAATTTTTAATGTGCATCTTCTCCAGAATTCAGAGCATAACCGCTCTTTGGACGACCTGGAGGAAGAGGAGAACCACGTTCTTCCACCTCTAGAGGAGCCACGGGCAACACAGGAGCTCCAGGAGGATGTTCACGGTGCACCGCAGGGCGTCAGGTGTGGGGGAGAGGACGGAGAGAACGGTGGAACGATGTCACAGAGACAGAGACTGAATGTAGACATGCCGAACAGCTCTTTGGTCAGAAGAGGAAGAGGTAAGGTCGTCCTCATAGGGCGTCAGTACTTTGGTTTGACTGTGTTTTGCAGTCTGCATGGCATTCTGAAGAGAGCCACTGAACATGTAGTAATTATGAATCATTTTTAGGCTCCAGGTCTCCAGGCCGCGGCTCTGGATCTCTGATGCCTACGTACAGTGGCGGAGATGGGGACGGGGACCGCTGGGGAGGATCAGCAGCACCTGGGGGGAGCCTGAATGAGCAGATAGTTGTGGCGTTGACGAGACTTCAAGAGGACATGCAGAGCGTTCTGGAGAGGCTGCACACTCTGGAGGCTCTGACTGCAAGCCAGGTCAGACGAGTCTGCCCTCTCACTCTTTAAAGGAATAAGGGTCCCAAAAACACCACATTTTGTTCCACCTTCTCAAATATTAATATATTTTGGTTTTATTTGTGTTTACAATAGGAAATTGAATTTCTTTCGGATTGTATTATAAATATGTCAAATGCTTAAACAACTACCTGAGACTACTTTCAGTGTTTATCTAGCAAATAAAGGAAGAGGCCAGTATTCTAAAATGACATGTGTAGCACACTAATATTTCGTAAACCTGTCAATAAACTAGATGCATTCTAATAATATTTTCATAAATTAAGGAGTAATATTCCCATCTAAAATAATATCTCCTAGATGTAAACAGGCAGTTTGAAACCACTGAGGAGCAGCTTCAGTAATTATAAAATGTCGATCAGTTGACTCAAGATCAGTTGAATCAATATGACATAAATGAATAATAAAATCATGCATATAAAAATGTCAATGACATGAAGTGTCAGAGTACACGGAGTAAAAATCAACTCAGATCTGGCTAAATTGTGATTTCAGTGTGCAGATGAGGCCTTTTAGACAGAAGATAAGGGGTCTGTACTTTGGCACTGTCAACAACACTGTCGACAGATAATACCTGAACCATTCATACTTGAGTGGTGTCTACCTTTTCCTTTGACAAAAGTATAAAGACTTTTTTTATGTCTCTGCAGGCAAGATCAATGTCTCTGTCTCCAACTTATGCATCACCTCCAGTGAATAAGAGGAGTCAGGTAAACTGTTTAAAATCACTTTTTATTCTTTGACTGATTAAGAAAGAAAACTTCCTTTTTATATCCTACACCAGATGAATTACTTTGTCAAACCACCTAAATTCACAATAATGCTAATTGTCATTTATTCTTTATTGTTTCCCCCCAGAAACCATCCTGGTGGCCTTTCGACATCTCTCCGACCAGTTTGGCCTTTGCTGTTGTATGGCCATTTGTGGTTCAGTGGCTTATTCGCCTGTATATGCAGAGGAGGAGAAGGTATTCTCTTAATGAAATTTAAAGGAATACTTCACCCCCAAATGAAAGTCATAGGGGTCCACGTTTAACAACAGCAAAACTATATCTAATACATCTGTTTACAACTCTCACACAACTCGTGCAGTATAATCAAAGTCTCATTTATCGAGTATGCTCGGTACTTCCCAAACAGACAGCCCTTTCTGATGGGGAACTAAACTCTCTTCAAAGCCAAACTCCATTGACAAGAATGGTAATTTTACCTTGCTGAACACTGGAGCTGCTGGTCTTCCACTGCCTCAATCAGATAATTTGTGTAATTGTATAACTTAAGTGTTTTAAAAGGTTAGTTTAGATTCACCAAAGTCAAACAATAACACAAACAAACTACCGATCAAGACGGCGGTAGACCAGCAGCTTCCCTGTTCAGTGAGGTAAAATGACTGTTTTTGTCAGTGGAGTCTGGCTTTGAAGAGAGCATAGGTAAGTTTCACTTTCAGATTGGTTTTCTGTCTGTGTGGAAAGTACTGAGCTTATGACTGGATAATGAGATTTGGACTATACTGTGTGAGTTGTGAGAGTATATAGTTTTGCTGGTGTTAAACGTGGACCCCTATAACTTTAATTCATCAACTGAATTGATTTTTGGATTCCTTGTTCACTGTTGAGGCATGCGAGTTATTTCATGAGTTCAGCAATACACAGGGTAATTGATAAACAATTGACAATTTGGGGGATGAAGTATTCCCTTAAAATTGCAATCTTCTACCATGTTTTGCAATACCCAATGTAACTCCTTACATTTCTCCTTCTTTAATAGACGGACCAACTGAATCTGCTCTCACCCAAACACCCATGGGCATAGACGATAATGAGGAGTCCTCTAAATGTCTGGTCGGGTTGCTAATGGCTGTAACTCCCCCCTGCTTAGACCCACAGCCCAGTAATTTGCTTTTGCACTATAAAGAAGGCACCTAGAGTAATGAGTGGGACGACAATTTCTCTCGAGCGTGTTGTAAGGTGGATGTGAAATCAGATAGAAACATGAATGTATGGGCTTAGAGCCTGTGATGATACAAGTTTTTTCAAGATGATACCACTGTACTGGAATATTTTTCTCTGTAAACAAAAGGTTTGTGTTGAGAGGGGGAACCCAAAGTTGTGATGTTGTCAGCGTGTTTATAAACCAACTACAGCAGCGATTATTTCCATATCTAAGGCTGTGTTGCACATCAAATGGGCCTGATACTTTAGTTTGAGTATAAATGCTTGATGTGGTTATAAATTGTCACAATTCACTTTCATTAGATGCCCAGGCAATGCTGCTATAATAAGATGTAATAACTGTAGTTTAGGCGGGAGGATTGAATGTAATTATATATTGATGTGTGTAATTCTTTTAAATTCTGAGAATAAGTTAATATTTATTGCTTTTAGCAAGTTATAATGAAGGCATTGTTGGCCAGATTGCAGCTGTGTGAGTGAGTTTTATGTTTAAAGTGACCACTAAATGTTGTTTATGGAAGCGTAATGCATTCACTTGAGAGAAAAGAAAATAGATAAGAGATAGATAAATATATATTTGCCCTGTTTCTCTGAATTGACAATATTATTATTATAATTTTGAGAAGTTTTACAACAAAAAAATTACGCTCTTTTCCTGAATTAACGAGATAATGTCGTAGATTGTGATTTTTCTGAAACATCCAGGTAATTTCATAAATTCTCGTTTTTACTGAATTCACAAGATTTTGTCAAAGTCTCATTTCTCAGAATTAATGAGATAATTACGTCAACTCTTGTTTTTCTGAATTAAAGAAACCATGTCGAAAATTCTTGTTTTTCTAAATAAATGAGGTCAGGTAATTTCACATTTTTCTGAGTGAACAAGATATTTCATCAAATCGTTCTTTTTCTGAATTTCCAACTTAATGTCGTAATTAACAACATTCCTAAATTATTGGGATAAAGTTGTTAATTCCCATTCTTTTTCCGAATTAACGAGACCATGTCAAATTCTTGTTTTCCTAAATTAATGAGACATAGTTCAAATTTCTCTGAAAGAAATATTGCCTCAAAATTACAACATAATGTCGTAAATTCTTGTTTTTCTACATTAACAAGCTCATGTTGTAAGTTTAGGTTACTCTAAATTAATGAGATATAGCCATAAATTCTTGTGTCTATAAATTAACGAGATGAGGTAAATTTTTGTTTGTTTTTTTGAATCAACAAAATTATCTTGTAAATTTTCATTTTTTTCCGAATTAACAAGATCATCCATAAAGTCTTTTTTTTAAAATCAGAGATAATAATCTAATCTAGAAAAACACAGCAGATTTTTTTCCTCAAGTGAATGAACATATAACGCTTCCGTATAGCTTTGTATAGGTTAGACAAGGTTAGCGATGAGTTCTCATCACCTGTCCTGCTGCATATCAGTCTGTGCTTTATGTCAAAGTGGACTCCACTTTAAATTGTTTTCCAAATAGAAGAAGTGCCTCAACATCATAAGGTACACTCATACTGTAGGCGGTGTTATGATTTCTTACATTCACACATTGTAGCATTACTGTTCCAGTGCTGGACCAAATGAACATGAATCATAACTACCCAGTGAGCCATAAGGTGGTGAGAATCTCTGACAACCTCATCGTCCACTCAGCTGATGATTAATGCATAACACTTGTCGCTGTCTGTGCTGTTTACGCTGTCACGTTTTTCTATATTGTATAATTTTAATGTGTGATGTAATATGTTTGTACAAATAATTGTGGAAAGATTTTGTGTGAGTGACAGTAATCATTAATTGTTTGCAAAGCAGTATGACCTATGTAAATTGTAAACAAATAGCTGTACAGTTCAGATGAAAATGCAGTATTTTAATTGCATTCCCATGTATTATTAATATAGAATACTATATCATTTACAAAGGTGTGCATCTGCAATAGCACTAATCTTTCCAGAGCCATTATGTTTTAATAAAAAAGTAATAGTTTACCTTTCTACTGAAATGTACTAAGGCTTTCTCACCCTCTCTGCCTGTGGATAGAGTGGTGTTTGCATGTGATAATCCAAGCCTCAAATAAAGTTTTCATAAAGCATTTTCATTTGTCCACATTACTTCAAAGACGCTGTTTGAAATTTGTTAATGCTATTGTCTCAGAGTTAGATGAGATTGAAAATGCTGTCATGTTTGCACAGTAAAGATGTCAGGGTTTCCAGGGGTCCTTGAAATCCTTGAAAGTTTGTGAATTTGAGGGGAAAATTAAAGGCTGTGAAAGCTTCAGACATGACATTGCCATTGAAAATACTTAAATTTATATATATTTTTTTTGTGCAAGAATATTAATTGAGGTTCTTTTTTTTAAGTTCTTGTTAGAGTGACTGAAGTAATGCCATGTTAGGTCCTATAATTGAAGGGAATAAGGCGGGGAAAGTCCCTGAAAAGTCTTTGAATTTGATGCTTTAAAAAGGCACTGAAATGCTGGACGTATCATACAGGTAGCAGACAGTTAGCTTAGCTCAGCACAAGATGGAAACAGAAGGAAACAGCCAGCCGGGCTTAATTAAAAGGTATCAAAATCTGCATGACTATGCCAACAAATAGTATCTCCTATAAAACTACCACATTTTACACTTCAGTGTTTGTATGAATAACACCCCACACAATTTAGACCTGCTTTGGACAGAGCCAGAATAGCTGTTTTCAGTCTTTGTGCTAAGCTAGTTAGCTAACCAATGCTTGGTTGAATGCTTTTTAAGAACCTTTTAAGATATTTTGTGAGGAAATTGATACTGACAATACTGGACAAATCATCTTTATTATTCAAGCATTGCAGGTAAGTATAAAAGTTAGTAACTTGCTGTATATGTGATCCCGTGCAGAGGTATGTTTTATGTAGGAATATGATTATAAAGCATGTCAGGTCAAACTACGATTGCTGGCATGTAGTGCAAGTATACAGTAAAAAGTATTACGTTAAGTGGTAGGTTTAAAGATTTGTAACATTAGAGATGTGGACTTTCACGAAGAAGAGCTTGACTCATTTTAAGAAAAAAAAGTCAGTGATGTTTTTTCATTCAGCAGAAAAGGCACAAAGAACGTCATGTTACAAACACGATTTTATTTGTATTTTACTTTTTTCTCAGAATGAACAAGATAAAATTTTACGAGTACTTGGGAACCTAGTGAACTTATCTAAAACATAACTAGTAGTGTAGGAAATGGACAGGAGATCACATCAAAATCACAAACACAAATGACATAAAAGCAGCAAAAACTGTTCACAACATGACACTGAATGTTATTAACAAGATTTACATATAAAACACATTATTGATGAATATATTAGCTTGTTTTTCTTCAGTACTGCACCCATCAAAGAGCTAATCACTTAGGGGGCCTGCCCACCCAGTCTGCCCAGAGCAGGGGAACATTACAGTGATGAACAAATGGAGTGCATCAGCATGGAGAGTTAACATCAGGCAGTAAGAGCCACATTCTCATACAAAGTTATCAACGTTTAATCAGTATACCAGAAATCAAAGCCTATCATAAAGTAAAGCAGTAGCAAATATGATTTTGCTAGTATAAGGATCTAATTTAAGAGACATAACTGTGTAATATGGCAACACTAAGTTTTAAAAATGTAATTAATTGAGCAGTCAACAGATTCAACTTTCTTCTGACTCTTCTGACCGGTGATTGCACAAAGGTAAAATGTTTTTTTAAAAATATACAACCTTGAACAGAGAAACAACCAGAATCCTCATCATTACCATGTATTCATTTGTACAATGGATTCAGAGTTTTTCTACAATGAAAGCACATGCCTCAATAACAGCCAAAATGTATTGACAGGCTGCTTTGCTAAAACTTAACTGTTATGACTGTAACTCTACAGACTGAAGCCAGACACGGCGATATTCTGAGCGTTGTTTCTTGCATCAAAGTACGAGGTGTCGGTTTCATCCTCTGGCTGAGGGATGAAAGGCATCGGCTGGTTCTGCAGGTTGTCCCAGTCCAAGCCCTCAAACAGAGGGTGACACTTGAGCTCTGGTAGATGTCCAAATAAAAATAATCAGAACACATTAGATTTACACGCAACAGGTGTTGGAAAAAAAAAACTCCCAACAGCGGACATCTTGATATTTATGTCAGGTAGAATTCATGAATTTCATGAAAGTCTGAGGAAGAACAGTATTTTAAAGCTGTGTTAGGCAGCTCTATTTTGGCATCATTTGGAGAAAATGCCATCATAAACTTTGAGCATACTGTAATTCAAGTGGTCTGAGAGAAAACTAGACCTGCAACTAGACTGCTCTTCCTCTTGGCTCTGTTTTTTGAGGCTTTAGAAAATCTAGCCTGTGACAGGAGACTTTGGCCAATCACAGGTCATTTTAGAGAGGGTATTCCTATTGGCTGTTCTACAAAAGTAGGAGCACATGCACGTCCCTTTGGTGAAAGCCTGATTCAACTGCAGAGAATCCTCCAGAAAGAGTTGCTATTTAAGTATTGATAGCAACTGCCTACACTGCAAAGCAACCCAAAAAGAAGACAGACTTGGAGAAAAGAGAGTCTGACCCAACAAAATAATTGCTGCGACTTTAAGTTCACATTTATGTAGCCAATGTTAGCTAGAGCTTTGAATCACCTCAACCGCAGCAACCCAAACCCAGCCAGCGCAAACTCCAGGTCTGGGAAACTGAACAGCTCCGACTCCTCACCGGATCAGCAAACTTTCTGTTGCTGCCATTACACAGGTGCTGCCACACCCTATGCTGGGGGTTTGCACTGGTGGAATTTGAAGCTTGTGCAGCCACAAACTAAAGGTCTGTCTCCGAGTCTGTTTCAGATTTCTGTCCACCACAGCTTTCAATGTTGAAAATCAAAAATTGAAAAGTGGTCCTCACCTTTAAGACCAGCTCGTTTTGTCATGTCCATGGTCAGGAGGATTTCAATCGCATTTCTTGAGTTTACAGACAGTTCCTCCTCATCCTCAGGCCAGGGAATATCTAGAAACAAATTGACAGTGAGGTGGTAAAGGAAGCAACAAAAACATGTCATTAACATAATCGATTTTGTTCAATGAATGCTGATCATCAAATACAAGCTGTGTGTCAATTAAAGCATTTTGTGATTTAGGTATGATTGCTCCTGTGAAAGATAACCACACCCACCTCTGTTGAGAATATTCTGGAAGACCAGCTGAGGCGTCTCGTCATTGAAAGGTGGCACACCTGTGAGGAACTCGAAAAGACACACACCTAGCGCCCACCAATCCACCATGAAGTCTGGATAGAAGCAGAAAGGTCAAGTCACACAGCTGCTGGCTTCAAACACCAATTTCCACTGTGATTCCTGTTAGAGTGTGCACTAACTGTACTGCGGTGGCAGAAGCAGGGACTAAGTTAGGTTGAGGATAGAGGGATTGAAGTTATGGGTATAAACTCAATTTCTTTCATTCACCCACAAGTAGCCTGAATTTTCTGTAATTATCGATCACATGTCACACATAAACCTTGACATTTGGGTCTAGCATTGTAGTTTTAAGTTATTTTCCTAGATTCAAAATTACAATCATCGGATGTTGAGTTCAGAAAAATGCCCGACAGTTGATGAATAAACACTGCCACACAGGATCATTCATGTCACAGCCTGACTGTCCATGAATTCAAATAGCAGCTATAAAATGGCATGGTGCGACTGACAGGAAATATTTTAATGAATAACAGCATGTCAGATCAATAGGTTATTATTAGATGACATTTTGCATTTTGTCAGTTGCTAAATGTCAAAAGTAAAGCCAGTGCCACGGCACATTCACTTCGTGCCACAAATACCCCAAACCTACACATTTTAAGAGCAGACAAACCCCTTTGTCCAGTTAAAAGCACATCAGCCTGACTCCCCAACTGTTAACAATGGTGTTAGCTTAATGTTATCTTAGCCTTTGTAATCACACATAAAATGCTGCCCCCGTCCCTCTGATCAGGCCCACAGCTTGTTCACCAATCCAAGGGGCAGAAACAGAACCAGTAGGGAAAGGAAAATGGGGAAAGAATCAGCTCATTTCCTCTAGCGTATTAGCAGGCTGGGTGAACATGCACGCTTGCTTGCACAAACAGCAATATCGTTATAAACTTACCACACTGTAAACGTCCTGAAACTCAAAGAGAATGCCTGTCACAAATACTACAATGTCAACCATCCAAAGTCAATACTATCAGGCTCAGTTGGGCTATTTTTGGGTTGTTGGAATTTAGCATTTTCTTATCTTACCATGTGGTTTTCCCAGAAGAAGCT
This sequence comes from Epinephelus awoara, assembly GCA_035609425.1. Classification (NCBI taxonomy): domain Eukaryota; kingdom Metazoa; phylum Chordata; class Actinopteri; order Perciformes; family Serranidae; genus Epinephelus; species Epinephelus awoara. Next base: position 22,970,638 of record CM069314.1, on the reverse strand, counting down.
CTGGAGCCAAATAGTCAGGAGTTCCTAAAATGGGTGCACCTTCAACAGGCAGTGCACCCCTTCTGACACTCTTTGGGGTCCTGAAGGGGGTGTGAGAGGTCGACATGGGCTGAGGAGTCTGATGTGAGATGGAAATAAAAGGAAATGTGACAAGTATATAATCCAATTGGGGCATGGGTATGGTTTAAAACAGTAGTTCCCAAGTGGTCCAGATCTCTCCTTCATAGTTCACAGTCTAAGGTCCACACAGTTTAGATAGATTTACTGTCATACTTGTGTTTGGCCATATTGTCAAACTAGTTTGCTGTATTTGGCAAGTAGCTGTCTGTTAGTCACTCACTCTACAGCAAGAAACGGCACTTCAAAATAAAAGTTCTGTGCCGGAAATTCACTTTACTTAAAAATAAAGTGTGTTGTTTTGGTTTTTTTACAAACTTGACATGTTTGCAAGTCACTTCTAGTCCATTCAGTATTGGACCACAGCCCACTAGTTGGGAACCACTGGTTTAAAAAACTCCACACCAGTACCCTTAAAATGTCGTGCCTTGCATTTCTGCGCTATAGGCGCCTGGAGTTTTCGCCAGAGTGCTCTGAACTCCTTGAGTTGAAAAAAATTCAACTCAAAGCGGAAAAATGCCCTATGTCATCTCTTTTTTTCATCATTTTTTTCCCATTGTCCAATCGGATGATTTATGAGGAGGCGGGTCTTCTGTGGTTGTCACGACAACAAATTAACAGTTGGTAAGCAATGGAGGAGAAACTAGCGGTAGTACTTGCTACATATCCAGGGCTAGACCCAACGATAGAGAGCAGGTTGTCAAACTGCCCTGGAGTCATCCTAAAATATGCCTGGAGGCGACCATCACGGAGGGGAAGCTCCTGGACCAACTGGTGGTACTCCCCGTGATCCACCCTCTTTTATAGGGTCTCATGTACCCACACAGATTTGTTTCTCTGTGCCCAACAAACTACTCACTGACAACCTCTCACCCTCAACCAGAGCTACACAAGTACCCTCTGCCTGTCCATTTGAGTAACTAGCTTCTAATTACTGTCAAATAAAAAACATAAAATAAACAGTAGTTTGAAGGCAGTGCGGCACCTTTCTATGTGATCAGGGCCTAAGTGGATAAAGACAAATAGAACAGTCTGGTAAGTTCAGAAAATGACATCACTTTACTGTAGTGCAGCCTTTAAAACCACGAAAAGACAACACTTATGATATATCCAGAACCTAGGACAATATCTCATATCATATCTCATATCACAATATCAATATAATATCGATATAATGACCCGCCCTAATTTGAATAAGGAGGTCTACAACTGCATAGCCAGAGCAAAACCTTTGTTAAACTGTGTCCTTGTATTCTTACCTGATTGAGTGAGCTGTTGGAGCTGGGTCTTTTCTGCACTGGTGTTGCATTGCCAGATGCTGTGTGATAAGAACTGGTGGCGGACAACTCCATAGCCTCAACAGAACCAACGCTAAATCGGGACACCCCCGACATGTTGGAGCGGTTAATGGAGCTACAGTAGCTACGGAAAGCAACTACATTCCGTGGCTTGAGGAATGAGGGGGACTGTGCAACACCGCCAGCCAGATCAGGGAGCCTGTTAAGGAAGGAGCACTGAGATCCTCTCTGAGAAAGGTTCCCAAGTTTAGGTGTTTCAGTAGTGACAGCAGATGGAGTCTGTGGGAGTGATTCAGTGATGGATGAATCTTTATTTTCCTCTTGCTCCATAGATGACACTGAATTCCTGTTTATGAAACACTTGCTCGGCTTGAGAAGTGCACGGCTGTCAATAGTGGGAGACGTTTCATGCATGGACCCGTCAGAGTCGAGGCTCAGGCTCCTGCAAACGTCACTGTTCCCAGTGAGTGGTGATGTGAAACTTGAATGTGACAGGTCTTTGGCTCCGTCTTCAAACACGTCCTCTGTTGGCTCCTCCAGTTCACTAAACAGACTTTTGGCCACCGCAATGGGACTGGAGCGCTTTGGGATCCGGTCTTTAGCTGACCCAATCCCCTCAGTGGAGGCCATGAAGGCACCTATTTGAATGGTGGAAAATGTTCCAGTCAGGCCGGTGTGAAACCTCGCAGCCTCTTCTGGAATCTCGTAGCATCTCTTATAGGCCGCATTACTCCTCTTGGCTTGGCTGTCCAGGAGCTCAGGGCTTTTCTCAACATCAGAAAATGTTCTCTTTGTAGATGAGGCTGATAGACAAAAATCCTCCTGAGCTGTGGAAATAGACTCCAATTTGTTGGTGTGAGGTCTCTTTGCTGTGAGATGGCCTGGATCCGACAGACTGCTGGTGACCTCGGCAGAGAAGCCAAAGGTGGCCACTTTTGTGGGTGAAGAGTCTTGTTTGCGCCCTTTGGATTCAGAGTGCCCTCTGCCCTTCTCTTCATTAGCAGGTTCATTTTCTTTCTGAAGGGGGATAAAAAAAAATTCTATCACAATATGGAACAAACAAATCTGAAAGACCAGTATGAGAACTGGAAGTGACATATTTCAATTAGTTAGTAACAAAAGGCCCGTTTCCACCGCAGGAACTTCGGGGTAATTTTACGGGGCCGGGGATGTTGGTGCGTGTCTCCACCACAGGAACCACCCCCGAAGGACAGAGTTATGGAACTTTTACAGGAGCTAAACAAGTCCCTGCCTCGGAGTAGGTACTCAGAACGGTCCCGAAAAACTCCTGGGTGGGGCTTGGCTTACTCAAGGTGGGATGTGACGTCAACAGAAAGCGACAAAAATAGTCAGCATTTTTAAAACTCAGCAGACGAGGAGTCGCATTTTAAAAGGAGTCATAAGAAGAAAAGCAAGAAATGGAAGACAAATCGTTGCGGAACAATTACGTCACATCCGGAGCCCGGTAACTTTACACGAACCTTCCTCCTACTCCGCCCTCTCGGTGGAGACACGGCGGTTGAGAGGGCCGAGCGAGAGGACGTTCCTGTAACGTTCCTGCCCCCCAAATAGTACCAGGAACTTCTTCGGTGGAAACGGGCCTAAAGCCAATCAAAGTCCAGTCCTTTGTAAATTTTTGCCTTTAATGGACAGGACAGTTAAGCATGAAAGGGAGAGATGACATGCAGCAAAGGGCCCCAGGCTGGATTCGAACTCGGGCCTCTGCGGCAACAGCCTTGTACATGGGGCACCTGCTCTACCCACCAAGCCACCGACGCCCCCATAGAAAAGATTTTTTATTCAGATATCTTAAGGTGACCGTGCCAGTTTTTCCCCTCGCCCGACTTTGGAGTGTTTTTTAGCCTCTTACCCTACAAACTAGCCTGACATGGTTCAATACTTGAGGACAGTAATGCTGGGTGGCGGTCCCATAGGTTTCTTTGGGTTAAACTAGTTAAAAATGTTGATGACTTTCATTAAGATTTGGGGGCAACACAGTTGGCCAGGACTTCCCTAATCAAAATGTAACATTGTGTATTGACTGTAAATTGCTTATAGTTTTAGGTTTACAATCACCGACCTCCTCACACTCCCACAGTGGACTGATGTCACCCTCAGCGTCTGTGAAGCTGCCTGCACTCATCGTCTCAAACCTCCTCCTGGTCTTCAGCAGTGTGGGGGTCAGATTTTTAGCCAGGTTATGAGGACTGAACATCATGTTGCTGCTTCCTGTGGAGACAATACAGATAAACCAAACACATCTTAATTTCCAATATCTCACCAGAAAGCTATACTACGCACCAGCCACCAGTCATTCCACAATGTTAATGAATTAAAACAAATCTCAGCACAGTATACCTGTTTTCCAAGAGTAGCAAGCCGGTGAGTACAGCTGATCTTTTCTCGTCATCAAGGGAGAACCAAGAGAACCTGTTTTTTGCTTGATTTTGCCACAGGACATGGGACTTGACACAGCAGATGAGCTGCAGTGACGCCTGCCTTCTCCTGCAGGTGAATTCTGTGTTTGACCAAATGAAGGACAAGTCATGAATCAACACAGACTATGTATAAAGCAATCAATTAGGGCATCTCTTAATGCTACTTTACTCACAAATCCCAGGGAGCTGATTAAGGAGAGGACTTGGCCCGGGGTGCGGAAGTAATCTTTCTTTGGTTTAGCCAGAGATGGAGTAGTGAGGATATCCATAAGACTGAGCTCTGATAGAGAGCACAGATATACAATAAAAGAAATATTACCACATCACAAGTGGTGATGCTAACAGTTTGTTCGTGTCAAGATGATGGGACTTCATACCTCTGTCGAGCTTGACTTTAGAAAGGCCAAAGTCAGTCAGCTTGATGTGACCTTCGTTGGATATCAGCATGTTGTCTGGCTTCAGGTCCCTAAAATGTTAGAATTCAGGTCAATGTCCAGGTCACGCAATAAATCTCACCCATTAACCAATCAATTAGTGCTATACACTAGGGCTGATAGATTAATTGCATTCAAGCCAACACTGCAATACTATAGAATGCAATTTTAACACTGCAAAAACTGCGCTAAATACGAGGCGAGTGGTCGAGCCATAGTCAGTGTGCTCTTTAGTTTGTGTTATTTTTTACTGTAACTGGCTGGCGATCAGTTAGACTCATATTAATTTGTCATATATGAATGTTTACACCAGGACTGTTGTTCTGCATGCCGTGTTGTACTTTACTGAAGTTAAGTCATTATGATGATGTGACATGTTTACAAGTCTTAATGTCACAAGTGATATTCTACTGCCATTTAAGAGTTTTACTTTTTAACAGCTAAAAAAGACATTATTTATATAACTTCATCTAATTTCATTATACCATGTAGTGTTGGAGGAAAACATGGATGCAGCACAGTTCCACAATATTGTACTGATACACAGATACCAAGTATAGATTTTTTATTACATAAATTATCAATTTTGTAAATACAAAAATACATTTTTGGTAGCTTACTAGGATAATAAAACCATTGCATTTTCAGTCCACTATATAGATTTTGACTAAAGTGAGAAACTTTATGTTAAACACTTTCTTATTTGATTGATAGATAGATAGAATTTACAGTTGAATAAAAGGTAATTAATTTCAATATATGTTATCGCAATACTCAGCATATCACATAACATTTAAAATCACAATATTATTGTATCGTGGCTAAAGTATTGTGATAATGCGGCCTCTGATACCTGATCAGTTTAAAACATTGGTGCAAATATTTCCCCATATTATTCAGCTCTATAAGATACACATGAAGAGACACCTAAGGAGACTGTACCTGTGGATTATACCATGTCGATGGAGGTAGTCCAGAGCCAGTGCAACCTCTGAAATGTATTTCACAGACATGTCCTGGTCGAAATACCCAAAGATATGAAGCAGAGATTTGACATCTCCACCAATGAGGTATTCCATTACCTGAAAGCAACATGAAAATGAAAATGTAAGGACAGCTAAACACAATATAACTCACATAATTACTGTTAATGTGTCTTTATTTTGCCTCTGGGTGTTACCAGATAGATCTTGGAGGCTGTCTGAAGGGAGTAAAACAGGTGAACCACGAAGGGGCTTTTGCTCAAAGCAAGTGCATCTCTTTCTGCCTTCATCTGGCCTGTCATATTCTTATCAACCATGTCTGCTTTCTTCATCACCTAAAGAACAAAAGACGTATTGTTTAGCTCAAATGAGTCTTAATGAAAGAGTCGAGGTTTTCAAAGATAAAAACCGACTCACCTTAATGGCATATAATCGCGCATTGCACTTCTTCCTTGCAAGGTAGACCTTGCCGAAAGCACCGCGACTGATGGGCTTCAAAACGATGAAATCCTCGATTGAAGGCGGTTTAGGAATATCCACCGATTTATCACCTGCACCGGAGTCTGGTTTTTCATCTGCGTCCATTTTGTACAAGTTTTCAAATGAGGTACTGCTAGCTAGGTCAAAGTAATCACTTGCATGTTGAAATAACTACTTCGGGTTTGTTTTGAAATTTTGAATTGACTGCTCTCTCGCGGGGTCCTCTAACCTCTCGTTTCATTTAGTTGTTCAAGTAACTGCCTGGGTGTAAATCAGTTCTTGATGGGTGATGAAATTAAGTGTCAGTTATCAAATAAATATATATTTATAAGCTTTTGAATGTATTAACATCTGTCAAAACAAGAAAACGATACGGTATATTTTTAATATAAAGTTATTATATATTTATTTTAACGGGGTTTTGTATTTTTGTTTGTTTGTTTGTTTTGCTCCATATCGTTGTTGTTTTTACTCCAAGCTGCTGTAACAGTGAAAGTCCCCGACAACATCAGTACATTACTCTATTTATCTATCTATCATTTTGATATTTTATTTTGATCAGGCAGTAAAGCTAAAAAACAATATACACCTATATCTATGCCCTTGCTCGTTTAATGTCTTTATTGTTCTTTTTTATTATTGTATTGTAGCATCATTTCCACCATTGCTGCTATTTTATATCTTTTGTCTTTGTGCATCTATTCCCTAAATCAATTTGTATATTTTTCTTGTATTACAAAAAATAAATAAAAGAAAAAACAAAAAAACAAAACTGTATTGACGGCAGTGTTTATTTATTTGTAGGGCACGAAAGTTGTATTTTTGCCTTGTAACGTTACCGTTTAAGCATTTTAATATTACTGATTTACATAAATTTGCCGTTTGAGGTCCTCAAGCGATGTAGTGACGCAACCTCCAACCGGGAGTATTGGCTTGACGTCAATTTGTAGTCCATTTGACCTCAGATGCCGGAGGATCCATTTGCTGTTAGCTAATCTGCTGAAAGTTGTGTAACAAGGAAAACAAAAAGGACACCGCTTGCGAGAGGACTCGTTCATTTGAGCTAAATAGAGGGTCTCTCCTCACACACCAACCCTCCAACTCTTTATTCTTTATTATAATTCGGCAAAAATGTTTTCACTGTCAACGTCGTTTCAGCCACAGCAGGTAAGCCGTTTTCGTATTTAGCTAACGTTAGCTAACGTGTGTTCTTCTGAGAACGCATGTCTTTTAGTTACAAAGTCATTGTTGCCCAGGCTGGACTGTTGGGAGTTATAGCAACAAGAAACTCTGTCTTTTGTTGTTTATGTCTTGTCTTCATGGTCAATGACAACCTAACACGGCTAATGTTAGCATGAACAGCTAACGCTAATTTATATGTCTTTATAATCAGCCCATGCTTACGTCACGTTGTCATAGTAAGCCACTTTAAAGCTGTGAGCCCTGACACGCTTTGTACTTGCGGTTTCGGTCATGACTCAGACCATTAGATATATCTGTAAAGAGCTGGGCTTTTAGAAAATTGAAGGGTAGCAACTTTGTTTTTTAAGAGTTTAGGTTATGTAACTGACACACGTCTGACGTATGCGGGCCATACTGTTCTCTGATTGGCAAGCAGTATAGAGTTAGCGTGAATAACAGTGATATAACCGTCCTGTTCCACTGTCCTGTCTGGAGGATTCACATAAAACCCAGCAAAAGTGATGATAAATAACAGATTACACGTCCGATAATGTGTGGAAAGACTGTTCTTCACCCTCTCCTGTTTGCTTCTCTGCCAGATGATAGTGCCCCTTAGCCAGCTCATCAATGCCCTCCACTCTCTGAAGAACTCAGCCACAGCTTCAGTCCACACCCTGCACAAAGACTTCATTCCAGAGCACAGTTCTTATTTAAAAGAGGTGAGATGACACCACACATACATGACATAATTCCATGTGGATACAGTATGTAATCATCAATGTCTTTGGTTTGAACTTGCATGCCTTAACATGTACTGTTTTGTTTATTTTGTTGGTAATACAGAACAGTGGTTATGTTGGACAGCCAACAGTAAACAATATAAAGTGTCTGTAGCAACAAGATTATTGGATTTTGTTCTAAAGTCACTCTTTGTAAGTGAGAACCCTCTTTTAAAGAGGATTGCACTTGAAGCAAACACATCAAGCAAGACAAATCCATGATGAGTGATCTCTACAGAAGCTGTTTAAATATGCCTTTCATCATTCATTTAATTAGGTTTTCCTGCAAAGAAAAACATTGTAAAAGTGAAGGATCTTCCACAGTAGCATTTTCCTTAATCACACAGTAATAATCATAAAAGCATGCATGTATGCTTAAAAAGCTTTTCCAATTTAACCCAAGTTAAGAAATGTATTTTCAAGCCAACCACTACCTTAAACTTTATCTTGTTAATTCAGTTGCAAGCAAATTGTTTTGCACATCCCATTGTGCTGAAGCAGGTCTAGCTTGTGCTATCAGGACTGTCATTTTTTTCTTAGTTTATTAGTTTTTTAAAGACTCTAAAAGCCGTGTGCATGCATTGATTGTCTTTAAAAAGGTGTAGATAACCTTCTTTTACTCTTCTTTCTTCCCAGCCCAGTGTGAGTCTGAGGGATCTTGGTCTGTCAGACATCAGAGTAAGTCAGCTGGATGAGCTGGTCAGCAGGTTACTGCCTATACCAGGACCAGCAGAACCTCCCACTGTCCCTTCGACATGGAGGTCGAGTCACGTTTCTACAGACAGCTTCTTTCATAACAAGCATGGTGAGCAGCTCAGGCTCATTGTTTTCTTTGAAAATCTCACTTTATGAAAAGCCGTTGTATCCGAGATGATTGTGTTACTAAAGAAAACTAAATGTACACATTTATCAGTGTATTATATCACGTTAGGTGAAACAAACCATTTTGCACTTTTTGTCTGACAGGGTTTTCACACAAACGAGTGGGGGTTTTTGGCTCCCCAATATTCCACAGACAATACCACAGTCCTCTAAAAGAAGCCTGCGCAGAGCTACAATTCCTGCCTGGTAAGAAACTTTGTACACTGAAAGCGTGAATTCAGTATTTTTCAACCTTCAACCTACTCATATTTTTCTGTCTAAGTGGTTTGCGGGAACAACGGTTTCTGAAATTGGTCCAGTAATGAGCGAGACAGCAACAATTAGGGCATGAGCTCACCGATTACATCCACTAAAAGTGTTTTGTTTTTTTTGTTTTTTGCCACTGACTCAGATTGTTATTCTAAATGTCTGTCAACATTATGGAAAGGATCCCTTCAGAGACAGACCTTTTTATTAAAGAGGAAAATCCTTTTGTTAAACCAGAAACAGCCCCAAAATTGCCATTGCCAAAGCACCAGACTCCATTTAAATAAACTGTAACTTTAGCGTGTGTAGAGCCAGCATATTGTCAAGTCTAACTGGTTATATTATGGGTTTATCTCAACCGAACCAGAGCTGTTTATTGTCAGAACAGTGGAAAGAAGAACCAAGATGTTTTTTGTGAGTTTTATTTTGTTTCTGTCAGCTTTGAATAAAGTGTGTTTTACATCAATAGAATTACTGTTCATTTAAATGGAGTCTGGTGGGTTTGGTGATGGCGACATCAGGGCTGTTCCTGGTTAAACAAAAAGGATCTTGCTCTTTAACAAAAAGGTTTATCTCTTTATTCTATGTGTCTAAAGGGATCTCTTTCTTTAGACATGTAGAATAATAATTGAGCATGTCTGTGACAAAACAAGCACTGTAAGTGGACGTAAATTGCTGGTGCGAACATGCCGAGTAGGTGACATTGCAGTCTGTTTCGTGGTTGTACCAGTTAAAGAAAATATTGTTTCCATTAGTTACCTTGACACAAAATGGTGAAGATATCCAAACTTAAAGTAGTATTTAATGGGGTTTCTTTTGGGCTTTCCATATGTGCTTCTATTTAGTATGGGTCCAGAGTCGAGGTTTCAAGACACTGCGAACAAAGACCAAGCGAATGGAGTCTGCGTATGACGGTCCAGTGGAGTCTGAGGCCTACACACCAGCCTTCATGAAGGTCAGCAAACAGTAGTGGGACCTACTGGAAGTTGCTCTGTATTAACAAAGTCAATGGGGGTTGAACAAAGGAAGTGAAAAAGGTTGTATTTTAAAGCTTTACCAACTATTTCTCCCTCTGCTTCCCACACAGGGATTGCTTCACAGGGAAAAGGGACCAGAAGCACAATCACTGGAGCAGCTGATGAAACAAAAGAACCTCCCAGATAACCAGCAGGAAGCTTTCAAGACGGGTTTCACTGAGGGGTTCATGAGGTCTCAGGCCTTCACTCAGAGAACACAAGGCATGTGGCAGGAGACAGCGTTGGGGGTGAAAAAACACAGAGAGATTTATGATTGACATAAAGGATAACTCATCTTTGTCTGTGCTCTGTTTTGACAGACTCGCTGAGGAGAACCAGGTTGATCCTGTTCGTCCTTCTCCTTCTTGGTATTTATGGCTTGTCAAGAACCCCGTTTCTCTCGGGTAAAGGCTCCTTTTCTGATGCTGGTTTGTGTCAGTTTTTATTCTCTCCTATGCTTGCAAATCAACTCACAACCCTACATACACACTGCAAATAGAACAAAGCTTGTTAGTGTCTCCAAGGATGTAAAAGTGTTTTACTTGAGGCTACTTTCAGCTAAAATATTTGATATGTTTTTAATGTTAAGTTAATACCTTAAAGTGTAGTGTATAAGATATGATGTCTGTCCTGCGGTGTGCATGTAGGGTTTGACTGATTATTGTGATGCATATTTCTGTGTAGTAAGTAATACCTAAGTATCTATATCAAAAATGTATGTTTTCATACCAGTTAGCTGGATGTATTAGAATGTACAATAACATAAATTTGGATCTTAGTTTTACATTTTACCACAGTAAGAATATTGTAGCTGTGTTGTCTGTCATTGTGAGACACTGTAAAGAACTGGAAAGTTTTTCTGGTGTTATTGTACTGAACCCGTTGTTTGGGGATTTCACAGTGAGGTTCCGCACCACATCTGGTCTTGACTCAGCAGTCGACCCCATCCAGATGAAGAATGTGACATTTGAGCACGTCAAAGGAGTGGAGGAGGCAAAGAATGAATTGCAAGATGTTGTCGAGTTTCTCAAGAACCCCCAGAAGTTTACCGTTCTGGGTGGAAAGCTGCCTAAAGGTATTGTCCAGGAAAATGCACACATTTGGCAGTACTCCGATATTTTTTCTGATGTGATGTGCTGTTATGTTATTCTAATTCTGTTTCCTCTGTTATTCTCTCAGGGATCCTCCTCATTGGTCCACCAGGCACAGGAAAGACTCTGTTAGCACGGGCTGTGGCAGGGGAGGCTGATGTGCCTTTCTACTACGCCTCCGGATCAGAGTTTGATGAGATGTTTGTGGGCGTCGGTGCAAGCCGAATCAGGAACCTTTTCAGTGAGTTGGCTGGATGTGAGAAAATGTGAGTAACCAGTTAAGGATGTATGTAAACAACTACAATCCCTGTCTTTTGTTTTGTGGTTTGCAGAAGAGGCAAAAGCTAATGCTCCCTGTGTCATCTTCATTGATGAGTTGGACAGCGTTGGCGGGAAGAGGATCGAGTCTCCTATGCATCCCTATTCTAGACAAACCATCAACCAGCTGCTGGCTGAAATGGATGGGTGAGTTTTTTGGCTGTTGATGTTTTTAAAATGACATAGTGTAATAAAATGTTGCTGTCAATAACTTTCTACTTTCTTTTCAATGTTTTGTTATTTTACAGGTTTAAACCAAATGAAGGCGTCATCGTCATTGGTGCTACAAACTTCGCAGAGGCTTTGGATAAGTATGTTTACATTTCTTTTTTTTAACTTCACCTAAATAAGCTAAACCTCTTGTTGAACAACCAGTTTGAAATGCGTTCTGAAATAAGGTCAATCCATACATTATGTAACGTATGTTTACAAAACTGTTCCAGTTTTTAACATCCTACTCTGACCTTTACTCTGACAAATGCCTCGGGCTGTTTTATCCCTGTGGCCTTGTCCTAGTTTCTATAGTAACACTGTCTGCATGGAGCCATTTCATGTACACAAATGACAAAACAAACACTCTAAATGTAAATTAACCACTGACCTGTTTTCTATCCACTACAGTAATATAACAACCTAAAGCCACACAGTGATTTTTGTTTGCACATTTTTATGGCGAGTTTAATTACATCGTGCTGTGCAGTGGAAAACAACTTTGTTTTTAAATTTTTTTTAGTTTCTCATTGCAAATTTAGCTTAATTCTAAGGAAGAGCATCAGTTTCAGACATTATTATGGGTAGGCATGGACCAATATGAAAATTTTATTTCACAATTATCCTAAACAAAGAAATTATGATTGAAATATTATCCCAATAATCATCAAAATATGCTTAAAACTCTTAAAGGCACTACAATATACTGGAATTACTTTATCTTTCATTTTGTTAAGAAACAAACATGTTTATTGCATCACAGATAGAACACAGAGCTCTTTTCATGAAAGTCCTTTTAGTAGAGAATGGAAACTTAAAAAGCCAGAGTTTTCAACTATTTGAAGTGGTATCATATATTTCTGTCAGAAATATGCCAATGCTTGACTAAGATCTTTCTAAGAGGCTTATTGTTGGTTGTCCAGCAGTCTCGTTGGGGCTGCTGGACCATCTCAATAATGGAAATTCACCACAATGAAGTTACTTTTCGTGTCTTCATTGAGATCTGCTATAAAATCTGTATCGTCCCATCGGTATTTGTGGGACACTCCAAGCACAGAAACAAATAGAGCAAGCCAGTAGAATCACACAGTATTGTCTTAATCTTAATACTACTTTGCTTCTATTTTCCAGCGCTCTGGTAAGGCCTGGAAGGTTTGACATGCAGGTGACGGTCCCTCGCCCCGATGTGAAAGGACGCACTGAAATCCTCAACTGGTATCTCTCCAAAATCAAAGTGGACCCTGGTAGGTCTCAGACCATCAACATTAGCTTCCTTATCAAATGAAACCCTTTTAAAGCATCCAGAGCTTGAGAGAATACCTTTGTTGCTGTGTTTGTAAAGGACGCCATTGTCACTAGATCACTTTTACAAAGAAAGCATTTTCCATTATGCTCTTGTACAGCTGTGGAAGCAGAGATTATCGCCCGGGGCACAGTGGGCTTCTCTGGGGCAGAGCTGGAGAACCTGGTCAACCAGGCCGCCCTGAAGGCAGCCGTGGACGAGAAAGAGATGGTCTCAATGGCAGATCTGGAATTTGCTAAGGACAAGATCCTAATGGGTGAATACACACAGTGTTAAGATCTGCTCTGTATCCGTCACATCACATGAAGATGCACTGTTCTTTTTTTTTTAAATCACTTACAATGCTTTTTTATTTTGTCCTTAACATACCAGGCCCTGAGAGGAGGAGTGTTGAAATTGACAAGAAGAATAAGACCATCACAGCCTACCATGAGTCCGGCCACGCCATCGTCGCCTATTATACCAAAGATGCAATGCCCATCAATAAGGCCACCATCATGCCCAGAGGCCCAACTCTTGGCCATGTGAGCTCTTCTCATTCTCCTCACCAGAACCGCTTGTGTCACTTTTTTTGTTAAACCTAAAGCTCATCAGTACTGTCCTCGTCTTTGTCCTCTAGGTGTCCATGCTCCCAGAGAATGATCGCTGGAGTGAGACAAGAGCTCAGCTGCTGGCTCAGATGGATGTCAGTATGGGCGGTCGAGTAGCAGAGGAGCTCATCTTTGGAGATGACCACATCACTACTGGTGCGGGAATGAAAGAACTTCATTTAATTGATGCTTGGATGGCAGTCCTGTCATGCTATTAGCAACAGAAATGCGTGGTTAGAGAGAAAGCATGTATTCCAAAAATCAAATTTGTGTGGCTTCAAACAGTTTTGACAGATCGGTATCCTGATGAAAATGCATAATATTCATTTTTATCAAGCAAAACTTTCCCTTAGATAAAACAAAGGCTTTGTTTGCAACTGCAATGACATCAGAACTGTTACACTACTATAAATTATTATTGCACATGTCTGATAATATTTACTGTATGCGTTGGTCATTTTTTAGGAGCCTCCAGTGACTTTGATGGAGCAACCAAAATAGCAAAAATGATGGTGACCAGGTTCGGCATGAGTGACAAGGTAACATTTAAGTTTGTGTGGTTGATAAGAGAATGTTTTGATCCTTTTCAGTAACATACATAGGGATAGGAATTTATAGGATTTTATTGATACCAGTGCCATTATAGGTTCTGCTTATTGGGCTGATTCTTTATCGGTTCCCTTATTTATTCCTGACCAATTTTCTGAGTGGGGGGAAAAAGGGCCTACACCCTTCCTTTGCTCATTTTCAAGCTTAAAAATTGAAAGCTGATCGGTGAATTGCCTTTTTTTGCTTCATCCACTGTAATTAGCGGCCTCTCAGCGACGAGCAACAACGTAAAAAAAACCCTGCTTTATGCAGTGTTTTTCTAGTTTAAATCATCTGGGTCTGTTTGTATTGGAGAGAAAGAGACCTCTGTGAAAAATTCAGCTGCTGGTTGAAAAACCAGACAAGCACAGATAAGCAGGTGATGGGCTAGCGGCTTGTCTGCGATGAGCCGAATAGTGTAGGAGAAACACTGATATGTAGCTTGAACGTGCTTAATTCTGAGACCTCTGCATATAATTGAGCTCCTGGTAAAAACCTCCTGAACAATGAATGCTGAAGGAATTCTGGCCAGGAGTTCACACTTGACAAGCGGGAGAAGTTTCAGCTGGTTGCAATCATTGTCGCCAGAAAAACATGCAGGCACTGATAAAAGGAATTGAGAGGCTCTGATACATATAATTCAGATTGATCGGACAATGTGGAATTGAAATAAGCTCTCAATTCCCATCCCTAAACACTGAAGACAGAGTTTTTCCTCTAAACAGTGCTGCTCTGTGGGCTTTACGGTGTACACAACAACATTTTCTCATGAAGCAAAGTGTAAAAGTACAATTAAATGTTATTCTGAACATGCTGACATCAGTTTGTCTCCAATCAGGGACTGGAATACTGATTTATTGTAAAGTTGAAATGAAAACCTGCAGCACTCTGAAATTACTGTAACATATAATTACACCTAGGATAATGAAACTCTCAGTCTGAGTGTGGACTCCTAAAAGAAAATCTCTCACAGCTTATAATGATCACTAACTTTAAGTGAGTAATGCATGAAAAGGTCTATTGTTCAGCCAGCCTAAGGCTGTAATTTGTATCTTGTTGCAGCTTGGTGTCATGACCTACGGTGACGTGACCAAGCAGAGCCCAGAGACACAAGCTGCCATCGAACAGGAAGTCAGAGCTTTACTGAAGGTGAGTTTTCCCACAGCACTCAGACTTAAATTTACAGATATATTTATACACAAAAATAATCTCTTTTAATCATTTTCTTTCCTCTTCCATCCAGGACTCTTACGAACGTGCTAAAAACATCCTGAAGACCTACAGTAAGGAGCACAAGAAGCTCGCAGACGCCCTGCTGACACATGAAACTCTGGATGCCAAAGAGATCCAGAGGGTGCTGGAGGGCAAATAAGTGGACCAGCAAATACCTCAGTAGTTATTTTAGACTTGTATCATGTATATATGAAGCTGTGCTATTGTGCACAGGCCTTATGGAGGCCTTGTATTTCATTTGTTCGTTATCAATGTGAAGATGACATATACATTTTTATTTCATTTTCATTTGTCTTGCATTTCCTCTAGAGAATACTTTTGATTTCACAGCCATTTTTAAAGCACTCAGTTTAATTGGATGAAAACAAAATCTGATCTCTACTACAGACAAAAGATGTTTGAGGTTTCATGAGGGACTTTTTGTCCTCTAATCTCAAGACAAATAAATTCTGTAGTAGTTTTATACATCAGTTATATTTGGTATCATATCAAGGTTCTCAGGCAAATTAATTTGACTAAGCTCATGATTAATTGAAGATGAGATGAATGATTTCATGTACGCGTATGTCTCCTTTTAAATTTGTACAGACTGATAAACACCATGGGACCTTAAAGTACCTCAATCCAGAATGTACCATTTGGCTGTAGCAAGGTACCGGTGATACTGCTGTTCATACTAGAGTTTTTCCTCTAAATGATATCTGTCAGTTGCATCTATTTTGTTTGTTCTTATTTATTTAAGTGCCCAAAGGTGTGTTGTTTTTTT
Organism: Epinephelus awoara; assembly: GCA_035609425.1. Lineage (NCBI taxonomy): Eukaryota > Metazoa > Chordata > Actinopteri > Perciformes > Serranidae > Epinephelus > Epinephelus awoara. Next base: position 22,954,684 of record CM069314.1, on the reverse strand, counting down.
CTGAAATTAGTGATAGGCCCTCCTGCCTCCGACTGTAGGCTCCTGTGTAGCTGATAAATGAGGTGAAATGTATATAATCTGTAAGTGTGTGAAAGGATTGGCTTTGTGCTTCTGTTTGTTCCTTAAGACGAAGGAATTCATGGAGCTCAAATAAAGGTTACCCTCACTCTTAAATGTGGTCAGTACATGACTCAAATGAAACTGAAGCTTGCACTAATTGATTTTGGCCACTTGAGGGCAGCACAACAAGCTGAAGCGCAACACTGGCTTATTATCACCTTATGTAGCTTGTATGGCTAATGTGTTAGCAACCAGTTGTTTCTTTACACATTCAGCTGACACAGTTGAACATTAGTATTCATTTGGAGACAAATATAGTCCAGTATTCACATTCCTTCTGGGTTTGGTGGACATCTGAGTGAAATATCCAGTTCTGTAGCTGCTGAACAGTGGGCTAGACGTAGCCATTTTAGGTGGGTGTACTTTTAGGGAGATTGGTAGGTTACCAAGAGTAACTTGGGTATATTCTAAAATTTTCTAGTGTTTTTTGGCTGATAGGTATGTGTTGTATATTTGTACCATCCACCACACCACTGATGCTAATTGTTCCACAGAGTTGACCAGCTAGCTGATAACTTTGTGTCTGTTAAATGTACAGATAGCTACAGCTGCCTGCTACCCCTGCAAACAATTGACAATGACAGTGGGACTGCCACATGGGCATGGGTGTATTTTCTCTCTATTCTCAAAAATTCCCATGCACACAAGCACTTTTACAAAAAAAAAAATCTCTAAATGAAAATGCAAAACACAATTGAAACACTATCAAGAGCACACCAATACAGCAGGTGGTGATAAAATCACAACACTATGCTAAAGCCACACTAAAAAGACGATGTTGGCCCATCAGACTGGGCAGCCAGCTCTAAGATTCCCTGCTGTTCCAAACTTTTTCCTGATTTAAGAATAACAGAGGCCACTGCACTCCTGGGAACCTCCAATGCAGCAGATTTTTTTCTAGCCTGCCCCAGATCTGTGCTCTGTGATCAATCCTATTTCTGAGCTCTGCAGAAAGTTCCTTCGACTGCACGACTTCTATTTTGTTCTAAGGTGTTGTCAGATGCGAGACCTTATAAAGACAGGTGATTCCAATCAGTTGAATTAACAACAGGTGGACTCCAATCAAGGTGTAGCAACACCCCAAAGATGATCAAGAGGAATGGGAGGCACCTAACATGAATCCAAAGTTTCACAGCAAAGGGTGTGAAGGGCTCTGAATATGTGATGCTCTAAATACATGAATATAAATTAAACCAGTTTAATAAAATTACTACTGTTAACAATGTCCAGAGACATTCATATGCATGCATTTATTTGCAGATTCTATGATCATCCCATCAGTGGGTCGAGAAGAATTAGAAGTAGAACTCAAATGTCAACATTAAAAATGACCCTTCCAAGCTTCGAACTATTTGGTACAGCTCTAAAAACATTACTGTTTCCTTTAAGAGACGATGTGGCCCCAGGTAACTCTGGAAGTGGCCAGACATAGAACTTTGAACAAGAACAAAAGCATATTCACAGCTGCCTTCAAATGATCTTAACTGACAATTAGTGTATTTAGTTCCAGATGAAGCCAACTGAGATGCAACAAGGCAGTGCATTGTGGTTTCCTCTTGTCCCTTCTCACCGACACAGTGTTTATAAAGATAGGAGGTACAGCAGCTTTAGTTCTGACCAAAGACAGCAACCAGGACTAAACATTAAGCCTCACTATGGAGAGGCTTGAAATTCATCTTTGGCTTTTAGAATAAAGCCCCAGAGCAACTTTACGTCCGTCTCAAAGGAACAATGGAGGACTCAGAGGAGGACATAGCTGTTATTGGGATTGGATGCAATTTCCCTGGAGGTGAGACGCAAATATTTCGATTTTCTTTAAGTTAATATTCTTCGTTGTTTGTTTCCCCAGTGGTTTCTTGAGGTCAATTATTGGTATTCTGGTCCATTTTATTTTAGGTGAGGGGTTGGACAACTTCTGGAGGGTTCTTTTGGAGGGAAAGAACTGTGTTGTAGATATTCCAGCAGAGAGATTTGACACCACGTTTTGGTACGATGCTGATGATAGCAAACCTGGAAAGACACAGACAAGCAAAGCAGCTCTTATAGAAGGGTAAGCGTTACCTATTAAAGGAAAACTTCACCCCCCAGATGACCATTTGTATATCAGTTACCCACTCCGTGTTATGTTGAATTTGTGAAGGAGACTGTTTTTCTCGCATGCCTCCACAGTGAACGAAGAATCCAAAAATGGAGAAATTTCTTGATGAATTAAAGTAAAAGGGGTCCGTGTTTAACAACAGCAAAACTATATTAAAACATCAAGTTTCATTTATCCAGTCATATGCTTAGTGCAGCCCAAACAGCCTCTTCTGGCAGGGAATTAAAAATAAAGTAATACCTTCACTTTGATTTTAGTTGGAAGGGGCTGTCTGTTTGGAAAGTAAGTATACAACTGGATAAATGAGACTTTGATTATATGCATGACCTGTGTGAGAGTTTCTAAACAGATGTTTTGATATAGTTTTGCTGTTTGCGGACCTCTACTGATTCAATTCATCAAGAAGTTTCTCAGTTTTGGGATTCTTTGTTCACCCGAGGCATGTGAGAAGCAAAGTTTCCTTCCCAATTTCAACAAAATGTAGGTGATGAATTGATACACAAGTGATCATTTGTGGGTTGAAGTATTCCTTTAGGATTGAGTGTTAAAATCCCATGGACAGATGTTTGAATTATGATGGATCTGCTATTTTCATATTGCAGGTTGAATGAGTTTGATCACAAATTTTTTGGCATTACTGAAGCAGAGGCTGATTTCATGGACCCCCAGCAGAAACTCCTTCTGCAGTGTACATACAGGGCATTAGAAGATGCGGGAATGGCGATGGAAAGCATAAGTGGAAGCAGAACTGGAGTTTACATAGGTGACCAATATTCTACGATACACTCAAAATCAGCGCAATTTCATGTTACATAAATCGTGATGTTCTCTGCTTTTGTAATGGTGTTTCAGGTCTGATGAACAGGGATTATGAGATACTACGAAGTAACAGTCCCACCACGATAACCCACTACAATGGCACTGGGACGGCCATGAGTGTGGCCGCCAATAGAATATCCTTCACATTTAATCTTACTGGCCCTTCATTTGCTGTTGACAGTGCCTGTTCTTCATCTTTGGTGGCTCTACATTTAGCCTGCCAGGCTATAAAGCAAGGTACATGGGTCTCTTTTGCATTGCAAATGTTATGCCTTAAAGCAAGTTGATCATTGCATCACATTCAAATGTTCCATGAACTCTCTTTTTCAACTAGGAGACTGTGAGATGGCTCTATGTGGAGGTGTGAGCTGTATAATAGAGCCAAGAACGTTTGTTGCCCTCAGCAAGGCAAAGATGATCTCACCTGAAGGGACCAGCAAACCTTTCTCAAGCAGAGCAGATGGTTATGGCAGAGGGGAGGGCTGCGGGGTCGTTCTCCTGAAGCCTCTGAAAAACGTGAGCAAGTATTCTGTTTATCTTTGACAGTCATTTCATGACATTTATAAATCCCATACAGTAAAGATAGTCTGTTTATGATGTGACTTTCTCTACAAAGGCCATAAAAGACTGCAACAAAATATGGGGTATCATCAGCAAAACGGCGGTCAACCAAGATGGTCATTCAGTCACTCCAATCACCAAACCATCCATGACTCAACAACAGGAGCTGTTGCAAAGAATCTACTCAGAGTCTGACCTTGCAGATGTCCAGTACATAGAGGCACATGGGACTGGAACCCCAGTTGGAGATCCAACAGAGGCAGGAAGCATCTCAAATGTCATCGCTAAAGCCAAACCTCCTGGTTCAAAAACACTGCAGATTGGCTCTGTAAAGGGCAACATTGGACATACAGAATCTGCAGCTGGAGTGGCCGGACTCATTAAGGTTCTTCTGATGATGAAGCATGAGACCATTGTTCCCTCAGTTTTCTACTCGGAGGACAGTGCAAGCATTGATGCAAAAGCTCTGAGTATAAGTATCCCCATTAAAGCTGAAAGATGGGAGATAAATGGGTCATTAGGAAGAGTAGCGGGGATAAACAGCTTTGGCTTTGGAGGCACAAATGCACATGCGATTGTCAGAGAGTCCAGACAGACCACAGTTTCGACACAGATCCCAAAAGCTTGTCCAAAACTCTTTGTAATATCTGCAGCCTCTGAGAAATCACTTATCCTGTCCATTACTGACACCCAGCAGAAGCTTTGCAGCGATCAAACAGTAGATTTACAGGCACTGTCATACACGTCAGCGTGTGGGAGGAATCATTCTCGGCACAAATTTAGGAAGGCCTTTCTAACATCTTCCCTTTCAGATTTAGAACATCAGCTGACTTCTGCAATAAAAACAAACGTTGAGTCTGTAAAGTCTGACATCCAGGTGGTGTTTGTGTTTTGTGGAAATGGGGTTGCGTACAAGGGTATGTGCAAGCAGCTCCTGAGGGAGGCTCCTGTCTTCAGAGATAAGGTCAGAGAAGTTGAAAATCTTTTCCAGAGTCATAAAAGCATCAGCATCAGTCAGTGGCTTGATGGTAAATATGATAATGGTGATTTTAGCAAGCCCAGTGTTGTCCAGCCACTTCTCTTTGCAATACAGGTCGGCATTGCCGCTCTCCTAAAGCACTGGGGTGTCAAACCAGATGCCGTGCTTGGACATTCTGTTGGTGAGGTTGCTGCTGCTCACTGTTCTGGTTTCTTGTCTCTTGAGGATGCCGTGAAAGTGTTGTACCACCGCAGTGTTCTTCAGAGTAAAGCCACAGGAGGCAAAATGCTTGTTGTTGGTAATGTGGCCACAGAAGAGGTATTAAAAATCCTTCCAGAGTTTTCTGGGAAAATTTGTGTTGCAGCATTCAACAGCCCCCAGTCCTGCACTCTGTCAGGGGATGCAGATGCTGTAGACATGCTCCATCAGCGGCTGAAGATTGTGTTTACAGAGAAGAATCTCTTCCTCCATGAGTTAGATGTGCCTGCAGCATACCATAGCCATATGATGGATCCTATACTAGATGACATTGAGAAAAGTATCTGTCACTTGGATGCCAGGAACACAGAGTGCAAACTTTTTTCTACAGTGACCGGAGACAGTTGTTCAGATGGTGACTTCAGAACAGGCACCTACTGGGCAAGGAACATACGAGAGCCTGTCTTATTTGAACAAACACTGCGTGCTGCCACCAAAGACAATGGACCAAGAACAAATGTGGTCTTTGTGGAGATTGGACCTCGTAGGGCTTTCCAAAGGAACATACATGAAACTTTGGGAAATAACACTATAGTTGTTTCCTCTGTCCAGCCAGAAAAAGATTACGACACAATCTTGTCCACCTTGGCAAAACTATTTGAACTGGGCATCAGTGTGGACTGGCATCAACTCTACAGGGGGTGTGAGACATTACCCACAGCTCTGCCAGTCTATCAGTTTGACAACACAAAGAAAGAATTGAATTTTGAAGCTGTTAGAAGAGGTGATGAATCATTTGCTTTTTCTCCACAAACACTCACATCCCAAATGAAGCAGGATAACAAAGTGTGCACGTACAACCTCTCATTAGAGTCAGCACCATATCTTTGGGACCATAAAAATAATGGTGTTCCCATTGTGCCGGGTGCGTTCTATGTTGAACTAGCTTATGCCTCAGTGATGGCAAGCTTAAGGCCAAAGAAACCGGTTTCTCTGCTCCAGCTCAATGTAAGATTTGACAGTCTGCTTATACTAAGCTCAGACTGTCATCAGTTAAAAGTGACACTGGAGCATGCAGAGAATGAGGCTTCATTTAAAATACAGTCCTCTGTTGCAACACATGCCTCCGGCACATACAGGTGCACAGATGGCCAACCATTGTTAGACGAACCAACCATTTGTCTTGACATGATCTCCCAAAGGTGCAAATTGGTTATGAAGAGAAAAGACATTTACTCAATTCTTTCTCAAGCAGGATTTGAATATGGCTCTGTCTTCAAACAGCTTGATGATGTGCACTTTGGAGATGAATTCAAGGAAGCCGTGACAGCAATCAAAGTCCCTTGTGAACTTCTAGAACACCTTCATGACTATTTCATTCACCCTGTTTTATTGGACTACTTCTTCCAAATGACCTCTGTGGTAGCTATCGGACGGCTAACAGCCAAGCAGGGATTCCCTTTAGGTATTGGTAGTGTAGCTGTATCAGGACCACTGCAAGAGGAAATGGTCATGTATTTAAGAGCCACTCAAGAGACTCCAGACTTCCTTGATGTATGTGGTAGCTTCTCTACCACAGAGGGTCATGTACTGGTGGAACTTAAGGGGGTGAGGATCTCATTTTTGGGCCATTGCTCAAGTGTTCTTCAGTCTTGGTTCTTCCACAATGAAATAACTGCAATTCCCGAGAAGACAAACTGGCAAAATTGCAAAATAAAAGCAATAGTTTTTGAAGACAAACTTGGGATTGCTAAAGGACTTAGGCCGTTCATGCACCCAGAGTCAGCACTTGTGGAGAGCAGAGAGCAATGGACAGCAGAAGAAGTTCAAAAGGTAGTGTTGGAATCACTCAACACCATGGTTGATTTGGAAAATGTTCTCTTCATCTGGGGTATAGAGGACCTCAGCCACTTACCATCTGAGAAGATGCTGGACTACTTGGTAGCTTGCTGTGAGGTATTTCGCCAAATTGTTTTAGCCTTGAAAGAGAGCAAACGCTCTTGCACTGTCCGCGTCATAACTTACAGATCGACGGAAGCAACAGTGGATCATATCAGCCCTGGTTTTGTGTTGTCTGGTATGACAAGGGCTTGTGCAGTGGAGATGGCGGATCTCTCTTTTCAGCTGATTGACCTCGCTTCTGTGACCAGTGAAGACATTCAAACGCTGGTTCATGTGATAAACACCTGCAAACAACAAGAGGTCATGATCAACAAAGGGCAAGCATTAACAGCAAGAATAGCACGGACTCCCATGTGGGAAGGGGCTTTATGTGACGATGGTATGCACTCAGTAAATGTGTGCGACTTTGTTCTGCAGACAACTGATCCATATAGAATGACTCGTGTGTCTGCCATCCCCTACGACACAGATGCAAATCTTGTCCAAGAGAAGTCTGTTGAGATTCAGCTAACCAATGTATGCGCTCATTCATCAGATTACTTTCCCGTCACCACTTCACATTTGAACTACGGCAAGACAATGTATTGGAACAAGCATACATCACAGAATCACAAGCTTCTTGCTTTAGATTTTAGTGGCATTGTCACAGCTGTTGGGAAAGACGTTTGTACTCTAGGAGTGGGAGATCATATCGCTTCATGTTATCCAGTTGCTGCAACTGCAAAGATCATAATTCCTGAAGCCGTGTGCTTCAGCACCAAGAGACTCCCGTTTCTGAAAGAGACTCCATGTGTGTCGTACTTCATACTGGCATGGGAGATCCTGCAGAGAATTCTGTCTAATGTAAAACAACAGCAGAGGAAGCTAATCATCATCTCCTCCAACTCAGCCTCTGCTCTGATGAAAATTTTGGCTCTGACAGCAAACAGATCAGGTTGGAGTGTTTCCTCTCTGCCACATCTCAGAGGAGAATCTATGCATTATGATCAGAGTCATGCATTTGTTTTCCTGCCCCCGTTTGATCACTCCTGGCAGGGGATGCAATACAGTGGTGGTCATGAGAGACACATTATTTTTGTATGTAGCAGTAACAAGTCTTCTTCACTCTCAGAAAACATGTTTGCACTGAAGACTGAACACATCCATGTGCATAACCTTGATGTGGCTAATATTCTCCAGAGAGCCAATCTGCAAGTACAAAATAGGGATATCTCTGATTGGCTGGTGTCATTGGGCTTTGATACAGAGTCTCTACCTCTGAAAAGGGAGACTTTTCAGTGCTCAAGCACAAAGGAGCCTCAGACTGATGCAGATGCTGAGTCCTATTTCACAACAAAGACGGTGCAGCAAGTTGTTCTAGATAACAGAGAGTCTGGTTGTCCATTGTCTGATATCCCTTTGCTAACAAGGCCTGGACAGCTCTTTAAACAAAGCTGTGTTTATATTGTAACAGGAGGACTCTCTGGTTTGGGACTTGAGACGGTAAAGTTCATTGCCTGTAGTGATGGCGGTTGTATTGCCACATTGTCCAGAAGCACTCTGACTGATGAAATGAAGTCTGAAATGGAGCTCCTAGAGAGAAGATACAGGGTGGCAATCATGAACATCCAATGTGACGTTTCTGTGTTGACTCAGGTTGTGGATGCGATCTCAAAAATTGAAGAAAAATTCTCCTCTTGTCCAATCAAAGGAGTGTTTCACAGCGCTGCAGTATTACATGACGCTTTGATCGAAAACCTTGAAGAGCCCCTCTTCCGAAAGGTGCTACAGCCCAAAGTGAGTGGTGCTCTAAACCTTCACTATGCAACACTTCACAACAAACTGGATTTCTTTGTGTGCTACTCCTCCATTTCTTCATTCATTGGCAATGCCTCACAATGTAACTATGCAGCAGCTAATTCTTTCTTGGACACATTCTGTCATTATCGGCGAAACCTTGGGCTTGCTGGACAGTCCATCAACTGGGGCCCTCTGAACCTCGGCCTCTTGTTGAACAAAGACCATTTCCAGAAGTTCCTGGAGGCAAAGGGGATGATGGTAATGGATGTTTGTGACATTCACGAGGCACTTGAAAAGTGTCTTGTGATGAACAGACCACAACAAGTCATTTGCAAGTTCAACTTTAAAAATCTTCATGTTCATGTGCTTTCACAAAATGCATCTCTCAGAGAGCGGCTGTCAGCTTTAGTGGAAGTGGAGCTTGAAGATGATCTAGGAAATGAACCCAGGGTTCAACCTTTGTCTTCCACACATGACAGTGTGAAAACAATTGTCAGCGAGATCAGCAACGTTAGTGTAGATGAGCTAGATGATGACTCAGCTCTGTGTGAACTTGGTATTGACTCCATGTTGGCCATGACTCTGCAGAACAAAATTTTCCAAGAGACAGGTGTGAATGTACCTTTGGTTAGAATACTGGACCCCAGCAGTACTCTGGCCACTTTGGCAGCTACAGTAATGAATAATGACTAATTTCAAAGCTACATCAAAGAATGCCTTAAATGGCGGATTAAAAAGGGTTTTGTCAGTGCATGAAAATGTTTGTGGAAAAAAATTGTACAGGGACTGCACTGTTTCACTGCTGTGGTTTTGTTCTCATAGCTATCAGACATGATGAAATTCTTAATAGGCTTGTTTATACAGCCCCACATCCTTTTATTGTTCGTAAGTATACAGTATGTTCTAGTTGTTTTCCACTAACATCTTGGCTCATTCACATTTTTACAAAAATACAATGCTGTAGTACTTCCTTGATTTCTATTGTAATGTGTATATTTATGTTGTTGACAAGTTCTCTGTAGAAGATCTGTACATTTCCTGGGTATGTTCGGAACCAAGTGTTGTTAATCAGTTTACAGCTTTAAGTAAAAATATGCTTGACCATATCTTGAATCCTCCACAGATCAAATCAGATCAGTTAAAATGTCTTGACTTTTTTTTGGCTGTACATAGTATATATATTTAATATTTTGTAATTATTGATGCAGAGCAAATTTTAGGAACTGTGAACAAACAAAGCAGGCCTTCATGATCCAAGTTGGAGCCGCTCCTGACACTCTTGCCAGCTTAATAAAATTGCAATGATGTAATGTGCATGAAAGAATATTTGTTAATAAACCAACCTTATCAAGCACACAGAGAAATTGGCAGCTTGTTTTATTGTGTCATGAAGAAACAAAAAATTAAAAACAACATGAGCCATGTTGCAATGACAACATGTAATGCACCAAATGTACCATTTCATATATATATTTTTTAAACTTAAAGTGCTGGTATAAAATAGCAGATGCAATACCAAATATCTGTATTATCAAAATTCCCCTTAATAGTTCTATAGCCAAATAATTTATTGACTTATAGGAGGAAGTGCTTAGTTGTGATTTGTATTTCGAGGAAAAACAGAGCTATAAATACTTACATAAGATATTACAGTATCTTTTTTTATTTTTTTATTTGCATGTATATTCTTATTGAAGCAATGTCATTGTCCACACATGTAATAAATTAGTGGCTGAAACAGCAAAAAGCTCAATAATTATGTCTCCAATTGAACATTTATGGGACATACGAGGATACTGTGTCACATTTTGTTCCGCCATCACCATCATAAAAGTGATAATCAATCAGAATCAATGAGCCAGCAATGATAACAACTGACCATGACCTATGAGAGATGAGTTAAAGTAAAACAAATAAAAGATGATGTTAGTATTATGCAGACTGAACGCCATGATAGATTTGAAAAATGACTTTAAAAATGGATGAAAATTGATAAACTAAGAATGCACTTACATTTACATTTATACTAATATTTACATGTATTTACATAAATCATTAACTGTTAAAATCATTTAACAACAATAATTGTGTATTTAAGTGTAATGCTGACTGTTTTCATCATGAACATATTACACTAAACAGAATGAGTAGAACTGATAAAAAACATCCATTCAAAATTAGGTATGTCTACCAAAAAAATAAAAAAAACAGTGTAAAACTGCAACACCAAAATGAACCAAAACAATAACCAAAGCAAAGCATTTACAAAAAAAAAAGAAAAGAAAAATACAGTATATTATATATATATTATTATATAAATATGTGGCATTAACACAGGTATGCTGCTGCATTGCAATGGCCATCATCAGCCTTCTACTGAATCCAATTAGACATTTTCAGCTAGTCCAGTATTATAATGCTCTGATAACTAATATTTACATTTCTGTATTAGCGTTTCTCATTTTTACAATCTGGTAGAAACGACACTGATGTCTTCCACTGGAAGCGGCTCTGGGTTATCACTGAAACTTTCACCTTCACCTTCTTCACTCAGTATAGCTACTACTGTTGATATCGTGGCATTGGGATCCAACAGTTTGACCAAAGGCACATTCACACCTCTCCCCTGAAAGATGAGATTCTGCAGGGTCATGGCCTGCATGGAGTCAATGCCTAAGGATAAAAGAGGCGATTCATCTTTCAGCTCACTTTTATCCATGCCGACGGTCTCAGAAAGCAGAGAGATGACATAATCTTTTGGTGAGACAGATTTGGCTTGTTTAGTTTGAGAGTCTGTCTCTTTGGATTTTTGGAGAGCCTCGTCTACCAGTGCGAACAGGCGCTTGGTCAAGGCCACATTTTGAGAGAGGATGTTCTGGCTGATGTTTCTGAAGTGAAACCTGCAAACAGCCTGTTGGGGTTGATTGAGCACAAGGCATTGCTCCAGACTTTTATAAATCTCAGCCACATCCAACACCATCATCCCCTTTGCCTCCAGAAACCGCTGGAAATGCTCCTTGTTCAAGAGGAGACCAATGTTTAGAGCTCCCCAGCTAATGGACTGCCCAGGCAGCCCGAGTTTGCGCCGGTAATGACAGAACATGTCGAGGAATGTGTTGGCTGCTGCATAGTTTGTTTGTGATGCGTTTCCCAGAAAAGCTGAGATGGAAGAGTAACACACAAAGTAATCCAGCTGACAGTGCTTTGTTGCATGGTGCAAATTCAGTACACCATTTACTTTGGGTTTAAAAACTTTCTCATAAAGGGATCTGTCAAGGGTTTCAATCAGCCCATCATGCAAGACAACTGCACTGTGAAACACTCCTCTGATTGGACAACCAGGGAATTTCTGGCCAATGACACTGATGACCTTGTGCACACACTCAGGCACTGATACGTCACACTCCATGGTAGAGATGAAGTTTCCGCACTGTTTCTCCACATTGTGTATCTCTTGCCGCACTTCTGGTGTGGGCTTGCTCCTGGAGAGTATGACGATGTATTCACCCCCTCTTTGTGAAATGAACTTGACGGTTTCAAAGCCCAGACCAGAAAGACCACCTGCCACTATGTACACTGCTCTCTTTCGGAAAAGCTGTTTTTTTGTTGGCAGCAATGGAATATCAGACAGTGTACTGCTGACACTTTTATCCAGAGCTACAACAGCTAACTTCTTTGAGTTGAAGTATGATTGTGGTGTCTCTGAATCAAGACTCTTGATGCTTTCAGATTTCACATTCTGAAAGGTAAAGCTCTCAAGAGCAAATTTCCTGCTCAGGTTTAGGAACTTCAGCCAGTGGTAAATGTGTGGCCTTTGTGCACTCAAGAATCCCTTTTGCAAAATGAGTGGCATCTGAATTGTCTGCACGTGAACACTTTCCTTCACACTTTGAGACACATCCTGAGCAAGCAGACACTGCATCTGAGATTCACAGATGAAGACAACATGTTGGACACCTGGGAAGTTGCAAATTTTTGCAATCAGAGATTCATCAAATGGAGGCAGGATGACAAAAACATCCATTTGATTGACATTGACAAAAGAGCCATTGCACTGTGTGCCAACAACCACATTCCAGCCTGACTTGTAAGAAGTGAGTGCCAAGACTTTCATCAGAGCAGAATCAGGAACAGATGATACAATTCCTAGATTATGTTTGGCTCTGGGCAAAACACGATGCAGGATTTCCCATGCTAGCACAAAGTAGGAAACACAGGGTGTTTTTTGAAGGAATGGGAACCGCTTGGTGCTGTAGCACACATCCTCCGGTACTGTGATCTTGCTGGCTGCTACCACAGGGTAACAGGAAGCAACATGGTCTCCTACTTTCAGTTTCCTGACATCTTTTCCAACTGCTGTAATAGTACCACTGAAATCAAGAGCCAGTAGCTTGTGTTTCTGTGATGAGTGTTTGTTCCAGTACATTGTCTGGCCAAATTTGAGATGTGAAGCACTGACAGGAAAGTAATCAGATGAATGAACACATATTCTTGTGGGCCGAATTTCAACTGATGTATCCCTGATTGGCTGGGCCTCCTCCTCAAAGAGGATGGCACTCAGCTGAGTCATCTTATGTGCATCAGCAGTCTGAAGGATGCAGGAGTCAGACATTGTAGTGGTAAAGCTGCCCTCTGAACCGGGACTGATTTCAGGTGTAGTACGGACGATGGAAGGTTTCAGAATCAGCCCGTCTTTTACCACCAACTCTGGGTAATTGCTGCAAGGATGCGATCTTAGGACCTCAGACAGAGCTGCAAGGTCCTCAGCAGAGGTAGAGCTTATGTCAATCAGCTGAAATGTAAGATCGGGTATTTCTGCAGCAAATGACCTGGTCATACCAGCGAGAGCAAAACCTGGACTTATGTGGTCCACTGTGATGTCAGAGGAACGGTAGGTGACAGCTCTGATGTTGTTTGGGAAGCTAATTCGCTTCAGCTCAAGGACGATTTGGCGGAAAACTTCACACAAGTTTGCCAAATTCTGCAGGACAACTTCAGCGGCCAGTGAAGTGAGGTCCTTTTTGCCCCACAAAAATAAGACCTCATCAAAGTTTTTCTCAATATCTGTTATGTTGAGATTTACCAACTGAGAAGGAAACCCATGGCTCAAGATATCTTTTGCATGTGTGAAGGAAATGTATGTAGACTTTGAGTCCAGATATTGCTGTAGGCCTTTAGAAATCCCTATAGAGTCGCAGAAGACCAGGGCCTTAGGAGGAGGAGCAGATGTGTCGCCTTCAGGGATGACACTAAAGGCATTATGGTAGAAATACTCCTCAACCACATGTGAGCGACTGCCAAGGTACTTAATGATCACATTCTTAACCTCAACCAACACTCTTCCCTCTTTATCTGCAAAGCAGCCACAAATCTCAAAGTGATCAACGCCCACATCAATTGCTCTCAGATAGACAACCATCTCATCATGCAAGGGTTCAAACACTGTCAAACTTCCTATTTTGGCAGGAAATCCTGGTCTACCAGCGAAAATGTGCTCTACTGTTACTGGCAGAAGCTGCATCAGATAATCCAGCACAACAGGATGAATGCAGTAGTCATGCAGCTGAGACCGCAGTTCTTCTGGAACTGTGACATTTGCAAAAGCCTCCTTGAGATCTTCTCCATAGTGCACATCTGCTTTATTTAAGAAGACATCTCCATACTGAAAGCCTCCTTGGGAGAGATACCCATAGAACTCTTGAGAGCTTACTACAGATTTGCATCTTTTGAGGATAGACCTTAGTGAGATGCACTGCTCCTCTATGAGCCTCTCTTTCTTTGAAACCACTGTGCCTGATGCATACGTTGCAGACGGGGAGAGCACCATGAATTTAGTTTCCTTCTCTGTTTGTTCAACTTGCACCTTCATTTCAGGGGAATGCTGGGTTAAAACAAATGGACTGTGAAAACTGACACTGAGCTGCAGTGAGCTGAGTGGTACTTTTGGTTTGGCGGTGGCCATGCATGCAGCTAAACCCAACTCAGCATAGAAGGCACCAGGGACGATGGGGATGTCATTGTGCTTGTGCTCTTTCAGATAGAAAGAAGAGTCAGACATCAGATCACAGCTGAAAACATTGCTTTCACTTCCTGTTTGGCAGAGCACAGGGTGATTACTTGCTGTGCTTTTCTGTGCTGCCCCGATGATAACATCTCTGTCTGAGCAATCAAACTGGTATTTCGGAATAGGCAGTGGCGGCGTCTCATATCCTCTGTAGAAGGTGTTCCAATTTACACGGACACCCAGTTCAAACAGCTTAGACACAACAGACATTAACGTTTCATGATCTTTCTCTGGCTGCACTGAGGCAAGAACAGCCGTGTCATTACCCAGAGATTCCATTATGTTTCTCTGAAGTGCCCTTCTTGGCCCTATCTCCACAAACACTGTGTTATTCTTGCCTTTAGTTGCTAATCTTACTGCCTGCTCGAAAGCTACTGGCTCACGAATGTTTCTAGCCCAGTATTCCCCTGTGCAGAATTCCCCCTCCCGGACCTCCTTGCCTGTCACTGTTGAGAACAACTCTGTGTCAAGATCATTCTCCTGTAGGGAGCCAATTGCCTCCTTGATTTCTGGCAGAATTGGGTCCATCATGTGGCTGTGGTAAGCAGCCGGGACATCCAGGACACGAAGGAACAGATTCTGACTGTTGGCTGAGGTGCTCAGCTCCTTATGGAGGCTCTCAATTGCATCTGCATCACCTGAGATGGTGCAGGACTGAGGGCTGTTGAAAGCAGCAAGGCAGATTCTACCAGAGTAACGAGGGAGAAGAGCAGTTACCTCTGATACAGCCATGTTGCTGATCACAAGCATCTTCCCCCCAGTGACTTTGCTCTGGAGAGTGCTGCGGAAATAGATGACCTTAACCGCATCCTCAAGAGACAAGAGGCCAGAACAGTGAGCGGCTGCAACCTCACCGACAGAGTGTCCGAGTATTGCATCAGGCTTGACACCCCAGTGTCTCAGAAGGGTGGTAATGCCAACTTGGATAGCAAAGAGGAGTGGCTGGACAACATGTGGATTGTTGAAGTCACTACCCTCAACCTCACTCTCAAGTGTGTGCAAGATGTTCTGCGTACTATGTCTTTGGAACAGTCGTGCAGTCTCTTCAATCTTATCCCTGAATACAGGCTCATGTTTTAGTAGCTGTTTGCACATGCCGTGGTAAGTGACACCATTTCCGCAAAAGACAAACACTAACCTTGAATCTGAGTAGGACGGGTGAATGTTTTTGCCTACAGTGGCACTTAACTTCTCTTTTAGATCGACTACAGATGAAACCATGATGGCCTTTCTGTATTTATGTTTTAGATGCGTCCTCCTACAAGCTGACGTGTACAGCAGTGAATCTAGATCAACTTTGTGTTCATCTTCTAGCTGTTTAATGGTGTCTTCCATCATCAGAGTAAGAGATGTTGGTGAATTTGCAGACATGACAAAATACCCTGCCTGTTTCCTATCATTCTTTCTCTGAATGTGGGACTGTTTGTGCTGTTTGACAATGGCATGTGCATTTGTACCCCCAAAGCCAAAGTTGTTCACTCCTGCAATTCTTGCACCAGAGGATTCCCACTTTTCTACTTCCTTAGCAACTTTAATGTTCAGGGCTTTGGCATCAACACTGGCAGTCTCCTCAGAGTAGAAAACTGAAGGAACAATGGTCTCATGCTTCATCATTAAGAGAATCTTAATAAGTCCGGCCACTCCAGCTGCAGATTCTGTATGTCCAATGTTGCTCTTCACAGAGCCAATCCGCAGTGTCTCTGAACCTGGAGGTTTGGCTTTAGCGATGACATTTGAGATGCTTCCTGCCTCTGTTGGGTCTCCAACTGGGGTTCCAGTCCCATGTGCCTCTATGTACTGGACATCTGCAAGGTCAGACTCTGAGTAGATTCTGCGCAGGAGTTCCTCTTGTTGTGTCATGGACGGTTTGGTGATTGGAGTAACTGAGTGTCCATCTTGGTTGACGGCTGTTTTGCTGATTATGCCCCAGATATGGTCATGGTCTTGTATAGCCTGTAAAGCAACAACAAGACTAAAATGAAACGAGAGTATGATGTTTATAACATTGTAACATGCATCATACTGATATACAGTGGCACAGGAAGTTTATATTATGTGAATTAGTGAGAGGAGAATAACAGATATAACAGGAACTAGGAAGTTGCTGACTAATATAACATTTATGTAGCCTGGAAATCCAGACCCAAATCTAGAAAGATTTAGGGTCTGGCTATGAGTAATGAAAATGGCCCAACTCGAGGGGTGGCACCAAGCATGCATTTGAAAATATCACTGCAAGCAATTGGATACAACTACGACCAATCAGAACAATACTTAGCGCTTAGCTACCAGGGGAGCTAACTGGTAGATTAGACTCTTGCCGTATCTGGTCAACAAAACAGCAAAAACGTCCTTCTTGCAAAGGAAAGATTCGAGCTCCGTCTTCTGTTCCTCTTTGAGAGAAAAAGCCAAGTCTAACACGTTCATTGTAGCGGCCAAAGCTGTTTCAAACAACTGGTGTTCATCCCTAGCCATCTTGCAATGTTTACTGACTGATTCCGGACAGCGTTGCAGCGCTGTCGTCACCTGTTTAGCTCGCCTCTGGCCCGCCTATATCAGATACACCGATGTGATTGGTGCAGCTCGGCTCCAACGACATGGGTAATGAGCATCATTACTGATTGCCAGAGTGACTCGCTGAGCAAATTCAAATTGTGATCTCGCAAGAACTCTGGATTTCCAGGGTAACATTTATGGGTATTATGCGCACTTTAAAAGAAATAAATTGCTTAATAATAGTAAGTCAATCAGGTATTAATTGATGTTTCTCTAATATCTGCTATGGTTGCTTGTTAATAAAAGGAAAAAACGTGTTGCACTTTTATTACGCTAAATATTCTGACCTTTTTCAGAGGCTTCAGGAGAACAACCCCGCAGCCCTCCCCTCTGCCATAACCATCTGCTCTGCTGGAGAAAGGTTTGCTGGTCCCTTCAGGTGAGATCATCTTGGCCTTGCTGAGAGCAACAAACACTCTTGGCTCTATGATACAGTTGACTCCTCCGCAAACAGCCATGTCACAATCACCTGATAAGATAAAACACGTTTCATAATATCTTACAATATATCTGAATGTCCACTTAACACGTATCTTTGTATTTAAAACCACAGTGCTGTGGCATAGCTTTTTCATTAGAGTTACTGTAAAGGTTGCACTGAAAGAGTCATTGACCCTAGTTGGACATACTGCACAGACCTTGTTTAATGGACTGACAGGCAAGATGAAGAGCCACGAGAGACGATGAGCAGGCACAGTCTATGGACAGTGAGGGTCCAGTGAAGTTGAAGATGTAGGAGACTCTGTTTGCTGCAATACTCATGGCAAGCCCTGTGCCGGTCCAATGGTTGATCACACTTGGATGCACGTGTGCAGCATTTGTCTCATAATCTCTGTTCATTAAACCTACAATAAAAGCAACATAAAAACTGGTTAGAGCACAGACCCAACCGTGTAGGCAGAAAGAATGGTGGCATTGTACACTTCTGAAAACCAGGGATACATCACCATTGCATGTTATCATGTAGCCCATACGAGGAACTTTACATTTCAACAAGGCTGAGGTTAACATGTGGTTAGGTTTAGGCACAAAAACCACTTGGTCATGGTATGGAAAACATCATATTCTAGCTTAAAAAAAGCAACAGGTCTCTACAAACACCCACGTGTTGCCTAAAAAGGCACTGGAAACACAGGAATGAGTTGCTAAATCACAACCGGTTTTGTTGCCTGTTGTTCTCGAACAGTAGTCTGCAATGCAGATTGGCAGGCATTTCACTCTAGTGACACACCATCCATCATCCCCTCCACCTCCCAAGGACAGTCAGCTCATACACTACATCACTTTAGAAATGTTATGATACGTATGAAACATGCAAATGATTCATGTTCGTGGTTTGCAGATAAGTACAATGCCAACATTTTCTTCTGGCTACTGGGCTGACATATCCCAGTGATTAATGCATAGAGCTCTTTAAGAGAGTTCAATAATTCAAGGAACAGCAAGAAAAATGTGATGGTAAATTACCCAAAGCACATAAAAAATCCTGTCACTTACAACATGCTTTTACTGACTTACCAAAAAACACTCCTGTCCTGGTCCCACTAGCCTTCTCCATAGGAATTCCAGCATTCTCCAGCGCCCTGTAGACACACTGAAGGAGCTGTTTTTGTTGAGGGTCCATTTGTTCCACTTCACTGTCGCTGATGCCGAAAAACTTGTGGTCAAATTCATTGAACCTGAAAACATTCAAAAACACTACATCAAATTCAATGACTGAGAAAAGGATCATAATCTAATACTTAACCAGCCCAAAGTGAAATCACTGGTGATGACCATAGTTTAAAATGAGAAAATCAGAAGTGCTGCACACATGAAATGCACACACCTGTTTTCATTTACCCATTGGAAATGTATAGTTAGAGGCCTAAACTATAAGCTGGTACAAATACAGCCCAGTCACCAGAATAAAATATTGGCATTGTACTTTCTGCACCTGACACCTAGATGAGACGGCTGCCAAGCAGCAGATAGCAGCGGACCAATGTTCAAAACCAACATTGTTTTTTAACGAGAGTTTGGAACATTTCCAGCCGTGTTTATAGTGACCAAACCAGGTATTTTAAGCCAAAACATGATCTTCTCCTAACCGTCACCAAATGGTTTTTGTGCCTATGCCTAACCATGTTAATAACAGCATTGTCACAGCATGCGATTCAAAAATAGAAATGTAAAGTTTGTGAACGACATATGATATTACAAATGCAACATATCTGCCAATATTTATTCTGGCAACTGGGTTGACAAACAGCATGTAAAGAACTTTTTATCAACAGCGGAAAAAGACAAGTCAGTAAGACTATCTACCTCCACATATTCACAAGACACACAAGTAGTGATATCTGAATAGGTTACATGAAGCATACCCTTCAATGAGAGCAGCATTGGCTGTCCGGGATTTACCCGCTTTGTTGTCATCTGGGTCATACCAGCTGGCCAAATCAAATCTTTCCTTCGGAATCGGCACAGAACAGTTTCTCCCATCCACCAGAACCCTCCAGAAATTGTCAAGCCCTTCTCCTGTTTGAAAAGATATAACACTTAAAACCCCAATTGTGGTACTGTAAGTTTTAGTAGGTGGATTAGGAGACAAATGGCCACCATTTAAATTAAGTGTTTTGCATGATTCCCCTGATTTGCAAATACAAAAGATTTGTAATAAGCCTAAACTGAATAAAATAAAATGACAACCAAACACCCTTTTATTAATTTTGCCAACCCTGATGGTCATTAAAAGATTGTATATCTCAGGTAAACACATTTTAATCTGTTAATTTCATTTCTGATATAGTAATGTTGAAATTATGCAATTTCTAAGGTTTTGGTCGTTTATTCTAAAGTACATTGTGGGAGACAGAAAAAAAGCTTTAACTAGCAAATTTCTTGATAAAATAATAAACATATAAGAAAACACAACTAAGTTACCAAATTGAAATAGCTTACCCCCTGGAAAATTGCAGCCGATGCCGACCACGGCAATACTGTCCTCAACTTCTTTCATTCTGACTAACGGAACATCACTGAGAAAGAAAATCAAAAATCTTTACTGTACCATCATGTCAACATCACTCTTTCTTCCAGGCATCATCACATCCAGAGACAAATGTGTTGAGCATTTGCTAAACGTGTGTAATTAGTCCAGTTGTGTCATGCAACGGTGCATCCTTACATCCATTCTGTTTCCCTTTTCCCTCAGTGATAGTATCACTCTTGGACGTGCGCTTGATTCTTATAGCCAGCTTCTCTTGTTTATTAAACATTAATGATTGACTGTATACGTGGCCATGGAGATGAAGGACTTCAGTGCACACATTTATGGCGCCTCGCAAATGATTAGACCGAGTTTAATGAGTAAATCAATATGATCCAACGACTGGGTGACTCTAGGTCGAAGCTTATTATAGTTATACCATAATTAACATCAACCAGTCAATCAAGGAAATCAACTTTAAAATATTCTTATGGGTAAAACTTAATTTAAAATCATAATCTATCACATTTTAAGAAATACGCTTAGTTTAATGACTCAACAATATTATCATAACTCCAATACAATGCATACAACATGTTAAATTACAGTGTCCTTAGATTACCTGTCATTAGCCTTATGTTTTGATGAAATACGTTGAGTTCAAGGTACATGTTGAAAGGTGCGCACAAACAAACTCTCATTTTCAGATGTCTTCACAACATCCAACAGATCCACTGTCTCTTGTCACACACAACGCAATGATGTCCATATATCACTTTGGACACACAATGCAACAAATAATTACTTAAAATATCAGAGGAATCAACAAAGACCTCTTATAAACACACAAAGAAATTATTATGAAGTTTTCACAAACACTGTATGCTACAGAAGTTGTCCGTCTATCAATTTTCATCCGCTTATCAGGAGCAGCAGGTCAAGCAAAGTACCCCAGATGTCCCTCTCCACAGCAACGCTTTCCAGCTCCTCCTAGGGGACCCCAAGGCGTTCCCAGGCCAGATGTGATATGTAGTCCTTCCAGCATGTTCTGGGTCTGCCTCGGGGCCTCCTACAGTGAGAGGTGGCCAGAGCACCTCTAACAGGAGGCGCCCAGGAGGAAACCTTATCGTGTGCCCGAGCCACCTCAACTGACCCCTTTTGACGCGAAGGAGCAGCGGCTCTACTCCGAACTCCCTCCGGATGTCCGAGCTCCTTACCCTATCTCTAAGGCTGAGCCTCACTCACTCTCGTGAACAAGACCCCGAGATACTTGAACTTCCTCGCTTGAGGCTGTAACTCTCTCCCAACCATACAGAACTTGTAATGTCCTCAAAGGTAGCATACTGTGTTTGCTTTAGTTATGGCCCAAACCTGGGCGGATTATGAGACTGTGGGCTCCTGGGCACAGATATGCAAAGGGCCCCACCCACTCTCCCACATGGGAGCAAAGCGCATAGTCTGTGGTTATCAAGTATCTCTTAATGGTTGTTTTGTGTCGTTTTATAGTCATTTGGGTCTTATTGAGGGATTTTTGTGTCTTTTTGAGGTAATTTTGTGTTTCTGTAAGGTCATTTTGTGTCTTTTTTGGTTGTTTTGTTACACTTTGTAGTCATTTTGTGTCTCGTTTTGGTTGCTTTACTCATTTTTGAAGTTACTTGTGACTCCTTGCATTTTCTTTGCATTTTTTGTGGTCTTTTTATGGGCATTTTGGGCATCTTGCTGGTCGGTTGGTCGATACGAATTTATTTGAGTGACACTTTAGGCCCCTGGGCCTGTGCATGGTAGGCCTGTTCAGTTTTGAATTCCTAGGCCAAAGTATCGATTGGGTTGAACTGCATCTCTGAGGGGCTAAATGTGCTCGAAAACTCACAAAACAGTTGAAAAAGTTTACAGTTTTTGGTTTTCATGCTCGTGTGTGTGAAATTAATAGCTCAACAGTGCCCCCTACAAAATTACTATGAAGTAGCCCTCTTGGTTCATTCTACCTAGATGCCTGACATTTAGCAAGCATATTTAACAAACCAAGACTTAAAAAAAGTGTCTTGGAGTCATGCACTTAACACAACAGGAAGTAAGACATGTTGAAATTAATGGGCAATATTTTTTTTTTTGCACGTTTCCCCATTAAAGTTGTTGTAACTTGAGCATACATTGTCCAATCTGCCTAAAATTTCTCATGCTTGATAAGAGTCCAGACCTGAAGTCATCCACATGCAAATACTGAGTCAAATTATTGCGCCACCTATTGGCAACAGGAAGTGGCCCTTGTGTGACAAACATTATCTGATTAACAATAGTTTTTTGTTGTGTGGTCCATGCAGCAAAATAATGCATGCTTAGCACATGCTCTATTGCGCCACCTACCAGACACATAGAGCGATACAAAATTTACCATACATAATTATCAGTGCAATGCACTCCACGCAGAAAATATTGTCAGATATAGCTCATGCATGCAGTGTCTGACATTTGTGGAAATGCATGGATACATCGACTGGCCTCCCGCCAGCAGCCCCGACATGCAAGAAGGTACAAGGACCTCTTCATCGCTGCCTGCAGTTTTAATTTCTCCTGTTTTTCTTTAATTACTATAAGTTAAATCAGTTATTTCACTCAGACCAATCAAACCAATCTTTTAACTCTATGACAACATTACATTTTTGTTTTGGTAATTAAATGCAGTTTCATAGGACACTGCACAAAGCAGAACCATGGATAGTTTCTCTGATGGTCATCTTCATTGCGGTTACCTTTGCAAGTTCCCAGTTCAGCCATGTTCATATTAAGCTGTTATCTGTCTTTTATTGCCTTTATAAATCCAGTCACACAGAGATCACACGGTGGTATTAAAGTTATTAACTGTGGTTGTCTTTATTACTCTCTGTCAAAAGGGTGACCAATCCTAGAGGTAAGATCAGGGCGAACGTGTTGGGAAGTGCAGTTTGTGCCAAATGGGTTGTAGGACATTTATGTAACAACTTAACAGTTACATAACATATTAGTCGATAGACACTACAGTATTCTAAATTTTATTCCAAAGGAAAGAACTACTACTTCAAAATGACTGACTAGCTGTTATAAGTTTAATTTTAAAGTTAAAAAACTTTAATTCCCCATTATAAATCTATGAAATAGTTCTATAACCTTGCACTTATTCCCTACCCCAAAAAATAACAAGTAAGCTAAGCAACTTAGCTAATGACAGCATATTCAAACCAAGATATGTGAAAAATATTTACAGTAATATATCACAATTAAAATTCAGTAGCAGTAGTAGTCCTGAGGCTTCACTTTTATGTAGTTGGCCAAAACTTTGTCTCTTTGCATAATAACTGAAATATCAAGCATGTGCAAGTTGGGGCAAAAACAAAAAGATGGAGTGTAACATCGGGTTTAATGTTGAAAAATACAAGTACAGAAAAACATGAAGACAGTCCTGTAGCTTGATTCTGTAGATTTGCTTATTATTCCACAATTTCATCCAAATATTCACTATTAAGCTCTTATAAAAATAGATAGAAAAATACAGCAGTTTGTGATAGTTTCTGTGAATCGGAATCATAAACTTATAACAAATGATGTACTTTATATTATATATATATATATTTTTAAATATTTTCTTAATTAGAAATAGTGCTATGTTGTGTGAATACTGTATGTTCCAGAAGTGCTAGAAAATATGTAGCTGTAGGAAAACTCATATCACGATGATGTTTTATAACATTACTCCTTGGTGGTGTTTGTGAAATATGATATGTTGCACAGAAACAGTAAACTGAAGGATATTGTTTTCAATCCAGGTTGCATCATTCCCACGTTACCGACAGCGACTGACAGGTGAGCTCCCACAACTTCTCCGCCAGCACGTCGTCTTTACCGGCCGCTGAGCAGTTGGCAGGAGCGCAGTCACTGAAAGCAAAGACTTATTAGATGAGGGACAGAAAATATGGATAAATCATCTTGTTCACACATTCAGTGAGGCCGTGCGTGATTTATGCAGAATAAGTTTATAGTTCAGTTCCTCTCTGGCTGCCTTTGTCTGATATATATTCAATATCAGACAAATAGCAATTTGATATTCAATATCAAATTGCTATAAATGATAACACATAATAACTGTCTTCTTGTAAAAAAAGTTCTTCTCTACAAGCCAAGTATTGTATCCTGTAACAGTCTTTTTCTACATTTGTATCCTAATTTAAGTGACTGTGACAGAGAAGACTGAATTGCTCAGTCCCTCTTCAACCAGTTTGGTTGCTGTATTGTACATTAGGCCAGTGGTTCTGAATCTGGGGTTGGGACTCCACTGATAGATCCCAAGGGTTGCAAGATGATTTAAGGTGCATTATACCTATTTTACTAGAAAACAATGAATAGATTGATGCAAAAGTAATCCCTCTCAATCATCACTTATGAACCACTGAAAGTGTGTGGTGGTGTATTTATCTGCAGAGACCCAGAACTTTTCTTTTTATTTTGCTGTGATGGGACGTTCCCAAGCACAGCGTACAGGTGAGCTCCGGACATTATAAAAAGGGAGCGACCATTGGCCGTATTCACAAAGCTTCCTAGTGCCAAGAGTTGCTCCTAGTGAGGAGAGTCTAGGAAAATTCTTAGAATTGTGGCATTTTCTTATAAATTCCCCTAAAATCCCCCCTTAAAGTTAAGACTAGGTCATCTTAGACCTTAAAAGAGCTTCTAAAGTGAAAAATTGTTAGGTGCAGGGAGGAGGACTTTTAAGAGGCTTAAGAGTTTCTTAATCAGAGGAGAAAATGGTGGAAACACAAAGAGGATGGAGAATTATTCTCCAAACGCTGGATGACAGTGAGTAAATAAAATACTACAGATTAGATCATGCATGGATAATATTTGTGATCAATCTCATTAGGGATACACACACACACACTTCACACCTGCTATAACAGCAGAAATAAAAATGATCACAACACTATGATATTTGAAAAACTGTAAAATGCAACAGTGCAGCAGTGACGAGTTGGGTCTGTCTCAGCCTTCCATCAGCAGAGTGATCACATTAACAATGACAACACTTTCACAGTCAGCAGTTCATTTAATTTCCACTGGGTGTCCATACCTTGTGACAACCAATCACACTTGTTAAAAGCAAGCATCACACCTAGCAACGTGGTAATCCACACCTCCTCACTAAGATAAAAGTTTCTGTCTATTCCTTGCCCTGAGTTGCTTTAAGAACTTTCCTAAATCGTTCCTAAGCTAGGACTCCTTGCTGAAAAAAATTAACCTAAGTTAGAAACTCTCTGAGAGTATTCTCAGAATCTTTGTGAATATGGCCCCAGATGCCTGACTGTGAGAAGCATGCATCCAAGAGGAAGCTATGAAAATTATGGACATAGCGTTGAAAACACACAAACGTAGCAAGGCAATATGCCAAGTGGAAAGTTTGTAAGTTTGTTCCAATTACTTTATTTGGGGTTGGCTTTTATGTACAAGTTTGGCTGGGAATACTTTTTACAAACAGTAGCCCTACAATTCTTGCATAGTAAACCTTTAACAAGATTAAGGAAGAATAGCTGCAGCAATGATGTGGTTAATAAACTAAACTAAACTTTATTTAAAGAGATCAATCATAGAAGGAAAAGTTTCTGTTTGGCAAAGTGGTTACAGCTCCCAAAAATGTTGGTAATCACTGTGTAAAGACATTTCTTCTTCACCCCCAATTGTCCCCTTGACCTCAAAAATCAAATTGTACCTGTAGTATCCGCCAGTCTCTTTCTCCAGTGACGGCTCCACTGCGCAGTAAATGCTTGTCTGAGCTCCCTGAGAAGAGTTTTTGGTGAAAGGACTGACCATCCTCATGACAAACTGCTGAGGGCCGCTCAGGTGACGCCATAACTCTGTTTGAACGACTCCAGGGTGGAGAGAGTATGTCGTCACACCTGTGCCTGAAAGACAGCACGTGTGAAACAGTATATGAATAATGTAAAATAGCACTTTTCAACCTTCTCTTACAAAGACTCAAATGATGGAGATGAAGGTATGAAGCACACCTTCTAGTCTCTTAGCCAACGAGTGGGTGAAGAGGATGTTGGCTAGCTTGCTCTGAGAGTAAGCTGAGTTCTTGTTGTAACTCTTCTCGCTGTTGATGTCCTCCAGATTGATGGAGCCCCAGGAGTGAGCCATGGAGGACACCGTGACAATCCTGGCTGGTGCCGATTTCTTAATCAGGTCAATCAACAAATATGTCAACAGGAAGTGACCTAGAGAACAAGGAAATTACTTTCATATTGCTGCTTTAAGAAAGCAGAAAAAGGACATTGTATTTTACAGGTATTACAGCATTAAGAATATTTGAGAAAAAAAGGAATTCTGATTTACATTTCCAAGCTTACCCTCTATGATAATCACGTCAAAACAGCTTGTTGTTGTTGTTTAAATGTGTTAAGTTTTATGTCTTTGGTTAAACAGACAGCAGTCATTCATAATGTCAGCTCATGACAGAAACAAAAGCTTCAACTACTGTGATAACTGAGATACTATGTTACAGAGAAACAGCTTTAAAACAAAGTTTATTTGAATACAAGTGCTTAAGGGGGCAGTTCACCCGAAAAACAAAAATATATACTTTTCCTCTTCACTGTAGTGCTTTCTATCAATTTAAAGTGACTGATACCCTCGCAGAAGGAAGCGTGCATCTACTAATAGACGAGAGGTTTGTACTTGTGACAGTGCAAGATGTAAACATTAATTAATGGCATCTTCTTCAACTGAGCTGTGACGTTAGCTAGCTCAGCGATGCTAGGTGAGTGAGCAGTAGATGCATGCTTCCGTATCTGCAGTGATACAGTTAGCAGGTGCAATTCCGTAGAAGAAAATAGTTCCTGCATGAAACTGCTCACAACAAGGTCTGTGGATTATCTTGAGTAACCAGGTCATGATTTCTTGAAAGAGACATTGCTATTGAGTTTTTCAAATGTATTTTTTGGTGCTTTGAGCACCACATACTGAGTGCCATCAAGTTCCATTATATTGGAGAGAAGGCAGACATCTCTATGGTTGATATCTCCAACACTTGGCAACTCACACCACAAATTTAGACTGATAAATAGCACTACAGGTAAGAAGGAAAATGTATTTTTGATTTTGGGGTGAACTGTTACTTTAAACTATTAAAATTAAGCTGGAAATTGGGAGCAACTGTAAATGACAGATGGCAGGTCTGACAACAAATTTGGCTGGGCTTAAAATGCTTGCAACCTTCTTTAAGGTATTGAGACAGGACTAAGAAACATAAGAACTGAACAACTACAACATCGATCCAAGTTTGGGAATTTTGTTGCAGATTATGGCCGATAAGATTATGTCCAATTAAATCTCAGATTTCTCAGTTATATTTACTCACACACTAATTTAAATCTATTCCTCCGTACAGTTTATTAAAATAAAACTTTTGGCAAGAGGTGTGAGAGACTTGTGTCCAGTCTGTCTTTTCACTGATCAAACAGGCAGACCAGTAATGATCTCCAAGACAAACTATATGGATTCTTAGTGACCAGATTTACAGGCAAGGTAGTTTCTAAAACTGTGGTCTACAAACCTTGGCAGTGCCAAATGTTCTGATGGCAGGGTCATAAAATGTGCTCTTTATCTTACCCAGGAACTATTTGCCTTATCAGATACCAGCACAGCAAACTCTAATAACATCAACACCAATAAATATTTAACAGGGATAGGATATTTCTGCTAAATAATAAAGTATAATAGAGGGCTGTAAACAGGTGGTTATGAAAGCGATCTATGTCCTAAGTCTATATAAATGTATAATCTGTTATAATTAAAGAAAGTAAAAGCAAAGTGATATAAGTGAGTTGTTTAACCATTTCCAAATAACTTATTTAAAATATTACAATGAACCTAAAGCACTGTTATGATATATGAAGAACACAAGTTGCCAACTGCAAGAAGATGAAAACTTTTACATCTGCCCCCTTGTGGACATGATATGTAGCTATGGGAATTGTTTTTGTTCTTCTAATAAAATTAGCTCTGCTTTCAAGAGTCAATTATCTATAGAATAATAAGTTATATATGTACAGGACACAATATTTCCAATAATTCAGGTGTCAAATCTGACACTAGGTGGTGTATTAAGGCGAAACGTCTGTATTTTTCTATATGGATGCTATTTTTCCACATTTCTATGTCTGAGTGACTGATGAGCAAGACCACTGCAGCCAGAAGCAAAGAAACATACTGCAGTGTACTAACTTGGGGCATTTGTGCATCATCAAGCAATCGATGTGTTTCTTTTTGCCACTGACAGGCTGAGATTATTATTCTAAGTGTCTGACAACATTATGGAAAGGATCCCAACAGAGATAGACCTTTTTGTTATAGGTAAAATCATTTTTGTTTAACCAGAAACAGCCCCAAAATCACCATAACCAAACACACCAGACTCCATTTAGAAAAACACTAATTTTAGCTTGTGCAGAGCCAGCATATTTTCACACCTACCTGGGTGAGTTGAGGGTTTATTTAAACCAAACTAGAGCTGGTGATTGTTGGAACAGTGGAAAGACGAATTAAGACAGTTTTGTGAGTTTTATTTCGTTACTGACAACTCTAAATGAAGTATATTTCACAAAGGTAAAATTACTGTTTATTTAAATGGAGTCTGGTGAGTTTGGTGTCAGTGATTTCGGGGCTGGTCTATCTTTGAAGGGATTGTTTCCATAAGACACTTATGACATAATAAATATCTGAGCTTGTCAGTGGCAACAAGCACTTAAATTGGACGTGGAGACTTTTCCTTGTTACACAGGTAAGAGACAACATAGTTTTATTTACCAAAGTGATTGACTCCAATCTGCATCTCAAAGCCATCTGCTGTTTTCCCATAAGGACAAACCATCACACCAGCATTGTTGATGAGGATGTTGAGCTTTGGCTCGTCTGTACAAAAGGACATTAAAAGGTTAAATGGGTATGTCTGTAAAGTCCCTTCCTGTGTATATTTTAATAAGGAATAAATGAGCCAACCTTTGTTGATGGCTTCAGCAAATTCTCGTATCGACTTGCTGTCAGCCAAGTCAAGCTTCATGCAAACAATATTTTCATTGCCAGAATTTTCAATGACTTCCTTCACGGCGGCCTGTGCTTTCTCCATGTCCCTGCATGCCATGATGATCTTTGCCCCTAAACAGAAAAATAAACAGCAGTGAGATACAACTTGCATGTAATGTGTGTGAAGAGCACCCCCTCGTGAGAAAATGTGTACATTGTGTGTAATGTATTTCATAAAGAGAGTTTGAACCTGGACAAAAGGAAACGGGGTCAATAATTTTTTTTTAGAAAATAACAAAATGACATTTTCTTTTACCAGCATTAAAACTCAAAATTGTGATGTCACTGTAATGTGAGAGGCAGCTGCATGGGTAATAAGTAATTATATGAAACAACTACAGAATTTAACCTCCTAACTATAGTGCATCACTCCTGTTTATTCGAGGTTAACCTTAAAAAAAAGATCACATTAAGTTCAAATTAGAAATGTATTAACTTGTTTCTCATATCTGCCAAAAGTCACATGTTAAGCTTCACGGAAAGATAACTGGAAAAAATGAAAAATGTGCCTGGAACTGCATTTTTTTTAGACTTTGTAATTTGCAATTAGCAAAAAGTATCAAACACTTAGAGACTAAATCACCGTGACATTGTGCTGACAACAACAATCTTGTCCAGGTTGACAACTGGCAATTGATTTTAACTGCAGGGACATTTGAAACTGTCACACTTGTTTTATTTCTGTTGCCATTTTCACCTGTGACTGTGATGTTTAAAGATAAATAGTTGAACATGATGGTCCGAACTATCTGACATATCTACTGTGGTTATTTGATGTAGCCTACTGTGTTGCTTTGCTCTTGTAAACCAAATAAAGCAGCACAAAAGCTAAACAATTTACTGGACGGGATAATAGTCCCATCTAAAGATCAATATCAGTGCAAGTGTACGCTTTATTAAAATATTTTTCTCCCCTTT
Organism: Epinephelus awoara; assembly: GCA_035609425.1. Classification (NCBI taxonomy): domain Eukaryota; kingdom Metazoa; phylum Chordata; class Actinopteri; order Perciformes; family Serranidae; genus Epinephelus; species Epinephelus awoara. The sequence continues at coordinate 22,924,614 of CM069314.1, read as the reverse complement.
AACGTACACACTATGTGATGGAGGCAGTAGACCACCAACTCCAGTGTTCTGCAAAGTTCTGTTAAGTTAAATTTATTTCGATGGAGTCTGGTGGCTTTGAAATGAGAGTTTCAGTTCCCTGTCAGACGGGGCAGTCTGACAGCAAGGTAGAGTAGTGAATATATTTTAAATATAGTGTACACTTGAAGTAATATTGATTTTTTAAGGTGGACTTTTTTTCAGTGGCAAAAAACTAACCAACTGAGGCAGCTTTTGCTCAGCGTGGTTTCATTTTCTGTATGTGATGCGGGGGGAAGCTACTGCAAACAAACACTGTTATTCAGTTTATGCTGTTTCTGTTTGGATAAGTGTCACTTCTTTTAGCATTAAAATTTGTGAGGTAGCCACTGTAGGTATCAAATTCATTCTGAAGTCTTATTAATTTATTCTTCAATTGGATATTTATATACACTCATCAGCTGCTTTATTAGGTACACCTTGCTAGTACTGGGTTGGACCCCTGCTTTGCCTTGGCATAGATTCAACAAGGTGCTGAAAACATTCCTCAGAGATTCTGGTCCATATTGACATGATAACATCACACAGTTGCTACAGATTTGTCAGCTGCACATCCATGATGTGAATCTCCCGTTCCACTACATCCCAAAGGTGCTCTATTGGATTGAGATCCAGTGACTATGGAGGCCACTGGAGTACAGTGAACTCATTGTCATGTTCAACAAACTACTTTGAGATGATTTGAGCTTTGTGACATGGTGTGTTATCCTGCTGGAAGTAGCCATCAGAAGATGGGTACACTGTGGTCATAAAGGGATGGACACAGTCAGCAACAATACTCAGGCAGGCTGTGGTGTTTAAACCATGCTCAGTTGGTACTAAGGGGCCCAAAGTGTGCCAAGAAAATATCCCCCACACCATTACACCACCAGCAGCACCAGCCTAAACCGTTGATACAAGGCAGGATGGATCCATGCTTTCATGTTGTTGTGAATGTGGCAGCAGAAATCCAGACTCATCAGAACAGGCAACGTTTTTCCAATCTTCTATTGTCCAGTTTTGGTGAGCCTGTGTGAACTGTAGCCACGTGACTGGCTGATTTGCTATTTGGGTTAACAAGCAGTTGAACAGGTGGATATATTGGAGACCATCTTTGAGTGTCCTTTTGTACCTGTAAGTTATTTATTCAGTTACCAAATGCAGATCTAGATCTTATGCTTTCATCAGTAGCAGTAACTTTTTGCATTTTGTTTTTGGTGTGGTGATTGATTTTAATATGGACAAGTATAAATTAAAAAAAAAAAAAAAGTAATTTCAGTCACAGTTAATTTTCCGTGGGGCTTAATATGCATTTTTAGGTATTTAGGGTAAATGCATTTTAAATATTCAAAAGGTATGGCTGCTTTGTATTGGCATTTGAGAAACTGGTCTTATTTTGTTAAACAGAACAAAGGGAGTTGAAGCAGTAAATAATTTTTATGTTTTCCAGTCCAGACACAGAAGGTGTCATATTAGCACCATATCCAAACACCAAATGATACCCAGCCCAATATGAAACTTATAGCTAAGCACAGAGTTGATGTGAGGATCAATATGTGGTGTGTGACGCACCTCTCTTTGCCAGGTCGATGGCTGTCTCTTTCCCAATGCCAGTGTTAGCACCAGTGATGACCACAGTTTTGTCATCCAGCCTTTCAGCAGAGGACCAGGGTCCCCGGAAGAGATTTCTGGGACATTGAGAAATCACTGTTACTTAACTGTGAGTGACTCAACCAGCAGAGTGGGTGTGATATGAACAATGACAAAGCAAATACACAAAGCTACCACAAAAAAAAAAAAAAAAAATGCTAGTTTGCTCCAACTAAGGCAAAGAAAACACGTATTAACTAGTATGTAGCCATTAAGTTTGTTTAACTTAAGTCAGGCTAATTTAGCACTCGAGCTAAAACTACAGAATTTATTTAGACAGCTGGTTTGTTTTCATGAATGAGAGGCGTCCTCACCTTATAGCCTGCATGTCACTTTACACAGCGCTCAGCTGGTCGGCTGGTGAGACAACAAAATAAAGAAAACTGGAAACAAATATTAAATTTCAGATATTCAACAGCCTCACAATCCTCTTCTGAAGCGTCAGTGGGTTAAATTGGCAATGCGGAACTATAACTAAATAGTCTCTTTTGACAGGCTGGGATTTCAGCCAATCGGATCCGACTCCGTCGCTCTCGGATAACGCTGATTGGTTAAGATCTAAGCGTTTGTAACGTCCTCTGTGGCGTGTGTGTGTTTGATTATAATGCGGGACCGCGCCGGATGGGCGGGGAGCTAAGTTTACAGTAACTAAATAAAAAAATTAAAAAAAAGTTTATGTTTTTATTTATTCATGTAAATATAAACTGCGTAAGTTGTATCTTGTTATTATTATTTTTATAACACATTTTAAAAAAATAGTTATTTGTTTAATAAACTCTGATATGTTTCAGTATTAATGAACTAAGTATAACAGCACTTAACAAATTAGAATAAGTAAAAATGAATAAATTAGGTGACAAAAATATAAATAAATACATACATTTATATTTGACTTTTAATTCATTTCAATCTTAACTTATATGTTTCAATAACAATTAAGAATAATAAAGTTATCAGCACTAAACAAACTAGTATAAGTAAAAATGAATAAATGAATAAATAAAACAGGTAGTTAATTAGTATATAAAAAATAAATTACTTTTTTATTTAACCTATTAACCTATTTCAATCTAAACTCTGATATGTTTCAAAACTCATTAAGTATAGTAAGTATGACAGTAATAAACAAATTACTATAAGTACATTCGTACATTCTTTTAGTAAATGAATGAATAAATAGGCAATAACTCAGTAAGTAAGTAGATTAATAAATAACTTTTATTTAACTTCTTAGTTTATTTTAATCTTAACTCTGATATGTTTCAATAATAATTAAGTGTAATACATTTAACAGCAGGAAACAAATGATCATAAGTAAAAATTAGCAAACAAACAAATGAATAAACGAATAATTAAAAAAACAAAATAAATAAGTGAATTCGAAAAGCAAACAAAATCTGGCATGTTAGTTTATGTTTACATTTTAAGATCTGTAATCTGTTAATGCAGTCTGTATAGACCCTATAACTGTTAGTACATAATTTCTCTCAAGACATCTGGTACATTGTATCCATTTAACAGTAAATTATATTTGCTATGAATAAGATAATATCATGTATATCAAGAAGAGCAATGTAAAAAAACATGCAAACAATCTTTCCAGCAGGTGGCAGCCAATGACCATCTACCAGTGTGACTCAGCTGACGGAGCCTGTTTCACTTTGACACCTGCCCTGTGTTACTGTGTTATGTCTATAGACAGATTACAAGTTGGTATTTGGGTAAATCCTGTCCTTGGCTGAGATCTTGCTCTGCTGGCAAATAATTGGCTGTAAACAGAAATGACCCACCAAAGTTCACCAAAAATCCATGAATGGTTCATTCATACGTTGCAGGCATTATCGGAGCATATAGTGGGATTACACTGTGGACAGAGGGTCATTAGAGCAGGAAACATTGTGCAGGTCATCAGCTGATTGTGCGTAAGCAAACATTTCCTTCCCTTTTCTGTGGGCGCTCAGTCAGCAAAGGAGTGTAGGGGTGTGTTATATGTGTGTCTGTGCATATATGTGCAGAACTAAGGCAGATGGAGGCGTGTGTTCCTGTGAATGTGGGACAATATTGAATTCACACTGATTGTAAAACACCCATAAGTCAAAATCTAGTTTGTTTGCACTTATCCTGATTGCATCCTCCCAACCCTCCACCTCCCCTCTTTGACTTCCTCTTCCATGTTTATTTAAGTAACAAGTGGGACAGGAAGAGGTTGTAGGTAGCTGTAATTTTTCTTATACTGTATAAAAACATGACTTACTGTGATCATCTGTGAATAAATCATCTTGTTATGTAACATATGCTCTGCGGCTCAACAGGTAAACAAACAAAAATACACATTCAGGTGAATATTTGGCTATCAAAGACTGCCTGTGACTTTTCATTTTGCTATTTTTAATATTTTGTTGTTGTTTTCTGACACAATAACAATCCACCTGCTTATTTGTTCCCTCCCTCTTGTGTTTGCCATTGTTGATGGGCTACTGTTTTGTCATTAGTGGCAAAAAAAACATTAGACATAACAGTTTACCTAAGCTATTACTGGCGCCGCATTAGCAGCTTCCCAGAGGCCAAAGACAATAGAGAGGCAGGAGGATGCACTGCATAAACTATGAGAACAATCCATTAGCTATAATGGGACTATTAACTTCACTTTGGCAGATGGAGGGGGAGAGGATGCAGGTCTGTATTTTTATACAGAGGGGAGAAAATACAAATAAACGTGTGAGAGCAAGAGGAGAATATTTATGTTGATGTGACTATGCAGGTTGGTGACTTGGAACCTGTTGGGTTTGATAAAACTCATCCAAGCAATGTGTACTGTAATCAAAACTACTGAGTCACTGTACTGCTGTGGTATGGTACACTACATTTTACTTTGTGAACAGTGATTAGCCTACGGATGGCCTTTGTAGAAATCCATCATTAGTATTGGACATCAACTATAAAAAAAATAATACCGGAGCATTGAATCTGAAAAATATTTTTAAAATTTTAATTTGTCATTGGACAGGAAAAGGTTATAACATAACATTAAATGTGTTATCGCCAGAACAAATGTTAGCATTGTTCCTTTCTGCAAACCTCAGATATGTTACATTTGCACATTACTATGGATATGTTGAAACTTTATGTTTCATCAATGCTGTGGTTAATGTGTGGTTAGGTAATAACACTTGGTGACTTGCTAGGGCTAGAAAAAGATTGTGTTTTGGCTTAAAATACCAGGTCTGGGTGACACAATCTCGGCAGGAAACACAGCACCTCGGTAAAAAAAATAACCACTTTTTGTGGCACTATCCCGACAGGAAAAGCAAAGATGTCTCAATAAAACAACCGCCTTTCATGCCATCCCATCAGAAAAAGTAGCAAAAAAAACCAGCTGCTTTTTGTGGCACCATCCCAGCAGGAAATGCAGTGACTTGGTAAAAATCATCCACTTTGTGACGCTAAACAAGCAGGAAAAGCAGCAATCTCTAAGCAACAAACAACAACAGCAAAATGCTTTTCGTGCCACAATTCCGGCTGGAGGAATATGTTTGAGTTGCTACCAAACATCCATGTTTAGATCCCAAAAAGCTGCAGGAAACACAGCATTGACTCACTAAATCATAACTGGTTTTGTTGTTTGTTAGTCTCAAACAGTGGGTTGCAGCTTGCCAGGCGTCCCACCATTCATTATCCCCTCCACCTACCATGACGAAATCAGCTCATACATCAATTTTAGAAACACTAATATAATACGTAATGTACAAATGAGACATATTTGTGGTTTTAGGGGACCAGGCTGGTAGTTAAACTGGTCTGACTCCCTTTAGACTGGTGTACAGCAGCCTCCTATTCTGCAGCACAAAAAAGACAATCACATTACAAGACAAACTAAAAATGGAAACAATGAAAACAACAACAAAACAAACAGACATCACAGGGGAGAGGAATGAGAGCAGGATGGTTTATGAGATTGGAATCAATGGTTGATGATAAGTCCCTCCATCAGATAGTGTTCGTGTATCAATAGAGGTTTGTGGTGTGGAAAAAATGATCTCTGACTGGAGCTGTTTTTGTAAGCCAGGACTGGAATAAGGGCATGCAAACTGATCTGCTGTTTCTTGGAAGTAGAGCAGTATTTAAAATGTGAAAGTGCAGTACAGTGGAAACAGGAAAGGTTGCCATGCATGGATCCTATCAACTCTATTGTATAGTCTTCCTAAAGTAAATGTATTGCTCTTCAAAACAAAGGCACAGGGTGCTTTACCAGGAGAAACAATAACAAACGTAAGAGCAGCTAAAAGATATGCATGCAGTTCATACCGTACCCCAGTATTTCCTATAGATTGATTTTTTAAATTTTATTTTGTTGTAGAGTTGCCAGCAGTGCATTCAGTCAGCCACTCCTTGCTCTGCTCTCTGTTACAAGACAAGAATTAGCTAACTAGCTTCCCCAAAGTCCCCTTGCCTCCTTTTGCTCTGCTGTGGACTGCTTTGCCGGGAGGATAGCAGGCAGCAACTCAGGTGATGGAGCTTGGGTTGGCGGCTGTAGTGGCTTAAATTCAGCTTTCAGCACAAACCAGCCAACACCAGGTGTTACAGCAGGCTAGTGGCCAGCAGCAGCGTTGGGTCTAACCTGTGTAACAGCAGCAACAGAAAGTTTGCTGCAGTTTGGGGAATGTGAACTGTCGATCCTCCGCAGCTGGGGTTTGTGATTTGGGTTGCTGTGGCCTCTGACTGGCGGTCCCTCTCTGGCGCTGCTGCCTGCAGTTTCATGGGTGAGACATTGTAGTGGTTGGACACTGAGGCAGAGGACACGCTGTGATTTGAGGCTCTAGCTCATATTTTAATCAGGAGAGACAGAAGAATGAAATAAAGATTAAATTTAATGCGGAATATAAGTGTACAGATTAACAGATGATTTGTGCTGACAACATTTAACAAAAGTCTTTGGTGCTTAGACAACCAGAGGGAGATTATGTGTGATCATGGGACATCTGAGTGGCAGCAATATAAATTCCCCATGGAGTCCAGATACAGGTGGTGGAGGTGGTGGTGGCTGATGACTCTGAGGCTGCTGACTGCTGAGGCAAAATGAGGCTGATGAATCCATAAAGACTAGGTGGTGATGGGGAGGTGGAGGGTGCGCACAGCTGCAGCATGAAAGGATTGCGTGCAGACATGTGCATGCGCATCTGCATTTGTAAAACAGCCAATAGGATCCCCCTCTTTCTGAAATGACCTGTGATTGGCCAAAGTCTCCCATCATGGGCTAGATTTTCGAAAGCCTGAAAGCAGAGCCAAGAGGAGGTGCAGAAGTCAGTCCACTTGAATTACAGTAGTTTATTCTGGGATTTTTGCCCAGTGAAGCCAAAATGAAACTGCCTTTCTCAGCTTTAATAACAGCTTTGACAGTTTTCCTATCTGTAGGATAATGTGACGCCCACTGTTACACAATAAGGGAGTTTCCGTCTTTCATCACAACTACTTTCAAAACTCTGCATACATCCCTCTGCACAGCGAAGGTCAGTGTTTGAGTTCAGGGGGGGCTGTAATTATTCTAACAATTGAATATAGGCTAGTGATAATTATGCAAGACTTTGCAAGATATACTTAGGCTGAAAAACGATAAACAATACAAACGTGGTGATTTAGAGAAAAGATATGTTTAAAAAGAGTGAAACTCTTGCCCTTTAAAACGGATCAGTAGCAAAGCTGGCAGAGCAACCAACCCTACTGTTTACATTATAACAATATCTTCCCAAGGTCACAGCCCTCGCTGCCTCCCCGGACGCGCAAACACACACACACACACACACACACACACACACACACACACACACACACACACACACACACACACACACACACACACACACACACACACACACAGGCACACACAAACAGGCGGCCAGCAGTCTGGCTTGTACAGTGAGCTCTCATCTACAAACCTCAGATTATCTGAAGCTGTGGGACGTGATAAACATCTCCAAGTGTCCTCATCTCCTGTCTCACCTTTACTGTACAGACAGACCTTCACTGCCTCATCCATCACTCACACTCTGTTTAGTCTGGCCCTTTCTGTACCCCCCGTCATGCTTTTGTATTTAGTTTCTCACCCTCTTAGCCTCCCTCACCTCTCTGAGTGGTTACATAACGCATAAACGGTGCCATTCATTTGCTCGGACCGTTCCTCTTTGCTGATCCAATCTGTGACGTCTAATGGCCTTTTCAACTGCTGCAACATTTCCCTGAGATACCAATCTATACCATCATGATTACAGTCTTTTGAAACAGAGGTCATGTTATACACCAGATGACAGACTCCTTCATCTCACCCCTGCACTACTGACCAAAACACGCCGCAGCATTTAGCTCCGCCACATCAGCTCCCTCCGTAATTGGGCTAGAGCCTTTTTTCTCACCAGTTCTTGTTTTCTCTGGAGAAATCAGCACAGAGATGCAAAGACTGGAAGGTTGACCTGTCAGATGAGGTCCAGCGTTGATTTATGAGCGTTTCCTCCCTCATGTATCTAAATCATACATGTTTTTGAAAAAACAAGGTTTTTGTTACATAACAGCCCTCCCTTATGGGCTCAAATCTTCCTTTTGGGACTAATGTACAGTGTCCGTTGACCCTGCATATGCAGAAAACTGAGTGTCTCACACTAATGGGATAGTGCAGATTGATCTGTGTTCTTATTATAGACCTCTATGCTTGAAGGGTCAGTTAAACTAAATTAAACAACAGCAGCATCAACATTGTCTCACGCCCCTGTAGTGAATAAAAGCGTAATCATAAAGATTTGAAAAGGTTATAAAATATCCAAGGCAACAAATCATATACATACGCATACATATGGAGGCCAGGAATAGACAAGGAGGATAAACAAAATTGGAGGCTGAAAAAAAAGAAAAAAGACGTAGGCTTAAGCGAGATCAGGATGTCAGTCAGTGTTTGGGAGTGGGCAAAGTTTTCCCACAAGCGAGAGACATATAAAGAGAATACCTAGCACAAGGGTACACCTGTTGCAAAGCATACTTTCACCTGGCTTGGCATGAGGCAAAGGGTGCACCAGCTTTGTCTTCAGATGTCCCTGCCTATTCCCTATTTTTTGGGGGGAATTTTTTTGGGGGGGGAATCAGTGCTGTGCAAATTTCAAAAACAAAGTATAAATATATATTACAGTGGTTTTATGTTTGTTTTCCCCCTCTCCCCATCCCATTTGTTAAGTGGTAGAACAGAAAAACAAAACACCACCTCCTAACATCCCACCCACACACCTTAAACCCCAGAAGTAATTAAAACAAAAATAACAAAAATAAATAAATGAAGAAGTAAAAAAACAAAACAGAACAAAAAAAAACAACATTTTTATATTTGAGGCCAATATAAAAATGAAATCCTATGAACCTCTTCTTGTGTGCTATGTTGTTGTGGTTGCCATAGTGCCAAACAGACTTTTTCCAGTCACAAAGTTTTGCAAAAAACTAACCTTTAATTTTTTTCCCTGCTCATGTCCTTGGCTCTGCATATGGGTACACTAACATCATCAGCTCTTTCCAGAAACAGTGTCCCGATTTTTTGTTTAATAGATGAACTAACCCTTTTTATAGGTGCCAGCTGGCCAATGAGTGTATAGGGGTAGAAGTTTTAGATCCGGTTAAGAGGGTGAATTTCAAAGCATATGTAAATTTTCAGTCAGAGGCATTTCTCTGTAACATAACATATTCATTAATAAATGCACTGTAATCAAAGCTCAAGTTTAGAGAAACATTGTCAGGTGTTGGGTATATTAGGAGTTAAACTCAGTGATAGCAACAAATGTGTTTTCCACTCACTTCAAACCAGCAAGTAGAGCACAGAATAAATAGAAAATACTGAATCTCTTATGTGAAATAACCAGAAGTGTTTGCAGAATATTGTGGCTCATACACAACTCGTATGCTCATAGTAGCAGCTGATTGAGAAAATAGGATTTTACAGGCCCTCTCATGCTGAGAAATACCAGAAGAGATGCACCAGAAACATTTCCTGCAGATTCTCACCTTTTACTTCCTTCGCTTTATATCCACCTTTTGATCTTCACAGTTTCATCTCGGTGGGTACATGAATCATCAAACCTCAACGTCGCTTTGTCACAGAAAATTGGGCGACACAGAACAGCATCAGTGTCAGGAGTGTGTTTGAACACCAGCCTAAAGCTGTTAATGTGTTCTGGCTCTGTCCATCAACCAGATAATTCAAGATTGTCACAAGATGGCACTGTGGTGAATTTAGGTTACGTTGCCCTTTGAGGGTGAACAGACAGTCATTAGGGCCCCGCTATGAGCCCCAGGAAACAGGCGCTCAGTGCTATTTATAGAGCTGTCTCAAGGAGTCAATATAGTTCAGAGCTGTGCAAGTGTGCTCCTGCAAAGGACGAGGATGGCCTGTTTTAATGGCTGCTTTATGATATTTATATAAGCACGAGATTGATTATATTTCAGTGTAACAGTCTGAGATTATCATCTAAAATTAGGGATTTGGGATGAAAAGGTTGCAGAATAAGCTGCCATTGCATAGATCATACTTCACCGAGATATGTTTTATAAGAAGCTTGTAATTTGGTTCGGTTAAAGGAGAATTAGGCAATTTAGACTTCTGCTGGTGACTGAGGCATTGCCATATTATTCAATGACAAGTCTGTGATGCTGCTCATGATGCTGTGTGCATCCATAAAACATTCACATCTTTACAATTCTACAGTTGCTTTATCTGCTTCCCTTTGTTTTGGCTTCATAACAAACTTGTTCTTTGATGTCATTGCCCTCCATCCTTGAGCTGCTTAAACTGCTGAAGGTCAGGGAACACTGGGAGCATTTGAAATGCCAGGAGTTTGGTACTCTTTTGTTTCTTACCTCAATACTGAAACACCAACAACAGCCAGAAATCTCAGCACTTCAGCCAAGGGCGTGACATTGGTTTACGAAGTGGGAACTGTGAAGTGCCACTCCTGGAAGCATACAACTGCAAGGCCGAAATTCTTGTATTTCTTACAAACAATCAAATTTCAGAGAGTGATGACCTTGTTCTTAAAGTAAACTCACAGACAGGTTATTAATAGGAGCTTTCTAACATTGATCTAAAACAGTTTAAATGAAGATAAACAAAATACACTTGGTGCAGAGATATCAGTGTCCTGCAAGGGCATAAGTTTTGTTTCAACATTAGGAGGGGAGACTTATGAAACAGGGGGTTTGGGAGTCCTTTGCAAGACAATTTTGAGAAACGAACACTTAATTTCCTGCATTCTGGTAATTTTGTCTGCACCGATTGATGTTGTAATTGTCTAATTTTTTTTAAAAACAAATGTTCTCTGCTACTTTCATGTTTTTATCGCGGAAGACAAATGCAAATGTTGTAAATATTTAGGGGGATGAGTCCCCCCGAAATCCACACCTATGGCATCCTGGAAATTTCTTGGCAGATTTTTTCATATATCTAATTCTCATTTTGTGCAATCTGGCAGTAAACATCTTGCTTTTTATCCATAACTGACTTCTAGTCCGACATTGAATTATTGCGTGATGTTTCTACGGTGGGAAACACACACACACACACACACACACACACACACACACACACACACACACACACACACACACACACACACACACACACACACACACACACACAAGTATGTACAGTAACTGAGCCTGTGCTATCTATACATGTCCTCTCCACATGACACATAAATTTCCCTTGTCATCCCAGATGCCTCCTTTTCAAACACTCTACATGGGAGCAGCACCCTAATTATGTCATTCAGCTGTCAGAGTCTATTATATTATTTTACACAAGCAAATCTAATAAAACAACCATTGTGGACCAATATGAATATAAACTCTATCATAATTTATTTTTATTGCCGCAGATTGTCTCATTGGTGTTAAAGTGTGACCTTCAGAGCTGGATCCAGTGTCAGCCTCTCCCTGCAGACATATGTATCAGGTGCAGCTCCAGCATGGAGTACAAGCTGTATCCAAAACTAAGTGCTAAGTAATCAACAGCAATCCATTACCCCTCAGCAGCTGGGCGACTGGTGTCTGCCAAGGCAACTATCGTAAAAATGATCAGGCTGCATCATCTGATCCCTGGGATGCACTTCTGACCTCGACAGGACTTCCCTGACTGTGGAGACCACAGACCCCTGTGACCTGGAGTACTTATCAGTTGGTATAAACAAGAAATACATGAATGAATGAAGGGCTTCATGGTCTATCTTACATCCAAAAACTGCACACTCTACCATATTTGGTGGAGTGTTTGATGGTATTGTGTCAAAATCTGTTCCTCCTTCACCATGTGTTTCCGGTATTAGACGATCGTTGACTTTGGTATTAGTCACATACCTTGTCTAGCTAGGCTGGCATATGTTTTTATCTCGGATTTTAGGGAATGTGTTGGAGACATGCACAAAAAAGGCTTTACTTATGTTACTTTCCAGTATTTTATGTTTTTATCTCACCTTTATATTTTTGCTAGTCTTTTGCAAAATGAGCAAGAGGTCATGTCTTTTTTATACCATGCAACATATGGAATATTATTTTATCCAGATGGTTAAAAGAGTCTTGGATGATGCTAGAAATACCTTTAAACCATGATAAGTGTTTTTTTTAAATTACCTTCTCTTTCCTTTTCTTCTCTTTTGGAGGAACAGATTTTAAACTCTATGACACTAGAGATGCATGTGTACAGGTCCACTCTGACTGCATGTGCACAGGGTCCAGGTTTTGTGTTACACCCCTGTTTCTTTTTCACACATTCTATCATTTTGGTGATCGGCATGATCCATATGCGATATTATGAATGAGGGACATATAAAAGCTTTATTTATTTATTTTTTCTTTCAAAGAAATGAACCAATGGAAATTATTTTAATTAGAAAGAAGACACGAGCCAAATCTGAGGCTTTTTCACATCTCCAGTCAGTTAGAAATGAACAAATAAGGTTGTATGGAAAGCACGATGTGACTGAAGCTGATTCTCTTCAAATTTGCATTAAAAAGTGCTATGAAAACTTTTGGAAGACTGTCTAAGGGCCTGTCCCAATACCCCCCCTTAGCCCTACCCTTAGATTTGCGCATTCCCGCGAGGGGTAGGGGTGTCCCAATTCCTTTTTGGGTGTAGGGGTAGGGGGCATAACGAGAGGTAGTGGGTATGAAAGTAGCCCTTCGGAGCGAGGGATTTCAGATGCTGACTTGCTAGCGAGGGGTAGAGTCGCCATGGCTACCATCGAGCAAGAGATGGGGAAAAAAGTTCATACATAGCTAACGTTACCGTCGTCAGGTTGCTTTTTAGCTAGCTGGCTAGCTCGTACTATCTGGCGTCTGTCATCTGTCCTGTTCTAAGGACTAAGGGGTAGTGGACAAGGAGGGGTATTGGGATTGGGCCTAAGTCACTTATTTCTACAGACAATCAGTTTGTCTGCTTGTACTCTTGGAGGAATTTACAACACTGGATCAATGGTTGTATTGTTTATTGAAAGTTACAACTAGAGGTTACAACATTCTCTGCCTATCACATGTGACAGTTTTATAAGCCCAAATGTGAGAAGGGTCTACATGAGTGAATTATTTATAACACATTTGTTTGTTGTGTCCTTTGTTCCCACACCGCCTGCTCTCACAATTTGACATTTACAGTGTATCTCATAATTCATCAGAAGATAGTGGAATAGCACACATTGTGATGGCAAATATATGTTGAGCAACTATCATTTACTTTTCATATCCCCATAAAATATCAATCATTAATTCAGTTTCAGTTCTCAGTTTTTCCATGAGTGAGTCTTAGCTCTGTGATGAATGACTCTGTGAAGACTGTTGGTCAAATGCCTGACTGTGTGCCACTAATGAAGGCTTATGAAAAGACATTTACATGCTGACCAGAATATCTAACTAAACAAATTATTATCTGTTGGTTTGGATGAGTTTGCATGCCTGGAAGTACTGGGGCATGGTAGGCTTGGTATGTTAATGAATAAAACCAGGGATCATCCTCGATTTATTTTTATCTATACCCTCAGTCTGTCTGTATCTGTATCTCTGGTTTGTTTAACTGATGACACCATCCTGTATCTGACCATGTGCTATGAATTCAGGTAAGGTGAGATAAGCTGATGAAACACATCAAAGACTTACTTGTCTTAAAGAATAGCACTGCATACAGTTTTTATACATGTAGAACGACTAAGTACAACTAGTTTTACCCTTTACCCTGGCTTTGCTTAGCCTGTTTCAGGAATGGCTGCTGTCTAATCTTATGTTACCAACCAACATGTTCTAATCCCAACTCGTCAAAGGGTTAGGGGTTAGGGTTACCCTCTGTTAAGCCCTAACCCAGTCACACCATATGAGATTTTGGACTCTTCGTTCTCATATTATGGTAGTTGCTAGTAGCATTACAATCTGCTGCCAACCAATGTGTATCATACCACCACAAAAAGTGCCTGTGCGTCAGTCTCTGATGCTGAAATCATTGACAATGTCATTATTTGACGAGTTGGGAGTGAGAACGGTCTGTAGCAACTGTACCTAGGCACAGGAGGCCTAGTTAGAGATTTTCAGGCCTAGGAAAATGCCGAAACAGCGTGCCTATAGAACTTGTGAGTCTTAAAACAGGCTAGCTCAGCCTCTCTAATGCACCTGCTCAAGGGGCCACACAGTTTGGAAGCAGTGTCAGTCATCTGGGTAATTATATTTGCGGCAGTTGAACATTTTTAGCGCCACTAGGCAACTTGCCTAGGAATGAATGGACTTGCTTCCAGCACTGTATCCAGGTCTCTGTATACATCCATGAAGTGAACTTAAACTTTTAGATTTTCATTAGCCCAGGCATGCATACATTGCAGTAGCCACAGCAGTAGTCACAGGTATCTCTAAGTCAACCAGGAACTAGCTGTCAACACTGACTCATCATCTCCTTAGAAAGTTGATATGGCGTGTAAGCAAACAACCTATTTGCCTATTCACACACCCAGCAGACAAAGAGCTGGTAGTCGTGTGTGGCCACAAAGCCAATGCACATCCAATATTCTACATCTACCCAGCCAACATTTGTATGTACAGTAGGCATGTGGGTAATAAATGGGCTGAAAAATACACCCTATGTCGGATTGTTCACAGCTTCCATATTGACCCCATGCTGCATGCCCACAAGAGTGGGTTTACCCAAGTAAACTCCAGATAAGGTGCCCATTTTGGGCCCATACACAGTTGCTACCCAGGTAGCCCAAGCATAATGCATGTGGGCATGGAGTCAATATGGAACCTGTGGACAATCCCATATTGGGCCCGTATTTCAGCCCACGTAGGACAAAGGTCCTACATACAAATGTTGGCTGGGTAGGCTATTGTCTAATAAGCTTATGAGCTTCTCCAAACCTGCTGCTAAATTTCAGATTTTTTCATTAGCAATTTACTGCTAATATAACATACCACATACATCATATAAAGGTTGCTTGGTACCACAGACCCGCACCTAATAAACTGTTACAAAACAGTTTCTTGTACTGCTCCAGCATTTAATGCAAATACTTCATCGTGCACATTTTAGTTTACTTATTCACCTGCTACAATTTCAACTGTACAAAGTAATTACAACAATTATGCCATTACACATAAACAAGTACATCCTGTGCCTTTGGTGGAAGAGGTCATTTTGCAGTCACACATACACTCACACAGAAAAAGAGCCATACTGGCCCCAAAACACACAAGATACGGAGCACATTTGGTCTGACGGCAGGGATTGTGATGGATGAGTGGCATGAAAAAACATTTGACATGGGGAATTATAACGGCGCAGCTCCCTCCTACAACAGCAAAGACTCTGACCTCTTCTGTCCTCTTCCTGTGCCCAACAGGCTTTCTCCAACAGACGGGGTCCAAAAATACACAAACTGAGTCCAGATGATTCATTTGGAGCGACTGGATTGGGGACGCTGTTTTATGTAATCAGAGTGGGTTACATTACACACACAAATGATGACAAAGTACAAATCTGTGTTGCTTAATTGCTTTTATTCAGTCGAGACTGCATTTTTCCTCCTTAACCCAGCCCATGGCACATTTTCATTATGTAGGATAAACGCCTGATAACTCAGATAGCTGGGGTGAAACTTTGCACTGTAATGGCTCCACATCTCAGGAGGCAGAGGAAGAATGATAAGAATGATCTGGTAAATGTTTAAATTGAGAGTTTTGTTTTCTTTCGGTTCTCTTGTGTATACTTGAGGAATAATGTCAGCAGCAGTCAGGGGGGATATGCTTTACACATCTGGTCAGTGTATGTTTGCTGACAGGTGGTTAATTGTGTAAATAATGATGGTGGTATGCACATGTTCCTTAAAACCTTTCTTTGGGAGTTTAATCTTCAAAATGAAATTCCAGTGAACTCCGCCAGGACACAGATTTGATCTGTTTTGCTGACAGGGATTATATTATGTAAGAATTCACATAATCCCAATTTGTATTTAAGATAGATTTCAACACTGATCAAGTGGATTAAAAAGCGCGAACACAAAGCCACACTCTAGTGGGTCACCGAGTTCCTCTGCCTGCCACCTAGTTTCTGTATTTTAAAACAGCACATTACAACAAGATAAAAAACGACTGGCCAGCCCATTCAGTGTAAGAGTCCATAGTACAGGCAAGTGGTCCAACAGTGCATCCAAGGCACTGTGACTGTAGTTAAAAATCCTTTGTTAATACATGGATAACCAACATGTTTCGACTTAAGAGTCTTCATTAGGGTGTAAAATGCATTGGGAACAGGTGTGCAATTAAAGAGCTCATCTAGGGGTCATATGACACAGGTCACATGATATATTGGTGTAGCCCTACTAGACAAAAAAGCCACATTGAAATGTGTACTTTAAATAATTAACATATTTAGTAACAAGAAAAATGTTCAATGCCAAATAAATAGAAAGGAAACAACAGGGAAATAAAATCAGAATTGTTATATATTGTGACAAACCTGCACATGAAGTTGCAGAAACTAAAAAATATAAGACATGTATGACACGGACAAAAAACAATATGTGTGAATGGAAAACAAACTCGTAACGTGTCAGTCGTTTTTTATCTTTAAGTGACTCTTTGCACCATCCTTGATGAGCACCTTTTTACATCTTTTTAACAACTAACTACACACAGCGTAAACCCAGTGCAGCCATGGCATGGTATTATGTTTTCGGGTTGCCGGTCTGTCCATCCATCTGTCTTATTCTCATGATTGTGATATCTCAAGAACGCCTTAGGGAAATTTCCCCAAATTTGGCACAAACTTCCACTTGGACTCATTGACTGATGATTAGATTTTGGTGGTCAAATATCACTGTGACCTCACTTCCATCTTATTTTCATGAACACTGTATCTCAAGATCGCCTCGAGGGAATTTCTTCAATGTCGGCACAAACATCCACTTGGACTCAACAATAACAAAATTTTGGTGGTCAAGGTCACTATGACCTTGCATCTGTCTCAATCTCGTGAACGCAACATGTCTTGAGGGAATTTCTTCAAATATGGCATAAACATCCAATTAGACTCAAGAATGAATTAATTTGACTTTGGTGGTCAAAGGTCAAAGGTCACTGTGACCACACAAAATGTTTTTGGCAATAACTCAAGAATCAATATGCTAATTATGACAAAATCTCACACAAATATCTAATCCAAAAAAACCCAAAACACTTTTATGGCCATTATTCAGCCTCATATATTAGGATCCTAAAGGGAGACATCTGATCAGATATTGAAATAGTGACACTAATCTTGGGTGTCCAGCATCCATGTTTTAGAACAAGTAGCTTCTTTGCGGCAACATCCATATTTATATTTGAAGCATTGTCTTCTGCCATGGCTACACATGAGTCTGGACAGACATGAATGTAAACTGTAACTCTAACTTGACTGGTTTGCAGAGATATATAACTGCAAGGCAGTAATTCTAGATTTAATAATGTGTCTATGAATCTTGATACTGGAGATAAGCAAGGACCTGAATGCAGCATTGTTCGTGCTCTTTCTGCAGCTTTGCATAGAAAAACCTGGAAATTTGCCACATTTCTCCACTGTAGTGAATTCACTATGAGGCGTTGTACCATACTGCATGCCAGACATATGTTCAACTGCTGCTGTGTGTAAAGAAGAGATAAATCACCACGCACACACATATACAGTATATACACCACACATACATAAGTAGCCGCTGTATAGACATAGACTGTCTTTCCTCCCAGCTCTGTAGTCTTCAGCATCTCTAAGTCAAATACTCAGCATCGTACATACAGAAGATGAAGAATGACTACTATGAATAGACTCAAATACATTGTGTTTCTCGTTGTTACCATGCAAAGCATGTCTACTTTGCACAGTTTTGTCAAAGGGAGACGAGGAGCTCTTTGCTATTCACTGGACACATTCACAAAAAAATGAGCTTCAGAGCCAGGCGCGACAGAAAACTGGACGTTCAAAGGAGCACATGGCCAAGAGAGGAACTCAGAGGGTTCATATGCATCTGAATGAGCAAGTGAGAGACCGGATTGGAGCTGTGATCCTTGACGCTTCTTTTCAGTCTGGCAGGGAAAAAAAAACAAAAAAAAACGACTATTGATATTCCATTCATGTCCTTGGGTGCTTGTCCCTGAGGGGATTTTCAGATCTCAGCAGATGGTCAATACATACCATCACCAAGGAAGCTACTGAATAAACACAAAGAGGTTCGTTGACCGACACCAGCAACGAGTCAGTCTCTCATGGAGTGAGGTTTATTTTCGTTTCATAAATTCCCTTTTCCAGAGAGTCCCCCCCCCCCAAGACAAATAAGGTTTCTGCATTTCTTATTGGTGGTGAGGAAACAGTGGAAAACTCAATATGTTAATTTTGATCTTTCCAAGGCTTCACTTTGGCATGCACCAGTTTTTGTTGGCTTGGATAAATTAACAGTGGAAACAGACATTTTTTAAACAGCATGAAAAAAGGTCTGCACACCTTAAGTGCAATTTATTAGCAAATCCACGTGACATTTTGAGCTAATTCTCTTCGTCAGTCTAGTGGTGAATGGGTCTGTTAAAGATGTGTGCAGAATTTTAAAATCCTTTGTGTGCTGGCTCAGCCGAGCTCACACCCACCCAATGGGTGATGAACGGGTGGCAGGTGGTGATAAAAAGCTAAAAAGAAAAAGTGCTGAAATCATTATGCCTGTTTAACATGCAAAGACAAGACCCTAGATTTCTACTCACCACATCTTGTTACCATACACTGCAAATTGAGGGGAAATTGAGGTAACTGTGCATCACTGCAGGCAATCCCTGTGCTTTCAGTCACTCCGGCTTCAGCAGGAAAGCACACAATTGGGAGCTGACCTTGTTTCTGTGCCTCACAGTTATAGGTTGCACAGCAGTGTTATTTGAGAGGAGACCTGGCACATGCAGTGTGTGCACTGAAGCCCCCGCACCCGTCAATTCTGGCTCCCATCTCCCCCTGGTTTACTGGCAAGAAAGCATTCTCCGTTCTGTAGGAGCCAAGAGGCAAACAACAGTGTGTCTGTGTGCTTGTGCTGAATTTGTTTGGGGACTAAAAAGAGGAAAAATAGCAACATAGTGCTGTCTTGTTCATCCCAAGCTTATTTTATTTTATGTGGACATGACTGTCAATGTTTTGAACAGATGGTCTTCCTCAGGTGAGGTGGGAGATCTTCCATCTGTCGGGAAGACCATCTGTTAATAAAAGGAAAAAATTTAAATGTACAAAAATACTTTGCAACAAAAGGCCTCTTCATGTGCTTAAATCTAGTGTTTGTTGCATTTGTGTGCATTTTCATTTTCACACAGCATGTCCTGCATTTTATTAGTCTGCAAATATCTGCCACTTTGAGAATCAGTGTATCAATACACTATTACTTCCTATGTAACAATCTAATCTGGGTTGTGGCATGATAGTTGGGACATGTAGTATTATAATGGCGACCATACGGTACATGAATTTTTAAAAGACTGCTGATGAATTATGTTTCGGAGAAATTAACAAAAGGGGAGAACACTGATGACTGCAGGGCGGCAGGTTCCTGGAAATCCTGTTATAATGTTCTTCCTACAAAATGATGGATTATCCCTTTCAGTTGGCTTCGTAGCTATATTAAAATATGCACCATTTACATAATCAGCCCTGTGATCATACCGGTACAATGTTCTCAATAATCTAAAGCATGCAAATCATAGGAATTCGTGATTTGTACCCAAAGGAATTGTTCAGAAATAGGTAGAAGTTGCAAAATTGTTTTTATTTAGATTTGATGATAACTCAAAAAATTGATTTTGGGTGGATGTATTTTCCCACCAGCCTTATCATCGTGCAGAAGGAAGTGTGCATCTACTCATGGATGAGAGGCTTGTGCTCATGACAATGTCAGCTAGTTCAGTGGTGCTAGGTGAGCTAGCAGAGGATGCATGCTTCCTTCTGTGTGGTGATACAGCTGGCGGGTGTAGTTCTGTAGAAAGAAAATAGTTCCTACATAAAACTACTCACAACAAGGTCTGAGGATTATTTAACCCAGTCACAGTTCCTGGAAAGAGACATTGCTGTTGAGTTTTTCAAATGTAATCTTTGGTGCTTTGAGCCCCACAAGTCGAGTGCTGTCTAGTTCCATTATATCAATCAATCAATTATTTATTTGTCACATAGAATTATAAACGGTACAACTCCAATGAAATGTGATGAAATGATTTTACTGTCCACACATCCTGACCCAAACAACAGGGCCGCATGTTCACTCCTCCCGAAACATGGGCAGTGCTTCTTCTACAGCCGCCTTTGAACAGCATATAGCAGTGAGCCACAGCAGGAACAGGACAGCACCTCACATTCCCAATGTCACACCAGTCCTTAATCACCATAAAGCACTTGGCTCCTCTCCTTCTCTTACTAGAGTCCTCTGCTCTGTCAGACTGGCATATAGCAAAAGAGCTTCCTGGTTAAACAGCACTGTTAGGATTTAGTCACGTTTCCTGCTAGAAACTGATGCAGCACAGGTGCCTATGCAATGACTAGCAGGGTGCAGGTTCAGCTGGTGCCATCTTCTCCATATTTCCTTAATGTTTACCTATGTTTACATTTGAAAACCTCGACCTGGCTAGCTAGCAGCTAGCTAGAAGTCAGCAGAGGGAGAGTTTACAGACTGGAGCTGATCCTACAGTACAGTCTAGATTGAATTACTATGAATAGCACTACAGGTAAGATGACAAATGTGTATTTTTGCTTTTGGGGTGAACCATCCCTTTAAGATGCTATTTTTAGCCCTTATTTTCTCTTTCAGCTGCCTGTTTCATGCTCACTGTGTACTCTAGTTTCCTCACTGCAGAATCCTAAACCTTTACTGCTGCAATGACCTCATTTCTCGACACAGATCAATAATGTTTCACCACATCTTATCTTCACAGGGCTTTTGTGCTGTATCTGCTACCCAGCAATACAAATTACTCATTTGGGTGTAGTAGTTGCTGTAGTGAGTGACTATCGACATTGAATACACATCACATTGAAAAGAAGCATTGTGGTGAGTGGTGTGACATTTCTTGTTGTTTCAAGGCAGAGGTGATCTGGTGAAAACTGCACCTAGTCAATCCAACTGCTGTGGATACACAAGGTCAAGACTTATTTTTCCCCCAGTGAACCCTGAAATACTTTAATATGCTAATCCTCTTTGTGCATTTAGAAATTATGAATTAAAGCTTTGATTGCCATGTTAAGACTTTGAGACAGAGTGAGATTTAATAAAATACAGTCATTGCATGCTGGTCAACTTTTATTCCAAGTGAAAGAACATTCATTTTTTGTCATATGTTGACATTGGCATTGTCCTATAGTCACTTAAAGGGAACTTTTGGTTTATTTCAACCTGTCTCCTATCGTCCTAAATTTGTTTCAAGTGACAAGTGACATAACAATAATAGTTAGCATATTAGCCGTTAGCCTAGATACAGCTGGGGCGCATAGTAGCTTCAGACCTGTTAAAACGTAAGTGAACGGGCAACCTTCAAGTGCAAAGTTAGTCCACTAAATAAGCTTTTTTCCCACAAAGACCGCCTCATATCGTTAGGATAAATGTCAGAGAACATATAGAAAATGACATGTAAACGTGTTGTCTTACCTTACCGGTGTGGTGCCTTGTTTGTTTACCATTTAGCTCTGCTTTCCAAAGCGCGGTCGAAATCTTGCGAGAACAAGCAGCAACAGCTAGTAAGCAGAACCGGACAGTAGCTTGAAAAGCTCATTCATTTATTTTATGGAAGATTTATAGAATAATGGCTGACTTTTTGCCAGACTTCGACTTTGTGGAGGAGGAATTTGATTTTGCAGAGTTTGATGGCCGCCCTTTATTTGAGCCAGAATACACTGAGGAAGAGCTTCATGAAACTGAAGAACGGAGGAGGAGAGAGAGAGAGAGAGAGAGAGAGAGGTGCTACAGATAGAGGACGAGAGAGGAAGAATGGCTGCTGCTACCTGGAGTAGTATCCAGCTGGGCTTTATTTAGAGCTTGCGAGATTTCAGGCACGGTATGAGATCGCTGCTTGTTCTTGCGATATTTCAACCGCGCTTTGGAAAGCAGAGCTAAATGGTAAACAAACATGGCACCACACCGGTAAGGTAAGACAACACGTTTACATGTCATTTTCTATATGTTCTCTGACATTTATCCAAATGATATGAGGCGGTCCTTGTGGAAAAAAAGCTTGTTTAGTGGACTAACTTTGCACCTGAAGTATGCCTGCTCACTTACGTTTTAACAGGTCTGACGCTACTATGGGCCCTGGCTGTATCTAGGCTAACGGCTAACATGCTAACTATTATTTTTATGTCACTAGTAACTTGAAACAAATTTAGGATGATAGGAGACAGGTTGAAATAAATGGAAATTTCCCTTTAAAAGAGTAGGCTACTCAGCCATTTTAGAATTGCACTTTAAGTTTATGAAAAAAGTAGAAATTTCAATTCAGCAGAACAAGCGATATCATCTTTTTTATTTCATGCAATCTTCTGTCTCTAAAACTGCCGCCCACATTACTCACACTGCAGCGTGACTGCTGACAGTTTGGTCTGAGTTTCAGATGTTAATAGCCTCGAGCCACTAGCCTGAAGAAAAGATGAGGAGCAGGCTAAAGAGGATTGGCAAGCTTGCTTCTTTCTAACTCCACACCCCCAGATTTTTTATTTTTTTTTCATTTTCAAACTTGTACTCTTAAAGCCAAACTAACGCTGACTCAAGCGTGATAACTTCAGGCGGTTTATCAGAAAATGTTCTGCAAGGAGACCTACTACAGAAAGCTTTGCTGTGCAAATTTGTTCATGCCATTTCGCCAGGTTTTCCATCTGTCTAAATGATTTTCCAGTCTGATATGCATGCCTGCTGGAAGGCTTGGACAGAGGTCTCATGCAAGCCAAAGACCTGTCTGACCAAAAGAATCAAGTTTAAAGACTGAGGTGAAAAATTAAAATCTAGTTAAACCTGTCTGCCTCAGATATTTAAGGTCAGTGAGCATGCAGTCTGACAGAATTACAGCCAGCGACTGTGTGTTTGAGGCTTTGGATTAAAGCTGCTGTGTGCTATATTAAGATAATGAGATCTACTTTCTAAGGACGGATCTTAACCTATTTAATCCATTTAATTAATAGTGACAGTGAAAACAGTTTTAAGGCTCTAAAAGTGTCACTGAATGATGTATCAATGCACTTCCAACTGATATTGAAACAATAAAAGGTCTCAATGAAATGTGTGCACTGTCACATGTTTAGTGTAAACTGTCACATGACCACAGCTGTGTACTTCCTGGTTGCACCATGAGATGAGGATGGCTGCATCAAAGCTCCCAAACAAGTTCTTATTCTACTTAACTCTCTACTTTGTTCTTTTAGGTTCACTTTGATTGAAGTTTTAGATATGTGAGATCTTGATGGCAGCCCAGACAAGACTTACAACCTTCCAGTTGTCCCTCACAATAAAAAAAGATGCTGTCCTCAATGACTGTGATAGCGATGGGTCAGACTATGAGGGGGAGACAGGCCATTTGCCAGCTAGGCTGTTGAATTCATACACTGAACTTGTGCGAACAGATCATGACAGGAACAACTTTATGACCTCTAGAGGGTCTAGCCAGAAAAGCTAAGGGCCTCCACAAACAAGACAGGCCAGCGACACGAATGACCCATCTGGTTCAGCAGTGAAGGAGTGCTGTGTTAGATCAGGCTAAATTCCCAAGAACCCTAAGTAAGCCTCAGGTGCAAACAACCCCTGAATTAACACAGTTAAAGCTGTCTTAAATATTCACAAATGCAGACCTTTGTTCATTTATAATCATCTTAAGGAGAGTGCTGGTGGTTTGAGTAGGAAAAGGATATAGGCTGATGTAATCCCTGTAAACCTGAAAACAGAGTTGTGTTGTGACTCAAAATATTAGCCTCTGAAACAACCATTTCACTGGTGGGGGGTAAGAACAAGTTTTCCCTTATTTATTTGAAGGTCATTATGTTTATGCACCTTTATTGGCATGCTGCAGGAAACAATGCCTGACTGCGCGTCACTTCATTTTAAATTTCACACTAGATAATGATCTTTCATGACTTAAAAGTGCAGATGGTCAGCCTGAGATGAAAAATGAGCTATGTAAACATTTTCAGAGATTTTGATACAAACAGACCAGTGGCAGACTCAGGCCAAATAAAAAGGGCACCAGCTGGATGCGGTTGGGCAACAGCATGCAGTATGTGGGGCAAATGGCACCGCACCCAAATGTGTCCTTGATCACGTTTCTTCTGTTGTAAGGGCAACCTAGAAAGCACATTATCACATTTTCCCTACTTGAAGGGCACCTTACATGGCACTGCATCCCCTTTTTTTCTAATGAAAAAGTACACTAGAGGGCACTTTATCACATTTTCTCCACAGGAAGGGAACCCAAAGGCTGCTTTATCATGTGATCTTTATTGGAAGGGCACTTCCAGTAGAGAAACAAGGCACTTGGTACGACCTTATTCCACTTTCTCCACAGGAAGGGTCCCCTAGAGGGCACCCTATAACACTTTCTCCACTAAAAGGCCACCTTAGATGCCTCTGCATCCCATTTTATCCACTGGAAGGGCACTTTATCACGTTTTCTCCACTATAAGGGCAACCAAAAGGGCATTGTCTTCCATTTTCTCAACTGAGGGGTACTTTAGAGGAGCCTTTAAAATGTTTTCTCCACTGGAATGGCACCCAAGTGTGTCCTTGATCACGTTTCCTCGGTTGTAAGGGCAACCTAGAAAGCACATTATCACATTTTCTTCACAGGAAGGGCACCCAAAGGCTGCTTTATCATGTTATCATGTGTATTGGAAGGGCACTTCCAGTAAAGAAACAACGCACTTGGTACAACCTTATTCCACTTTCTTCACAGGAAGGGTCCCCTAGAGGGCACCCTATAACACTTTCTCTGTGCATGACTTCCAAAATAAAACATCCGCTTAATTTTCAAAATAAAATACACAGTGTTCATGGTGGATCATATTTCCCTGCACTACACCTTGAAAACGTCATAATGGGCGGAAGCAGGCCTGAAGTCAACAGGTCAGAGGTTTCCAGACATCATTTCACCCCGCTGACACCATGGACGAGGAGATGCTAATCATGGAGGTGTACCGAGATGTCTTCCTACCACTCCTGTGGTTTTGTGGTTCTGTTTATAGAAACTATATCTTGTTATATTGCGCGATTATGTGTGAATTCTCGAGATCTAGTGGGTCCTCGTGACTCCCGCTGTGGCACTTTATTACGTTTTCTCCACTCAGGGCAACCAAAAGGGCATTGTCTTCCATTTCTCAACTGGAAGGTACTTTAGGGGGGCCTTTATAATGTTTTCTCCACTGGAAGGGCACCCTAAAGGGCACTTCATTGCATTTTCTCCATTGGTAGGACAACCCAGAGGGAACTCATGCTCTCTCTACTGGAAAGGCAGCTTAAAGAGACCTGTATTATGTTTTCTCCTTTTGAAAGGGATCCCAGAGGGCAATTCATGATGTCGTCTTTCACTGTATCCACTATAGGGGCATCTATGAGTGCACTTTTGAAGTGTAAAAAAAACATTACCGCTATAAATTAGGATATACAGATAAAAGAAAAATGCTGAGGGTCCAACACAATGACTGACCTTTTCACATTTTGTGGAAAAAAACATAATACAAAGTAGACAGACACCTTTCAGCGTCACTCCCCATCAGCTATTTCAGATTCAAATATTGCTTTTATTTTGTCCTCTCCCTACACATGCAAGTGTCTCTGTCCCGTGAACCTATAACCTAATGGCCACTCTATGCACTGTGTGATGTACAGACACATAAATGTATGATCATAAACTACAAACACGTTTTTTTGGACAAACCTGTTCCCTTGTCTCTCCCAGTATTTGTACTCTAGCCTGATATGTGGGTGCCAGACAGACAGATTGTGTCTGGTTGCATAAGGTCCATACTGCCCTCACGCTCCCTCTGAAGCTCACTGGGGAGGAAGTGTGATGGCAATCAGCTGGCCTATTACTCTGTCTGTTTTTACTTCAAATGACGGAGCCATTTGTGTTTGCTTTGCCAACATGGAGACACAGTCGGTATCTGGTTCTTGAGCGGGGCAGATAAGGCGGCTGTTGTGGCGACATCAGATGTGTAGGTCAGAGAAATGTCACGCAAAATAAGTCTGCTGTCCATTAACAAACATTAGATATCATCCCACAAAAAAGTGCTCATAAAGCAGCAGCCATGAGCATTTGTTTCTGCTGTGAGCCTCTGTGTGAGTGCGTCAATATTTGTTTTTTTAAAAAAGCATCCAAATGCTGAATTCAAGTCAGCAGGCTTATGCAGCAGATTTTATAACAGCACCTCACATGAGGCAAAACAACACCCAGCCCTACCAGCTTCCTGATGCCTCTGTGTATTACCGCATGATAATTAACTGTGATTATCATTATCTGCAAAGACATCAGAGCATTCATCAAGGCAGCAGAGGGGGAACACACAGTTCTGCTGGATAAATTCATGTTCAAGCATCCTTTTTTCCTTTTTCATCCAAGTGAGGTTTATCTGTGGCACATGGGGAGTTCCCTGATGAAAGTGAGATTCATATCATTAAATAATACTCCATGTAAACACCAAGTAGGGGATCAAAGGCTGGTACTGAAAAGTAGAAACAGGGTCGGAGAGAGAAAAAAAAATGAACACTTCTTGTAACTTAATTAATTTGTTTAGTGCTGAATCGTAAAAGATATAGTGCCATATAAAGTTTGATAACAACATGAACAGTTAGTCTTTCTATTTATCCTGGACGCTTTAAATGTACTTCCTTCTTCATAAAACACATGAAGGCAGATTGTTTTGAATATTAATAAACTGGTATTGTTTAATATTCAGGCTCAGCCTTCTTCACCATTGCTAGCCCACTTTTTGGTGCACTACAGCATCAACTTTCCATTTGGCATTACAGTTCATGAAGTCAGATTCCATTTTTATGGCCATTGCATCAGGCAATTTAATATGCAGGTGCAGCAAAGTCATAGTGTGTTTCCAGGTGAGGTAGGGTCTTAAAAGCAATAGTGCTTGAATACCAACAAAATTACAATTTAGAGTTGCTCTTTTTCTTTATGTTTTATGGCTAGCATTGCTTCACAGCACCACTAGTGGTCATAAACTCCACAGGGCACCTTTAGCTGTCAGTGAATGAGACAGCACCCTGTTGATGCTCATTGCATAAAACCTCCAGAGACTGTGCACAAGAGATCTGGCAACTCATTCTCACTCCCAGTTTGTCAAATAGCTACGCTTAGTCAGTGGCCCATCATGTCAAACTATGACACACTGGGCACCCCTCCTGCATCAGTTTTGGATGTTCAGGGACGGTGTGTTGATTTACGCTCATGACATGCATCATCTCTTTTCAAAATAAACTTGTGTTTTCACAGGAAATGTACAGTTTCCTCTTGCTAAATGCATACAGTCTATTTCAAAATAAATTATTTTTTTTTTTACAGTACATCCACCTATCAGCCAAAAAGACTTTGGAATATATATGAGAATATACCAACTTCCTCCTCATCTACACACAACTCAATAACTACCAACACACCACTTGTCACGACTCGGGCCGGACCCAAATGCAGCAGGCAGACAAGGTCAGGTAAGTTTAAAATGTTGATTGAGTCAAAGGGGCGTATTAGCTGGCAGGCGGTGACGGTGGAGAAAACGGGGCGGAGGGGGTCCGGTGTGGCGTGGCTGGCGGCAGGATATCCTGGACAGAAACAATAATTAGTTCAAGCGGGAAAAAACAAAGCAGGCAGAGGCTAAGCTGGGCACAGAACAGCAAACTAGGAACTAGATGTACTACCGTAAACGGCAACGATCCAGCGGAGACTGATTGTTGCTGCGGGATACTTGAAGGTGAGGATGATGGCTTGATAGCAGACCGGTGTGTTGATTACTGCTAGGCGGCTGGTGTGTTGATTGAGAGAAGAGAGGGGAGGGAGAGGACAGGTAGAGAGATAAAAACAAAAACACACCAGCCATACACCCACTCACTCAAATGACGGAAAAAAAAAAAAAACACACACACACACCAAGCATCACGGAGGACGGGTCGTGACACCACTGACACAACGTAATTATCTTATCAAAATAACTCTATTGACTTAGTATCACACGGGACATGAACAGCAGGCCTCTTGGTGAAAGTCCAGAGTTTGTTTGACCCATCTGTCTCCTCTCCCACGCCCCATATGCAGACTCTCACTCATTATGCAACAGCTTTTGCCGAGAGTGTCAACAAATACCACCGATTAGGGTGGCTTATACTGCTGCTAAAGGGTGCCTCTGTCCATAGGTGTCTGGCCACTGACCAAACGTCAGTATTTGACAAGTTGGAAGCGAGACAGGGTTGGATCTGGTGCATCAGAGTTTGGAAAACAACTTCTACAACAAGTGGTAGAGCGTGTGTGGAGAAACAAGACTCCCTGTCAATGGTGAGTCACTGCATCAGGCTGCTGTGTTGTATTTTAGAAAATAAATGTTACAATACTGCACGATATCGGATTTTTTGCTGATATCCAATATGCCAATATGTAACAACTCATTCAACCGATAACCAATAACAATAGAGACATCCACTTTTTTTCCTACCTAATTTTAGTGATCATCAAGTCTCCTCTGTAGTGAAATTAACATTATATTATGCATGCATACTCTTATTGTGATGGCCCACCTGCAGATGGAGACATGAAGTACAATGCTTTTCAAAGTATTTAATATTCATTCATCGTGCAAATTAAGAAAAAGCAATGTTGGCCAATTCTGATAATTCATTTTAAAGCTGATATTAGCCGATATTGATGACATGCCGATATTATCATGCATCCCTAAACAATACACCTGCTCAGGTGAGGCACAGAGGTTACATCAGTCTGGTGAAACTGCTGTAGTGACCTCTGAATAACACTCAGTCTGGAATGTGTCTAAGAAAACTTCGTGAGAAATCTTTGTTTATCTCTTTCTCTTCCTTCTCTCATCTACACACACAAACACACAGACACACAAACATGCCTGCATCCCACAGATTTACCGCCTTGACCCCCGAGGTCTTCCTCACGCTCAGCGATATGTCAGATTTACAATGAAGCTGTCATTTCGTATTCCCTTGTACAGCCACTGGGCCTGCAGGCGAGGGACTGTGGTAGATGACACTTCAGTTGCGTTCAGCTTTTGCTACGCTGCACAGACATGCTGCAGAATCTCTTGTTCTGTGAGCATATACTTCAGCCACTGTTACATAACCAATGCAAGGCAATATTTTGAGCTTTGCGGGGTGTAAATATTTGCATAAATCATGCAGAATGTAAATACTGATTATTTGTGCTTAAAATGTCATTAATGTATGATTCAAAATTGTCAAAAATTATTTTCAGATTAAGGACTGAACATTTGGTCTCATTCATGGAAACACAAAATGATCTCCCCATTTAGTAGCTGTGTTGGAGCTTTCAATCATATCTTGTGATCTTCCTCAGCAAATGAAGTTTGAAATGTAGAATTGTAGATGATC
This sequence comes from Epinephelus awoara, assembly GCA_035609425.1. Lineage (NCBI taxonomy): Eukaryota > Metazoa > Chordata > Actinopteri > Perciformes > Serranidae > Epinephelus > Epinephelus awoara. The sequence continues at coordinate 22,894,786 of CM069314.1, read as the reverse complement.
AAATTTCCATTTTTGTTGACACTTTAAGTAATTGAAATTTTTAATCTATTTTTTAGATGTAGGATATTTTGTACTCATGTGCTTTGGGAACGGGCAGAATGATCCTTTTGATGACAAATAAAGTAAAATCAAATACAGCACATTTGAGGACATTTGGTCAGTTTACTTATAGGTTACTGTAAATGTAATGGGTGGTTTTCCCCTCTGAATAGAGTGGGCCCTACGTTATCACAGTAACTGCATGTTATCAGAGAACCAGCACATAGTACCAGAAGTCAAAAGGCAGCCGCGCCCTGTGAAGCATCAGATACGATGCGTTCCTCTGCAGCATGGACACAGCTTTGAGAGAAACTGCCGGTTGCTCATTTCAAGAAAATTTAACTGAAAATACAACCAGACCTCAGGCTGTCACTACTGTTACATATTAACCCTGTCAGTGGTATGAACAAGGATAACCTGGTGAACCATTAACCGTTACATAACTACACAGCAGCAGCATGTTGTCAGTGATAGATGTACAGTGATGGCATGTTTCCTGTCACAATACATTCCTGCAGCTTTTTTGTGGATGAATTTTGAGTTTTTTTGAGCTGGTTTTGTTTATTGCCTCACAAGAGATCTGTAAATGCTAATTCATCCATTTAGTCATGACCTTTAATTTTAAATGATTATTACCCAGCTACATATTCAATTTAACAATGCATCTACATAATTTCTCAAGCATTTTCTTTACATAGCTGTTTCTGTACTTTTCCATTACCTTCTGTCTGATGACAACAGTTTACCATCTACGCACGTCAGCATCCCCCGTCCATGCCAGTCAACCTAAATTCTGTCAGGATTGTATGTGGGTGAACTTTCAGTTCTTGCGCAAGAACTGAATATTTTTTTGATGAAATTCACACATCAAATGTCACCTTTATATTTCTCCTAATCCGTGTGAAGGAGTGTGAAAGTTTCAGTACATTTAACAAGAACTTTATCTGATGATGCCACATTTAACGTGAAAGCCACTGCGACCACGCGTCTGAGAACAAATACCCAACTTCCTCAAAGGCTTCAGTTTCTTTGATGCTGATGACCACAGTCTGTCTGGGTGAGAGTTGATGCACGGTAGTGATGCTGCAGATAAACAAAAGCGATGGCAGATGATGAGGAAGTGGTTAAGTTGTCTCTTAAAATTAGGTTTATTAATAACTAATTTGCTTTGGAGCTTTTAGGTGCCCAACAAGGAAACTTTTACACTTTTCACACTCCTGATACCTAATGCACAATTAATATTTTATATTTTGTTGTGGAATGTGATGGAAAGTTATCACCTTTGTTGAGGTATGAGATAAAACCATAACCTTTGTGAAACCTTTAGGTCTGTATTTGCCTCAAACAGACAATAGAGGAGGTGGTCTTTGATGTCCATGTCCTGTGCTTTGTACACCCAGCCATCCACCCTGGATCTTATCTGTATGACTTCTGTGCAGTGTAACGATGTCCCATTTACTAGATTGTAAAAAAAAAAAAAAACTCTTGGTAGTAAACTTAATCTGTGCAGCAGTCCAATCACAGCCTGTTTCCACCGGAAGGTATTTCACCATAAAATTAATCTTTATAGGACAGTGTTGAAATGCACAGCACCCATTATAATAGCTTATGGTCCTTTGCATAAACTGAATAATCAAGGTTGTAAATTGATATTATGTCTGCACTCTATGTCTGCCATTATTCAAATACTTACACCTGTCATCTCATTAACCATGGCTGAATTTGGGTATGCATTTGCATTGAGGCTTTGAACATATTAGATAATGCTACATGAGCCATATGTATGTGCTGTGTATCGTCTGTCGTGGTGGGACCCCAGAATCTCTTCCATCTTGAGAGCTGATGAGGGCCGCGGCTGTCGCATTTTATCACCTCATCACTCTGTATTGCAGCAGATATTTCCTTCGCCTAAAGAGGTTCTTATTGAAGCTATTTAGGGTATGTTGGTCTATCAAAGGCGTGATCTTTCTGTACTCTGCTGTTTACATTGAAGGAATTTCCTTCCTTATTTACATGGCGCCAGACAAGGGTCCCTCTGAAATGAAAGGGACTCTTAAATGGACAGTTGTTGTGGCGGTGTGGTGACAGATGTTTGGGCTTTGTGTGATACGTGCTGAGCCTAGTTGTCTTTATCTTTTTGAATAGCCCAGGAGAACAATGTGCAATGTTCCACCACAGATGTATAGAAATGTATTCAATAATAGAGTGTAGTGGTCAAACCTTTTCAAGATAACAGCTGAATTAGAAAAAATCTGTCTCCTATGTTTTTTGTAAATCGATCAAATCAGCAGATCTGTACCTCTTATATAACACGTTATATCACCACGACAATATTTATCGTTTCACAGCATCTTAGGGCTGCCATTTTGCTTTCATCAGTCTTCTTGTGAATATTACTTCACAAAAAGACTTTTTATTTCTCAACATACATCTACAACCTATAAACATATATAGTAAGAAGCTAAAACAAGGGTGCAACCGCACTGCCTGCACTGTCTATAATTACACCCCAGGCTGACGCACATGTCATGAATCCAACATTGATATTGCATCAATATTTTATAAGCAGAGTAAGAACGTCTCTATACACATAAAAATAAATGAAGCCCATTGACTATACACACAGGCTGTATAAAAACAATAGACCTACCTACCATTACATCACCCATTTTTTTTATGGACTCCCATTCTGAAGCTGTGGAGGAGCAAAGGGTGGATCTGACTCACAGACTGTGGTGATGCCTATGCCAGTGCACAATCAGAAAATGGTAGTTAACATAAACAACTCTCTCCCAAATCCAAAAACCAGAGTTTTAAACTGAAATTTGCGATGTCATCATATATAAAGATGTTTCAGATGACACTGAGAGCACCCATGGGGATGTTCTGAGTATGTGGGTACATTTTCTTAATACCCTTTGACAGTATAGCTTATGTTCACGAATACTGATTGAACTTAACTGGGCCATGAAAATATAATATAATATATATAATATATAATAAGTCTTAATTCAGGTTTGTTTTCAACTTTAAATTCAATTTGTGTCACATGCATAGTTTCTTGTTTTAAGAAGACTGCATTGAAGTGTTTTACATTGCGTCATCCCGCTGACAGATTTTGGTGTCAGTATTTCAACAGTCACATAATCTTGAAATCAAGTGCTGCCAAATAATTTACAAGGAGGAATTATGACTAAAAAACGATTACACTAATCTCCTGATAGCAGGTGCAATTCAACAGAGAGGTAAACCAAACATTAGATCTTTAATGCATAATCTAAAACAAACACATGCACACCTTTAAATACTAGTGGCGGTCATGGTCCGACCAGTTAAATCTGATTATTATCATCTAAGAAAGATCACTGAACACTCCTTCTTATGATAATAAAACATTATCCCCAACCCTTAAGACACTGAATTGAGCACTTAATTTTTTAAATGAACATTGCTGCATTCATCTCCCTTCACAAGTACTAGCAAACAGGTGGTAATGTGAGAGACATGACCTCCCGCAGCTCTACAGGAAACCCTACTCGCATGGGTAATGTTAGCCAGTCTGCCACCGAGGGAGCACGGGAGCATGAACAGAAATCCGGCCTATGGGTGGATTTATTTGACTGTGGTCAGGAGCAATGAAAGGGGGAAATCAGTTGATAACATGAAGAAGAAGAAGAAGACAAGATTTTTTTTCAGGCGACTGACCGAGGAAAAAAGGGAACAAAGGAAGGAAGGAATGAGAAAGTGAATGAGTGATTGTTGTTATCTATTCAGGCGAAACATCTCTCCACCTCAGAAAGTTTGTCCCCTCGTGTGTGTGAGAAAAAGTGAGGGACAAAGAGTGAAAGAGAGAGTCAAGAGACCAACAATCAAATGGACAAAGCAATGGCTGGAACCGGTACAGGTTTGGCTCTCGCTCGCTAAGCAAAGCGCCAGCCTGATAGCCTCGCTGAATAGACTCATTCTTCTTATCAGAGTAGCCAGCCGAGCAGGAGGAGGAGGAGGTGGTGAAGTTCTGTGTAGGTGACCTAGATAAGGTTATTCCCGAGCTGTACGAGGCAAGTGGGGCGGCCTCCCAAGGTGACACACCCCTCCGCTATCAACACCCCATTTTCTCTGTTATCAGTAGAAAATGTTGTCATGTTAGTCAGGAGATATCAGCATGAGGGACCTCATGCCAAACAGCACATGGTCGATACTTCGTTTCATGTCATGTGGCTTTCGCACAGGCTGTGTCGGCTCAAACTCAGCTACTGGGCTGTCTGATTAGGGGGTATACTCTTGTTGCTTGAGCTGCTAAAGTCTTGAGTCAACTTTGCTAAACTTTATACCTCATGAAGCATACTTATATCTTCTTGGACGTAGGTGAAATGTGTGGAAATATTCAGGATAACAGTGAACAGGAAGTAATAGGCCTTACATTTTCCAGATAGAAATACACCACACATATTATAACGTTATAACATCCAGTGGCACAGGCTCAACTTGTTGGCAAGATGTTAGGGGGGATCCAATGCAAGCGCATTTGGCATTAATGTCATCTGAGACCTCACACAGTGCTCCTTGTTAGCTCGGCTATCGAAAGAGACACAGCTGCTCCTTTTCAGTTGAGAGTAAATGAGAGTGTAAATTGCACACACGTCCCCTACAAATTACCCCCACATCTTACCCTCATCTGTGCAGGGAGATCTGTTGGCTTGTTTTAGACAATGGAGGAAGATGATTTGAGTGGTGCATTCAGAAATACTCATTTCGTATGTCGGAGCGCACTCTGGCACAAACTGGACTGTTCCGAAATTCATTTTAGTGTAGCACGTTAGACTGAATTTACGAACACAACATGTCAGGTCACTTACTCTCTGGGACCACGAGTGTTACATGAACAAGTAAACTCTGACCAATGGGACCAGACTGGCTAATGCGCTAAAAGGTTAGTGTTATGGAGAAATTCAATATTCCTCTTAATATCACCCTAATTTCTGATGAGGTGGACATGATAGCCTTTAATATACATAACGTTATTCATCCCTACAACAGTAAATACTTTCCCCCTAACCTGATTTGAAGTGTGCACTGCACATATGAGCATTTTTGATGATCGCCTCCATCCTTTCTTTTCGTCTTATCACCTTTAACCACAGTTGTCTTTACATTTTGAGCCATGACTCCTATTTTGGCCTTCAATAACGCTACAAGATGACATTTTAAGACTCCTGTGTAGCCTACAGTGCTGTGGTGGTGAGTCGTGTTTTACACTCTTGCAATATGCTATCCACTGGTGGTGACTGCAGTGTTATTTTTTGTCATTGCCCTTTTTTAAATTGATATTTACCCCAAATCATGATCTTTCCCTTACCCTAACCAAAGTGTTTTTGCTGTCTGAACCACAAGCAAGAGTCTGAATGCAAACACAGAATTCTGGTGTCACAATCCTGCACTCTATGTCCGCCATCTACCCCGACCACCTCCGTGTGAATCCAGTGCAGTACATAAATGTAGTGTTTCATTAACTCAAAGAAATTAATGTAGTCCAGGCAGCAATTACACTGTCACCATAATCAAATTACGGATGCAATCAAATGTAATTTCTATGAGACAGAGTTGTAAATAGTACGCTTTCATAAGGCGGGAATTCTCAAATGGTGTGCTGTGACACGACACACACATTATTATTGCAATGTTCAATTGGGCCTATACAAAAAGTTATGAATGAATCTTAAATTGACTTCATCAGTATGTTGTGCACACCCATTTCCTAATAAAGAGGCAAACTCTAGATGAAAAATGTAATTTAATTTAATTCAATATAATTTAATTTGATTTAAAAAACGTTCATGGGAAACCTATTTGTTGCGCATGGGAATTATTAGTGTGTGACACATCAAAAGCTCTGATTGGCAGCCAGCGTTAGGGATGATAACATTTAAAAGGAGAAAGCCGTGAGTTGGACACTGGATCACTTTATTGTGCGGAGCAAATTACAACAAAGCACCAGGGAAGACGACCTACCACCGTGTGAAAACCCCTGATATAAGGTATATTTGGTATATTTATAGGGTGGTTGTATCGTCCAAATGTCTCAAGCGTCATCTTGACATAGAATAACGACATTTAGTCGTACAGTATGGAGAACAAAACCAAGTGTCTGCAAAGCATCATAATCTTAACATCTACACAATGTGAAATTCTAAAGTCATTAGACATTTAAAATATTGTCAACATGATTTTCATTCCAACCAAGTTTTAACGTCTGTCCGATGTAAAAGTCCAGCGTCTTTCTGACATCATATTCTTGTTCGGTGCCAGCTGGTCCAGGCATACAGCACAGGTTTATATCATTGTTGAAGCTCCATTAATTAATTTCACATCCTCTTGTCCCCGATGTGTCTTCGCAAGGAATTCTGTAACTTGTGCACATACCAGGGTTGCACTTCTCCATTGCTTGAATCCTTGTAGCAACTGTAAACACATTTTTCACTTTTCAGAGGAACTGATTTCATAAGAACATGTTGCTGACAGACAGACTGCCTGGGTACAAAGTTGACCTGGATGCTAATGTAACATGTTTTTTGCATTCCAGTTTACTGTGCACAAACGAGAAGTGGGTAGTTAACATGAGCAGTAATAGCTACCTTAGCCTGAAAAGATTGTCCAAAGCTAAACACACACACAAAAGAAAAACAGATTGAACACTCAGAGGAAACGTGCTCAGCAAAGCTACACTGCGAGTCTGAGCCAGAAATAGACTTAACATTTGAAACACTGCTGGATAGAAAACTGGGTCCACTTGCAGTGCTATTGAACTAAGCTCATGAAATGCTGTTGGAAGAAAAAACTTTATCACTGCTCTGCCTGATGATGTCATCAAAATGACTAAGCATCTTGTGGATTATGGGTTTAAAACAGACACAAAATGCACAGTCATCATTATCCAGCCTGTTGATGATGGGAATGACTGATTAATAAAAGTGTAAACAGATGCTGTGTGTCCGTGAACGCTCCATATGTCACTAACGACCCACAGTGTAATAGTCAGTTTGGTTCAGCAGTAGCGTGACCCTGCAGTTAACAGGGATTATCCCATGATCTCATTAAAGTTCGGAGCTACTGTAGAATATGTGGACTGGTCATACGTAATGCCTCATGCAGAGCTGCAGGGGAAAAGACTTCGTTTGCATCTATTTATACCCAAAAAGAATGTCAAATAAGATGTTTCCATTGCAAGATAGCGTCACACGGTGCTATTTTTTTGTATGAATCAATTTAAACATACTATTTTTTAACAAATCAGTGAACCATCTTTGAATAAAATGCAATAAGAGCAGTAAAAGAGGCCACAATGGGATTAATATAGACTTTCAGTGAATGGACAAGATGAAGAAAAATGTTTGTGTTTATTTGCTTTTCCGTGTGGGAAACTAAATAAAGTGGTTCCACTTTGCATTTTTACTTCGTTTATTGACATATTTTCCAGCCACTAGCTTCCCCATGGATTAACATGTAAAAACACTGTTGTTGATGTTTGAAGCAAATATCCTGTTGCCCTAAAGTGTCCTGGCTGCAACCTCAGCAATAAAACATTGTGTTTATGAAATGCATTTTTGATTAACTTATACAATTTTCAAGAAAATACACAATAAAAAAATACACATTCCCAAATTATTTTCTTTTAGCTGTAAACCATTGTTTGAAGTACACACCGAATTTGCCTCTAGAGGTTTGAAAGTCACACACAGGGTCAGTGTTTGTTGATACTTGTCTGGGAAATAAAGTGCACGCATGTGCTTTAAACAAAGGACTGGGCGGCGAGATGTAATACATTTGTTTAAATTCGATCTATCTCATGCGTCATGTTGCCAGGTTTAAGGCCAGAGTGTGTTGAAACATTTTGTTTCCTAATCAAACAATACAGGAGAATATAATGAACCACGCGTTTGTCACAGGAGATTGCAGATATGTCAGTGAAACACGCTTATTGAGAAGTGGATGTTTACATAAAATGGCAATGAAGACGGCAGGAAATTACAGAGGAAATTTGCTGTTGAAATATTTACATGAAGTCATTCTTGTTGCAGCTTGAAAAATGCGTAGTGCTAAGTGGAGGGCTTCCTGAATACTATCTTTGAACTGATGACTTCTAGACTCTGCACAAGGGCATGAGGACTAGGAGCAGATATGAAATGAATATGTCATTCATATTGCTTTTTTACTTTATTGTTGAAGAATGTTTTAAAAAGGAACCGTGGCGAAAAGCAGGAAACAACATGGATTGATAGCTAAAGGCGGCATGACCACCACAATCAGGTTAAGGAATGAAAGCGCACTCAGGACTCTTACCTAACAATCTTCTTTCCATCTTGTTTAAACCAACTTAACTCTCCCCCGCATTTCTTTTTCTCACAATTGTCCTCCCTGCCCTGAATTACAGCAAAGACTCTTGGGAGGCAAAACACACACTCCCACAAAAAGTGAATCACCAGACCACACATGAGCAAAAGTCAAAACAATAACCTCTGCACATCAGAAGCTCCTACTGCAAAAACGGTCTATGGTCAGCAGAATCGACTGGGTGACATTTTAAACACAGTTTAAGTCTTTATCAGGCCCAACAACATGTTCTGTCACATGACTGGTTCAACACTACGTGACTCATTGGGTTGATCATACTGTATATACCTGGAAACACACAGATTCCTACCAGATATGACAGAAGTTAAGAGAATAAATGATCATCTCACTAGTTATACAGGTAAAACCAACAAAGGGTCCTCTTCTGAGGGACCATCTTCCTGTTTGGGTCTGGGAGGTAGACACCGTCTCCACATGTAAGAGTAGATTTAAGACTTTCCTCTTTGATAAAGCTTATAGTTAGGGCTGGCTCAGGTTTGGCTTGGACCAGCCCCTAGTTAGGCTGATATAGGCCTCTTCTTTTTTTGGGGGAGTTTTTCCTTATCTGCTGTGAGGTTCTAAAGGACAGAGGGATGTCACATGCTGTATGCCCTCTGAGGAAAATTGTGATTTGTGATATTGGGCTTTATAAATAAAACTGAAATTGAAATTGAAAGGGGGGACCTATGAAAGCAACCAGGCCTGGACTGCTTAGACCCTGACTCATGTCCCAGCAGCACCGGATGCTTTTCTATTCTACTGTCCAGGCATTTTTGGACCAAACATTTCTGGGCCTCTCTGAGAGGAACTGCTCATTGGGGAGCTCCCCGGAGAACTACACACCTTCAAGGGCTTCTTCTGTTTGCTTTTGCCCTGAAAATAGGAACACTGAGGTGATGTAAGCAGCCTGACAGTTGGTATTGCAACGTGAATTCTGTGTCACAACAGTAATCAACTGCTCCAAAACTTGTTTGTCCAATGCTGCTTTGGCTCATGTGTTTGACTAATCACCATACGCTTACATCACTCAACATTCCTCTTCTGCTGGGAGAGTACCAACCCTTAAATAGCAGTTAAAAAATTTTCTCAAAAGGCTTTCAAAGAACTACGACTGTTCTTAGTTCTTGCAGCGCAGACACAAGTAAGAGGGCGCCTCAGCCCAGTCGCCAGAATAAAATATTGGCGTTGTACACAAACCATGGACATGTTACATTTGTATGTTTCATACATATGATATAGTTCAGATTACATGAGTATGAGCAGAGTTTGTCATTTGGATAAGGTGGATGTTGAGGCAAGATAGCTGCCAAGCAGCAGACTATCATGCATTGTGCAGCAGGTGCACCCAAACACACGGGACTGCCGTTCGAGACCATCAACACAAGAGGCTTGTACTATGAAAACATGATATTTTCCAAGCCCTAATCAACTGTTTTTTGTGCCTAGGCCTAACCACACATGATAAAGACAAGACAATGCCTCCAGCTTGACTGATGATTGAGTTTTACCCTTGATTTCCTGTAAAATCCGCAAAACAATCAGTAGTTTTGGAGTGAATTATTGACCGAGGAATGGACGAAAGTCTTAAAAGAAAAAGGGGAAATGTGAATATCTACAACTCCATGATGACTAGGCAAAGCCCAGTTACTGATGAGCATCACGGGACATGATCACGGGGGGAGTATGAGACAATGGGCCCCTAGGCACAAATATGCAAAAGGCCCCACCACATTGCCTACACAGTGGCAAGACACACAGATATAGTTGTGGTTTTGCCTCTTTTTTGTTGGTCTGTGTCTCTTTTTGGTTGTTTTGTGTCTCTTTTTAGTCATTACCTGTCTCTTTGAGGTCATTTTGTGTCTCTTTGAGATAATGTTTTGGTCATTTTCTGTCTTTTCGTGGTTGATTTGTGTCTCTTTGTCTCTTGAGGCCATTTTGTGTCTGTGTAGTCATTTTGTGTCTCTGTGGTTGTTATGTATCTCTTTGTGGTTGTTTTGTGTCTCTTTGCAGTCATTTTATGTCTCTTTGTGAAAGTTTAAGCCTCTTTTGGAGTTGTTTTGTGTCTCTTTGCAGTTCCTTTGCATCTCTTTGTGGTCTTTTCTTGACTCTTTATTGTAATTTTGAGTCATTTTTTTAGAACAATAATTTGACTTCTACCTCAAATGTTTGTTTGAGTTGATCTGAAACTACACAGACACATCTGAATACTTGTGTGTTCATCATCCTGACTGAATGAGATTAAGTAACACTGCGTCAGTACAGTACAGTTGATGCATCCCTCCCTTCATGGTAATGGACATCACTGTCCTTGACTAGAGGTCATATTTTACGCTGCTTGTCAGTCACACATAAGTGCAACGTCAGATCCATTGACTGCATACTGCGGAGGTGTGCATTTAGATGGCCCTCTCCTAGGAATCTCTCTTCTTTCCGATTATGGATGTGTGCCTAGTTCCTGTCTCCCTAATACATCACCCGCCTGCCACGCTTGATTATGCAACAAGCTGCACCGCTGGTTAAAACCCTGGAGGAAAATGTGTGACATTCTGACCCTGGCTTATGCGCTGACCATAAAGAATTAACCCTGATTTGTTTGCCCTCACCTTATATGTTCAATAAAATCCATATTAAAAACAATAATCCATCACCACGTATTTCATGTCGAGCTCAGCTCAGTGTAAATCTGTTATGACATTGAAGTTTCTGACCTAGCTGCAGACTATGACCAGGCCCTTATGTTATATTCTCATTAGTTTATGAAAGCATGTTTTGAGGGGGACAAAACATACAAGTTAGCATGGCCACATCTGTGTTACATGATGGTGCCCAGCAGGATCTTTTCTCCCACCCAGCTGTCACAACAGCAAGTGAGATGAAAAGATGCAACACAGAGGCAGCGTGGGTGAGATAATGGTACTGTGGAAGTAGGAAGCTGAGACGACGACGGGGTATTTAGGTGATCAAAGCCTGTTTTTTTTTTTAAACAACCATCATGTAGGATGTTAAAAGGACATCTCTGGTTTTATCTTTAGTTTGTGCAAAGAATGTCATCCAAAACAACTCACCGTTTGCTAAGCCCCTGCACTTTCAACCCCAATCCATCCATGACGCAAAATTTTATGTAAAATCCACACAAATGCCCCGGATTTTCAAAATGACATAAAAACTTTATGTTTACTTGACACAAAAACGCATCCCTTGTGAGCTTGACATAATTTTTTTATGTTAAGTAAAATTTATAAAGCTGATGAAGTGTGTAAATATAAAGCAATAGAATAAAATAAAATAGAAATAAAAATGTACATTAAAATAAAAAGAAAATAGAATGTGTATTATGCTACAGTGTTTAACACTAGTACATAAGATATTAAATATTAATGTTAAAGATAAAATAAATAAATATAAATTAATATCATCACTTTGCTGGCGCTCTGTGGTGCATCTTGGGGGAATGAGTCTGTCTTTAAGCCAAAGAAAATTGTGTTTAAAGGCATTCTAAATCACAAGTGTTACCCTTTAGTGATTAAAGTTTAAAAAAGACAATTTGCACCACGAGCTAAGTCGTATACACAGTTAGTAACCTCCCACCTGTGTGGATTCTTAAATGTCATATATAGCTGTACTGAGGTAAAACAAAGAGCACTCTCTGGTTCTGAGTTCATCTATTTGCCTTATTCTAGCAACCAAGAAACCTAAGCTTGCCACAATATAAATTTACAGCTCAATGAAATTAAAAGAAATTATGTATAATGTGTACTCAGTGTTCTTATGTTCACATAGAATTAAATACTCAAACAAAAAAAAGTCAGGTTCAATTGACATAAAATTCCTGTCAGACAATTAAGGGTAGTGGGAAACATTAGTTTTGTGACTGGTGTACTCAAAACTTTTACGTTACTGTTTTGCACTAAGTTAAAAGTTTTGAGTGCAAGCTATTTAAAAAAAAAAAAAAAATCAAATTGAGTGAGAAAATTGGGGTTTAAAATTATACGCTGGATATCAAAACACGGAAAGGTCACTGCTAAGCCTTCAGCGATCATGTAGCTTTCTGAGAGTGGGGAGGCACCGCGGACCAGTGGCACCAAAAGAGGAGGGGTGAGGATGCGGCGTGGTCGAGTGGTCAAGCAACGGTATTTGGACAAACTAACCACAATAAACAACAAAAATCCATGTGACTTGACAAGTCAAGGCTGAATTCCTGCCCCTAATGCACTACCCTCACTCACATACCCCGACACTGTAAACTATCTCATTTTCAGACTGCGTGCATACACTTTGATAACAGAGATAACAGAGGAAGTACCTCACAAAATTGGGCCCCTGTCCCACATAGAGTGATGTACCCTCCATGTGCAGTACTAATAGGGGGGTCACTCATATGTTCTAAGGGTCCTAATTTAGCCTCGTGTTGAGTTTTGAGGTTGGTGGTTTCAACATACTGAGCCAGGAAAACAAACATACAACATCTGACCTATAGGGCAAAAACATTGCTAAGAGCATAAAGGGGTGGATGGATCAATATCAAAATATCAATACTACAGCTACTACATTTTCAATTTGAAGATCGATTCTAGTGCCAATAGGATCAATCTACTATGTCGTACGTACCCATCTGTATTCAAGAGTAAAACTGTTCCATTATTGTGAGCTCCTCTAGTGCATGTAGTCTTCTCCACCGCTGTCATAATAAGCCCTGTTTCCATCAAACACTTTTGGTATGGAACATTTGGAACCAAAAGTAACCCTTCAGACAGACCAGACCCTAGGATTTCCACCGCAAACAGTACTCTTTCATGTGGGCAGGGGTTGTTGCCAGTCACTGCTCCGTCCAGCACTCACTGTATTTCCTCATTACCTGTGCCACAGATGGAAGTCTGCACCTTGTTTATCGTCCACGTCCTCATAAATCATGACACACTGCTCTCACCTATACATGAAAGTACATAAGCCACTTTTAATAATAACAAGTATTGGTATCTGTATCGATATCAGCAATCCGGGCCCTGTTTTACTTGGTACTGGATCAAACCAGGTTTTGTGGTATCATCCACCCCTACATAAAACCCTTTGGAATATCTTCTTAATGTGTCACATGAAGAGGATATTGAGCTGTGGAGCAAACGACCCAGGGAGCATATAGAAAACAGAGTTGAGCAACAATTTCAATAACAACAACTCCAATTTCACAAGGTTTTCTTGAAAGGCGACTCATGGTTCATCTGATAGGCAGTAGTTCCTCATACTTCACAAGCCTGGCATAACAAAACAGACTAATTCTCACTGTTTATGGCGGTTTGTAACTGGTTTGAGCACAGAGGGCATCAGACATCACTTGTGTCGTCTCCTGCTGTGTCCTGTCCCCACCAACACAGCTGACCTCTTTGGTCCACTGGTTATAAAACTTTTCCTCTTACCAAAGAGGTTTTTTTTTAATATTACACAATTTGTTATTGATTGTGACTGGGACAGTCAGACAGACGGTTGAGCAGTCGATAGCTCTTATTTTTATTGATATTTTAAAGGCACATTCTACATTGGGATAACTAAGGGCACACAGGGGACTGAGGATGTACTGGGAACAAACCCAGCTCTATTTTGAGCTCTGTGGGGTCGAGCCAAATTTCCCTGTACATAAGCGACACGCATTCTTCCACAGAGCCTCAAGACCAGCTGACAACACAAGGTAACACCAACCCTCGAGCAGAGGAGCTCTCTTGATTAAAATCAGTCTCATCTTCCTGTGGAAAGTTTATAAGAGAGGTGAGAAGTCAAGTGTCGCTTTTCACAAAGGGTGAAATGCTTCTGCTGAACTCGAGTACACTGAGGTATTAGCAGCTCGCTGTGTGTTCTGCCCCACACATGATGATGACAGGCCCACACATCTGATTGCTGTTCACTTACACTGCTGGAGTTAACATTCAACCCTGTCTCAGTCTGCAGTTAAAAGATTATTCATTAGCTAAAATAATTACACTTAGCTTTAGGATTAGGAAGTAACTCCGCTCCAATGTAGAAAAATACATCTTGCCTAGTGCTGAGGCTGCAGCACTTTGGACCACAGACAGATTTATTCTTGGCAAATATTTTCACAAGTACATTCAAACTCCAACAGTTGGAGCTGCTGTTCTGAAATAGTTACACATAATGCCAGCGGTGGAAAGTAAGAAGTACAGTCACTAAAGTGCTGTAGAATTTTCCATCTATTATTTTATATTGGGTGACGTCAAGTAACATGAGACACTTTATGGTAGCTTACCAAGAAAACCTCCTATAATTGTGAGGACAACCCTAAGTGTTACTTTTAGAATTTGTTATGCTTCTCTGCTAAAAAAAAAAATGGGACAGTCATGTTTATTTATTTTTTGAATGATAGAATTAATTTATCAGTTCAGATATTAATTAACCTACCTATTATTATTATACTATTAAAACGATTGTCCAGCTTTTCTTCCATGCCTTTTCTGTTCTTCTGCTGCCTGTTTCCTTGGTGCCACATCCAGGTCTCCTTTCCTTTCCTTTCCTTTCCTTTCCTTTCCTTTCCTGTCCTTTCCTTCCCTTTCCTTCAAAAAGTGCAAACAAACTTTTCATTCCAGGCTTTCAAGGGACCACCTCCCAGTGGGGCTCTTGGTAATCAGTCTTACTTTTCAACCAATTATGGCGTCCCTGGCAATGGACTTGTGTGTGTGTGTGTGTGTGTGTGTGTGTGTGTTCATGTAGCAACAATGTTTTATTCCGAACTATTGTGGCTGACATGGACTCACCGAATCATATTTAAAATTTAAGTGACAAAATGTACTTAAGATGTCTTTAATATGACAGAATGGCACAAAATAACCTAAGTCATGATTTTATGGATCTGGTAGCCTAAAAACTTGCTGGTTTCACTTCAGAAAAATGTCCCATTTTACCTGAATGCATTAATTACTCACTCAAAACCCTCTAGAGGAAATCAACATGCCACATGGTTTTCCTCGCAAGTTCCAGTTCCATTTTTTCCCTTTGCTCTGCCTGTCCTAGCTATCTCAAACCAATCAAAATGATTGTTTCATGTAAAGCACATTTGTGGTAACAATGGTAACACTGTGGTGACATGTTTGGTGATTGACTGACAATAAAGAGCCAAAGATGTAAAACCTCATTTGTCCCATACCTGACTTCACTTCTTCTACTTCAAGATATCACATGTTTATCAGTGAGTGTGAGATGTGCTGGTATGGATTGTGTTGCCTTTTTCCACAGAGCTGTTGACCCCCATTTCAGTTTCTAAGCTAAGCTAAGCTAAGCTAACTTTCTCCTGGCTGTAGCTTCATGCTTCAATAACAGACATTAAAATGGTGTTGACATTCAGATCTAACTCCCCACAAGAAAGCGAAAAAACATATTTCCACAATGTCAAATACTTCCTTGTAGAAAGGATCAGCATTTCCTTCACCACCGTTTTTTGCACACTGACAGCCACACTTGTTGCTGTGGCTGTTTGCAAAGGTACACAGGAAGTTTGGTTGAAAATCTGATTTCCTTTTCAGAAATGACTTGAGTGACTTTGCATGATCATCATCACAACATGCTCATCCAGGAAGTTTGACTTTGTGTTTGGAGATGTTCAATAGTGCATTTCCCAACCTTTGAGATAAGATAATGCCACCAGTCAGCCATGCCCATATTTCAAAAACATGTAGAGACAAATAGTATACTTTAAAACAGGTCATCAACAAGGTGTCCCATTGATATATTCCTTACTTTAAAAAATGTTTAGCTGAAAACTGGTGCAAATAAATTGAAAATATTTAGATATGATACATAAGCAGCCATGTTACACATAAACTAACCTATCTGCACCGTTATATTTACACATTTACTTGCTATTTTTTGCATATACATTTTACTACACTAAATTCCTGTTTATATTCTGTCTTCGAGTGCAACTACTGATTTATATCACCTTTTCATATTTATATTAATTTTATCCCTTATTCTAACTTGCACTAATTTCTATCATTGTATCTTAGATTGTCTTATGTTTCTACTTGTGTGATATTATTATTTTACAGTTTTTAAATTCCACTGTAGGAGGAAGTCTGTGGCAACAACTGCTCTTATCATTGTTGCACATATGACAATAAATTACTTTGAACTCTGAACATTAGTTTTTGACCAGCCTGTCATGTGAGATTGTGTCATTCTGTCAGGTGTCGTGTGTTGACTGCTGAAAATAGAGTCGCTAGGGCTTGCATGCCAAAGACGACTATAAGTCTGATGGACTTACATAACATATAGAACTCACAGAGGTGATTAACAATAGACAATAAAACATTAAGCAGTAGCTGATATGGAGGATTTGCTGAATTGCATAAAAAGAAGCAAAACACTTGACACTTGATAGTCATAAAATATATTTATTTAACTAGTAAAACGTCCACTTCCAAAATAGAATGACAACAGCACATACGTATAGGACGGCCCTAACAATAATTGGCATAAGGCTTTTTTATTTTTTCATGGTAATTACAATCTTTCTGGTAATGTTTCACTACTGCATACAGGGTTAACTATGGAGGTGCTCAGGACCTCTCATGGCCTTTTGTTAATGCTGCCCCTATACAGGGCCTGACACCAGGCTGACACTATAATCTGATTAGTTGGCAGGTTCAATTCTTTCTTGGCTTCCTTGGCAGGGTAATTTATTCCTTGGCTTTGTGCATTAGCCGCTATGGCCTCGCCAAAACGGCGACTGTGCGTTTTAAGCTTTAGCACTCGACACACTGGGGTTCAAAACAACACATGAAGGTATTCTGAGAAGGAGGATCAGTCCTCTCCATTGCTATATTATCATCAGGGCATCAAAAATGCAGATGAGCTTTTGGTTACAAAACATAATTTAGGAATCACTTAAGACTTATTTTGCATAAGCTGTCAGACTAAAAACAGACATAATCCAAAATACTAATAAAAACACAACACAGGATGACAAACACATGAAAGATTTGAAGATTAGGTTGTAAAATAAGAGAAACAAGCCATTGTCGTGATGTTGAGAATCCAGCATTAGCAGCAGCCTGTCCTCGTGTCCTCTGTTGCTGTAATTCAAATCAATAAGCAGGTCAGCGCCTATAGGCATCACGTCTGCATGAGACTGTGCGTGCCATGTTGTGTGTGTGTGTGCGCGCCAGAGGGGGATTTTCTGAGTCAATCGGTTGTGATGGAGGCGGCTGCAGCGTTTCATTAAGCTGCTGTGATGCAGAGGCTGGCAGTCAGTCAGAGATTACAGGCAGACTGGCAGCGGGTGTGTGTGAGCCCTGTGTGTTTGTGTGCGCCTCTTTTTATCTGCACCTTACCCTCCTCACAGATGGTGATGTAGTTTCATCCTCCCCCCCTGCCTACTGTGACTGGCTTGTGCTTACTGCCGGCTCGGGAGCTCCATAACTCATCTTCAGTTTTCATTCTTGTTGTGTTTGTTGACACAAAGAAGACCTGCGCACACCGGTGTAATGTCTCTGAAACATTGGCACTGAATGCTAAGTCCCAGTAAACGTGTCACAGCCATTGTGAGGTGTCTTAAAGAATAAATTATGACAAACTGCCCAGCATTAAAAAACAATGGGCCACAGGAATTTCATTTCTTTTAAAAACTGGACGGAGAGCGATATGTTTGCATTGTGGCTCACTGCAAGAGAGGTAACTGACTAAAGGGAGGGGGAAGGGAGAGGGCAACAGGGCAGAAAGGGCATAAAAGGGGGGGGAGGGGGCATTACTGGAAGGAAGCACGGACAGAGCGACCCTTGAGAGGCTGGGGAGGGCGGTAGTTGTCCATCATGCAGCACTCGGCCTCACCCTCAGCAGAGAAGAGCAGGCTGCGGAATTTGGCCATCTGTGAAAAGGGAGAAGACGGTCATGTTAGTCATTTCTGCAGACCTCCTGTGACTGTCACTCAGCAAACACATCACTTGTGTCACAGCTGAGTCACTGACTTCCACTCAGAGCCTTGTGCTGTGGATTTCTTCTTAACAACTGTATTGTTCATACTTAAAGGAATAGTTTGACACTTTGGGAAATAGATTTATTCAGTCGCCACGAGTTAGATGACAAGTTCGATACCACTTCCAAGCAAGCCCCCGAAAACAGTACCAGGCTTTGAAGCCAGTTTTACATAATGATCAAACATGGAATTGCACGTCCAAAGAATTTTTCACATAGACTTACATTGTGAAAGTAATATCTGTAAATTGGGGGAGAAATTTGTTTGAGCATCACAAGCCAGACGAAATGGATTGTTTCACTATCAGAATTAGATTAATTCTGTCTGATAACTTCTAAAAATTCTAGAATAGACACATGATTAAAATGATTTTATCCCCATTCAAGTTAGCAGAGCACTAAACCGGAATAGCGTTAAGTCTCTAGTCCACTTGCTTAAAGGGCCCCATGATGCGAAAGATACGATAATTTCCACACTGCGGAAATTGAGCATTTTTGGCTTCATACGCCACTTAGCAACTTTAATGAGAATGAACATGGTTCCACTTCCACCACTGCATCCAGCTCTCTTCCATGCGCTCATGTCTGTATGCTAAATACAAAGCTAAAGCTAGCAGCCCGGTTTGCTTAGAGCAAAGACTGCATTGTCTGTATGCTAACGATAAAGCTACAGTTAGTAGCTGGTTAGCTTAGCTTAGCATAAAGAATGCAAAGCTGAAGAAACAGCTAGCGTAGCTCTGTCCGCAAAACTACAAATTGGGGTTATTTACAATGGTCTTTATGCTAAGATTAAGCTAGCCGCCTTGTTGCTGTAGCGTCACAAAGAAGAAACTGAGCTAATGTTACAGAGTTGCAAAATGTAGCTGTTGGTGAGCAAAACACAGGCATACTGTGGTAATACTGTGTACAAATACATGGGAGAGGGGTAGTAAAATATAGGGGCCTCCTGTTTCCTTCTGAACATCAACCATGAAAGAAAATAAAGGTGGCTAACGACTGAGAAAATGAAGAACCGCAAACTGGGATCAGACGCTTTTGCGGTTCACATTTCATTTCAGGTAAGTATTGTCATTTAACATATAAACCATAATTAACCTACATAAAAGTTATCGTTGTCTTTGAAGTGAAAATTTTAGATGTCTTCATTTATACTGTTGGTCAGTATCACTAAGTCAAATTGGTTGCAGACGTGTTTAGCTAGCTAACGCTACCAGATAACTGTCCAGTGTAGATTTTGTAATGGCTCACTTTTATCACACATTAGCACACACAGCCTAGTCAGCTAAGTCTCTGGATTTCACGTTACAAACATGTAACAGTCGTGCATTCAGAATTTTATTGAATCTATGATGCATCACATTTTATAAGCTGAACGTGTTTTGTACAAAAATTAAATTTTCAGCAAAGGAAATGCTTTTCCTAGTCTTTATTTTTAGCTAACTGGCTGCTGGTGTTAGCTTCAAAATAACCACACAAACACAAGAGTGGTATCAATCTTCTTGACTAACTCTTGCCAAATAGTTTCCCAAAATCTGGCAGGGCAAGAAAAGCAAGTCAGCTGCTACAGCCTGGCGTCAGGTGGCCTATTTAAAGGATTTATCATTAACTCAGGCTAATGAATTAGTCCACGGTAATGTCACTGCTGCAGCCACTTGAGTATTATGTTCACATTGGGTAAGAATGCACTACTGGGACAAAATGATTCAGCTAATTGTGTATTACCTGATTAGAAACCATTAACTTAAGACATGTATTACTTCATATGAATGAGTTCCTTGTCATTTATCTGCTTGACCAGCCTCATATGGCACCAAGTCTAAAGGTTGTGTCAACACGTCTCACATGTTTACCCTTGAGACACCTACCTGCCGCCATGAAATAAACATTTGAGCTGGCAGTGTTCATTTCAAATGGCCTATAAAGAGTCCAACCACAAGGACAAACCTGCCTCAGGAGGCTGTTAGTTTAGATTACTGGGTGGTTAGAGGTCAAATATCCACTTCAGCAGTTTAGGGTTAGGGGTAATTTTAGGAGTAGGCTAAATACTTAGCAAATGCAGGTATGATGTCGACAGTGTTTATTCAGTTATGGTTGAAACCACCCACTGACTCAAGCTAAGTTTATTCATCTACAGTATGTGATGCATGTGTGGGGTGGACATTTCCTGTTGACTCCCCACACGCTGAAACAGCAATTCTGTGGTAATGCAATAGCATGTGTGAACTCTCATTTGTCCCCGTTCTCTTGGTATTTTCCTCTTTCTTGTGAAAGTGAAATAGGCTGCTGTATTGCCTCTCCTCCCATTACAGAGGTTTCTTCTTCTCCTCTCAGCTTATCTGAACAATTAAGCCCTTGATTTGGATCGTAGAGTAAGAGAGGATTTGCAGACAGGGCTATTCTAGACCACGGGCACACAGCCAATGCTTCTGCTACGCACTGAATGGGCTCTGTGAGCACGCCATACCTGCTCACAGCTGACGGTGATTGGCTCTTTGCAGACAATCCAGGTGACGCTCTCCAGCAGAGGAGGTGTGGTCAGGGAGCCATCATATGTCCAGTAGTCTAGGCTACCAGGGAGCAAGGTAGAGGGGTCGAAGCCACAGAAAGAAGTCTGCTTGCCCTGAACACAGTAAAGAAAGAGGTCGGTGAAATACCTCATCAAAAATCATCAAATTAATGAGAATACGGTTTTTATGGAAACATACCTTGGTCTTGATGGAATCAAAGGCGTCAAGAATCTTCTGCAGACTTGCATTTGCAGCACCAATCTGAAAAACAATAATACAGTGTTAAAGGGATTAATTATACGATCATCAGCAAACAGCAGTACCCATTGCTTTATAGGTGTGCAATGTGTTGTGCACTGTAATACTAAACAACATGCTTTAACTACTGACCTTCAGGAATACTCCAACAACAGCGAGCCCATCAGGCTTGCTAGCAGCGTCACCAAAACTTGGGTATCTGGTGTTCCAGTGCACCAGATGGAGCTGGGGATAAATGAAACAGATACATACGAAATAAAGCCACTCGAAAGTAGTCTTGTGATCCATTTTCAGAACCATGGAAATTCTGCCATTTCTTATTTGTATACTGTACTTAGTGTTACTGTAATTTGAAGCATTCTCTGGCACAAGGGTTTCCTTCGAGATAAATAAAGTTCTACTGAATTGAATTGAATTGCAAATAACTCAGGGTTCACTTGGGTTTCACACTGGAACCGAACAACTGTCTCCTTGGGGAAAGTCTTGTGTTTGTTTAAGCCACCCACAACCTCAACTTGGCTCCTCAAGCAGAGCTTCCCTCTTTGTACTACTTCCTTCTTTACTCTCGTCAGTGCATTGGTCATGTGATTGCAGCCTCCACGACTACGTACATACCAATTATTTGCTGATCATTACGTGGGTTATATATAAATTCTGGTGCATTACTTTTCTTGGATAAACATACGAACAGTGCATGAGAACAGCCTGCATCTATATTAATTTGCTCACAGATTGAAGTTTCACCTATACAAACATTCTCTGAGGTTAAATACCTTAATTGGTTGAGTTCAAGCAAAAAACAACAGATAACAAGCACAAAAAGTTGGTGAACTGGCAAAGCTAAAAGGCAATGAAAATTAGTTCTCTACTTGGGCCTAACTTTTATCTGAGCCAGATAATGATATTTAAGTTCACTACCTACAATACAAAAAAAATTAAAAACTCAAATCTGCTTTATCCTCCTCGTTACTGCATGTAAACCTCAATCTGTCAGAAACAATAGCTGTATGAGTATTACTATCATCATAATGGCTCAGAGCATCCATACCTCAGCAGGATACTTGGTCCCCCCGACAGTATGTTCGGAGCCCTTGTCATCAGAAGCTCCCCAGTGGAAATGAAATTGCTTGAGCCTGTAGACTCCAGAGATCGGTCCGTCTGTCAGAGCTGCAGAACAAACACACATTTTCCCATCAGTTTCCCACACTGACCGTGGGTAGCGCTGTGGTCAGCCATGATGAGACCTTGTTATAAAATGATGTGGTGATTCATAGGCAAGTTTTAAACATCCACGTAGAAGGAAATTTTTTTTTTCGAGGGGCAGACAATATGAAAAGCCAAGGTACACATTAACAAGATGTAAGTATACACACCCACACACACACCACGTACACACTTGTGACACTGTGGCAGACATGGAGGCAGACTCAGTTCCTGTTGTGTCGTCAAATTGAGGATTCAGTCGCAAATCATGTCCAGGTATTGTTAACATCAGGCCTCCTTCCAATGTTTCATAATGAATCTATTCGCAGCATACAGAGTGGCTGGAACTGTAGCAGATAATCCTGTACATTGTTCTATTTCTGGTGCTGCATTAGGAAATGCTGTGACACGCACACACACAGCCCTCTCCAAACAGGATATTTGTTTCTCAGTAGTCGGCCTCAACAGATAAAAAGGTGCAGACGAAATTTAAGGGTGTGTGGAACAAAGGAGGATGACTGAAAAATAAAAATAAAGAGGCCATCCATCTTTTCCACTGCACACACACACACACACACGCATATGATGTATGACATGGTGTATGACACTGACATGCAGACTTAGCTTGTCCTTTATGTAGAAGGGCAGGGTGGAAAATAAGTGAAATACCAAGGAAGAATGAAGAGGCTCAAACTCATCTAGCTCATATTCTCAGCAAAAGTGCTTTTGTTTCCCATCTTGATGCGTGTCCAGTAGATTGTGTTGGTTACGTAACCATATTCTTCTTTATCCTTTATCACATCAGCTAAAGGACAACCAATCCAAAGTCCTCCAAATCCTAAATCCCTTAAATCCTACATTTTTCTCATCTCTTTTTGGAATAAAATCTTACACAAATGGAAATGTAATTAGAATAAAGAGGAAAAAATAATGCAATCTCCATTTTTATATTCTAAAGGGAATAAAATCCAGCCTCTGTTATATGGTAACTCACTCCCACGCATATTTGGCGCATTAACATTGAACCAAGCCAGGGTTTGTTTGCAGAGTAACCCTTGTTTTCTGCGCTTTGACCCCACAGCGTGCAGAAAAGAGCTGGCGTGGGAAAGGTTTACCCGGGCGTTGCATTACCAATTCAATTAGTATCTGCATGCTTTGTGCTCGGCTTTTGAATGGAGCCCCCACAGCCGAAATTCATTCATTAATAAATGCATGTAAAAACACCAAAAATGATACATAAAAAGCTGTGTTCACTGAAGGCGCTGTTGGAAACTGGGGCGCATTATTCATCCATACAAACATTAACATATTATTAACGTACTGGACAGTCTGACTGTGAGAGCTGCAGCGTACACACACACAGCAACCAGGCACTGAACCTGAATGCCGCATCCTATAAATCATCATCAGGACTTTGTTTGCATAATCACACAGCCCCTCTTTTATAGCTACAAACATTGCAGTAATAATTGGAAACATAGGACAATGTTTTTTCTCCAGGTTGAAACGAAATATAACACTGCACATTTCTTAATCAGATTCTGATATCAAGCTGGAGGCTCCTATGAGCGGCTGTATTAATGCAATATTAATGTCACACTAACTTGAGCTGTCGGTGTCGTCTACGAAGGACACTTGGAAGGAATGTCCGTTGTTGAGGATATCAAGGCAGGTGGAGGGGTCGTACTTCAGCTTGAGCGGCTTCAGCCCCGCGTCGTAAGATGCTGCACCAGGTACGATGTCAATGGGAGACTGGCGGGGTCCATTGGCAATAGGGAAGTTATCACACCATTTGTCGGGTCCTAAAATGACATATTGATACAACTGTGATTAGAATATTAGTCTTGAAATATGCGTTTTTAATGAGACAAATTGCGCGTTTGGGGATGGTGATGTGCTTAAACGCGCGTAAAAACCCCCAAAATGCGCAGAATTTAAAGAAAAAAAAATCTCTGCAGTGACCCGTGCATTCCCTGTCCTCCCATTCATTCACTGCATACTGGTATGACTGGTTTAAGCATCCCCCACAGTAATGTCAACCCTACATTATTATAGCGTGTACGTGCAATGAGCGCCTCACCGTTGTTTGCTGCGTATCCCCAAGCGTGAGACATTGTTACAATTTGGATCTATGAGAATCTAGAGCTGTAAATTCCCTAAAGCGAGTCGTCCCCCAGCGCACAAGCAGCCAGTGTCCTCCACCTGACAGCTGCACCGCTTATATAGGGTCCCCTGTGAGCGGTGTGTGTGTGTCGGGCTGGTGTTGGCCACATGATGTCCGCGCAATGACCGGGAGGAGTTTCGATGCGCCGCAACATTGCAACACTGTGGATCAATGAGGATCTATCTCTGTCCCCCCCTCTCTGCTGCAGTGGTAAAGTCTTCGTTGACAAGCGTCAGTGTGATGAGCTGAATCATACTCTTCTAAGAATGTGCTGGGCGCGTTTTCACCTCTCATAGCGGGTTTAATTTACATGCCATGTGAGGAAGTAACGGAATTACGCAGCAGCGTGTAGCCTTTGTGTCACCTACAAACTGCAAGTGGGCTACAGCTGTGACTTGAAAGAAACAATCGCTGTAGGATATAATAACACCACGGACTGAGAAGTTAAAGGAAAATGGATTGTCCTAAAAGTTATTATTAAAGATAAGCATATTTATTACCTGTTGGATCACCGAGGGGATGAATGAGAGATAAGTGTAAAACAGTTAACAAAAATGGACTTTAATGTCAATGGCTGTGACAATAAAGCAATCAAACATTAATTGCAACAAAGGTTGTTTGGCTTCAACACTGCAGCCTGTGATGTATGTGATCCAAAAAAGGAACTGGAGCTTGCAACTGCACAGACTGTGTCTTGTGGGTTTTTTTTGTTTTTTTTTTGCAACTCCGAAATAATGAAAACAATCAAATTATTAACCTATTTCCTGTAAGCAAATCATATACATAATAAAAAAAAACATAATTAGCGTCTTAAGGACTTTCAGTTGGGTCAGCAGTCCTAAGAGTTATCTGGCCGGCTCTTGCACACTGAGGCAGATAAAAACAGAAGGCGCATTGTATTTGTCTATCAGTGACGGTGCTGCTGCTGCAGGTATACACAGGTAGGACAACTCTGTGTTTACTGATAAAGAATTGACCCAAATGACTGACACAGCACAATCACATACTAGTAACCTATATAACATGCCATTTTTTGCAAGAAAAGTATTTGTAAAAGTACTACTACTAGAGCTACTACTACTAATAATAATAGAGAAATAATGATTTGTCTTGGTGAAGGGTCATTTCATCCTTCCAATGCTTCTCTCCAAAATCTCCATTATAGTTTGACTGCATCCTAGTGGCCAGTGCAGTGAAACAATGACAGCTCAAGTTTTTCCACAAAGTTATTCAGGCTGTGATGGGCACGGTTGTGGTGGTATTATGGTGCCACCTGCTGTTGGTCAATGAGACCACAAGGTGAGTCTTTCCCCAAAGCAGCTTTGATAGGCAAACAAATACAACTGAAAGAAAAAATATTAAATCGAGTAGATATTGCATAAAGGGCATTGTAGAACATAGTGCTTAAAAGGTCATATTTTTTGTGATGTTAAATCGTAGACATACCATTAATTTCATTGGTAGGGTGACAGGGTAACTTGGTGCAAAATGTAGTGCAACAAGTGGGTGGTATTATTAGATAAAATAATTATTTGCAGATTTGCTATTTTTTGAAGGATTCATGTCCTAAACGGAAGTGTTTTCATTTTATCCACTTTTATTCACTGATAATAAATAAATCAGGGTGTTACGACAATGAACTGGACATGAAAAATATCAGTCATATTTTTTATTAAAACAGAAGACAAAAAAATTAGACATACGTATGGTCAAAGTCAGCACAGCATCCCTGAACATTAAAACAGGAAGTAGTTTTCTCAGTGACAGTGTCCTTAAAATAATGGCGTTAACTTTAAGCAGGCAAGTAGCTGTGTCATTTCCAGGCATCTCCACACACGAACACAAACACACAGGTGAGTCACAGTGTTTGACCAGTCTAGTCCATAGGTCTGGTTATGTAATTGAATCCAGTCTGAACCCTGATTGGCTGCAGCCCTGGATCTGTGCCCTCATACAAGGTCTCCTGACTGCCCTCTCCATCCACACAGATCCCCTGCTTCTCAATGGTGTAGTTCAGCACAGCAAATGGAGCCACGGGTGACTTGGCAATCAGGATCTGTCTCTGGTGTGCGTCCACATACTGGACAATCAGACGTGTGTTGACACTGTGACTCCACGTGTTCCCCAGAGCCGCTGTCACAAACCCAGAATCCCCCCCAGATCCCCCCACGTGAGTTGTGATCTGGTTGGTGAGCACCACAGGGATGTTAAACTGGTGGGCCAGGTATTTGAGGGTGGAGGCCTCGTGGCCCAGCAGGTTGCTGCGGTGAATCAGGTTGCCGGGCAACGTTGTGTCAAACTCCTTTCTCACCACAGAGGCCACAGAGTCCACGATGATGAGACCTGCTGCAGTTGAGATGATGTCCTCCTCTAGTCTCTCCAGTCTGTTGAGGACATCTTGACAGGTGAGCTCCCTGAATAGATGCACCCGCCCGGCCATCTGCAGGACTTTCTCCTTGCTGCTGAAGAAGTTTGGGAACCGGCTCTGCGCAATCTCCACCAGCCTCTCGGCAGAGAAGGCAGACTCTGTGTCTATGTAGATCACATCACTGTCCATGCCTCCCTCACTCTTTGGCAGAGTGGCCAAAACACTCAGCATCAGACACATCTGAGTCTTCCCGCAGCCAGAGGGCCCTGTCACCTCCGTGATGGTCCCATAGGGCAGGCCTCCTCTCAGGAGTTTATCCAGAGCAGGTAATGATGTGGAGAAACACGAGTGTTGCTTCCACAGCTCCAGAGCCGTGATGACAGGCGGTGCGACGGCTTTGCTGACGGACTGCATCAGCACCAAAGCTTTCTGATAGCTCATCCCAGCTGCATGCATCACCTCAACAGGAGTCAGAGACAACAGGTCTTTACAGCTTTCTATGTGATGTCGTTTGAGTTGCTCACATATTTCGTCTGAAACGCCGGCTCGCTTCAGAATTCTAGCCGCCATGTTGGCTCCTTTTCACATCTTTCTCTTCAGCTGTTAAGACAGCAACACACAACACAATTCAACTTTCTTCTTCTTCGTCTTCTTCTTCGTCTTCTTCTTCTACTACCGCAACATTGCGTAGACCCGCCCCACTATGCTGTGATTGGCTACTCATACCGTGTTGTAATTGGCTAGTACTTGTTACGTTGACGTGATGACGCAGCAGAAAAGGCACGTTTGATAGTTGCTAGCACATGAGGATATCAACACCAGCTAACAGCTTCTTAAATAAGGTATGTTTTTAAGTATTTTATCGTTAAGTTTGAGCTCTGTACGCACTGTTTTCGACCCCTTTTGTCAGACATAATGCCATTTAGTGAAATTAATCAACTTTATCAGAAAATGACGAAAATAGCTCGCGCACAGCGTCATGTAGCGTGTAGGAAGGCAGCAGGCTGGCGACAACATCTGGACACTTGTGAGTTATTTTAGTTGACTTAATGTTTAACCAGGCGGATATGAATACAGTTTAAGAGTCATTAAATGTTCTTCAATAGGCAGGCTACGTGCTTGGTATTTATTTACATTCACCTATAAGTAAAACTCATAATTTGCCCAAAGTACATTACACATTTCATTTACTCATTTCAGATAGACTGAATGTGAAGATTAGTAAAAGGCAGTGTTACACAGTAAGTTACATGATATCTGTCAAACCACTGTCATGTTGTCAATTTGTCATCACACTTGACCAGTGTTTGAAGAAGTTACTAAAGTCATGTACTTAACGTTAAATAAAATCTTAATGCTACAGTGTAGTAAAATTCATCATCACCTATTGTTTTTTTAAGGCAAATTGACAGAGTATTAAGCTCTTATACAGCAATTCCCTGAATTCACATTCATACAGGCTAGAAGGACACATGATACATGACATCAACTGCAATAAAACTGATGAAAAAATCAGTAAAAATAATTCTGCTGCTGTCTCTGTCTAGAATAATTAATGACAATAAAAACTGTATAACGACAAACCTGCCATGAATTAAGGATATATAACAGCTATAAAATGTTGAAAATTAAAGCAATTAACAATGATCATGTCTGTGAATTAACCATAGCAGGAACACTGTACAACAACAACAACCATGTAAACTGGCATGTACTTATAATAGTATCTAAGGACACATACCTGTCATATTTCAATACCTCTTGTAACTTGTTCCATTTACTTGGTGCAAAAATCCCTAAAAGTGAACTGACTAAGCTCAGTGTAGATTTGAGGAGTTTAAAAAATAAACGATTATAAGTGAAAGTCCTGCAGCCAAACTCTTACCTATATATAATCAGATTGAACGTAAAGTAACGTAAATAAGAGTACTCACACTACAGAATGGCCCTTTTCAGAATATTTATTGTATTATTTAATTTGTGTAACTATCGATGCATTAATGTGCACACCACTTTAATGTTGCAACTGTTAGAGGTTGGGTAATTTCAATTACTTGACATCAGGCTTGGCAGCTTGATCCATAATAATAAATCTTAAGTTGATTATTTATTTATTTTTGGCATTAAAAATCAGAATCCTCGAAGAACAACAGTAACAACTAATGCTGTCAAATAAATGTAGTGGAGTAAAAAGTACAATATTTGCTTCCAAAGTGTAGTGGATTGGAAATACAAAGTAGCATTGAATAGAAATGTTCAAGCAAGGTACAAGTACCTCAAAATTGTCCTTAGTTACATTCACCACTGCACTTGACTGTAGGATTTTGTTCAGTTAATGATACAGTGTATCCAAATTTTGTTTTCTTTTTTCATGTAGTAGGCCAATTTTCTTTATTTAAAGGTTTAAAGCACATTACATTGTATCGTACATGTATTGGTCTAAAAGGGTCTGTAAAGCTTATTATCATTATCACTACTGTTGCTGCTAGTGCATTAGATTAATTTGAAAGATGCATTTCTCAAAAGCAACTTGTATTTTTCTTTTTCCCCCTCCACCAACCCAAGTGACTGTCAGTCAGACTGTTGGGGTGAGAGTTTGTTTTGTTTATGGTGCAACTCTTGGTAAAAGTCTAGACATTGTCGTGCATGAAACTGCAAGGAGGTCAGCTGTAAATTGGAAAAATGCCCAAATTAATGTGTTAGACGTCTCTTTATGCCGCATTCAGAGTCACTTAATGAGCCTTATTAATACACCATCTGAACCCCTTGACCCTGTTCAATTTTTATGACTCACTGTCTCAAGGAGTGAGGTTTTGGCAGAAACAGAGGTGTTGCTAATCAGGTGGCTGCTGAGTGTAGGAGGCATGTGGAGAGGCTGGAACAATCTCAGCATCAGTCTTTATAGAGCAAGTAGTGAGCCTGCGTGATCAGTGTGGAAACTATCACTTTAGAGCACTAATTAAAGAAAAAAATACATGATAAAACAGAGGCTATGTTATAGAAAGGAAATCTCTCCTGTGAGCCTATCATGCTGACTGCTGTTCTATCCTCAGGTAACATGGGGAAGAATAAACAGAAGGGGAAGAAGCAGAAGAACGTCTTTCAAGTGGCAAACAAGCACATGAAGCACAAGAACAAAGCAAAACCTGTCACGACGACGCTCAAACAGGTGAGATCTCTTTCTTCCTTCTTTCCTTCTTGCATATATTTTGTATTCTCCTTTGTATGTTGTGTTAACTGCAGCTGCTCTAGCATACGGTAATTTGTGGCTTCACAGATCAATGCAGTGAAAAACGAGAAGGTGGAAAACCTCAATCAAATCTTCACAGAAGTCCAGAGGGACGTTAAGAGTATTTCCAAGTCTGTTGCTCCTGCACCAAAGAAACAAACACAGGTAGGAAGTTGTAACGTTTGTACATGTAAAACTCGTACTCATCATCCAGCATTTTAATCCTCTTGATATAACTAATCCTTTTTTGTCTTTTTAGGTTGTCAGAGAGCCGCCAAAGGAATCTGTAAATGTTGACAGTGCTGCTCAGCTCTTCTCCCAGCTATAATAAACCATGAAAGTGGGACTGTCATAAAGTCTGAGGACAAACGCAGTGACCGACTGTTGGACATGTGATATAACAAAGTTGGTTTACTTCCGATGTATTTTGACACTCTGTGCCAAAATGAGGACTGCAGATTCATTGGGGTTTATGCATGAAAGTAAAACCTTGTGTGTAATTTAAAGGTCCAGTGTGTGGGATTTAGGGGAATATATTGGCAAAAAATGTGATATTATATAATAAGTACATTTTCTGTAGTGTATAATCACCTGAAATAAAAATTGTTGTGTTTTCGTAACCTTAGAATAAGCTGTTATATCTAAATAGGGAGCAGGTCCTCGTCTACAGAGTCTGCCATGTTGCACCACCATGTTTCTACAGTAGCCCAAAACGGACAAACCAAACGCTTGCTCTAGATAGTGCCATTTACATTTTCTTGTTGACCACCATAGTAAGCAACCCCTCCATGATGAGAGCATCGGAAAAACACAGATTTGTTTTGTGAAACTGCTTTATTCAGTATTTTTACTAGTTTAAATCACCTGGTTAGTTTTGGAGAGGAAGAGATCTCTGTGGGGAATTCATTTCCGGGTGAAAACCTCCTGAACAATGACCAAAAGAAGTTTGAGCAGTTTGCTGTCTGCAGTCCTCACTGCTAGATACCACTAAATCCCCTTTAGTCTTACACACTGTTGCTTTAAGCCTTCTGTATATTCAGTGCAAAGAAATGTAATCAGTTGACAGATTTGTGCTCTTGTCAATTGTGTCATTGTTTCAGATGCAAATGATTTTTTATCTTTATAGATGAAGAGTCTTTTGTATAGAAATGTATTCTTTTTCTTAGAGCTGCAACTAATTATTAATCTGCTGAATATTTTCTTGATTAATTTATAACTTCTTGTTTTTAAGATATCAGAAAAAATGAATAACTGCCCTTACAATAAACAATAAACAGTCCAAAATGTAAATGCATATTGAAGAACATTAGCAAATCTTCACATTTGAGCAAAATAAATCAGAATTTTTTACACTTTTGCTTTGAAAAATGACTGAAATGATTAATGATTAGAAAGAAAAAATCCTCTATTGATTTGCAGTCGGTCGATGTAGTCATTTTAACTGTCTTTATTAAACAGTGCTGATACAGTTGCCTTATTACTCATCATTTTGAATCTGAACATTAAAGTTTCTTGTCATTTCTAGACAAAACATTTACAAAAAAAATTATGTAACCATGTGCACTTTACCATATGCTTTGAGTTTTGTTTTGCAAAGCAGTTCAAGGTTTTCACACCCTTTTTTCATGCTTTTCATACCTTGGATTTGGTGTAAATGAAGTCACAAAGGAGATCATTGTGACTTGTGTTGGTTGTACTGATGAAAGGGTTTGCTTCAAAGAATTTTGTCCTCATGGAAGTCATTAAGATTTCAAGAAGAAGTTTGCAAAAACAGAATTTAAATGAGAAATTCACACATGTAGTTTCATTAAATAGTATGTTTTAAACTGCTTTTGTCGTGGAGGTGCTGTTTGAACTCATTTTGATGCTGTGGTCTTTCTGCACTGGACTGAATCATTCTGTCAGGCATTTCTGATATTCCGTCCACCCCCGTATGTACAGGCTATCTATTTCAGGGCTTCACACTGTCATTTCTATTAGGACTGCACCTGAAGATGAAGTATAGATTTTTCAGCTCCACCTGCGAGCAGTGGGCCGTTATCAGTATGCTGGTGCTGCATCCTGTTGTAGCAACTTGACATTAGAGGTCACAGGTGTACCAGTGCCCGGCTGATTGCTTATCTTCATGCCGACCTCTGACTGAGTTAGTTGGTCAATACATCTGGAGAAAGGTGAAAGCTTGGGTGAGGCTAGTAAACAGACCGATGTATGTTGGGATAAACAAGTTAGGAAGAAGCTTTTCAAGGTGAGATGACATGAATGAAGCTCTATTTTATTCTCCAGTGGATGTTCAGGTACTGAATAACTTAAACATGCAGCAACTAATTGTTGTGACCTCTTTGTGGGTGGCAGAGACAAGCTGTAACCAAAACTGCTATTACTTTTCAAGTCGATCTGATGACCATTCTGTTCAACAATTAGTTTTGTTGTTTCTAGCCAGCAGGATAGCTTATGTCATGGGTGGTATGGTCAGGTTCAGTTGTAATGCTATGTTACAACTGACCACACTACGGTTAAGATGGTGTCCAGTTAAGCAACAAAATTAAAATAGCTGATTTTTTTTCCCCATGCCAGGGACAGACGTGGACAGAGGTATTATGTTTTTGGGTTGTCCATCTGTATGTGCGTCTGTCTGTCCCATGCTTGTGAATGCAATATCTGAAGAACACCTAAGGGAATTTCTTCAAAGTTGGCAGAAATGTTCACTTTGAATCAAAGCTGAACTAATGTGTTTTTGATGGTCAAGGGACAAAGGTCAAGGTCACTCTGACCATGCAATCTCATTCTCATGACTGCAATACCTCAAGAACACTATGAGGGAATTTCTTCAAATTTGGCACAAATGTTCACATGGACTCAATAATGAATGTTTATTTTTTGGTAGTCACAGGTCACTGTGACCTTGCCTGTCTCATTCCTGTGAGCATGATATCTCAAAAATACCTTGAGGGAGTTTCTTAAGAATTGGCACAAATGTCTACTTGGACTCACTGATGAACTGGTTAGATTTGGATGGTGAAGGTTGCTGTAACCTTGCATCTATTTAATTCTCTTGAATGTGATATCTCAAGACCAGCCTCAGGGAATTTCTTTGAATTTGGCACAACTGTTCACCTGGACTTGAGGATGAACAATTAGGTTTTGATGGTCAAAGGTCAAGGTTGCTGTGACCTTGTGTTCATCTCATTCTTATGAATGCAATATCTCAAGAACAGGGAGAAGAGCAAATTTCTTCAAATTTGGCAGAGATGTCTTCATGGACTCAACAATAAACTGATCATTTTTTGGTGGTAATACATTTAAGGTCAAGGTCACTGTGACCTTGTCTGTCTCATTCTTGTGAACATGATATCTCAAGAATACCTTGAGGGAATTTATTAAAATTAGCACAAACTAGCCAGTGGTATACACACATGCACCAGTATGCAAATGTGTTCGGACAATCTACCACAGCAAACCACACAGAAGCTCAGATTACAGCACACACAGGATTGGGCCTAAACCAATATTCTCTGCTCAGGATGCCATCACTCCACTATATCTTTACATAGCAAATAGTGGTTTGCTGCTGTATCAATGCTCTGAATGATGCTTACAGAACTTTTAAAGTTGCAACCCATAAAACCAGAACAATGAGCTGAAAGATGCTAAAATGCTACACAAAGCTACGGGGAACTGCAAAGGGTTCGTCACTTGTGACCGAGCCCTTTCACATTAAACGTTTTTGATCTTTTCTCATTATGATTTGAGCTGCTTTAAATATAAATGTGTAACTGTATGAAGAGGGATGCTGCTAAAAAAAAAGAGCAGCAAACCCCTTTTAGCATCAATAAAAGTTGCAAAAAACGACAGCAGAATCACAGGAAATCTCAATAAACATGAAAAGATTTGGTCTGAAATGCATCAGATCTGCGCCTTCAGGGCAGGAACATTTATTTCTAATAGAGAGGAAAAGGTTTTCAGTTGGAAACGATTGGCGAGGAGAGTGTAGCAGATGCAGTGTTAAGGTGTCAGGTGCTCCCCACTGTGATCCAGATGGCTGCACCACAGCACAGGCAGTGGGGTTGCACCGCTACACACCCTGGGGAGACAGATATCATGCCAGCACATGCAGACATTGAATTTTGAATGTAATCTACATGAGCTGGTAGGGGGTATCTGTGGTAGGGGCTGAGGGTGTGTTTGTGTGTTTGTGAGCCAGTGAGTGTTGTTAGTCATTTCTGTCGCTGTAAGTCATGCAAAGAAAACTTAAAACTTATTCCTTTGATCCAACTTCAAACTTTTGAACCATCAATTATACA
The DNA here is from genome assembly GCA_035609425.1 of Epinephelus awoara. NCBI lineage: Eukaryota > Metazoa > Chordata > Actinopteri > Perciformes > Serranidae > Epinephelus > Epinephelus awoara. Next base: position 22,860,354 of record CM069314.1, on the reverse strand, counting down.
AGAACTTGGCTCAGCGTGTGAGAGACGGAGACAAACAATGCTAATGATGCTATATTTTAGAACAGGGAATTGATTTTCATAAATTAGATTCATAACTAAAATTGTGTTTCGAGAGAAAAAACACACCCAGACTCTTTTGACTGAACTTTATTAGTCAGTTGTTTAATTAGATGTAATCAAAAGTGTCATTTTAGACAACCACCAGAGTTGGAAATGTCCACAAGATGGTGCTCTGGATGGGCTTATCAATATGCATGGTGACAAGCGAGGAAGTGGATCTCTGTATGTGTGAGTGTGAGTGTGTGTGAGTGAGTGAGGCTCGCTGAATGCCAATAAGAAGCTGAAGGCCTATTTGCAGTATGTCATTCCCACCACACAGCTGGGTTTTTCACTGTGACAGGACTAGCAGCGAAAGGTTACAGCACCTGCACTCCTCCCTGTGACAGAAATAAGAATCACTGTGTTTGTCTGTGCAGGAGAGACAGACACGGAAAGTGTGTGTGTGTGTGTGTGTGTGTGTGTGTGTGTGTGTGCGCATGTGTGTGTTGTCTGCTCGTGTTTGCCTATGCAGATTTGCTTTTCTTTTTTTTCTTTTTCTTTTTTTTTTTTTACAGCCATTTCAGATCGCAGCAGTTGTCTCAACCCAGACATCAGTGTTTTCGAAAGCCTTGGTGGTGATAGACTCTTCTCTCTGAACTTCTCACTGCTCAACTTTTTTGGATAAACATGAATGCTGTTAGTTGGCAAGGACATGCATTATCAGCTTTAATGTCCTAATGAATTATGCTTTTAAATGATTAATGCTTTTCTGAAGGCTTGTCAGAAGAGAACATGGTGGACCTTTTTCAATGGAAAGCAACCTTGAATTTGAAAAAAATGTGCAAATATGATGTTTTAAAAGGTCAAAAATTCATTCACATGAAATTCTAATTTTTCATTCTGCTGCATATCTGAAATCTGTCTGAAAACAATACATGATACGCATAAAATTCTCCTTAGGGAACGTGCTTTATTTCTCAGAGAAGAGGGGTGGCTTGGGTGTGACTATTTTTCCTTGAGCCTTCCTGACTGACTGAGGGAAAATGCATGACCTGTCGTCCACCAAAAAATAATCATATATTATTTTTTGAATATTCAAACCAAATGTATTGGAGCCACTGAAAACTGTACACAACAGTGGCCATGTCAGATTAGATTTTGAAAAAGTACACTTTGATGTTTAAAAGCTGAAAACAAAATCCTGGAGTTAAAAAAACAAGCCTTGATATTTCACTTTCTTTATTATTTTATTTAATTAAAATTAGTTAAATTGTATTTATTTAAATTATATGATTTATGCACGCAGCAGTGCAGAATTTATTGTTTATTATAGGATCTGGTTAGTGTAAAGGATTTAATTTTTGGCAATATTTGAAATGAGATGTAGAATTAAGCGATTTTTAAAATGGAAGCCTTTGTCGAGCTTGATGTTAATTTCTGTTTTTACAGTTTCTCACTGAGATATAAATGGCGTAATTTTGGTATTTCTTAAATACAACATGCCTCCTAGAGGGATTCAGAAAGCATTTAAAGCCCCCCCCCCCTCCAGCCAGTTTTACCTCCTGTTTAACAATTAACGTTCTTTCCTATGAGAGAATGGAGGTGTTTTTAATAGTTGGACATAATGTTTATCCAGCAGTTCCCAGCTGGTAGATTGTGGTCCAAAAGTGGGTCATGGGTCAATGGACAGCTACATGACAGTGACAACAAAATAGCTCGAGACATGGCCAAACACAAATATGACACTGAATATATTAAGCTGTGTGGACCTTGAACAAATGACTAAGGGTGCTTTCAGACCTAGAGTTCTCTTACTTTGGTCTGAATCAGGGACAAAATTGTTACAAAATTGCATAATTGCCTAGAGTTGGTTCGTGTTCTCACGGCAGCACTAACAAGCGGACCAGATCAAATGCTTTGCGTGAGAAAGCTGCTCTTCATTGGTCAGAATTTCCATGCCAGAAAAAGTGAAAAAACTGTGAAGAAGAGTACACTTGCAAGATAAATGTGACACTTTCTAATGTCACAATGGAGGGACAACTACGCAGGTTGATTTTAGCGCTGGTCATCGTGCACTATATTGCTGTCATCTTTAATTTTAGTCAAACCATACAGTTTGAAAAAGAGGCGCGGCTCCAACTAGAAAACAATGTTTTGATGCATTGGATGTGCTGAATGTGCATATTAAGGCAGTACAGGAGGAGGCGCATATTAATGATCCTCCAGGACTGTAACATGCTCATGTTTAACCCAAACAATGTGTCATGTGACTGCAGTTAGTTCGGATTGAAGTTGGAACACGTTTGTAACCGGACCACCTCTTCAAGAAGGTCTCGTTCCGGTTCTTTTTGGTGCACACCTGAGTGCGATTGCTGTGTTCACACCTGCCCAAATGAACCGCACTTAGGGGGCAAACGAACTTGAGTGCGATTGAAACAAACCAAACAGGGCAGGTGTGAAAGCACCCAAAAGAGAAATACTGACCCTGTGGCTGCACCAGTTGGGAGCCACTGCGTTAATCCATTCCCATAAAAACAAGATTGCAGCTACAGTAGTTTGGAAAACAGCAATATAGATTCAACTTAAGACAAATGAGACAACAATTAATATTCATACCAGTGCACCATACCAGTTTGGATGATGACTTGTGACTTTCAGATTCTACTATAGTCATTATGTCATCATCCTGTTTTAGCAGGAACTTTTTGTTATTATCTTTGAGCACAAAGTTATTTGCCAAAAAATATTTGGCGAACAGTGTGGCTAATCAACATTGTCAGGACATGACTCAGAAAAATATGAAACAGCCTATCATAAAAATGCCAAAATACACTAGAGGGGGGCTTTAAAGTAAATATATCTACAAATTTTGACCATCTAAAGTTGTCTGTCCCTCCCCTAAGCTGGAATGAAAAAACACAAGTCCCTCCTCAGTGCTTATTAAAATATTTGACATGCCTCCCACATTTTGCACCACCACTCCCCCCTCATAAATAATGCGCAGTCCCTTATTGAAACACATTTTGTCATTGACATTGAAAACCCCCCCAGCTCCCCTTCAAAAATGGAGCCCTTTTCCTCCAGCAGCCGTTTGAATCTCCCCTTAATGTCTCTGAAGGCATTTTGCCAACATGCAAGACAGCCAAGATTCAAATTATGATTAAAGTTTGCTCTTCAGACCAGAGTCCAGTCAAGCACTGCCCATATATTCTCCTCACGCTCTCACGCCTGCAGACTTATCTCATGTGAATCTGTAGCCTATATTTTGCTTCAGTCTTCAGTGTTGAAGTCAGGGATTTTTGGCCGCCACTGTGCCCCCAGTGTAATTTGCTGTTTGATCAAGAGTCTGTCCCTCCCAAGGTCAGATCACACATACGCCCACAGAAACACCAATAACATCATTGACTGACAGGATGAGGCTAACATTGAGCTAGCACTGCAGTTTTATTCATGTTAAATCTGAAAACTTTGTGCTGGGGAGAAGGACGGACACTCACTTGTTGTCTGCTGAATTTATTGAAATAGGTGTCATACAAAGTGGTAAAAGGAATTATTTGAGAATCTTCCCCTGATTCTGATCCCAATATTTAACCATCTTGGAACATTTAATAAATTTAGCTTTTATTCTCATTTTACAAGATGTTTTGGGGGTAAAAGTGAAAATTCTTGATTAAGAGGACTCCTCACTCAAGATAAGTGCCAGCCACAATTAAATCTGAATTCTCATAATGCCTGCATGTCTCCTTTATCCTCAGAAACACAGGAAGTTTGGCATTCTTCCATTGCTCGCTTCAGAAATACATCGTCTTTGCATCAAGGTCAGGGAAGAAACAGAATTTTAAAGACTATACAGATCCCTCTCCAGCGTCTGCTAGATCTTTGCCCGGGGAAAAATACTCAGAAACTTAACATCAGATTTAGAGCTCTACTGCTTTAAATCTGGCGATACTGAATTGGACTTTGTTTTGCAGGTGAGAAGACATCAAGATGTCCAACTTCAAACTGCTCGGTGAAATTGGCTGAAAAGGTTTTCAGATGTCTAGGCTGCATTGGTTTGACTATTTCACCATGCATCTGTTACGTGGAGATGTAAAGGTTTTTTTATGTGTGACTGAAACATTCAAAAAAACGCTACTGTTCAATCTAACTTAATCAAATTTAAACTGCAAATCATCTCGACCATTTATTGAATTTAAACTTTAACGATGGCCATTTGAAGACATATCAGTAAGTGTGTTCTTGGTGATTTGCCAACTTCATACCTCATCTTCAGTCGTCCTCATATAACCAAACATCACAATGATTCATTTGTCAATGCAATTCATAGGAACATTTTCTGTTCTGCTGCCTCTGTGGTGAACAAGGTTTGGTTACATTTAAGCAACTAAAACTGCTTGTTTAAGGTTAAGGTGATGGATAAGATGCTGTGATGTATGGGGAGGGAGACACATATGAAACAGCACATTTGGTAGTCCTCCTCCAGAAAATTTTGAGCATCAAACTTAATTTCCTGCATTCTGGTGAATTTTTATGCACTGATATGTGCCATTTACTGCATCAGTTTATGAAGTGAATGACTTTAATTTTGTAAATGCATCATTCCCCACTGAGCAACTTTCCTTAGAATGACATGGCCCCGCCTCCAATGCTGTATCCAGTTCTCTTTATACATCCATGGTTGCGACGTTGTGACATGATGTGGGTTCTGCACAACGTGATTAGATGATACCTTTATTTATGGCGCGAAAGCTCTGGAGAAAAAAGAAATTCCATCACTTTTTCACCTCACAATATTTGCACTCCGTGTAAAGTCGTAAAGGCATTTACAGGAAAGTTTTCCCAAATGATCACGAGTGTGAGATTTTGAGGTCTTATCCACAATTTGTTCTTAACATACAAATATTTCAAACTTGGAATTAGAACAGGGCAAAAACTGGAACTGACCACTAAGAGCTTACGATTCTCTACCGAGTCAAGACCCCCGTTGACTCTACGCCACAAACTGTATCTGGATCACAACCAAATGCCAAAACAAACAAACCAAGCCTCTGCAGCCCATTTTCCATCTGCAACAAACCAACCGAGCGTCAAGCTACTGCAAGCTGTTTGGCTCGTAGGGAATGAAATAGGCTTTACACTTGAGAGAACACAGCACACAGAGTTGCTTTTTTAATGGGATCCTGGGCACGTCGCTGGAGTCGCCGGTGAGGTCCCACCTGCGTGTGCTGTGGGCTGGTTTGTGGCTTGAGGGACAGGAGAAAGAGGGGAGAGAGGTGTACGGCTCAGAGGAGATCTGGAGGGGAGCGCATGCTTGCTTGTCAGTGAAGTGGAGAGGGGAGAGAGCTTTCTGGTACACCTGTCAGACGCATGAACAAAGTACATCTGTTCATCCCCTCCTCCTTCGTCAGATGTCACCCTCTAAAAACACAGCACACTTATTTTTGCCTGCCTCTGTGTCACTGTCTCTTTGTTTTTCACACGTATATGAGCACAAACACCCAAACACATCCACTCATACCGGCACAGACAAAGAGAGAGCGGTGCAAAATATACCACAAAGCAAACATACTCTATTCATAGCATTATAGAACCTGTCAAGTCATTAAAGGCCCTATACTTCATCCCTGTTGATTCTCATTCTGTATTTACACAAAATACCAACCCGGTCACCAGAAAAAAGGTTGGCATTGTACATTTTTGCAGACATTGTATACTTTACATATGTTGCTGTAACATGTACGTTAAAGTAACACTGTCGTTAATGTGTGGTTCAGTTCAAAAATCACTTGAGTTAGGAAAAGATCATGTTTTGAAATATCAGGTTCTGGTGGTACAATCCTGGCAGGAAACGTAACGATGTCTTGGTACAAAACAGTTGCTTTTCGAGGCACAATATGTACCCATGTTTGGTGGCTAAAAAGCCACTGGAAGCACAGTCATGAGTAGCCAAAAAACACCCAGTTTTGTTGTTTGTTGGTCTTGAACAGTGGTCTGCAGCTTGGCAGGACTCTTGCCCTATCTCTTCCTCCTCACAATGATAAAGTCAGCTCATGTATTCCATCACTTTAGAACCACTGATATGCTATATATGAAAAATGCATATGTATCCTTTTCATGGTTTGCAGAAACATATAATGCCAACGTTTTCTTTTGGCGACTGGTCTGCAAAATGCAAGTCTGTAGCAAAAGTTAAAGCATGCAAAACTTCTCATATGCAAGGTTGTAACAAGAGATTATTCATTTTAATCACTGCCTTCAGTTTGGGTTTGAAAATATTCAAAAATTAAATAGAGTTTTGAGAGAAAATATGTCACAGTTTTGCTCTTTTGCAAGTCAGTTCATCAGCCAATCTTGTAAATCAGCAATTCAATATGAATTTTTTTTGCGATGTAGTTTAGATCAGAGGCTCCCAACTGGTCCAGCCACGGGATCCACACATATTCATACTTGCACTACAGCAGGAAACTGTAGTTCAAAATAAAAGCTCTGTGCCGGCACAGTCCAAGTCACTTGCGGTCCACTGAAGAATAGAAGAACATTCTCTCACAGGTTTACTTTTAAGCATTTTTTTACCTGGTCCCAAATTGTATTGATAAATGTGTGAGAACATTTTCAACACATATCTTCTGTGTGAATGCCTGGATAACATTTTGCTGCAGATACATCGTATTCCATTGTACACTTTGTACTTTACAACAAAAATACCTTCATATTGTCGGATTCATTGATTCACCTGTTCGTGATTGCAGTGGGTGTAACCAGTGCTTTTTAAAAACTGTGTTTGTTGGTGATATTTAAAAAAAAAACTTCCTAAATGTATTTCTCTTAAAAGGTCTTGCAGCTTTTTTTCTCTCAGGTATTTCCTCACTGTTATTAGTGATATGCATGAACACAAAATTTCCTGCCAGTAAGGACAGTCTTTAATAGTTTTTTTCTAAAATGACATTTCTGTATTTGGGATTTTGTCCTTGCTTTTCATACTTGCTTTTAAAACTGGTGTTACTCAGTTGGAAAAATGTGACACTTTGCTGCACCCATCAGTTTTTTTAAGCTACATTAAAACCAAAAGCTGCTGACAGTTGTGAGTTGTGTGCTTGTGTTACCACAACTGTCGCTCTCAGATCTCATAAAACAACAGCCACACACTCCTGATGAAGCAGATTAACTGGGTGTTAATGGGATGCACATGATCGTGAGGAAGTTATTTATTGAAGAAGTGAAGCTTGCAGTGCAGGTTACAGGGTTCAGGTACAGGCAGCTGGAAAACAAAGACACACAGTAACACTGACAATCAGGCAACTGACTGGGGAAACAGTGGCTGGTATATGTAGTGACTGGGTGATTGTGCAATGAAACACAGGTGAGCAAGAGTGTGTGGGAGGCAGGTGATCACGGTGAGGTTCAGGGGCATCTGATGGGCAGGTGGAGAATGGCAATAGGCTTGTTCGAGATGAGCTCCGCCTCGCCTGGAAAGTAGATGAGATCAGGGGGCGCTGACGAAAAGCTGCAGTCAAGTCGGACAGTTTTAATAAATGATGCTCTGTTTCCAGCAGGATCAACGGACATACAGGAAGTCACAGAAGTATTTACATCCTGTTCGATCCATTTGGAGGCTGCCTGTAGTTTGTAGTCTCTGGATCTGGCTCGAAAATCTGTGGCCGCCGATCTCTTGAGGTTATTGTTGCCCACAAGTGCATGACATCAGAGCACGTCGGACACAAATCTAACCAGCATGCACTTTGCAGCGATTGGTGGTGACTGATTTTCAGACCAGCCTTATTATGTAGAAGTAGCGGCTTGGGGAAAGTGAAAATAAAACTGTGGAAGCTGTTGTGACAGTTAAACTATATAAACAGTAACTACGGCTGTTTCTTTCCCTTCAAGCTTTAATTGTTGCTATTTCGTCATGAATGTTCAATGTTATACAGGAAGAATTAAAACCAAGTTTTGAGGAAGCTTTAAAGTAAGTTTTTGATTTTCAGTATGTTGACACTTTAAAGTATAAACATGGATATACTTCCTCTCGCTGGCAGATTGTTTTTCATGTGAAAAATCAGATCTTAAAACTGAACGCATGGCTCGGCTGGCTTGATAAGATATAGTGAAATGTTTGTTTTCTCACACAGCTGTCATGATGCAAAGGAAAGTTGATTCATCATTTGAATTTCAAAGCTGGCTGCTGTGTGTTTTAGCACACTAATGTTGCAAACTTAGACCAGAGATTTTTTAATTCAAATCGCATCATCTCTGCCAGTCACCTTGCATGAGTGCTGTTTACTGTTTGCTCCAGGTTTGAGAGCTTCTGTCTCTGCTACGCTGCTGAACAGTGATAGGCTCGTAGTCAAAATGTTGAAGATTCCCTCAGCTAACCTATAGCCAACAAACTTTTGTTGTGATGTTCTGTTTCCTCCAAACAGCTGCTGCGGACGTTCCCTCGAGCACAGCCAGTCCCAGTTGTTGGATCCTTCAATGGCAGGCGGTGGATAACTATGGCACTACAGGGAGTGTGCAAATGTAAATAAGCGTGTGAATGCCAAGGTGCTGAATAAGAGTGTGCACGCTCAGCAAAACCACTCGGAATGTATAAAAAGAAAAATAAATTACGCTCCTTATCTCTCGCCACCAATTTGTTCTAACAATACATGACTCTGTTCCAGGTCTGCAGCCTGCATTGATATTTAGTCATAAAGACTTGTTTGTATTGTTCTGCACAGCCTCTCATTTCACAGGGAATTTCAAGCATATTAAGTCCAGGGGTAGAAATTGAAAACTCACCTCTTTATATTGGCATTTTGAGTGATAATAAACACCAAAATTACAAGCAACCAGTAATTCAGCGATGATAGACAAGTTGTACGAAGGACATGGACAAGGGGAAATGTCACTCATACATTTAACAAGGCACGAACATCTTTAGTGTTAGCAGGGGAGAGCAATGTGGGAGCGTGGTGTGCGATTCAAGAGAGAAAGGGACACACGTGAAGTGCTTGTTAATGAGAGGAAAGAAGGAGACTGCTGTCCCAACCGGGGTGAGCAGGTCAGCAGACCATCGAGGATCCAGGAGGTGGAGGAGCTGAGGCTCTTCAGGTGTGCTGAAGTATTGCATTTTTGGTCATGTTCCAATATCCTGAAACAATGTGCAATCTAATATTCAACACAATAATCCAATGGTTTTACAGTAGTTGCAATATGAGAGGGCATAATTAAATGAAACAAGATACATAGAGACTTTATCCTTGCTGACTTAAAGGAATACAAGTGGGGCTTTATGTTGGTAACTCCTGCCTCTGGTTTGATCAATAATGATGAACACTGTGCTCACCAACATTATTGATGGGGCTTCAGAGGGGGACACAATGGTATGAAGTAGGTCCAAATGGGGCAACAGTCAAAGTGAATAAAAGAAACCATCAGATTGGTCAAAAACTTTTTAAACTTTGACTCAAATGTTCACTATCAGCTCAGGAAGGACCCAAATGCAGAGCAGGAGGCAGGTTGAAGAGTCAAACAAAAAGTGAGCTTGAAAGAAAAAACATCAACACCAGGCAGGTAACTGAGAGTCCAAAGGAAAGAAGAACCAAAACTAAACTGAAAAACGCAAGAAAGGAATCCAAAACTGAACACGGGAGACCAGGCAGGAAACAGCACCATGAACACGGGGGTGAGCACAGACAAACTGACAAGGGACAAAGGGAAACACACAAGTACATACTGTATACACAGAAAACTAATCACAAGAACAAGACACAGCTGGAGTAGGTGGACACGAGGAAAAGGAGGGACTGGTTGACAATAAGGGTGTGGAGGGGGACACTGTGGTGGAGCAGACAAGACTAATACAGAACAGGTGTGAAGGGAAGACTCTGGGAACAGGGAAGGACTAACGAGACTGAGGGGAGACAGATGTGACAGAAAACAGGCGGGAAAACACACAAAGACAGGAAGTAGAACATGAGAAATGACACAAAAGGAGAGAATATACAAAATAAAACAGGAAACAGATTAAACACGAATGACTAACATGAATCAAGGAGCACAAACAAAAAATTCCACATAATAACAAAGGTTAAACAAAAACCAGGATCATCATCAATGCACTTGCCATATTGATGTTCCTGAGAAATTAAGCATTCTTGTCTTTAGATTAAAGAAATTAAGGTGCGAGAGGGGGAGATTGACTGGAATCACACTGGGAACATAGCAAACAGAGTATAAGATATGCATCTAAACCACTCAGTATTCCCATACAACGGTTATGTTATGAGGCACCTTTACCTTAAAGTAATTCAAAGTTCACTTGGTTTCACACAGTTACGAACAGACAGTCCTGGGGGAAAGTCCTGTGTGGTTTGACCGACCCACTGCTGCCACCACAGCCAGAGTACTGTCTTCTGTACTCCCATCAGCGCATTGGTCATGTGATTGCATTCCCGATTATGTGGGTTATACACACATTACAGCCTCATGATAATGTGGGTTACATACAAATTGTGGTGCATTATTTTTTGTAGGTAGGTATTTTTTAACATTGTGGGTACACTCACTTAAAGGACATTAATAAACATTAATAATCCATATTTAGCAACCCTAACGAGTACTGTATTGTAGCCCTATTTACCTGAAATCCCGAGTGCAGATGTACAGGCCACGACAGCGTGACTCTGGCGTTTGAACGCACCTGCAGTAAGTCCTCATTGAAAACAATGATTTTGTGCGTGGCAAAAATGCGGCATGTGTACAGCCCCTTAGTGTGAGTGTTGGAGATGCCGACATTTTCTCAGCTTCGATTGCTGAGCTGTAGTGTTCGCTAGCTCAGAGGTGTTAAGTGAGCAAGCAGTAGATGCACGCTTCTTTCTGCACGGTGATATGACTGGTGGGTGTAGTTAGGTAGACAGAAAATAGTTCCTGTATGAAACTGCTCACAAAAAGGTCTCTGGATTATCTTTATTACCTAGGTCATGATTTCTGGAAAGAAATTTTTGGCACCTTGAGCACCACAAGCTGAGTGCCATCTGGTTTCTTTATATAGAAGGCAGAAATCTCTACAGCTGATATCTCCAACACTCAGCTAATCACATCAACACAATCTAGAAAATATGTGTTTTTGATTTTGAGGTGAAGTGTTCCTTTAAAGTGGGAGCTAAAGTGGCTTGTTTACAACCTGTAAATTTATAAGAGTTCATATTGTTGGTCTGTTTGATCTGTTTGCTCATGGTGCTCAGAGATTCAACAAATACTTTGGTGAGTATCAATACTGGAGGCACCAATGGCCAGAGCTATGAAAATATAACCTAATTTGTAATAAACCGTTTCTCTTTGATGAGTCTTAGTAATTCATGTAGTTGGTTAGTTTTTGGAACAGAATGTTTTTTCTTTGACTGAACAAACTTCCACATTTTCCACAAATAATCATCATCAAGCACTAAGAATTAAAGCAATAACTTGACAAGCAAATATGAATTCAAAATGACAATGAACTCCATTTGCTGTATTAATAAATGTAAGGCTCATGTCTGTCTGCTGTTTGTGTCAGCCTGTGGAAGCTTTAAGACTTGCTGTTGGGCGGGTCTCTCCTGGTGAAAAATCCTCTGGCGCATAGGAAATGTTTCTTTTTATGTTACCAGAAGCAACAGAATTGTTTGTGTGGAATAAATAGAAGAGGAGTCGAGCAGTTATCCATCTGCGGAAGCAGTATTGCACACAGCATTTGATTGGCAGGTGATGCTTGAGAAGTGATTGCTTGGCTGCTTTTAAACCAGAATATCAACAGAATAAATATCAAAAATAAGACTTTCCTCTCTTGAAAGGTGCTAATATCTGAACTGGTGTTTAGCATGTGTGTTGCTTCCACTGTTTCACAGGAGTACCAGTTGAAAACAGACACTTGTACAATAAGTGGAGAGACAGTTGCATGATGTTTGCCTCGATGAGCGACATTTAAAATCCTGTCTGTCTGACTGGTGTTTAGGCCTCTTCAGACCCCGCAGATAAGAGAGGGAAATGTTCAACCCGCAGACAAGCAGAGAGAAGATGATGACAGTGGGGCTCACCTCACCCCGGGGAGGTGAGGAGCTCAGAGGTGTTGTGAAGAAATGGATTTCAGCTGCGCAGCTGTGCGATGAGACAACTAAAATGGAGAGAAAGTGAGGGTGCAAACAGGTCGACGTCAAAGACAAAATGGAGCAGATAAGGACAGGAGGAAGATTGTGATCGATACTCATTATGAACAAGAAGGAATAAAAGACAAGATACACCATTAAAGACAGGAGAAATACATTTAGACTGACTGTACGAAAACCACTTGCAGTGCTTGGCTGCACATAAAACGGTTATTTGTTTTCTAGATCGGGGTATGTGATGACTTATAATAATAAAACCAAGTTGATGTGGTGATCATGTTAGTTGCTTATTTGCAAAATTAGCATTGATCTGGAGTTATGTTTGTGTCCATATATTCCATTGCTTTGAGCTCTATTTTTGGTCTCCACCACTTCCTTAGAGGAACCTGGCTCTCTAGCTGCTTAATACTTCACTGTGTTCACCAGCTGCTTGGGCTTATGGTTGGCTTTCATTGCTTTTTTGAGGAAAAAAAGCTGCCTACTGCATCTGAAAACAGTACAGAGTGGTGGGAGCTAACCAAAACATTTTAACTGTGTGTCGTAAAATTAAAACAATTAGCTGAAAGACACAAAAATGAGAGTCGAGTTATAATTGTATGTGGGATCAAAACATGAGTTTTACAATGTGTGTAGTGATGTGATCCATATAGCTGAAACAAAAATAGTAATTACTGCAGCTACAGGTAATTTCATAATTTCAATACGTACATTTAGCAGAATTTATTCCACAGCTCATAGATGAATATTCCTCTTATTAAAGCTACATTACAGTCAGTACCTTTTCTATCAGCACTGTGTTGTCAATAGAAAGGGCAAAAACATTGATTGTGCTTGCTGCAGTCGAAGGACAGTACTCAAGTACACATCTGAGAAACCGTGAGTCTGTATTCAATCAGCTCCAAATGTAAGGGGAACTAGTGGGAGTTTCTTTGTTGATTGTTCGCTGGAGGGTTTGCACAAGGCTCCACTTTTCTGAGTATAGGTTTGATCGGCCAAACGTCATACAACTGCGTCAGCTGCAGAGAGAGGGCAACACTGAACAACAACAGATCATTCTCTGCAAAGTGTAACTTCTATACCTTAGATTTTTACAGCAAGTCACAACACCTCTAGCTGAAATTAATGATATATAGTATGTGTACAAAGTGTGTAAACTAATTGAGAATCTTAGGGACAGTAAAGAAGGATTTAGCTTCAGTTTCAGTGCTCCTTGCATCAATTAAGGGTGAATGCTGTAAAGCTGTAACTCCTGTGAGTTGGATTTTTACACGATGGGGGAAAAGGAGGCTTGTGGGAACATTTTGATGTATTATAAAGTGTATGAAGAGTGAAAACTGTGAGACTAGAAACATTTTCTTGTTTAATATCTTATTACCCACAGCTTGACACCATCAGCCTCCCCATAGACCTGCATTGGACCAGAACTGAATCTTGATATATTATCTGCAGTAAAACTTTGAAAGCATTCTTAAAGTTGCATTACAAAATGTCATACAAAAATAAGAAATCTCACTGAAATTATCAAACAGACTTTAAAGTGTTTCCTTCATTGTGCATATAAGATTGAGCTTTTTCTCTTATTCATTGTTGATTTGAAGAATGCATTTAAACATACAGCAGGTTTTCTCATGAATTGAGATATATTTTTATTCTCTAAATAAAAGCCGACAGTCATTCAGAATAGTTTGAGAAAAGTTTTGCAAGGTAAAATATGTAGTGCATTCAGAAAGTATTCAGACCCTTTCTTTTTTTTATGTTGTAGCCTTAAGCTAAACTCGTTTAAACATTGTCCTTCATCAGCTGACACTCATCACGCGCACTTATACAGACAAGTGTGGGCCTTTCTAAACTATGTCCAATCAACTGAATAGACAAAAGGTGGACTCCAATCAAGGTGGAGAAACACTGGAAAGATGATCAGGAGGAGTGGAATGCACCTGGGATGAAATTCAAGTGTCATAACAAAGAGTCTGAATATTCATGTCAATGTGATTTTTTTCAGTTTTTTCTTTTCAATACATTTGCAAGTCAGTTTGCACCATTGTGTGAAAATTGTTCAGGATAAAAGATTAATTTAAACTAAGACTGCAACATCAAAAAATGTAAAAAAGTGAAGACTGAATTCTTTCAGAAGGCACTTTATATCCCTCTGTTAATGTTTTATATTTTAGACCAGGGGTGTCTCATTTTATTTTATGGACCACATACAGTCCAATTCTATCTCATGTGGGCCAGACCAGTAAAACCATTCCATATACCTATAAATGACCTGCCCATTCTCATTCATAACTTGTCAAATACCACCACTCTGTCAGTGATCTCAGCATCATGGGAAACATAGATACACTCCCGCAGTTTTTAACCCTGCCAGCAAGTACAAGAGTGAGAAAGTTACTGTAGGGCACGTGGGAGGGGAGATAGATGGGTCCAACAAACTCTGGACTTTCACCCACGAGCCCGCTGTTCGTGTCCTGTGTGAAACCAAAAGTCAATTAAGTTATTTGAATTATAAAGTAGTGTGCTAGTATGTGTGGTATGTAACTGTGCTTATCGCAAGCCAAGCCATGATGTTTTTTCCTAAACCTCACAACATGCTTTTATTGCCTAAACTTAAGGAAATAAAAGAAAAACAAAGTGTTTTACCTAGGTTGTAAGTTTATATGAAGACTGCATGCATGTATTGAGCATTAACTGTACATTTCCTGTGAAAAGAAAATGTATTTTGAAAATGCACAATGCATGTAGCAAAGCTGCAGTATTTGACCAGTTGGGATTGGAACACGTTGAAATTAAAAGACCTCCATTTTTTCCTTTCTATTTAGTGTAAAGAAGTAAAAGTATATTCTTAAAACATGCACAATTAATGAACAATCCATACAGCAAAAGTGCCCAGATGAAGTACAACATCCTGGTATTTCTGGCATACTTCATTTGACGTAATACGTATTGGGACGTACTAAATATTTTTCTACCATAATAGTTTAGAGCTTTCGGTATTGGAATGCACAGATGTGTCACGTTGCTTGTATGTTAGCACATGGGATCTATACTGTAACAGTGTAAACAGCGTAGGGTCTGCTCCCCTTGTTAGGACAGTGCAGCCCCCTAGTGGGCAAAAGGGAATAGCAGAGCATTTTATTGAATCTTCTTTGCAATATTCACACTTTGCAAAATCATCCAGGATTGGACTCTTTGGCAGAACAGTTCTGGTCCACAGATTGTGTTTGACACCCAGTTTCAGACCTTTTTCTTCATGTTGTGTCTCGTGTTAAATGTGAGTGTCAATACAAATAGAGCTATCTGACCCATTGACATCTAAATGAAATGATTGCTGGCTAAATGCTCAACTTATTGGACAATACTGTTGAATTATACAACCAAAAGCCTTGCTTATGAAATAAAATAACTGCCTTTTTCTTTTTAATTCAGTCCTGTAAGTAAAATACTGATATTGAATTAATAATGCATTAGATGCACCCTCTGTATTTCAGTAGCCTGTAGGTATCGATCAACGCTCCAATTAAAATCACAGCTATCACAGGACATCTACTGAATCTACAGACTCCACAGCACAGAAGATTCATTATTCTTCAGTGAGCATACAACAAAAAGAGAAGGCGCACTCACTGATGTTACACTACAGGCAGCAGCACTGTCTGCCCGCTTCACAGCGGTCCATCTATGGTCTTCAGAGCCACGGCAGACAGTTGTTGTTCTCCATACAGCGCATGACTCATCAACGCACACACACTGTATTTCCACAATTGTGTTCTCAGAAGGCAATCTAAGTAATGAACTGTGCGAAAACCCATCTGTGTTCCATTTTCAATTTGGCACATCTTTGCAATGCTATTAATGATCTCGCAGACGCATTTGTATTCAATGTGATTTGCAATGTAGCATCTTTTTTTTTCACACCACACAACATATTGATATGTGGAAACTCAAGATTGGATTTGGAATAAAGTTGACTGTGGTGTGATATCTTCATAAACAGGACATTTACAAGCCATTTTCCAACACAATGAATGTTTGAAAAAAACAATGTTCTGAAATATAAAACAGATTCATTAAAAAAGTAAAAGTGTAAGATAATTGAAGTTTTTCCCACATTACCACATGACTGTTTCACTATCAAATTCTGATGAATATACCAACTGACATCACACATTTTGTGAATCTTGTCACATTTCTAAGAACCAGGTGTCTGTAAGGAAAAAAAATATCTGCAGGAATAATGAATTTTGTGCCTTTAGAAGCAGCGACAGTGGTTTATCTGGGATAAAGCAAAGAATTGTGTAGTTTTGGGGTCGTTTGTTTTTAATAGTTTGAGATGAGCAGCATTAGTGACAATAGTGAAACTGACAAAGTAAATAGGGTCACTGCAGAGACTCAGTTCTAAACAGTAAATCCAAATAAAAAGACATCAGATAGGAGGGGACAATGGGATATGAGGTGCAAGAAAAAGACTGCATATGAAAATATGTATAAAACAAATGTATGAAACGCTGCTGTGGGTCTCGGCCTAAAGTCGACTGCCTAACATTGATTTGTTTATATCCAGATGGATCAAGTGAGGCAATACTTTATCTTTAATGATGACAGAAAATCAATTCTTCATGCATCTTTGCAAAGTAAATAAATAAATAAGAAATATCACAACATAATCAAGATTGTGTTTATCCCATTCAGAGCAGCCAAGCTGTGTTTGTATTTACTCATTACATTTCCAGGAAAAATAATTAATCATTAATGAGAGTTTATCCAAAATGCAACATAATACAGCCGCTGTGCTACTTGAAAGTTGTCATGTAAACAGTTACAGTTTACAGTTACTTGTGTAGCTGTAGTTCTACTTACCTTGTTTATCTACTGATGCAGGCGGTGGTTTCACAGAGTGGCCATAAACAGGAACCTGCTGATTCTGAAATCAAGGTTAGAGTGAATCGGAACATAAACCTTAAATTCACCCAGTTATAATATAAAAATATCAACCCAATCACCAGAATAAATGTTGGTATTGTGTGTTTATGCGAGTCTCTTAATGTTTCAATTTTCAATCTTATGTGACAACACCATGGTTAACGTGTGATAATGTTAATGCAAAACTTCTCCTTGATTGATGAAATGGGTAATGATACAAGACAAGCTGCAGATCGCCATTTAAAACCACTAAACAGTTGCACTGGTTGATTTTATAGTGAGACATTAGAGGCATTTCCAGCGACTGTGGAGGCAAAAAGCTGGCATTTCAAGTCAAAACATGATCTTTTCTGTCATATAATATATATTTTTTTTATGTCTGAACATACTCACGTTAACCACAGTGTTGTTGGAACATAAGCAAATGTCAAGTTTAAACATAATCGCCAAATAACAATGTACAAATGCAACATATCGCTGGTTTGCAGAAGAAGTACCACGGCAGCATTTATGCTGGTAATTAGATTGCTCAAACAATCTGCTGCTCGGTAGCTGTCTCGCCTGGGTGCAGTGTTGGGAGGAATAGGTTTAAAACTTATCCCACTACAGATTTTTAGGGCTAAAATGCAATTCTTAATAAGGTGAGATTTATTTTCTTTTTAGAGTCAACAATAATTTATCACATGAATGAACTGTGAAAAGTTGAGACCGCATCGTGGTATGTACAGTATATTTAGGGAGTAGCGATGCCATGGTTAGTTTAGGAATATTCCTTCAATGGAGTCAAGACACTGGCGGTGGAGGTGAGGGAAGGGATGGTAGTGTAGGAGCTGGAGTGACGCAGAAAGAATTCTGAATGAAGTAAGAGGATAAAGATTCCTTACTGAACTTCCGCCAAGCTTCATTAGATTACTCAAACTAAGTAACATATTCTAAATACTCTGGATTACTTTTGGAATACTTCAAAATAGTTTTGCTGAACTTATTTGTCTCTGTCTTATATCTCCATGCTGAAAACACACCACATTGTCCTGGCTGTCCATCTCCTGCACTGCACGCACTTTGCATGCATTCTATGAGTTTTACACCATGGCCTTACAGCAAGCGGGAATCGCTTTCTGTCCACAATGAATCAGTGAAATATGTACTTGTGTAATGTTGCGTAAACAAACCATGTAGGCTGCCTATCAGCTGTGTGCTCCACTGGAGACACAACCACTTAAAAGATGGAAGGGTACTTGCTATCTTTCTATGTTTATACTTTTTAAACAGAGAACACATGGTTTATATTGTGATAATTACTGGAAATGACACACAATAAAGTCAACAGCAGGTAGGCTATAGCTATAGGCATTTACTACTTTCAGTTCCCTGGTGATCTCCCTGTAGCCAGCTGCCACCACTGCAGTTAAATGAGGAGATGATGTGTAGAAACTGTAACAGTAATGTTATACAGTTGCTTATGTTCACAACTAGTAAATACCTCGTTTTAAAGCCAACCTCGTCAACTGATTCCTCTACAAGGTGCTTTACAAACCACACCACAGTGTTGGAGGTTGAAAACAAACCTCATTATCCCCCCGTGACACCGCAAAGCAATTGCTGCCACGTTTGTTTTGAAATTGGACTTGGTAATGTGAGTATTTGACCTGCAGTATTTAGTAATTCCAACTACACCGGTTTAATCCCACCTCATTAAAACAGCAGCCACTTCACACGTAGACGGCCTCGAATCGATCATGCCACATCCTTTAATTTAAAAAGTCATTAAATCAGACCAGCAGTCCAGACACCCAGCTTTAGGCCATCTCCTGGATCCCTCCTCCCTCGTTGGATTCTGTGTAGCTCACTCCATCACCTTCCCATAAAGTCCTCTACATTACCCCGAGCAGCTGTTTGGGAAAATCAAATTATGCACAGAGATAAAATTTGAATTCAGCAGCCACCCCCAGCGTAACTCATGATTTATTGATACTTTGGAGCAGACATTAATATTGTCGTTACGATTAAGACTCATCTGAGTCAATTTATGATGGGCGTCCCATTCTGATGTCTTTATTATCCTTTGGTCAGTTTGCAGGGAGGTTAATCTTGTGTTGAGGCCACACCGATTGTCAGGTGGTGGGATTTGTACAGTAGGGCTTCCCTTGTTACGCCTAACCTTTAGAAAGGTTGCATCGTTTCGTTTGACATTTCAGAAACAGCCCATTTGCTTCGACAGGCACGCCATCACTGAATGACACAATCCTTTCCTTCAGCGTGCTGCAAAACCTCGAACAAGAGAAACATTTGAGTTGGCGGCACATCCCTCTTTGAAAGTATTTTTGGTGATTCATGTTCTTTAATGATTGAAGAATTTACTAGATGCTCTAGGTAATTGAAGATAAAACTCAAAGTGGCAAAATGTGGTTTTTTTCATACTCTTTTAGCACCTTCTTTCCATCTCGCCTGCTGAGTGCTTTGTGAGCAAGGCTACATCACAGTGACAGCTTTTTACAGACACGTTTAATTGCACTTTTTTTTAACTGATGTTTTTGGAGGAGCCTCTGTATAGATGGGAGGGGGAAAAAAAACATCTTTCAAAAGAAGAGAAATACTTTGATTTTAAAAAATATGCATGTTTCATCATAATAGCTGAACACAACTAATGAAATGTGGACAAGATCTGACCACATCCTAAAAAAAGGAAAAATAATAGCTACCATTTAAAGCTGCACTTATCATTATTTTCATATGAATGATGGATGGAATAACTTTGCTTACTGTGGAAACATCTTTGGGTGATGAAGCCACAGATAGGATTCCAAAGTAAAAAAGCTGAATACAGAACATTCAGATAAGTCTGAAGGCTCAGGTTTTTGCTCACAGGGATTATTTTTACATACCTCATTATCTGAAACGTTTAAATAAGGAAATATAAAATACAACAAAATTTCAATTTATAGCACAGGCTATTATTTTACTTCAATCCCTGAACTCAACCGGTGTTTAAATGGGACGGGCCTTTAATTCCTTTCACACAAAACTCAGCAAACATGGGAGATATATATATATATACATATATACATCTGAATGATTTACAGGATTCTTTGATGTTCATAGTGTCTGAAAAACTTTGTAGTTGCTCATTTAGTCATGACACAAATACATCAAATTTGAAACCAATATTCAGGGGCTATAAACTAAATAAACTGTTTAAAATCAGTTGGATCATAAATAATGCAATGCATGTACATTTATGTAAATGGGGAAAATATATTAAACCACAAACTGATTATTCCCTCATACCCAGCTCGCATAAAAATCCATTTACATGGTTCGGATGGTGAAAGCCTCTGACATGTATGACCAAAAAATAAGGAAAAGCATTCAAGTATTATAAACTAAATACACTTAAATGCTGTTAAAGTATCAAAATGAAAACTCATTATGCAGAAAAAAATCTGTTTTAGTGGCAGATTATATATTATGAGTATTATTTTTCAAGACAATGTGTTAGAAGTATTTTACTGTTACTGCATTACTGAACTACTGCATTTTATAGTTTACTGTAGTGGAGTAAATAGCACAATCTCCCTGTGACTTGTCATGGATTAGAGCTATAAAGACGCTTTGAATGGAAGAGCTAAGGTGCAGTTAAGTCCACCAGGCTCTTTCCTCACACGACTTTTTAATTAAGTGACGTTGCATTAGTCAGCCAGATAAAAACACACAACATTTTACAGCTGATATGAAATTGAAGTTTGATGTTATTATCCAATATCACTTTGTGTATCAAATAAACACACTGGCTAATTTCATTTCATGGTTCTGTATCTGGGAAATTAATAAACCACATATCTGGATGAGATTAGATTTCTTCTCATTACCATTAATCAGGGTTTTGTTGTTGTAACCTGTGTGAGCGCTGGAGGCGTGCTGCTAAGTCTGTAGCTTCACCTTAAATGACCAGGAGCCAGGCTACATCCAAAAGTCTTTATGTTGTGTAAAAAAAAACTATTTTGGAAAATCGCTGTACTTGCAATCACACGTCTAAACTTGTCTTATAGATGGATTTGAACAGGTGAAAAAAAAAAAAAAATTGCCTTAAGTTCAGGGGGATTTCTGAAAATCAATCAACTCTCATTCAAACCAGTGAAAGCCACAAGGCACAGTTGAAAACTCTTTCAGAGAAAAAAGAAATCAAAGCGACTGTTGTTCTCTCACTGGGTCACAGTGGGGGGATTTTGCTTTCTTCTGCTTCCTTTACAATACCACAGTCTAAGTCTTTGCACTGCCTTTTACTGCTGCTCCATCATTCCACTCCACCAGTATTGATTGCATCAAGTCCCTCCAAACGGATGAATGGAATAACCTTCCTCTGTATCCATTTCCTTTTCAGCTGATGGCAGAAACACAGAGGGTGTGTGGCTAACATCGAGCCAAAGAAACGAGGCAAAAGGATCGGCTGTGTGAATTCCTGCTCTACTGATCATGTGCATTGACTGCGGGGCTGACAGCGACCTCAGACAATCATCCTCATCCCCTCTCCCATCAACCTTGGTTTGGCCCGGCCGACCACAGCCTGCACAGAATCAATCAGCATTGAGATATGGGCAGCCGTCACGGCGGTGACCGATTCTGGCATGCAAGACTCTCCCTTAATAGACAAAGAGACGGAGATCAATAGCCAATTTGGCCTTGGAATGAGGCTGGAATGGATCAGGGAAAATTCATTTTATTCTCCTCATCTTAGCCTGGAGAAGTCAGGAAAAGTATGATAAACTCTCCCGACTAGTACAGTAAAGAAGCGAATATGTCAACCGCTGTATACGGCTAACCTTGGCAGTGCAGACTGTAAGATTTCTTTTTTGTGATCTACTTGGTATGTGCGATATGTAATGTGCTCAGAAGAAGCCATACAAGTTGTACCACATAATGCATATTTTACCTCATTTCTTTCATAAAAATTACTCCAGATTTGCTTCTGTTGCCTTCAAGGAGAATGAAAAACCAAGCGGGGGAAGTAACTTTTGAGATACTTGTACTTACTTTAGTTTTTCCATTTGATTCTTTATATTTCTGACCCACTACATTTCAGTGGAAGATGTTGTTCTTTTGACTCCACTACCTTTACATGATGGATGTAGTTACCTTTTAATTAAAAAAAAGGAGAGGATGAAACTATGCTTTATCTTTTGCCTCCATACGCCTGGCCAATCACGGCATGAAGTGGGTGTGAATGTCTGATTTTTGATAGCGTCAGTTTTGGAAAGTTGCAGAAATATTCCTGCCTGGTCTCATGTCCGGGGCATCAAAAAACATGGGCAGTGGCCCCGGGTGTAACATATGGACATGTAATACACACTTCTGCATCATGATTAGACAGTCAGAGCAATGTAGTATAAATAGCGTGAAGGTCCAGTCTGGGTGGGTAGGGGGTGGATGGATCCAACAAGCACAGGACTTCCACCACAATCTTTTCCTTACTCTAACCAATGTGTAGAAAAGAGTATCTGCACACTTGGATCAGGGGGTAGCATTCAAGTGTGCAGATACTCTTTTCCACACAAGTTTGACACATGGTTTTCTGGCAGCTGGGCATATTCTGGTCGTGAGTGCGGTGATTTGCTCCTAGCCCTACCCTGACCAAGAAATATTGTCGCCTAAACCTAACTGCCGACCTGCTGCCTCAAGATTCACCAAAGGCTGCCCTTTGGAGGACACAGTCCTCCCCATTCTGCCATCAGAAAGACGGGGGCTTAGGTTTCTAAAGCTGCTGGACCATCCAACAAGCAGTTGGGATGAAGTATACCGGTGCCTTAAGAGTGATTTTGCCTCTAAACATCTCAGATTTAAATCATTATTTGAGACCTAAAATTATGCTATATTTAATTGAAAATTCCAAACACAAATTTGTTCATTTTATTTGTTCATCTTCTGACCACATTAAAAGGATAGTTGGGCTCTTTTGAAGTGGGGTTGATTCAGTTCAATTTTCAATTCAATTTTACTAGAAAAGCACAAGATCACATATCACAGTTTGCCTCAGAGAGCTTTACAGCACACAACACTCCTCTGTCCTTGGACCCTCACAGGAGACATAATAATAATAGTACAAGTATGATTAATTTTCAATCCAATCATTTCTGTGCATGTTCGTTTCCTTGCCCTTCTGGCACGATGACGTATGTAGCACGCACACGACAAGATGGCAGCTTATAAAAAAAAAGAGATGGTCCTGAGCGGTTTTCTATCTCCCTTCTTCGACCTTCTACCTCCCTTCTCCTCCTCAACAGACGAAGCATTAGCAGAACAAGGTTGCTGTCGTACTGCTGCTTCAAGAATATTAGCAAAGCAAGCCCGAAAAAGGCACTAAGAACGCCGGCGTCAAGTATCTTGTTATCCGGAACAAGGACTACAGTGTTTTCTTCCGGTAAACGTGAACACGTAATATCCGCCCCCCCCCTATCCAATCAGAAACCATCCCTGCCCCACACCTTGCACGGACCCGAATAAAGGCGATTAAACTGATCTTCCCATGTAAACTACCTGGAAAAACTTTAATTCTGAATGATTTAATTCAGATTTCATTCCGAATGAGAAGCCTTCATGTAACCGCACCCATTGAGTTCACTGTACTCCAACGGCCTCCTCGGTCACCAGATCTCAATCCAATAGAGCACCTTTGGGATGTGGTGGAACGGGAGAATTGCATCATGGATGTGCAGTTGGCAAAATCTGCAGCAACTGTGTGCAGATCTCTGTCCTATCTCTGTAAGTTGTACCTAATAAAGTGTACGGTGAGTGTATTTTAGCCATCTGAAGAAAGGCCCAAAAACAATATCAGTATAAATGTCTCTTATATTTAGAATATTTCTGTGCTGGTATCTGTGTCTGTTTCTCCAAAGTGAAGGCATGCTGACCACTTTCTACTGTAGGTGATACACTGACTATAGATACTTCACTTCACTATCCCTTGAATCATCCCATGGCCTCATCTCAAAACACCTCGCTCAGCTGCAGTAACAGTAAAATTATAAAAATCTAATATAATATGATATTACACCACTCACAGGGACCATTTTCCTACATAATGATGAGTTCATCTTTTGATACTTGTGTACTTTTACTAAGGCAGGAATTTGAATGAAGGACTGCTTAGTAAAATACCTCAGTGCATCCACATACAAACGCATAATGATTAAGTGCTAAATTCAGTGTTATTCCCTCGCTTTCAAACAACATATTACCTTTCTAACCTCATTTTAAAGTTATGTCAGAGTGTGAATGATAATTATGACAGCTGGGACTAAATATGACAATAATTTGTGGTTGTGCATGAATGGACGGTGACCTCTCGAGAACATAATTGGAGCAAGAGCGGATTCAGTCACGAAACCTGAAGGGTTCCTTTTCTACTCATTCACTTCGTATAATTATAATGTGACAATTCTCTGTACTACGTTATCATTCCCCCATTGAGACGCATAATAACTTTTTTTTCCATTAACAGTCTGTCTCCATGGAAAGTTATCAGGTGGTGATACTGCTCATGTACGGTGTTATCAGCGGGGGAAACCATGGCCTGCGGGCCCTGAAGGTGTTCACGCCGCCGTCCTCAGGCCGTCCTCGAGCCTCCTCGGCCTCACAGCAGCACAAAGGAACAGATTCAATTATGAAGTGACACCTTGAGGCATGTAGGAAAAACCACGCTGCTTCAAAAGAGATCACTCAGAATGTATCCTCTCCCGTTATCTCCTTCTGTCTGCCCGCCTGTCTCACCGTCTGTCTCTCAAGTCAGTGAGTCCTAATGTGTTGCTCTGAAAAGCACAAAACAGATAAATGTGTCTCCTCTCTAGTACCAAAGTAAGGAGCTCCCAAGGTCATGATGCCCTGAATGTGACTGAGAACTTTTCCTTTGGCTTAAACAATTTTATTGATTTAAGGCAATTAGTGCAGAACTGAAGGGATAACTCAGCCCACACAGCTGCATAGGTAATGAGGATTACTTCCTTCTTGTTTCCAGCAGTCAGATCCTCCGCTGCACGGGGAGATGTGTTTCATGCTCTTGCCAGTCTTTGTTCTGGCTGTTTGCCATTTTACTTGAGTTTCTCCTCCTTTAGTTTTTGATAACACATCAGTTTTACATGCGTGTGTTTTAATAATTGCACTAAAGACTAAACATAGATAATCTAACTGCTTTTATTTTAACAACGACTAGATATAGAGTGAAACATCTCTGGTAATGATGAACCACCAGAGAATTATGACACGACTCTGCAGTTCCCAACTCAGCCAAGTCTCCATAGTATAATGTGCCATTTCTGTGCTTCATATGAATCATACCAGTGTTATAAAGTGATGTAGAATGTAAGCTGACTTTGTCATCAGGAGGGTGACACCTAGGCTTCACACCTGCCAAGCTGCAGACCACTGTTAAAGACCAACGAGCAAAACCTATCGTGTTTTAGCGACCAGCCAGTTTTACAAGTGCCTTTTCAGGCACCAAATGTCGGTGGTTTTTGGCAACCTGTCCCTGTTTTTTCAACAGCATTTTAGGCAACAAATGTGCTTGTTTTTAGTAATCCATTGTTGTTTTCCAGTGGGTTTTTAGGCATCAAACATGAGTGTTTTTTGTAAGCCATCACTGTTTTACAAGCGGCTTATTTGGCACCAAATGTGAGTGAATGTTTTTTTGTCTGTTTTTCCAGCAACGTTTTAAGCACCACATGGGTGTTTTTTAGACACCTGTCACTGTTTTACAAGTAGCTTTTTAGGCACCACATGTGGGTTTTTTTTGGCAACCTGTCCCTGTTTTTTCAACAGCATTTTAGGCAACTAATGTGCTTGTTTTTAGCAATCTGTTGCTGTTTTCCAATGGCTTTATAGGCATCAAACATGAGTGTTTTTAGTGACCCAACACTGTTTTACAAGCGGCCTTTTAGGCACCACATGTGGGTTTTTTTTGGCAACCTGTCCCTGTTTTTTCAACAGCATTTTAGGCAACTAATGTGCTTGCTTTTAGCAATCCGTTGCTGTTTTTTTCAACAGCTTTTAGGCCCCAAACATGGGTGTTTTTTAAACACCTGCTGCTGTTTTTCCTGTGGCTTCATAGGCATCAAGCATGAGTGCTTTTTAGTGACCCAACACTGTTTTACATGTGGCTTTTACAGTCATTACAAAGTTTCCTGCCAGGATAGTGCCATTAAAAGTGGTTATTCTAAGCTAAGGTAAAGAAATGTTAAGTTTTAGAGTATCTGCCACATAAAAACCTACTGATGTATATCTGTGGTTTTTAGAAATGCATAATGGCAACATTTCTTCTGGCGATTGGGTTCGGCAGCTTCACCGTTTTAGTTCACTCTCATCACTCTCGTAGCCCTGTAGTAAACACCACTTTGCTAAATGTTCTTTTCAGTGACTCCAAAATATTGATTCAATGTGATGTTCATTTTTCAGGTTTTAGTTTGAATTTCTGACGAGTGCATATCCCTGTAGGGTCTTTCATTTCAGTCTGTTTCTTTTGTGCAGTGCTCATCGTGCTATTAAAAATATATCTCAATGTCACACTGCATTGAGACAGACAGCAAAAAGGAAAAAAAGCAAAGATACAAGTGTGTCATATTACGGTTGAGCACCAATTACTAGTTTGTGTCAGCTTTGATGCAGACGATCACCTTTTTCTAAGAAAGTTTTCAAGGCAAGAAATTCGAGGGCAGCTTACAGAGAGACGAGATAGTCTTCGCTCCAACTGCTGGAGCAGCTGTCTCAGACAGAATTATGTAGCATGGAGAAAAGTCTCTTTGTAACAGTGGAAAACTGCATAAGTAAACTAAAAGGTACCCTACAGAGGTTTTGGCCACTGGTAATGCTACTGCATGGGAGTAATGTTTTGTTGTGCAATTCCCATCCTGCTGTTGGTTTCAAGCTATTCTAATGATCTACAGCTGGTGGCAATAGTGTAGCAATGCACCAACAGGGCCAGGAAAGAAGAAGGCTGCTAGTAAGTCGGTGGTGGATGACATATGTTTTATGTGGTAGGCGATCAAGATGTTTGTTAGACCTTAAAGATACACACATTTGGTCTCATTCATGAAACGCGAGCAGGATGAATTTGTGTGTAAACTGTTTGCAGAAAGAAATTCCCACATACTTCAGCAGTAGCTTTTTTTGTAGCTACTAACAAAATCTTCAACTGCTTCTGACTGCTCGCAGTGCTTGTGTAAATAAGGATGTCACATAAACACTGCTTGTCATTATTAGAAATTACAACTTTAATTCATATTGTGCTCTGATACACTACGCTATCAGTGATGGCTGTCAGAATGTATAACAATTTAACACTTAATGTACCACGTACATCACCGTACCCTCTGAGTTTTATTGACTGCTCCATTGGGGGCAAGTCGCTGTCTCCTCTGACAGAGATGTCTCTCTGATGATGTAAGCAATGTGCTCGTCTGCAGCAGAGAACTGTGATTTGGAAGAGCCTCTGGTTTTTTGGGTGCATTTATGGGTTATTTGTATCATGTTTCATATCGAACCATTTTCACTGAGGACACAGGACACAGAGTTAATGGCACCCGTTACCCCCTTCCAGGCCTCTGATTTACCTGACCCTGTCACACCACCACTAACAGAGCAAAATAAAATGTTTTTCTCAACCCCACTTCACCTAAAATAACTTCAGCCTCAGCGTTGGAAGGGTTTTTCTTTCCCCTCCTCCCTCTCTCTTTGTTTGCTCCATGTTCGCAGGTCGACAGGATGCACCTGTCAGTAGTAATTATCACCTCCATATATGGTGATCACTGGCTATTCATGGGCAGGGCTGTATGCTAGTTGGTGATAAGAAGGAGCGCACTGTCAGTTTAAGATTGATTGGCATTCATGAACATACAAACGTGTCTCCGATCAAATCAGAGTTTCTCGCGGGGTTAATGACCCCCGTGTATGTTTTTAGTACCTTTTTTTTTATGTGTAAATCTAGAATTCCTGAATGAGACCCAGTGCATTTTAGTGAGCAACCCTGTGTGTGAACATCATTTTCTTTATCCATAAGAAAACTCCACAGGGCACCTTCAAACTAATGTGATGTTTGCTTTAGAAAACTAACTTCCCTCTTTACTTACATCAGCCCATTAGTCAAGTGATCGCAGCCATCCAAAATATGTGGGTTACACAAATACTTGTTCATCATTACAACATATGAACAGTGCATGAGAACAGCCTGTAAAGGTGTCCTGTGGAGTTTTCTTATACTCTGCTCCTACTGTTTTCCTGCTATTGCATCTTGTATGTGCATAGCGTGAATTTCTGAGGACAAGCCAAACTCATAGTTAAAAGAAAGTATGTATCCGGCCTTAAAAAGTAAGGGTAAAATAAAAGAATATTCGGTTTATACTCTATAGCTGTAATTATAGTCTACTTTCCTAAAGTTTCTAGTCCTCGTTTTAAAGTCGTACTATTGACTCTTCCCATTTCTGCATAAGCATCAATAAAGTTTCAGCTTTTCGTCTTCTCTTTTTGATTTTCAGTTTTGTGACATTTCATTTCTGCTGAAACTGCAAATCCACACCCCACATACAGTCTGGCTGTCTATTTCTGACTTAGATTTAACAGGATTAACCTTTACGATCATTCTGCTCCCCGCTCCACCTTCCATACATCCTATACATCACCGTGACGTGTTTTCAATCTTAAATTACCCCGTGATGGATGTCATCTAAAAAACCTGATGACTTTCACAGCTCGGGGACGGGAGGAGTGATTGTTCTTCCCAGCTCCTGAATCAATGTAATATCATCCAATAGGCATAAAATTGCACTGGCAATATAACAATTTGAGAAGATGTACTGTAGCATTCAAATGCTTTCATTCCTCACCAAGGCGCTGCATGGACATACTGCCTGTAAATATCTGATCATGTAGGGTTAGCAGAATTATTACCAGCATTTGACTTTTTAATCACCCCAAAAAATATTAATCTGACTGATATATCAACTTCACACTATATCAAAAAGGTTGATAATATCCACCATGGCGAGTCAAAGGCTAACATTAGCCTCCTGCCCTCTAACCCAGCTTAATGACTTCATAACACCTCATTCTTCACTGCAGTCATAAATTCTACTGATTTCATTAAAGCCTCCGCAGAGATGAAAATCGGGACCCTTCGTTCTAATTTTGCAACTTGACACTCAGATTATTGGCGCAACATGTAGGTTCATTTAAATATTTTTCAAATCAGATATGAAAGAATATGCTCATCACATACCCCAGAGCTAATATAATATAAATGTTAATTAAGATTTGTGCAGCGAGCTGGGGAAATGAATGTTTGCAAATGCTCTCCAACTTTTGAAATGGAATACGGTATTAGTTGTTTTTATACTGTACATATATTTTTTCAACTTTAACTAAAGATATATTTATAGAGATACAAATTAAAATACATGGTATTACATACATACAATGAAGCAAGCCAACCGCAGAGTTTCACATTTCTGCAAACCACGACTACATTACATTTGTACATTACTTTGTAGTGGATTCATCGAAACTTTATTTTGAGCAAAGCTGTGGTAAACATGAGGTTATATTTTGGCAAAAAAAGGCCACTTGGTTATGGTTAGGAAAAGATTATGTTTTAGCTTAAAATACCTACATTTGGTGGCACAAAGCAGTTGGAGACACTGCCACCAGTCACTGAAAGTTCGGTGGCACAAACATCATTGGACACATGGCCACTGGTCACCAAAAATCAATCATGTTTGGTGGCACAAACACTGCTGGAATCACGGCCACCAGTTGCTAAAAACACCCTTCCAGTTGGTGGTAAAAACACTGCTAGAAACACAACGATCAGCCACTAAAAAACACCCACAGTAAGGCAAGGCAAGGCAAGGCAAGGCAATTTTATTTATATAGCACCATTCATACACAAGGCAATTCAATGTGCTTTACAAGAGAAAAGTAGGTGGCACAAACCCTGAAAATGTGACCACTGGTTGCAAAAAACCCCTTTACCTATGGTGGCACAAAAGCTTCTGGAAATGTGGCCACCAATTGCTAAAAACATCCATATTCAGTGGAACAGTCTACTGCTGGTAATGTGGCCACTGGTTGCCAAAAACCCCCTTACGGATGGTGGAACAGACGCAGCTAGAAACGCAACCACCGGTCACTGAAAAACACCCAGGTTTGGTGACACATTAACATTACTGGAAATGTGACCACTGGAAAATCCTTTATGTTGTAAGGCACAAAACTGCTGAAAATGTGACCACCCTTTGCTAAAAATCACCCAGGTTTGATAGCACAAAAGCTGCTGGGAATGCGGTCATCACTTTTTTAAAACACCCATATTTAGTGGCTAAAAAAAATTAAGCTGGAAACACGGCCACCAGTTGCTACTACTGGTCACTAAAAAAACCCACCCATGTTAGGTGGCACAAACATTACTGGAAATTTGGCAACTGGAAAACCCTTTACATTCAATTGCACAAAATCCGCTGGAAATGTGGCCACCATTTGCTAAAAAACACCAATGGGCATAAATGGCCATTAGTTGCTAAAAAGCAACAACAACAACAACAACAACAACAACAACAACAAAACCCAAACGCAAACAATGAGCTTGGCAGCCTCTCTCTTGGGTGCCAAGCCATCCACCATACCCTCCACATCCTAATGTCAGCTCACATTCCACGTCACTTTAGAAATGTTGAGATGCATGAAATGTACAAATATGACATATGTGTGGTTTGTAGAAACATACTGTACAATGGCACAGTTTTCCCTCTGGTGACAGGCTGGATATGCTGCAAATCTGGCTCCAAATGATGTTTATTTTCCATCACAGTAATCCATATGTTTTTTTAAGATAATTCAAAGATGCAAATCTATATGTAAATACTGACTGATGACACGATTTATCTCCCAAATTGAGAGAGACAAGCAAAAATGAGTGAATTCAAACTGTCAGTATATATGAATACATTTGAGTTGATGGTCGGGGGCCAGACTGAGTAATACATTTATTTAAATTATGACACAAATATATACACACACATATATATACACAAACTTCCAGAGATGACCAACTGGCTGGCAGCAGCAGCAATACTTTGAATCTATCTTTTATTTCCACAGCTGTGAAAGTAAAAAATTCAATATTGCAGAAGCTAAACGGCTCCAGTGGAATTAAAATCTTGTAGTCACTTTCATCCTACGGCTCACTATCATGGCTGAATATCTTCAGTCGCTTCAGTCATTTCTGTATATATGAATAAACTCTGGTGCATTAAGCAGGGGTGAAACGTTTTCTCATATATAGGTTAAACAGGAACAGCTGTGTGCAATCATGCCAGCCGCTGATGCTGTGGACTTGATACAGCGGGCTAATTGTGTGTGGCATTGTAGTTGGCCCTCATTAACCTCACTGCATTACCTTTTACTGTGGATAAATGGTGGGGGCTTTAAAACGGCCATCTGTTGCCGCCCAGCTACCTTTACAGAGTCGCTAACTGAGTGGAAGTGACATCCTGAAACCTTTCAAGGGCATTAATGTTGTAGTCTCTGGCAACACACACACACACACACACACACACACACACACACACACACACACACACACACACACACACACACACACACACACACACACACACACCCACACACACACACCCACCCCTGCAGAGTTCAGACTGGTTGAACCATCTTTAAAGCCACTACAAACGCCCATTTATGAAAGGGATTTGCTTTAATCAGAAGCTTTTCTTTGTTGCTTTTGGCTTCCTGTCTTTGAATAGTTCTTGCCTTTATTGCAGCAGCTGTTGATTTTATGTTTTCAGATCTTCTGCAAAGCACCTTGTGTTTTAAAAAATTCAGCATAAATCAGGAGGTTTTTTTTATTACCTGCGTGTTATTTTTACCCCGATGCCCTTGAAATGAGGCGAGTGGCAGCTCAGAGAGCGATGAAGAAATATTCACTGATAAAAACAGATGGGTACATGTGGACTAAAAAAGCCTATTCATCTGTGAAAGGGCTGTGTGTCATGATGACAACAGATTCCGGTGGACAATGGTATTTACAAGCTCAAACTACAGAAAAATGTTCGTCCCAGCTGTAACATTCACAGCTCTGAGGACATGTTAGCTGATTGTCCATGCTGCTCTGCTGCTCAAGTGCAGACTCTCCGCAGTCTTTAAAAACAAGGCCGATCCAGGGTCATAATCAGCCTTTAAATCACGTTGTGTGCTCCCCAGTGAAGCGCAAGAACTGGACTGCTTGTTAATCCGACTGAGGGCAAGTGTAATGAGTTTGAAGACGGCTGCTCTAACAGAGCACACAAGTGCATAAGTCCCATATGTCCTGCTTGAGTGTCCTTCAACATGTCAGTAATTCTCCAGCACCAGCTTTGATGGAGGTGACCCTGAACTCTGACTTTCTTGTAAAGGCGGCAACCAAAAAACAGTATCTCTCCACATAGATCAATAAAACTCACCTCATCTTCACCTCTGTCAAGTTGTTGCGCATGTTGGTTTGACTGTCAAACATCTGGGAATGGATTTTCATAGGGGCTGTGGGTGAGGGAGCGATCAATTTGTGGTTTCATATGTTTTTACCATTTACATAAATTTACATGTATTACATTTTTCAGATAATCCGACTGATTTTAAAGCAGTCTATTTAGCTTAAAGCCCCTGAAAATTGGTTTCAGGTCTTGTGCAATCTGTTATAATATTAAACATTCATGACTACATAGGCTAATAGAGAGTCACAAAAAATCTTAGGTATTATTTGTTATTCTGTGAAACACAAAAACTCAACTAATGGACTTCATCAGGCCTGTGTGGGTGTGTTTCCATCTGGTTAAGGGGCGCCATCATGCTTTAAATATATATAATGTTATAATGTTGGATGTTCATAACAATGATAGGCTGGAAATCCAGACTCAACTCTAGAAATATTTTGAGTCTGGCCCTCACCCATACACCCTTCCTATCCAAGGGGCAGCACTAACTGAGGCATATTAAATGCCATCCATTAATTGGATAGCACGATAGCCAATCAGAGCAAAAAACAAGGTGACGTATTCATTGCAGTAAGCCCCATTTGTTTGCCAACCAGTGGGGCTAACTGATATATTATGCTTTTGCCCTATCCCGTCTGCAAAACAGCAAAAATGTCCTTCTTGGAAACGAAGGCTTCTAGGGCAGTCTTCTGTTCCTCTCTCAAGGAAAAAGATAAGTGTAGTTAGCTTAGCGTTTCTTCCAAAGCTAAATTGAATGGACGCGGTCCTTCGGCAGCTGCCATCTTGGCTGTTTACTTTTCGACTCCTACGGCGCAGCGCTGTCTTCATCATGTTACGCCCGCCCAGAGTCCGCCTAGTCAGATAGACTGATCTGATCGGTCCGATGGCGATTCACCGGGCTCTGCTTGTTGGGGCCAGATCCCCATGCAGAGCAAATTCGAATTTGCTGGAGGCGGGGCATCTGGATTTCCGAGTTAAAACAATGAGGTAAATGCATGTACAAGTCATCCCTGACCAAAAACCAGGCTTCAGACCATTCTGAATATTCTGTTTTCAACAGGTTTTTTTTACTTTCAAGACAGGATGCTGTCAGCTCAGGAAAGATTTGTTGGTTAATCTGCTCCAAACATGCTACTGCTACATGTAGCAACTTGCTAACGTCAGGGAGACATGTAATCTTGGTTGCTGATGTTGCAAATGTCTCCCTGATTTCCTACCACGTTCTTGCTGGAACATGTCCGAATGTGAAGATTTTGGTTTAGAAGCTCTTACCGGTGATTTTTCACAGGAGAAAGTCTCTGTTCTCCAGCTACAGGAACACTGCTACATGTAGCTACATGCTATTGCCAGGGAAACATATAATCTTGGTTGGATCGTATTCCTGCCGAAACATGTCCAGCTGTGTTTAGAAGCTCTTATCTGTGATTTTCAACAGGAGAAAGTAAAGCTATATCCTGTTACAGTCATTCCTCAGCTGCAATGACAATGCAGAGATGCTGGGATTCAAATGTTGCTAAATGCTGATTGGTGCAATAAATATATATGCCATCACCTTTTTTCCAGCTAAGCCCCACCCACTTCAAATTAATGCTGTAATGAGTCCTAAAATGCAGAAAAAAAGTTGGCATTTTTGCACTCCTGCTTCGAGTTTGAGTTTTCGGCGAGATTCCTGAAACAAGGTCTGCAGTTAAAACAAGCTTAAGAAGTTTTCATGTTTTGTTCTACGACATAAAATAAGTTCATAAGTTCCCCTCATGAATCTTTAACATGTCTTCAAAAGACTGTTGCTTGCAAGTGGCAAAATAAGACTACAGGATGTCATCATGAAGAACACGACTTTACAGCCTCATTTACTTCTAGCAATGGCATTTACGCTTCAAAAATCATAGAAGTGGTGCTCATTGCTGAAGACTATCTTGCTTTACAAAATGTGTGAAACTTTTGTTTGCCACAGAGCTTATTTTGGCCACGATCTAAAATCCAATGGGAAAATCCCTTGGGCTTTTTGTAGAGGGAACAAGGGTAATGCTAACTTCCGAGTTGGGTTACGAATACATGTCATCCCTGCACAATGCTATAGGCTCTTTAAAGAGGACTGCAAAATATTTCTCTGGATAATTTTGTTTCTTTACTACCTACTTTACCATTCATTGAAATCAATATAATGTAAAAGTGTCACAAGCTTATTTTCATTTGCAGTTTCTGGACGGGTTGATATTACAGCATTACAGCATCAGCTGACTGATTTGATTGGTGCATTCTTATAATCATATGCTGTCATTAAGTGTAGGATGACCTGCCACAGCTGGACATGCTGCTCCAGACAGATCGCATTAGGAAAAGACTCTCAGTTGAAGGTACACAGTGATATCAGCTGGCTGCCAGTGAGACTGGTGCCATTAGTGAAACACGAGATGACAAGCTGCCGTTATGGTGTCCACTTTTCTGCTGACTGACATTAATTTGACGTGTATTCAAACACTGCACAGCGTAACTTGTTAGAGTGTCAGTCTGATGGCGACTGTGGCACATGTGCTGCATAATCAACTACATAAATCATCATTAAATGAGCAGGCTGCATAGAAGGAAGATGCATGGTAATGGATGGAGTGAATGGATTTTTAAGTGGCACGCCTTAATGATGTACCAAATATTTACATACGTCTGCAAGTAATTATCACGTCTGCGTTTATGCACAGCATTTTACAATAAAGCCATAAGGTTTCTTTGTCCTTCAGTTCATATTTATTGTAAAATAAAGTCTCGATCATTGAAACATTTGACTAGTTAAATATGACACAAACATTTTATTGACTGATAAGAACACAAGTAGTTATCTACAATGACGATGAGTTTTCTAGCCTTACAACAGTTGGAATATACTGTTTTTATACATGAACTGAAAATACAAAGTTACAGTAAACATGCCTTTTGATAAAAATATCTTTACAAAAAAATGTACATTTCTATACAACAGTTGTCAGTTACACTATCTCTACAAGCCCCACGATTCTGGTTAAAACCTGCAACGACTCCAACAAACTGTCAGTATATTAATTCAGCATCATTTTAAACTTAGTCTCTTTCGGTCTATTAGTTTTTTAAATAAACATGAGAAGGACTATTTACAAGGCAAACTAAAAGTAAGCATTGAGCCAGAAATGTTTTAAAGTGACCCAGAGAAATTACAACAGTTAAAAGCAATGGATTTTTTTTTTTTGTAATTTTGCAAAATATTTGACACATCACCATACTGCTCATTAAATAACAGGCTACCAGCAAAAAAGATAAACATGTAGCAGAGCCATTTCCCTTAGACATGTTTTTGGATACAAAAATAGTGCTAAATATTACACAGTATCATCATTCACCAGACACTTATTTTGAATGAGCTGCAGGACAGACATTTTATTTTATGTATTTTTTCAGGCAGCACTGCCAGGTCCGACCGTTGTGTTCATGAAACTGTGCAAGGCGACCTCTCCTTCACGTTGAGCTAATTCTGTTTTAAAGGTCAGTTCAACCAAATCACAAAACAAAGTTTTCTTAGTCTTGGTTTTAATTGCCCAGGTTTTGCACTAATAAGATACAATGGGGGTGAATAGAGTTTCAACAATTACATATATACAAAACACCATTATTCAGGTGGTTATTCCACAGTTTTCACAGGAACCCTTTCCTACCCACAACACAATCACCGCAATAACTGTTGGCATTGTATGTTTCTGCAAACCATGGATATGTTACATTTGTATGTTTCAGATTTAGCGGATATGTTGAGACTTTACCTTTCTTTACGTTGCAATTTTTGTAATATAACTTTCATAGTGACCAAACAGTGGGATTTCAACTTTCGGGTTCGTCAAGTGATGTAATTGGGACGACAAAGAGTTTTACCTATAGACTTACATTAGGAAAGACACATCTGTAAATCAGTGGATATGTTTTTTTGAGTGTCACAACCCCAAAATGACTCGCTTCCCTATTGGGATTTGATCCATTCATTACAATAACATTTCAAATGCAAGAGACTAAATCTGTTTATCCCCATTCAACTTAGTGAAGGGCTAAATTAGCCACTCAGCTTGTAAAAATCTGTGGTGCGCTTGGTCTATAGGCCCAATAATGTGGGAGATCTGCGTAATTTTACACTTGGGAACTCTAACTTTTCTGGCTTCATGTGCCAAGGAACTTTCATAGGAATGAACAGGGCCCCACCTTGATCCAGTTCTCTTTATACATCCATGCTTGATTTGAGTCTTGAAAACATCTAGTTTTGGCTCAGAAGATCTGGTTTTGTGACCACAACCATGGCTGGAAATGTTGCAAACTCTCGTTAATAAAATACCCGTCTTGTTCTCAACAGTGGTTTGCTGCTGTCTGCTGGCAGGTATCTCGCCAAGATCTCACACCCTCCACTCCCACTCTTCCTTCTGATGAGACACTCATCACACTATACTGTACGTATAATCTCAACTATGTCAATTTAGAGACATTGATGAGAACCTTATGAAACATACAAATGCAGTGTTCTTTCATTCATTATCCGTAAATGCTTATGCTGGTACAGGGTCGTGTGGGGGCTGGAGCCTATCCCAGCTGACACTGGACGAGAGGCAGGGTGCGCCCTGGACTGGTCGCCAGACTATCACAGGGCTGACACATAGAGACACACAACTGTTCCCACTTACATTCACACCTATAGGAAATTTAGAGTCACCAGTTAACCTGCATGTCTTTGGACTGTGGCTGACACAAGGAGAACATGCAGACTCCACACAGAATGTAACTTGGTTTGCAGAAATGCTGCCAACATTTTATCCTTCTGACTGGGCTGCTACCCGAGGTAAACTAAAATATCTACAGAAGCATGTGTGGATTTCCCGGAGTAATAAGGACATCGTGTCTGAAAAGAAACACTGCTGTTGAATTTTCCAAATGCATTTTTAATGCTTCAAGCACCACAAAGGAAATGTACTTTACCTTGATTGCATTGGGGTGGCTACAAGTCTCAAGGGCACATCTCAAAACCTGTGCAAATAAAACCACAACTTTCTGCTCCACTAGACACCAATAGCCTATTTAAAAACAAATAATTTGGGCGAAACAACTCATTAAACTGATAACAGCACTGAATCACATGATTCAACTTTTACATCAATTCAGGGTTGCTACTGATATTCAGTAAGTATAAAGTTTATTCCAATAACAAGAGGCCTGTCTGCTGTCATACTTAAATAAAATCCTCAGGAGGAGTAAAGGTGTGGTCACACCGGGTGTTCATGCTTCTGTGTGTGAACTGAAGCAAAAGAGGACGAGTTCAACAACAGTACAGTGACGTTCTACAAGCAGCACAGAGGAGAGAGATGTTACTTGGCTGCAGTGAGGACAATGATAGAGGTTAATGACAGCAAAGTGTTTGATAAGAAGCTGTGTAATTTACAGCCTTGATGAATGTCCTTAGCCCACTAGCTTTTCTAGCTCCTGCAGTTCATGCTTACAACCCTGTTTACGGCATTTATACACCAGATGCGCCAGCTGACACACATCATCAGCCTAACTGATGCTCCTGACCAATCAGCTGGCACACCTGGTGCACATTAGCTGTAGTTCCCAACACCTACCTCCTTCTGAGAATGGCTTCAAGGGAAAAGCTTGAAACAACAAATGTCTGATTGTTGAGAGTAAATAAATAAAAAAGGGGGTAAACATGATGTGACTAATCAACAGTGGTACATGCTGACTTCCAGTCACTGGTGTCATAATTCACTTAGCAGCAATTCATTTATAATAAGGTTATTTAAAAACACTCAGCTGAGGCTCAAGCTGTGAATTTGAAAATATTACGTTAGCAGCTCTACATGGCAGCACTGAGTGTGTTTACATGGACATAAACACCCAGGTTATGGTTGGGTTTCCGGAGTATCCTGTTTAGAGTCGAACAGAATAGAAAATATGAGAGATCCGAATATGCTACTTGGTGTACTCCAAAAGAAACTGTAATACTGTTGCATGTATACGACCCATCCCAGTTACTGAACATCCCCAACTACCTCCACAGGCTTCAACCAAAATCACATAGTAGAAACATAACAAATGGCGGCAGCGAAAGCGTCTCATTTCTGTAGCAGAAATAAACGTCTTGTCTTTTGGTAATGAAAGAGCTTGCGTATCTTCATCCACTGCCATCCAGGAAGTTGTAGTAAATGTAGAGTGAAGTGTTATATAATATATCATATATATATATCAAGTGTTATATAATATTTCATATCCCTCTCATCTCCCATTGTCGGTTTGTTTTTGTAGACATCACAGGCTTCTGCGCAAGCACACTGTACTATTCAGTAGCCACGTTTATTTTCATGGAAATGGGGAATATGAATAACGCGATTAGTCTGTGCTCATGTGAACACTGCATCCTGAATATGATCATCATAGACGGGTTAACTGTGTCCATGTAAACACGCTCAGTGTTACAAATCTGAATTGGTAGAAATCGTGAGCATTATCATGCTGGTAAACTGCAGCAAATAAGGGGACAAATCATCCAGAGCTGGCAAATTTAGTTTCATCATTATTAATATTGCCTTTTGTCGGCATTTTATTAAAAGAGCAATGGAATGCAGCTCTGTATTGTCTCACTAACTTATTATGACCTCTGCCAGAGGTTTTGTTTTCTGTTTGTTTGTTGGCTTGTCTCTCTGTAAGCAGGAGCACAGACCCATGTTTCGTGATGGAGGGATGAAGCATGTGCCAAAGAAGAACCCATTAAATCTTGGAGTGGGCGGATGCACAAATAAATTTTCCCTTTCGTTAACATTGTAAGACGGGGCATTTGGCCTTGGCAGGGGTCTGCGCCCTCCGAGTGTGATTCTAGCTTAGGTTGTTTTAAGGCCATTGTTGCCACTGCGATCTGATTACAGATCACATACTTAGATAATATCAAGGCATCTATATATATAATTCAAAAATCTTCACCTTGCTCTCTTGCCTACATAAGATGGAATCAATGCAGAATGCAGAGGGAGAGATAGAGGAGAAGGAGAAAGGGCGTTGGCTCCTGAACAGCAGCAGTCCATGTTGGGATGCACAGGCTGAGCAGGGAGGAGTGCATTGAGACGTTGGGGCACTGCTCCCTGGCAGGAGGCCTGTGCCAGTGTTGGCTCTCTACCACAGGAAGCCCTTTCTGCTTCTGAAACTTGGCAGGAGTTGGAATATACGATGGAACAGCCCCACAGGGCATTTGTGTGATAAATGGATAAAGCTGGATAAAGTTATGCTCGCAGCTATTGGCTTATGCATGAGTCAAATCCGAAACCAGACGGCACCGATGTTTCATTCATTTTGTGAATATCATACTGCGGTCGCACATTGTTCTGACTGTAACTTTATTCATTTCATTTTTGAGCAACAACAGAGATTCATTGGAAAAACAGTTTGTGAAATTACATTGCAAACACATTTCATAAAAGCAGCAACGGTTGATCAACGACGTCATGTTCCCTTCGCTCCACGTAATTCAATATATAAATGTGAAAGAAAGCCTTTACTTCCTTTCCTCCTTGTTGTTATTTTTTCAGGAACAGGATTAGCACATGATACTGTCAGCCTCTTGCAATGAAATATAGGTTGCACAGAATATCCATGAGGTGAGCTCAGGCCAATGCATTAAAATGGGTCTTGAATACATTTTCTTTAGAGAGCACATCACGTTCGGCTTGTGCTGCACAGTTGGGCATCTAAATGTGATTTCGGCATCTCTTGAACACAACTTACAGTCCAGAATGAGAGTCTTGATCCCTCAGAGATCCTTTTTCCGTCTCTTGAAGGTGATGATGAATTCTAATACCACCGGCTGGGGGGTGTCTGCCGCCTCATCCTGGAGTGATAAAGGAAGAAAACTGATGAAAACACATTATAGGGACTGTCTCCTCAAACATGGTGGCTATTTATAATGCTGTAAATCTGATGAGGATTAGGCTGAATTTTAAAAGCTTGTCCGTTTTGAATGGCCTCAGAAATATCTTGGGAAGTGCAGAAATATTTGCTGGTAGCTGAAGCTGCCTGCCTAATCCTTCTGGACATGACTTATTGAGGTTCTTCTCACTGTGATTTTCTATCCTTGGTAGGCCTGCAAGCAAAACATTCATATATTCTCCACGACCTCAAGAGGGATTTTCAGGTTTTTAAATGTATGTGCTGTGAGGAGGTGTTGTGAATCGGCTACTGATAGAATTTTTTAAAAAAGGCAGACATGTGGAGAGGAAATGGAAAACTGGAGTGTAACATGTGGTTTCTTAAGAGGTGGAAAAAAACTCAGGATACAAGACGCCTGGACAGGCAGATGGAGGAAAAGGTGTGGGGTAAACTGTGAACATTTTTTCTAGTGTGCACATAAAATAAAAAAACTTTAGATCACCTCAAACGTTCTTTGAGGGTAAAATGGAGCAGATTTGTTGAATAAATGCACCCACAATCCCACTAGAAATGAAACAAGACGCAGCAACTTAACAGCTTGAAAACAAAAGCCAGCATGCAACCTTGGGAGAAAGATTACATAAAGCTAACATATCAACGGCTGTGGATGTAATGTTAACATTACGTTAAGTTGGCTATCTGTTTTGTTTGCAGGTTACTGATAAGTGCTGTCAAACATCTAAATCTTGTAGTTTGCTACAGGATTTTAGCGTTTCATCTTACAGGAGTAGTCATCCCATTCTCATTTCAAAGTCATTGAATACCAACGCTTGGGCTGTGGCTTACGGCGTCAGACACAGACAAAAAAAACCCTTTCACATCAGCATGATACATGGCTCGATATGTGTAATGGCACCCAGCTACATTAGAGGGAAATGCGGTGGGACAACGATGCAAGTTAAGGGGGTGAAAGTCCGAATAGGGCGGGTGGAAGAGGTGGTGGATAAAACCAACAAGCAGCAGGTTGGTGCTCACTTCATGTATGAATATAAAGCCAAACTGTTTTTTCTTTTTAAACTTAACCACGTGCTTTTGTTGCTGATGGAAAAAAAAACCTCAACTTGCGACGTTGTGCCAGCATAGTGTGTTTATTCTGAAAGAGACTGTATGCAAACTGTACATTTCCTGTGAAAACGGACATGTATTTTGAAAACACACAATGCGGTGTCCCAGAACATCAACAACCAACGCACCCAGGCTACCTTGCATTTCACATGTCAACGTGGATAGTCCATGACCAAGTGTTGATATGTGACGAAGTCGCAGTGAGAATGTTTTGCAGTAGTTTGACATTTTGGGAGATAAGCTCATTGTCTTTCTATCTGAGAGTTTGATGAGAAGATACAGTTTCAGCTCATAGTCCTCCATAAAATCCCATTTTTCCACAGTTTTTACACTTTGTTTTTTTCTACAAAATAAAGAAATTAAGCTAATTGCCTGCTGGCTCTAGCTTTAAATTTAGTGAGCAGACTTAGTGGTGGTGATCTTGATCTTATCATCTACCTGTGAGCGGGAAAGTAACTAACGACCTATTTCCACCAGATGCGTTTTGGTTGCGTCTCTGCTCCGGCACGGCAGTGGAGCCAATAGGATTCAATTCTAGTCAATGTGTGTGTTTCCACCAGCTGTGGCTGTGCTGCGTTCCGGCTCCATCTCAGCTCCGGCACTCTGGAGCCCTCCGGAACAGATAAGCAGGATTTCTCTTTTTTTGCCGGACGCCGGAGCACAACGCAGCAATTCAGCACGGAGCAGACTGTGCGGAGCAGGAAGTCGTGCACAGAAACAAAATAAAACACCCGGTTAATTTTCAAAATAAAATACACAGTGTTCACAGCGGATCATATTTCCCTGCACACCTTGAAAACTACATAATGAGCAGAGGCAGGCCTGAAGTCAACAGGTCAGAGGTTTTCAGACGTCATTTCACCCCGTTGACACCATGGACGAGGAGATATTAATCATGGTGGTGCACCGAGATGTCTTCCGGCGGAGCTGCACTGCTCCGCACAGCAAACGCAGCTGGTGGGTATTGACGGACACGCATCCAGTGGAAATCCGGCATAATAGTATTTCCCAAAATGTCTAACTATTCTTACAAGCTCAGTCCTAACAGTGAGTAGTTCGCGGACCAGCACATGAATGAGCAGTTACATTCATGCTCACAGAGTTTTTGGGAGATTCGTCTATTACTATAGGGAATGACATATTGTAAATACAACTATTTTAGTCTGGTATAAAAAGGAATACAGTCCATTTTCTGCCTTATTTTTTGTCATATCTACTGAAACTGTCACTATATCCTGACAGTAGTACATGAGACAGAAAATCTGTGAAAAAAATCAGGTTTCCCCAGCTTCTCCGAGTGCTCCTAATGGCAAAAACAACCAATCAAT
The DNA here is from genome assembly GCA_035609425.1 of Epinephelus awoara. Lineage (NCBI taxonomy): Eukaryota > Metazoa > Chordata > Actinopteri > Perciformes > Serranidae > Epinephelus > Epinephelus awoara. Next base: position 22,817,385 of record CM069314.1, on the reverse strand, counting down.
GTCGATCAGTGCTGGTGTACATGCTGCAGCGAGCATGCCAAGACAAGCAAACAGAAGACCGACGATGGTCTGTGAAAGTAAAAGCAAGCTTCTTCTATTTATTTGTCTTTGCCATGTATGCTGGTTTATGCAAAGTAGCAATGGTCACTATGTTTATAAAGCTCCTCGCGAAGGTGTCCGCTTAATATATTGAGCTTCAGCGAGTGACAGTGCATTTTCATGAAAACTGGTGATGGAGGGTGTCTCATTGCTTTTAATTAATTTCCCGTAGAAAGCAGGAGAAGCAGTTGCGCAGTGCATGATTGGTTGTGATGAATTTAAAGCAGGGGGTAAGGTGCATTTACCAGTCTGTGTTTGCATAAATAGACTAGATTCAGCTTAATATAAATGAGTCCATCCAGCATGATGTGAATGGTTCACGAAACTTAGACCAAATTGTCAAACTAGATAATGCAGTTTGAATATCAAACAAGATTAAGTGGGGATTTTGTCTATTTCTCAGCTTATATGTTTTCAGAAATAGATTTCGGTGGATTGTTTAGACAGGATAACAGAACAGAACAGGCAGCCATTTTGTTTCCTGTTTAAAATGATGTGCAGAGAACTGGGGACAGCCCAACTTGAAGCGTTTATCCAATCAGTGCATTCCACAATGGGGTACGTCACTAGTGGAAGTCCATCAAGTGGCCATTTGAGTGGAGCAGCGTGTCCCCTGGTGTTCTCGCCGTATCTGGTGGAAATGTAGCTTAACAGCAAGTGTGGGGGAGGGGCTGTTTAGAGTGAGCATGAGCAGTGACTGACAGTGCTTTAGAGAATCCTCCTGGCTTTGATTGGTTGTTTTGGTTCAGGCGAGGTGGATTCTTGCAAATGCCATTAGGAGCTCTGGGAGGAGCGAGAGGTACAGGATTATCTGTCTCATGTACTACTGTCAGGATATAGAGACAATTTCAGCAAATATGAGAAAAGATGCTTTTTTTGCCTACTGAGCCTTTAACGACTGGGACAGCTTAAAAGCCATAAACATAAAATATGCATGAATTAAACTCAAATTTCACTGGCAAAAACTAGACTAAAATGTCTTTATGTGACTAGAGGCAGATTAAAACTAAGAATCACCACTGTTTGGATGTCCTTTGCTCGCCCAGCAGCAAAAGAAGACAGCTTAACTCAACTTAACATCCACAGTGTGCGACTCATAAACACAGCTAAGCACCCCCGCTACGAGGAGCCAGCCAGCACCGAGGCCAACTGATGATGTGGCTGCATCATTACCCACACCCTGAGAGGCGAGAGGCAGGAAACTCTTTACCTTAGGCCTCGCCATTCATACCCCCTTCCACACAATTCAATTAGATGAATGTTGTTTATGGGCAGTTCTGGCCCATTGGAATGCCATTATTGCTCCCTCTGTTGAATTCGGCATTAGCTGCCCTTCAGTGGAGCTGGTCTTCTAAATGTCATGGAGCTTATGACTTAGGAGATGATTAACGAATGTTTAGAGATGCTCAAGACACAGTTCAGTGGTTATGGCTTTTAATGAGGACCGGATGTAAGGCCTTTAATGAAGACTGCCTGCAAGAAGAGCCTCTAGCAGAGACCTTCAGCAGTCTTACAACAAACTCACAGCTACTGAAATGGATTTAACCTTACCGAATCTCAGTTGTCAATATCCGATACATGGTTCTCTATCTGAAAAAAGAGAGAGAGAAAAAATTATGGCTACGACACTGTGTTTTAAACTGAGCACACAGGTTGTATTTAATCTTTTCTAAAGGTCATCGCTGATATACACTCAACAAGAGCAGCCATGCCAACCTACGAGAACAGTCTTTGTGGTACATTATCACAACCTGTGATCAATGTGACCTTCAGGAAACAAATAAATCTCCTCCACCATGTCTCTGAAAAATAATGTCTTCCATTAGTGGGGGCACTGAGCTTTCATCAAGGATAGCATGCCTATGCTCACCTGGTTAATGGCTAATAAATACAGCATAATAGAAGGAGCATGGTCAAAAGCATGGCCATGCTGCAAAGCTGAACACCGATCAAACTCAGGATAATTACTTTGATCCCAATGCTTGAACTTGAACAACTCTGCAGTGTGAAATAAAGCAGTATGGCAGTATGGTGCACTTCAGAAAAAATACGAGAATAATGTTTTAACTGCAGTATAATAAGGAGCACGGTGGGTGATTCAAAGCTGCCAGCATGCAGGTAACTGTTATTTCATAAAGTTCAAAGGACAGGCATTTGAACGCAACGGTAAAAAGAAGACAGTGATAAGGTGTTTTAGTTTAAATGCTAGAATGGCATTCAGTTTTCAACATTCGAAGCACAAAATGGTCTGTCCTTCTCAATGAAAAGCATCATGCTATTTTTGGTCAGAGAGCCTTAATCAAATACCTGTCTGCTTTTAAGTTCTAGGTCAAGTCATGAAAAATGTTCCATGAAAATGAATTGTGAAGGTGTATCAAAGTTTATCACCGCCTTGGGTGAAATATGATATTGATAAACTCTGTGAAATCTGGTCTGTCTCTTTGAAGTTAAGAAAAAGACAGCTGTTGTAAAATATGGGTGAATTAAACTAGTGATTAACCAAATTTTGTTAAGGAGCCTCCAAAAAGTCTAAACTTCATAAATTTTCGAAGCATGTGAGGCCAGCCTCACATGCTTGCCACTGTAGGCCGCTGTAGGCCGATGTGGTATTTAGCTTCGCCTTGGTTTTGCCTTGTCAAAAAGCTAATGAGATTTTTGGATGATGGGATTATTGCAGAAAATAAACTGTGAAAAACAAACGTTTATGGTACTTATATGTTTAGTTTAGAAAGATAATCTTCACACTCTGAACACCACCTCTATGATTTTTGAAGCCTAAATTCAGTCATTAGAAGTAAAAAGCTAACGTTAGGCGCGACGTAATGATGTTCTATAGTTTCATTTAGCCACTCGTTAGCAACCACCTTTTGTAAGACACCTAAAAGCAAAATTCCTGTGAGGGGTATTTATGAACGTATTTTATGTTGTAGAGCAAAACGTGAATGCCTCTATAAAGTTTGTGTTACCACAGACCTTATTTCAGGCATCTAAACCAATTCTAAAAACCCAGTGACTTTTAGACGAAGGAACCGTAAGTGCAAAAACACTTACAGGGGGGACATGACTCCCCCTTCAGTAAAGCTGCCCCCCCCCTAGAATAATTTGAGAAACAATTAATCATTTTTGAACAATGCAGTAGTATTTATTGAAAGCACAATGTAAGCGGTGCTCATTATAATCGCGCAATAATGTGCTATTTAAATCTTAAAAGTTTTAGTCCCCCCCTCCCATTCCTAGTAGTGGTATATCCCACACTCTTTCCAACAGGTGGGGCTGCTTGGCAGCAGTAGCAGCGTGTGGCTGGACCCGCTGCCCACATCGCGCTTCGCAGGGTAAGATGTACACTCACACAGGCACAGTTTAACTTACACAAGTTACAACACATCCCATGTACTGTTACAACAAGCCCCAGGCCCAGGCTGATCATATAAACTGTCTGCAACATTTCTCCTGCATTGTTCAAAAGCCTACTCGATTATGAGTGCTGCTAAGCTAAAAGCTAATGATTAAGCTCAGAGTTTAGTGATAGTCAGAGAGGACAGGAGAGAAAGAAGAGGGAGAGGACAGGACAAGAGCAGTCAGTGATGGAGCGACTCTTAGCTAATCGGTACCTGTCTGTGGGCTCTCCACCTGTCAGTGAGACAAACATGAGAGACGTGCAGTCTAACCGACGAGGAGCGGTCATTACGCGCGACTATTACGCGCGGTTGTGAGGTGCGCAGCGGCAGATGTCACAGCACATTGTTTATAAACCAGTTTACCAGTTTAATTGCAGGAAATGTTTAGTTGTTAAGCCATTTCTCATAAGTAGCCTATAGACATTCACTCTGCCTGTTGGAGAGATAGAGAGAAGATTAAAGCGTCAAATTGCGGTAAAAGATGCTGTATGAAAGACAGGCTACAATTTTTTTAATTGTCCCCCCCTGGAATTATTCTCTGAAATTTTACTGTTTATTGTTCCCCCAAACTATGAAATGGGATTTTCGCCCCTGATGACACAAGCATTTAATTTATCTAAACATCGCTGACTATTACAATGTCAGAACAGGCGCTGCCAAAGATATGAGGAGAAAGCGGATTAAGACAGTAGCCATGTTTCCATCAGCCTGTTTAGATGCGCATCTAGAAGTATCGCATCAGAAGATTATTATAATAGAAACGTCAAAATTCGAATTAAAATCCCCTGATTTGCACAAACTAAAATACGCTCGCTTTAGCCGGGTTTTGGTTGTTTCAAAAAAGTGTTGATTAGCAAAACGGGGGATGGAAACAGTTATGTTCGAATTAAGTCTGATGTAGCACCTCTCTCCATGGTGATATCCACACTCTGGGTCGGGAAGGCGGCAGTGCATTTACAAGCTGGTTGCCAACCGCCAGAAATGTAGAAGAAGAAGAATGCGAGACTTGTTTTGTTTCCGGTTCTGCGGAAAACTTGAGCTCGTAGTTTTCACCAAAGTCCGTAAATTTAATGGAAACACACAGGATTCGTATTTCTTTTAATGCACATTTCCCAATGAATTGAATCACTTTTGGATGGAAACATAGCTAGTGACTTAATTTTGTGCGAATATCACATGTTACAGTGGTGGAGTGGGTGCCACCACAATGACAACATTTTCCTTTTGGGAATCAGAGCCAATAGGACGTTTTAAAAACTGACTTTTTGGGCGGAACTTGGTCTCGATAGTGGCCGATAGCTGCGCAGCCTCCAACAGTCAGGCAGGAACATACATCTGACCTGAGCTGAAAAGAGGAGGGATGCGTTCAATTGAGCAAACAGTTCTTCAGTTCATACAAAATTTTCAGCTGGACCAGGACAACAGGTAACGCTGTAAGCATAAGTAATGGTGAAAGTCTGTGTATGAATATGGACCTAATTCCTGTTTCAAATTAAAAGTCCCTTTTTCAAATTCAAAGCCTCTGACATTTCATACAGTCTAGCCATATACTATATTTCATGACAAGAATTTAACTACATAACAAATAATAGATAATGAATGACAGATTATAGTATTTATTAAGGCTGCAACTAACGGTTGTTTTCATAGTCAGTTAGCCTAATCTGTTAATTATTTTCATGATCAATATATTAGTTAATGTCAGTAAATGTTAAATCAGTAAATGTCAGAAAACAGAATAAATCAAAGAAGCTGGCATCTTTTTTTTTTACTTAATTACTTATTTAAGTATAATTTAATTTAATTACTTAAACTGATTGATCAATAATCAAATTAGTTGGTGATTAATTTAATTGTTGTCAACTAATCAATGAATCCTTCCAGCTCTAATATTCTTCAGTCAGAAAATTTGGTAATGCAAGCACAACCAGCTTGTTGTGCAAAATCTCATTTTTTAAAAAAAAAAAGCATTTTAAATGGACTATTTTTGAATTTTATACAGTTGGCCAGACAATACAAGCGATTTGTAGACTTCACCTTGGGCACTTTTTTTCTGACACTTTAATGATCGAATTATTATTTATTTATAACATATAATAATATAATTTCTTTGACAAATCAGCTCAACTTGGCTCGTCTACATTTCTTCAGTGACCTTGTGAAAGGAAACTTATTCATACAGTTCTACGCTGACCACTTCACAGTCAGACTCAAACTAGTCCATGCAGGTCTGGTCTTAAACGCTCCTCTATGTGTCTCCAGCCCTCTGCTTTAATTACAGCTTGTAAGTGCGTGTATGTGTGTGGGCCTGTGAAGAGCCTCGCTTCTACTGTTTGAGCCGGGGTCGACAGGGAGAAACTGTCAGTCCAGGCGCTCTCACCATTCACTCATGTGAAGCCCCGCTCTCTCAGATCTGTGGCCATGAATAATTCTGGAAAATTAACTTTCAGAAGGCGAAGACTGTCTGCCCACTTGAGATCTCCCAAAGTGCCTTGCTCTCTTCCCTCCCTGTCAGGCCTGTCAGCCGTTTCTCTTACCAGATGGTGGCTGCCCTCCTCGTCGTAGTCGTCCTCGCCTCCATCGGTCATCTCGCCCGCCTCCACGTCCAGCGCCCCCTCGCCGGCCTCCTCCCCAGAGTTTTCCGCTGTCTCTGACACGGACTCCTCATGGAGGGAGTCGCAGTTGTCCTCGTACTTTCTTTGAGCCTCTGAGTGAGAAAGACGGCCACAGAGAATTGTGTGATCACAGTCACAGCTTTGTTTGGTCCACACAGCAGTAGAAAAGTTTACCTGGCTGCCTTTTTTCTGTTTTCAAGATCTACAGAAACAAATCAAAGTGTCGCCTCCACTGGCAATCCCGAGAGGCTGCACCGTGCGTTCAGCTGGAGAGAAGTGGTTTGACCTCAACACATGACCAAGTGACACTCACCCTGTCTACACCAAATGCATTCTAATTCATCTTCTTACAGAACAGACACACACTCATTTTAATGCTGTCTACACCAGCTGCCACATTCTTCAAGCTACACAACTGCAACCTGAAGCATCTACTTTTAGCTTTTAACCCAAGGAAGTGAAGGGGGGGCTGCAGTTGCAGCGGCTACTGTGGTGCTTCCACTGTGTAGGCAAAGTGTTAGAGTGCTATGCCAAGTGAGGCAAAAAAATTCCCCTAAATGCCACAATTTGGGGGCATAAAAGTGGACTCAGAAGAAACTATCAAGGTGTTCAGACAGAGAGGGAAGCAAATTTTTATCTTGTGTCATTTGGATGAGTTTTCCTTTATTTGTTCCAAACAGCCAACATACCAACTGTATGTCCCACCAACCATGTCTGAAGTTGGGTTTCCATCCAAATGTAATGTAAATTTTATAAGAATTTTCAGAAAATCGGCAAAAGAAAATGTAATCTATGTGCTTTTCTACCACTGAATACTGGGAGTTAGTTCAATGACATGAGATGTGGGTGGCGCTGCAGAAGAGGGCATAACAAGATGACGTAATTAAAAGAGTGCCGTCAAACCTCAAATTAAAGAAACGATAGATGCATGATAAGAGAGAGTACACTCGACAATGAAAATAGAGATTTTTCTTGACAGCTAATATTTCAGCTTTGTGCTCTTGAAGGGGTTCTGGTAACAGCCCTGTGTGCACCAACGTGTTGAAAGCCACCCAGAGACGATGAAGAGCGCTTGCAGTGGCTTATGTAGTGAAGGTATGTTATTATTTCCTTCACTGAACCTGTTTCCACTGCAATTAGTTGCATTTACCTTTATCATGACACAAACTTTTTCAACTCCCCCAAGCTTAACTTGTTTTGTGATTTGTGATTTTTAATTAATTTTTTTTGGTGGGTTCTGGTTTGTTCAAATTGAAAATGTGCATGAAAAGAAACACACATTGTGTAAGTGTTTTATGAGCATTTGTGTTAAGTACTCAGCACAAACTCTTGTTCTGTTCTCTCTTTCATTTGTCAGTACATTTATAACAGATTCATAAGGCTCCAGGATATTAATTTTTTTGCTTAAGTTGGAATATTTTTTGCACTGCTGCATCTTTGTGTAAATAAGCACTAATTTGCACAGCTACAGACCACTTGTCACTGACTTTTTATGCAACTTCACCAGCTCCATAATCTGTCTAAACAAATCACATAAATAGCCACAGTAACTTCCACCACTGTCATGGTTCAAGATTTATGTTTTCAATTAAACTCCAAATACTGCACCACAGTTGTAGGCCTCTGTGCACCAGTAAAGTGTCTTCAACAGTTTACATCCATGTCTGTGAAAACATGGATGCTTCACACACATCTTCCCGCCTGCAGTACAGGAGATCTATACAATTAGCACAGCTTCAAGGTGGACACCAAAGATTAGTGTCACCAATTCAGTATCCGACCAAATGTCTCCCCTCCAGTTCTGAGTTGTTACATTGAATAATGGCCAGAAAAATATATTATGCAGAACATTATGATGTCACAGTGAAGCTGCCCTTTGACTTTTTGTATACAATATGTCATCACTTTATGACTGTACCGTATAATGTGATTATTATTATCACCCTATTGTGTGAAGTTCTGTCATAATTTGGTCACAAAATGAGCCGTCAAAGGTCACACTGACCTTTGACCTTCGACCACCAAATTCTCATCAGTTCATTCTTGAGCTCAAGTGGACATTTGTGCGAAGAACTTCTCTTTAGATGTTCTTGGGATATCGCATTGACAAGAATGAGACAGATACAAGGTCACAGTGATCTTGACCTATGACCACCAAAATCTAATCGGTTCATTGTTGAGTCCGAGTTTTTGCAAAATTTGAAGAAATGCTCTCCAGACGTACGTAAGATATCAAATTCACGAGAATGAGACAGATGCAAGGTCACACTGACCTTTGACCTTTGACCACCAAAATTGAATTACCTTATCATTAAGTCCAAGTGAACGTTCTTGCAAAATCTGAAAAAGTCCCTCATGGTGTTCTTGAGATATTATGTACACAAGAATAAGGAGACAGACAAGGTTACAGTGACCTTGACCTTTGACCTATGGCCACCAAAATCTAATCACTTAATTGTTGAGTCCAAGGGGATACAAAGTCAGTTTAAAATCAAACAGGCAAATTTGGGCGTCATGGTCATATTGTACTTGAATCTACTGTACCAAAAATGTATTATTTCATTTCATACTTTTTCATATTAAGATACTTAAAACTGTTTAACAATGCACACTGCACTGACGACCTCAACTCTGGAGTCATCTTTGCCTCCTCCTTAGCTAAGACACATCTGTAATACAGTACTGTATTCTATGCTGTTCACTGCAAATTCTCAGCCGCTTCAACTGAACCAAAGAAAGAAGATGAAATTTCACCACTCCTGGCATCCCTGCACGGGCTACCTGTTGTTTTTATAATTGATTATTAAAATCCCACTGAGGGACACAGCCCAGAGTTATATTCAAAAACAGATTGCAGAGACAAAACATGTCAAGCAATAAAGATTTAAAGGTAATTTAAAAGCCAAATATTGTTACATTTTTAAATGTCATCATGTGAAACGGCCTTGTCAATTGGCCCCTTTAGCAAATTTTGGCCATTACACTTTAAATATTTCTTCATGCCTGTAGGTGCTGGAGGCTCGATATAAATAAGCATCTCCTGCTCACCAGAAAACCCTGGATTTGTCATTGTTTATCATCTAATTATTAAGTTTTCATTCTCACTTCGAACAGCCTGGAGGACTTGGTGTGATTTATTCTGTGTTCAGCTGTCATGGAATTAGAAGTGTTTGAATAAACCAATGCAAACACGCCTGGTGGAAAACTGTAACATGCACAACATGGCATAAAGTCTAAATGACCTTCACAGCTAGCTGCGCTCTGAGACTGTCCTGAGCATCTATAAAGACGTCTCATATAAACTGAGTCAGCGTGGTGATGACACCTGTCTGCTGTTATGACGGAAAGCTCTACTGCTCTTATCTTCCCCAATGTCACTAAGACTTATGGCCGGTGTGTGCCCTTAATTTCCCTCCCTCGGTGTTGGGTGTCCTTTTCCCTTCCTCTCCCAGCTAGCTCTAATTTGCTTGTCAGCTCCTCACCGGACTCGGCTCTCTGCTGCTTCTCAATCTTCTCCAGGCGTCCCAGCAAAGAGTCGATCTTCATCTTGATCTGGGTGAGCTCCCGTTTGATAGTCTGAAGCTGGTCCGTCTTCACTGCTGAGGGACAGAAACACAGGAACAGATTTTTAGCAACTGTGACTGAAGTTTGTCCTAATTTCCTTCATGCGCTCATTTTAATGATACTGCTTCATACAGTTTTATCACAGACCGCACGCTGGCATCTGTTAATGCTCTTAGTTTTTGGTTTTGGATATCATGTCATCACTCTGAGTCACATGTTGCTCAGGGGAGAACATCTCAATCTGGCCAACTGCAAAGTTACTCTGCTGAAAATGTGGACCTGCTGCTTTCAATCTGAAGATTAGTGCAGTTTACGCCCACCATGCTGTTCACTGCTGCTCGAGTTTTGCTTAATAATGCCAATATCTCAACTAACTGCTATCTTCCAGTTGGCATTAGACGATTTTATAAAGCATGGAGACTGTTTACACTTAAATATAGTATCCGCTTGGTTGAGTTCATATTGTAAATGTCAGGTTGAAGTTTTGCATCTTAAAGTTATAATCCATAAGATTTTCATTTTATTTACTTATTTTAAAGCACTTATGGTCTCCAATTTTTCTAGCCAGAGGAAAATGTTGGCATTGTATGTTTCTACAAACCACAAAGATGTTTCATTTGCAAGTTTCATATGTATCATATCAACATTTCTAAAGTGACAGTATATGAGCTGACTGTCATTGGGCATGACACCTAACTGAGACGCCGGCCAAGCTGCAGGCCACTGCAGACATCTGTTAGAGACCAAAGAAACAGCTAAATCTGTTGTTTTATGTTTTAGTGAGCCATTGCTGTGTTTCCAGTGGCAATGTAGGCTCTAAATGTGGGTGTTTTGTAGCAACCTATTAGTGGAGATATTGCCACGAAAAGTGCTTGTTTTTTACCTCGACATGGCTGCTTTTCCTGCTGGAATTGTGCCCCCCAAAACTGGGTATTTTAAGCCAAAACATGTTATTCTCCTAGCCATAACCAAATGGTATTTGTACCTACACCTAACAACACATTACCCAAAACACTGTTGTAACATAAAGTTTAAACATATCTGCTACATAGTTATGTGCAATTTTTTTTTCTGGCAACTGGGTTAATTTTTTTTTTAGCCATAGCCAGTAAATGTATTTACATTTTCTTATTACTTCTCTATAATGTCATTATCATTGTCAGTGAATTACACAAGATGTATGTAGACCTATGTTACAGTTATTGTATACAGTAGATATTAGCCTCACTGCTTACTACTCACAATCTTACAACTGTAAACACAAAACAATAACAAACAAAACACAGGATGACTTTAAATTTGAAGCACTCCCAAGATGCCGCCTTTAGCTGATAAACCAGTTTTTCTGTATGTCTGACACATCTGATTCTAAAGGATTGATCAGTAACCCACAAATGTTGTTATATTACCAGAACTAATAACTTCCAAAAAAAAGTGTTAAAAATGTCCATTACTTGAATAAATTAGACCTGGCATTATTTTTTGGCATAATTGCCAATGCACTTGACTTTATTATTAGTTTTAAAGATTTTTTCTTTCAGGAAATGTTTTTTCTGGTCCCAGTGGATAGGAAGATTGCTTGAAAAGACCATCTCATTTGTGACTAATTACGGGGTAAAAGACACAGTGTTCATTTGGTACACTTCCTTAAGTAAATCTAATTAACTGGTAGCATAAAAAGGAGTCTTTTATTCAGAGCACTGCAGTTGAATATACAAAAAGTCAAATTATTCTATTACAGGCAAGCATATAATTCAAAAACAGAAAAAATATGGTTTCAAAATATGCAAGAATAGTAATTTAGGTTTAAGAATAGTTGTCTTTTTTCCAGTCTTTAAAGGGGGAAATGCACTTATTTCCAACATTTGTGTTGTTATGGTCTAAGACAGTCCAGAAATATTAGTGAACATTAACAGCTCTCTGGCCAATCATAACGTAGCATCAGGCCGGCTCAGACCGGGTTCTGACAATAACACAGCTGTGCTCCATTGACTCCATTCTCGGAACCCATCGGCTGTATTCGGCGTCTGACTTCCGGCAGACGGCGAATACAGCCTCTGGGGGCAGACACCCGATTTTTTGGCATTCCGGTTTGATTTGGCCGGAGGAGGCGAATTTCTGTTTCCGACTTCTGTTCATATATAAGTAAATATGCTGAACCATTGCAATGGATTCAGAGTTTGCAGTGACGCCAATTATGTTCCACCTCGTTAGTTCACCGCATGGACCGTTTAACCTGGCGACAACTGCAGCCGGCTCAAATGTGATTGGTCAATATCACGCGGACTACAAACAGCCTACAACCGGAAACCAGGGCTCTTCCGCTCTTCTTCCTGGGGCAAGATCTCCGGGGTTTCCCTACAGACTCTACATTCAATGCAGAGTCTGTATATAGAGACTACATTGACTCTAATGCAGTCGTTTCAGATTTCCTTCATTTTCAGGCTGGTTTTGTGGATTTGGAGTTAAATGTTGTGCCTGGGGCACATTGTGTATTAATGATACTCGTTACCTGGAGAAGTTGGAAAAAGATATACTGTACGTTTCTTCCCTGTTCCAAAACCAAAATCAAACCCTGGAAAGTGTAGGGTTAGCTAGCTAGCTACTGAGGATATGGCCTACTACTGAATGTATACACATGCTGCTTTTGCTTTTTAATGATTATAACAGTGAAAAAAAGACCGACCCTGCTGTACAGGAACCAGTGAAGGGAAGCAGGGAAACTTTGCTGATGTCCAACCAGCTGTGTGTTATCACAATTCAGCGCAGATGAACATTGTTTGACTTCCCCCCGCAGATTCCTGCCCATCTGGCGGCGGAGGTCCAGGTGCTGGCAGCAGCACAGGGGTGAAGCCAAACACCGTTCATCTGCACGCACTGTGATGCCACACAGCTGGTTCACTATCAGCAAAGTTTCCCTTTATATTCATTGTCTTCTGTGGCGATCAGCAGTGATGTGGTGGTTGACTTTTACACTGTGATCTGTGGCCTATAGTTCGGCTTTAGCTTCTAACTATCTTTGTCTTTTTTACCTGTTGTTGCTGCTGAGTCAGTTTGACATCCTGTATATATCCTTCAAACACAGACTGTAGACCCCTCTGTCTGCTTCTCTCTGGAATCACTGTTTAATTTTTCCAAAAATATGATAAGATTTCTTCAGGGAGTGCAGCCGTTACAGTGTGGGCTCCATGCTTACTCCAACAGCTTGACGGACCATCACGAAGGGGCGGGGCTTAGTGAAAGGTCAACTGACAGTTGCTTATAAGATTAACACAACTACCTCTGTAATAAATTACATACAATTAAATGACATTGCATTATTCTTTTTAGCAAATCATAAAAACATTAAGGGACCCATAGAATAATTGCCTCAGTGCTCAATTCAAATAGCAAATTCAAATGTAACACATGGAGTAGAATAAAATGAACCAAAACAGCTTATTGTGTAGAGTTGCGGAGAAAAACAGCTTATTCACTATTTGAAATATCCACATACATTTTGCGGTCGAAAGATTAACAATCAGCATGTATTGTATTATAATGCAACTCAGTACTTATTATCTGTTAATCCAGGGAAGCTAAAGAAATACTAAAATCTAATGTTGATGCTCACATGTGTGTCAAGGACACTAAACTGGATCACTAATTTATATCATTGAGTTTTAATTGCATTTTTTAATTTCATAAACTCACTGCAACTATGCCTGATTATTGCCTCACTAATGGTACTGTATGAGAAACAGGGGGCACAATTTGCCCTCCCACAGCTTCTGTTTACTGTCTCATGAATAATTGCTCTCCCCTTCCTGCTTTGCTTTGGGTCTTACACTCAGTGTTCACTCTACAATACATATCTGAGCTTTGGGTAAATGAAGCGTAACCGTATCATGCCAAAGTTTGAGTCTTAACCTTCGTGTGTCATATGCAAATAACATCTGCTGAAAATAAAAAATAAATGCATCTGAAGGACGTCACCATTAATTCAATCTGGCCTGTCTCACGGTTCCTGAGACGAGGGTGTACTCTTTAGCAGCTTGAACTGAGCAGATTAAAGAATTTAGACCATAAAAGTAATAAGATAATCTTATTCCTTAACCCTCGGCTGCTGAAATGTGTCATCTTTTCAGAGGAAGGGGGGAAAAAAACAGACACCAGAAGTTGAGAAGAAAACATAAAATTCTCTTTGACACCTATCAGATTCTGTCAGGGCTGGAGAGAGGATGGATGAGCGCTCGGTAAACAAACCCACGAGTTCCTGTAAAGCCGCAGCCGGAAAATCAGAGGCAGGAGACTTGCACGGAATCACAACATTACGTGTCTGGTATCATGTCTGCATGCGGCTCTTAAAGTTAGTGTCTTTGATGTATATTTACACCCACACCACATCACAATGCAGATCCCCTCCTATGTCTGTGCACTATTATATATGTATGAGCTAAACCAATGCATAAAACATATGGTTAGAGAAGATGTCAGCTCATGATAAAAATTTCTGACATTAGTTTATTGTAAACTAGCCTCCCTAAAAGGACATTTTAATCTTTCACTAAAATGCAAGCTGAAAAACAACACAACCCAGGTGAGATACAATGAATACTGCATGATATTACCAATGCGTCTTAAAACAGGATGATTAATGTGTGCATTAGACAGAGAGAAAGGCTGTATATAATGCCACACTGAAGGCAATACATAGGTAATATGTGTGTGTGGAAATCACAAGAAAGAGTCTCATGTTGTTTTGTAAACCGGTCATCAACCCTAAAGCTACAGAGAAGCAGAAAATCGACATTTCTGGAGGGGCAAAAGGGAGAAAACAGTGGATATACAATGTTATCTCTGCGGCGGGACACACTGAAGTGTCTCTATCTCCTTCTCAGTATCACCTGCTTCCACGCGTATAAAATGACATCCACGACTGCACACACATGTACACTCACTTCCTTATTCCGACATTATCTGAGCTCGCCGTGGGCAGCTTACCCTGATGATAAGGGAGTGTGGAACAGTTTTTAATTTATCGCCGCCTTCAGGCCTTTTTCCTTTTGTGCTATCAGTCACATAAGCTGCAGAGAGACAACGTACACATCCTAATCCAACATCAACCCAGCATCTTTAAATAGCTCCAGTGAAAGGAAAAGGAGGCAGAAAATGCCATTGTTATTTAATAAGCATTATAAGATACGATTTAGGGAATGAGTAATGGATCTAATTTTAGGACCTTGTGATGAACTACATTTTTTTTTTTATCTTGGGGATAGTGAGGATCTCTGAATCACTGGTCTGTGAAGATTAAAGCAGACAAAGAGTTTTGGGGCAGTGATGCTGATGTAATTCAGACTTTTAAGAGTTGCTGAAAAGTTACCAGCTTGGACAGATGAACATTAAAGGGTTACTTCAGTGCTTTTCAACCTGGACCCTTTTTAGCAACGTTTTTGTGTCTATGTGAAGAATGGAGACGACAGTTTTTGAAATTGGTCCAGTATTGCGTGAGAGAAAACAGGCTGCATTGTAACCACTCAGGGCATTTGAGCACCATCTATTTACACCCTCTAAAACTACCTGTTTTTTGCCACTGACAGGCTCAGATTTCTGTTTTAAGTGCCTGGCAACATTTTCGAAAGGATCCCTGCAGAGATAAACCTTGTTGTTAAAGGGTAATATCCTTTTAGTTTAACCAGAAACAGCCCCAAAATTGCCATCACCAAACCCACCAGACACCATTTAGAAAAAGGCAATTTTAGCTTGTATAAAGCCAGCACATTTTCACATCTAACTGGGTGTATTATGGGTTTATTTAAACCAAACCAGAGTTGGTGATTGTTGGAACAGTGGAAAGATGAACGAAGACAGCTGTCTTGAGTTTTATTTTGTTTCTTTCGACGGTGAATGATGTGTAATTCACAATGACAAAATTGTTGTTTATTTAAATGGAGTCTGGTGGTTTTGGCAATTGCAAAATTTGGGCTGTTTGTGGTTAAACAAATAATGATCTTACAGTTTAATAAAAATGTATCTTTCTATAAGGTCCTTTTCAGAATGTTGTCAGACATAAAGAATGACAATCAGAGCCTGTCAGTGGCAAGAGCAAGCACTTTTAGTAGACATACATTGCTGTGTGCACATGCCCAAAGTGGTCAGATTGCAGGCTGTTTCGTCTCAATCAGTGCTGGCCCAATTTCATAAACTGTTGTACCCATTAGTCACTCTGACACAAAAACATGGGAAAAGGTTGTACAATGACAACGTTACCTTTTAAGAGGGTTCTGTGAGTCCGATTTTTTAAGGCATAATGGAAGGAAATATCCGAGTACACACACTGAATACTACACACACTAGATTCCACATTAAGGTCTTAAAAACATCCTATTTTAACATGATAATGTTACATTCTCAATGCATCCTGTGATGACACAGACATTGCAAAAAAAGAGCACCACTTTAAGATTCAGCCATCATTCAGAGACTTTCCTCAACAAACAAAATAAGCAAAAAGTCATATCCCATCCACATAAACTGACAATCAACACTGACTACATTTACATGCATAAAATATTCATTTTTTTTGCCCTCATATATTCCTTCTAAGCTTTATACAGGGCTGATGAAAACAAATATTCCACTAATATTCCTGTTTACATGCATCCTTACATTCTCAGATTAATCTACTTCAACATTTATCATGTCAAAATATGGTGGATATACTTATTTAGTTCCTAAATAAGTAGAACCGCTAGAGCCGCTTCAGCCATTTTACTTTTTTATGTCAAAATATAATTTTTCCAACATTTTCTATTGGCAAACTCGTTCATCCTGGGGAACACAGCCTCCTTCATTCATTCCTTCAACCACCTTCTTGAAAAGGTTGCATTGTGATAGTTCCACATATCCAAAAACCTGTTGATATCTTTGAAGTCTTTCAAAGCGTTTAAAAGTAGGTGTGTTTCTCCTTCAAAAAACATGGGCTGTCTCTTTTGGGCATGCATCTCCACTCCAGTCTTGCAAACTGCTGGCAAACTGGTTTGTGTATAACGCACAGAGCTGACTATAAAGAGACAAGAGGCTGTGTGTTGCAAAGTGCTCTTAAAAACCCCAATTGAGACTCCTAAAACTGAATATTACCCATGTTTTAATTGGAAAAAGCTACATTTGGAATATAACCTAATGCATTTACCATTAATGAAGCTCTAGTGAAAGTTCAGTCAGGAAGACAATACTGTCCATGCTCAGAGAGTAAGTTTCTTTCTCACCCTGCCATTCACTCCTTGCGCACATGCTCACTTTCTGTCTCTAGGTGTCATTGTCTGGGTAGGTTAATTGAGTCACCAGCTGATTCACAATCAACCAATAGCACAGCGACACACCTTCTCTGTTAGCCTATCATCCCACTGCTCCTCATTTTAAATATGGTTCTTTGCCGTAGCTCTTTCTTCCTATCCTCCACCTCCCCATCACCACCTAGTCTTTACAGATTCATCAGCCTCATCGGCCTCAGCAGTCAGCAGCCTCAGAATCATCAGCCACCACCCGTGTCTGGACTCCATGGGGGGGATTTATCCTGCTGCCACTCAGATGTCCCTTGATGACAAAATGTCTCCCTCTTAATCAGCACAAATCATCTGTAGAAAATATTTCCATCACTGATGCTCAATATCTGTAGAGCACTGTATTACATTACTGCTAATGCGAACCAAACATTTCCTACTGCTGCATCTTCACAGTAAAAGCACTTAAACTGGCGAATACTGAAGTAGTCACAGGAATTGCAATGTGTTAGTGAGATTAGCACTACCACTCCGGTTCATCAAACATCCATCTACAAAACAAGACAACAGTCATTTTCAGCCTTGTTTTACAGCAATCAGTTCAAAATATTGCAGGGAGCAATGGAACAATATGGCGCAGCCACAGTGAGCTACAGTTCCCTGCTGGCATTGGGATTAAATCCAAAACATCCAAAATAGGAACTTCTGTTTTTTGCTTTGACACCAAATCCTCTGCCATCATCTTGTTGGTAAACTCTCCTTACTTTTCATTCATCATTTGATCATTGAAATTTGTCTCCTACTACTCTGTGTTGCAAGTCTGCTGCTGCTGTACAGAGCGGACACTTTCAGTTGGCCAACTAAGTATTACCAAACAATAGTAGACACGATGGGCAAGTAATGTAACTTGTGTATGCCTGGATACTGTGCATTCCAGTAACATTGACTGTTTGCATGACCTGTATCAAATTCAGTCTTTAGTCATATTCAGAATAATATAGAATATTAGTGTGCATTTAAACACAGTCATTGTGTGTCAAAGAAGGTTTTATGTATAAAACACGACATCTATTCATCCTTATGATCCATGCATCTGACAGACGTTTCTCCTTTTCCCCCTCAAGTGAATTATTACTCGTACAGCCAGAGTGGTTTTAAAGCTGCCCGCACTGGCCCGCCCTGCTGTTGGGACAACCTTATTTTGCTGTCCAATCTATCTAGGCCAAAGTCAATACAAACAGTGATTTTTCACAGCACTGGCAGGGGCGAATTAGTCTCCCAAACATACAGCAGCACTGCATAGACAGAGGAGAGAATTCATTGACTCTGTCCAAAAAGAGGATGGGAGATGGGCTTTTTTTTTGTTTTTTTAACCAACTGCAACTGGGTCCTCCTCACAGACCTCACCAAGCTGCTCGCGCTGATAACACCGGCCTAGACAGGCAACAATGGAATAAACACTGTAGCCAATTACACAGGCTACGGATAGAGGCTAACGTTTAGGAAAACACAGCTGACCACAGCTCCACAGAGATGGCCCCAATCTCACATTAATTACATTTAGGACCTTATAATACATCACCAGTTAATCAGAGGAGCAAATGAGATCCAGATGGATCCTGGGTGACAGGAATAACACTGTTTGCTGAATGGGTGCCGCTCGCAAAGCTTGGATTATATTTGTGTTTGCGATTTAGTGTTTTGCTCTACATTGCAGTGTGGCTTGTTCTGAGCTGCTGGAGTGAATTAAATGGCTTTTTATAGTGGCGTGGTGTAAGTAGCACAGCTGAATCATGCCACTGCTCTTCCTCTCAGAGCCGTGGTTTTCACATTTGCATTAAGCCTTCATTTATTTATTTATTTTTTTGAAAAGGACAGAATGCCATTAGCGTAATTAGGCAGTGTTCTTTTTAAAAGTAAAAATTAAATAAAGTAAAATCTGAGTGGCCGAGTGTAAACACAAGATAAGTAAAAAGCACCTTATTGTACGTACGTTTGAGCCCGGAGGAGGATGTGGGAGGTCTGGAGGATGAAGAGGAGGAAGAGGAGGATGTCTTGATGGGGAAGGAGGTCTTCCCACGGCGGGAGGAAGGAGCGATCACCCTGGAGCGCTTGAGGGGGATCACGGCTCTTGGTGGGGGGGCCACTCTGCCGTGGTAGTCAAAAAGCCTGAAGAAAAGAGAAGAACTAGAATATTACACTTCACTTCTTACCCTTTTTCTATAAGTCACTGTCTTTTCTAAGAGGCCCTAAAGCGTTCAGAAAGTGTCCCTCTACTGGAGCTAAAAGGTTTTTCTGTTTCACCATCACCTATTTCTAAAGCCTATTACTGTATCTGTTCCCGGTATTGTATTTCAAGATAGATTTTCTCTGGATTTCTCTTGGGTCCTTTCTCTCAAACGACACACATAAAACAAAAGGCAGACATTCCAGTTGAAATCTGCCACTATCCTTCTTTCTGTACTACCCAGGCCATCGTGTGCATGCAGATAATCCCTTCATATCTCTTGAAAGTGAAGAGGATGAAAAGAAGAGGGTGCTAAATGTCAAATGAAGGTGTCAGCTTTGACTGTTCTCGGTGACAGTAGACGTCTGTCACGGCTCTCAACAAGTTTGACATTTAGAAAATGTCTGCGCAGATAAGCAGTCAGATCACTGGCGGATAAATGAGAGAGGAAACGAGAGTTCCATCATCAGCGTGTTTCAAGTTGCATGCTTGATCTGTTCAGCCGTTTTGACAAGTTGACTATTTAAAGGTGCCTCTGTGGGAAGGTTACTGAATTACATCTGACAAGGGACGACTTTTAATGAGGGAGTGCGACAAATCCAGAGGAGAGACCTATTGATCGTTAGCTAAACCACTCCCCTGAAGAGTGATTGTCCAATCATGGCTGTGGTCTGTCAGGCTTTAGATTTCTCTGCGTTATGTAAAAAGAGTGATGCAACTTTTGAAAATGTTAGAGGGTAGCCATTTCAAACCTAAAACAGAAGAGAAAATAATGGCTAAAGCTGTGTGTTTATCTGCCTCAACTAGACCTGCAATCGTCAACATGTCTGGCTTACAAGGTCACTACAGTGGGCACACCATTCACTAACTACATTAGTTTGTGGGGTAACAAGGTACATTAAAAAAAGCCTGGTTCACAATTAGCATATTCTCTGTGTATCTTTTCTCTGGCCCTCAGAAAGTGCACTAGGCTTCAAAGCCAATTTTTGGAGGGGCCAAACACTCAAATTACTCTGTCACGTGGTAAGGAGTGTGATTGGTTAGGGTGGGGGTAAAAATATCAGGGTAAGACAAGTGCAAGGTGTGAGCTGTAATTCAGCAGTAAAGATTTAGCCATGTGTGTCTGACTGTGGATGGTGGAGCTGCTAAATGGATTTGTGGAATTTGTTGGTTACACTGCTGCCTGTTGTTCGCTGAATGGCAGCGGAGCAAGCAGCAACTGGCCGCGGGACACACAGCTGATCCCAGCAGGACTCCAATCAGTCCGGTCATGTTGCAGATTAAGAAGGAATTCAGGCTTTAATGAAGTTAGGATCAACACTTCCAGGTCCGTCACGTGATGCCATAGGGCCCAAAATTACTTTTACCCATTGTCTTATATTGTGAAGGAAACATCTATAAATCAGCAGATAATTTTTTGAGGGACATTAACCTCCAAGTACAAAAATTTAAATAGCTCTTAATTAAATCATAATGTCCTAAAAACTGTATTATTCAGTTTTTCAATCAAGTTATTTTTGCTACTGTCATTCATATGAAAAAGCCCGAGACTGAGCGGTTGGGAGGCGGGGTTAAAGGAAATGCAAGTGTGCTTGCGCTATAGGCCCTTGGAGGCAGAAGATCCAGGTAGTTTTATACCCTGGAAGTCAAATGCTTTATACACCACTGTGCAACTTTTAAACAAGTGAATAGGGCACTGCCTCCAACCTGGTATCCAGTTTTCTTTATACATCCATGGTGCAACAGACAGAAGCTGGGCTGTTGAACCTCATGGTCGAATATTTAATTCTGGCAATCCTTCTTCCCTGGTTGGTATTACAAGCATCTCAGCTGTGATATTATGACTGTAGTGAGGGCTATGCGTTTCTTCATGAATGGGCGATTGGTTGTCAGATCAGAGGTCTGATGTTTGGAGCAGCCAAGTGGTGTAGAAGGTAAGTTACTGGATGTCAGCTTCGACAGCAATATATACAGATGCTTCCAAACAGCCAGAAAAAAGATGGTGTGCAACATTAGGAGGCAAAGCCGACTGACTGAACGCCATGAATCTTTCACACTGCGGGGAGAGTGTGTATTCTCAGGGCAACTGACATTTGTTTTTGGGATAACAGGCTACTGGACAAATGGGCTGTCAGTCCCATGTGACATTTTCAGAGTTTAAGAGTCATGGAGCCATTGTAACGATGGCATGGCACCAACTTGTGTTAGCTTTATTAGCTAGCTAGCTACTGCTGATAAAATCCTCTGTCAAAGGGTTAGTTACAAGTTGAAGCTTTTGTCTACCTACCTCAAATTAAAAACCTTTTGATCATAAAACTACAAAGAATTTCGAGTGGTAAATCTGTGTGAGACTAAGGGGTTCCTTGTTAAATCCCATATTAGATGACGTAATGTGAATGATACATACCTGCTGTAGAAGTCATCCCTGTAGTACTCATAGTCAAATTCATAACCGCTATGAAAGAGACAAACAGAGGGACAGAGGGGGGAGAGGAGGGTGCAGAGAGACACAGATAAAGAAAGAGATGGGTTGTATAAAAACCAGCCATATTGGATCTGTCAAAAGTACACAGATCAAACTCAAGCTGTTTTAACTCGAACGGACACGCTCTAGTTAAAGCCTAAGCTCACCGCAGGTTAAGCAGCAAGTCTGAGCCAGGCTGGCACGCAAAGACCACAGATCAACAAAGAAAACAAAAGTTTCAGGGGGAAAGATACAGTCAGAAATTGAAAGAAAAATCTTTTTTTTGGACCCTGGAGAGGAAAATCAATGTTAAGTACACGCTCAGGAAGGCAACTAATTTATAATTCAGGGAGAGCAATAAAATAAAGAGAAGAGGAGCAAAGAAGGAGCTGTTTTGAAATGTTGCTATTCTCACAGGAATTTTAATTAGGATTAATGTATTACTATTTCAATTTAGAGTGGTGTAGTGTTGGTTTTCGCCTCTCCTGTTCCTGTTCCATAATTACCATATTACATCCTGGGCTGTTTTCAGCTGCAGCTATAAAATGCAAATGAGGGTTTATAATAACACAACGCACAAACTAATAAATTAGTAAAATAACACGTGCGATGCAACAAACCAATATATTCAAAAAGGCAAAAATTAGTGGGAATATAAACTCTGCCAATGGACAAACTATCAGAGTACACAGAAAAGTGTCCCAGTGAATGAGGAAACTTGTCAACCCCTCTGTCACACTAGACTGCAGTAAACAAGCACTGCTTTGATCTGTTTGTGACCAGGAGATGTGTATGGGCCAGAAAATCAGGGTCATGCTTAATGAAGCTTACACAACAGCATCTCCTTTGAGCTTTTACGGGCCTGTGCCGAACAAACTCCAGTCATGGCTGAGAAATGTGGAGAGCATTAAAAAGTCAATTAGAAATTCAAGGTTCAAAAGAAAAGGGAAAAATGAGCATAATAGGAATCCTCCTATTCAAAATATTACTCCACATTTACATCAGTGGAAGCAGCAGGATGTGAAAGATAATTACCATTTACGGCTGCACTTTTCATGTGAAGGAGTGTGTTGTGAGGAGAGCAAATCTTACCTATAAACAGCTGAGAGCGGCCGTTTGGAGCCGGCTTTGGGCCTGTACGGCTTGGGCTCACCCGCCATGTTTATGTCTGAAAAAACACAAACACAGAGACGAATCACGTGTTAGTCATACATAAATAAAGACTGGCTAACACTTCAATTAGCATTTATAAGCAGTTAATAGATGTAACACAGTATATTACTTTGAAAAACATCTTAAGTGTTTAGTAATGTATTTGTTAAAGACTATAACTTTGCATTGTGGCATCCGTATTGACAGTATTATGGAGGCAAAGAAATGATGAAACCATTTGACTTTAATTGTGTCTGAATGACTTTATTTGATTTATATTTCTACATTTGAAAATTATTGACTGAACCAACACCACGTTTTTGAATATTGGACACTTTCAATCTGAATTCGTGAACCTGAGAAAAAAAACAATGAAAAAAACATAACAAGGTTGTATAATTTCAATGTAGGTCTGTTTTTTTCCAGGAAAAAACAAACAAACAAACAAAAAACGGGTGGTAATTTTTATCAGACACATTCACATTAGGTATTCAGTCCCTAATAAGATTCAAATACAGCTTTTTATTTGCTCCCATACAATCCAATATTACATAGATACTATTATATTAAGTGATCTTCATATCTTATATGAAGAGTGAATTATTTCTTTTGTGAAGCTAGAGTGCAGGACTGTTAAATATAAACAGACATTCATTACATTCATGTCCTAGCTTAACGAGTTTAAACTATGCTGTTAAAGCTGCCAGAAAAGTTTGAAATAAAGATTTAAAAAAAGGAAGGGGAGAGAGACCATATCAATGGAGGAGCAACTAGTATGACTAGTATGGCTACAGCTATGGTGGAAAATCCTAAGACACATTCAAGTAAGGGTTCTGGAGTAGATACTCGAGGAAAAAAGAAACTGCAGAGAAAAGATTAAAGTAAAAAAAATACTTGAAGATAGCGCTCCTGAGGGCGGAGGAGATGCGGCAAGCTCACCTAAAGCCATACCTCATAAACAGTGTTTATGTTATGACCCTACTAACTACCAGAGCGAGGAGACACACTCCAGCTTCAAAGTCATAGATTACATTTTTGTCTTTCTAAATGAAGTACTGAACATTTTTATCATTAATTTACAAATAAATACATTCCACATACTCTCAATGAAGACCAGGCATGGATGAAGGCCATGAGGTGGATACTGAGTTAAAAATTGTAGAATAAGAGTCAAGAGTGAACGTCAACATCTCTGGTTACATTTACAGGCAGGTAGTAAATGTTTTATAATGTCTGAAATCACATACTAATAAATATATTATAGCCCTGGTGTATTATGGTAATGTAAAACAGTTTCATAAATCAGTTAAAATATTTCCTAAAATCTGCTAACAAAAACATTATAGTGTTTCTGTATTAAATGTGTATATACTGATTATTAATGCTAAACAAGATGGTTAAAGTAAAGTGTCACTATTCATACATTATGAATTCTTGAATATTCTCTGCACAGTGCCCTACAGTATGAGGGGTATTATAGGATTTCATTCACTGCCTATCAACACCGATGTTTCCCTCGCTGCAGCACAACCTAATTTAAAGACGAGAACTGTGTCAATGAAAGTGAAACAGCTTCCTTTCTTCAAACAGAGCGACGGCTCCTGATGGTGGTGATGGTGCTGCATTATAGCTCAAAGCGGCGCCTGAACACGAGGGAGCATACTGTAAAAGCACTGCTTCATAATGAAAGAGAGTAAAATATCAACTCAAGCTTCTCTGGAAGCTCCGTGCCATTTCCATTGTAAAACTGAACTTTTCATGAGACATTTAAATAAGCAATGCACAGAGCTGCGATGCTGTGGGACACATCCACTAATGTCAAGGTGCGCCGCCACAGCCAATTTTCTGAGGCAAGACCGGAGACCTTGCTGCTGTGCACTGGAAAGATTACAAAATGAAATTCTTGTTGCGAGGCAGGAGAGAATCCTTGAACACATAAAAACAATGGCAAAGAATAAGCATACAAAGAAAAACTGCAACAAAAGCTGGATGTTCTGGGAACATTGATTTATAGCCGGCTGTTGGTTTTTTGAGTAAAAGAAAAAATGTTACCATCAGGTGTACAGTTTTGTGAGCAAGCCAGTCAGTGATGTGGAATTTTTTCTAATCGCTATCTGTGCATTGCCAAGGGTGTTGCAAGGTCCTTGTGTTTTTTTGTGAACAGTCTGAGTGGCTTCCGGGAGAGGAGCCAGTGGGTCAAAACAAGCACCCAGTCCAAAGTAAAACACTCGAAAGTGCGAGGAAAACAGTCCGGAAACTTTATGGATGCCGACGTGAGGCTATATCCAAGAAGTTAAGCAGAGAATGTTGCATGAGAAAAACTGAGCTTTAGTAGCAGTCACATCCTTATCTGAGGTCAGGTACGAGCTATACAAACATCATTTCCACAACAGATGAATAAACGGCGCAGGGGATTTTAAAGAATATGGATCGCTCCAAGTGAGAAAAAGCTTAGAAATACTTTCTGACCAAAGGCAGAGAATACTCCCATCATCTGCTTTTTTATATCTTCATGATATCACACAAGCCTTCTGCATGCCTTCTGCTCAGAAGGGCCATTTCATACACCGAGGACATTATACCAACCAGCAAGGTGCCCTTGAGACGAAACCGAATCTAAGTCTCGGCCCAGTGCCTCATGGGTATATAGATCACTTTAAAGGCACTTTCTGACAAATTGTTGTTTCTTGCATGAAGTCATGTCCTCGCAATCATTTTGTCCCTTTCAGCAACAAACATTTGCTTGAATAATGTATGCGTTCGCCTTGCCTTGCCGTCCCCCCGCCCCTTCCCCTCCAAATACCAAACAAGTGGAAGTGCCCCAATCCCCGAGAGTGGAACGGCACTGGGGTGAAAATAAGCTTCAGGCAAACTCTTGCCTCCTTCTCCCAGTGGCTGCTCTCACGAGAAATAGGATTAAACCCTGCTCTGTTTGTATACCGCCTACTTAGACATGCTAAAACACAGACTTTTTACGCAGAGCTGCATGACCAAATGAGTGTATAAATGTGTGTATGGGTGTGTGTGTGTGTGCATGTCAGGATTGACCGTGATGCTGATTTAGGGGATAATTATGATTTTGCTCATTAACCTGAAGTTTTACCCAAAGAGGAAGACCAACTCTTTAATTAGCCCGCATCATTCCTGCTTAATATAACTGGCATCTAAATCCACGAGCAATCTAAAAATCCCTGACCCCAGATCTTCTTTTCTCAAACACAGGCAGTGTTACTACATGTTTTCTGTTGAGACAAATTCTTGCTTTTCTGTCTCAAACTTGGTAAGTACTGCATCTGCCAGAGAAGAGGTTCAGCTCACTTTGATTGAGACTGGCAGGATAAGTCTGGTTCAAGTGTTGAGTCGACTGGAGCGATCAATACCCACATTTTCAGCTTGGTAAAAGTTCAGTTTAGAGCTATAAGGCATAGATGATTTATTAACTATTCAATCCACAGGGATCGTAGATAACTAATACATTGTCGCTTTTCAAGAAAAAATGTCAAACATTTGTGACCAGCTTCTTAATTGTGTCTGTTTTTCTTTCTGTTTCTCCATTTTTTATTATTATTGTAAATAGAATATCTTCGGGGTTTTGGACTGTTGGTCAAAACAAAACATCTGAAGGTGTCACCTCCACCCAAATACCAAATGCAAAACAACAATAGGCCCCTTTGACTCAGAATACTGCAACCTAACTGTTTATTACTTGCTTGGTTACACTTGGTTTTACTATTTGAAACTTTTGAAAAATAGTGATTTTTCACAGTTCTCAAACAAATGAGTCAAGTTTCCAAACAGTTCACTTAAAGAATGTTCTTTCTGGCTGGTAATGTTACGTCAAACCCCCAGATTTATGTGATGAAATATCAGCTTTTGCCATCCCACAGATGATAAGGGTGCTTTCAGACCTAGAGTTGTCTTGTTTTGGTCTGAATCAGGGACTTATGTTCTTACAAAGCTGCACAATTGCCTAGAGTTGGTTCGTGTTTTCACGGCAGCATTTACAAGCCGACCAGATAAAATGCCTTGCGTGAGAAAGCCGCTCTTGATTCGTCAGAATTTCCATGCAGGAAAAATCCAGGAAGTGAACAAAACGTTGAAGAAGAGTACACTTGCAAGATAAATGCGTAATTTTCAAATGTCACAATGGAGGGACAAACACGCAGATTGATGATTGATTTTAGCGCTGGTCATCGTGTATTATATTGCTGTCATTGTTCATTTTAGTCTAGTCTGAGTGGATGGAAGTTCGCTGCATAGATCAGCCTCTCATTGGGCGGAACAAGCCACCCGCTGAAGTCCCGCCCTACCACCTCCGGTTGTGTAGCAGTTTTCAACACGTCCTTTACTAACTTTTGCGGTGTTTGATCTTGCAGGGATGTAGCCATTTTTCTGCCATGGTTCGCGTCCTGTAGGCGATATTTTTGTGGGCGTGTTACACCAAAACCTGTTTCCTGTTTTTTTTGCAAGCGCACCGTTGCTGTGGCACACCCAAGAATGATTGTGATTGGTTGAAAGAAATGAAAAAAGCCGGGGCGTTTTTTCCTCCAATCTTAAAGTGAGAGTCGGCGCAGCCAGACCTTTCTTTTTTTTTTGAGAAAGGTCTGGTGAGCGAGACTAATTTTAGTCAAACAATACAGTTTGAAAACGAGGCGCGGCTCCAACTAGAAAACAATGTTTTGATGCATTGGATGTGCTGAATGTGCATATTAAGGCAGTACAAGAGGAGGCGCACATTAATAACTCTAATGCGTAATGTGACTGCAGTTGGTTCAGATCGAGGTTGGAACTTGTTCTCACCACTAACGAACCAAACCAGAGTACATTTGTAACCGGACCCAGACCACCTCTTCAAGAAGGTATCAGTCGGGGTGTGCAAATCAAACAAACGAACCGAACTTAGGAGGCAAATGAACTTCAGTTTGATTTAGCTGAACCAAACAGGGCAGGTGTGAAAGCACTCTAAGATTCTCAAGGGCAAGATTGAACAGGTTGAGGAACTCTTTGGGGTCTAAGCAGCCTCAGTGTACCTGAGTCAAACAAATGTAATAGAAATGATCGCTTTGTTGCATGTGATATGTAGCATTAGTAGTATGGTTTTGTTGTTTGGTTACATGTTTGTATTTATGTGTATTTAGGTGAAACGGTGTACGTCCTGGGACACAACAAATTTTAAGAAAATGTTCAGTATATAAACTGAAACCAAATCAAATCCAATTTTTCTAAATGTTCTTACATTTCAAAGACAAAAAATTTCAAGAGTAAGATGACAAAATGTCCTTGATAACAATGTGACTTCTTCAAATTGCTTGTTTTGTCTGTCCAACAGTCCAAACTCAGCAAAAAACTGCACATCATTATATGACAAATGTTGAAACCGGTAAATGTTTGAAACTTTTGCTTGACAAATGACTAAAATGACAAAAAAACTGTGTAATATAAAGAGGTGAGAACCAGAGGGGAGTCACTGACATTGTGGGCGGAAATTAGTCATATCAAATGCAACAATATATCAAATAAAAGCTTTTAATGGGCACTTTCTACTGCCCAAAGGGTACTTGTAAATTCTAAACCAATCCAGAGTCATTAATCAGAAACCATAAGACTTAAAACTGAACACACTGACATGTTAAGAGCCAAAAAGGGTGTGAGTGCACTTAGTCCGTCAAAAAGAAATTTCAATGAATGTCAAAATATTGTTCATTAAGTATATCCTCATCCACATGTTTATGAAGTTTAAATATTGGAAATCAAAATTAATAAAAGTCAGGAAAGTGCAGTCACGTTGGTGTTTTGGCTGTGCTGTAAAGTTGTTTTCACCACTTGATATAAAAAGTTAAAGATATGTTGAGATGACTTCTCTCCAGTCGGCATTCATTGTCTCAGCACTGATGTAAAAGGAGAACTTGATGATCAAACATGTTTTTCCTCCGACAAAAGTCCACAGAAATACTGAGAACTTTCAACTTTTGGTTTGTAAAAGCTGTTTTACTTTTTGCAACTACTAGATGTCAAAGACACTGAGTAGTTGCACATAATAGTGGCAACCAGCTTTGGTGCCAAACTCTTTTTATCATCCTCCTTCTAAAAAGTGTTGAACGCTCCTCCAGATGGGATTCTATGAGCAGGGATGGTGTGTGTAGTACACTGACATGTTTTCATACTGTCCTCACTTCAGTTTGTGTGAAGAGGGCCTGAGAGGAACTAATTGCAAGACATGCCGTTAAGGATTATCTCTGATGCAGCTTTTAGCAGAACACTTTGCATCTCTGTGCAGCACTAAGTTTCCCTCTCCTTTTTTCCCTTTGGTTTGTATCATCGCTTTGTCTGCTTGCTAAATCTGCAGGGACATGGGCGGAGCTGTCCGCGGTGCTGAACGAAGGGAGTTTTCAGGTTGGTTGTACTGCTCTGTCTGGGCAGCGGCTAAAAAAAGGGCTTGACCTTGCAGCTGTGAGAAAATACATATGATGCAATTTGAATTTTGCAGCCGTGAAATTATTTATAGATATGTTTGAGCTCGACTCCTGGCTTGACTTTTTTATCTTCCACAGAGGGAGGGTGTCTGTCTGTCCATAGATACTGAAACAAACACAAGCCAGAATAAATATTTAAAGGTAACACTGTTATTGGCTGAGGAATAAGGAGGGGAGGAGGTTCTGGAGGTAAATTGCAGTGGAAAGACAGAGGCACAGAGCGTAAGTAATCACTGAGGACAGACCTGTGTTCCTCTGTCAAGAAAACAAGGATCCGTGACTCCCCGAAGCAACCTGCCTATGTGTTTTATTGGTCTCATTTGTTGCCTTACATCTCTGTCTCCCTCAGTCTACTCTTGCTCATGCTTCCTGCTCTGCCCTCGGCCTCAACCCATCCCTCAACATCTCTTTCTCTCTCTTCATTCCCCTCACTTTCCACACCATCCCTTCGCTCGCACAAGACCGTAGCTAACCCCACCTCGCCAGCCGACACTCTCCCTCTCACATCCCATATTTTTTCCCTCTGTTTCTGTGCTCACCGAGGAAGCTCATTATGAGACATTTCGGCGCCGAGCATCACCTGTGGGGCCTTTTCTATTCGACACCTGTGCCTACAACCAAAGCTTTGCAAGACTCATTTCTCCCCTTCTTTCATTAGCAAGGGATGAATAACAGCCGTGCAATAGAAGTGGAGGCTTTGAATAAATCAAGGCTATAAACTCAGCCATATGCCAACATATTGCAGGGGGGGAATCACTGGGATGAGAAAGTACTCCTGTGGAAATCAACAGGGCCCCGAAAACATAAGGAGAGGGTGAGTCTTGTGAGGATGCAGGGAACAGGAAGACACCTTATATTCCTGGAAGGAATATGAATGAACTACTGGAGCAGCCACAAAACCTGCTGCTCCTGCCGAAGCCACAACAAATCAGACTGTAATCTTATCCGCCTCTCCCGCTCTCCGATTCTGCACTCTACCTTTTCTCTCCCTCTCACAGGAGGAGGGAAGACCAGCTAATAGCCCCGAGGCTTCAGAGGTAAGCTAACAAGCATGGATAGGAAGGGTCACGGCAAGGTCAGAGAGAAGGAGAGACGGATAGATTGTGTCACGTCAGCCAAAGAACCTCTTTGTATTAGTGCGGGCAGAGTGTTGGAGGATGGACAGAAGGGCAGATTCCTGAAAAATCTATGTCTCCTGCAAGACGCTGTTCTCAGCTATAAGCTATCAGCTATAACTCTGTGCTATTGGAATAATGACAATCCAATCACTCAGCTTTCAATAGCTGATTTTGCACAGCTTTTTCTTTAATATGTGGTGACAGAGACAAGGCACGTCCATCAATGAAATCAGCTATAATCATGAAAAAACAACATTCAAACAGCATTACTCATTAGTAGATACAGCTTCACTATCATTTACAGAATAAAGAATTTGGGAGCTAGCTCCATATACTAAAACTACACCAAATCACACCAACTGTATGGCTGAAAGCACACCAAAAGCAGTAATTTGCATCCGAGACTCCCTTGCTTTTACGTCAATTTTCCCTCAGCCGTTACAGAAAACCCAGCGAACAAAACACAGCTGATTTCTGTTGGCTTCTGCTGCTGCAAATGACCTGTTTGGACACCTGCTGCGGTGCAGCACGGAAGCTGTAATTGACAAAACAACAATTGATGTGAGCCCATTATCACCTTAAATATGTCTAGTCCCTCATACAGAGACTGAAAATAAGCAGGCTTTTTCCTTAAGGACAAACAAGCCATTTACTGGCTGTTGTAGTCGAGCTGGTGGACTTTTTTTTTTTTTTTTTTGACAAGATATGATATGTTTGAAAGGACGCCTTGATAATGAGTCTTTACTCACAGGAACATTTTGAGATACTACTGCATCAACAGGAAACAGAGCTGCACAGTGGGTTGTAAGATATTTTTTGGCATCTCAGATTCCTGATGTCTTGTTCATTTTCTGTCATTAGATGTGCATGCATTTTGCTCATAAATCAAAGTACTGAATGCATTAAAAATTTAACCTGCTGTTGGTGCGAAATGAAAAGTCAGGGGATCACTAAAAGTTTGGAATCGCCTGCCATGAAAGTCTGTTTGGGTGCCCTCATATAGCTGAGAGGAACACTCTATATTTCTAAGTGGTTGTTCATGCTTTTAGGTTGTAGAAAGTCCTCTTCACAAATAGCCAACATTAGGGCTGCCCCTTTAAAGTCTGAGATTTGAATTGTCAGTCAGACACCCCTAAGTCAATTGAGATGGATTAAAGTCGAGCACTTCTTTTTGCCAGTCAGTGTGCAGTGCAGGCTACTTCTGGGGGCATTTTGGTTTAGAGATTTTACTTCAGAGTGAGCGCTCTTCACTTTTCATGCTGCTCTTTCAGGCAGGCTGCTGAGGACACAGAGGCAGCTGCCTGGAGGAGAGGCTGTGAAATAACACTGTCGTCTGCCTTTCACTTTCACTGCCTGGTTTTTGTTTGATATCTTGTGTTGGCAAAAAATGTTGCGCATTTTTGATTGGTTGTTAGCGCGGTTAGCTTGTTTACTGTATTACGTAAATGTCACTGTCACACTGAGCATCTCACTGACTAAAACTCTATATGGAAAAAACCAAACCAAAAACAAAACAACTCCTGAATCATCATTTGACTGACATAATTCTAAGTTGGGTACAAACCTAGCCAACATTTTATATTGTACAAAGGGTTTCCAAAAAAAGTACAACAAAATGCTGTACAATTTTTTAACCACGCTGACAACTGAAAGGAAACGTCTGAGCAACAACAGGAATAGAAGAAATCACTTGTCATCAGTAAAAGAAACAGGATGCTCAGGATCAAAATGTGCACAGATTTAAATAGAAACAGGTCGCTATGTTTATTTACAGCCCAATTACACCATTGTGGTTCAATAATAATTGAGGGTTACTTATGCTTTGCTGAACTGGAAAACAAATTCATAAGCAAAATGTATTTGGGAGGGAAAATGGTTACACCTGTATTCTCCTCTGTCATGCAACACTGTGGGGACACGGACTAGATGAAAGTTTGATCATTTCATTGTTTTGCTTTTGGGGCAAAAACTTTCTCATACACTTGTGGTGTGTCTCAAATCACACACTTCCGTTAGTACACTTCCATGTAGTATACTATGTGCACTATGTACTTATTGGCGTGGTGCGCAAATTTTGACAGGGTAGTGTTGTCAAACCAAACACGTTATCATTCGCGGTACCAAATCATTACAGATTGCTAAATTAACCCAATAAACATAGTGCTGGCTTATATCCACTGAAAACCAAAGTTTCTCATTTTTGTTTTGAAAAAAGTTCCATGTTCAATCGCCATGCACACAGATCCGCAAAAATGACCAAAAACGCTGTAGTTTACATGCCAGGCCAGTAGTTGGCGGAGTGACTTTGTAATAAAACAACACGCGCCTGGGCACATGCGCTTCCTTCTGCAGAGCCGTGTCGTTGTATAACGAGGACTTTAGTCTTGTTAAAATACCCATTATTGGGGAAAACATCAATATAACAGGTGATTCACCCGGGATGAAGATAGTGATTCGTCCATCGTCTGGGAACCATGAATGTCTGTGCTACATTTTGTGCCAATCCATCCAATAGATTCTGAGATATTTCACAGAATAAGTAAAAACTTGACTTTTGGTGAACTTTAGGTGGCACTGAATGAAATGTCAGGAGATCAGCAAAATCAATGGGATCCATTCTCTGGAGATCATTAATGCTTACACAAAATTCTAAAGCAATTCATCCAGCAGTTGTTGAGATATGTCACTTTGGCGGCTAGAGTGGCGATGCATCCTAAAATCATTTTGTATTATGAGTCAAATTTGGATGAATTTGGCAACAAAGACTGCATGTTTTGTCCCAACTGCTGCACTGAAGTGTTCTGAATCCTCTATTTCCTCTGACTGGCTTCTTCTCCACAGCAGTGACCAAGGCAACAGTGGCTAGGGCTCATGTGTATGTGGTTTTAAGAGCTGTCCGTGATGACAGACTGATGCAATAAGTATGTTTTCTCAGAAACAAAGTTGAAAATGACACTAAATATAAAACTGATGGCCATTATGAAAAACCTATAGCATCACAAGATGATCCAGAAGCCCAATGTTTCTATGTTCATAAGCACTAAAGATTTCATTCATCCATCTATCCATCCATGGATGATTTAATTTCCTTAATGTCACTTAAACCTTCGTCATGCAGCTACATTAAAAGGATGAAACCTATGATATTTTATTTACAGGGCAATCTTGCTAACAGAAAATGCTGTGTTGCCATCAAGGTAACAAAAAGTCTTTTTCCCTCCTGATCATCTAAAAAGCTTCGGTGTCACCCTCTGAGTCATATCTCTGACGTGCAGCACAGCGACCTGGTGATTGACTGCAATAAACTCCCTTTCAGACGTATCAGCGAGGACCTTCAAGGAATGAGAAATGTGCTCCTTTCTTTTCTAAAAACAGAGGAAAATTCCCCACAGATCACAGCTGATGGCTCCACCACTGTCACTTTTTCCTTTGCAAGGAGAGGTGGATGAAACGAAAGAACACGCAAACGCCAACTGTCTATTTGATGAGATAAACATTAAAAGGCAGAGACGGAGAAAGAGAAAGAATTAGAGAGCGGGACACAGAGGGAGCTGCCGATCATCCCCGTATGAAACAAGAAACTCTGGCGACAATCTCCCCAATGTCTTAATTAATGGAACAGAGTATCTAATCATGCAAATTGCTCCTCAGCAGGAGAGACGTAAGCAAAGAGACATGAAGGGAGTGAAGGAGCTGAATCAAGCAGGTGATGGACTTGCAGGAGGGACAGGTAGGGATGTGGGAAATTTCATCAGCTTCAGCTTGGTCGTCTTTAATATGAACTCCTCGTTTGAATCATGTGGCTGGACCGCTCTGTGAAGAAGGCAGGAGGTCCAAGATGAAGGCATTTCTGCATCTTACCTACATCATGACCTGCTGGCGAGGCCCTGGCTGGTGTGGACATCATAGAACTCCAGATACACCTTTCATCCTTCTGTTCTTGTATATTTCTGATAAATGCCACATTGCAGGTATAAACTAACAATTTAATCATCAGATTTCCCCAAAATCTCAGTTAACTACAATCAAATCTGCCATTCACGGTGGATCTTCCTGCTCCACGCTCCAAGTTTTTCACTTCACTCTCAGACATGAGTCTTGTTCTTACTTTCCCTGTCCCTCAAATCAAGGTCACGAGACATTGTGGTCCCCTCAAACTGAACGAACCATTTCCTCTTAACACTGACAGCTTGTTTACTGACACCTCTCAACAACAGGAGAGTCGCATCAGGCCGACGTCGTGCGGACAGCTGTTGTCTAATTACATGGAAAAAAGAGTGGCGATGAGACAGAGGGGCTATCTGCATATCAAAGGTGCTCTTCTTGGAACCTTTGAAGATCAAACATCAAACAGGGCTATTCAGGAAAACCAAGGAACAAAGTTCAAGAAGTGAGGTGGCTCTCGACATTTTTATGTTTTAATTCAGAATTTCAGTTTAATTGCATCAAGTGAGGGCACAATTGCCAAATGCCTTGCTGTTTTTTTTCTGGTGTGTCACGTTCAATGTCACGAACGTTCAAGAAAACAGGGTTAGCAAACAGCAGACAGCAGCATGGAGGCCAGTGACAATGTTACGGTGGTGCTGCAAAATAGGCAAAAATTTAGCATGTCTCCATCACAGTAGACTGAAGTTGGAAGTTGTAACCTTTCCGACCAAAGGCAGAAAGCCAGATGTTGGTGGGTTTTTTGTCAAGTGAGACAGGGGCTCAAGATCTATTGTAATTCAATCACTCAAGGCACTCTCAGAGTTGGTCTGGGAGGCATTTGATGTGTCCCCAACAAGGATATAACAGAAAAATACATCTTCAATGCAGGCTGTAGTGGTTGTTTTGGTGAAAGTGCGCCACCACTCGATAATGCCCATTTTTGGACGAAGCGTTAAGTGAAGGGCACTTCTAGAAGGACATATGTTGGATTCCACTGATAGAGGTATCTCCAGCTGTACTGACACAGCCACTGACATGACCGGCAGGGGTGTGGACATAATAATTGTGCACAGGGCCCTCTGACTTTCTAGCAGAAGTGACATAGACAGTAACAAAATCAGAACAGAGGTCATCAGGCAGAGATGCATGATCATGACACAGGTGTGAATGCTGATGCCTCTCAGCTGTCCACTTACGTTCGGATTACTGAATCACATTTTAAAATCAAGAGTCAGTTATGATGACATATACCGTGAGCAATGTTTTGCTTTAATATCGCTTGTACAGCTTTTAGGTCAGTGTTGCAAATCAACAAATAACAATGAACTCCTTTATGGTAATAATCATTATTATCTTATCTTACTATATCTGTAATGACGAAAACTCTGTGTGTGTGTGTGTCTGTTCCATGTTTTTCTCCTCACTGATTTGGTCAATCCATGTGAAATGTGGCACAGTGGTAGAGGGTCATGGGAGGATGCCAATGAAGCAATATTACATCACTTGGCCAAAGGGGGGCGCTATAGCAACTGACTGAAATTGCAACATTTGAATGGGCATATCTCATGTCCAGTATGTCTTAGAGACATGAAACTTTGTACAGAGATGCCTCTCCTCATGAGGAACAATTATTTTTCACTGTAAGTGTAAGTGAAAAGAACAGTCAACAGATTGATTGATAATGACGTTGCAGTCCCATTTTACATATCCTGTGATGTGAGGCAGGGTCCAATGTTAATGACTTTTTTCGTTTTCACAGTCCCAGGCACGTGGGTCACAAATCTACTTGGGCAACAACCCTGTTTTATCTGCCTTGCTCTCAATCTTGCACCAAATTGCGCATAAAGCCGCTGACGTTTCACCCACATCCTCTGAAGCCACCACACTAAACTCCTGTTCCCAGGATTACTGAAATGCTTGCTTGCCCTTCAGCACATAAACTTTGTTTTCACATGCACCTTTTTCCTCGACAGTGTCCGATCGGTACTGAACATGTGCAGCTCTCAACAGAGATGAGAAGGAAGTGAGATGGCTTGCTCCTTAGCTATTTCCATCGTCAGCTCTTGAAAAAGAGTGTTGGATTCTTTTTTACCACTTGCTCGATCGGGCAATGGAGTTGCTCGATTTACTGGCCCTATGTGACATTTTACTTGCCCCAAGTAATCTTTATTTTTGAGTCCTGAAAAGATTTTACCCACAAAGTCCAGCCCTACTCTAACATTGTAGTAAAGGTCCAGGTATAGTAGTAAAAAAATCCCAGTTTAACTATGAGTTACACTACACTACTACACTAAGTACTGAAAGTTCACATTATGATTCCAAGCCATACGTTCCTGCCACCATATAAAACAACTTTCAAGGTGACACAAGCTTTAACACACTGGTGCATTTATGTTTAACTCCAATGTCCTTCCATTTCCTTTTCCTTCAGTTTTATTATGTGCAGAATCTAGAAGTTGCAATAACGTACACATATTTCACAGTTTATTGCTTTGCTAACTGCGGAGAATATACAGTTGGCTTCACTGTGCAAACACCCCATAACAGCTATAAACTCCACATCACAAGTATTATTCTCCTCATTGATTCATACATTTAAATGTTTAATCCATACACGACTGCAAAAAAGACAAGTGTGACAAATGCTAATCACGAGTTTCCAAAGGGGAAGCCTTCCAAAGAACGTTCTTTTAGTTGGGATTCAGTTCACAATAATATAAAACAGAGAAAATCCTCCTATTTGAGAACTCAGCCCCAGCAAATGTTTTAGCTTTTTTTGTGTGGTCTTTCATTTCATTCTTCTCTCCTTGCAAACGCCAACTGTCTATTTGATGAGATAGAATTTAAAAGGCAGAGACAGAGAAAGAGAAAGAATGAGAGAGCGGGACACAGAAGGAGCTGCCGATCATCTCCTCATGGAACAAGAAACTCTGGCGCCAATCTCCCCAATGTCTTAATTAATTGAACAAAGTCACTAATCATGCAAATTGCTCCGCAGCAGGAGAGACGTAAGCAAAGAGACATAAAGGGAGTGAAGGAATGGAATCAAGCAGGTGATGGACGTGCAGGAGGGACAGGTAGAGACATGGGAAATTTCATCAGCTCATGATTCCGCTTGGTCATGGAGCTGGAGCGGTCTGTGAGGAAGGCAGGAGGTCTGAGATGTAGGAATTGCTGCGTCTTACCCAACACTTTGCATCATGACCTGCAGGCGAGGCCCTGGCTGGGGTGGGCATAATAAAACTCAAGATAAGTCTTTCATCTTTGCTTCTCTGATAGGCTATATTGCTAAAGACGGCCATACTGCAGGCATAAACTGACAACTTAATTGACAGATTTCCCAAAAATCTCACAGTGAATTCTAATCAAATCTGCCATTCACAGTGAATCCTTAAAGACCTCCGAAAGCCTGCCTGCTTCACGCTGAATCAGACCTCACACTTCATTCACTTCACTCTCAGACAATAAATGAAAATGTTTAATCTACAAAAGACAGCAGGAAAGAGCAGGAAAGTGTCACAAATGCCAATCACAAGTTCCCAAAGCTCTTCAAAGAAACTTGTTTTGTCCAACCATCAGTCTAAAACCCAGAGGTGAGGTCCAATTTACAATAATATAATACAGAATTATGAAACAGAAAAGAGCCTCAATATGAGCTCTTAACCCAGAACCAGCATTTATTGTTGGCTATTTCTTTGCCCAGTAACTGGCTATATAAGTGACCGCCTTAATGATTAATTGAGAATGAGTCATTCACAAATTGCCACTGAACTAAAAAGTAAGACACCTTTGATATTAATTTTTCTCTGTAAATTTAAACGATAACCTCTGTGTTTTTAAACCTGGCCCTACTGTCCTGTGTTATAGTGGCTACATGACTAATGGGAACAGCAATTTTTGAAATTGGTCCAGTATTGAGTGAGAGGGCTGCAGCTGGCAGCCAGGAAACAGGCTGCAGTGTAACTACTTGGAGTACTTGTGCAGCGTCATTTTATGTACACAAAAAGTGTTGGGTTTTTTTTTTTGGCCACTGACAGGCTCAGATTGTTTTTTTTAAGTGTCTGACAACATTAATGACAAGGTATATCTATGTGGGGATACTTCTCATAAAGAGAAGGACCATATTTAAAAAAACAGAAACAGCACCGAATCGCCATCGCCAGACCAGACTCCAATGAATAAAAGGCATTTTTATTATTGTTAAACACACTTCACAAAACAAAATTCACAAAAAAACATCTTCATAAGTCTTTTCTCTGTTCCAACAATCACCAACTCTGGTTTGGTTGGAATTAACCTATAATTCACTCATATAGATGTCAAAGTATGCTGGTTCTATACATGCTAAAATTACTGTTTTATTGAAAGGGAGTCTGGTGGGTTTGGAAATAGAGATTTTGTTGGTGTTTCTGGTTAAACAAAAAGGATCTTACTCTTTAAAAAAATGGACTGTCTCTGGAGAGATCATTTTTATAAGTTGTCCAACACTTGTAATGACAACTTGAGCCTGTCAGTGGCAAAATTTGACGGTGCACAGATGCCCTGAATGGTTATGTTACAGCCTGTTGCGGCACTGTTGACTTCAATGCTGGACCAGTTTGAAAAGTTGTTGTTCGCATTAGGGCACACGTATACTGGCTGCATGGCCAAATGTACATAGTGTGCTGCGCCTGTGTGTATACTTGCTGCAGCACGGTCGTTCGTCGACGCAGCCAAAACACCTGATACTGGTGGTCTCCGCTAGGAGCAGACCACAGCACTCAGACACAGAGGTCGCAAAAAGAATGTAGGATGTAGTAGGCT
This sequence comes from Epinephelus awoara, assembly GCA_035609425.1. Taxonomy (NCBI): domain Eukaryota; kingdom Metazoa; phylum Chordata; class Actinopteri; order Perciformes; family Serranidae; genus Epinephelus; species Epinephelus awoara. The sequence continues at coordinate 22,778,280 of CM069314.1, read as the reverse complement.
ATCATCAGAGATGGTATGTGCGGCCCGACATCACGTTCACGGTCTCTAGAGGTCTACTTCACACGAGCACCTCTAGTGTTCATGTCAATATTGCATCTTGCGCACGCGTCACGTTACCACGCATCAAAGTGAGCGGGCTACGCACCAAGCCATGGCAAAATACGCATGGCAGCCATGATGCGTACGTGCAAGTGTTGTCTGCAGCAAGTATTAGTCACTTAGACACAAAACACAATCCAGGTTGAAAAATAGTGAAGTTGCCTTTTAATGGCAAATCTGTTAAGTGCTTCAACTAAATTATTTTAATTATCATTTGCCCAATATTAACATATTATTTTTGGCCCTTAAAATGACAACTTAATTGCTTGTTTTGTCCAAAACCAAAATATATTTAGTTTTATATCACAGAAAACTAAGAAAATCAGTAATTGTTACCATTTTAGAGGCTGGAAGCTGCACATTTTTGGGTATTTTGCTTTAAAAAAATTAGGTTATTGATAATCATTTATCAAAATAGTTACCAATTAATTGTCTGATTGTTTGATTTCTATTAATGTTGTAAACATTTTTCAGACTCATCTTCCTTCCTGGCTTGTAGACAACCAGCACCTAAAAAAAAAATCACATCTGCTTTCCATCCTTCCGCTCTATAATACGCACCAGAGTTCACTAAACAGCCATTTTATTATATGTGACTACAACATCTCAGTGAACATCCCATTACAAAACTGGAGCATCGCTCCCTGTGTAAACACTCGAGTGTGACTTTCAGTCTGCCGCCCTGCCTCGCTGCCTCTCTGAGGCTGCATGGACCAAAGTCTGAGGGGATCAGCTCATAATCCCCGGCCCCTTCAGGCACCGGCACAACAGATAAAGGCATGGCATCGGTTTGAGATCACATCCCTCTGTGTGACCTGTAAAACCCAGCGAGCTGTCTCGCGCCAGTCAACAATGATGCACTTCAGAACGCAGGCATCTGGGCGGGTGAACATGGCACGGCGGGGAAGCTTAGCGGTGGGGAGCGAGGCATGAAAACAAACACCTAGCAGTCAGTCGCAGTCACATGAGCATTTAGAACAAGTGTTTCCTCTGAGAAACAATCATGCTGTTAATCAGGTTATCGCCCTCCACTTTCCTCGCTGCTAAAAATAGGCCCCTTTTTACCTCTTTAGCTTCGAACCTACAACGGAAATCTTTGAGTTGTTCTGACATCATGCTGCTTAAGACATTTATATTTCATTTAAACCAGGAAATAAAGAGAATTACTGATTGGGAGGAATTTGACAGGCACATCGCTGGCCTATATGCATAAAAATATGATGCAACTCTGTGCTCGTCTTTCAGATGCCATGTTACACATCCCTGCATAGGTGTGCATGTGAGAGACGAGCGGCGTGATGGGGAGAGGAGACAGAGTGAGATGTTACAAGTTCTCTAATTATTTCAGTGTGCTTGCCGTGACACTTGACAGACCTTAATTTCACCATCCTCAAACTGCTACACTGCTGCAGTCGTATCTGTCGACTGTGCACATTATATCCAATTTTAATACACGCCATTCAACAAAGCCTGTTGCTCTAAATATTCTGCTTCTTCACGATAAGAAGAAAAAAAAGGGAAATCTGCCACTTTGCAACAGTTTCCTGCCCCAAGAGCTTATTGCACACAGGAATGTGGATAATAAGGTGTCATTGTTGGTGTTTTCTCTCCGTGCATCCGCACTCGTACGTGTGCAGATGTCAGTGTGTGTGTCACTGAATGCTTGTCTTTATTTCACACTGATTGGCGCTTCTCCTGGCAACAGCCCAAACAGCCTTTGCTCCACTAAACGCAAGTGGAGCTGCTGGTGGAAGAAAGACGACAACTCTGGGGGGAGCGACATCTTGTGACAACTCTGTCACATTATTTCATCATCGACCATCGATCCAGGAGTCTCATTAGGTCCTTTCTGACAGATAAAATCACATTTCCAGGACAGATCGCGGTGTGATGCGGCTGCATGTCCAGGTCAACAGAAAAGTGTGGGAACACAGCTGGTGGAATTTTTTAAAACTGTCGCTACTACATCTTCGGTTGCAACTAAAGCATCTGGAACGGATTATATTCTGTAATTGCTTGTGATTTATTCACAAGAAGCAGAGCAGCTGACTCCAACAGCTCCACCAAGGATTGTGTTGTGCATGATTTGTATTCCTTCCCATGGACATGCAAACTGAAAATTTGGGCAAAATGGAGCTAAGCTGAAAAGAAGTCTAGTCTGGAAGGCACAAAAACGCTCATACACTCACATACAACCACGACCGCCCTTGACACATGGCTTGAGATACACGGAGGACATCTGACAGAAGATGTAACAGCCTGCCTCTTGTGCACCCCCCCCCCACAGCCCCCCTCTCCTTCCACCATCAGCGGCACACAAATACAGCCACAAACGAACATCTGCAGCACAGAAAGACACATTCATTTGTCATGCGCTGCAGCCTTCCATCACGACAGGGATCACAACTGAAACAAGAAGGCCCAGATGTAAAATAAAGCTGCAGAGAGAAGTCTAAAGAGCAAATGGAAGTTTCATTGTATGATCAAATTTTTTTTTGCATGTATCAAGCTTCAAAGTCTTCCTATGATTGAAGATGAAATCACAACAGCACCCTGTACACAGACGAATGTGTAACACACATGCACACAGAGCAAATCCCAGTGGTGCAGAGGGCTGGAACCCCATTTGATCTCCGAAGATTCCTGAGCTGCAAAATCTTAAATATTTATGGACTTCAACTCAAATACTGGAGCTCATGCTCAGGCTCACAAGGAAAAGAACCTGAGAGGTTTCCTAATTAAATTAATCACACTGTAAACATGCTCACAGGCTCAGAGTTCACCTTTTGATAGAGAACAAAGCAAAAAGCACAAAAGATGAATTCTCAAAGGGTAATCAGGGACGTGTTTCACACTGCACATTCATTACAGCATAACAGGTATCTTTATTACATTATTACTTTCTAATTAAGGAGCCATTAATGTTTGTAAAAAGCTTTCCATTTTCTTTTTATCTATGCAGCGCTGCTACAGAGCACATTTCAAAATAAAAGGTGCTGGGGTAATTAAAGAAGTAATAAAACGCAACAGTCTCGGACTGACTCATCCCAAAAGTTACACCTACAGACACCTCTTCACAGTTAGATGTCACTCACACATCCATCGATCTGACATTGCTGAAACTACATTATATGCTGCTGGAGTCCCACACTAAGCTCTGGCAAACAGACCCACTGTAGGAGTGAAACCAAGGTGCTTAAAGGAAGCTAGCTGTTGAATTAAGGGTATTTTTTATCACCTGGACAAGGCTGGGTTAAAGTGCACCTAATGATATAATGCTAACTGTCTATCATTCACACATATCACATAGCACCACACAAAAACATTATATCCTGGCAGTGTCTGGCCTGATGCTGACAGATGAATCTCCAGAGCATCCTCACCATTTTGAGCCAATACGTACATTAATTTTTATTTCACTGTCTCCCTGCTCTTTAGCTTAGGAGCTCCTGGATTTCTTCGCCCCGCTCTGTCTCTCGACACTGACTCTCCTGTGCTCGGCATCCAAATTTGGGTTTCCTCCCACCTTGTCTATATAACAAGCTGTACATTCAGAAAGTTATGCAATGCGGCCCATTTGTAGCCTATGCAGTGCACAATGGAGTTTTGCATTTTGTCTGTTGCAGAGAGGTAAATCTAGCCATATCTCCAGTACCTGTACCACAGTCTACAGACACACGTAACTGTGTGCACTTGTGAAATACTGCGCCTGTTAATCTAAGTGGCAATTAGCTAACCACAATATCTAGATGTCTTTAATGTCAGAGCATGCACAGCAGGCTTGCATTAGATCTCCAGGCTGCACGATACCATCTCTGTCATACAATTACAGGGCTGCAGCTAACAGTTATTTTTTAATTACAAATGAATGTGCTGATTATTTTCTCAATTCTTTGATTAATAAAACTTTCAGTCCATTAAATGTCAGAAAATATTCAGGATTGGTCGGAATTGCTTCAAGACCAAGGTGACATCTTTAAATTGCGTGTCTGACTCACAATCCATAACCTGAAGACAGTCAGTTTCATATCACAATCACAAAAGACAAAGGGAGCAAATCCTCACAATTAACAAGCTTTAACTGGGTAATAATTAACATTTTTGCATGGACTAAAAGTTATTTATTTGCTAATTAATCTATTGTCTGCTAATACATTTCCTGGTGCCTTCTGGACCATCATTCTCCATGAGTTTAGACTTCATACTGTGCATCAGCGCAAACATCACCTGCTCACCATGAGTCAATAATATAGACCAAACTGTGTATTCACTACAGTAAATGTGTGAGTGTGCGTGTGCGTGTGTGTGTGTGTGTGTGTGTGTGTGGACAAGTTTCACACCAAGCAGCACTTTGAGCACAAATCCTTCTCATCATAATTTGCATTTCCCCAGTATAAGGTGATGGAGTCTGACTGAAGTGCACTGAACCCAAAATGACTGTTTTCATTATTAATAGCGACCTCATAACCTTGGTGAGTCGACACATCTCTGGGTAATGTATGCTAACTTGAGCAGGATGAATACATTACAGCAGACAACAGAGCAGGTGCAGGGATGGCTCTCCAAACTAATACTAACACTAATCAGGCGGCGTGCAGCAGGTCACTTTGACTTCCTGTTAGTAAGGTAAGTTCACCACTGAGAGACTGAAATACAGAGAATAAATATAATATTGCAGAAGACACAGCAGCGGCACCTTTAAATTTGGATTTCACTGTCTGCTTTTCATGCACATTATAAGTAAGTTAAATCTGCATGCACACAGTTTAAATGGCGCCGGGTGCATCTTGAAATACATGAAGCACAGCCCAATATTCGCAACTTGTATCGAGCGACATCAGCATAAAGAAAATGTCCTCGCACGCATCACGTAGCTCTAAATGACGCCGTGTAAACTTACAGCGGTGGTTGCGACGCTTCCCCTTGTACATGGTCATTATGTACGGGTCCAGCTTTGCGCTCTTTCTGATCCTCTCTCAGGTGCGACAGACACACAGAGCGTCGGGACTTTCGGCGAGCTGCGATACTTTCTGAGCAGAAATAAATTAATTGGCCCTTCAGACGGAGGATTGGAGGCGCTGCTTGAGCGCGGATCATACCACTGCTGAGGGACGGGAGAGGGGGGGCCGGGATACAGAGCATCTCATGCACACTCGCAGCAGCAGAGTGCCAGTCACATATTAGCGAAAATATGAAGCAAAAATCAGAAAATGAGGGGAAATATAGCCATGATTTAATAAAAAAAAAAACAGCAGAGTACTCGAATTATTGATTTCCATCACACATCTTCCCTCATTATATATGACTTTAGAAAAATCTGTTTGGATTCACCAACTGTGTCAAGAGTTCTTCCCCTCAAGATTAATTTATTTGTTGTTTTGACCTAATTTTATCATCATAAATCAACATTTTCGAGCCTTACTTTTCTGTGCTGATTATATCAGCTAAAATATTCCTTCTCCAGCTGAATGAACCAGCTTTATAAGGTTTTCATGTTTGCACTTTTCTTTACACAGAAATTGTACATACAAGTTATATTATTGGTCCGGGTTACTCATCAAATACATACATTTGTTTTATGTATATTATATAGTCATGACTATCCGTTTAAAATGATTTATTAGTCTTTATTTAAAAAATGACTCACCTAGTTATAATTTTAGTAGGGCTGCTCCCTAATAGTCGACCAGAAAGGTAATTAGCAAGATTTCATTGGTCACTTAGTTGCAGGAAAAAAAAGTGAAACTCTATTAGGAGCTGTGCCCTGTCAAAATAAACCAAAACCTATATGACTGAATCATGTGGGAACCCAGCTAACACTTATATGTGGGGCCCATTTTGGAAGTAAATGAGTTGATAAATTGGCCCCATATCGGATAGTTCATAGGTTCCATATTGGCCCCATGCCAACTGCCCACATGAGTGGTTTTACCCAAGTGGGCCCAAGATAAGATGCCCATTTTGGGTCCATACCCACTTGGTAACCAGGTAGCTCCAGCACAACCCATGTACAGCCCACTTGGGTAAACCCACCAATGTGGGCAACTGGCATGGAGTCAGGTCATTTACTGACCACATGGGGCCAACATACAAATGTTGACTGGGAAGTTGCCACACTCAGCAGTCAGATTTTAGGAATTAAATTAACATTGTAAACATGCTGGTGACTAGTCGACTAATGGCCCTAAATGACAACTATTGGTTGACTAGGAATATTCTAAGTCAGGGGCTGACCAAAATTTTCAAAAGGAAAGAAAAAGGCTGCTACAAAGGGTGATTCAAATGCTTTGAATTCCCAAAGCTTCAATTGTTGCCATGTTGATCTCCAAATCAGTATTGAATAGCCTACTTTTTTTTATTTATACCACTGCCTCAAAAATCCCAAACAGAGTAGTCCAGGAGTGATGTTTTTCTGAGGTTGGATGCAGAAGCTAGCCTCGCCCTGGTTCCTTCGTCACAAAGCTAACGGGATTTTTCAAGTGGAATTTGGATTACTGCTGAAAATAAGCTCTGCAGCAAACAAACGTTTACGACACTAACACCCTGCAAAAAAGTGGAGTGCAAAAATGTTAACTTACTTCTGGGTTTTAGGACTTATTCCTGGTGCACTCTATGGTACATGACTTAAAAACAGTAATCCAACATTATTCATTAGGCCTCATAGATTTTAGATTTATGTTATGGCACTCAAGATACACACAGTATGTCCAAACAAGGCTATAGACATGGGTGTAAATGTCAAGGGTGGAAGCAGGGGACTCGTTCCCTTCAATATTTGAAACGTGCATTTGTCCCCTCCCAAAAAAATCATAAAAATAGCTGAGGGCACACTGAAGGCACAGATGAATGAATAATAAAATCACCAGAATGCAGGAAATTAAGTGTTTGAGGCCCCAGATTTTTCATGTGTTCCGCTCAATGTTGAAACAAAACCTATGGCCTGCAGTGTGTAGTGCAGTGTGAGACTGCACTAAGCACACTTGGCTCGAAGCTACATGCTAAGATACTTACAATAACAATGGTAACATGTTGATGTTTGCAAGGTATAATGTTTACCACGTTCACCATCTTAGTTTAGTCTTAATATTTGCTATTTAGCGCTAAACTCAAGCTGAGGCTGTTGGTGATGTAGTTTTGCATATACTTGCTCAAGGACTTGACCTGATGATGACAACAGATAAAATCGGAGGATCACCGAGGTTATTGAAATTCAACATGAGGGGGGAAATAAATGTCTGTATGAATTTTCATTGCAATCCATCCAATAGTTGTTGAGATATTTTGGTCTGGCTGACATTGCCGTTCGGCTAAAAAAAAAAATGCAAAATGAGTTGGCACTATGTCATCCAAGTGTACTCTGATACTTGCTATTCTTCAAAATTGCTTCAAATGTATTCTGACTTTCTGCTGGGAATAATTTAATTCTGATTCACTCGTAGTACACAGACTTTAGACTTTCTGCCAATCCAACCTCTGAAAGAGGACCAAAGTCTGGAATCAAGTACCGTCTGTGACCTTGAAGGTTTTCTGTCTGGTTCATTTCATAAAGCAGTGGAAGATCCTTTTTCTGTATTAAAACAAGAAGGAGGTGGCATCCAGCAGCAAGCCACTGTCTGATTATTATCTCCCTCTGTATGTGCATACAACGACATAGGCATAAAAATAATATTCCACTCCCTCCACAACCTCTGGGTACACTCGAGAAAAGGTGCATCTCATCTTACTTGCAAAGGGGATTGTGTTGCTACGGAGACAAGGATAAGGAAGCTGCCTGGATGTTGATTTTGTGCGATCCATTCCACTATATTACATTATTGTTGTGTGGGTTGAATAACAACACTTTTTTTTTTTTTTTTGGGCTCGAGATGAATTGTGCAGTGGAAACAAACAACTTTGAGAGCCAACTGCATGGAAGTAGCAGGAATTTAATCAATATTGCCCTCCTCTGAAACTGCTGCTGCTCTCACATGCTCCAGAATGACAAATTGTTTTTACTGGAAAACATAAAAAAGATAAAATCCCACAAAGTTTTGTGAAAATCAAATAAATAACATCCAGTAAATGTGATTACTGGTTTATGGGTTATAGGTCGAAGCAATTTGTTTTAAATTTACAGTTCTTTACATTTTAAATGCACAGGAAAACAAATTGGAAATTATGAACATGTAACAATCATCAGCAACCAGTAACAAGAAAAATATGTATTTGAAAGATAGCAGGGACATCTGGTGTCCGTATTGGATTAATACAACAACCAGCCTCAAGAGTACAACAGGAAGCTTGTAGTCAATATGTTTCACAGATTCCCTCATGATTAATGCTCTTACTGTGCTTCATTTTGTGACTTGTGGCTTGGTTTAGTACTTCCTGACTCAAGGTGTTTTTTAAATGAGCATCAGACACACTAAATCTCTCCATTAGATTTTTTTTTTTTTTTTTTACATTTTCATTTTCGTAAGTATTTAGATTTTTTTTCCCCAAAAAAAGTATGCAGGGTTGAGCAACGTTGTAGCGAGTAGAAATGGCAGTGCTTCTTTTCTCCAAATAGTTGTGATATTTCCAATGAGGTGGAATTTAAAAGTGCTGTATTGATAGCAAAAGAAAAAGAAAAAATAGATTTCCTCAAGTTTTATAGTGTGTTTCACAAAACTACAGAGGATTAAATATGAGCATCAAAACCTGCTCAGTCACTGCAGGTTTAATACAAATAGTCAATGTTACACCTCAGTAAGGCTGAGATACTTTCAGATACACTGACATGAGTGAACCTTCTGTGATCTCTGAGGCTATTAAAGCAGCTATAATCAATCAGCAGTGGATCAAATGACTCTGTGCAGGGTGAACTTGTAGACATGTACCCTCAAAGCATCATGACCCAGTTTTGCAGTTCACCTCAAGTCCTCCAACTCGTACGACCCTATAAGTCATTTGTTCCTACCCTCTAATACAACCCACAGGAGCATTCGCTTAAACAGTGCCTGTACTGATGTCATAGAAAAGGTCATATATGAATGTTAAATGCTGCAGTCGCAGATGCACCAAAACTACTTTGTGAGGCATAGCACACAAACATCATGTGACATTTGAAGTTAAATAATAGGAGTTACTCAACAGTGACTATCAGTTTTACACAGAACACAAACAGTGGCCTCCTGGGTGAAAGTCTTGTGTTTTTTGACCCATCTGACACCTCAACCACCTCCCTACATGGACCTTCTAACTCTTTATACTACATCACCTGACTTCCCTATTTGCTCCATCATAATTACTACAGCCCCTAAAGAGTGCTTCCTAACAATAACACAAATATTGGGCATAATAAGTTGCTTGTACGTGGAACCTATGTGGTTGTATTTTGGTGAAAAACAGTCTCCTTTTTTTAGCATCTTTCAGCTCAATGTTTTGTTTTTTGTATTTTGGCCGTCCATATGTTATGATATTTGGAGCCAGAAGTGACCACATATGAACGCACAGTTGTCATGAATGGGGAAATTAGCTATAGAGACCAAAACCATTTTTATACCAGGTTGTAAACATGTTTTCTGCTGTAAAGTTGGCCATTTTTACATTGGTGTTTAGGTAGATTGACTCACTTTGGAGCCAGCCTCAAGTGGCCATTCAAGGAACCTCCACGTTGGCTTTATGCTTCAACCCTGGAGGTTGGTTTAGACTCTCACTTTGGTTCCAATTATCTTCCCAAAGGACCACAGTGCTGTCATGTTCCCACAGTTACTATCCATCACTGCTCATAATATTTTAATGCCGCTCCTAAAGAGTCACTGTTATTTCCCTTGCTACTGCACCACAGGGCTAGTTAAATCTGGTTTGTTCGATCTGAATTAATAATACAAGTGCTAAATTTTCCTTAGTAGCAAAGGAAGATTGAAGAGAAATTACCAACTTGATTTACCTTGGATGTGACGATTTCCTCAAGAGGAATATACCACGATTCTAGGAACCTCGTGAAGTCTTTAAAGCGCTGAGCACATCATTACCCTTTTTAAGATACGGAGAGCTTCGTAGAAGAGGTACATGCATCAACCTGATCTAAAGTGCTCGGCATTCTCAGACAATCTCTGCTGGCATTTGAAACACACTCCCTGTTAACAAATGACCCTCATTTAGAGCCGAGATGGAGGGATGCTGCGGATGCCCACGGGGAAGATTTTCTACATGATGGATATAAATCTGCTCAAGCCATCACATCTCATTGGCCTATGACTTACAGCCTCTCTTAGCTCATTAGACAGGCACTGCTTTTGGCACTGAGTAATTGCAAACGTATCTAGTGTGTCAACTGCTGCAACTGCTTAGCAGTCTGTGACAGCAAATCGCCTCTCTTTGCTAGTACTAAGCTCACAAAGCCTGAACGACTCATTTGTTTGGAGTCGGTCCAATTCGACAGACCGGTGTCAAGGTGTCAAAGTATACAAAAAACACAGACATACTCAAACAAACTCTCTCAGGCTCCGAGGCTGTGATGAAACAGCACATTTTGTTCATTTAAATTCTCGGCATTCACCATGAAAACTGCCCAAATAATCTCTCATGCACCTTATTATACATTATACCTTATAGTGCCACATTATTGCCTCATTAGCAGTGATTTTGTCTACATTTCATGACTTTTTAACTTAACTTCTCCTAGTTTATTCATGCAGATTTCCCCTTAACTACTCAAAGGGGCAGTGTGGTCAAAGTAAATGTGTGAGAGAGAACAATAATCCCCTGGGAGAGTTTTTAAAGGAGAAAACAGGCATCCTATGTACACACACACACACACACACACACACACACACACACACACACACACACACACACACACACACATTGCTACTAGTTACCGAGGACCTCCCATGAAAGCAAAAAGCTGCAAGAAAACCTCTTAACAGGTTTTCAACAACAACATCCCTGTGGTTCAAGTGTTGACTGCAACCCAAACCTGGGAAGGAAAATAGCACACTCTAGTGGCGAACAAACAGCATGACAGCAATAACCACTTCCTACTGAGAGATTTAAGAGGAACATCTACACTAAAAATATAATCTACAGTATATTGCTGGCTTGATGTGTGCAATTTCTTTATAAGATAAAAACCAAAGAGACAGATGTGTTGACAATGAAAGCAGCTGTGGTGCATTTCTGGCTGATTAAACCCCACTGTATATTTAAATAAATCTCCTTTACACACTGTGTCTTTAAGGAGTCAGTGTCAGAGGCCAATGCAAGAAGTCTGTCACATCATGTTTGCTCATTTTTTTTTCAGTTTACATTATGATTTCATTGTGTGAAATCACAGAGACAAAACAATGTAAATTCTGTTTTAGGGAGGATTGAGCTTTATTCAGAAATTGCCTAGCTATCTTCATTGATATATCCTCATGAGACCCAAACTTTTGCTTCGTATACATTTTTGATTTCTCCTAGCTATTTGGGATCAGAAGGATCTGAGAAGTATACAAACTATACATAGTTAATGATAATAAAGTTCCAATGCCCAATGAGACTATTATGTTACACTAATCATAAATAGTTTCAACCATAAAATGTGATCAGCTTTTGGACCTTGTTCACTTCTGTGTCGGGGTTGGCTGCAGACTGACTTGGCAGAGATGGCTGCCATCTTGTTTTTACATGGATTAGTGTATTATGCTCTTACCACCACTAGGTGGCACACAAAACTGTCCGCAAACAGGGACAACAGGTCTGAGTAAAGTAGAATGAAGTATAAGGTCAAATAAACCCAAAATGTGATGTCCACCTACAGTATGAGGACACAGAGTCTCAGCAGGATAAATGTAGATCAGTCATCTGTTTTGTTTTTTACTCTATTCGAGATCATATGGGGGCTGAAGTCTATCTCAGCATGCCTTGGGCAGGGAACCAGCTGGCTGCCAGTCTGTTACAGAACATCAAATACAGACAGAAAACAAACACACACGACTGCAATATAGGTATGTTGGATTCTCTGGTAAAGAGATGTCTCTGGACTATGAGAAAACTGGAGTAATGGAAAAAAGATCAAGTAAAGAGAGAGGAAACACAGGGGAAACTTGACTGTGCCTCTAAAATCCACCCATTGTACACGTGTTGTACATTTTTGATGTATAATATCAATGTTTCTAAAGTGACATAGATTTTGAGGTAACTTTGATATCAGGAGGTGACATGTCATCTAGGTGAGACGGCTGTGTTTTAGTGAGTCAACTGCTTGCTGTTTTCCCACTGGGAATACTGCCACATCAAGCAGTTGATTTTTTACCAAGACATTGCTGCATTTCCATTTGGGATTATGCTCCTAAATCTGTGTTTTTTAAGCCTAAACATTTTCTTTTTCTAACCATAACTAAGTGAATTTGTGCCTAAATATAACAGCAGCGTTATTGAAATGTAAAGTCTCAGCGTATCTGCTACATAATAATGTACAAATGTAATGTATCTGTGGTTTGTAGAAAGGTACAATGTCAACATTGTGTTTGTTGACTGGGTTGCTAAAATCCACAAATCGTAAGCAAGTAAACAGGTAAGTATGTAAGCATTCTTTTTTGTTTAAAATTTCATTAAAATTAGAAGAATTTTTGATTTTAGAAATAAATTGCTAACCATTGTTATTTAATCATTCATCTTTTCTTACACCACACTCAAATCGCATTTATCAAGCATGTATCACCTCAAGTAAACCCTCACTTGGTGTTTTTTAGGCCTAAATCTGCATTATCCCTTCCTCCTGCTTGTTCCCTGTCTCTTCTTCCCCCCTCCTCCTCCTCCTCTCACTCATTCTGTCTGTCTCTGCTCTCTGTCTCCATCTGCCAGGGTCAGCAGAGTGCAAAGAATCACATTAAGAAGTATTCAAATGTTGAACTAGTCACAATTGCTATTCATGCAGGCATTAAAGGCTGCCAAATCTAATTCAGCTCAGACGCTATCAGTGCCACGGCCGTTCACCCCGTCGGCAGAGATAATACAAGCCACACAGGGAGGCGGCGGTTTGAAGAAACCTGATACACAGGCAATAATGTCTCCTGCATGTAATGGAGCAACAAATGATTGAGCCATTGCCCGTACTGTAGAAGCAAAGATGCAACAAAGCAGATGGGTTTTACTTCATTTTTGATTCTACCTACTGCATCAGAGATAAACAAGGCTGTGATTTCTTTGCCATGAGTTGGAGAGTGACACGCATAGAGTAGAGTGATTAATACGCAGAGGATGACACATAGCAGCTTTTTGGTTTTCAGTGAAAACCTTTATGAGACACTTCAGACACATTGTCATACTGTATGGTCTACATCTGTGACTGCTCAGGGGACTAAACATTGGCAGCGCTGTTAACATATCTGCTCTCACTACTGATCTTCAATATCAGCATTTCTGTACTTTCTAATAACATCACAGACCTGTTTTACTAAATCTAACATGAAGTTTGCAAATCAGAAACACTTTCCCAACTAATTGGCTGCAAAGAGTCAAATCCAAACAGGAGCCAGACGCAAACACCAAAGACTTTTTAAACTTTTGCCAACTTGAACCACCAAAAACTTTACATTTCACTGACTTTTATACATATTCATGAAAAGGCAACACCTGTGTGTAAAACAGAAAGGTCTGCATAACGCCAAACACAGTTGGAAATACAGTTCATTTACGTACCCATGATAAATACATCAAAAGCATAAGGTTTTTTAATCAAGTATACTTTTGCAAATAAAACCAGAACTACAACTGACTTATATTTCTATGTCATGGGGAGCACAGAGGGCACCATCGGACACACACAAGTCATATGCAGCATTCAGCAATTACATATAAAAAGTAATAGAGACAAAAATTCCCATACTGTAATATAACAAAATAGAATTTAACAGGGCTCCTTTTAATAGTCAGGTCTTCACAATTAACTTATTTTGCCACATCAGTGTCACACTTGATTGGATACTATGTCTGCAGAAACATTCTTTGCATGTCTGCCCCTTCATGTATCAGTCCACAGCTGCTATGTACAAGCATCTCCTGTTGTGTCCTGAAGGGGTCACTGTTGTAAAAATTCATCCCAGAGATGCCCCCCCCCTTTTTTTATAAACTGTAATAAAAATGCTAGTTGAGATGAAAAAAAAAAAAAAAGATTATGCCAACATTTGCAAAGAAGAAATTGCTCTGTACATTAATTTATAGTGTGTATTTTTGTCAGAACATTTTTGTTGTCATATTCATAGACAGTTGCTGACTGTGATGAGATTTGAAAATATGAATTCAGAATAGAAAATGTGTGTTTCCTGCTGTACAAAACGGCCATACATACACGAGTAACAATGTTGTTAATGACTTCAAAAAGTGAATTAAGTTCTGTAAATAAGACTGAAGCTAAGGTTCAAATTACTTCCTGACAGCCTTTATTTTGGTAGTCGCCTTTTTTCTTTGATTCCATGGCTTTTATTTTGACGCCTTCTATGTATATATACTTGATATAGTACTTATGGATTACAGTTATGTGCACATAGGTGAGAGCTAATTCTATTTATTTGTGTGCTTTGTAGCTCTTCTGGTGTTTTCTGAGGAAATGGTGATGACGGCTCAACATAATTAAAGACCTCTGAAAAACATCAGTATGCTTCACCAGTGTCTGACCTGATTCTCTACAAATGTCACGCAGAATTATGACGTCAGGAAACTGACTCAGTGATGTCAGCTACACAGCAATTTATATCTGAAGTTAGCAAAAGTTAGCTACCATAAGTGGTTGGTCATGTATATATGGTCTTGTATAACAGCGCGCGCGCGCGCGCGCGCGCGCACACACACACACACACACACACACACACACACACACACACACACACACACACACACACACACACACACACACACTCACTTATGACTGCAGCCCTTTGTAAACAAGTGATAACTAAATCCGAAATTATTCCATCCATAAATAAAAAGTAATATTATCGCTTGTCATTAAAGTCATACTATGTAGGATTTTCCTAAAAAACAGTGTATAGACTCATACAGAAGTAATCCCTCTCAATCATCACTTATGACCCACCAGATGTGACAGTGTATTTTTCTGCAGAGACTTTGCCCTCTGACTTTTCTTATTTTCCTCTTATTTTATTTGTTCGGGGCGTTTATGGGTGTGTATCCCCACAACGCTCAGGAGAGGCCAGCGCTTTATGAAAAGGTAGCGACCAGGTGCCAGACTGTAAGGGACAGGCATCGAAGAGACTAGGCGCAGGAAATAAAAGCAAATTAGGTGAGGCGAAACGCAAAATGAGAGTAAATCTGGGCTTGGCTCTTAGTATACCTTTAAAACCTCTATAACATCTCTGTTTATGTTTTTAAATTTGAAGAACAAACTTTACGTGCACTAAAATGGCAGGATGTGAGTGTAAATCAACGTCTTTAAGACCAATATTGGAACCCAGTTTGATGACAATGTACAGATATCTGTTCATAGAGACTAAGATGTTTCAGTTGATGTAATGTATGACATGCCCCTCTGCCTCCTGGCCTTCAATATGATGTGTATTAAATCCAGTTGCCCCAGGATCCAGACTTGTCCAGTTTTGAGGAGGCCACACATGAGCACACTAAGACATCATCATTTCCTCTTAACAGCAAAGAGGCAATTTAAGGAACTGAGGCCAATTAGAAAGGCATTTACTCAGGAAAAAGGTATTTTAGGAAGAAACTGTTCCAGTGCACATAAATCTGTGAGGCATGATTGTAACTTAATGCACACTGTATTGGTTCTGACAGTCAGAAGTGGTAATAACTGCTGTGTACCACAGTGTGGTGCTCAGTGACCATACAGTGGGAAAGACTTCTGTCTCCACACACACTTCTGACTCCATGATCTTCATTTAATCCATGTACGAGGAGTCGAGACTGACACTGTCGTGACCCATCATCTCAAACCAAATGAACACTTGATGAATTTCCCCTTTTGTTATAACAAGCGCTCGTCTTGGCCGAGCCTCAAATTCCATTTGACAGGACGGCTCCCACAACTCAAAGTAATGAAGGCAGCCCATCTTCCCCTGTTAGATGAGGTGCATAAATACAGACACAGCTCATTAATAATTCTGTCACACAGGTAGGCTATGGAAAAAAAAGATGACACACTTTACAGCTCAAGCACTCCGAGTCCCAGAAGCTTCAAGTCCCACTTAGGTATGTTCACACAGTGTAACCTGAAAACTAAGATGCTGAAGACCTTGGTACTGATTTTACATTATGTAGGACTGTTACAGAAACCTGCTTATCCATCTTTCATGTGTTTAATTCTTGATCGTCTTGTGTGAGGAGTCTGTATGAAACTGCCTCATATTTGCCAACAAATGTTCCTCCTTTTGTATAATAATGATTACCTTGGCAACTTGCTTTCCACTTCTTACTTCTCCACCAAGGCTACAGGCTAATAAGGATGTGTGAACAAGCCACGAGGAATTGTCAAGGTCAGGCATGCATTTCAAGCCAGCTGCTACCTATTGAAGACAACCCCTCCCTGTGTGTATAAAGCTTGCATTTGTCAATTATTCCTTAGTGACATGGAGCAGACAGCTGTGTGTTGTGCTTCCTCTCCCTCAACAGCTGCAGCAGACGTTAGGTCATTCTGACAGCTCAGTACAGTGTGCACCTTTTTATTGAGGCTATCTTCTTTGGCCGTGGTGGCTGCAGGTTTGATTACAATCCATGGCCCTTTGCTGCATGTCATTCACCCTCTAATAAAATCAAATACAAGTCAAAAATGATCCAAAAATCTAACACTAATGGTCGGTTTGTAGTAAAGGTACCAGCTCTAGTTGAATCACAGGAATCATCCCAATCAGAACATGCAGGGTATTGATGGAGTGGAGTAGAGCATTACGGTAAGAGAAAATGAAGAGGCAGAAGCCATCAGGTGCGCAGTACAAAGAAAAGAAAAAGTAGAGGATGAAATTGGCACAGGGTGACAACATTTTTTGATGCTCCAAGCAATGTCAATCAGACTTTGGACTTTCAACCAGAAGACTGCTGTTCGTGTCCCTTTTAAAACAAAAGTTAATTGAATTATTTTAAAACAACATAGTGTGCTAGTATGTGTAGCATATGTATGTTACGTGTGTCATGTGACGTTACATTACGTTTGTAACAACATAATTATTTTTAAGCCAAACCATTATGTTTTTTGTTTTTTTTTAAACCTACCCACATAATTTTGTTGCCTACACCTGAGGAAGTAACCCTAAAAACAAAGTTTTTTTGACCAATTTTATTTTGAAAAGAGACAGTGTGCATTTAAGAGAAGAAATTGTACATTTCCTGTGAAAAGGGAAGTTTTGTTTTGAAAGACTCAATGCATGTAAGAAGCATAACTTGACATTCTGTCCTTCAACATTCAAAGCTGACACTGGGAGGTACCTGGGGCGTCATATTTTGGCATGTCGGGTCACAGACCAAACGTCGGTATTTGACAAGTTTTGAGTGAGAATGTTTAGACTTAAGCCCCTTTTACACTGCCAGATTTTCCGCAAATGTTGGGCCGTTTTGCCGGCAAGCTGCGAGCATTTAGACACACAGAGCCGGATTGGCGAATTGATCCGAGATGCCCAATTTTCCACCTCGTAGGGTAGTGAAATTGGCGCAATCCTTTTAGTTTGAAAAGACCGAGGCGGCCTTCCGCCACAGGAAGGGCTGTTGATGACTTGTGGGAGGAGCTGTTGATGATGCCGCACGTGCGATCCACTGGCGGTGGATAAACAGGAAACAGCTGATAGCAGGAATGAGCAGCGAGTAGCAAGAGGGAAACGCAAACCTGACAGACACTGTAAAGACGAGCAACTGGGGAGACAAGGAATTGCGCGCCCTACTTGTCCTCGCAAATACTATCTAACAAAGACAAAAAAAGAATCTTAAAAAAAGGGACATTATTACGATTTTTGTTTATGTCAGAAACTTTTGACTCTGCCCTCTAGTGGCTGTATCTATGCCAACACAAAAGATGCATGGTAGTATGCGGGTAGTGACAGTTACAACATTTGAATGTGACATATCTGTTTTCGTATGTAGAGGAAGTATAAACGAGTCCTTATCCAGAATGAATTTCACCAAGCGAGCAGACAGTTCAGTGTTTTAATCAAATCTTCACAGAATATGCAAAATATTCAGGACACTTTTTTATAATGAGGTCAGTTCAGGTAGGAGTCATTATGCCTTACTGATTCCCCTAATTAAATCTATACCAGTCACAAAGGAGGAGGCAGATAAAAAGGGAAGAAGCTGAGTTTGAGAAAAGAGTTTCAAGCTTTGAGATAAGAGAGGTTGTGCTTTAAAAAAGGATGCAAAAATATCAGAACAGTGTACCAGATGTTCTGTTTCACCACTGTATATTCAATTAGACATATGTCTGCACATGGATCTTCTGTCAGGAATGAATCTGGGCCCTCCCAGTGGTGCAGTAATTCTTTTAGCTGCTCCCCCACTCCCTAAAATAGCACAGGCTTGAGGTCTGAGAAGGCCAAGTGGCCAGTTTTGTCATGCACCAGTGGTCTAAACAGTGCTCCGAGTACCTTGGGATGGTTATGGCCTGACTGTAAACTGTGTCTCTGTGGTGTCACAGAGGTTACTTTTGGCTGCAGCTAATGCAAAGTGTTGACTGCAATAAACTTGAGGTAGTTAACAGCCATAATGCTCAGCGTGACCTTTACCGGCCAGTGGAGCCCAAGGCTGGGTCCCGTCCTCCAGCTGTGAGTCAGTATTGCGGGCTAACAACTGGACGCAATGATTCACAAGCCCTCAGATTTGTGGCGTAATTGGCGAGGAGGCCTTGTGAGTATGAGGATGAGGGAATGAGGAAGGGTGGGAGCAAAGTAGCGTGAGAGAGCGAGGAGACTGAGGGAGAATAAATGTGGGAGTCAAATAAGGAAATGTGAGAGGGAAAGTAAACACTTGAGAAAGCAAGAAATTGCTCGGGGCGAGGTTATGGGCTGTTTTTAATGTTATTTTGTTTATACTGTCCATCTTCATTCAGAGGGGAGAACTCCCTGGTGAGTCTGTCACAGTGATTCCTAATTCGCGCACTAAGCGAGGGGAGTCAGAGGGGTTACGCTGCGGAGCTGTGCGAGCAGGGGTCCGCAGAAACCCTCCGGGGTCGCAGTAATTATCACTGCATGTGTAATCACAAGTCACAAACCATTACTCACACAATACGTCACCTTTTATTGCCTGGATTTCTCTTTTGTCATTCCGCCCGAAGTGCATATCGACGATTACGGCGCGAATTAAGAGACAGACATGACTGACTGGATCAATTATTATGGAGTGCTAAAGGGCAGATTTTCCATTCTGGGGGTCTGTGTCAGGTCTGTTATAAAGGTCTGTCTGTTTAGCTGAAGCTCTGCGTAAAGGTCGCACTGCAGTGGTCTCTGTCATAGCAAGACTGCACACCTGGCACAAACACACAGCTCTCTTACTGAAGTATTATCTCGCAGCATGTGCAAGTAGAGCATCTGCGAGAACACTAATCCTCCACAAAAGGCTCATTACTGACACCAAAGTTTCTTTGTGCTCATTTCAAACGTGTTGTCTAATCATAAACATGCACATCTAGTGTGCAGTTTTAGATGATAGGAAAGTCCAGATCTTGAATTTCAAACCCATCCTGTCTGCATCAGCATGCCCTAACTGTGAACCTCAGCTCCAGTAGTAAACAGGCATCTGTGATTATGCATGGGGAACAATTACGCAGCTCCGTTCTTGTTCACTGGTCCAGAGCCACTTCCCCTCACTGTCTTTGCCTCTCTCTCTCTCTCTCTCTCTCTCTCTCTCTCTCTCTCTCTCTCTCTCTCTCTCTCTCTCTCTCTCTCTCTCTCTCTCTCTCTCTCTCTCTCTCTCTCTCTCTCTCTCTCTCTCTCTCTCTCTCTCTCTCTCTCTCTCTCTGTAGATGGATATAATATTAATGAACACATCTCAGCCAGGATGCTTGTTAGGCTTCAAGCTAATCCTATTTCTCACCGTTCCCACTGTTTCACCTCAGACTGGGCTCCCATCAGTTTATTTACTAACCGCTGAAAGCTACAAGAAGGGACAGGAGCTTCAGGGATTCTCCGTCAGACCAAGGGAAGAAATGCAGCCCGAGACTGTGAGGTGGCTGGTCGGTCAGACGGAAGATATGAAGACAGGGATGAAGATGGATGTGTCCTCTACTTACTGACTCATGTCGGCATCAATGTTTCATTTGAGATCCTGTCATGACCAATGGCAGGGACAGTTACTTCTGGAAGAAATTAATCACTTTAGTTTATTAAAAACATTTGTTGCCTCGCAGTGTTTCTCTAAAATGAATGTGTTAACTCGTGTGTGTTTTGTATATTGGATATACTTTCTCACAGAGCCCACTGCTATAAGTGTAGAAATATTTTTACCTTTTTTTCTGACCTTGTTAAAACCCGATATGTAAAAAAGTATTGAAGTAATAACCACTCTTTGCCACAAACTGGGCTCGCACCTCTGCTGAAGGTGATAAAATACAGAAATTACCATAAAGCACTGAAAACATTAGGGGTTTCTCTTACTGTTTTCAAAAATGGCTTGTTTGCAGTCGGCATTTCAATCTTTTTTTATCTTTATGTGCTGCACAACTACCTTGCACAGCAGCTGGATTCTCGCAATATATCAAGAGCAAGCAAGAATCCATCTTGTCATGCTTCAAGCAATGTGTTTGTTTCCAATCCCCCAGTGGTTTGAATCAGTCATCGTCCTGTGAGGAGCCAAGGGGAGCTACAGGTGTGTGTGACGACACAGAGAGGTGACAAAAAGTTACAACTCCTAAAGCAGTTAGTGTTGATGCTGCAATAGCAGCAAAAAGATTTGTGGTATTCATTTTTGTTCAGTTTGGAGGTTCTTGACATGAGAAAGGTTGACAACCACTGGTTTAAACAGCAAGTTGATAACAAAGAGCAAAGAGATCACATGAGTCATGATCTGGAACTCATTTTTCAGATGAATCTGACACCACATGAATGCAACACAAGGCTGCAGAGGTAACCAGGACGGCTGCTACTTGCCATTCAAAGAACATCATATCATTGGTCAATTACTTTTCTCAATTGCATTGAGCTTACATAGCCTCCCACATACAAGTATAATGCTGAATCAATGCATTTAACTGAATATTTTATTTCTATTAATGTAAAATTCTACATTATCTGTAGCTGATAAATGCGTATGTACGGAGAAACTGACACCATATTTTGCAATAAAGTATCATCATTTAAATGTTTGTTACATTAACACATTAAAAATCACTCAGCCCATCTCTACATTTCTCAATGGAAATGATATTCCACTCTCCTCCCGTGATAGATGGTGACAGACAGATGGTTCATCCAATCACCTGCCAAGTATTTTCTGAAAGTTCCTGCCCTTTTCTAAACACTTTCCAATAACAGATTCTCAGATGCCTCTGTGTAACAAACCATCTGGTGCGTCAGGTTACCCGACTGGGGCTGTGCTTTCAAAAACACCAACAGTCTTGTTTGTAACAAGGAGACTTTGATTGTGTTTCTTATTAGCAGCCTTTCATCTGCACCAGATTACATTACAAGATTTTCTGTTTTTGCTGCTTATGTGCTGTGACAGAGCCTCTAAAGTAACACCATTTTAATTGAAATAGAAAAATTAAAACCAACATAGTAACATGAGTCACTGTGTAATCTGAATACAGCAATGCAAACAAGAGGCATGAATTACATTTAAAGCCTCCTCCATATGTCTCTGTCCCCTTTCATTCATTGATTCATTTTCCTTATCCTGTTAGGGGTCATGGGGGAACGAGCCTATACCAGCTGACATTGGGTGCGAGCCAGGGTACACCCTGGACAGGTCACCAGACTATCACAGGGCTGACACATAGCAACAGACAACCATTCACGCTCACTTTTACACCTATGGACAATTTAGAGTCACCTATTAACCTGCATGTCTTTGGACTGTGGGAGGAAGCTGGAGTACCCGGAGAAAACCCACGCTGACACGGGGAGAACATGCAAACTCCACAGAGAAGTGCTCCCCCACCCCGGGTTGAACCACAAACCCTCTGTACCACTGTGCCACCACTGTCCCATTTAGCTACGTGAATTTAAAGACAACAAGGAGTTATAAATTTAAAATCAGTATCTTCAACTTTCGTGTCTTTCTTTCTTAATCATAGCTGAATAAAACAAGTCCGTATGGCAAGACATTTTAACATTGTAGATGTCTGAAATGGAAAATTACATTTCAACCACAATCCGTTTTCAGCATGCGGAAATATAATTGTAGATATCTGTAATTGTTATTCTTACAAGTGAGACAGGAAGTACTGATATCAGTAAATTAATTAAAGATATCTTTAAACCAGTTTGACTGGATGTAATGCGGTTTCTTCATGTGGAAATATATTTGTGACATGCTGAAATTGTTTTACAGATATCTTAAATGAACATGTTAACTTGTCAAAATGACTTCTTGACATGTTAAAATGTAATTTCCACCGGTGGAAACTGGATTGTCAGCCCTACTGATTAAATGTAAAAAAGGAATTGCCATAAGTCTTATGTATGCAGTGTTGCACACACATTACTGACGCAAAGTCACAAACAATAAAAGTGCAGTGTTAGCCCTTGCATTAACACCTGCCAATCAATTGGGAATCAATTTGAAATCCTTTTGTTGTTTGTTTGCGTTTGTGGATCATGCGATCCGTTAGATATCCACTGGATATCCGGTGGCAATGGAGTGGATATTACATTTTTCATTTTGGTTTGTGCTGAGGAAGCAGGTTTCTTTGTTTTGCTCAAGGGCACTTTGACACATTGGCTTTAGTATGAGAATCCACAACCTGTCACACAACACACACACCAGCCTGTGTGATTGACATGACTGTGATTTTATATAATATACAGTATCAACTGGCCCGTTGCTCCGTTGCGGAGGTGATGAAACTTTGACTGTTTAATTAACTAATGTTGCTCATATTAATAATGACACTAAACTGAAGCACCTGCAGACAAAACAAAAGCTTGTTTTCTGAATTCTACATGAGCATATGCAACCGCCCACACACTCACACACATATACCCCCCCGAAAACACACACACATACGCACATGCACAGGTTTTCTGGAGCCCACTGAGCCCTGCGCTCCGACTCTGATTCACAGCTCAGTGTTTCTCTGCCTTCTGAACCCAGGTTTCTAATCAGAGAATTAGCTTCAGTTTCCCCTGCCAAAATCCACACAGTAATCCATCTCACTTTGTCCACACTGTGGCTCATGCCCCACTAAAGCATTTGTCAGTATGCTTGAAAGGGAGAGAGGGACAGAGGAAGCGAGAAAGAGACAGACGGAGAGACAATAAGAGATCCTGGCAGCCGGGGAAATGTGCTTTCCTGGTTTCCTGGGTGGCTTTATTAAAGCCTATTAAGTGCACAATGACAATCTTAAAATTTCTTCAGTATTGTTTCCACAAAAGAAACACGTTCTTATATTCTGAATACATTACAGCTCAGATAAATCCCCGGCTTGGCTATACGGTTGATGTTATTGTATGACTGCGAGCCCGTGCGCCGCTCTGTACCTGCTGTTATGGATGCTTTTGTCGAGTGCTGGGTCAGGCCAACTGTGCATTCAACGTCCGGCCTGGTCTCTCAGAGCGTGATTAATGAGGGAGGAGACGGACAACCAGGGTGCATTCTAATCACCCACAAGGACAAGGAGAGATATGGAAAGGAGGGAAGAGAGGGAATAAGAGAGCAAAGAGGAAGAAATTGATATCACAGCTCGTTTGAAGTGTCTTCGCTCTGGTTTCTTTTCCGACTGAAGCACAAACCTGAACATTTCCCATCTGCGAGCACACACAGACCCCACATACAAGCACACACACATGCTCAGACACACTGAATACTCTCACAGGCTCAGATGCAAACACAGGGACATGAAAGACACAGAGGGGGCCTTATGGGGTTAGCTTTGGCAAGGCTCAGTCCAATGGATCAGGAAGAATTGGCCCATCTAGTTGCATACTGCAACACCCAAAAGGCCTCTCACTCATGCCTCCGAACCTGGCTCTCAAAATAAAGTTACTGAGCTGTGCAGTTATTGTAGACATAGTTGGAATTATCTATGCAAATTTCAAAGTGAAAGCGAGCCTGTGAATACTAATGGTGAATGATAGAGAGAATTACAGCAGCCAGGTGGAGAAAATGCAGGAGGATTGTTTTGGATAGACATTAAAGAAAAAATCCCCCTCGGGTATTCACTTATAATGTTAAGCCTCTGATATTCAGAGCATTTAAAAGGAGTTGTGTGTATTTTGTGAGGAAGTGTTGCAATTTATTTAACAGCCTCATCTTTGTCTGTTTGAGTTACATATTTCCTTCTTTTGCCAGAACGCCTTTGACTCCAAACACAAGACGGTGAGCGCAGCCAAATGCTTTTGCACTTTTAATTCTTGGGGTGCCGACACCAAATTGTGAATCACAACAGTAGTTTGACATTTGGGGAATTGTGGTTAATCACTTTCTTGCCTAGAGATAGAAGTGAGGATCGATACCACCCACCATAAAACCACAACTTGCTATTACGCTTTGTGTTTTGCAACATATGAAACACACAAGATATAATGTGCTCATTAGTGATTTTTAGAGGTGCTGGTTGGGATCATTTGTCCCCGTCAGATAGAGCCATGATAACTGTTTTTACTGTTTTTTTCAGTAGCAGTGGGTGCACTGTTGGTTCCTTGGAGTTGTTACATTTAAATGTATTGAACCTTTAGAACTAGGGCTGGCACGATATCAGATTTACACTATACAATTATCGTTGCCAAAAGGTTTCAGTTAGATTATCAGTCAAATGCATATTTAACACCTAGGGAGGTGCCGAGAGGCTGTAACCATAACTGCACAACCGTGTAAAAATAGAAAAAATACACTTAATGGATAGTGAAAAGTAAACCAGATGGAACCTGAGGATGGAAACTGGTTATCGTCAATACAGGTATATCACAACACCCCTATTTTCAGTCTCTCAAGTTTTGATATTAATATTACATGCATGATTGACAGCTAGTGCTGCCCGCCCCACATAACTTCTCTTCAATACATTACCAGTCATCATGTGTAAGTTTACATATATAGAGATAAAACACTCATTTCAATGCATTGAATCAGCGTCCCACTTGCATGCAAATAGGCTATGTAAGCTCAATACGATATCACAGAGATGTCAAGCAATTGTTCCCAGAACTGGTTATCGGAATAACAGGAAACAGCAGCTTAAGTGACAGGAAACACCTTTCAGTGTGTGTGTATCGGAAAGCTTATGTCAACTGATGCTGCTTGTTTGTCAGACACTATAAATTGTCATGATGTACCTATTCTTTGACTCTCTCACAAATAAACTCTCAAATGTCCATTCCTGTGTTCTAACTTTATTCCACATCACAGGCTGACCTGGTACATACCAGACACTAAAAGAGTCATCATTCGTTCATTTTCACCAGTCACTAGTTTTCTTTTTTGTGCTGAGATAACAAGGCACTGGCTGTAACTACACACCTGATGGACAGATAAAGGAGCAATATCGATCTTCTCATCTAACTCTCGACAACAATAAGCATATAAATAGACTTCCCAAAATGTTTAACTATTGTTTTAAGACACATATAAGGTGTGACAAAAATCACTGGATGTCACACTGTGAGAGAGATGGGTTTAACAGAGTCTTGGTTGCAATCTGCATCCAACTGTATGATATCAATGTTGAGACATGTCAGGTGATGCGAGGATT
Organism: Epinephelus awoara; assembly: GCA_035609425.1. Taxonomy (NCBI): domain Eukaryota; kingdom Metazoa; phylum Chordata; class Actinopteri; order Perciformes; family Serranidae; genus Epinephelus; species Epinephelus awoara. Next base: position 22,752,377 of record CM069314.1, on the reverse strand, counting down.
GCTTGGTGAACTGTAGCAATAGAATGAAAATGGAAAAAAATTGAAATATGAAAAAGAGAAAGAGATGGAGGAGACTGTAAAGCTGATTGTGGTCAGTAAAAGTAGGGCGACAGGAAATGCTGAATTTGGGTCTTTTTTTTATTTGGCGTCAGCATTCCCCCTCGATTGCTGGTATATTCTGTGTAATATCTTGTCATATTCTGATGGGTTGGTTTGATTGATTAACTTAATTATCTTTAAGGGAAATTGGTTTCCAGTGTGGGGAGAAAATCGAACATACAATTAAACAATCAAAGACACAGTCCACACATGGCGGACGACCGGCATAAATGGTGTCGTGCCCAAAATCACACAGTGCAGAAGGCCTTCTAGATGAGGTGAAACTGTAGGAGAGCTCCAGATACAAAAAACAACTGTATTTGGACAGGTATCAACAAACATAAAAAATATATGAAGAAAACAAATGTATCCACAAATACAACATATGCCTCCAGTAGGTGTATATTTACACTGCCAAGATTTTACACACTTGAAGCAGAACTCTCTGCACACTCTCTCTGCCTGTCCCTACTCTGTTTTCTCCTTCTTCCCGGTATACTTCAGTTTCCGCATCCTGTGCTTCTTGCTATGCATCATGTTGGCCCAAAATGACGATTGATTGCAGTGCCACTGCCTTTGTAATCCGCTTAGGATGGATTTTGCATCTAAATCACTTTATTATTTATGTGCCTAACTCTTGCCAATGCCATTTGGAGCCAGTATGATTGGTGATCCATCACACATTATCCTTCACTGTGGTCATTAATATTGTAATGGGATGGACCTTCACCATGAAACTTCCAGGTGGAAGGGAATGCAGATCTCTTCTGGGAGGCTCGGGGTAGTCCAAGCAGAAGTCGACAGAGAGGGAAGATTATCAGGTGTGCTTGCTACCAGACCAACTCTCCAGAGATGTTGTTAGTTCACCCTCCCTCTGCTATTAACCTCTCTCTCGTCTCTTCCCTGCTCACAGCTGCTTGTATCTTCATACATGGCCTCTCTTAGAAAAATGTTATTCTTTCATTGTCCTTTTCCATCAGGGCTTCAATCACCACCTGCCAATCACACGCTTCTGCTGTCTACAGGCAGACACACACACAAGCACACGGTGCCACATCAGGACATAGTTGAAACAACCACCTCTGAAGATGAGAAAAACAAGAAAAAAGAGATCTTCATCTTACCACATAAAGGGCAAGAGTGATATGCATCGTAAAGTATTTGATGTGAACACATCAAAGGAGTCTTACAATCATAACTCTTCACAGAATCTCAGAAAACTTTCACCTGGGTCTGATTTCAGCTCGCTGCAACACACAGCACTGGATGTTCAGATAGCATATATATACTGCCAGTGTGTTGTTTACATGCGGATTTGGAGACTCGGCAGTAACATGGTCAGGTTTAGTGCATGTTAGGACAGCTGAAGGCAAAAAAAATCTGTCACTGTTTGTCTCCATGGCAGCCCACTGAGTCCACTGAAGAGCGAGGCCATAGAGATACAGCAGACAGATCTCAGCGGGTGAAGAAGGAAAACTGCTCAGATGCATTTGAGGTTCACGCATGCCAGCAATCATCACGTCACTGTGTCATGAGGAATTCCCCCAGTCAGCTTTTAGCCAGAGGGAAGGGAACACATGACGACAACAACAACAACAACAACAAAGAGTGAGAGGTAGAGATACAGAGTAGCTGACCTAAGATGACTGTGAGACTAATGTGACTGTAAGGGATTTTATTGTGAGCTCCACCCACTAAAGTAGAGGTCTAATCAGCCAGAACAACTGAAAACACCTATGCAGGCTTGATAATGATGAGACATCTCCAGGGACATATTGAAGTGTTCAATCTGCTGACAATACATTGCTGAGAGTGCTCCATAATTGTTTGATTGATGTCTGCAAGTCTGGTATCATCTTGGTAAAGTGCATTTACTTCCTGTACACTAATTCCCAAGACTATGCATATTTTATATATATCATTGCATTAACTGGAACACAGCCTGGGGTTGAATGTTGCAGCACCATGGCCCTGTAGAGAAACAAGACCATAACAAAATTAAAAGACAGTAAGTATGCATGGTAGATTCCCTTGATTTTTGCTGGGAATTTAAGTTTTGATTGACACTCATATCCCCAGTGTTGGGGGAGTGACTATGAAAGCATAGCTTGCAAACTACCCTCCTTCTTTACACTGGAAGAAGTTGAACTGCAGCACAGAAACGAAAATACACCTGTTCAACTGTTTGTTAACACAAATAGCTGATAGCCAATCACATGGCAACAACTCAATGCATTTGGGCATGTAGACATGGCGCCAGATGGGTTGGATCTACTTGGATTTTCACTTACAACCATCTCTAGGGTTTACAGAGGATGGTCCGAAAAAGAGAAAGCAGTTCTCTGGGTGAAAATGCCTTGTTGATGCAAGAGGTCAGAGGAGAATGGCCAGACTGGTTCAAGATGATAGAAAGGCAACAGTAACTCAAATAACCACTGGTTACAACCAAGGTCTGCAGAAGACCATCTCTGCACCAACAACATGTCGAACTTTGAAGCAGATGGGCTACAGCAGCAGAAGACCACACCAGGTGCCACTCCTGTGAGCTAACAACAGGAAACTGAGGCTACAGTTCACACAGGCTCACCAAAACTGGACAATAGAAGATTGGAAAAACATTGCCTGGTCTGATGAGTCTGGATTTCTGCTGCAACATTCAGATGGTAGGGTCAGAATTTGGTGTAAACAACATGAAAGCATGGATCCATCCTGCCTTGTATCAACGGTTCAGGCTGGTGCTGGTGGTGGTGTAATGGTGTGGGGATATTTTCTTGGCACACTTTGGGCCCCTTAGAGCATTGTCTAAACACCACAGCTTACATGAGTATTGTTGCTGACCATGTCCATCCCTTTATGAGTACAGTGTACCTCACTATGCATGCAAAAGTGCAAGAAATGTTGGCTTTGGTTTTGCATACAATGTCCATCAGTCAGACACCCTCCAGAAACCACAGTCCAGGTGGAGGTATTGCACCAAGCAGCATTATTCATTTAGCCAGGTAACCTCTAAAATAGCATGCAACAACTTCTCTGAGCATTTGTTATTAAACAGCAATAAAATACCTGTGACTTGTAATTGTGGTCAAAGGGGTTCAATTACAGTAGAGAGGCGATGGTAAAATGAAAATAAAACATCATCCTTTGCTTTTATGACCCAAAATTTCAGGAGTTAACTACACAATGGGAGAGACTGGGAGAAATGTAGTCTAACAACTTGAGTTCCTACTCCCCAACACTGCGCGTCCCACAATTCAACACACATAGAAAAGGGAACTCACAGTTTGAAAATCTTTAAAACCAACCATGAATAGGGATCAGACACACCACACTACACTAGGCATGTCAGCATTTCTACTATAATGTCAAGTAAAGTTGTTTTATATGAACTGCTAAAATGGTATGCTATGTGTATTTGAATATTTCTACAGTATTAAGTGGGAAACAGCCTGAGTTTAAATGTTTAAGCACAATGGAGAGAGACATAAAAGCGAGAAATTAAGTATACTCAGAGGTGTCATATGCTTAGTAAATCTGCTTTTCAAATTATTATTTTTTTGCTTGATTTTTGATCCAACAACACTATAAAACATTCACATAGGAAATAAAAGACTTGTCAAATCATTATCAAAACATTTTGAAGTGTTAAATCTTTGGATTAACATCCTGCTTTTTGTTTTTATTTTACATTTTAAATCTAAAATCCTCTTATTAAAGACATAATATGCAGGGATGGTCCGTAAATGTTTGTTAAGAATATCGCCAGCGAAAGTGAAAGTGAGTCACTCTCTTCACCCTAAATGGACTGCACTTGTATAGTACATTTCTGGTCACTCAAAGCACCTTTTACACTACACATTCACCCATTCACACACACACATTCTCACACTGGTGACCAAGGCTACCATACAAGGTGCCACCTGCTACTCAGTTTACCACTTGTACACAATCACACACCAATGAAACAGCCATCGGGAGCAATTTGGGGTTCAGCATCTTGCCCAAGGATATTTTGACATGCGTACTGGAGGACTAGAGGACCACCTGCTTCACCTCTGAGCCATAGCCGCCCAACAAGCTTTGTCTGCTTGGTGTTTGGTCTCACTGTGTTTGCATGTTTTGGTGCGATTTTTGTAGCTTCTTCTTGGATGTGTGCTACTTATGGTGTGGCACCTGGTAGCTACCTTTTGATTAAGTCCTGACTGCAGCACGCTGTGCCTAGGAATGTCCCGAGCATTGCAAAATAAGAAGAAAATAAAAACATTGAGCCAGAGGGCAGAGTCTTGGCAGATAAATACACCGCCACAGACTTCCAGTGGGTTTTAAGTGCTGGTTGAGAGGGATTACTTTTGAGTCCATACATTGTTCTTTAGGAAAATACTGCACAGTAAATGTTTAATATTTGCATGTTTAATATCATTTCCAGTAAAGTCTGTTATTTTCACTGCCCAAACAGTACGAAACTATAAAAGTATTCAAATCCGCATAGTAAATGGGACACCGTCTGTGTTTTCAGCACCATTGTGAAAGAGACAACAGAGGAAACATTCCTCACATCTGCTCTGCAAGGCTCCATATTCCACATCTGTGTTCATGCAGAGTGCTTTTAGAGAAATGCCTTCATGCTTGTAACTCTGAATTGCATAGAGACACTGCACTTATGCCATTCAGAATAGCATTGCATGCACTGCTATTTAGTAATGATTGCTGTGCTCACAATCCTAGATGTGATCTCGTGAACTCCTATTCATATTTGATAGGGGAATGGAGCATCCACTTTTTCCTTCAGCGACGGGGGGAGGAAGGTGCTGCCAGCTGTGCTATTATGGAATTTTGCATTCATTCATCAGCTGGTTTTCATCCATACACACACGCACACACAAACACGGAATGACAGTCTTATCTTCTGTGGTGGCGGCGGGTTATGACCTTTGACATTTGTGTATCAGTGAGTGCACAGATTAGTCATCACCAGTGCATCTGAGCAGCTGAGGTGGATCTGTGCAGTCGCAGGATGATGTGATTAATCCACTGACCTCTTTTTCCAGTGACCACGGCCGGCAGGAAACCATGCTTTTCAAACCTCTGCCTCCACGACAACATGTCCTGCTTCTTTTCACGTGGGCTGTGAATGATCTGAGAAGCCAGTGGTGGCTGAAACACCAAAATATCTGAATGCAGCTCCTCCTGTAACAGCAATATTAGCTCACCTACCGCTGTAATCTCTGAAATTGAGGTGCAATCAACTTGCAGGTAATAACGCTTTAATGAAACGTTTTCCAACAGGAAGACGGATCCTTTGCCGAGGTCATTCCTCAACTCCATATCATTACGCGGCTGATTCATTTCTCCGCCATGTTAATATAAAAAGCATCAGCTTGGGAGGATGAGACTGAGGGTGTCCTTAATTGTCAATTAAGAATGTATCTACCAGTCATACTCCAGCCACATGACATGCAGATTGAGTGATAACAATGAGGGCAGGGTTGCTTTACCGAGGGGTCGGCTTTTCAAATTGAACTCTGAAGTAATGGAAATACTTTCGATTATGTCGGCTTTGTCAACCAAAAATAAGCAATCACACGTGAAGATCATCAAATGATTTGTAGATAAGTAACAAATAAATCACTAACACTATTATTATGGATATGGTTGAGTGCTCAGTGATGGTTTTGGCTGGCGACGGCCCTGGTTGTGACTAGGTTTTAATAACTTTCTGTTTTTTCGCTAATTACATCATCCATAATGCCAAATATAAAACTAATGAAAGACTTAAAGAGCAAAAACACATTAGCCACCATTAATCAGGAGCGTATCATTTCGTGCTGTTGATTTTTGTCTCTACCATCATGGAACAATAGATTTAGATCCACAACATGTTTTATTAAGCATCGTTGCTATATTTTCAGCAATCTCAGATAAGAAATTCAGTTTAAAGAGCAAACATTTTATATGTTAAGTGTGGGAAGGAAACACCTATCCAAACAGATGGGCCGACATAAAAAGCTATCATCGAAACAACAGGAAAGCAAATGAAGAAACCACTTAGGTCTCTCAGCAGCCAGATGGATTTTGGAAGAGGCCGGGATAGTCGAGTCAGATTATTGGCTTGATGTTCAGGTTGATAAATGCAGTCTAAAACGAAAAGCCAGCCCGATAACCTGCTCTATTGATGCAGAGGAGACACAGCAACCTTTAAATGGGCTCAGTGTTTTCTTTCTTTAAATATTCAATTCTTATTCTGCATATTAGTTACAGCTAATGTTCATTAACACAGGAGTTAACAGTCTGGGGAATATTGTTTTCACAGGATAATGCCCTTGAACTGAGATTGTTTACCTCAGTTCTTTTCATTATCTTACATAAAACTCTCCTTCACGAACAACCCTAACCCCGGAAACCCACCCTGAGGATACTTTATAATGGAGTGGCAGAGTGTACGAGCAGTCAGAGAGATCATCTTCAAGCCGGAGAACAAGAGTCGAGGAACATTAATGTCCATTTGAATGTCCATAAATGACAGTTTCAAGCCAAACCAAGGCTGAATCAACACTCAAGTGTCCCTGAGATCAGACAGACACCATTAATTAAGTGGCATGTTATAGTAAAGCAAAGCCTGCAAGGTAGTAGAGTGCAGCTTGGGCCACATATTTCCATCTGAACTTTACCTGAGTCTAAAGCCCTGTTTCAATCGAGCAATGCGGTACGGTTCAGTTCGCTACGCTTTTTTTTTCCATTTCCATTGTGAAAAGTTGTGGATGGTACCGATGTAACTGTTCCATACCGTCCCCATTTTTGATCCCCCCTCTGTTGGGGTACCTAGCACACAGATCTGTTACTAAAAGGTGGAGCTGTGAACACTGCAGTCTGTTGATTGGTCAACAGAGGACAGTCTAGGTACCAATGTCTGAAGGGTTACTTTTACTTCCAAAGGTACTATACTGAAAGTGTCTGGTGGAAATGGGGCTTAGGAAAGTAGTAACTGAGCCCCACCAGACATGCCTCCTGTTTTCTGTGTCCAAACCTGACCCAAGCTTGATGCAGTTAATGTAAGGAAAACACAGCCCCAGAGCTAATGCTGAAACATGCTGAAACACTGCCCTGTCCATTTCCTTGTGTCACTTTGACAGCAAACTGATAGGCAACATAGCCAGGAAGTGGATATTAACAGGTACATAAAGCACAAAGGACCATGTCAGCTGGGCCAAAACCTGACCTGAGTCTGAACATCATGTGGAAATATCTGTCTGAATCCAGCTCGACAGGTCAGGTACTGTCAAGCTTGGGTCGGGTATCCACACTTAACAAGCTAGTTCTGTCAACAAAAGTCTGCTGCACCTCTACCTCAACTTTATTCTCCACCAGAAGGGGGGGGGGGGGGGGGGGGGGGTTGTTGCCATCACTCCACTCAACTGTGTACATATTCTATATTCATTGATAATCCTCTCCAGTTCCTAACTAACTTCAACCGTGCACTGTTCTCTATGATCATATACCAACCCCCAGTGATATTAGTACTGTTTACTGGTTGAAAAAACAAAACTGTAAGACTCCATCCCACCTCCAGCTCCACCCCAGGGTCTCCTCAGGGGGACATTTTTATCATCACTCCCCAATCTCTGCTGGGTGAGCCTGGTGTTTCACTTTGGGGGGTGATGTCAGAGCCTAAATATCAACTACGTAGGTATCCTACATTAACATAACAATCCATTCCAGTTCTGCACTTAACTTCCATTATGCACTGCTCCCTTTGATCATCTCATGCTGATACATTTTAACAGGGTAACATACTGACAGTCATTGATATTTGCCCTCTTTACACTCTGGACCCCAGGTTCCCTAGTTGAAACACCAAACACGTTGCAGAGACTTTAATCAAAAGGTCTCTTGTCTGCATGCAGTATTATCCAGTCATGATTATTTTAAAATCTTGTTTTAAAGCAGTAGTGCCTAGAATGAGCTCTGTTGTATCTTTGCAATCCATCCCCAGGCTCCACAAAGATATTTTAACAAGATAAGGCCCGAGACAATGCCCCTCACAGACAAAACTAATTGTGATTGAGCAAAACAAAAGTGAATAAAAAACATTTCACAGCCATCGTCCACAAAAGCAAGCCATCACAAAATGCATGCACAGTAGAAAATCGATGCTCACACAGCCTATTGTAGCTGCATCCCATGCCACTTAGTATATTCTTTGTATTGTGGGTTTCAAGAACTTTGACATACTTTTTGCAAGTTGCTGCCTGGTAAATGTTAAAATCAAACTGTCCTTACGTTCACTAGTGGATCAGTTAACGGATTCAGCGGGGATTTTCTCCAAAACAGCGTGACAACAAACACAGACAATTCAGCATTTAGGAGCCTTGGGAGGCTCTAAACTAAAAGTCTGAGAGATGCCCGAGGCATTTTGTGTTCCCAAGAGAGACAATCCATTCCTCTAGCAAGAAACAAGCTTCAACAAAACATTCTGTATTTCAAGGGGAAAGTTTATGTGAAGTGACGTATAGACTGTATCTCACTGGCCCTTCATGAGTACCTCATGGTATCGTATATGCAATGCAAGCAAGTACAGAAATCTCTCACTAAAAAGAGAAAGCGAAGAAGACTCACCAAGAGGCTGTCCAGCGATGATACGGGCATTCTCTCCCGCCACAGCTGCCCGGGCGTTCCTCTCATTCAAATACTGTACAAAGGCGTAACCTTTGTGCACGGAGCAACCCACTATCTTGCCGTACTTGGCGAAGATGACCTCTATGTCTGTCTTCTTGACAATGGCTGTGTTGAGGTTGCCGATAAAGACTCTGGAGTTTAGGGAGCGCGGGTCATTCTTGTTGGTCACGTTGCTGGTTTGGATTTTACCAGTCATTCTCCTCCAGTTGCCCTCCTGGGACACAGACAGGGGGGGAGGGGAGGACATAGCTTTAGAGGTTAGGGGCAGGCTAACTCCAGCTGTTCTGCTAAAAACTATGGAACCCCAAAGTCTAGAATACTGAATCCACTAACAAGACATTATGAAATATATAATCCTACAGTAAAATATGGTTACTGTCAAATTATTTCACTAAAAAATAAGTGTAATTTTATCTCTTATTTTCATATTACATACCTCTAGCCTCCCAGCAGGCCCACCAACCGCCCACTGGTGTACTAGCTGACTGCTGCTGGCTAGAGAATCCACTCAGAAAGACTGTCTGCTTTTGCTCTTCAGATTTGTTTGTCTTTGATAAATGTCATTGAAATCCAAACACTGCAGAGAAAACTTTGCATTAACTAGTAAACTGTTGCCATTAACACTGGCTCACTTTAACCTCGTTAGCTCGGAAGGTAGGTAGCATGTAGGTAGCACACAGTCATTCTCTGCGGTGTCTCTAGGTTAGCCAACAGGAGCTAGCTAGTTGGATAGCCAGCAGTTGTTAGGCCTGTTAAGAGGCTGGGGGCATGTGATTGGCTGAGAGGATGGCAACTTCACTGTCATTAAAAGTGACATTGGTTGTGTTTGAAATCACATACTAAGACTTTACATTTGGAAGTGTGGCTTTGGTGATTGGATCACAAGTGGACAGCCCTAAAAAGACGCAATGTAATCCTAACACTCCAACTCCTTGTGTTAACACTAATGCATCCTGATGCATCCTGTACAAAGATGTTACAGGATAAGTACGTCATGAATGCAGGACCAGGTCACCGGGCAGTGTGCTTGGCCTTGACGCCAATTTTTGTAGTGGCCAAACAGTGTAATTACAACTCCCAAGCTTGTCACGTTATGTCACTGGGCCCCAAAAGACTTTTTCCCAATAAAATTACATTGGGAAAGACATGTCTGTAAACCAGTGGATACATTTTTTGAGCCCCACACCGTGCGCCACAACCTCTATTCAAGTTATCGGAGTGCTAAACTGGAAGTAGTTGGTCTCCAGTGCACTTGCTTTATGGGCCCAATGATGTGGAAGCAGCGGCGATCATCCAAGTAATTTTTTTTTTTTTTTTTAAGATTATTTTTATTGGCTTTTTGCCTTTATTGACGGAAGAAGGCGAAATGGGGAGACAGAGAGAGAGAGAGTGGGGTCTGACATGCAGCAAAGGGCTGCACGCCGGATTTGAGCCTGCGGCTGCTGCAGCAAGGCAATACCTCTGTACATGGGGCGCCGGCACTATTCACTACGCTACTCACGCCCCATCCAAGTAATTTTTTACCGTAAATAAAAATAAAAATAAATAATTTTTTTTTTTTTTTTTTTTGGCTTTATGCGCCACTTAGCACCCTTCATAGGCATGAATGAGGTCCCGCCTTGAAATGACATAGGCAGTAACAAAATCTAAGCACAAGTGATCAGCTGGACACCTTGGAGATGTGTAATAGACACAGGTGTGTCTCGACTGTTCACTTGTGTTCGGATCACTGGAACATGTTAAAGCCATGTGTTAACAGGATAGGCCTACTGCATAATGTGCTGCATATAACATACTTAACCAGTGCGTCACAAATGCAAGTCAGCATTACCTTTTCCACTCAGTGTTATTCATTTTCAGTATCATTTTAAGTTAAATTAAAATTATTAAATATTTTAGTGTTAAATATTTATTGAACAGTATATTAAATATGTGAGCACCCATGTGTTTCCTCTTAAGTGTACCGCAATGTCACTTGCCATTATAATTTTATCCAATGGTTAACTATTCTAATTCATTCATTCATTTTTGGGTGGTTGGGTATGTCGTGTAAGCTCACACTCAGGAATATTTGCTAATCTAGTATACTGTACGTCCGGGCATTTCTCGTGTACACAAATTCCACATACTATGCAGATGGAACACACTACATACTCAATTTTGCATCATAATTTAGTGTAGTACAAATAGTATGCTAGTATGCAATTTCAAACATCCCCATTGTAAAATAAAATGTGATATAAAATAAAAATATCACAATAAAAAATGCTAGTAAATAAAAACAGACTTGAAAAGAACACAAGAATTATCTAAGTGAATAAAAGTGAGCCATGTCATAAGAATAAGACTGATAATGAGTAACAGTCTAATAATTTCTTTTATTATTTCTTAAATTGCGGCTTATTTCTAGGCTATTCATGTGATTATTTATTTCATAATGTCTTTATTTAATAGTGAACACTTTAGGGCTCCACACAACACAAGGCTTGTACTCGAATTTTCTCAAAATCAGTTTATTTCAAATAGACAATTTTTATTGATGAAGGCTTTTGTTGATGAAGGTTTACCTCATCTCATTTATATACAAGGTCACTGGCCAGTCGACTGCTTACCTAAGCCACATTTTGCCGCATGGTTGAAATGCTACCAGTGGATGGCTGAGTGGGAGAATTAGAAGGAGCAACAATATGTGAATGTCGCAGCAGTTTCCTTCTGCTTTGTGAGAAAGCAAATACAGTAGCTGTCAGTGGGAAAGCTTTGCTATCTCAATACCCATATTGTTGCATCCTTAATGCTTTGTGTGCCGTTTCACTGATCACAGAACGCGGAGGCTGTAATTCATGTTACAGTTTAATTCAGACTTTTTTTTTGGCCTGTCAAGTTATCAGCGCACATTACCCTCAGCTTTTGTAGGCCTCCCCTGCAATTATTTCTGAGTGACCTTTTCATCACCTGAATGTTAGCTTTTAAGAAAGATGATTGGCTGCAGGATCAGGGAAAATATACTCCCAAGGAAAGGATGCACTGTTGAACAATTCAAGTACGTGACGCAGATAGATACACTAACACATACGTAGATATATCCCACATTTTTCTATTTGCTTTTGCCATTGATTTCCTTCTTTATGCACACACGTCATTTTTTATAGCTGTAGAAATCCAGGTTTTCATTACAGTTTATATTCCAAAATGGATTACACCTCGTGCATTAAATGCTGTGAAATATTGTGAAGAAAACACTGAATATTCAATATTTGCCTCCTCTGAGTCTCTGTCCCTGACACACTGTGATAACAACTATTCAGCTTTGAGACGAAGAACCTGAATAATGGATCCAATCCTCAGTAAATAGGATTAGTAACCAAGGTAACACTGATGTTGTTGGAATATCCTGTGGACTCACACACACACACACACGCACACACACACACACACACACACTTTGTCATTTTTTCCCTCCTTTATCCAACTTAATTTTCCGTTGCGAGAGGCTGCAGATCCTCACAGCTCAGCCTCTCCGACTTGACACTGTGTGGCCTCAGTATCTTCACAATTACATGATGTAGTTTTATTGTGAGTTGCTCCACTATAATGGGTTTATTCAGCTAATTATAGCGGGGCATGAGATTATGTTGAGAAGACAGCGAGATGATGTAATTCACAAACTGAGTGATGGTTAAATTCCACAGCGAGGTCGATGGCGCTGCACCTACAGCAGGTGATAAGGAAAACCGTCCAGTCATGCAGGAAATACGAGAGCAGCCATGTGATTTCCGCAGAGAGATTCTCTGTCAGGCATCCATTACACCTGAGACTGAGATCATGCTAGGCATTCAGCTGCTCATTCACGGATAAACATATTATTTCACTTGGCAGCACACGTTTTTAGCATTACATCACGTACAGTAATGCTATTCGCTTGACTATTCAACATCCAGTGTTTACAGTGCTGCATTGGTGTGTGTTTTTTTCTGCATGTGGGCGTGTGTGGGAATAAACTGCTGCTTGCCATCCCTCAAGTGGCCTTGACATTTATCAGCAGCAGACACTGGGAAATTAATGTGGTGCCGGCACACACAAATACATGTGCAAACTTAAATGAGCACCCGCAATGGCCGCCTAACGGTAGTTTAAACCCACGATCTGACACCCGTCCTCATATTGATGTCCGTGGACAGGTCACTGGGAACATGACAAATCAGTGGAGAAGCGTTAGATTGCCTCTCTCGTCAGATAAATCAGGAGCTGGTAACGGTCACAGAGCCCTTTTACCGCTCCTTACTGTTATATTTCATGTCGTCTTCCCTGTTGTTTTCTTTCGAGCAGTACACTAATTTATTCCATCAGTGGTTTTCCCGCTGACCTTGCCGTTTAGTTTATTTACAGCCTCCATTAAGCATCTTATCCTATGATGTGATAGCGTCATGAGGAGAAACCTGGGGAAACAACACAGGAAGTGATAGGCACCAGGAGTGTAATTGGCAAAATAATTGTTCCTTGACGTTTGTTGTAAAAAAAAAAAAAAACACAAAGAAGAGCTTCATCCCAGAAATGCGGTCTACAAACGGCTTTTAGAGGAGAAATGATGACCTGGTGTTCAAAAGCCTGCTCTTTAAAAATGATTACAGCTTTGACAGTACTGCCTTTTTGTCAGTAAAGAGCAGAAGACAGATAGGTCTTCATTTTTCGCTTTCGATTCAGCGTGGTCATGTCAGAATAGGTGTCACATTTTTCAAAAGGTGGATGTCTCCTTTTGGAAGGAAACAATTTGCTCTTGTGGCATTACACAGAATCCTGGCATGCATTGCCTCTAATGAAAAAATACCGATCTCATGCCGATGATAAAGAAATATGGATAAGATCAGCGGGAAAAGCACCAAGGTCGCATGTGACAGAGCTGCTGTGTTGGGAGAGTAGAAGGATGAAGGAGAAAAGGCAGGGTTTAGTAGAGAGGTCGTAGTATTACTGAGTTGTACCTTGCTCTGTAATGCACTGCGCTTTGGTAGACAGGTTCTTAAAAGGTTGTTGTTTGGGTCTGTCCACCAACCCGATTTATAGACATCTTTTCATGGAGGGAGGGAACTCATTGAATTGATTCCTTTGTAATTTCCTACCACTCCACCACTGTACATTTCTCTTCGCCATGCCTCAGCCACTCTGCTCTGATTGTTGCCAAGGCAGCTTGACGGGCTGAGAAAAGGCCGGAGAAGCTGCTCAGTGAGACAGAACAGAGAAAGGTAGCCTGATACACCTTTTTCCAATGGTGTTGCTGCCATGTACTGCAGAGGGGGAATAATTGCTTCATGGATTCCTTCCATTTATATCTTGTCTTAAAATGTGTCTCTCTGCCGCTGAAAGCAACGGCAACAACCGAGAAATAAATTCCCTCTATTTGTAAATCAATGCCGCTATTTGTATTGTAGGCTGCAGAGCATTTCTGTGGTGCAACCAGCCATAAATGTGTGCACTTTTGTGAAAGCGTGGTCAGAGGGCGAAGCTATTCAGCCTCCAAAAAAAGACACACTGAAGTCACAACATTTTGTCAGTTTGGAAGGGAAATTTAATTTAACATGAACAGTATTGTGGCCTTAAAGCAATTAAATGTCATATCCACGATTCTACCTGTCCCCTGAAAAATGTGTTTAGTCTTCAAGATAGAAAGAGATAAACCTAATTTTGCTCCACATTTTCAATCAGTTGCTGCCCTTTGGCTTTATGAGTCAAGGTACACAGTGCCAGGCTGGAATTCAGCTCAGTAAGTAGACAGCTACAGCAGAGAGGGTCTATAAAAGGAAGCAAAACAACTCTAATTTTCCCCGCCAAGGGTGCTTGAAGCGCTGTAAAAGCATAAATGAATTACAGTGAAAGGGGCATTTATGCAACATCACTATTTATGACTATCACAAGTCATAACTGAGGGATTTTTTTTCTGAACAGCCCTTGTATAGAGAAGAACAGCAAAATCTCTTGAGTGAGGTGTTTTTCTTTTTAAACCTATACTGGTGTGTGGCAGCCCAAGACAATGTTGGTATTGTACATTTGTGCAAACCATGAATATGTTACATTTGTGCAAGTCATACATTTCATTTTAACATTTCCTAAATATGTGGTTCACGTTACATGTATATGAGCTGAGTTTCTCAACAGGAGGTGGAGGGGATGGAGGATGGCGTGAGACCTGGGCGAGACAGTTGCCAAGCAGCAGACGACTGCTTGAGACCAGCTGTGTTTTTAAAAACCCATCGTGACATATCTAGCTCTGGTTGTGGCAACAATACCAAGTCTTTTAGCTCAACCCGTGATGCTTTCCAGCCCGGTCTCACGCCCAACTTATCGAATACTGCTGCTGTGTCAGCAATTTTGGTGTCAGATACAAATGCGCAGGGGCACCTTTTGTGGCGGTGTTATACACACCAGGCAATATCTGACACAGCTGGCAACAACCAAACATGACAAATGCTGCCACTGTGTCAGTGGATGTTGACGTCAGACTCTGACGCACGGAGACACTCTTCCCACGAGTATGTTACACAACGGGCATCAGCTTTTAGTGACGGCATAGTATAAAGAGCGAGAAGGTGCCTATAGGGTGGGTGGGAAGGCATGTGGATGTGTCGCACAAAAACCAAACTTTCACCTGGGAACTTTCCACCGCTGTTTGTTTCCAGTGTGAAACCAGAAGTCAGTGGAGTTATTTTAATAGCAACGTAGTGTGCTAGTGTGTGTGGCATTCTACATCAGGGACATATCACATAATGTATGTAATGTAGCATTATACTGGTAAGAACCATTTGTCAGAGGAGGGTACCTTGTGCGTCATATTTTAACGTTTAGCTCCACTGACAAGGCAGCGGTATTTGACTAGTTGGGTTGAGAATGGGTTGTATTTTTCTAACCATAACCTTGTGGTTTTTGTGCCCAAACCTAACCACATGCTAACCACAGCATTGTCACAACATAAAATTGCAAACTAAAATGTATAGTTTTAAAATATCTGTTACACATTTCCGTGGTATGCAGAAATATACAATACTTTCACTGTATTCTGGCAGCTGGGTTGTGTGCTTTCTTATACAGCTTAACTGTCTTCCATACTTTTTTAAGAAGAATATACTCTCAACACAACTCAGTAAGATGTGGACAGATAGCTTTATTCTGATGTCCATCTTTGCATTCATTTTTTAACTTCTGTATTTTTTGGATTGTTACCTTAAGTACTGTATGTGCAAGATTATGCACCTCTTCCAAATACATTTCCTCTTTTAGATAATGACATCAAATGGTTTGTGTACAGGTAAAAGGACAGTGGTAGCATTAAAGCAGGCAGTTCTTCCAGCATAAAATTTCAGATAAATGCCCTGTACGCTACATATTGCAGCATTTATTAGCTAAAGAGATTACAGAGAAAGATATATTTTTCTCATGTGAAGACCAAATTAGAGCAAAAAGGGGAGTGAACATTTGACTTACAATAGCCAGGTGGTCAGGAACCCAAAATCAAATAAATGCAATTATTGTAAAAAAAAGCAGTTGCTAACATGCCCCCCATATCAGTTTTATAAAGTGATAATATGTCATGTTGTCAATTAATACTGCTTCACAAGTCATATTTAAGGTGGCGAGTTAAGCAGCATCAGTGCAAACTAGCACAGAAATTGTTGATATTATGACACTTTTTTTCCAGTAGGCCTCAGACAAATGTTAGTTATTAGTAATTAGTAAAAATGAATATAAGTAATATTGTGGTTTGAAGTCCTCTTGTTTTAAAAGAAAAAAATCACAAGCCTTAACCTCTCACTTTTCAAATTATTGGTGCTAGACGGTGCTTATTGAGTGCTCGGTTGCAACACAATCTCACTCCAACCATGTCACACATTGACAAAACAAATGCACTACGTCAGTACAACACCGCAAATTGACACATTTTTGCCTTCAACAGCTAACGCAAGTGGTTAGGTTCAGGAAAAAAGAGCAGGGTTTGGCTTTATAATCTTACAGGACACAAACACTGCTCTCCCAGGTGAAAGTCAATGTTTGTTGGACCCATCCTGCCCCTCCTGCCTACCCCACTTGGACTTTCGTGGCCTTAACTTTGGTTTGTGTCCTGTCGCGTTTCCCCCTGACGCTGCTGAGCGCCTTTAAAAGTGTATCATGCCGACTTAAAAGGACGGCTTTTTCATCAGTGTCTGGTGCTACAATGTGAATTTTGATAAATAATCATCGGTAGTGTGTACAGAATATGACATCACTTTACTGTACTGTGGCCTTTAAAACCAGAGAAAGGCAACACTCCGGATATAATATCCAAAATCTAAGATGACGTCTAGTCTCATATCACATTATGTTTATATATTGCCCAGACCTGTGCTCCGCTAAGGGAATAAGCACTGGAGTTTCCCTTGTCTCTTGGGGTATACTGTTTGTGACAATTTTAATAACATGCACATTCAAAAACATAAAAGGTTTACTTTCTTAATACTCTGTTCTTTTTTATATATATTTAGGAATACTTTTTAATTTTGGGTTGTTTACTGGACTATTCATGGTCTTAAGATTAAGACTATATGCACCTCAAGCATTTTATCTAACTTCAATACCACAGCCTTTCTCAGCTTCCTTTTACCTGCAGCAAACCTCATTTCATCACAAATAGTAGCTATATGCTTTGCAGCGCCGACCTTTTTTTCTTCCTTCCAAACACTTTTCTCAGAAAATACATTAACTATCAGAAAGCCCGAGGCAGTGATACAATTAGCTAAGATGCAAATGGAGCCATTTCTCAGTTGGCCCTCATTCACCTGCGGTGGGGGAAATGGGTAAAAGTGAGGTGGGAGAAGCTCCTGTGAGCCGGGGCACGGCAGACACGGGATGATATACGAGTGGAATTTGTTATTGTCCAGGGGGAGTCGGCTGTTTGTGATGGACAGGGGAACACTTCAACTGCAATGACAAGATTTCATTTCTTCTCATGGCGGCGTACAGCTGCACAGAGTTGAAACTAATCTGGTCAAACACAGTGAGCTGTCGAGTGCAGAATAGATCAATCTCTGTCTGCTCTTAATCCAATTTGATTGGTAAGGATAGCACCGGGGTGTTTTATGACATAAAACCCACTCTGCATGATTGTTTTGAAAGCTTCCTCTCCACTATAGAACATAGCTCCACGGGATATTTAAAAAGCTTTCTCTCCACAGTGCGATGAATATCCCCATCTTCTTAAAATGAGCAATCAGACAAATAACATCTGTTTTGAGTTACCAACACAATCAGTGTGTTTATGTGCACATCAGGTTTTTTGGATAAAATCAACATAAAATCACTAAGGCAGTGGTGGAAGAGTGCTGCAATCCATTTCAGTACAAGTGGGAAAAACAAGACATTGAATATGCTCAAGGTCAAGTGGCACTGGGTCTGACCGTACTGTATACCGTTACTATAGAAATGAATCATGTTTTATGCACTTACCAGATGTTCTGAATGCAAATGATTATCTCTGAGATGTGGTGGAGTGTAAATGAAGCATTACAAAATGGAGATGGAAAAGTACTAGCGCCAAGTGTAATGAAGTACTCTCTCCCGGGAATAAAGTGTAAATAAACCTTAAACTTCTCAGCTCTGCACTTACACGTTTCCATGCAAACTGCATTTGCTGTCAGAATCCATTTTCGTCAGCTTTCATGCTCATTGCGTTCACTTCAACACTCCATTCTAAAAAAATGAAACTATAAGGTTTTAGCTTTACAACAGTTAATTCTGTTTCTGGTGGCTGCACACTGACACAATATTTTGTTTATCTGCTGTTTGATGTTTTTTTTATTTATTTTTTCTATATTATATACAGATTGGACTGGCGGTATCATTCTAACTATTATGCTGTGCTCACACTAAGAGCGACCAAAGCTATCCACATATCCTGAATAAAATCAATGATAACCATATTTTATTTTTGAACTAAAGCATTTACCATTACTTATTAAAACATCAAAAATAAACACTGTATATATTGTTGCGTTTTGATGAAAAGCACAGCACAAACTTTAAATGACATTCCGTCAAGGTGCTTTGTTGAAAGTAGCGGACTCATACAAGCCCATAACAACGTAACGAGTGCTTGAGCAACATTTCAATGGAGACTTGTCAAATACATAGCTTGCCGAGCTGTTGCTTTAGTAGGTTTGTAGTGAGAACACACCCGGTGAGTAAATAAAAGTATGACTACAATAACTAATTGCTGAAAGACACTTTGCATGTTATTATGAGAAAATTACCTTGGGTAAATGTAAAATTCCAACTACGTATTGCACAATGTGTACCAGCTCAAATGGTCTGTGTTTGGCTGTTTTAAACCCGCAATAACTGATATTTGGCCACTTACAGGTAGTAAAAACAAGCTATTAACACACTACTGACATATTATCATCACTAACACTTGCTTTGCCTGTCTGCTGCCAAAGCCAATGAAAATGTTACAGTTGTTACCAACTTTTCGTATTTGCTTGTTACTCAGATGTTTGACTGCTTGGAAGGAGACAACTGGTATTTTGTGCCAGCCCGTCATTGCATCACTGCAAAAGAGGCTAAAATTAGAGTATTCACCCACATGTCATATTTCCATCACAGCAGTTCCGAGCTGGATAAGTAAGGAATATAATGCGCTGCGCGTCGGGGTTCTATTGCCCTGAAGGGAGTTATTTTCCCAGTATTCACCGGCTCATTATATATTATCAGTTAAATAAATAATGTTGTCTGCCTCCGCGAAGTGAATTAAAACCGACCGGATTCGACAAATTTTGGTGAAAGTTTTGTGGACTGAACCGAGGCATAAAACTCGTGAAAATGTCATTAAGCATGACTGTCGAGTGTGTATTCAAATCCGTGTTCTTTTGTTTTTGGCAGAGAAAGTCCGTCAGTATAGTAGTAGTAGTACAGTACAGTATAGTACACTTGAAGCTCTTCAGGTGTCAGTTCCTTGTGCCGTTTTTCGCTTGATTTTTTTCTTTTTCTTCAGCAGCATCCCATTCCTCAAAATCCTTGTAGCTACTCTCCAAATAAGTTAAAAGAAATGTTAAAATCAGCCATTTCTGTTTGTTTTTTCCCTCGGAAGTTGTTTGGCAACTTTAGGGCCACTACTAAGTCCCTTCTTTATGCCTCATTTTAATGTTTTACACAGAACGAAAGAACAGTGGCATCATTCTGCTCCAGTGTGTGATTATAAATAGCATGCCAGCATCACAACCCAAAAAAGGTGTGATGTAAGGGCTGGGCAATATGTACAAAAATTCATATCTCAGTATGTTGGGGCAGAATGGCGATACACAATATATATCTCGGGATTTTTCACAGAAAGAGCTACATGTTTTTAGTTCAAGTCAAAGCCATATTAGATATGTTACAAGCACTTCTATAAAAACAAACTGTGATTAAAATAAAATGCAAAGACAGGGATTTTATCATGTAAATGAAAAATGATATCAAATAAATAGCAAGGCTGTACATTAATGTTTCTGCGCACAGCACTGGATGTACAGAGGTTTAAAGGTTTGCAGCACAGGATACAAAACTATAACATGACTATAAAAGTATCAAGTAGGCCTCTCTCTTGGTGTTGCAGAAAGTGTGCAGATATGCAGAAAGTGTGAGAGAGGAGAGATGCACACTGGCATGCATTATGCAACTTGACCCTGTGTCGAAGTAAACTATGTTGTCTTAACGTATATCTTGCTTGAAAATATATCGACATACCATACATAGTCGTTTTATTGCCCAGCCCTACTTGACGTTTACCACAACAGTGTCAACTACTTATATGACATAACATATGTGTTGGCAGCTCTTTTTAAAAAATAATAATGGCATTAACATGGTGATAACAATCATTTACTTTCTCTTTTATATGGCAGCTATTCTCGTTCTCTGCTCAGAGGGTTAAGTAGCTCCCGAATCAAATATTTTTCTCAGTTTCGGCCACTGTTGTTTTTCTTTGAGTTAGCTGCTAACTGCTATCAGCTACTTTATAAATCTCTCACAGTGGGTTACACGCATAACATATCATTCAAAATGTCACACCCTTCCTGCCGGCTGTCCTGTTTGTACACACACCGTTTCGGCGCTGTTACTACCTCCCACGGCGGCTTAAAGGAGAGACAACTCTGTTTATCCATTCCCCAATCGTACCTTATATACAGAACGGCAAGGTGGCATAACGGGGGTATATTCCCACCTTGAGCAGGCAGTGTGAAAGGGACTTATGAGTGCTCTGCCTCAGCTTCACACTCCCATCCAACTATGGTCATGTATGGCTCCCAAAAACCAAAATGGTGAAGGCCAATACGCCAATCTCGATGCTTTTAAACGGTACTCCACAAACCAATGGTATGAAGTCATGATGGCGATGTCCACTTGTTTTATACAGTTGAGGGAGACCCTTCTCTATGCACAAGTAGTCATGTGATCCATTGTTAATCCAACAATGTTGAGTGTAACCTCTTTAAATAATAAAAAATATATTGAAATGATGGCAGACACAACAGATTGTACCATCTTTCTGTGGTCAGGACAGTTACTCATGCATACTGCAAAAACACCAAAATGTGAAATGCTAATGTTAGGTGTCTCAGTTAGACAGGTGGGACACTGCTGTTATGATTATCACTTGTTGCCTCTTGCTTACTTCGCTTATTCTG
This sequence comes from Epinephelus awoara, assembly GCA_035609425.1. NCBI lineage: Eukaryota > Metazoa > Chordata > Actinopteri > Perciformes > Serranidae > Epinephelus > Epinephelus awoara. The sequence goes on along the minus strand of CM069314.1, from coordinate 22,730,925 downwards.
TAAATGAATATCTTATCTACTGCATTACATCATCAACAAACATGATCAGTAAACTAGGTTATAGTCCATATGGCTAACCTTACAAAAAACTGTAAAATGACATAACTGCAACCAAAGTGTGCAAATATGCTAAAATATTGTAGAGATATGCTTTGATTTGGTGGGTCTAATGTATTTGGCCGTTGACCGTTCTGCTCTCCTCATTAAATCTGGATGTGTCATCATTAGCGCTTCGAGTTGCAGCTGCAGCTGGGACAAATTTTTAATGGGGGCAAATTAGCATTTGTTAACATCGACTCTGCAGGAGAGGTAAAACAAAGTCCCAGCTCTTCATTAAGAGCATTAATCTACACTTTAAAAAGTGTTTGACTGTGCTGAAACCACAAACTGTAGCCCAGGCGTCAGTGTCTGAAACAGTCATGTGGCCAAACAGCAGTGTGTTTTGCCAGAGCAGGGGACATTGCATTTAATCTTGTTCTCAGCTCACACAATTAACAGTGTGCAGAAGGATATTTCTTATTTATGGGCGCCCCTGTGAGCTGCGCTGTGCTCAAAAGCCTGTATTGTAAGAGGATGACAGGCAATTTTTTGGCTTCAAAGGCTTGGCAACAGCTCAGTGGAATTTAAATGACCTTAAAATTCACAGGTTTCGTTTATGGAATTATTATGCAGAAGAGCGGGAATATTATCTGGATGGTGTCATCAAAATAAGCACATTTTTTCAAACTTTATACAATTTACTCATATCGTGGACTGTGAATGAAGTGTGTTTATTTGTTTTTTCAAGTCAATTTCCACGAGGTTATAGGGACGACACATTTGGCACTGCCCCTTCTCTGGTGGTGCAGCACAGAGGGGCCGGTCAGCCATCTGTAGCCTTGCCATGACCTATGTGTCAGCAAAGGGCTCGTTCAGCAGCAGCTGCCCTTGCCTGTAGCACCGCCTGCCGCCGAAAGTGTTTCACAAGAAGATACTCGCTCATTACCCTCCTCCGGTTTGTGTACATATTTCTGCTGGTGGTGCAGCGCCACGTCTGCTGTCAAGAGCAGCTGCCCTGACCACGCGCTCACACCTCTAGCAACACAATCAATCAAGTCACCGGAAATTCATTAATTTCATATTGAGGTAAGCAGCCAGGGAAAGTCAGCCTACACACGCAGAGTTGGCCAAGAAAATTTGGCCACGGCTCTCTCTTTATGTGGCCACCAGGCTTCAATGAGCAGGTTTTTCCTGCTTTGCTGTTTCCAATGTCAATTTCATTTTTATTCATAATCATTTTGCCTGCCAAGTGCAGAATGGATGAGAAGTTTATTCTAGTCATTCATCGCTCCCCACATGACGAGAATAAACATTTCAGAGTAGAGCCAGGGGTGAGTTACACAATTGGAGTTTTTCAAAGCACTTGTTGGGCAACTTAAAAACTACAATATGTGCAAATATAAAATGGGAAAGTATCCATAGTTTTCTTTCCTGTGAACTCCCGAAGAAGAAGATGTTAATCACAGAAAACAGCATCGACAGTTCAGCGTGGAGGGACCCGAAGGATGCCGGAGACATCGGTTTGAAACACCCCTCAGATGGACTTTGATGATACAAATCTCCATCATGTTATGTTTATGCCTGTGACTGCTCCCTCCTCTCATTGCCAGGCTAAATGTTCAAAAGGTAGCAGAAACTTTGTGTAACACATTGACAAAAAAAAAAAAAAAAGCCTTGCATCGCAAACTTCAAAGAATCCCCAACACTTCAAAAGCTTCTTCACGGTTCGGTGACTAATCTTCAAAGTCACGCCAAGGATTGAACTGATAGTGCCGCTGTGTATAGCAGGTACAAACATCCTTGTCAGCGCCACTGAGGTGTGAGGTGTAGAGAAAGGCAGAGGAGATAAAACAGGAAACTAATTGAGACAAAGTCTGTCCCTCGCCTGTGTGAAATACAAAGCCCCTGGCTGAAGACGTGGTAATTACAACTGCCACAGAACCAATCAGTCAAATGAATACGTCATTAGAGGATGCGACGACACATTAAGGTAAATTGGGGAATTATTGGTGGGGTTTATCCCAGTCACTGTGGATCTTACAGTGGATCTATCGTACCTCGTTGCTGCTTGTGCGTCGCAACAATATCGAGAAATTATCGGAAGAAAAATGTTACGCCTTGAGAGAAATACTTGCACCAGACATAATAACTTTCTACAGTTTTTCTTTCTCCACCTGTTCCTCCACCTGTGCCAGAATAATTGACATGAGTCCTCTGACCCAAACAGACTGATATAACTTACCACCAAATTACTTAAGTTGTTATTGGGACTTTTATTGGCTTTTTTATGCCTGCAGAAGTAGAGTGGGACAACCAATAAAATGTTACTAGATAGCGAGTTACTGGTTGATGCAAATAGTGAAAGATATATGAAGAAGAAAGAAGAAAGTTGTCATACCTCCCAGTGAAATTTGCTACACATTAGTTTTACTTTTTATTTGTTTAATGTTGTTAAAGGAGCTCTATACGATACTCAGAGTGTAACTATGCGATTGCCTGCACATGGCTCTCAACATGGAAGTGCTTTAGCTGGTGGCTAGCAGCTAACGGTGCTAATGGAGCAAACAACGGCAACAGTGCTGACAGAGCTAATGGTGTTAACCAGGGGGGAACAGGAGAGCTGACACTGCATAATGACACCATCCCCTTATCAGCAGAGGCTAACGTATGATAACAGTGCAGAATGGCGGGAAATAGCTAGCCAGTGGGATACACACTCAGGGGCTCACATGCACTAACATGCGCACACTGCTTGAACAGAGAAGCTCGGATTATAACACAGAGAAGTAGAGTAACGTCATTCTCTGCTCAGGACGCCATCACTCCGCCATCACATCACTGTCATAACCCAACAAGCTACCTAAATTCATGTTTACTTATCACCCTTATGTTTCCTGTTTTATTTGGGTAACCATTGAATAGTCTCATTTCAGATCCCATGTCCTCTGTGATTACTTGCCCTACCCTAACGTGTTTCACCTGTGTCTCAATGTGTTTCACCTGTGTCCCATTGTCTCCCTTGTCTTAGTTTATTTAAGTCCCTGTCTTCCCCTCGTCTGTTGACAGATATATCTTTGAGTAAGAGTTCCAGTATTTCCCTCGAGGTCCTTGTGAGTGTGTTTTTGACTGTTTTTGTCTTTTGACCACCCTTTTTACTTATCGAATTGGATACTTTTGCCTGTGTGACTGACTACCTGTGTACCGACCTGGACCTGATTTATCACCCTGAAGTTTTCTCTAGTCTGTGAGTCTGCTTTGTGAGTCTTCCTCCAGTTTGTGCTTGACACTCCACTATATCTTTATATAGCAAATATTGGTTTGCTGCTAAATCAATGCTCTGAATGTTACAAACAGCTCCTTTACATTTCAGTCATGGTCACTTTCACCCAAAAAACTTAGAAAAGTATGTTGTCAAACCTCTCACTTGACTTTGCAACAGAATATTTGTTTTGCTTTTTATTTTTTGAATGTTGTGATTATCAGTTGATTTTGAAACTCCAAATTCAAATCCTTATATCTAACAAATGCTTTTTCCACTGTGGAAAACAACAGATTGTCCATTCATGACTCATATGGTGAATTTGTTCACACCTAAAAGAAAACAACAAATACAAGGTGGTGAACATGACAGAATCAGTTGTTTCCTGCATTTTGTGAATCATGCTCATGATATGTCTTTTTTGTTCCGCATCACACAAAGTATACCTGCTTTTACAGTTTCCTGTGTTTAACTGGCCTTCACAGACTAAAATTAATTGTGTGTGCCATCTTGGATAAACCATTATTTTAATATAATCACTTCGGCTCAGCACCTGTCCTTGTTGATTTGAATGTGCATGCCTCCCTCTATTTGTAGCCTCCTGTAAATCTCTTGTGACTGATACACATTTTGAATCCTATGTAGAAATGGCAGGTCCCACTTGTCACAATGGAAACTACTGCAGAGGTTAATAGCTGAGTGAAAATATATTTAAAAGCGACTGCTGAAAAAACATTGCTTGTGAATAGTTTTCAAAAAAGGGTTTATATAAAGAAAGTCTTAAGGGTTATACAGTATATAATTCTGGGTTATACAGTTTGCAGCGCACTGTGTTGAGAGCTCTGGTGAAATGTCTCAACACAAGAGCAATACACTCTCAGGCACAGAGACATTGACATCCTGTGACCTTAAAGGTTTATACAACTTTCATTCCAGTTATCAGCCTCCCTTTATTCATCCCTCCAAACAGAGCCAGACAGAAATAATAAATATGAGCCACTATGCAGAAATATATGGACTACATGTTGATAATAGGTTCAGAAGGTCGAACACAGCACACTGTGTGCATGTTTGTATATTTGTTGTTAGCATTCCATCGCCCAAGAACAACCGATGCTTCATCCCCTCTTCAGTCTTATAGATCTGTGAGGTATACACGATTGTGCAAAATCAAATACTTTCTTGCGAGCACGAAGGAATGCGAGACAAAAGCAGAGCTCACTAGGTGTTCAATTCAATTGATTTCTCTCCATTTAAAATGTGCATATCAAAGCAGCCCCTTGTAGTGAAGGGCATAGTTCCCAAAAATCAAAGGAGACTGAGCAGGCCCTGAATTTAAGGGCTGAATCTCAATAACCCACGAGTCCCAGAAGAGCCACAACACTTGTTACTACTGAGAATATGACACGACTCGTATTCTCGCCAATGCGTGAATTTAAATCCGGGGCAAGTATTGGAAGTGTCACACAGAAGAACGTGGAGACGGGGAGAAATAAATAACATGTCTTCGAGAGGGGAAATTGAACGTTCGACAGCTTTATTTAATTGGATGGCCGCATGTGGTGTCTCTATTAAAAATGGCTCCCACCCTCTCTTTCACTGCATATAGACATTTCATCATGCCCCCCTCATTTCATTTCCCTTTAATTGCACAGTCTTCGTAGTTTAACAGTAAAGTACAATTAAAACAATCTCAATATTTGCTGAGAGCCGCACTCTTTTCACTTCCTGTCTAAATAATTGAGAATTAAGAGGAACTGCAGAGACAATAAGATAGGCTTGATGAAGGGGTTGATACTTTTTTGTGTTTCTCACAAATGTGCAAACACAATTGCAGCAGGTGGTAATTGCTGCTAATTCTGCCTATTCTAAACTAGACAAACCACAGCTCACTTACTCCGAGCAGTAATTGCAAGGCACAGTCGCAGATTTTTAAAGTGCCTGGTAGTTGGTGCCCAAGGGAACCCTTAAGGGCCTCCCTGGGCAATGAAGCCGTCATCGTGCTTCATGAAGTGTAGCAGTATTTTTTTCTTCTTCTTGCCTTGGCATATTTCCATTTATCAGGTCTACTGACGTGCAGAATAAGAGCCGCAGACTTCAGTAAAATGGATCAGAGTCTAATGTTTGTCGAGAAGAAGCAGATTGGATATACACACACAAACATGCATACACGCTCAACGCTGGTGAAATACACAAACACAAGGACATGTGCGTACGCAGATGTCAAGGCGCGGGCACTCGCTCAGAACACACGCACTTGTGCACAAACACGGCAGACAAAAAAAACAACGGAGCACCTCACACGGCGGACCGATCACAATCCTTGAAGTACAAGTTTTGACAGTTTGACAGCACACGCTGTCTTTTGTGCAGCAGAAGAGGCTTATGGAGTCTGTCTGCTGCCCTCGACACTTCTTCTCCTCTTAGAGTAATAAAACGCGCGCGCCATATGGCTTTATGCATAACACTACACAAGCTCAAGAAACTTCACTTGCATGAGACAAAACAAACAAAATGTAAAAATAGACATTAGAAAAATACCAGCTCCGAGACGGGGGTTCAAAAAGCGGCATTATCATATGAATTTGAAGGGTTTCTTTTCAAAATAAGACATCAATCATTTGGGAAAAAAATGACACCTTCTCTCTGGGAATGATTGCTGTCACGAAAATAAAGCTCAGAGGTTACTAAAAAAGCTTTTACACATCGTATCTTCTCATTTATTTATATCTGAGCAAAGAATCATATCTGTTTTAGAGATAATAACTAGATATAAAAAAGAATTCTAGCACTTGTAATGACTGAAACCAGGGGTGTCACAATGGGGGGGAGTGGGACTAAACCCCGGGGCCCCAGTGGGAGGGGGATCCTCAGAAAGCCAGGAATGAAAAGTTTGGTTTTGTTTGCAATTTTGATTTTAAGTAGTAAGTGCCCTAACCAGGCAAGCTACTTGGAAAATGTAGTGAGCGTAGCTAGCAGTTACTTTACATCAAAATAACGTTTAACTACATTGAAGCTACCCCCAGAGAAATGTAGCAAGCTAAGCTATGAGAAAATGGCAAAAGTAGCTTGCTACTTGTAAAGCTGCTTTTATTTCATTATTTTATACTTTGTGTCAAATCAGCATTACCTCAGTGTTGAGAAAAACTGTCAGCCACATAAAAAAATGTTCAGTTGAATTGTTAATTATAAAATACCAGACTTAAAACTTTCTTCTCATTTTTCTTTCCTTTTTTTTTTTGGAAGACTTTTTGTGACATTTGAACATGACCTCCATTAACATGGCCATGACATCAGTCGACCTATTGCGCTCATTCTTTCTCTCTCCTGTTCCTGCTTCATGCATTTCTCTGTCTTGGCCTCTTTCATTGGGCTATCTGGCTATGTGAGTAATTCAAAAACACAATTCCAAAATATATTTCACAGTCAATAAAGCCACAAAAAAATAAAAGACAGTAATATAAACAATAAAAATAGCAGACCTAAATGAAAACTTTCCTTTTTTGGGGGACATTAGAACATGAACATGTCCTGCAAATAACATCTGACATCAGTATGTCACTGTCTCTCTCCTCTCTTCCTTCTTAATACTGTTCTCTGTCTAGCTCTTTTCTTGGCCCTTTTTGAGTGTATTTCTCCAGTGTCCACTGCAAATCCACTAAATAGCTACAATAGCTAAAATAAAGGATTAGTACCTGATGTCATGTGGAGGCGCTTCCCTAATCTACATGTCTCTGTGTGGCGCTGGCGTCAGTCACATTTTTATCCTCAGTTTTATTAGCCTTACTTTAATTCAGACCTCTGCAGAAAAAAAAAAAGGCAGCTGCACTTCAGAGCTTTTGCCTTTAACTTTTGTGGATGCTACTGCGCTACTCTGACTACTCAGAAAGTAGTGGCGTTACCACTATGCTACTGAGAAATGCAGTTAAATTCGTAATGTCGCTACTCATAGTGATGCTACTGCCCAACACTGGTCATAACTAAATTAACATTGGCTGAATATATGAGCAGATAGACTGAACTTTGTATAAAAAAAAATAGTGGAGGCTCCCTGAGGCCCCTCTCATCCCTTAAAGAAGCAAAATGGTTTAGTCCACCCCTAATGCAGCTAGAGTCAAGGGCGTGACTGCTTATGCTGCCAGAGCGCTATGTCTTTCCCCAAGAAAAAAAAAAAAGACAGAAAAGGGAAAGAAAACTGACTTTGTAAAATAAATAAATACATAGAATCAAAAGGTGCATGAGAGGGACATGAATCAAGAGAGGAACGACAGGGGACCCACAGAGACTGCTCATAGGGGCCAGAATTAGGTGCTACGCCCCTGACTAAAACCCTTCATATCCTTTTAGCACCATACTGGATGACATGTAAGCCTTAAAGCCAGAACACACAAGGACAGAACAGCTTTGCATGAACTCAAACAGTCAAATGGCACAAGTCCTTATGAGGGGAATGTAGCTTTAAGGGTGACGGGCCACCTTTAAAATAGAAAAAAAAAAAACAACAGGGCTATTTTTCAGACGACTGTCATCCGTCGGCGTGACAACTATTTCTCATTCCCAAAATAAAATCCATCTGCGTGTCCAAAATTCTGAATAAATTCCCCAAAATATCTGTAAATAATAAGAATCTGGTGGAAAAGGGTGACATGTGAAATCTTATCCACAAGGATTAGGGGGCTCTATATCTGTCAAATACTAAAATAACTTAAGGTGAAGTGAACTGCAAAACCTTTGATCCTGCTCACTCTGTCTCCCTCTCAAGCCTTATCACATCATCCATTTCCTCACTTGTTTGTTGCTATGAGTGACACCTCATCCTCAGCCTTATACAATATCTGTCAGATTGCATTATTAATGCTGATAGAGTGCCGGATGAATCGTCATGTGAATAAACCGCCGCGGTGGAGTAGGGCGGAGGAGGAGTGCAGAGAGGTCACAAAATGATCAAAGAATAGTGAGGAAATAGATGACAGACAGGGCGTTGTTTTGGGGTTTTTTTTTGCTTCGCCACACCAACCCCAGGGAGTTTGAAAATACATAGATAAACAGCTTTTTCATGGAAGAGTGAATCCTGTTAATTTGTCGGTGCTGGTGAAGTAATAGCAAGTATTACACAATAATAAGCCTCCCTTGTGGATTCTCTTTTTTTTTTGACACAATCCTGTAATCACCGCAAAATGAATCACCTTAAATTCCCCCTTATCACGTGCTGTTATTTGCCTGGTCGCAAAGTTATGGATTTACTTTAATAAAAACTATAAACACTGTCATGTGATAATCACTGCGTGCTGATTCCCCGCTCTGCCTTGCAGAGTTGAAGAGGATTAAGCCTGGGTTCCCTTCATAGCAAACCCAATAATATGTATGACAGAGCTGTAGGCGGCTTAGTGTTTACTGCCTCACATCTCTCTGAGGAGCTCGGACGCACTGCATAGACATGCCTGATGTTTTTCTCTCCATCACCTCTCCTTCTTCTCACACTAAATCACTGCCGATACCTACTGCACTGCACCCCTCCTTCAGCCTCCACATTATAGCTCCACCAGCAGCTCCGTCTGACTGCAGCGATTTTGGTCCGCCTCTTATAGCGTGTAATCAGCACACAGCTCAGTGCCTCCGCTAACACACACAATGTGGTCTCCAGAGAAAAGTACTGTTATTAAAAGAACATGTTTAATGGCAAGAATGTTGCTTTAAAAGCTTATTGTTGCTCTTCTGTGAAAAACATGTATCTCTACAATGTCAGCTTTACATGAGCTGTAAGAAAAAACACACTTTTTTTCAGCTTTGTGAATTGTTTAACGGATTATTTGGCTTAAGAGTGACCTATTTTGCTGCCCCTTATTTTCTGGCATAAATAAATAATCTATACAGTGTTGGATGTTTATGTTAGATGTGGCCAAAGTTTAAAGTATTGGGGTAACTGCGTGTAGAAGTAAGCCCTGTGAGCAAAAACCTGGCTTCACAACTTTCTAAATATCTGGATACAAGATGACGTCAGATCATGACAGATTTCCTTGCATGGTGTTCTGCATCAGGCACACAACTGCAAGTGTTTCCATTACGTACATTGCTACATGTAGCTACGTGCTAACATCAGGGAAACATGTAAACTTGGCTGCTAATGTTAATTTCTGTCCAATATCGGATCATTTACCTGCTGGAACATTTCTGGTTGTATCCTCATACAACTGTTCATATGATATCACAATGGTTATTGTCCCACAGATTACCTTACATACTCAACTAGCAAGCCATGTAATAAATGTAAAGTTATGTAGTTTAGGTTTAGGAAAATAAAGTTATTATGGCTAAGTTTAGGGAAAAGAAATGTCTTATTGGGAAAAGTCCTGTGTTTTGTGACCCATCCATCACCCTAACCTGCCTCCTACCTAGACTGCTCAGGGCCGATTCCCTCTGTCTCCTGTCAGCACACTGGACCCTTAAGGTCAAGTTAGAAGCAAAACATGTTTACTCAGACTGAGTAACCCTGAATGATCTCGTTCTGGAAAGAAGTCGAAGAGCAGAGTGACCTGGCATACACTGTGATGGTGAAACATTGTGATGGGGAAATAGATGTCGTTGGCAGAACAAATTGTTGTAAAACTCCCAAGTGTTAAGATGGAGAAAAGCGCAAGTTATGGAAACGGCAGGAAATCACACACAAACACACACACACACACACACACTTAGGAGGAGTATAAGAATGTTCAGTGAACTGCTCTACCAGGCTGTCTCATTGTTGCGAATTTGAAGCAATATGTTGTGTCTTCAATAAATAACCTGCAAGGCTGTGAATTGTCAAATCTTTCTTAAACAATCACAGCCTTCCAAAATATGTGGGTTATGCACAAACTAATGGCTCATTATTATATAGGATATGGACAAGTTTTGGTGCATTACTTTTTGTGTGACAAGTATGAACAGTGCATGAGACAGCCTGTTTTGAAGCTTTTATTGGATATTTTTAGAAGGGAAAAAGTGCCGCTATACTTCCTAACAGTCAGTCCCCAGTTGCAATACACTGCTAGCATGCATGTAGCTACATGTTAACATCAGTGAAACATGAAATCTTGGTTGCTAATGTTAATTTTAAGCTGATTTGAGATCATATTCCTGCTGGAACATGAGGATTTTGGCTTTATAGCTTTGATTGGTGATTTTTCAAGGTAGAAAGTGACGCTATTCTCTTTTACAGTCATGCAACCCCAGCTACGATGAGGTGCAGAGGTGCTAAGATATGAAGACTGAAATGCTGACCAATCAGAGCAGTGCTTGAAAAGACAGCTGCTAAAACAGAGCTTCTCTGACACGGGGTGAATACAGGTGCTCAAATCTAAAGTGCAAGTAGGAACCTGAAAATGAGCAAAGTATGCCCCCTTTAAATTGCAATCCTATTGTCTCAACCCACAAAGGAACATCTTATCCTTAAGTTTAAAAATCCAAAATCTGGAAATACATGGTTGTTCTGGACAATGGCACTATACATAATTATGATTCTTTTTAACCATATAATCTTATGTTACTAAAAACTCAGGGCCCTCTCTAACAGCTAAAAAACTCATAACATTATTCTATCAGCTTGCTACCTCATAACTTTTCCTGATTGTACAAATATTACTTATGAACATAATTTTAAAGCCAAGATGTTTCTGGAAATATGCATCACTCAGAGGTATCAGAGACTGTAGTTGTAAAACAAGGTTGTATATGGAGCATTTTCATTTGCTCTCTGTACTGTAATCAGAGTTGACAGTTGTTTTTATGCAGCACTGGTGGGGCACCCCTTTTGTTTGTATGTAGATCATAAATTTATCATCTAACGACAAAGACAAAATAGCCAGATCAAGTCAAAAACCAAGGAATTTCTCAGTTTACAAGGAACACTTAATGTATTAAAAATCAGCCACAAACATGGGATGATGTTTAGGTTAATGTTAATTCCATAAAATCAGAATTATATACTATCAAACAACCTGGCTGAGCAGAAAAAGAAAAAAAATACTATAAGCACTGAATAATATTATAGAACTGCAGCATATTTCCCCTTGCTCTGGCTTTGGAAGTGTTTTGGTTGTTGTCTGTCTTCCAAGTTAGTCATCAGAAGTCCTTGGCTACATGACATACATTCTCAAGTCTATCACTCACGACAGCAGCACGGTGGTTATTTCAAAAGGCAGTGACAGCACACACAAACTGAGGCTGAGAGATTTTTCCTCTCCTGTGACAAAAATATGATGCTGTCTAATGAGTGCTAAGAAAAAAAGAGGGGAGAAGTGCGGACTGCACTTTGTCAAATTCTGATGTATGCCACATGAATACAACAAATCTGACTTTGTCAACAGCGACTATGAGGAAATGTTATTCCTGCTTACCAGAGATAGTGGCAACTTTTTGTCAGGACAACAAGAGAAATGGAGAGAGCATGATTGGTTCTTGGGGAAATGCTGTTAAAACTTGAATCCACTTACTAAGATTGTCCAAAACAAGCGAGAGAAGCTACAAAAACAAGTGTGTATTGTTGGTAATGTGTGTCTTTTTGACATCACTATCACTTCAGGTATTCATTACATCCTGGAAGATATGAACAGTTATAAAAAAATTAAAAAAACAGAATAAAAAAAAAGAAAAGGTATGAGCACATTTGGCAATTTTTGCATAGCAGTCTACAAACCCTGCCGCTAATAACATCATTTCAATCAATTTAAATGTCTCAGTTTCATTTAGGAAACAGGAGAATGTAACACAGCAATGAGTAAAGTGAATCTGAAGTATCCTGCTGAATCCATTTGGTAATGGTGCATCTTGGTTATGAACGTTTTAATGACAAATACGACCAGCACCAGCTCCATTATTCAGTATGCAAAAGACATGTAATGACTTTCTCCTCCTTCTAATGACTCACCCGGGAGCTTATTGATGAAAGTGTATTTGGATGTAATAGACGGGAGATGAAAGAGAATATGATGAAAACTGAAATTGAATGTCACTCTCGGAACAACATGAATAACGTAACAGAAAATGTTTTCTTTTTCCATTAATACTTTAGTTTGCCCACTTTGGTTTAGAAATTTGTATGCGTGTGTGATTTTTCTCAAACTGAAGAAAACCTGACATGGTGCCCAAATAGGACAATACTGAAACACCATTTACCAGTGATGATACTTAATACAGTCAAAATAAATAGCTTCAATGTTCACAATGATGTGCTCGTTTTGCACGCCATTGTAACACTGATGAAGTGGTTTAATTGTTTCCTCTTAAATAATCTTATTCCACAATCCACACTGTTTGACAGTATCATACATATTCTGGCTATCTGCATGTTCCAGCCCTTTATTGGAGACCTATGATGTCTACGCTGAGTGAGGTATTTAATCCCATCACTCAATCTTTTTTTATGGCTGCACCATTCCATCAAATGGTAATGTTAAAGACACTTTGTGCATGATTTTATACATGACAGAGGCAAGAATGTGACCTGCAAGGCTAGTTTTAAATCTAGCTGATTGCTGGAAATGCCTTTTTTGTTTTGGATAATCACTTAAGGTTAGGAGTAGCAAAGACTCAGCAATGTTGATATTAAATATTCAATAAAATAGGTTTTGAAAAACTGGGAATCACCACAACCATGAGCATATAGACATAAATGTGCACACATAATATTAGGCTTATAGGTCCAGTAATATGTGAGAGTTGCTGTGGGCAGATAAGAAAGCTGGACCAATCCATGAACACACACAAGACTGAAAACATGATCCCATTTGAGCCACAGATTGAATATAAAGATGGAGGACATGACAGCTCTGAGAAAGTGACGGTGTTTTACATTAAGATTGACAACGGTGTGAGCCAATTGGTGGGCTGGTATTCAGTGGCGCTGCTTGTGATTGGGCGAAAGGGTGTATAGGTGGGAAACTCAATACTGCGGAGATCACTACTGTGCAAACTCTGGCACCAAATGACCAGAGGAAGATGGCAGCAGCTTTATTAAGGACAGTTTGGCTTCCCTTTTGTACTATGGGGGTAAGTTGAGATGCATCGTCCATTTTTATATATAGTCTATACCATAGGTCCAGGCTTATGCCCGTCCTATGGGTTTGAACAATGCTTGGCTGCAGAGCATACATTTGTAATGACTTGCCCATCCTAATTTTAACAACAAGACTAACAACGTGTTCTGACAGAAGACGAGGCAAATTTTAGAGGCATGCAACTGCACACAAAGTCAATGGAAATCTGAACAAAGACACACATGGAAAACACTCCCACACGCAAACAGGTGGTCCATCTGTTGCTATCTAGCTTGCAGCTAACATCTGTACGGTTGGTACATTGGCTGTTTGGTGTAAATAAACACAGACTGCACAAAGGCGGTACTAGCACATGTGACAAGAAGGCAAAAGTCTGCTTCACTTGCTGTTTGAACACATACTACAGCCATGCTTATAGCTCTGTGATGTTTACTATCTTTTTGCAGGTGCTGCTAACATTTTCTAATCAGAACTAAATACACAAGTTCAGCTGAGGCTGATGGGAATGTAGTAAGTTTTGCAGGTAATGTTTCATAAACCAAAATACTGGACAAATTAAAACTATGACCCACTGGTGGCGCTAGAGGAAAAGTCCGGGGATCCCCACAGTGATTTACAATTACACCTTACAGGCTGACATTGCCATCACTTAGATGCTAGCATGGCTAAAGCTGCACATACAGTTTTTGAAGATTTCTCCAACTGGAAGTGAAAAATTGCATACAACATTTTCTTTAAGTCTTTCTTTTTTGTGTCCAGTGCCGTACCATAATCCTCTGAAAAATGTTTCAGTTTCATAAAAAGATGTGGAGAATTTCCTTTGTATGCAAACTGAACCAAAGGTGCTGGTGAAGGACTGAGTGTATTGTGTTCATACTCAAACAAGTGGATATCTCCTCACAGACATCTTCAAGGCTCTCAGATACATGGGTTTTACAGTAGGTTACTTTTTTAAAAGAATAATTAACAGTGATTCCAGTAAAGTGTCTTGTTATTCATCACTGCAGGAGAGGCTTATAGTCCAATAAGCTCATGCAGAGACATCTCAGTCATCCAGGTAGTAAAACATCAGAACAAACACAACTGCATTTTCTTGGCTCCATCTGACATCAGGTGGGAAAACCTATGTATTAATAACCCATGACTGCAGCTGGATGAGGACGTGTTGGAGGACACCTGCTTACATTTGTCACCTTCTGCATGCGATGTCACGTTTCCAGGTCGTGTCCCAAATTCCTCCGACTAAGAAAGTGGGCGAGTGGGAAAAATGCCAAGGTATTGATTTTATGGCAGTTGTTAGAGTTGTAACAGAGTTGTAAGAAGCAGACTATTGTTGCAGCACCCATTCAGCCTCCAGCCTGACATGCAGTACAGTATATGGTCTCTTTAGCAGTTCGTTTTTTCTGAAAATGTTTTCACTGTAATCCTTGAAAGTGTGTTTGTTATCCTTTAAATGGCTCCACTGAGTCTGGAGCTGATACATTCACCTCTTTCTGCAGTGAAATGGCTGTGCAAATATCCACAGTATAGACAATGTTGCTTTGCGTTGTTAAGTTATGCAGCCCTTATTGTCGCCGTTTGAAAACCACCTCACTTTCCTTACTTACCTTACACTTTTTGTGAAAAGTCCAGCCAATTAGGGATAGGAATAAGGGAGAATGCAATTTTGCTTTTGTCTGATATTCAGATGTATTTTGGGTCTATTTTTCTTTCTGTTGACCCTGTTTGTGACCCAGGTCGTTAACTGCTTCCAGCTCTTGTTGTCGGTGCTTCTGTTCTTGGTTTTCGCTTACGCCGTTAATGGTATCTCATAATGGAAGGTTTGGATTACACCCAAACAGGATGGTGAGAGTCTCTGAGGTATTGCTGTGTGTGGGCTTTCTAAAAACCTCAGTGTCAAGATTCTTCTTCGTCTTTCCAGCAGATCCAAACCAAACTGTGTTTATCTTCAAATGTGGCAAAAACTCTCTATGCAGACATGATAGTCGTGTCTGAGCGCATGATAATCAATACAGGCAGATGAAGAAACAGGTTACTCTATGTTCCATGTTCATATTGTGTACATTAAAACCAGGAACAGGCACATTTGAAGTACAATAAACAAATTCTCAGACTATGTGTAGTTTCATTCACCAACCCTGACACTAAATTAATATGGTCAGTTACATATGTGTGAAAATATTGCTTGTTTTAGTCTTCAAATAAAAACAAGCCCAGTTGCCAGGAGAAAATGTTTCATTGTACCTTGTTGCAAACCACAAATACATTATATTTATATGTTTCATACGTATCAGATCATCTTTCTAAATTAATGTGATATATGAGCCGACTTTGTCATCATGAGGTGGAAGGAAAGGTGGATGGCTTGACACTTAGGGAAGATGCCGACCAAGCTGCAAACCACTGCAAACCAGTGTTCCAGACCAACAAACAACAAAACCAGTAGTTTTTGGGTGCCATGCCATACCATTGCTCCAATGGCCCACAATTCTGAAGCCCCATTAGTCCGATAAATGTCCCATTGGACTAAAGGCCCATTGCTCCGACAGCTCATTATCCCAAAAAACAAACGCCCGTTGCTCCAAAGTCTCATTTCTCAGAAAAGACACTCTCCCTACAGTAAGTTTCACTTTCCCAGTGGTGTTTGAGCCACTGATCCCAGGTGCTTTTACTGACCCTTCACAGCATTTCCCAGTGGCATTTGAGCCACTTATCACTATGTTTTACCTATCCCTCACAGCATTTCTCAGCAGTTTTTGAGCCACCAATATTCAGTGTTTCTGACAACCCTTCATGATGTTTCTCAGTGGCATTTGAGCCACCAATCACAGTGTTTTTACCCTTCTGTCCCTGCTTTTACAGCTACTTTTATGCCACCAAATGTGGGTGTTTCAGGCCAAAACATGATCTTTTCCTAACCATAATCAGGTAGCCTTTGTGCCTAAATCCACCCACACATTTACGACAGCATTGGTGACAAATGTAACATGCGAACATTTTTCTGGCCATTGGGTTGCCTAACACCAGGGAGTATGTTTTAGAGAGGGGATGACCTGCAGAAAAGGGCTTCAGGCTTACTGCAGCAAGGAAATAGCCCTAATACATGGGGCACCCGCTTTATCAGGTGAACTACTGGGCACCCCAAGGGAGTATATATTTTGGGAGAAACAAGACTTCAGAGCCATGAGCTTGGAAAATAGGCTTTTGGTTCAATGGGAAATTCTTGGACTGTTGGTGCTTTGGAATTTTGGACCATCAGAACAACAGGCAGTCCCCGTCATCGCTGTGTTTCCAGCAACTTTTCAATCACCAAACAATTTTTTTTTTAGCAAAACGTAATATTTTTTTTTCCTCAAAAGGGACAGGGCCAAGAGCAGTGATTGTTTTTTACCGAGACACTGACCACTTCTCCAGCCCAAACATGATATTTCCCAACCATAATTAACTGTTTTTTGCTCCTGAACTCACCCACATGGTAACCATCAGTAATGAAACAAAGTTTTAATGTATTTTCTACATAATAACACACACAAAAATAACATATCCATGGTTTGCAGAAATATACACTGCCAACATTTTACTAGTGATTAGGTAGAAAAACAGTTCCGAGACTGGCCCAGTTCTAGTCATGGAATATTATTGGATTTGATCCTATGTTGGGAGGCATACAGTTACTTGCTTTTCTCCATTTCGTAAACATTAAACTACAGTGCATTACTGCCATTTCAAAGAAGTGGCATGGATAGAAAAAATAATGGCTAAAAGCTAATACTTACATATATAATACAAGCATATAGAAAGCTATGCCCCAAAAAAGTCTTCCCTACTCTATAACCCTATATTTGTCTATGTTAAATTGGCTCTTGCCCAGGTTTATTCTTTAGCAAGAAATGATGTTGTTACAGTGAAACTGGTTTTATTTATTGATTTTATAGGTAGTATTAATGGTTTTAATTCAAAATGGATTAATAAAGCAAGCGCTTCCTCGGGATGTTTTTTTAAAAGATGACACTATTGTGCTGTACAGTGCTTCAGTCAAGGAGTGAATCTTAATGTTGAGCTGAATTTGCCAGCGAGTGTCCAAAGGGGGTATGTTCATCAAAACCCAACTGTGTCTCCAGATGCTCCATTCTTTATCCCTCTGCTGGTAATCAATATGAGTGCTGAAGTGTTCTGGTTTGTGCCGCTGGGTCATGTTTACTATGCAGTGTATATAGTAGACACAAACCTCTTGTTGCTGGTGTAAAGAATTCTCTTTGAACAATAGAGAGCAGGCAGAGACTGATGCTGCAGATACCAGACTGCAGTTGAGTGTTTCAGTAAGTACTGCAATTGTCCTGTGTTTAAATGTGGTAATGTTACAGCAACACGTGATGTGGGAGCACATGGTAATGTTATAGAAATGGAGATACATGTAATTTTGCCACAGAGGGAAGCACAATGTCCTCTTCTGTTTCTATGGGTTTCAGTGGTTGCACTATGGATTTTTGTGTAGTTTTGATTTTTCATGACTTGATAGAAAAACTTGCATCTAATCATGTGGCCCAGGCTTGTTTTATAAGGCTGAGATCAAAGTGTTCTGAACTGTCTTGTTTCAGGCATATTAACAATTTTATTGTTTTACTGATTGTTATTCAATGTCAATTCCAAAATTTAGACTTCCTTCAAGGCTGATTAAGATTTTAACATGCAAGAAAGTGCCCTTGGATTTAGAGTCTTCTCTGTGGTGTTACAGAAATTTCCTTGAATTAAATTGTGTAGTTTTAAAAGAATACTGTGACATTTTCCAAAACATGCTGATTTGCTTTCTTACTGAGAGCTACCTGAGAGGATTAACACCACTCTGGACTGGAGACTGGAAGCAGGAGGAAACAGCTAGCCAGGATCTGTCCGAACCCCAAAGATACAAAACTGAAGCCAAAACACTGAAAAAAACCCACTAACATCTGGTTTTAGTCTTTAGTGGGAGAGGTTACAGTTGGCATTCATTCCTGAGACAACTGACTCTGTAGAAGTTGGGTACTTATGGGCTCCAGCTCTGATCTTGGTCACAACTTTTGTCTTTCTCCGTCTAAGCAGCATTCCAAAATCATTCCACATTAATAAATCTGATTAAGTGGAAGATATAAAAAATAACTAACCAGTTTTCACATACCTTCATGCTGCTTTGTACTGTTTACTAACCATGGTTTCCGACGTGTTCGTTACATCGAATGTGACACACCAGAAAATAACAAAAAAGGCTTACTCATCTACTGGCAATGGGAAAGGAGTCTAGCACCTATTTCCAGTGAGTTTTCAAGCTTTTAAAAACCCCACATATAAGCACTAATTTTGTCAGGAAAAGGTATAATTAAAATGTTCTTACTCATTTGTTTTAAAACGTGTTGCAGTTTTATGGAAAGTTACATGCTGTAATTATTACTTGTGACTTCCTAGAGTCTTATAATCACAGTGAGTGGTCCCCGTGAAAACAGGGAGAGGACCTAAAGGCAGACAAAACAGGGAGACTGGTAAAGCTCAGGGATTTTTTTTTTGGACTAGATTAAGGTTCAAAAACAGGCAGGTGACATTAAGGTCTCAGGTAACAGATTCCAGTTGACAGAGGGTCGCAAGCAGACGCATGAGACATATAGGAACTTTGAAAGAGTACCAGTGGAAATGAACCAGTGTATGTGCTGCTGGGCTGATTAGGGAAAATGGGAGGCAGATGAGTGAGTGAGTGAGTGGGCAGGGAAGGTCAGGTGATTGCAAAGCTGATGAGGGAAAGTGGGGACAGGTGTGGAGGTGGATGAGGGAGTCAGGTGACAGGAGCAGGCAAAAAAGTGTGAGGACATCTGGTGGACAGGTAGAGAATGGCAATGAATGGGTTAGTGATCTTTAGAGGTGCTGGTAAGCGTATATTTTTAGTTGGATTGAGTCTGGCTGTTTTCCTCTGCTTCCAATCATTATGCTAAGATAAGGTTATCACCTCCTAGCTTTTGCTCAACAGTTAACGCACAGACACAAGAATACTCTAGATCGTGGAATCTGACTCTTGCCAAGAAAGTGAATCCGCATATTTCCTAAACTGTCAAACTATTCCTTCAACAACTGACATATCTGGAGATTTGATTCGCATTAGCAATCATTTGGAGAAGTTCTTATAAAGAGTGCTGAACTAAAACGTAACTTTTAACAGGCTCCATGTGCAACTGAGAACATGCAGCAGCTACAAAGGTTTCAAGATGTGCAAGAGTCAGGGCACAAATGTAGACCCCAGAAGAAGTCATTAGTACTGTAAAACACAGCAGCAGCAGCAGCACCCCCCGAGCTGATATATTATAGTCGTTTTCTGCTATAGGACAGTAAAAATTTTCTAGTCTTTCTAAATCCATGATAGGAGCTCATGAAATATTTATAGAGCTGGGCAAACAACAGGATGTGTAATTATCATCAAACACACGAGTACACAATGGCTGCAATCAAGCCACTTCTGTCTTTCTGTCAGTCAACCCAGGGAAAGGTTAAGTTTCACTCCTACTCCGCTAATTTCTGCTGACCTTTCCGCGCTGATGTCTCAAACCCGGCAAAGTTTCTCCACATTTCTCGACACTTATTAAATCACTCAAAATACAATCAGCGCCGGGGCTGTCTAAAAATAAACACTCTCCGCCTGTCCTGCACAAACAGGGAGCCCTTAACAGATCCCTCTGAAAAAAAAAGTGTAGCCTGGATGAGATGACACATCCTGACACATTACTATGACACTGGCAGAGATCCAAAGCGGGAGAAGAGACTTGAAAGCACAACAAGGCCACGGAAAAGCATCTTGAGAGTTTACATGGAGTATTTCTGTTGCTTTTAATGTGCTGATTTCCCATCTGAGACAGCATGATTCAGCACTGCTTGAAAATGTTTTGCATTTTTACCGCTGAGATGGTTTGTTGGGGGAATTTAGTTACAAATGTGGATGCAGAATTGCCATCTCTGATCACAACGATAAAATATGCATCTCTACATATACAGTGGGCCTGTATATGTATTAATAGTGAAAGTCATATGGCAGAGTACAGCTTTTTTTGTAGCACAAACATGGTCTGCAGCTCAGCTTATAGATTGAACAAGGGATTTTTTTTCCCCACTAAGGGCCAGCGCATGATATGGAAGACATAATTCCGAATAACATATTGTAACTGGAACCTTTATGTCCTCACCTGCAGTAAAGACATTTAAAACCTTACTGGTAAGTACATCCTACATACAAAATGCAATACTTTTAAAAGACAATAGAAAGAAAGTGTCACCTCACTGCCATGGCTTTGCTTTAAGCAAGACATTTAAGACTATATTCACCATTATCCTCACGCTATGGTACATTTATATCATAATATTAACCCTGACATACAGTGTCTAGTTGTGTGCTGCTGCAGTTGGGTCTGGTTCAGTTTGTGGACTGGCTATAATAAAACAATGGAGCAGAATTAGCACCCTACCCTGTGTAGTGTACAAGCTACACAATGTCCCACACTTTATCCTAATATATGCACATTTGTGCAGCAAGCTGACTCACAGTCTAATCAAATAATCCATTTCATGTGGGGGAACCAAATGTAAGCACAAGTGGGTGTGTGCAGGGCTGTATTGAGGACACCGAGGTCAGCGGTAGCTATGTATTTTTTAGACACAGTCGGTGTTCTGTAAAGGGATTTTAGCCTTTATAGACTCAGTTGTTGTGTCTCAAAATGGACACTTCTGTACTTGCCAGTTTGAATTATTATACTTTTGCTATTTTGAGTGCATAAGTGTGTTCACAGTGAGAATAACAAAATACAGTGCAGTAGTACCCCTTTTCCACCAACATGGAACCGGTGCTGTTCTGGTTCTGGCACCTAATTTTGGACCGTTGAGAGCATGTCAACCAAAACTAAATAAATAAAGAACCAGAAAGTTTGTTCTTGGCAGGAGTTATAATATAGCAGGTTTCCCTTGAGCTAAAGTGTGAACTGTGACAACATCGGGGAGAGCATCGTAATCTACAAGTTGTAAAGAGAGGATGGTGAAGACAACAATGGAGAAGTGAGAAATCGTCAAAGAACGTGCCATGGTCTCATCAATAGTTGGTTCATGCTTGATTTTTGAGACAACAAAATTTTGCTGGTAATCAGTGTAATCTACGATTTTTGTACTACTCTTTCATTGATAGCACATCCCAGATTACAATAGGCTTGCTCGAGATGAGCCAGGCCGCCGCAGAATTGATTAATCACTCAACAAGTCTGATACATTTTAATAAATCGACGTCAGATCTAACAGGATGTGGGTGTTCCTGTGACTTCATGTACAGACTGAAGGCTACTGGAAACTGTCAGAGCTTTTTGTAACTGCCCTCTGCTGCAACCGCCTGATGTCGTCCACCTTTCAGGCAAGGCGCAGTTCATCTTTAACGAGCCTTATGGTTCCACTCACAACTGGTGGAAGCGCAGACTGGTTCACTACATGGCCCCAACGTTCCAAGAATCCTGAATGAAACCTGTTCAAGAACCAGAAGTAATTTGGTGGAAAAGTGGTATATGAGTTTCCGCAGGGTGCATGGGCAAAAAGTTGTGTGGATCGTTTGGACACATTTGGACACCTCTCACCCTCAGTGGTCACCAAGTTATACATGGGTCTATGTGTTTTTTACTACCAGCATACTGTTGCTGAATAGAAGCCATCAGTTTATCTGGTTAACTATTTAATAAATTGGTCCCGCAAACAATTAGGGGAATGCTAATGATAACTTTCTAACTAGCTATCAGGAGCGCATTTGATGCGTGCATTGACGTGCATTGACGTAATGTGTTGTGGCGTAAGCTACACAATCCATGGGCGTAGTTCTATAAAGTGTTTATGCATGTTCAGTTGTCTTTTTCCCTATAGTGGACATTAGTTTTAGATTTTGGGGTCAGACGCTTGACAAGTTCAAATGCGGAAGCTATCATTGACTCTGCAGATCAGCTGGTAATAGAGCCAGTCAGTATCAGCCATGGATGTTCATAGATATAGAAACATGACACGAAGAAGAACAGAAGAAGAAGAAAAGCTGTCACATCTTGCAGTCATTATTTCTGCAAAGTGCGCAACAGCCGTATTTGAGAAAAGACTACCCTATCAAAATTTGTACACTTCACAAGTACACAGTGCATGTCACTGTACTACCGGAGTACTCTATTTGAACCTCAGTGTTTTTAAAATCTTGGCTATGGTGACCAAATCATTTTAGTAGTGTTGGTGACTGCTGGTACAATCCTTGCACAGTGGGCACATAGTGTAAAAGAGGCCAGAGCAGGATGAGTACATTATTATCAGGAGAAACATATTGTGAACAGGCTGCATTGGGACGGACTTAAATCTCATCAGAATCCTAGAGTTTAATTGGCTAGCGCTGGCTTCTCTGGAGAAACACTATTTGTCTACAGAACATAAAACACAACAACCAAATTATATTATACACGACCCAGAATATTAATATACAATATCCCTTTAACTTCTTATTCTAAGGTTATGCGGTGGTCGAATAATTACACTAATAAATAACAGTAAATAACATATTTAGGGAAAAGAAAATGAAACATACCATGGGATGAAGTCCAAATAAAACAGATCTATTTTATTTCAGTGTTTGGGGCTGATATTTGGAAGTCAACACCAATCCCAGCAACCCCTCTGGCATATTTTTGGGCCTGCTCTTGGCCATATAACACTGCCCTGGGTAAAATGACTGTCTATTTAGTTTCCACACACCACTCAGAAACAGTAATGACCCTCCAGTTGATCTGAATTATTCCTTCACAGTGCTCTCCAACCTTAAAACCCCCTTCATTTGAAGGCTTTTCAGCTCATGTTTATGACCGCATCATAATGGAATTGGTCACAAAAGAAAATCAGAGAAGAATTCCTTTTCCAACCTTTTCCCCCCTACTGTCTCATTTGCATTTCTGTTGTTTCACTTCACTGCTTCCCACAGCAAGAAACTTGTTTTCCAAACATGTCAGGAGATAATTATTTATTTTTGGAACTAATATACAGTAAGCTGTGCTTTAAAACTCCCTTATCATCATCATCCTCTGCAGAGTTAAAGGAACAGTCGACACTGGAGACACTTTTGGAAATACACTAGTATCAGAGACAGTTAGCTTAGCACAAAAACTGGAAACAAGGGGAAACAGCAAGCCTATCCAAAAGTAACAAAAAGGAAGACAGAGACAGTTTAGCTGTTTCCCCTGGTTCCAGTCTTTGTGCTAAGCTAACCTTCTGATACCAGTTGCTTCAAATGTAATGTTCAGACATGAGCATGGTATTGATCTTCTCATCAGACTCTCAGCTAGGGCTGCACAATATGAGGAAAATATATGATATCCACTAATGTTGAATGTGATAAACAAATATGAATGAAGTGAACTCAGTTTTGTCATTCTGCTGCTTTTAATATACTGATAAAAATACAACAAATAAGGGAGAGAATGGAGTTGATTTTCACACTTTTTACTTTTTACAAAATCTGTATCCTTAACAGAGTCCCTTTCAAAGTGTAACTGAGGCCTTAAATGTCAGGTAAGAATGGAGTGACCTTACTCTCCCAAAGTGTATTGTGTTCAACAGATATGAACTGTTAAATGCGTCTTGTGCACTTGAGACATTCATTCCCACCAGGCGGTTGGTTGTCAAATGCAATGGGGTTGGTGGTCCCCATGTTATTTACAAGGTTGAGTTTCAATGGATTTCTTCACTGAAATGCAAAAACAATACCAGCTAATGTATCACAGGGACATAAACAAGACAAATCAGACCTATAAGTATATTACTTATCCTTATTTAACAACATAAAGAACAATACATGTGACAACCAACCCCTCAGAGAATGCGACAAGCATCCTAAACTGTGATTCCTTGCTAACGACTATGCTACAGTGACAACCAAATGTTGCAGCCTAGATAAGACAAAAAAACCCTTACACTGTAGTTCCCCCTCATAGTTTTCAATTATAGTAATTGTTTTATTATAAACCCATTGTGTGAAAATCTAAAAGAGAAACACAGAAGAGATGGTAATTTATATTTTAACATGAAAAACACTGAAAGTCCTCTCACCTCTTTGTCAAGTGTCTTACTCCAGAAATGACCCTGTAAATGACCTCTGACCTCAATTATGAATATTTCAGCTCCAACATTTTTAACAGCACCCTCTGAAGGAGTGAGATTCAATGAGGGTGACAACAAACCTATGCGATAACTCTCCCTATTTGTTAGTGCAGTTTTCTACTAATGCTCTTTTTTAACTAACACAAAAAAATCCTAATTTTGCAATAGTGCAGTCTTCTGCAATGTGTTCATCATGCAAGTAGGCATTGTGATGACAATGAAAAACAAAATATTGTGCAGCCCTACTCTGAGCAAGATTAACCAGCCCATTCTCACTCTGAACTCATCAAATACAGCCGCTTTGTCAGTGATCTCGGCATTAGATTCTGATGTACAAAGGCACGTTTCATGTTGGTTTAATATGAACCAGGAGGTGGCAGTTGTTGACGCAGCAGCCCCCAGCCCAAGTCATCAAAGGCACCTTTTGCGAGTTATGAAATACGCCGGCCAGCAGCAGTTTGTAACACTACTCTTAACTTTAAATAAGGAGCTGAAAGTCCCCACATGCTGGGTGGGAGTGAAGGTGGATGAGGCCAACAAACCCTGGACTTTCACCCAGGAGCCTGTTGTTCACTTCCTGTGTGAATGTTGAGCCAAACCATGATGTTTTTTTCGCAACCTTTTTCCACTTTTGTTGCACAAGGAAATAAACGTTAACATGAGGAGTTTAACCAACATTGTTAATTTATTTTGAAAAAGACTGCGGGTGTCTAATGAGCAGAAACTGTATATTTTCTGTGAAATGGAAGTGTATGTTGAAAAGAAACAAAACATGTAACAAGTGTAAACTGATGCTGTCCCAGATATCAACAATAGATGCTAGGAGGATAGCTGGTGAGTCATAGACTGTAATTTTTAATCAATGCACTGTAATTGTAATTGTAATTGTAATTACTCCTACCATTAATTGTTGTTGTGCCTATTTAAATCTTACGTAGTATTTGTCCTTCCACATTGTGCTGTATTGTGCTGTACTGCAGCCCGCACCAACGCAGACCTCATAGTCACACTTTCTGCTCCTTATCCAAAGCACAAGCAACAGCCTTCCATCAGCTGCCAGCGTGCAGACTTCCCATAGTGCCTCTGAATTGAAATTGATTAAAACAACTCAGTCAGTGTCGTTGGGTTTGAAGCTTTTTTTTTTTCCTATTGCTCCAACAGGCTGTAGTCAGTACAAATATTATTAAAGTGACCTTCTCCACTTCCACCCACTCGTGCACTTTACTCCAAGTGGCTGGACCAGGGACACGTGCGAGCCAGAACATATTAGGCGCCACCAATCGTAGCAGAAGAGACGTGAGGGCAGCAATAAAACTATGGCAACACATTAAGCCTGACTGTAAATATATTTAGATTTCCTTTCTTATTTCCCTTTTTCTTTATGTATGTGGTGTTTCCAGGCCTAACCTGGAGCCCATAATGCTTCTTATTATCAGCAGTAAGACAGGTTCATGCACTAGCTGTCTGATATTTTGCAGCTGTTTGTTATTTATTGCTTGTGAAGTTGGATTTTTAACATTACAATATGCATAAGAGTCAAAAGAGACTCCTGCTAATGAGACCATGCGTTCTTTGAATCACAGCAGCGTCACCTACAACTTCTCCTCTTCGCCATTAACTAACTGTCGCTCCACCTTGCTTTAATAGAATGTCAAATCACTTCAACACCTCCTGTTGCACCTCACCACTTTCCTTTGTGCCACTGCATACTCACTATCACACATGAAGGTTGTTGGCAAATCTGTGTGTCAGAATCAAAAGGGAGGCGAGACCAGAGTCTCCACAGAAAAGACAGGAAAGTCTGCTTAGATGCAACAGAAGAGACTTTTGAGAGTTTCTCGTGTGCTTGCATAGAATTAGACAGAGTTAAATGACTGCATCTGCAATAACAGCTGGCGATTTAGACACAAAAAGGCGAGGAAAATAAAAAGAAAGGCAAGAAATAAAGCCTGAAGGCATTTGTTCCCATTTTTCTGAGAAGTAACTTTATGTTTTCCCAGTCAACATGCTGTGTTGTGATTGTATAGGCTACGTAAATTGATTAATTGCTTCGGCTCAACAACAAGCATCCTCCATATGTTACTATTTAGATTCTTCCCATATTGTATCTCTTTAATAAATTCATTATGCCCAGTGCTGTTAAATACTTTAGGTTTTGTCAGCTGTGATAAAGCGATTATTGTTTTTTTGTTTTTTTCCCTCCATGAATGGGAGCTAAAATAAACCTAAATCTGGCAGGTCAATCCTTTTCAACTCTTTTCATTGTCTCACGCAGTCAGGATGATGTTACTGGATGTGAGTCTTATCTGTGAATGTGCCCGAATCACAGCTAACACGGAAGAAGTAGCTTGCCAATAGATAAAGAGAAAGAGACAGACAGCTAAATAATCAGGCGGCAAAGACCTGGCAGTGAAATGTAATTACTGAATGAATGGACAAAGCATCTGTCTTTCTGGAGGCTTCTGGTGGGATCTCTGAGGATGGCGAGATGGGCAGCGCTGTGGGAGGCTGGAAAGTGAGAATAGAGGTAATGTGTGGGAGAGGGTGAAGGAGCGAAGGGCAGGAAAGCACTGAGGGCATGTCTCTTCATGTCTCATCAGGGCACTGGTGTACTATTGTAAATCTGCTTTGGGTAATGTAGAAAAAGAAAGACGGATAACATCTTCCAAGAATTCAACAATCTGTCACAAAAAATATCTGTATTTAGAAGACTGTCCTACCCCCAAAAAGACTCTAAAGGTCATTTATGCAAGCAGCTTACTAAGACCCTTATTTACATTTTGTGTAGGCAGGGACCTCTAGTGGCCACACTTATTATGACGTGGGCAAAGAAGGAAGTCAGTTGATGTAGCATAAAGAGCAATAAATTCCATGTGGGGAAGAGGTTTGGGTGGACTTTCACCAAGGAGACAACTGTTTGTGTCCCGTGTGAAACCAAATATCAAGTTGAGGCATTTCAAGGTATGTTTGTACAAACTGTCATGTCGCATACTTTTGCGTAATGTCACGTTACATTAAGCACTTAACGTGACAGTGCCCAACCATGATTCTTTTTCAAAACCTAACTGGTAGCGGAGCTAATTTAGGAAAGACTTCTAAGGGTACAGTTAGAGGATAGGACCAAACAACATATGTGGTTGTATCGGTTGGAGGGCTTATTGGTATTCTGATGTATTACCATAAGTCAACACATTCTCACTCCGACCTCGTCACATATTGACATTTTGGTCATGGACTTTCTGCATCAGATACAATGTGAAAGGTACCCTGGGTGTGTTGGTTGTTGACGTTCTGGGACACTGTGTCAAGTTCTGCCTGTTACATGCATTGTCTTCTTTCAAGATACATTTCTGTTTTCACAGGAAATTTAACGCTTACATACAGTCTCTTTCAAAATAAATTCACAACCCAACTTTTTTTTCCCTTCAATAACCAACACATACGTGGTTAGGTTTAGGAAAAAAAGAACAGGGTTTGGCTTTAGAATCTTAAGGGACGCAAACATCGGTCTCTCGGCTGAAAGTGGTTTGTTGGACCCATCCACCACCCCTCCCATCCGCCCCACTCGGACTGATTCCACCTTAACTTTCATCCTCGTCCTGCCACGTTTCCCCTGATACTGCCAGGCACCGTTAAAATATAACGCCAACTGGGCACTTTTTTGGTTGGTTTCTGACGCCGCAAGTCACTGCCCAATGCCGGATTTTGACAACTTCAGGGTTAGACCGGGCTCCGTAAGTGTGTGGAGGCTACATTTGTTAGAAGTAATGCCATTTTCGTTGTTAAACTGTTTTATACTGCCATTTTCACTCATTATATGCATATGCATGTTTATCTGCAAACAAAATATACAAAATAACATAATATTTTAACCATGATGTGTATAAATTAATCAGTAATGAAACAGATTGGTATCTTAATTCTAAAAGATAAGTCTGAATCTAAGAAAAGATGTGTAAGTCTTTATGGTGCAGATGGAAATAAATAGTGGAAATATAACAGGTGGTCACAATTACATGATTTTTCTCTTAAACTGGAGGTTTAGTTTAATTACGCGAGGAGGTCCATAGTAACGTAAAGTTGACCTGTGGGATCTAATACAGGAAAGTTGTCTGAAGTGTCTACGATTTAAAACTGAGGAAGTGGAGCTGTCCCTTGACCCGCTGCACTGACCATGACATGCAATGTTCCTGGTTTGAGTCGGACTGGGACCTTTCTTGCATCAAATTCTAAATAGCCTACTATTAAAATCAAAATATGCTTTATTGGCACGTAACACACTCATTTCCTATGACATCTTTACTTGCACTGTTCAGTAAAGGGATAGACAATAAAAAGGAAAAGCTGGTGACACAAATCTGAAAAGCATCTCTTGTCAATTTTGAGATGGTCCCTAACTTCAGCTCATCAGTTTCTGCCTAGTGCTGTCAAATCACACAACTTGCTGGGTTTCAGTATTGAAGCATAAGGTAAAAATAACATTGTTGGTGCAAACTGAAGAAAAGTTATTGAGGGTGAACTTGAGCTATGCACGTCACCTTGTTCTTAGCCTACTGTCTATGTATTTACATTTTGGCCTATCTGCTTTCTCATGAAGGGTCCTTATAAGAAGCACCTTCACTTCTATGATCTCTAAACAGATTTATGGACAACAGAGAACCTGATGTCTGTATGTTTGAATATGACTGCAGTGTAACTGTGAGAGGGAGTAGTGTGATGTCCGTTCAATCATAGCAGACAAATTTGACATTATTTCAATGTTGCTGATTCACATATAAATCATTTGTCATACTTGTTTACATCCTTTTTAAATACTTGGGAATGCATGATAATATTGGGACGCCATTGTTACAGGCAGGTAAAGGTTTTGAAAACAAAATAGATGAACTTTTCTGCCGATATGACAGGCTGATAAGAGGATGCTTTAATTGTGCAACTTCAGTTGGTGGAAATAGGTCAGATTTGCCCTGGTTGTGAGTAATGTCAGGACTGTAAAGAAGAATGAATTTCAGTCTTCTTTTTTTTAAATGTTACATAATAAAAAATGTGGCATGTAAGTTTGAGTAGTATTCCTATTTTGGCAGCAAATGTGTAGATTTTGGAAAACATTGTATTCTATGTCTACATCTGCCAGTGGGCAATCACAATAAGAGTAGGCATAGTATTATTTTAATTCTAGTACAGAGGAAACTTGATTTTTGCTGCAGTTAGGTGGAAAAAAATAGTTGCATTTATTGGCAACTGGTCAAAATGAGTTAGAAAATATCGGCATATAAGATATTGGCAATAAAAAAATCCAATATCGTGATAATGAAGAATATTTATCATTTTTTTATTTTGAAATCCCATTGGTGATGACTTTTGTTTATATTGACATTTTCAAGGTCTTAAAACAAGTTATAAATTCAGCTTTCCTGATAAATCCTTATTTATTTATTTATTTATTTACCTTAGTAGTCACTATGTCACTGGCAAAACCTGTTATCAGAATATCAAACTGTGCCCCAGTATCATTAAAGTGTTAACTGAGTACATCAGGTCTATTTGTTTTGTGTGTTTCTGAACAAGTTATGCACCCTCCAGGAGGTTATGAATTCTCCTAAGTGGTTTGTTTTGTATCAGAAATGTGAGAGAGTGTTTGGCTTTCATCTGACACTATGCAGCACTGTCACTGAGATGCTTCCAAAATCCATACAGACTGTCACCTTGGCAGAAAACACACATTCTGACCCATAAATCCTGAAAAATAATGACTGCACAGGTTGAAGGTAAAGTGAAATTTCTCTTAGCCTTTCAGTGTCTGTCAATCTGCTCATGTGTTGTTGTTTTTTACTGTTGCTTCATATATTTGCATCCTATATCACTTTCATTCTCTTAGTCAAGGATTAATTGGAAACTGAAATTGCTTTTCACATTGTTTCAACTTGCATTGACTGACCTAATTAGTTCAATGATTACACTCGCTGGGAAGAGATCCCTGCCTAAATGATGTGACTAATTTGAATGAATATTTCAAACCCATGTCTGCAATTAATGTCATTTACATATGTAATGTGTCTGCTTGATTACTTAATTATGTTTGTACTCCCTGATGATGTCACTGACAGGTGTCTTTTAGAGAACAGCAAAATAAGAAGAGACCCAAACAGGTGTCCTATAGTTCATCCACCGCATACAGATATTGCGTCTCTACCTGCATCACAGAGATGTCGAGCTCCTGTGGCTCACAACAACTTTACATCTCCCCCTGACAAATATATTCACTGTCATCCGCTGACTCGTCAGGAAGTGACAGAAATTGATTTTCCTTGCAGTTAGTTTCCCATGGCTCAAAAAAAAAAAGAAATAATATAAACAACAAATTTTTTTTTACAATTTCAGTTATCAGGTCAGAACTTTGGACCGCTGCTGTGTCAAAGATTCGGGACAAAGTACCCTAAAAAGCTGAAGTGGTGGGGTTTCCAGCTTTTGTAAATGCAGCTCACTTGTTTGACAGGTGATTTTCTT
Organism: Epinephelus awoara; assembly: GCA_035609425.1. Lineage (NCBI taxonomy): Eukaryota > Metazoa > Chordata > Actinopteri > Perciformes > Serranidae > Epinephelus > Epinephelus awoara. The sequence goes on along the minus strand of CM069314.1, from coordinate 22,699,923 downwards.
AACTTGAATGAAGTTAATCAAAATTAGGAGCAGGGGCAGAGCCAGGCATTGGAAGCATTCGGGCTCAGCCCAAACAAAGGGGAGTCAAAAGGGCTTGTTTGGTTTTCCCCCTCCTATTTATGACAGCTATATGCACTATTTTTTAAAGCCATCTGAGATAATATAAAATGCCTTAAAATCTGTACATCCATTGGGAAAGACATGATAGTTGCCAAGAAATAATAAAAAAAATCATCCTGGAGAGTCTACATCCTATTTTGTACACAACTATTCTCCATCTGTTTTCATTCTGAAACTATAACAAAACAAATGTTGAGGATGACTCATTTTCACTCCTGCCACCTGGAAAGAGGCAACCAGTGTCTGATGTTACTATTGTAATAACATATGTAGTGTAAGAATTTGGTGTAAGCAGCATTACTCATCTTGAAACCTGTAGTATTTTTGTTATAATATAGGCTACTGGAGTAGAGTTCACAGAATCAATGGTGGCTGACAGATCTGCCAGGTTTAAATCCATCCCATAATAATCTGGGCTGCTCTAATGCCTAAATGTGGTCTTTGATAACCTGAGTTAAATGTTAGGACAACAGAATAACATTTACTAACAATTAGATTAGATTTATTTAGTGAATAGCACAGATTCAGGACTTTTGAGAAAACATCTGGGACTGGAGCCACAGAGGCCGCACCCCCCTGCTCCACCCCTGATGAGGAGTAAGTGCAGTAAGCCTCTCCTCTTCCACTGGGAACAATATGCTCTAAAAGGAATAGCTGAACATTTTTCAACACACTCTTGCTGTCTTGCAGAGAATTAGATGAGAAAATTGACACCACTCTCATGTCTGGACAGTTAAATGTAACGCTGTGTTCACACCAAAAGCAATGCAAATTTTCATTTGAACACTATATTTTGTATTGACTTGCTTCAGAAATGTGAATAACTCGCATCATAGGTGCGTGAAATCACTCAATCAGTGAATGAACTTTTAGCGGGATGTCCTTGGCATCATATGTCCCTGGAGGATCTCAATGCTAATTGGCGTGAATTGGTCACTGAGGTTAAGATTTTTCAACCCTAGTGAATAAGCATATGACGCTCCTTTCTAAATTTCTGCTGCTTAATTCTCATATTGCACATCTCATTCATCGCGCCGCTTGGCGGGAATTTAGGTCTAATCGTGTCATTAAGTTGACCTTACATGTAATGCACTCCTACTATTTGTTTAATTTGGCCTGGTGTGAACACAACACAAGGCTAAAACAGCAGCTGGTTAGCTCCACTTAGCATAAAGTCACTGCACCAACCAAAAAATGGTCCTGCACATAACTTCCATTAAACCAAAAAGTGCTGTGTTGACATTTAAGGTTAAGTATGAATGACTAGGGGTGGGAATCTCTGGGCACCTCACGATTCGATTCAATTCCATTTCCGAGGTCAATGATTTCGATTATAAAACGATTCTCGGTTCTAAAACGAGTCAATAAGAAAATTTACACTGGATATTGAAAAACATTATTGTAAGCTGGGAATACATATCCAGTGCATACAAACTGTACTACTTACTGTGGTTGAGATGACTAAACTCCACCAGTCTCCTCTGGTCCATCCTCCTCATCCACAAATCTCAAGGGGACTCTCCTCCTCGACATTTCTCCTCCAGTATTTACAAAACTATAACTGACTATAACTATGAGCTATAAAAACACGAACGATGGCAAACCTAGGAACTAGAGTGAAAACACGACAAAAACACGGCATAAAAAAACTCAAAAGCGCTCAAAAAAAATGCAAATACTGTTATTTACAACACTAAATATTATTTACAAAGAAAACTCCGCTAAAATCCACCTAAACTCCGCTAAAACACCGCTAAATCACTCCAACTTGCACTCTCCTCATCAGCTGTCACTCTCCTCCAGCTGTGCTCACTTCCTTCACCTCCTCCACAGGTAATAACGTCACTACCGTAATGTACCGTAAATAGCTCCGCTCCTTAGCTTTCAGATTCCCTTGGAATTACGTCGATAGCGTGAATGGTTGAGGAGTTATGGTAATTTGAAAAATAAATCTAAATAGACAGAATCTAGATGCATCTAAAAATCGTCGTCCCCCCCAGATCTGGAAGTTGAGATCTGCCAAATATGTCGCAAGAAAAATCTCAGATGTGTCGAGTTAGGGTTGGGCAATATGACAAGAGTGAGATGGTAGAAATGTGTCCATCAATAGGGATTTGGCAGTACTATTCCTACTTTACGAGCTAGTTCATTTATTTATTTTAAGGCATTAATTACTGTATTATGATACTGTCACTGTGATATAAAATTACATATACCTTTTAGAAGATTTTAGCCATATCATGGTTGGGAATCACTGGTTTTTGTGACACAAATTGAAAACTTTTGAGGTTTTTTTAAATTGTAATCTGTGTCTGGAAGATGAAATGTACTGTAGCGTGAACACTAAGTGGGCACCAAAATGACTAATGAACATAATCCAGATAAACATATTAGTATTAAGAGGCAGGGGAATTCACAAGTACGTAAAATCGATACCCTCTAATAATGCTAGGCCAGGCTACTTCACTAATACAGGTGCTTTACAGTAAATGGAAGATGTTTTTTTTTTTGTCTTCACTGCAATCAACGAGGAAAAAATCCAGACCATGTCTCTGCGCTGCGATGAGTGCAGGCTCATGATGTTTATTAAAGAAAGTAGATGGAAACACAAGTAAAAGCTGTAATAGCCGGCGGTACTGGCAAGAACGCACGACAATGAGCTCCATGATTTCCTCTTATGTCAAAACCTGGAGGAAAAATCAATATGAAGAATGAGGCCTTATTTACACACTCCACCTGATTGACTGTGGCTCACTGCAAGATGTCAACAAGCTATTAATGTTTCAGGAGAAGATTGCTTTTTGAGGCTAAGTGGGGAATTAAATGATGGGGGTTCTATTTTTACACATAAACACACTGGTGAGTAGGGCTACATTTTAGTGAGACAGATGTTTTGTGTTTTTTTTTAAAGTCAGATTTAGCTCAGAGGGCCTCTGTTGCCTTGTAGAGTGTAATCAGACAGACATTTGCCATTCTTAATCTCAATCCGGCGAGCTTGCAATCGTGTGCGGGATGCATAATTGCAGGGACGTGTACACGCACACAAAACACACAATTGGGATTACCACATAAGAGCTTGGTTCACTTTGTGTCCCATATACTGAAAATCCAAGAGCTCAGAAGGCTGCTTTAAAAAAAGAAAATCACCCACGTCTGCTTTACTCTCTCCTAGTTAGTAAAAGTTTTGCACAACAAAGCAACTCTACAAAGGCACACAACATTTAAATAACTATGTGAACTCTCTCTGAATGAAAAGCCCCAAGTCTGTCCATATGCTGTAGTCAGTTAAGGATTCCCTGTCAGGCTCAATCAAAGTTTGAATGTGGAGCGGAATACATTTTCGCCATCACCAACAGTCCCTCGCTACCCCTGAGTGAACCGTTTGTTGAGAGAAACATAAAAGGTTTGCTCGGTGGACATGTTTTTGCCCTCAGGGGTACACAAACTCAATAGCTGGCTAGCTAGCTAGCCGTCTCTCCTTGAGTGCACCTGTGCTTTCCTAGTGGCAGACACTGAAAATTGAGGTCATGATCCTCGTGAGTATGTGAGTCAAGATGCCTCTGTGTTGAAATATCTTTCCCTTTTTTTTTGCTCTCGGTTTCTGGGTACATCTGCTTGAAATATCTACTCGGGATATTTCTACATATAGACCTTCTTCTTATTACTGAGCACAGGAAATATGAGGGAGATTTTCCTTATGTGAGTTTGCAGTTGACTTTGTCTATATCCTCTTTATCAGCATTCATACACCTGTATTGATATATATATATATATATATATATATATATATATATATATATATATATATATATATATATATATATATATATATATGTCTGTACACTAGTTTACACTGATGAAGTGAACTCCTGATACAAACAGGATGCACTTGGGAGTACCACAGCAACGAGTCTGTACACTAATGTAAAAACGAGAGGTGACTTTGTTTTTATTTAATAAATTTGCAAAACATTTCTGTGTTCTTTTTTGTCATGGCAGATATTCTCGTGTATAGCCTTGCCAAATAAGTATATTTAATGCATCTTAAATTGTAATTTAGGATTCATTAAATATAGGGGTTTGAATACTTTCCAAAGCTGCTGTAATTTACTTTAACTTTAATGTAAAAACATGTGACCTAGCACCTTAGATTAAGATATACTATGCAGGATATTCTCTAAAAACAGTGTAGTAATCCCTCTCAATCATCACCTATGACCAGTGGTGTAGTGGAGGGTATACACAGGTATAGGGAGAATACCCACCTCTTTTTCTGGCTGTTTACTGTGTACCCACCTATCAGCCAAAAAGTCACTGGTATATATAGTAGACCAGTGGTTCCCAACTGGTGAGTCATGGGCCAAAAGTGTGTCTGAAGACTAGCTTGACGACATGAATGACTGTATATAATAAACTATGTGGACCTTTAGCTAATTACTAAGGAGAAATCTGGACCCCATGGGTGGACCAGTTGGGAACCACTGTAGTAGACTATACGAACGCACTTCTCTGTAACCTACCTATCGTCCAAGTTGTACATCCACCTCATTAGCTTCCACCACACTTCTGCTTATGACCCACTAGACGTGTGCTGGTGCATTTTCTGCAGAGACTCTGCCCTCTACCTGTATTTTCTTCTTATTGTCTGTGCTTGGGACGTTTGCGGGTGTGCACCCCCCCCCCCCCCGGCCAGATGAGATGAGGGCTTTGTAAAAAGGTAGCGACCAGGTTCCAGACTTTAAGCAGCAGGCATCCAGGAGACACAACCACGGGCGTTGCCTGGCCTCAGCATTGGAGATATGACACCCGAGGATTTTTTTCTTGAGCCGCAGTTAATTGTGACTAAGGAAGATAGCAGTGTTTTAAGTCTCTTTAATAAAGGGAGACGAAGTGAGAGCAGTCAGTGGCTGCAAAGATGTTACATTCACTTTTGAAAATGGAAGCTCATGCTGTAGTCCAGGGGCTGTCTCAGGCATGAAAATAGAAAAAAAAAACAGACTTTTGGACACTTTTATTTTATAGCCTGCAAGGTAATGCTAACATGTTTTGAGGTACACAATTCATTTTTAGGATGTGTACTTTGACTGTTAATAAAGGGTTTGTTTGGCAAATTGTTTTCCCTGGACCCCCCTACAGAGGGTTGGGCTAATGCCTAAATATCCTCAAACCCAGGAAACATCCCTGGACACGGCATCAGAACGATGCAAATATAGTGAAGCAAAACGCCAAACGAGAGAGAATCTGGGGTTGGCGTCCACTTCACTGACGAGCGTGTTCACAAACAGTCACTAACAATCCTGCATAGTATACCTTTAAATCACCTTAAAAACACTGTGCTCTGTTAAAGTCAATCATCCTACTTAGTTTGAATTCTGTCACTAACTTCAGGTCTGGTATCCCGCCTACAGAAGAAGACAAATTGAAATCTCTACTGTCCCCTTAACGTCAGCAGTTACAAACGAGCACTCTGTCTAAAACCAGGAAACCGACACAAAATATTTTACTCTCTCAACCCAAGTTTGGCAGCATTTTGTATAAAGTCACCATAGTGTGTCCAAGCTGACTAAACCTTAATTTGTGTGCAGACGTGATGGGACTGTATTTATGGATCAAAACTTCAAAAGTTTTCAAAACCTCTGACTTCTGTTTCAAACTGCCTTACGAACACGGACAGATAATGCGACAATGGGCCTCTAGGCACAGGCATGTAAAAGCCCTCCCACCCCTCCGACATCGGAGCAAGACACCCAGACTGAAAGAGATGCACAACTACAAACGATGGAGCCAGACTGAAAGAGAAAAATACATTACAAACAGGGGGGCTTTGTGGTCGTATTTTGTGTGTGTGTGTGTGTGTGTGTGTGTGTGTGTGTGTGTGTGTGTGTGTGTGTGTGTGTGTGTGTGTGTGCGTGCGCGCATGGTATTTTGTGTCTTTTCACATCTCTTTATAGTCAGTTTGTGTCTCTTTGCGGTTGTCTTTTCCCCTTACAGTCATTGTGTTTCTCTTTGTGACCATTTTGCATTACTTTGTAGTTGTTGTGCATCTCTTTGTAGTTTGCGTCTCTTTTGATTGACTTTCCCCACCTCACACAGAGGATCTGGGTCAGGGGTCTGAGGGGTCAGAGGCTTAGGGCAGTGATTCCCAACCTTTTTTGTCTGAAGTACCTCCACAGCCCTGTCGGATGAACTCAAATACCCATTCAACAACAACACAGATTAAACTAGATTGACAGATCATTCATTATATACAGTGATATTTTTAATACAATTGAACAATGTTTGACCTGTTTGGTCAATTACATTTCAACTTTTACCACTAAGTGGCAGAAACTGGACACTTCAACCACTTCCTATCCTGTTTAATGTTACCTATTCAAACTGTTCATCAACTGCTTTTAGCTAACTGCTTATACTGTTTATCTATTACTTATTGTACATTTTTTAACCAGTCATCACTTAGACTACTTGCAGCAAACTTTTCCAACTATGTATGTGATAGATTTAATGATTTGTCATTTATATTTAGGTAACTACTGTTTTTAATTAATTTAGCTATCTATTTTTACCATTTTTCCAAAATAAGATACATTAATTTAGCTGTTTAAAGTATATATCTGTTACCTTTTTAGTAAATATTTTCAACAGTTTATCTATTACTTAGATTTTCCAACTATTCATCCATTAAGAGCATTTTTAGCTATCTAATCCAAATTTCTATCTATTTTTAAAGCTAATTATTTGAGCTGTTATCCCTTACTTTCAGTAAATGCTAGTTATTTCAAAAAATCTAATGTTATCTGTCTCAACAATGTATCAATTACTTAGCTATTTCAGCCATTTTATCATTACATTTATCCGTCTCTGATCTATTGCCTTAAAGTAACATTTTCATTTGGAATATTTACAGCCAACTGTTCGACCCTGGGGCTGGATGCACAAACCACCTTTAGCTTGTTCCTTAAGTATGACACTTGAGGTTAAAAATAAAATACTGACTAGAAATATTCCATTACATGAATCAGCAGAGTAATTATACATTGTAAAGAGACTGGGAAAAGTGCAGCTTTGGAAAGCTGAGTGATCGGACACCAGATGGTCACAATCATGAATAGACTCCCGGTTGAATTTATAACTTAAAGTCATTTGCTCACATTAACAGTGTCCATCAGGTTCTCCTCGTCGCAGAACACTTTTCCCAGGAAGCCTTATTTTTTCTTATTTATCTCCATAAACTCAGATGGAGACACAGGTACTTTATGTTTTTGTCATTACTTTGGCTACTAAGGTTCAACGGTTTAACAAAGGTTAAGCAAGTCCTTAAGTACAAGTCCAAGATAATGAAAAAACCTTAAATCATGAAGTAAACATTTTGGGGAAACATTAAGGAGAAGATATGAGAATGTTTTGTGCCAATTTCATCCAAAGGAAACCTTAACCTGGACTTTAAGGAAAATCTTAACTTAAGGTGCTTTGTGCAACTGCCCCAGGGTCTTTAACATGGGGTCCACGACCCCCCTGGAGGTCATCAGAGTTACAGCAGGGCCCCACCAAATTATTGTTTGATAATTTTTTTGATTTTTTTTTTTTTTTAAATTAAAATATGTCTGATATGTCTAATACACATTTCCTTGAATCCAACATTTTTTTTTTTTTTTTTGCCTTTTTGCAACAACATATCTATGGGAAAGTGGAGTCTCCTCCCTTACCTACTTGAAAAGCAAATACAGGTCAGGACTGCAGCCTGAGGCTGATATGGCCCTCTGCTTGACAACCTCCATGTGCCTGGTTTAATATGCAGCTAAATTTAATGCAGTATATGTAGTGGGGGGTCTCTGCTCCATCTCTCTCACAGCTAAGGTGTCCATGGCCTGAAATCCTTGAAGACCCCTGGTTGAGACTTTTCTGCTAGCCTGATTTCATGCACTCTCAGTCGCAACACAATGTGTACAAGTCATTTTCGAATTAGTTGAGCTTCTCTACAATTTTTGACATACCCCCGACAACTGCAGAAGTACCCCCCTGGGCACTGCTACCCCTGGTGGCCTAAGGGGTTTTGGGGGACCATTCAGTAATCCCTCTGTGCTTGTAAAGAGTGTCCTCATAAAGATGTAGTCTAAAACAATACCCACACTGTCAATAAGCTTGCAAATATGGCTGTCACTGTACAGCACAGTATATCATGTCTGTTGAGATGATGGTTTTCTGGTCACAAGCAGGTGAGAGACAGCTGAGGCCAGCAGGACGACAGTGGGAACAGCTGATCCCTGCAGAACCAGCCTGGAGCTGACCCAGATGAGGACGCTCCACTGTAATCGGGGTCCCCGAGGTAATCTAGACAGGACATTATCTGCTTCGCTGCTTCTCTGCAGCATCTGGAGGGCTCCGCCACCTGCTCTGGAAGGCCCCACGCCGCTCCTCTGCCTCTTTTATTTCAGGTTTGTTTGTTTACTTTGCACCTCCGGACTCAGCGAGCATCACACAGCCACTTATATCAGATATGTGCCTGAGAAGTATGGATCTCCTCGTCCTCTTTGTTTGCCTCGACCTTTGTCTCCTCGCTGTGTCCTGATAAAATATCTGTGCAATAAATGAGTCACACTGAGACTCTTCTGCCCTAATTGCCACAAGGGATGCTCTGCTACTCATCTGGTAGCAAACAAAAAATGATTTCCCCAATTAAATGTTCCCCATGCATGATGTTTCTACACTTATTATATTCATGCCCAGGTCATCTCTAAATTGCCAGTGGTACTCGCTTTTGCATCTTAATGTTAAATTAATTAAGTGTGCCTTACAGGTTGCCCTGAGCAACCAAGAATGTTTTCAAATCTTTTATTCAAAGTGGGATGAGAATTTTAAACTCTGCAAATTGACCTGTAAGACCCGCTCTATGCTATTTTTATGTTCCATCTTTTGTATTCATTATCTTTTTAATGCTGCTTTTAGCATTTTATAGTGCCCTCTGTTTGATGGTGCCCCTCTGCTACTATTTGCTCTGCCAGGTTCTGTGTTTGGTGCTTTTTTTATGCTTCAGTAAAAACATTTTTTGGGTTTGGGAGAAATTATCAGAAGAAAACAAGTTATTTTCGGAGTATTGAAGAAGATATTGCTCTTGCTATTTCCTGGAGACCTTAAATGCATTTTCATAAACTACCAGGTATCAGGCAAACTATGATGATGTTTTCTTATCACTGGGATTAAAATAAAAACACACACACAAATCACAAAAGACAGAAAAATCTTGCTGTTCAATCTGCTTCTGAAGGTTGACTTGCCTCTATTTTGTTCCCCCGTCTCTCCTGTGATGGTTTTTATGTATATATGTGTGCGTTTGTCTATGTATTATATTCATAATGTTTTATGGAGCAACATTGTTGCATGCTGCCAAACATTTCAGCCACATCTCCATAATTCTATATATACACCCGAGCTGAGGCTTTCCATTATTGTCAGAAAAGACGGAAAATGGGCGAGTCATCTTTAGTGCGGTCATCTTCCTGCCTGAGGGTTAAACTTTAATGATGATGCTCCACAGACGGATATGAAAAACACGTATTAATATGCCAAAAAGTTAAGAGTGATGAAACACTACAAACAGGGAGATTCACCATTTTCTAAAATTATGGTTTAATAACAGGGGGCTGAGGGGGGTGATGCTGCTGCAGAGCATTGCATGATGTGAATTCTGATTTATTCCTGTCTAAGGAGAAAAACAATATGTATCAGTGGCAGCGACGCCGAATCTATAAGTAATCTGAAAACTAATTCTGGATGTTTTGATCCCATGTGATGCTGCTGCGGAATGTAATTTGACGAACGCTGTGATTAGAAAATTGTATTGAATATGACGAACTCGACCTGAAACAGATGTAGCCTGGAAGCTATCGGGTTGGCCGGATCGATATTTGCACACCGAGGCTGACAAAGTGGTAAAACAGCATTAACTTAACTTCCTTCCTTTAGAGAAGAATTTTACTCTAACGTGTAAAGAGCCATCTATCCTTGTGAGTTTAGGTTAGACTCCTTATCAGACAGCATGGACCCTAATTTCCTCCAAAAATAGAAAAAGTAATTCCTCTGCGAGCTCTTGATAAGGAAAAATGGAAGTGATTGCGGCTTAATTGGCCATTTTTAAACTGCATTTAAACGGCTGTGAGTTAGTGCTTTCACACAAAAACACGCACACACACCAATGCTCAGTCTTTTTTGCTGAATTCAACTCAGTCGCCAGAATAAATGTTGGCATGTACATTCCTGCAGACCACAGATATATAACATTTGTACCTTATTATGTATCAGATATCTTTTATATTTCAACAAGACTGTGGTTATGTTGAGGCACAAAAACCACTTGCTTATGGTTAGGAAAAGATCTTTTTTTTTGGCTTAATATACCGGGTGTTGGTGGCACAATCGAGGCTGAAAATGCCACAGATTTCTGATGTCGGACAGTGGTGTGCAGCTTGGCAGCTTCATCACCTAGATGTCACACCATGCAATCAGAGCTAAGTCACTTAAGAAATGTACAAAATGACAACATTTTATTCTCATAGCTGCTAGATTCTAATCAAAAGTCTAATAAAACAATGGTTAATCATAAGTCACTTCTTTGTAACTTCCCTGAACGTCTTCTTTAGCATCTTACCATCTTACAAAGAGTGACACACTCCGTACCAAATGTTAATAAAACATAACTAAAACGAAACTTTAATGTTAAATTCCAAAAGTACAATCAGGTCCCGGCATGTCAGTGCAGAAGGCTCATTTAAGTGACGCACTATAACTCAAATGGTTCCCATAATAGACACTGGAAAGTCATTCAGCCTGACCCTATTCTTCAGATATGGCTTTAATTGCCCACAATATGAAGTGTAAGATCCCCTCACTTATCAAATTAACAGCTCAGAAAAGGACAGTAAAGTACTTAGCACTCGTTTCAGCAGAATGAGTCGTGCCAAAGGTAAGCTGTTTATCTGGTAACGGAGGTGGAGCAGGAAGAGGAAGCCTCATTGAGGGAACAAAACATGATGTACACACCAGTTTTAGTTTGATACTCCAGAGGTGTCCAGCTCCCAGAATAAAGATGAAAGGAGCTTGAGTTGATACAAACGTTGACGTGCGACTCACTTGTTAACTTTATTCTGTCTCTCTTTTGTTTACCTCCTCTGAAAGTTAAAATATACCTAACACTAAATGTGTGCTTTTGTTCAGTCTAACATGAAGGACGGTGCTCTTTGTCGTAAAGATGCAAATACAGCATCACCAGCAGGCCTAATGTATCAGGTCTCAGTCGGGGAAAGTAGATGTGATTTTAAGTATAGTGCATTACTAATGCAGCAATTTCCGTGGTATTTATCATAATGCATTTTCTAGATTGATATAAATGTATAAAAATGCAAACAATAGCACTCAGCTGTCATCTTCCTTCCCTTTCTTTTCTTTATCTTGTTTCTCTCGGTCGAAGAACCTCGTCCTCCCCTCTCCTGAAACCAAACCTACTCCCTCGGTTATGAATCGTCATCGCAGCTACAAGACACCTGATTGATGTTTGTTCATAAAAGGGCATTTACAATGAAACTTTCAACTGCTTTTGTGCATATATGGAACACCAAGGCCAATAAACCCACAAAAGCTCCGCTGCTGCGTCTTATGTAACTTCTTTCAGACTCCCTTTGAGCATCTTACAGATCGTCTGTGAAAAAAAGTCGTCTTAAAGTTGGGTTCTTTTCTTAAAGGAATAGTTCACCGACAAAATGACCTCATGGGTATCAGTTACTCACCCTGTGTTATGTCGAATTTGTGAAGAAAACTTTGTATTTCTTGCATGACTCCACTGTGAATGAAGAATCCAAAAACCAACTGTTTTAAACAGTAAGGTTTTGGTGTAAATGCATGTGTATAGGAGGTACTGAGCATACGATTGGATAAATAAACACTTGTATGAGTTGTGTGAGAGTTTGTAAACAAATGTTTTGATTAAGTTTCACTGTTGTTAAATGCAGCCCCCCTTTACTCTAGTTCACAAGAATTTTCTCAGTTTTTGGATTCTTCGTTCACCTTTGACGCATGCAAGACAAACAAAGCTTTCTTCACAAATTCAGTGTAACACAGGGAGATGAATTAATACACAAATGGTCATTTTGTAGCTGAAGTATTGCTTTAAAAGTACACACGTGTACTAAAACTGTGACTGCACAGGCTGGACTGAGGCAAAGCTTGTTAAAAATACAACAGTAGATGCATCTTGGCCGTAACATTTGTCTATGTGGGCTGCAGTGTTCATACCATGTGCTACTGAATCCAGCATCCCATAATAATTACACAGCATGTGTATGCAACACACAGCATATCAATTATGTTTACATTAGTCAAACTCTGTCGTGCTGCAAGCTAAAGTGTTGTTCCAGTCACATTCAGACCAGCAAACATGCAGACGCACAGACACTCTGATCGTTAAGCACATGCTTAGTTAATACACTTTGCTCCTGCGTGATGTTTTATTCATGCTAGCAGAGGTATATCCATTCATAAGCTATCATATTTCTCTATAAGTCTCCTGTGCAGGTCTGGCTTGGCCTAGATAACAGGAAACCTGCCTGGAGGGGAGACACAACACCGCAGGACGTAATAGAAGCTATCATAATGCTTAGCAGGAGAGATGTCCAGGAGCTCATACTGTGGCGGAGCGGCAGAAACACCTCTCGACTAGGGGCGTGAAGAAATGTCGATGTGTCGTGATGCAACGATGCGAGCTTTGAAGGCAAGATTTGAAATGAATCGATTAAAATGAAACGCTGCTATTCACACAGCTAAATATGTCTCGCAAGAGCCTCGGCGTGATTGAAGCGGGCTGGTGTTTGTGCTTCATTCTGCAGAGATAAACAAGAGGAAAAGTGTGTTGCCTTGAAGAAGTTGTTGAAAATAGCATCCAGGCACAATGAGATGCTGTGGATTGAGGCTAAAAATAAAGGCCTTGATAATTAAAGTCATTCTTTCAACTTAGCAAAAGGCTTAAATGTGTTTAATTGTTGACAACAGTTTGTTGCTGCTTTTGCAGATTTACTCAAATCCAATTATGGGCAAAATATGGGACTTGATAGTGTAGCAGAAACTATTGGATTGTTACACCCCTCCTCTCTGTAATTAACGCTGGTAAATTCACACCTTGATCCTGTTTAATGACAGCTCTGTGATGCAAACACTGAATGCAAAGATTGGACTATTGTTTCTACAACTTAAAAACCATTAACAGCCTCCCTGTGGCTCTTTATCTACATCTGCTTTATGAGCTGCGTAGATTTACCAGGAGACAGGGAAATCGATACACGATAACAGCTCCTCAATACATGATAAAATGTTTCATCTTAATTGCTATAATCACTTCGCCCTTTTTTAAAAAGTTTACTTGCCTTGCTCTGCATTGGATATTAATCATTTCACCACGTTAAACTGAGCTGATTCTGATCTCCCATGTCAGCTTGTTTAACGACACTAGGGCTTAACAGTCTGTTCCCACGCTTAATGGTCCACTCTCATATATTTTATAGGCTTACAATATTGCACTAACGAAAACTGTGTTCTGTTAAAGTGAATGCATATGGATCACAGTTCACGAGACGTCTTGCACACGCTGAAACCCTCTTTTAGTCCTGTCAGTGGCTCTATTCATTTCCTGCAAAATCAGATTTGACAAATCCAGGAGTATTTATGAATCCAGGCCTACCAAAGCCGATTTGAGTTTGTCCAGCAATAAGGAGGGCACTTAAGTGTAGCTATATTTGACATACTGTAGTTCAAACTGTGGTTATCCTTTTTTTATTTTTTAGCACCCCCCCCCCAACTTGGTAGCATAGCTTACTGCAGTTTAAAGCCCGCTGCAGCACAGGCAATCCCTGCTCACTGCTCCTGCATGTCGACATATGGATGGAGTTTACTTTATCTGTGGGAAATCATTACAGTGGTTACAGTGCATCCTTCCCAGGGACCTGCATGCTACTTACATTTACTCCTCAGCTGCGACGGCTTGAAGATTGTTGAACTCAAACACAAAGAACACATTGTGATCAAACGACCTGCGTGTGATCTCCAATCCTTGTAGTTGAATTGTCGATCGCGTCGCTCGTGTTTCTTTATTTAAATGAAGCATTACGGGCAGATCGATCAGATCAGGTAACCTTCAGATAACATTGATAAATAAAGCCTTCTCTAATGAGCAATTTGGCCAGCCTTACAAAATAACACGTCAGCCACAGGTGCATATTTCTGTCACCTCAGTCTTTATTGTAAATACAGAAACGTGTCACTTATCCACTCATATTATATATATATACCTGCAAAAGGGAAAATGTCTGTTCATCCTCGTTGATACAGAAAACAAAAACGCATTGAACTCCCCCAAGAATCAAAACTCCCCTCGTCCACCCAGCATCATCTAGTCAAAAACATCCAAAAATACTTGACACTGCCACCAGCAAAAGTATAATGAAATCGAAAAAAGAGAGAAACACAAAAACAACAAACCTGTGAGCTCAGCTGCAAGAAAAGTAGCACGTTAAAACGTCATGGGGCTTTAAAAATGACTCCTTTTTATAAAGAAAAGAGGAACAAAGTAAAAGCAAAGGGTGTCTTGTTTTTTTTTTTTTGGATCGGTGAGATTCACCGACACATCAAAATCACAAAACTCGAAGGCAACAAACAACACTGCAAAATGCAAACCAAAGCATAGCAACAGCAAAAGTCGACAGAAACAAAAAAATAAAAATGTTTCAAAACCCACCAATAAATTGTTTTGAAAAATCTCAATACTGACAAAAGCTGCTTGGTTTCGACCCTCGAAACAAAACTGCAAGCAAGTCAAGGCTTTCTCAAGACCGATAAGGCACCGATTACCCTCTTGGCACTCTCGATCAGAATAACTGCATGCTAAAAACTTGAAGCCTGCATGTGAAAAACGCTCAAAACCACCATGTCAATGCTCAATTCAAACACCAGCAAAAGGAGGAAAAATAAAAAAGGGGGCAATTAAAAAGACAAAAAATGCTTACAAAAAAGCCATTGGAAATGTACTCACCGAGCGGGAGTAAAATGTTGCAATAAAAATGTGATATGGCTCAAAATACAGTATGGCGGTGCAAGCCGAAATGCTGTGCCTTTTCTCTAGATCTCTGCCTCCAGTTCTGTCATGTGACTGATTCAGCCCCGACTTCCAGCAATGAGAGACCAGTGTTGAACAGCTGATGCTGAATGCTCTCCTAACGGCTTGGCTCTCTCCAAAAGTAAAAAGAGGTAGTCCTTATCATCCCACAGTTATGACTGAGCTGCTTGTGTGTTTTTCTTTGCCGTTTTTTTTTTTTTTTCTGTTTTAAAGATGCAGAGCTCACTCGGTGTCAGCGCCACGACGCGATCCGGACATGCTTTCATTCCATTCAGCAGAGGAAGCGCCGGCTGCAATGCACTGCATGGCTCTGCGCTCTTATGAGGGATGGAGGGACAGACGTGTTGGCTTTTATTACAGGCTGGCCAACGTATGTAGCGCATTGGGGACGAATAAACAACAGTATCATATCCACAGCATAATGCCAGCCTGGAATCTGGCGAATATGACAAAGCCAGCCCTGCCCTGTCCATGGTGCTGAAACACAGTCTGCTGTATTCAGTTAAACACAGTATTATACTGATAATACCACCAGACCTGTTCATGGTGCTGGAACATTTACTTAAATGGAGCAAAAGTATCATTCAAATGTTATCACACAGCACTGCCCATAGTGCTGACACAGAGTGTAGTACACTGGGTAGAAGGAAACAAATGTATTATACAGGGTGTCTAGACTTTTTAAGGCATTTTAATACCACTTTATCTGAAATTTAAGACCAAACCTGCAATGGAATAATGGACTATGCATATGTATGTATATTAATCACTTATTGCAGCTATAACTGTAAAATATTAGCAGCTCCTGCACATAATGCTTCAGCGTTAATTTTCATATCCTCGCTGTCGGCTGGCAACCTTAAACCTCTATATTTTGTAATTTTGATATTTCTGTATAAATAGATGCTACCGGTCACCCTTTACATCCTTATATGGGTTTTAAAAAATATTTAACCAATGAAATGTATTCAAAAGAGCTTGTGACTAAATCTCGTGATTCAATTGGATTCTCAAACTGTCAGCGAAATGTCACAGCTTTGTCCCGCCTCCATTGAAGGAATTGCTGCACACCAGGCAATTTGTCTGGCTTCTAAGCACAGCTTGTGGTAGCTAGCTTATTCGTGTCTCATTTGTGGTCTGATAAACAAAGATAGAGATTTTTGCCAAATGTAATAAATGGCAGGAAAAACTGAGGGCACACATAACAGGGATGAACTCTGTAACCCGTGCGTTGATGATAACATAATGCAGTGCACTTACTGTATTAGATGTGGTGGTTCTAACCAACGATGGACAAAACATTACATGGTCAAAAATATCATCAACTCAATTTGCACTTGATTTTGGTCAAATATTAATAATGTATTGACACATGCAAGTACAGGGTGTGCACACATGCAACCAAGATATATGTAAGACCTTCTTAATAACACCTTTCGGACCAAACCTGCAATGGAAATACACATTACGTATGCATGTGTAGGTACTGTTCCCAAGTAAACACACTGATGTCAGTTAAAAATGAACAGTGAGGAAATATTGGGTGAGTTTAAGTTTAATGTGTTTATGGAATTTGAATTTAAGACAACATACGATTGAAAGGACTTGTCAACACCCCGATTATACAATTAATATCACCATCACTATTGATGGTATTGAAACAGAATGTACAGTAGTTAATTTACTACAAGCAAACAAAGGTACAATACTAATACAATCAATCAGCACTGTCCATGGTGCTGAAACTCATGGAGTATAGTTTCATTTAGGACAAACAGTAGTATCAAAAGCTGAGTACCAGTAACATGCTACATAGCACTTACTAATTCTAAACAGGTTTTGAGATTGTGGTACTTTAATCAAGTATACTCAAAAGTCATTATGCACACTAAAAATGATTGATTTTTTAAATTGGGCTGTTGATGGACGTTATCTTCCCTTGATGCATTGCACCAAGAAAATTGAGAAAATGCTCACAGTTGGGGAAAATAAAGTGTATGGTGGTAGAACTGCTCTGTAAACAATCAAGACAACAACAAAATATCTTTTAAATTTTTGGAAAAACACTGCTCTCTCTCTCTCTCTCTCTCTCTCTCTCTCTCTCTCTCTCTCTCTCTATATATATATATATATATATATATATATATATATTATTGCTTTTAATACAAACTGCAAAACAAGGACACTAAGATGATCTGAAATGTAAAGCAGTATACATTTATTTAGTAGTATGGAATAGAGACAGCTAAATAGTTTGCAGCCCTGTCCATGGTGCTGAAACTGAAATATAGCACATCAAGAGCAAAACAACAGTGCCATCCTCCTAACATCCCCAAGCCCTGTCAGGTATGATAATTCTCACTTCTACAAAATGGTGACCATCCTTTTAAGTGGAATTTAATAGAGCATTATTTCAGACACAGACACACTCTTAACACCACCCATTGCTGTCTGTGGTGATGAAACACATTAATACACTCACGCTGTGTCTGGAATCGTTCCTTTATATACAGTGTATTCAACATAGATATACTTTTAGGATGATTTTATAAAGTTTCAAATGGCAAAAAAAAAATAAAAAAATTTGAATGCAATCCAGGTAATTTGTTTAATTAATCAACTGATTAAATGTAGTTTTTCTCTTTTTGCACATTGCATAACGCCAGTTTTTTAATGGTTTGTGACCATGCCGCTTTTAACAATGCATCATGGAATATTGTGAGTCCACCCCAGACGTTAGAAGCATCACAAAACACACTATAAAGTGAGCATTCTTGAAACCACACAGCGCTGAAACTGAGGGAGTGTAGTGAATGGAAAGGACAAACGCTCACCAGTATCACAGTGGTTTAGAATCACCCAGCACTGCTCATGGTGCTGAAATTGGGAGAGCTTTGCACATTTAGGACCTTGGATATATAAGGAGACCTGGATACAGCATTGGAGGATCATTCCTATGAAAGTTGTTCAGTGGCACATGAAGGCAGATGACAGAATGGTTCAACTGCCTCGGAAAAAATTACCTGGATGTGCCATGAATGATCGGCACTGCTTCCACGCTGTATGGCCCACTTCTGATTAAGCGCTCTGTAAAGTTGAATGTGGATAAAATGATTTAATCGGTCAGTTCTTCTAGACTTTCCAAATGTTATCAATCTGAATAGATATATACAGTAATAGTGAAATAATAATTTTGTGGTGGCTGTGAAGCTCAAAAATCCATCCACTGATTTGCAGATGTAAGATATTTAGGACTATGAGTAAAAGACAACAAGCACAGCTCCTGCTCATTTAGTGGTGCAGGGAATCAGGTCTCCCAGAAAAATTAACTCATTGAAAAAAATTGTGATTCCTGCACACACTTCTTTATTTTTGCAATTATATCCTTAAAAAAGGTCAATGTTTGTCTTGCGAAAGGTCTTTGAGACGGAAACGTTGACCTTTTTTAAAGAAATCAATACAAAGATAAAGAAGCTAGATTAGATTAGATTTGTTTAATTTGGACTTGTTTAGTTTAGATTAGTTTGATTTAGTTTAGTTTCAATTATATTATATTAGATAAGTTTGAATTAGATCTGTTTAGTTTAGTTTGTTTAGGTTAGATTAGATTAGTTTAGTTTAATTTAGATTTGTTTAGTTTAGTTTAGTTTAGATTAGGAAAAAAAAAGAAAATTAAAAGTTAAAACATTGTGTAGGAGAGGTTAGTAGCCAAAAATTGCGTATGAAGATACCTCCCCTATTACATAACAATAAGTATACATACAAAAAGATAAAGATAAAAGCGAAGATTGCATAATTGAAGAGTTCCAGACTAAGAAGTGATACAACATTTTTAAAGAAATTACAAATGGATCAAGAAAGTGTTACGAGTCTTTGCAAATTAGAAACCTTTTCAGATGTTTTTTGAATAGCGGTAATGTAGATGATGATTGTAGAGATGGAAGAAGGTTGTTCCAGAGAGATGGTCCTCTGTATTCCAATGAATATTGATTAAGAGAAGTCCGACAATATGCAAGATAAACATCTTGTGGAATATGAGTAAATTGTCTGAGGAAGACCTAAAAAAGTTTTGGGAAATGCTCAGAAAGTGAGATGAGTGACATGTACATATTTATACATGAATTCACAGTCTGGTATATGTTAACATTAAAAATTGATAGAAGTTGATTTTTTCGAAAGAGAAAAGCAGATGATTTGCATTTTTCGCAAAGCTAGTCCCTCTCAAAAATGTCTTTTGAATTAGAAAAATCTTATCGACATAAGTGGGACACGTTGCAGCCCATGCAGTATTACAGTACATAATATGAGGCTGCAATAAGCCGTAATAAGTGCATGTAGGAATGCCAGTGTTTTATTGAGCTGGTCTGTTTAGGACAAGCAAGAGTATTACCTGAAGTTAAGAGAACGTAGCCGATTTGGAATGGAGAGTTAGAAAATTTAGCAGATTTAAGACAACCAGCAGCATCAGCTCTGTCCATGGTGCTGAAACTAGGTGTCTCCACCCTCCACTCAGTGTTCCTAAATCATCTTCAGGCATCAAACATGTAGAAACACTGAATTTACTGTATGTATTTATTCATGACCTGGAGCCCAGAGAGATGAATCTTGTGATAGATTTTAATGGCATTTTGGATTCATAGTACCTACACGACTTCCTCCAAACCCCCCCCCCCTCTCTCTTTCTCTCATTTGTTTAATAAATACACCTGCAAAATGTAGGTTATTGCTGATTGTGCCAGACAGGAGAGTAATAATGTGTTATTGATGCATTAGCGTCTGACTGCAGTTGTCAGAGAGAATTCAGTACAAGTTCATGTAACACACAGCGCTGGAGACAACTGTCACCATTCATTCATCATAACCGTGGTTGGTGCACTGTTTCCACCTTAAGCACTGTCTAATTTAATTTACTTTCCAGATCACATCCAAGCCTTTGGGAGGCACAATGTAAAACGCTGTACAGTCTCTGAAGAATGCATCGGGTGTCCAAGAACAGTGATCAAACTTTCCTCGAAGCAAAATCTAGCACCTTATCTTACCTCTTCTTGCATTTAGCCATCAGAGGCTGTTAAGTCGCTTTGGAAACATACTGTACGGCACTGCGTTTTCAGTCTCATTTAGGGTTATATGTCAACAGTGTCAGTGCACATTGGTCTCCGTGCCGATAAACCCAAGTTGACGGTCAGCGTGTTGCCGTGCAGGACATGTCAGGCTGTAATTATCGATGCCCGGGGGCGTTCATGACCTAACTCACTGTCAATGAGGTGATTCAGAGAGCTGCAGAGGTCTAACTTAAGACTTGGATGGTAAACAGATAGGGATGAGTGCCAACACATGGGCAGAGCAGAGGTGACAAAGAAAATGCAATTAAACCACAGCCAGTATAAATCCTTTTAATCCAATACCACACTCTATAATAAACTATGACTAATGCATGACATCGTTATTGACAAACAGTCATTTGGCTTAAAAATCAGCCTTTCACCCAGTGTAATGCTGCATGACTTTTAATGGATGCTGGGGAAGATATGCAGGGAAGTAAAGAATTTATGTCTCGCCTGACATGATTTACACACATGTGACCGTAAACACAGGAGATGCTGTCAAGTTCGCCGCAATACACACTCAGGTTTTCAGGCCCGTGCTTTTTCATCAGCCATGCAAGTGCATCAGAAAGTGACTCGCAAGGTCAAAGGAGTGCCCTTTATGAATATCTGAAATAAGAAATATCAATCATACCAACCCTTTGACGTGGTGAGGCTCTTTGTACACATCAGCAGCCCTCAACACACAACAAAAACACACAGTTTCCTACCCTAAGCTGAGTCTCAGTGTGTTTGCCATTGGTAGTTTTAAAAATTAAACACGGTACAAAGCTAAACAGAATCATAATTCATTGCCCGGTATCAAATTCCCATTAGTACAGCGCCGAGCAAGGACCACTCATTGCCTTTGGCCATAAAGAGCCAATCAGAGGCAGAGCTCAAAACATGTGGGCCACTGGGCTTTTCCACACATTCAAAGCGTTTCCTCTCTAGGTTTATTAATCAATATTTGTTAGTACATTATTTATCAGCTTGAGTCAAGTGCAATGTGCAGCAAAAAAAAAGTAGAAAATAATGATTTTCTTTGTGATTCAGTTACCTCTTGTGATACCAAGGTGTAATAGGAAAGACCAGTGACCCTTCTGAGTAATAATGATATCCCTCTGTGAAGGGATATCATTATTTCAAGACGAACATGAAACATAATGTGGCCTTTTGTCTGCTCTGTGTGTGATATTCTTTGTTAAACTGAACTTTCTATAGTGTATAAACATAGCATTCAAGGCCCACTTCAACGTGTGGAGTCCACATCCTGTGGCAACACAAAAAAACTACGGACTGAATTAATTTCCTTTATTAAAGCAATGAGAGGATTTGTATTCTTTAATTACATTTTGTCAAGGAGTCTGCAGAAATCGTGCAGGATATTTTAATCAAAAATAAATGGAGTGTGCACACATAACTGTAAGGGGATTTAATGCTCATTACAATAAATGGGTTACATTTACAAATCTAAAGCTTGAGGTAGAAGGATTATATCAAATGATTCAAAATGAAAATATACTTGGAAGCCTCTTTTTTTTTTGCATTGCCTGTGTTTGCTAATTTCAGTGGATTTAGTAGGCTGTTTTTTTCCCATTATACATATTTTAAAGGTTAGAAATGTGCTTGTGTGGGCTGGGTCAGTTAGAAAAATGTCAACCAATGCGTTATTGGTATCAGGCTCTATTGAGTGGATCTCCCATGTGTTTATGTGGCGCATTCATTTTCATTCTACCCTTTGTCCCTGTCAGAGGCTGCACTCTGTCCGAGATGACTGACCCACAGCAGCCTGCTGGGACATAAGGCAGGCTTACTGACATGGGCAGCAGTCACCCCGCAGAAAATCCTCATGTCTTGACTCTTGAAGGTCTTGCACATATCTTTACTAAAAACCCTCAGTCTCTGGTGTCGTCTAAAACCAAAAGTTTAGGTTTTACAACTTCCTGAAGAAGATTAAGGTCATTGATTTGGATCTATTTGTCTTAAAGGGACAGTTCACCCCCTTTTTTATAAGGAAGTAATACTGAATAGAAATGTATCAAATGGTTATTGTAGTAGAAAATAATCAGTATCAAAATGGGTTTGATGTCACGGAAATATAGCTGTAAAGGGACAGTTCATCCCAAAATCAAAAATAGATATTTTCCCTCTTACCTGCAGTGCCGTTCATCAATCTAGATTGTTTTGGTGTGAGCTGCCGAATGTCGGAGGTATCGGCAATACTGAATAGAAATATATCAAATGGTTATTGTAGAAGAAAATAATCAGTAGTAGTTTAACATTAGCTAGCTCAGTGGTGCTAGCTGAGGTGGCAGTAGATGCCAGTCCTTTCTGGGTGGTGATAAAGTTGGCAATTGTGGTCCAGATTCTGGGAAGAGACACTGCTGTTGAGTTTTCCAAATGTATTTTTATTGTGCTTGGAGCACCACAAGCCGAGTGCCATCTAGTTACATTGTACTGAAGAGAAGGCAGACATCTTTACAGCTGATATCTCCAACACTCTGCAACTCAAGCCAAAACAATCTGGACTGATATTAGCACTACAGATAAGAAGGAAAATATGTATTTTTGATTTTGAGATGAACTGACCCTTTAAAGTTATATTTCCATGACATCAAACCCATTTTGATACTGATTAATTTCTACTACAATAACCATTTGAAAGTGGTACCTGTATAAAGTAGTTTTCATTGTTACTGGCTGAACCAAGAATCACCCTGATTTCTCACATACTATCGATCCACAGGAAACATGGGAAACTTCCTATTTGAAGGTTTATCTCATTCATACCGCCTCACTCTGTTACTGTTCACTCCCTCTACACTGTGTCAGAGCAGAGTAATCCAACATTTCCTATTGTGGCTGCTTCACATTAAAAGCGTTCAGCTACTGCAGCACGGCGTGTCTTTTATTGTGAAGCAGCCACAGAAAACACAATGTATTCCAATTGCATATCTTTTATGCAGCAAGAGGCCGCTGATGAACTATTCAACTTTCTCTTCCTTTCAGCGCTAACACACAATGGGACTGTGCTCCTCGCTAAGCAGTATAATATTTATTGGCATTGTCATTAGTATGCGGATACTACAAAGGACTTTGTCTACTCTATCAGAGAGAGAAGCAAAGTGAAATTTGAGAGCTGCATTATTCTTTACAGGACAGCATGTTCCACTATCTTTGTTCCTCTGTCTAACCTTCAGCTGAGGCTTGTGCGTAGTCTCGTGAAAAAAAGCACCTCATTACAACAAGAGGATGCTCTTATTATAACAAGATACCGTGACTGTGCTGCAGCTCCACAGTATGTTTCTGTACATTTATAGCGTTATTTATGTGTCAGAGTGGCATGTAAATAGCAATAAAGCAGATGCTAGAACCAGCACGGGATTTAAATGAGATGCACTGTCTTTCTGATGAACAAATGAAAGTCAAAAAGACAGTGCCATCCAAGTCACAAACTGAGATAGATGTATCAGCATTTGGAGATATGAAACATAAGCTCTTAACTCCATTAATCCATAATCTTTTCCTCAAGTCAGGTAAATAGAGTAAAGCCTTTTATGTGGAACTTGGCAATGGTAATATTATACCATGCTGATTAGTAAAAATCTCAGGGGATATATTTTCAGGACAAGATTTGTATTATATTACACAAGTGTAAGATAATTTTCATGTTACGCTGAACCTGACATTCTGAAGGTCACACTTCTATCTGTTTTAATCTGAATACGTTTAATAAGTCTACTATGTCTAAATGACTTTGCCCAAAGAACAATTACTATTACAAGGATACTTTGGCCTGATATCTGTGAGAGGGAAGTCTGGGGAGGAAGTCTCATAGTAGATATATATGAAATCACTGCAGCATATTGTTAGAACTTGACAAACAAAATGCAGTGTCTTCATTTGTTTTCTGTCTTGTCTGCTTCAGGTTTTCACCCTAAAGGAGGACTCCATCAATTTTACACATGAACGTCTGTTTACAGTTCCTGAGGGGTATTTCTGCATGATAGTTTCATAAAGTAAACAGGATTGCTTTAAGTGATGTCACTTGAGTCGGCGTCTACGCAGGTCGTTTGATCCCCAGCTCCTCCATTCTGCATGTCGAAGTATCCTTGAACAAGATGCTGAACCCCAATTCCTCCCGACGGCTGTTCCTTCAGTGTGTGACTGTGTTAAAGACAACAAAAAAAAACTGAGTAGCAGGTGGCACCATGTATGGTAGCCTTGGCCACCAGTGTATGAATGTGTGTGAATAGGTGAATGAGGCTTGTAGTGTAAAAAGCACTTTGAGTGGAAGGCTAGAAAGGTGTTATACAAGTGCAGTCCATTTACCATTTGCTACAAGTTTGAAGGTGAAAACAATCTAGGGGTGCTGAGAGTGAAAGAAGTGAGCTAGACCAGTGTAGCCAGCTCCTCATCTCTGCTTAAGGCTAACAGGTTACATGAGCAGCTACTAGCATAATACACATCTCCAACTGAACTGTCAGAAGTTTTGAGGGTAATATATATGTGCCAGGGTTTGACAAGAAGGAAGAATGTGTGGAATTAAAAAGATGGTATTCCTGGTTCTGCTAATAGACTGTACAAATAATGAATAATGAAATTGGTTTGTGGACTCCATGGATGTGTTGAGAGACCTGGATCCAGCGTTGGAGGCGGGACCCTGTTCATTCCTATTAAAGTTGCTCTGCGGTGCATGAAGCCAAATATCTCTGTTTCTACAGTATAAAATTGCTCAGATGATCAGCATCATCGGGCCACAGAGCAAGTGCACTAGAGATTTCAGTCAGCTGAGTGAGCTACTATTAATTTCCATATGATTTTTTATTTCAAAGCCGAAGAGAGCCACTGTCTGTGGTTGACAATGCTAATGCAAATGCTAATGGTAATGTCAATGCTACTTTTCATGAGTATAAAACAGGCTTAAAATCACTTAAACAAAGCTTGCTTACCAGGAAAACTTAACATCTGACAGACAAATGTTGAGCAAGACATTTAGGCGACTAAAACATTACAATTAACTCTCATGAACTGAAAAAAACGCTGAAAAAGCAACAGCAATGGCTACACCTATAGTCTGTGAATCTTGGGGTTACACCATAGTTATGCTACCTAGCCAACATTGTCGCCCTGGTAGGTACTCATCATGGCCTTAATTACGCGTAGCTTTAAGCCTTATCAACATTTAAATGGGTAAGTTATGTAAAAATTCAACCCTATACAGATGTCATTAACATTGACATTAAGTAAAGAGACAAAAAAACAAATTTTGAACCAGGCTGTAAACGTGTGCATTTCTGTTGTAAAGATGGGAATTTGTCACAGGAGTTTAAGGGGATTGACTCGCTCTTGGAGCCAGCCTCTAGTGGCCATTAGAGGAAGTGCAGTTTTTGGGACTTTGGCGGTGCCTACATGTTTAAGTCCTGAGGGTTGTCGGTTGGTTTTGTTGCATTGATTTTGAGCCTATTGTAATTCATTATTTGAGAGGGACAGTGCAAGTTAATGAACATCACCATACGAGCAATACAATGATGTAAACATGCCAGATTGTAGCCATTGGCTAATTTCCATTAGTTGTCCCTAGCAGATGTTCCCTAGGTAAAACATAAATAAAAACAGATAATCACATTCTTAAAACAAGACAAAACAACAATGCATCCAGTTGATACATATAGTAAAGTGCCGACATGCCTCAAGTACAACAGTAACAAAGTGCAATCAGTCTTAATAAAGTGCGTATGGCAGTACTAAGTGCAGTGCTATGTAAACAAAACAAACACAAATAAAATGTTTTATTGTGGGTCTGATAATGTGTCAGGACTGCAATGCTGAATTGACTGTGTACTCTTAATGAGCAGGAGATATTGTTGGAAGAGATTCCTCCATTGATCTCTCTGAGTCATGTTTCTCAAATCTGTCTTTCTAATGGATACAACAAATTGTTACAGCCTATCAGTAAGAATAGACATAATTATGACAATTATGAGAATGAGACCCAGGGTGAAAAATGTCATAATTTTTCTTTATCAGTCTCCTTTTATTTATCTCTACATTTAAGGAATAGTCGTTCCTTCACTAATGGAGTTTATCGCTGATTGTCGAGATGCAAAGGAGGCCGCCATCATCCCAAATTCAAATTAATATTCCTTTACAGAGGCCCAGAGTTTTTGTACCTGTGCCCCTGTGGACTGCATTTGGTTGCTTGTCTCTTTGCTCATTTGCTTGCTTGCTCTATATGCACTGGAGTTGAATAGTCAAAGTCGTTCTCATCAAAATAACAGTCAACAGTTGTTGTAATTCTCATGCAAACCAATGCGCTCTCCTCTGTGTTGTCTGGCTGTGAAATAAGACCCAATTACAGGCGTTCTGTATTCACTCACACTGTGTTTTCCTTCCCCTCCAAGTAATACTCATTTTGATGTCTTGTCAAGAGAGGTAAACAAATGTATGAATTGACAGGTCAAAGGTTCAGACACACACAGACAGTCAAATAGCCGGCCAGACAGACATGCAGACGTGCACAGGGACACATGCTAAACTTTTACTGACAGCGCGCCGCCGTGCCGTCTTACAAAGCATTTATGCTTCCAATTAAGTTTAGAGAAAGAGGAGTCTTGAGGAAAATGTTCGCCTCTGCATTAAATTAATTGTGCTCAGTCGGTGACAAGGAGCCGGAAAAAAAATAGCTCACATCGTTACATTCTGATGAACAAAATAATTGGCTTTGAAAAGGGAGGTAAACAGTGTAACAGCTCCATCTCGGCTGGAACGCAAAAAGGGAGGAAGCGGCAGAAGAAGAAAGAAAGGCCCCTCTGAACAGATACACACACATCGGATGCTCTTACCTTGTTAACAGCAGTCAGATTAATTGTCACATCACACGGGGACATTTCCATTTCCGTGTGACTGCCACAGGCCTCCGCAGAGGCTGAGGCAGGATGACCTTTCCACCACAGAGTAGCAGGACTCTCCTGGCCACTACACGACCACGAGCATTGTGGGACTGAGACAGGCCGATTGGGCCGTATGCTGCACGAGCCCTTTCGATAATTAACTAACATAAGTACATGACGGCTGATTTGTTTGCATGCAGCGTTACTGTTCTCCATTGCATTGTACATTACAGCATATGTGTGGCTGCAGATACAGGTAGGGACAGGATTGCTTTGGATTTCTAATGTTGGACTTATTCGCAGATGCTAAACCATTTAAGTACTTTGTTTGATCACGGAAGCATGAAATTGGTCCAACTGTGACTGTAGGGACTAAATTGTGTGTGGCCAAAAACTATCTCCGTTAACTGGCTTTTAATGGGTTACTTAAAAATCTCTTTACTTGTGGCATATGTCAGAGGGTGCATGGCTGATTCTCAAATTTACCAAGAATACTGTATTGATACTCAAAATGCACACTTTATTATATCTTTTATATGTCATTTTGATTGTGAGAAATGGAATCCCACACGAACATTAGATTTTCTTTTTGGTTAATTGACCTGAGAGCTTATTTAGTTATGAATATATAATGTTATAGAAACATACTGAATATTTCAAATCACATTTAAATTTATCTTTACCTAATTAAACATGAAAAAACACAATAATTATGTTAAATATACACTCACCAGCCACTTTATTAGGTACACCTTGCTTGTGGTCATAAAGGGATGGACACGGTCAGCAACAACACTCAGGCAGGCTGTGGTGTTTAAACCATGCTCAGTTGGTACTAAGGGGCCCAAAGTGTGCCAAGAAAATATCCCTCACACCATTACACCACCAGCAGCAGCCTGAACCGTTGATACAAGGCAGGATGGATCCATGCTTTCATGTTGTTTACACCAAATTCTGACCCTACCATCTGAATGTGGCAGCAGAAATCCAGACTCATCAGACCAGGCAACGTTTTTCCAATCTTCTGTTGTCCAGTTTTGGTGAGCCTGTGTGAACTGTAGCCTCAGTTTCCTGTTGTTAGCTGACAGGAGTGGCACCTGGTGTGGTCTTCTGCTGCTGTAGCCCATCTGCTTCAAGGTTCAACATGTTGTTGGTTCAGAGATGGTCTTCTGCAGACCTTGGTTGTAACCAGTGGTTATTTGAGTTACTGTTGCCTTTCTGTCATCTTGAACCAGTCTGGCCATTCTGCTCTGACCTCTGGCATCAACAAGGCATTTTCACCCAGAGAACTGCTGCTCACTGGATATTTTCTCTTTCTCAGACCATCCTCTGTAAACCCTACAGATGGTTGTGTGTGTGAAAATCCCAGCAAATACTCAGATCAGCCCGTCTGGCACCAACAACCATGCCACGTTCAAAGTCACTTAAATCACCTTTCTTCCCCATTCTGATGCTCGATTTGAACTTCAGCAGGTCATCTTGACCATGTCTAGATTGCTGCCACGTGATTGGCTGATTAGCTATTTGCATTACAGAGGCAGCTGAACACATGTACCTAATAAAGTGGCCAGTGAGTGTATACAGTATTCATTTCAAACAGATATATGATATTGTATTGAACTTGAAGATGAGAAAATATGGTTAAAAGTATATATAATGATGGACATGATTGCTGCTTTCTCTTTGTTTTTGCTCTTTCCTGAGTGCCCATAATAGCTAAGAAGCTGCTAGCTACGACTGAACACGCCGCACAAAGTGAGATTATGTAATGGCCGGTGTCCTTATTTGTCAGCCGTGGATGTGGAAGTAAAAAAATCACCTGAAATTGTCAATTTGTCCTCAGGATTTTCAAGGCCGTTTGTGAAATGTGCAGAGAATGATTTGCTATTCAAGACCATTTGTGTGTCTGCCTGCAAGTGTGGAGGAAAAAAAACACCTGGGATGTCTCCGATTTTGATATATTAAAGACCTCTGCATAAGTCTTTGTCACCTCTGATTTGCTGCCTCTGATGCCTCAGTGTTGCTGAAAATGAAAAATTAACTCAGCTGAAAACAGGAGTTGGGAATTGTGCCTCAGCAGTCAGAGTTAAAAGCAGATATAAATGCCTGTCCACCGTTTCACTGTGAAACTAACACTGGCTCTTTAGCCACAGGGCTTCTGTCACACTGTATAAAATAGTTATGGTGTATTTTATTACTGACAGCAAACTTAATATGGCACCAAGCTATGTCTGTATTTGAAAGCTTTAATTTGTGTTCAATTTAAAGCTGGTGTTTTATTTACACCTCCTACTGCATTGGACTTTTAGTTTACCAAACATAGTCTCTTTCTTAACATTATATAATATATTTACTATTGCTGACAGGGAAATTAGACTGACCAGTTTTATGTGTGGTTAAGGGCAGTTTGTCTGGGGACAGACCAGGCACCAGGATAAAGTGACTGAGGGGGCTGTTAAAAATTGCAATTGGGAAATGTATTTTTCTTATAATAAAATTTGTTGATTTAACCATGCAGTGCAGGAAGGCTAAATAACAACATGTGGTTACTGTTTCAAAATCCAAAAAATTGCATTCATTAATCAGAGCACTCAAATAAAAACGTAGCACAAGCCTACATTTTTTTTTTTTTTTTAACTTTCTGTCAAAATCAGCAGGGGAGGTGCGTAGAAAACAGCTGTTTGCAGCTTCAATCTTTCACTTCTCTCTCTGTTGTTGACCATCTCTTCACTTTCCTGTTGTGTCCCTTCTGTCTGTGGACTGCTATAATGGGAGGGAAATAGAATAAGGGCCTACGGTTCTACTTATATCCACAAAAACGAGCACACTAAGTCCATTTTTTTGTCCGAAATTGTCACACGTTTAAAAATTAATACGACTTCATCAGTGGAAGCTGCTGGTCTTTCAAACAGGGGAAGCTCACTTTAAGTTTACATCATAAAATTTGTCATATTGTAGCGAGGCAGTAACTTATAGAAGGAACATTTAATTGAAGCACTCTGTCAGAAGACACTCACAAATATCCGCATGGGACTGAGCTCGAAATACGAAGCGCTGTCAATCACAAAGGGGTTCAGCCTTTTAGACAATTCCTCCAATCATCACGCATTCACCAAGCGTCCTCTCCTGCCTACTTCTCCTGTTTTAGCTTCTCTGCACTGCCTCTCGCCCAATGTCAGCTGGGATAGGCTCCTGCCCCCTGCCACCCTCAAGAGGATAAGCGGTTAGAAAATGGATGGATGGATGGATGCTAACATATTTCCCTGTTTTTGTTTGTTGCAATTGATTGCATATCTGTCTAAACATGATGCGCTGTAGCTACCGCTGAAGAACAAGCAACAGCCACTGCTCAGCTGAGAGACCTTTGCCCTCCTGGCAGAGATCGCTCAGCTGTTGTTCCTGATCATCAATATCTTCTCCAACAAAGAGATCCTACTCTAGGAGTTGATCCCCGACACATCTGATGCTTTGGACAAAGTCTGCTATGAAAAGCTTGACTCACTCCATTAAGCTGAAAACTGACATCATCCCAAACAAAGCCACTGCTCAGCTGGTAGCTGAGAGGATGAGAGAGACCGCAGAGATAAACAGCATGAGGATTGGCACATTTTCACATCTAACTCAGTAAATTAAGTGATTATTTTAGCAGCAACCTGAGTTGGTGATTGTTGGAAGAGTGGAAAGACTAACATCAAGCACGACTGTTTTAGTTTGAGTGTTATTTTGTTTTTGTCAGTAGTTTGTATGACGTGTTTCATCTGATAAGTTAACATGGTAGTTAAGCTAGTCTTATTTATTACTTACTTATTTTGAGAAACTTGGATTGATGTATGGTTCTATTTTTCTGTTGTATGAAGAAAACAGGTCAGCAAAGGGTAAAGCAGAGCTCTCCAACGAGTGAGCATGACTCACTTTAAGGGCCAACTGGCGTATGTTGTCACCATAACAATGACCAACAACTGCTTCTTTCTTTTGGTCTGGTCTGACCCTGCCATACAGTTCAACGTCCTTTCAATTCATCTATGTCTATGGGTCGTCCACTTATCAGAGGGTTGGTGGTTCAATCCTTTCTATGGTCTACATGTTGAAGTGTCCTCTGGTGAGGTGCTTAACACCACATTGTTCCCAAAGGCTGTGCCACTGCTGTGTGAGTGTGTGTGAATGATTATTACTCCTGATAAGCAGGTGGCACTCTGCACAGTAGCCTCGGCCACCAGTGTATGAATGTGTGTGAGTGGCTGAATGCTGGCCCATGTTGTAAAGCACTTTGATTGGTCATTACGACTAAAAAAGCACTATATAAATGCAGTTCATTCATCATTCATCTGGTTAGCACACAAGCTAGCACGTGCAGTTGATGCTAGCAGTGTTTGTTCCTCATAAAATATTAACAACAGCCCAGTGGCTAATTAACAAGCTTGCAAAAGGCCTGCGGTTTGTTCGATTAGTTTGAGCACAGTTTTCTCAAGCTACAGCTGATGTTGATGAATAAACTTGACATAATGGAGTGTGATTTTTTTTTTACCTGTTTCTTTCTTAAAACGCTTGAATTTATTTAGTGTTTTTGACATGGCTGACCATGAGCCTGCCCACATACAGAAGTTGCCATGGAAGGCAAAATTTCATCTCCGCGGTCTTTGTTTGGAACTGAGCTCACAGATCGCAACATTTCATTGCAGCTGGTTTCAGGTAAGCTAATTGGAATAAACTGGCAGAAAATAGCTATGTTGTTTATTCTGTGACCGTTAAAAGAGGTTCCTGGTGAGTGGCGAGGCACGACTGGGTGTATAACGTTATAGCTTAGCACAGGTCCCCACCACTAGTTTAGCTCATGTTAGCTAAAACTGTGGTGTTTTCATTTTATTTTCCCTAGTTGACGTTATCTACTCATCTGGTTATCGTGAGCGCTCGTTTTGAAAGTGGAAGTGCCCGGAGCTGCCACCCGTGGTCCTGGGCCGGGCTCGAGACTTGGGATCCACTCATAGTGAAGTTTAAGGATTCCCTCGGTATGTTGTTAATGTGATTTCATGGGCAATTTATCAGTCGAGGTCTCCTCCTCTGCAAAGCAAACTGACCCGGTGGTTAAAGGTAATTTGAAACCCCTGTTTTTCCGAGATGAAGGACTGATTGTTGAGCTGCTGTTAACAGTTAACGGACTTAACGAATCCTGTTATTTAACCGTTTCAACACTAAATTACTGGCTGACCATCAGATAGTGTTTGTGGAAATTTTAAAAAAGGCTTGTCAAATTAACTTTTGTCTCTTTATTGTGCATGCTTACACATGAAATGGGGTAACAGTTAGCCATTTTTGAATGTTAGCATTGATTTCTCACATTGGATAGTGAAATATTTGTAGTTTGAAAGGTCCGACCTAAATCAATAAAGGTCGTAGTTAACGAAGCATATATATGAATATTAATATAGAAGGAGCGCCCACTGAGCGCAGCTTCTTTTATTGATCGTTTGAACGTCGTGTGGTGGTCATTTTCGATTAAAGACCGACATCTCTGTGACGTATTGACAATGAGCAAACGCCCTCCCTGCTACGTCTTAAAGATCTAAACTTGATACATCGGGCCAACGTCGGCCAGATGTATGTGTGCTATCTGGGTAGCATATGCACTTGACACTAGCTGGTAAAATATTAAACACAGCCTGATGGTTGATTAACTAGCTTCCAATATAGGCCTGGTGTTTGTTTAAATAAATTGAAGTGCCTTTTTTCATGCTACGGTTGAAACAGTTTAAACATAACATAATGGGCGTCTTCAGTTTTAGACTATTTCTTTCCATAAATGTTTGAATGTAGGCTATTTACTATTTTGATGGGAATATTTTTGGCTTTATTGTGCTAATGCTTAATGCTAAAAGTCATTTTTAAGCTAAATGCTACTCATATCATCACTGTTTCATCTGATTAGCACACAAGCTAGCATCTATGCATTGATGCTAACTAACAGCTTGATGGAAGTTTAACTAGCTTTTAAAAGCAAGGCCAGCTGTTTGTTCAATTAAGCTGAGCCAAGTTTTCTCAACCTACAGTTGATGTTGATGAAGAGTAAAATCTGAAGATATGACAGGACACTTTTGTATATAATCTAAATTTGGAAACAAAATATTTAATTTGACTTATTACTAATTTTATAACTGAGTGGAGTTTTAGTGAAGCCAGTTACGTTTTTGAAGAATTTCGCTAGTTTTCCAATTCAGTATCTACATGTTGCACAACATGTCAAACGCAGGTGCTACTGAATTTCTGTTTTTGTGTTGCATGGTCTCATGTGCCCCAACTCATTTCTGATCTTGACTTTATATAACACTTTATATTTAAAAGTTTTGCACAATTTAGTATTGCTTATCAAATTAATTCTGCCACATTCCACTCATTATACTCAGTGGTGCCCCAAAGGGGGGCCATGGCCACCCTTGAAACACTTGCTTCCCTCTCTGACTAAAAATAAGTAGAGGTCGACATTACTGTCTTTAAAAAGCTGTGGTGTGTTCATTTATGAAGCTTGAGCAAAGATATTCTGTAAAACTGGACAACCTCAGGCACACCTTGGTACCAACCATGTCAGCATAACTTTTCAGGAAGAAGGCTGAAAAATGCTTCAAAGTTTGGCTAAAATTTTGTAGAGGGAACAAGTGGCATGGCAATTTTGAAAGTGGTCCCTTGAACTCTCACCTCGAGATATCTCAAAATGGTAAAGTGGGTTCTATGGGTACCCAAAAGTCTAGACTTGAAAAGTCGTGTTCCAAGTAAATGTTTAGTTCCTACCAAACAATGCACACTTTCAACTTAAAGGTGTATCTTTTTAAGAGAAAGAATAACCAGCCTATTTGGAGAACAATAAATCACCTAGTTGTAGATACATAACACATTTAAATAGATTTGCTGTGGAACTCAAAACTGTTAAGTGTACCAGTGTTAGTCTGTGTAAATCAGATAATTAGTAATATTCCTTAACCTCTGGGGATGCCGCTGATCATGCTCCCTCCTTCTTATGAAACACCAGGCATAAAACGCAGCTACTAAAAATATTGAATACTCCTTTAATGTTCTACTTTATTCACTCTATTGATATTGTGATTGTATTGTTGTTGAGGCAAAGCAATAAAGGCACAATGGTTAACAGTTTACATGAACATCTATTAGCAAAACAAGCCCTAAGGTAGGGAGTCATATAATGAGATCGTTCTTCAGACTCAGCACGCCGAGGTGAAATGTAAGGGTAAGCTAATCAATTATGCAAACCTGTTACAGCCTACATCATGCAGAAAAAGCATTCGTCAGGATGTCTGGGATTGTGGTAGATGTGATTTGACACAGGACTCAGATACTCTAAAGCTTCAATCAAAATATCTCTCACTGTTTATACATTGCAGTTTTTATATGTTGGCTTTTTGTCCTTGA
The DNA here is from genome assembly GCA_035609425.1 of Epinephelus awoara. Lineage (NCBI taxonomy): Eukaryota > Metazoa > Chordata > Actinopteri > Perciformes > Serranidae > Epinephelus > Epinephelus awoara. The sequence goes on along the minus strand of CM069314.1, from coordinate 22,665,253 downwards.
ACCTGCAGCTCTTTATGTAGAGTAAAGCATGGCACAGCTTAGCAACAGGAACTGAATATCTTGTTGGGCATTTAAATGGTTGACCAATACAAAAGAGGTGAATGTGGTGAGTGTTTGCATGTGTGTCCAGGCTCATCTCCAAGCAAGGCTACATGTTCTCTTGCTTCAGCCAAACTGGAAGGGTTTTGGTTTCAGTGTGGAGGCACAGGTGCTCCTGGAAGGAGGGCTCCCAGCGGTCGTGGCAGAAGCCATGGACATCCCTCTTGATCAGATTCTGCAGAGGCTGATAGCAAAAAGAGGCCAGTGGTACTTTGGCAGCCATGGAGGTCTTTCTTATACACATTTCCCTGAAAGCAGAGGGCAGGAGAGAGTCTACGGGAGCTTGCCTTCTATTGTTCTCTCCCATTGAACCTTGCAGTGGTAGTGAATGGCTTTCCTGGGGCCTTTGGCATGTGAGGCTTGCAGCTAGCTGACTAGCTTCCAGCCCCATGCTGCGTGCCATGAGCCTCTTGGCTTCAAAATGCACTGCTCATAGTGCTGCAAGGCCACTTGGACTTGCAGGATGAGGTTGTACTGACATGATTTAAATTTCACAACCTGTAGGCTTTTGAGATGCTATCCTGCAATATCATAGGCTCTGTAAAAGTGAGAAATGGAAAGTACAGTGCGACAGAAAATGCACAGGACCAATGCTTCTGCTTTGATATTACAGACGAGGGGGAAAGTGTTGTTATTGCAAGCATGAAAGAAGCCTGTAATTCGGAGGACAGGAGGACATTTAGATATAATCAGTGGAAAAAATTACTTTTCGAGAACTGTAATGTTTGGATAGATTATCTGAACACTGAATAGAGGACAGCAGAAAAATAAACTGGCTTATTTTCCAAGTGAGGGTAAAATCGTGAAAGCCTGGTGAATTGATTTTTAGACATTTTTTTTTGTGTTTTGTCTTTGTAGGTTGAAAATACAGTGGCAGTCATTACTGTATATTCAGCCTGTCTTATAGAAACTGCATTTATGTACAACTAATATTAAACAGCAAATATGTTTTGAGGGAAATGTAATGTCGAGCAATTTATGTTTCTATTAACATAATTAGGAAATGTTGCTAATCAACATCTAGTAAGTCATAACAATGTTGATTCTGAACATATCAGCAAAATGTTCACTGACAATGTATTTCAGTTGTTTTCTGCCAAAACAGGCAATCAACAGTATTGCTTATTATTTATTTGTATTGACATTTAACTGAAATCACAATCTTTCCCTAAATTTAACCAAAGTGCATATGTTGTCTTGAAGCAAACCTCAAGTTCTGGTGTCAAAATCCTGCACTTTGTACGGATACATCCCAGGTCTAGGGGACAAGACATAACATGTTGAGACTCCCCACTCTTTCTTCTCCCAAGGAAGGCCAGTTACACAGTAATTATAACAACAAAAAAAGCAATTTATTCGTCTTCAGAGTTGAGCAGTGCCCAAAACAACAAACAAAAATATACAGATGGACCGTAAACTTACTGAGCGACTCAATAAACTAAACTCCTACCATTCAAAACCCACCAATAACTCAAAAAAAGTAAACTGTTAAACACAACTCTACTTGCCTACTCAAAACTGATCAAAATACTTTCCTAAACAACAGAGAAACACACACTACAAAAGCTACATTCACAGTTGAAGTGCAGTGTTGTAAGTGGATTAATGTGGTTGTATGAGCCATTATTATATATGTCTCATCCATCTACCGCCTCAGTGTCCTCTCTGCGTGGACTTTTTATAAATTAACATTAACCACTGTGTGTCCACTTCAACCGAAGACCCTTACTAACTCTCCTTTGGCACTGAGTCTGTGACACTGGTACAACGGATGGAGGACTCAAATGCAAGACTTGACAAAAAAGCAGGTAAAGTCAAAAAGGTTTACTTAAAAAGCAGGGTATTGGTACACAGGAATCCAGCAAGCAGAGCTATCCAAAAACTCTCGAGGCTGAAGACGTGGTCAAAGTTGATCAGGAGAGTCTCACTAGGGGATATTGGTGGAATGCTGGACACAAAGAAACTATGACAAACTGGCAAGAAGAATCCAGAACACAGACTAGCTACACGGGAGGAGGACTAGTGAGGTACAGGTGAAACTTACCAGGGTGGGGTTGGCAATCAAACAGGCAGGAAACACACAAGGGCCGAAAGTGAAGTAAGTCTAAAACAAGACAAGATGAGTATACAAAACAAAACAGGAAATGATGAGCGGAATGTGACCGTTTCTGTGGTACTGGCACTTAATTTAAACTAAAACATTGTCATCCCAATTGTCAAAGACCTCCGCTTGGTCAGTGGCTCTATATGTCAAAATATGACGCTCCAGGTACCTCTCCTGTGTCAATTCTGGATGCTTAGGGATGGTGGGTCAACTTGGAAGGACTCTTCCCACATTCTCCATGCTAAGTACAAGCTTTTACCTTTGGGCAGACGATACTGGATGCCCAAATTTGAACTGAACCGTTTAAAAAAATAATTTGTGCCAACCTCAGCCTCTGTGAAATCAGCTTGGAATATCTAAGGAAACAAAATACCATTATATTATATGTAAATACACTGAAAAAATGACGTACCTTTCTGAGGAGTCATATAGGAGAAGTACTGGACCTCAAATACAGGCCTCTTTGTCTCATCTTCAACATTTTATTTACATTTTTTTTTACATACTATACATTACTTGAACCTTTTGCAGAGCTAAGATTAAAAGTTCACCCACCTAAACACTGTTATTAATTAAACAACTTCTTCATGGATACATTTCTTTATTTTGCTATTTGTGGGAGCAGTTTCTCTAAAGCAATTTTGAAAAACTCAGTAATGAATTATTCATGCAATTAATCATTATAAATGTAATTATTATACTAACGTTACCTCCGGCTCTTCCATTAACTCAGTTAGGAAACAGAAAATAGTTTAAATGAAAGAAAAACTAATTTTTGACCAAATTTCATCCAAGCATGTAACTTTTAATTAATAATGGTTCTTAATGGGAGAAAAGGCTTATTTTTATTTCTAATGGCCATGCTGTATAAAGACTTTAGTAAACTCATCTACAGGCGATCGAAGAATACCTGCACTTTTAAACATCCTCTGAAAACATGATTTTCAGCAGAGAGCACCAGTTATTTTTGCAGTAGGTGCATTTCTCTTTGTGCTGATTGGCTGTATTAGAAAACAGTAATCTGAAATCTTCTGAGAGACAATTTCTCACCAACACTCACTGTGTTTACTGATAACTAGCTGCTCGTAATTTGAGTTTTGTATTGTAAGCACTAGAATGAAGAGTCGGATGCTGACTATGGCTCTTTCTCCACTTGTTTTCTCTACATAAACAGCCGTTTGTGACAAGAACACTGCATTTACTCAACGGGGATTTGTTGCGTACAGGCAAACAACATGAATATTAATTATGCTTCCAAACTATATGCTTCACACAAGGGGCTTAGCCTGCATCTCATTATCGCTTCCAGCTTGATTCTAAACCCCCTGGAAGGAGTCAGATTTGATACACATTTGTTTTAAAATTAAATCTGATAGTGAAAGCAGATGAGGGATAAGAAAAGGGGAAGCTAAATTTGGAACCTTGTTTGCATGTTACATGTTGGAAAACCAGCTTCTGTGCAGCATTCTATAGGCGGAAAGTGCTGATGTTTTTGTTTACAACATCCACAGGTAGGATCCATTCACCTTGGAGACACTACTGAACCTTTATTTGTCAGACTTTTGGAAAAGTGGTGTTCGAGCAAACAATGCTGCGATGCTCCCATAAACAACAAACATTAAGAGACTTGTTTTTCTGTTCTTGAATACACCCTGCATCTACGTATAGTGACAGATGTTACTTATTGTGTAGGTCCTTCACAACATCCATCCAAAATGAGATCATTAGCAAGATGACTATCACTACTTTACTGATTAGGATTGTATTTACTTTCACACTGTACACATGAAAAACAGAAAACAAAGAAAGAAATCTTTGTAAATGCTCTAACACACTTCTTTCTCCTCTTATCCATCTTTAATGATTGACTTCCTTTTGTATTTTTAAGATGTTGTGTCTGATGATGTCTTCAATAATTTTTACAGCGGTAGAGTCCTCCAAGCAAAAAGGTATTTATTTTCCATGTTTTGATGCAATAAACATTAAGCATTATTTTATACCATTATTTTTATACCAATGAATGAGTTTTTGAATGGTTTATGAACCCATAGAGGAACATGTGGTCCTTGAACTGGTCAGAAAATCTTTGTCCAATACTGTGCTGCAGTTATTTTAAGCCCTGATGGTTCACCATGTTACTGCACAATATATTAAACTCCATCATGGTTGCACTGAAAAAAGATTGTCATGATTCCTGTAATCATGTCTCGACTGTGTATGTCCATTGACAGCATCATGACCATAATATTTACATGAGCTGCTGATTTATGTTAAAATGTAAATTACAGCTAAATTTCATCATTCACATGATTGTGAGACAAAACACTCACAGCTTTGCTTAATTACTGCTGCTGGAGAAGAAATGAAGGCAGTGAATGAATGTGAGAATCAGACAGTTGAGATCACGTTCCAATAAGCTGATAATTAGGCCTGTGTGTCATCTTACTGCTGCGTTTTGGGACCAAATTTGTTAATTGGTTTTGTTTCGGGGCATTTTCGTCACTTTTATTCACAGCAAACAGCTAAGTGAGCAAGAAGAAAATTAGTTTGTGTCAAAATAAATAAAAAAATAAAAATGGAGATGATTTTGCTGTCTTTACATCACATAACACATTGCCTGGAAAAAAAGACTGCAAATGTGATACTACCACAGCATTTTTGTATCATATAGGCTCCAATATTTTCTGATAGTCCCAGAAACTGTAGTGTTAACACAGGTTGTTAAAGGTTTCCACTGATCTTTGCAAGATAATTTCTCTGTATTTAAGCAAGATAATTACAGGGGCACTTCACCAATTTTACACATTAACCTATGTCTTGATGAGCTTTCAAGCTAATTTTTAAGACTCTGGCAATGAGAAGAGTTTCATCGTGGGACATGTAGGAAATCCCACGGCACTATGGAAGTGCAGTACTAAATTGCTAGATGACCCCTTTGATTTAAGTGTGTGCATTGTGGTCAAACAAAAACAAAACATTTAATTATATGTCACATAAGTTGTACAATGTGTTTAGAAAGATGCAGTTTTGAATAATGCCAGCTTTATAGATTCACTATAGTTAAAAAAAGAGCTACAGTTGTGTGTCATCAGCATAACAATAACAAACTGGAGGGAGAGTATGCACATATAAAACAGGAGTGGACCGAGAATTGAGCCTTGAGGAACACCTTGTGTTAAAAAGGGTCAATCTGAAGTTGTAATGATATCGTCTTCCACTTACTCAGGTGGTTAATGTAAAAACATTATTTTTTTTCTCCAATAAATATCATCTGAACCAGGTGAAAGATAATTTAGACAGTCAACTATGAGAAAAACAATACAATTCAAATTGAGTGCTAAGAAAAGCATAAGAATTTCCTCTTGCCAAGGTCATTTTGATGAATTTCTTTTACTAGTGGAAGGAAGAAACAGTTAATACAAATCAGCATTGAGCCATTATCGTATACGAGAGATGTGAGCTCTCTTTAAATGCACAATATGTAATTTTCTGCTGCTCAGGGTCTCTCAGTCAAACCAATGACAAAAGTCGAAGTAAACCGTCATTGGAGTCAGTCTCCAAGTTTGGATTGTTTCAGTGTTCATTGGAGGTTTTTAACAGGAGATGAATTGTCCGCAGAGATCTCTTTCTTTCCAAAAGAAATGGACAAGGTTAATTAAACTCTAAATAAAGCTGTTTCATATTGAAAATAATTTTTCCACCTATGCTACTCGGCTCATCAGGGAGGGGATGGTGGCCCAGTTCCTGCTAATATTTGCTAACCGTTTTTCCCTAAAAACTTTAGATCCAGACCTTCAGGAAGTTTTTACCAAGAGCATAATTACTGGCAGAGGTATTCTTCTCCACAAAACAACAGACCAAGTCATTTAAAATGGTAAAAATGCTGTATAAATAAGTTTTATGTTAAAAATTTGTGTTTCTCCGATGCTGTTTGCCATGGCAGGGGCTGAGGCCAAGCTGCCACTAACATTTGCTCTGCTTGTTTCCCGTGCTTAAGTTCTAGATGTCAGATGATCCCTCGAATTGGTTAGAATATATAGTTAAAATCGAGCAAGATCTAATAAGTGTATTGTAAAAAAATGATGGTGACACTGACCGTGTCATTGATTAAAATTATAAATTTCTCTGGGTTTCCAAAATTGCTGGTTACTCAACATATATATAATTTGTCTAGCTGCTTTTAGACGTTTTAATGCAGACAATTACAAATTATATCTTTAAGTAAAGGCCACATCATGCACTTAATAGCAAAACAGCTGTACTTCTACAGAAGAGCCACAAAACCAAACAAAGAAAAGGAAAATGACACAAATAATAATTTTAGATAATTCATGATAAAAAAATGAAAATTCAAGTGAGAAATATAAAGAGCAAAGGGACATAGACATAGCATCGTATATACATTAATAAATAATCAGCTCATGTATACTGTATGTAAACTAAAGTACGACAATCAAATCTAATTTTAAAAGACTTCCCTCATTTCCATATTCTACGCATCATTAACTTCTTCTGTCATGACTCCATAACACCGAGTACATTGCTGTTTTGAGACTAGGTGTGTGACCTACATGTCAAGTCCAGTCGAAATAATTGGTGTATCTCCTTGTGACTGTGAGGGTCAAAGGGGCTTTACAGTATCATACTATAGAAATCAACAAGGAAAGAACATCCAGAAAAACAAGAGCTTGAGGTTGCAGGGATGAGCTCCCAGTGAAGCCATATACTGTGTGTTTTATTTCAACAATTAGTATTCATGACTGTTCATTATATGGATGTATGGATTATTAATAATGTGCACTCACTGCATGTCTAACAATCTGTCATCACAACAGTTGACCTTTCTGAACGTAATTGAAACCGATTTCCTTCGACCTCTTCCCTTTCACAAGTCTTTGCTCTCATCCTCGTTTGTATTCCTCGCTGCTCTCCCTCCTGGCACACACATTACTATTTGCTTTACCCCCTGCTGTGCCTCAGTTGTTTGTCATGCAACAATGAAAGGCACATGCTGAACTCTGTGCAAACCCGCTGTCGTTTCCGTGACTATTTTTCTGTGGAAATTCTGGGCTTTTTGAAACCTCAACAGCTCATTAGTGGGTCTCTGGTAGGACAGTGGATTCACTACGTCTATCGGAGAACAATGAAACACAATTCTGCGATGTATGAATGCTTTGTTGTGCTCCTCCACTTCACAGCCAGTTATTATAAGCAGTTTTTTCTCACTTAGAGAATGACAAAAAGCATCAGTGATGAACTGTGACAAAAATGAAAATGCGTCCCAGAATATCTGACCTTGACAGGCTTTTTCTGACAGCATCAAGTACAATTTACAAATTTGGCCCAAAGCAAAGAGCAGTAACTACAGCAGTGATTTTGAGAAAAAAGAGGGTTTCAAGTTTTCACAACAATTGGATTTTCAAGTGAGAAAAGAGGGAATCTGCTGCCCAGAATTTTGAGATATTGTTGGATTCCATTTTGGCAAAATTCACAGCCTGACTTTCCATGTTTTGACAATCATGCATTGTAGCCCTCCGGGAGACCAGTTTGGTGCTCACTGATTGTCAATCTGAAGCACATAAGGTGATATCTCTTTTATGTCCCAGTGTGCGCTGAGATTTTAATGAACTGTTTCTCCTAACACCTCCTCCTGAGAAAGTCACAACAACGACAGTTAATGCAGCATGGTGCAGGAATCTTGCTGATGTCATTCTCTCTCCCAAAAACACTTTTGGGTAGTCATTATGAGAAATTAAACAGTCTTTTTTTTTTCTTTTTGAGGCAGTAGTCTTCAGTGTTGTGTGGCAGTGGGTTTCTTTGGGGGAAAATGTCATCTTGTTGTTCTCCAATTGCTTTCTTTGATTGCACCCCAATCAACAGAAAAAATGTTGGCATTGTGCACTCCTGCAAACCAGGAATTAATAAGTTAAGAAGTGGATATATTGAAACTTTCAATAATGCTGTAGTTAACGTGTGGTTAGGGTCAGGCACAAAAACCAATTGGTTAAGGTTAGGAAAAGATCATATTTTGGCTTAAATTAACCTGTCTGAGACACACAGTCCCCACTGGAAAATAAAAAATAAAATAGTAATAGCTTTTTAATGGCGCTATCCCCACTGGCAAAAAAACAACGGGTTACTTAAAAACACCCTCGTTAGGGGGCTAAAAAGCAGTAGGAAACAAAGCAATGGGTCTCTGAAAAACACCTATGTATGGAGGCTAAGAAGCTGTGCAAAGACAGCTACAACTTGCTAAAAAAAAAAAAAAAACAGCTCGATTAGGGACTTAAAAGCAGCAGAAGGAAGAACTACAAGTCACCAAAATATACCCATATGTGGGGGCTAAAAAGCCGCAGGAAACACAGCGACAGGTCCCTAAAAAATTCCCATGTTTGGGGGCTAAAAAGCTGCAGGAAAAAGCAACAGATCCCTAATAAACACCCACATTTGGGGAATAAAAAGCTGCAGGAAAAAGCAATGGATCCCTAAAAAGCATCCATGTTTGTGGGCTAAAAAAGGTGCAGAAAAAGAGCAATGAATCCCTAAAAATCACCCATGTTTGGGGTCATAAAAAGCTTCAGGAAAAAGCAATGGATCCCTAAAAATCACGAATGTTTGGATGCTAAAAAGCAGCAAGCAACACAGCAACAAATCCCTAAAATCACCCATATTTTGGGGCTGAAAACCCAAAGGTAAAACAGCAACAAGTCTCTAAAAAGTACTCACATTACGAAGCTAAAACACAGCAACAGATCCCTAAACAACACCCATGTTTGGGAGCTAAAAAGGTGCAAAAAAAAGCAATGCGTCCCCAAAAGACACCCACATTTTTGGGCTGGAGAAAGAGCGAGAAGTTGCTAAGAATGCCCCATGTTTGGAGGGTAAAAAGGTGCAGGAAAAACAGGAATGAATCCCAAAAATTCATGCACATTTGGGGGCTGAAAAGCCACAGGTAAAGCAACGATAAGTGGTTCCTTAAAAGCTGCTGGAAAGGCAGCAATGACTCACTAAAAAGACTTGGTTTTGTTATTTGTTTTTCTCAAACAGTCGTCTGCAGCTTGGCAGGTGTCTCGCCTTGGTTTCACATCATCCATCATCCCCTCCCACTCTTAATGACAAAGTCCTCTTATGTACTGTGTCACATCAGAAACGTTCAGAAACGTGTGGAACGTGCAGAATGTGATGAGTGTGTGCTTTGCAGAAACGCACAATGGCAACATTTTCTTCTGGTGACTGGATACCATATTTGTCTCCTCAGAGAAATAAATGGTTTATCATGATTGAACCTAAACATATGGAGTCAACTTTCCAGTCCATTTCCATTTCCCTTGATTTTTTTTGTTCACGTGCTTACAGAATCCATTAAAGTAGGTTAAAAAGGAATCTAAACATGATGTCTGAATGCGTGTCAAACAGTATCTTCTCGGAGGCCTGATAAACCACAGGCAGCAAAGCTTGAAAAGGAAACTTTCTCAAGGACAAAGAGGAAGCACTTAAAATGAGTGAGTGGAGGCAATGCAGTCCATAGACTGTTTCAATGAGAAGATGTGTAATTAATTCATCTTTTCTCAATTCCATTGCCTGTCAGGCATCCCCGTGGCACGCTGCGCCTTTATTATTTTGCCATTAATGACAACTCACTATCAATCACAAAGAGTTTCTTAACTCTGAGCTGCTTGATTATGGACTGCTCATCTTCCCATCTTCAACAATGAGTAATTGCCTGGGATCAGCTTGGGGAGTCTATGACAAATGAAGGTTAACAAATGAGGACTTTGAAGTATCTCGTCGAAAAACGATTAATAGCGACTTGACAACTTGAGTAAGAAACAGGACAGAGGAGAGATGTTTGTGGTCAACATGGAAAAACAGGATGTCCAGAGATTGTGACGCTGCTGGCGTATGTCTAAGGTTCCAGTGATTATCATCAATGTTCCAGAGATGCAGGCTAAAGGAAGATGGAGCGAGTGGAAGAAGCAAGTGCAGAGAGAGATTTTTCTACAAAGGCCTAGCAAGGCTGAAAGGAAGCTCTGATAAGGCTTCTAAGCGTATAAGTCTTTGCCAGGACTTGCACTGTGGTGAAAATGGAATCATAACAGACAAGAGAAGATAAGCTATGAAAATAATCACGCTTTTATTCTCCCAGCCATAACATAATAGAAGCATCAATCTCACCATTGCAGCTATTAAGACTTAAAACACCACACAAATTAAAGTGTAAACAGAGTGTTTAGGAGCGTTTAGGAAAAGCAGAAAAATTAAATTAATGGGATTAAGCAGGAAAAACAACTGTGGTGTTTTCAAGCTCTTCTTAATCTAACTCTTGTTTATAACTAGACAATTTCTACACAATTTCCCTTCAGATTTTGAATTTGTAATACCATTAAGCATCGTGTTCCTGTTGAAAACTGTGCCAGAATTTTAGTTTAAAACATTCAAAAAAATCAACATTATCAACAGGACGTGAAGAAGTCAGTGTTGCAGAGGGATCTACTGAAATTAGCATGCTAACCAGCTAGCCCTGGCTCATCCTATCTTGTTGTACCACTTCTACTTTGAGAGGTGATAGTGAGTCACTGTAGCGTCCAGTCTACCGTAAAGAGGGGACGAAGTACAAGATCCAGAAGTGAAACATTTAACACAACGAATACATCCACACCAATAGAGTGCTGCAGGGATGACGTTTTTATGTAGGTCAACTCGGAAGTTACCTTCGCCTTGGCTCTTGACAAAAAGCCTTTGAGATTTTTCCATTGAGTTTTTGATTTTTGCTGAAAATAAGCTTATGATACGTACACAATTTGTTCAGTGAAATATTCTTGAGAAATTGACACCACTTTCATGATTTCATTCATTCATCCATTTCCCATTACAACTTAGCCTGTTAAGGGTCGCAGGGGTGCTGGAGTCTATCCCAGCTGACACTGGTTGTGAGGGGTACACCCTGGACAGGTCACCAGACTATCACAGGGCTGACACATAGCAGTGTTTCCCATACATTCATTTATCTGCGCGGTGCGCCACGAATAAATTATCTCCGCCACATATAGATTTTTTTGCTTTTGGCGCTACCTGTTCGACCTCGCTCAGAAACACATTATAATGGGACTCACTGTCTGTGAATGTAGCTTGTCGTTACAATTCCGGAGCAATAGGTAACGATAAGCATTGAAAAGACGCACTTAACGCACCTGGTCCGCCAGAAGAAGAAGAAGAAGAAGAAGAAGAAGAAGAAGAAGAAGACGTAGTAGCAGAACAGATCCAAAGACCTCGCGACAGCTGCCACCCAGGCTACTGCAGGTGGCAGTTGTCGCGAGGCTAGTGACAGAGTTCAGTTTGGAGAGGCAGAGGAATGTTTTTTTTTTGTTTTTTTTTAAATTATATTATAATACAGGAGATTGACAGGAAAATACTAATACGAGAGGGGTAAAATAGGGTAGTTTCCCGGCCAAAACGGGAGACTTGACAGGTATGAGTGGGAGCATTATTTGATAGGGTGGTATTGGACTATCAAAATATGCTACCCCTGAAATATTGATTAAAAATGTTAAAATGACATGTCTAAATATGCTGCCAATAATCCTACAGTGGCAGTGAGGTGATTAGTAGTCTTACATGAATGCAGTGAGTAGTGGGAGCATTATTTGATAGGGTGTTATTGGACTATCAAAACATGCTTCCCCTGAAATATTGATTAAAAATGTACAGAAGGATAAATAATAATAAGAAAAAGCTAACGCCAGGCTATAAATGAACTACATGTAAAGCCATGTTCGGTGTGATGATGCTCTGTAGTCTCATTTAGTCACTTGTTAGCAATTTACTTTTTAAAAATATTTAAAAGGTTCAAAATCCATGACTGGGGTATTAATTGATGTATGTTATGATGGAGAACAAAACGTGAAAGTCTCTACACATCTTAGCAGTGATGGGGAGGAGACTTTGACATAAAACCAGTAAAAACACACAAAACAGGAGTAAACATTGCTGTGCATTGGCAAAGAGCAATCTGTCAAAGAGAGTCTGTGAAGCAGGAGTTTTTATACTGGCAGGGAGTAATGAGCCACAGGTGAGCAGAGTTGGCTTGATGAGGTGGGTGTGGTGGACGGCCAGAAGCGAGAGAGGTGTGGACAGGTGGCAGGTAGGTGTGGTGGAGAGGCAGGGTGAGTGGGAAATCTACTGGGTTAACTGAGAGAGTAGCATGTAAAGAGAGGGTTTAATGCTGATTTTTTTTTCAGGTTTTAGACTGATAAGTAAGATCTAGTTAACACTGACTATTTAGTGAAACATCTCCAGTGCAAGTATTGACGACATAAAACGTGAAAAAGATATGCTCTGGGGCGCCTAGTAGCTCACCTGGGTTCAATTCTGACCTGTAGTCCTTTCTTGCATGTCATCCCCTCTCTCTCCACCTTTCACACTGAACCTGGTAGATAGTACTGATCCTTCTAGACTAGTGAATGCTGCCCACTATTTCCTTGGAGTACATGGCCAGGTATTACATATTGGTCCTTTAAGAATATTATTTAATTCATTTTTAAATATCACATTATTAGATCAATGTCTAGCGACAGCTACAATAGTGACAATGTATGATTTAGTTATTAATATATTAATTATTCAAAAGAACGTGCAATTATTGAGTGACTTAAAATAGTGAATGAAAACAAAAATAAAAAATATGAAAATAATCTTGCACCATAATTGATAATTCTGATTCTAATAAATAAAAATGAAATAAAATAATAGCATTTGACCAAAATATGTAGTAAACTGTATATCACCGGTTGTGATTATCCCTACTTCTTTCAAAGGAGTCTCTATCTCTAATAGTAATGAGAAAGTGTCATTTTAATTCTTTTAAATACAATATTTTGCCATTTACTTATACTACATCTACATTTGTAGATAAATTCTTATCATAGAAAACATTTCACACTCATTTTCAAATTCAGTTCAATTCTCAACATTTCTCAGCCATTCAGCCTTGTACATTTGGATACATCCATTTTTCATGCGAGTACCTTCTGGAGAATCTTTTCTTAAAAAGAAAAAAAAAAAAATCAAAATACCAAAACATTAATCAAACATCTATGAAATGCATCTCCATTTGCAGTTACATTTGTTGATACACCATATGTATAATTTCCTGAATATATACTGTATTTCAAGTACAAAACATGACATGAACCCTGCAGCCTCAAGTCCGAAGCTCATTGTTCCTCCATCACTGTTACTTTTCCCAGCACTTGAACATCAGACTCTCCCTGCATTGGGACTAAATGTTGCCTCTAAATGTAAATCCTGTTGCAAATTTACAAATGAATGAAAATCATATGAGAGAGGGTTACTCTAGAGGTCTTCTTTCATCTGTGCTCTGTATGTATTCACAGCTATATTCAACTGCCATCTGCACAGTATTTAAAACTCAAGGCTCAAAATGACTTTACAAAAGCTTCCAGACAAGCCTGAATTAATACTGTGTGATCTGTTCTGAGGAATGACCACAGCCGGCTGGACTAATGTCATCCGATGCTTTATGATGAGAAATTATTACGATTAGCAACCGCGGTACATTAAGTATATTGGTGGGAAATATCTTGCCGTTGACACTCGCTTCAAAAATAATTGGCTTGGGAATACATAAATATACGGTTTGTTGATGTATATATTCTTTTAACCCAGAAAAAGCAGTGGATTTATAAACGTAATAATTTTTAGGTCCTCTGTCGATTGTGACTTTGCCGGATAAATGACTGCACCCTTTGCTACAGTAGAGGCAAAGAAAAATGTCAGACAGCATGATGATACTAAGCAGAGTGAAAGCAGGGACAGGAACTGTGAAGTATCAGTCTGGCTTTCACCACAGAGCTGGTGACTCAGCACAGGCCAGCAGTGGATTTCAATAAATCAAAAAGCTAACTGGACTCACGGGGTGGCCATGGCTGAGTGTTTCTCATTACAGCTGGGTAAGTCAACAAAGAGCTGAGTGACAGTTTGGAGAGGGGCCAGGGAATAATCTACGCACATTTGACGCTGTAAGCAACTTTACTGCAGATTCCTTACTTTACCTGTTTTCCCACAATGCATCAACACTCCCCTTTGATTTGTCTCCAGAGTGAAACCTGTTTCCGGATTTACTGTCAACAGGTCCACAGCAGGAACTGTAAGTGCTCCAGCCAGCAATCCTCTAAGGTCTGCAGCAACCAGTTCAGGAAAGGAAGCTTAATCACAGGATGTATCTGAGGTATTCATTAGATTTAAACTTAAATGAAAGCAGAAACACGTGTGAATAGACCCAGAACATTGCACTGCATGGTGGACAAAGAAGCCTTTCCAACATCCATTGTGATTGGCATTGCCATTATCAATGGCTATCAGCCTCAAAGTGCCCTGACACACCAAGCTGATGGTCAGCCGTCTATGAATGTCTGTCACCCTGGTTTCTGCCAACACGTTCTCACTCCGACCTTGAGTCCATCTGTGAGTTGGCAGTTCAACTCAGTGTATGAGAGGAAAACTGGAATTGAGTATAGTGCTAGGTGGCCCTTGGCTGTGGTCTTTGTGGTGTGTTCAAGCACAACTTGTTGACTAAGACTGAGGCAACGGAAAAATCGGCCTTCGTCGCTACTAGTTCTTTGGTGTTAGTTTAGATCATGGTTTGGGTTACAAAAAGTAACTGACCTGACATAACATTACTCAGTCAGTTAAAATAAATGACATTGAATTTTGATTTCACACAAAATACAAACTTTGGTCTCCTGGGTGAAAGTCCTGTGTTTGTTTGACCCATCCTGTATTTATACTAGAGCACTACATAAATGCAATCCAATTTGACATAAGTCTTTGGCGCAAGGGGTGCTTGGTGGTTGATGACTCTGAGGCAGATGAGGCTGATGAGTCCATAAAGACTAGGTGGTGATGAGGAGGTAGAGGGCGCACACGACTGCAGCAAGAAAGAACTACGACAGCGAAAGAACAATATCTAAAATGAGGTGCAGTGAGATGATAGGCTGACAGGAACGGTGTGTCGCTGTGCTATTGGTTCATTGTGAATCAGCTGAAAACAGCTGATGACTTAATCGACCTACCAAGACAATGTCATCTAGAGATAGTGAGTAAGCATGTGTGCAAGGAGTGAGCAGCCTGAGCATGTAAAGTACTGTCTTCCTGACTGATCTTTTGCTTCATTAGCCAATTTAACTGCTTAACCAACTGCTATGAGCTTTCTAAATATAAAAATGTGACTCATGCTTTAGTTTTCAGGAGCGGATATTGTAGAAATGAGAGCTGTTAACAGTGAATGTTTTGCAGATACATTCGACAAATACCTCCTTATTCTGCTGATAAAAAACATAATGCAGGCAGCATAACATTCCATGCCAAATGTGTTTGCTGGTGCTGATTAGTTGTTTATGAAAACAAATTTTGGAACGCTGGATAAGAAAGAATTATAGTGGGTAAAAAAAAAAGTCTAAAATTGGCATTCAGCCCTGTACAGTTTCACTGCAGTGTCTTGGATTTCTTTTTCCTCAGTAATGGTCATAACTGGGACAGGCTTTGGGTTAAAGGTGGTCTCCAGTTCCCCAGCGAGTGTCAACTTCTCTCAAAGTCTCCTTGAGCGAGACACTAAACCCTTAATTGCTCTGTGGCTCTGTGCTTCCTGGCCGACTCTCCACACTCTCTGGTGACACTCATACATATGCATACGAGCTACTGTATTGTATTTGCTTTAGCTATATGTGCAGAGCAAATGCTATCTCTTTATTACACTATGATAATTGTTAATATATTAAAACCTAACCCTAAATTAAAATTGATTTAACTGAATTAATAAAACGTTACAGCTGTAATTTAAAAATGGTGCCATTATAAGCAGTGTCAATCATTGCAAACCCATTAAAGCAATACTGTCTCACCTTCCAGCTCTGACAAAATCTATTTCTCTACATAACTTAAGTGAATGCAGAGTAAGCTGTGAATGCCATTGGAGGAAGCAAACAAAATTACAAGCTCTACTTACAGAAGCAAACATAATTAACGGGCACAGAATCTGACAGTGCACCTGTTATAGTCCTAAAAAACCCATCCTGCCTGAGGAGTAAATCTGCTGCAGATCTGCTTCCTCTATAATGATGCCGCTGTTCTAAAATTGCAAGATTGTCTCATTGTCTCGGTTTTGACTAAAATGTGAGCAATTTTCTGTAAATGTTTCCGAGCACACCGTGGTGACCGTGCGCAATCTTGTGGCTTTCTCCTCTTGTTTATTTATTTATTTCTTTTAGTGAGGCTCCAGTGAATCCTGCCCTCAGTGCATACGGACCTGCATCCTAAGTGGTTGCTGTGTTTTAGTGCACATACGTGGAGCTGCTCGTGTGTGTGTGTGTGTGTGTATGTGCGCCCAACACTTGACTATAATGAGCTAGTGAAATCTTCCGGGCTGCTCAAATAGCTGCATTCTAAGCCATACCCTTGGGCTAAAGGGTCGCGTTGCGTCGGTGGGAGCCGAGGCGAGCACCAGCGCCTGGCTGCCTGCAGCCAAGCCATCCATCAGCACGGCTTAGGCCATCGCTACTGCTCAGCACCGTGGCAAAGAGGCGCAGGCTGACAAACACTGCCCCGGCTGGAAAATGCAGAGACAAATCGCACTTATAAAGTACATGTTGAGTTTCATTATCTAAGAGCAGCATTCAGAGGGCGAGAAAGCAGGCGCAGCCAGTCGTATTATATTCTGACATTTCAATATGCTCCAAAAATAGACGCAATTACTTACCCCCCTTTAGATTAATACATGCTTTTACTGCTGGTAGCTTGGTCCATTAACAGAGACGAGCTTTGATTTTAAAGATTTCAGTGATTTCAGAAAAAAAACCTGATCTCTCTCTATAAATCTATCACCTATTTGATGGATATTTGGGGAAACGAGTTCCTCAGTGTTATGTACTACAACCCGTATCAGTATGGCTCTAAAAATGCCAAGCTCATTACCATCAACCGGCCCGGCTTGATGAAAACTAAGCTGTGATTTCAGAAGGAGCTGATATGAGAGGGGAGGATTAGCAGCCTGTCAGTACGCTGGAAGAGAATTCAGACAGAGCCCCGCGTAGCTGTCTGTGGCATCAAAGTTCATCTTTATTAAAGACTCTAATGAGAGGATTTCCAAATACAGCCTCAAATAAATCACACATGATCAATGTCGCAGATAAAAAGTTTTTTTAGAGTAGAAAAATCTGAATCGGAGTCACAGCCTTGGATTAGAAATATTTAGCTTGATCGCCACTGTCTTAAATCTATTTTCCTAATTTCAGACAAGTTCAAAGTTTCATTGATCATAATCACTGGCTCATAAATAGCACAACCACTGGTGATTCATTTCGCAGAGTTGTTACAAAACACATGATTATAAAGCTACACGTACCTCACAAAGATTTCAATGAATGCTGAGCAGTCAAATCCTTTGTTTCTGAGCTCCAAAAGCTCATGTCTCCTAATGTGAAATACCTGATGAGGAGAATCATTAAAAAGAAGTAGAACCAGAGACAAATGTAAGATTTAATGCAAATTCTCCTCGAGACAAAGACTTCATTCTCTGTGGCCAATATATATTGAATGTGAAAAGACAGCGGAGGCAATTAAAGAGGAAGAAGTCTTGATTTCCAATATTAATCAGCATTTTTTATGTATGGCTTGTTAAATAATGTAGCCAATTCATAATGGCGAACATAAGAGGCGACAAAAGCACTTCAACGCAGGTACAGAAGTGCTTAATTCTTCAGAAATAATCAGATAAATCTTCACACAAAATAATTTCTCTTCTCGTAGCGTGCCTGGATAATCCTTTAGTGTGACAGCAGGAAGACGGGAGCAATGGCCATTGATTGTAGCAGAGATTGTAAGGAGGCACTGGATTGAATCAAACAATCACCCGCAATTACATTGATTGGATGAATCTCCAATAGAGCACCACTGCTAAACAAAGAGGAAGCAGTTGGAGACCAGGGAGGACATTGTGAGGTGATGAATGATTCACTGTGTATTCTGCACCTGTAATTTTGTTTGACAAGCTGATGAGAGTGCACCATGTGCCACACTGCATGCTAATACACTTCATGCACACTGTAGTCCTGACCGCCTATTAGAAGCAATTTTACCACCTAACGTGCTGAAACTTGGAAAGAAAGAACTTTGTCTGAGAGGAGTTTTTGATGAGGGCAGGAAGTGGCCTCACCCTGTTTAGAGTTTAATTAGACATCAAGAAGTTCGAGCACATTATCAGTTCCTGCATGTGCAAGAAAGGAAAAACCCTCGGACAGCTTACATCTGGATAAAAATGACCTATTGCTGCCCTATCTTCCCTACACCTGTTCATTACTCACATCTGTGCTAGTATGCACTCTGTCCAGAAATCATATCCCATCACCCCCTCCTCCAAGACTGACAAGACTGTCTTCCCCCGTATTTTGTTTCATTCCTTTCCCATGCGTCTAAATCCTTCCATCTGGACGAGGCATGTGCACGGTGATTTATGCCAGTTGTGAGGACTGGCATCCAGCATCTTAACACTGTGCGAGCTGGTTTGTGTTCAAAAGTGGAGAAACTGGTGCACCATTTGACTAAGCATTAACATCTTGCAAGCCCTTTGTTTTGGGGGATTTAAAACTAATACAGGAAAATGTAAAAGTCTGAATGGTGTCATGAAAGCAAGCCAACAGAGAAAATGGCCTCTTCTACACCTTAAATTTAGCAATACCAATTTTTATAGTTGTTATAATATAGCAATGTATGCTCATACAATGGTTCATATGATATCTAACTAATTAGCGCCCCACAACTGACCTAACCTACTAAGCATAGAGTTATGTGGGTAAGGTTTAGGCCAGGCGTTAGCAACCTTTGATACTAGAAGAGCCATTTTTGGTCCAAAAAACTTGATAACCCTGATAATAAAGGTAACACAGCACTATTAAGTCTAAATTAGATGCTGCGGTGAATTACTTTTCATATGTATACGTAGAAACAGTGCATAGGAACAGCCTAAAATATAGTACAGAAAAGTGGAGGTTAGGGTTGTGTATGGTTGCTAGCTCCATTTAAATTCCAGCTCTTACGCTTACTGCACTTTTATCTAACCATTTATCTTACTTTTCTACATTTACACTGCAATAGAAAACATTTAGCTGACGCTGTCTGCCTGTCTACATTGGTTGAAATGACTAATATCGCTAGCAGCAGTGAGCAACTGTCACTAATAACTTCAGTATGACAGTGAATTTTAAAGTGTAATATACAGAATCAATACTGGATTTGATAAAGTGCCATTGTGCCTGAACCCTGGTGAAGGCCATCGCCGAGTGAATGAAAATTATGTTTTCCTTTTGTATTTTAAAGGGACAGTTCAGCCCCAGGTCAAAAATTTATATATTCGTCTCACCTATAGTGCTATTTATCAGTCTAAATTGTTTTTGTGTAAGGTGCAGAGACATATCTGCTGTAGAGATGTCTGCCGTCTCTCCAATATAATGGAACTAGATGGCACTCTGCTTGTGGTGCTCAAAGCATGTAGGAACTATTTTCTCTCTTCCAAACTAAACATGCCAACTGTATCACCGCGCAGAGGGAAGTGGTCGTCTGATGCTAGCTCACCTAGCACCACTAAGCTAGCTCATGTTACAGCTCAGTCGAGGAGGATGCCATTCATGTTCATGTCTTGCACTGTCACAAGCACAGGCCTCTAGTCCATGAGTAGATACAAGCTTCCTTTGAGCTTTGAGCACCACAAGCCCGGCATCATCTGGTTCCATTAAATTGGAGAGAAGGCAGACATCTCTACAGCCAATATCTCTGACAATCTGGTTTGATTAAAGGCACTACAGGTAAGAGGAAAAAGGTGTATTTTTGATTTTCGGGTGAACTGTCACTTTAATTACTCATCATTAACTGCTGGTTTCAAAACTTTGGTATAACTTCTTTCTGTATTGTATGAAATGGATTATACGAGTTTAGGATTTGTTCAACACTGAAAAAAATTCAGCTCATTACAGTCAGAGCTGCAGTGTTGTCACCCAGAACATATTCCATGATATCAAAAATTGAAAAAGTTCATAAAGAATTTGACGAAAGGATCCAAACATGTTGTCTCAGGTTAGATGATCAGTCAGCACTGTGTTGAGGCCAGAAACAAAAGTTTGGGACCGTACTCCTCAGCCAGTTAAAAACCCATTTTCTTTGTCTCTGCTCTGCCACACGCCCACTCTGCTCTCTGTCTTGCCTTTTCTGACACATCAGATTGGACATCCAAGTTAACAGGAGAGATGTGTGGAGCACACTCGGTGACCGACACTTTGAATTACAACGTGAAAAGCTGTTTGTGTTTGCTGTGGGAGCAACAGATTCCTTGGACTGAAAATGATATTTAGAAAAAGGCAAAAAAAACAAAAATCCCATACTGTAACGTTTGTACAATATGCTTCCAATTCCCAAGCAAAGCGGATGGAGCTGGCTCACTTTTAAAGCATCTACAATTACGGAGTGTACAATTGATGCCCACAACAACTGCCGGCAGCACCGAGTCTGTTTGGCAGAGCCTGTAGCTAACGCCTCGTCAAGTCCTGTTAATGCACTGGCACGAAAAATGAAGAAAGAGACCAACCAATCAACCTCATGTATTTACACTTGGTTTTTTTTCTTCACAAATAGTATCACAGAATTTTGTTTCAGAACTAAACGTTTGTCCAATACATTTATTTTGTCATTATACTCCAATCCCCCCTTCATTAAAATTTCCCCTTTGGATGAGTAAAAACAAGGAAAGTGAAAAAAAAATCTCAATCCTTAATCTTGTCATATGCACTGTATGTGTTTTACAACACAGGGTAGACTTTGCAGCCCACTGTGCTGTATTTTGTGGAAATGCATCAAGATTTGAACGGTAGAATTGTGCCTGAGCAACATGTTTTCTACAAGGTGTTCAAAATGAAACCATGTGCGGTCAAAATGCTTTTCAAGCTCTGCAGGAAATGGAGGTAAGTAACACCAGTGTGCATAGACGGGGTAAAAATGATCCAGTTTTCCTTTCTTACAATTTCTTTTGTGACAAAAATATGGCAGCATTTTGTTCAGGTGTTCCTCAAATAAAAAAAGTTTTTTTTAGTTATTAGGAAACTTTTTGGTATAATTACCACAGTCTATATCAAAACAATGGACCCATTGGTTTGTGGACCGCCATTCCGAATCTTCGAGTTTGGCATCTTGGCCGTTGCCATCTTGGATTTTTGGAGCCAGAAGTAACCATATATGGACGAGAAGATGGCGTTTTAAAGGAGCGAGGGGTAGATCTGTCCCACACACACTCAAAGTGGGCCCACCCTTAATTATGTTCAACTATAAGCGTTAATAAAATGTAAACGAGTGAGTTATATAAAAGTGCACCCCACATATATTTGTTACGAACGGGGACATTAGCTACAGAGACCCAAACTGTTTTTTTGTATCAGGCTGTAAACGTTTATTTCTGCTGTTAAGTCAGGTATTCTAACACGGGGGTCTATGGGCAACACATTCTCACTCCGACCTCGTCACGTATCGGCATTTAGTCATGGACCCGTCCAGACACAACGTGCTAGGTACCCTGGGTGCATTGGTTGTTGAAATGCTGGGTTCTGCCTGTTACATGCATTGTCTTCTTTCAAAATACACTTCTGTTTTCACAGGAAATTTACAGGAAAAAAAGAAGAGGGTTTTGCTTCTGGAGCCAGCCTCAAGTGGCCACTACAGGAACTGCAGTTTTTGTAACTCCTTGGCCTTACTTTTCTGCCCAAGCTGTTGCCACTTCGTCTCTTTACTAATCACAAATGACTGGTGTTCCAGATTTCCTGTGTAGGCAACGCCTCAACTGTTATGAGTATCAATACTCAGCTACATTATTCTACACAGCAAGACAATTCTACATTTGATACAACTTAGTACAGCACAAGAAATTCTCAGCACTAAATTGTTAGCTGCTACACAATCTCAGCTATTGTCTGACAACAATGAGCCTCTGGGCATGGCCAATATTCCAGAGATCTGGTGTGGCAAATGGATATCCTGGCCAAGACCTCCTCTTCCTTGCACCAGTCATATTGCCTAATCACTATACACAGATATCTACAGCTGGTATGAATACAGATTTATTTTTAAGAAAAGCTAATTTAAAACTTTATGGATTTCAGACAATAGCCGATGAGCTCTCAGCTTGCATTTCAGCCGATGCGTTCTGCCTCTCCACAGTCTTAACTCCGACTGAAAACAGAAACCAGAATGCTTTAGATGCCAAATTCTTGTCCCATTGCCCACAGATTCTGCATACATTTGCACATATCATTTCATAGAGATTAGCCGTTACAGCTGTTATCACATTGCCCTGCTTTATAGTTAGCTAGCAATAACTTTAGCTGGAACAAAGCAGCAGCTTTGTAGCTTAACCAATTTGGTAGCTAAGACTCTCTGCAAGTTCATTATTTGATGATTTAAATAAGGGTGCTTTCAGTCCTAGAGTTCGCTTGCTTTAGTCCGAATCAGGGACTAATTTTGTTACAAAGTTGTATAATAGCCTGGAGTTGGATTGTGTTCTCACGGCAGCATTTACAAACGGACCAGATAAAATGCCTTGTGTGAGAAAGCTGCTCTTGATTGGTCAGAGATTCAATGCGGGAAAAATCCAGGAAGTAAACCAAACGTTGAAGAAGAGTACACTTGCAAGATAAATGTGACACTTTCTAATGTCACAATGGAGGGACAACTGAACTGCACTTAGGGGGCAAACAAACTTGAGTTTGATTGAACCAAACCAAACAGGGCAGATGTGAAAGCACATGGCTCTCTACCAAGGGATCCATGAAAAGTTTTTAGATTCATCAAATTATCATATTTAATAAAAGACTATAGTTCATTGAATAGCGTTGTGGTTTTTAAATCTAAAGTAGACCCTAGATTACATTCTATTCCAACAAATCTGTGACTAGTCTCTTGTGCTGTCCCGTCACATTTCTGAGACTATAGACGTGTAATAAATGGGCTATGTGGAATTCCTGCAAGGGACATATATAAGGCAGTCCCCTGTATACATTCTATCTTGCATGGGCTCCTTGGCTGATTTAAATGACAAATACATATTAAACAATCTAGTGTGTGGAACTAAAATAATCCTTTGAGGCTTAATTTTGGAGGTAGTATATATTAATCATTTACAAAAGAAACGTTGATTTGAATCATTTTGATGCAATAACTGTATAGAAGAAAGCAGGTTCCAATACCGTATGTAAAGAAGAGTAAGTAATGTCTACACCTTCCTTCAGCAAATATAGAAAGAGTTACACTCACTTATTGTTAGTAAAATTAAACCTAAAATATGTATTTTCAACTGCCTAGCCTCCTGGAATTATACTTACAGAAGAAGAAACGCTGGTTTTGCTACTATAAAGCCGCAAACTAATCTTACATGGGGAAACTGAGACAGCTTGTACAGAAGTATCCTGTTTCCTTTGAGATGGCTTATTAAATTTAAAGTGTTGATACACACAGAAGAGTTCAACAGCCTTTGATTAAACTGACATGTTTCATCATGTAACTCATGTTGCGTTAAATATCGCAGGAAGAGGAAATCGCCCTGGGAACAATTAATCTGCCGCACCTCATAAACCGACATACTTTATCAAACCTATACTCCTTTTGATAAGTAGTGTTATAAATAACCACTTTGCATATTTGCTTGTCTGTTAGTACTAAATTTGTGTGGACTGTGGACACATCCACTTCGTACTCCCTCGAACTCGATAACCTCAAATAAAAATGCCACTTGAAGCCAATTATAACCACAATTTTAGAGGATATCACCAATTAACCAACAGACTGTCATCCACAACCCTACAATATTCCGTGATGTGTATTCCTGACCCACATCGTTTTAGAATAAATTGTTTCTGTCACTGCTAATGAATGTGACCTGGACCTGACTCCTGAACTGTGACGCCTCCTAACAGACTGTTTCTATTAGAAAAAGTCCAGTTTGAATTAGATATTAGTGTGCTGATCCTTAAAAGTAGCCACTTCCACCAAAACACCCAAAAAGGGTGTTTGTCGTACATATTTGTAACAATAACTCCACTCACTTGACGACTGCTTCCACTCCAGGAGAGAAATATGGGCTCACTGGACAGAGCTGTGAAAGTCAAGCCAATAAGGGCAGTTAATGTAAATGTATGTGCAGCAAATGTGAATTCAATTAGTTACAATGTCCTCTGGCAAACAGAAATATCATTTCTTCTGTACGCTCCCATTTAAGGAAAATATTGGAATAATTTAGTGTTTTGCTCTCCTCATTCTGTCTCTGTTGATGAACTCCAATGCAGCCCATCTAAACTGTGTTAATTAGCAACCCAATCACCAGGAAAAAATGTTGGCATTCCACGTTTCTGCAAACCATGGATAACTTGACGTTTCAACACTGCTGTACTTAATGTGTGGTTAAGTTTAGGCACAATAAACACTTGCTTATTGTTAGGAAAGGTCATATTTTGGGCTTAATATACCCAGTTTTGGGGGCACAATCCTCACTGAATTGCTTTTTGGGGCATAGTCGGCGTTATGAAAAACAGAAATGGATGGTTATAAAACACCCACATTAGGGGGCTAAAAAGCCTTTAGAAAAGCAGCCACAGGTCGCTAAATAACACCCACATCTGGTGCCTCAAAAGTCACAGGAAAAACAGCAATGACTCAGTAAATCACAACTGGTTTTGTTGTTTGTCAGTCTTGAACAGTGGTCTGGCACTTGGCAGGTGTCTCGCCTCTTCATATCCAGATGACGAAGTCATCTTATATACTACTTCACTTTAGAAACATTGATATGATATGTATGTAACATGCATTGTAATGTATTCATGGATTGCAGAAACGTACAATTCCAACATTTATTCTGGTGACTGGGCTGTAATTGGTCTTTAAGCTTTGTAGGTCCAAAACAAATGAGAAAATCCACCTAAACCATTCTTGTGAGTCTTCGTCCTGGACCTGCTTAGGTATTCCATCATTGTAAAAACCGTCTGCATTGGTATTGTGCGATATGCTGGCTGCTTGTGTTTGCATGGGATGGCACATAAGAGAAAAAGAATCAGGAGTTAAGGTAAACTTTGTTTTTACTTGGGCACACTTGCAGACAAATATGGAAGACAGGTTTTTTTTCTTCAAAGGTCAGTCATGAGTCAATTTCCTAGAAAATATCTGACGCAACAGAACATTATTGAAACCAAATTAGATTAAGAATAGAAAATATGTCTTTGAGACCAATTTTGGTTGCTTTTAAATGTACAATGTTTACTTTAATATGATGTTGTCTGAGAAGGAAATAGATGAGTAATGGGGTACGTGTCAGGACAATGCTAAGGGCAACAAAACAGCATTATTTTGTTTATGATATGCCAAGAAACCAAAACATCAAACACTGTAAGAATGTCAGAGTGCCTGTGGTTGACTTAAACGTTTGTCCCATGATTGTAAAAGGCAACTAATCTAAAACCTCCCTCTGTTAAAATGTGAACACAAATCCATGATTTTGGTATGATTCGAGACGTGCTGTGGCTGCATACAAAGTCAATGGAATTAGGGCATGAGCAGACACAAATTTGCTTTAGGCAGCATGAATTAGGGCAAAGACGTGTCATGCAAGTCGGCGAGAACATGTGCCTGCTTTAACACAAGGTCAAAATTTACTTCACATTCACATTCACACATTCACATTCACTGAACCCAGTTTTAGTCACGCAAGTGCAGCCAGAGCCTTGTGACAGCTGTCACTGTTGAATACGACAAAATATCGGGCGTTTCAGTGATGTTTAATTTTGCTGCTCTACTAAGTGCAACATATACATATGATGTATATACTGTACATCATATTTATACATCATATACACATGTGATGTTTAAATATGATGTGTTGGATATCCTCTTGTTGAGGTTCTGGGACAGCATTTCAGTTTTTGCTTGTTATAAGCATTGTGTCTTTTCAAAATACACTTAAGTTTTCACATGAAATGTACAGTTTCTGCTTAGTGGGTGCAGTATGTATGTAGTATAATTTGAAATTGAATTTATCTATATATATCTCGAAGGAGCCTATTGTCTATGGTCTATGGATCAAGGCGAGCGCTTCTTCCTACGTGCTCAAAATCGTAGGTGCTGATTGGCCGAAGGGGAGTCCTGTGTATCTGCGCTCGATTGCTCTTCCTTCATCGTTAAACTACCTGGATGTCTGTCACAGTAAATTGAAACTGAATTTTGAGAACTGAATTTGAATTGTGACTGAATGTCAAGATGTATAGAAATAAATTCAATTTCAAATTATACTATTCAGATTCAGTTTTTCAATGCAATGATTCAAATTAACAATACAATTTCAAATTAAGTGACTAAAATTCAGTTCTTCAATGCAATTACTTCAAATTTAGAAATTCAAATTCAAATATAAATGATTCAATTTCAGTTTCTGGTGGCACATATTTCAGCCCATAGAATCACTCTTTTTCAAAATACACTTAAAACATCAGTAAAACACCTTGTTCTTAGGTTTAGAAAAAAACATTGTGGTTTGCCTCAACATTCACATGGGAGGTGAACACCAGGCTCCCAGCTAAAAGTCCAGGAATTGTTGACCTCACTACAAGTCGACTGGCTGTAGAAACAGGTGACCAGCCTTTAGTTCTAAAAACCAGCTGCCTGCGATTTGACCGGCTGTGTTGCAGGTGCCACCATTAGTCAGCTTCAGTCAAGCTCAGACAGCCAATATTGCAACGCATTGGTATGAACTGGGCTTAACAAACTTACACTGCCCAGCAGCTTATCATCCCGCTACGAGGTGTCTTTTTGCATCACCGTCTGACACTGAAATCACTGACAAAGCAGTGGTATTTGATGAGTAGAATGCGCTGGAAAACCATAGCCGCTTTGTAAGGCTCTGATCACACTGAGACACAGAGCTACATGTGGGAGTTTACCTGAATGCTGTGGGGAAAAGGCCTCGCCTTCCATTCTGTTTATGTCCTGTTCCGCCAGTTTACATATTCAGGTGATGGTCGATTATACTGGGTGATGCTATAGTAAATGACATGACAGTAGCCATCCTGAGAGTTCTGCTCCGTATCCTAACAGCATCAGTACCGATAAATAAGAAGTCCCAGAGCACTAACACAAGTGGAGTTTGGAATAACGAGTAATACGCTCATGAAATAACGTTAACACCAAACATAACATCCAAATTGTGATGGACAGCATTTAAATAAAACAACTCACCCTGTTGTGGATTCAAAATGGTGATTTTGTACCCCTGAAAAAACTCATATTTCAGCTCCTAAGGAGGAGCAATGAAAGAAACCCTCGAAGAATCTTACCTGATTCTGTGTTGGACTGTGGCTTTCCATAAAAATCAATGTTTGAGATAAGTAATTCATCACAGAAAACCATTTTATTGTTTCCTTTTTGTCAGTCATTGTCTTGCTGTAAAGCAGAGGCAGCCGAGAGTCAAGCATTTAAAGATGACACCTGAGATCTGAAAGTCCTTCGACAGAAAAAAGACCGACTGCCTGCCAAATTTCCTGGAAAACTCTGTTCACCAGTTGTTTAGATCTCCCTCTGACAGACAACCAGACGAAAGGATGAATAAAAAAATAACCGTCTTTATAGAGAAGCGTGTACTCTTCCTGAGAGTGAAAGTCAATTTTGTTGGACACTTCTGCAGAAACAGAATCATGACCATGTAGGCCAAAACGTCGTGCCACTGTGCTTTTAAATGGGTAATTTGCCATTAATGAGTGCAATTTTGCTGGCTAATCTTCCTGTAGAGTTTAGTGAGAAAAACAGCAGTGACTAAAGACCTGTTATTACTCTAATTTTAGGTACAAGTGTAGTTATACCATTGGGCTGAGCCAATGCCTAAAGTGTTTAATGTAATGAAATTTAATTACAGAATTTGCCTCTGTATATAATTTGCACAAAAATAACTTAAGCAACAACTTGTCACTCTCGTCTTTGTGGTAGATTTACAGCAATATATATTTCACTTTTCACTGGTTAAACTTAAGATGTTATATTGATGGAAAAAGGCAGAAGCTGAGAAATTTTGCTGGCCAATGATGGCTGTTGGCCAACATTTTACTGACTAACAAGCTTGTTGTGCATTCAGCTAATCGAATGGACCTCCCAGTGAGAATTTCTTAGAACGTAATTTTAAAATTGAACAATATTCATTTTGGATTTAATTCAGTCTGCAGCTTGTTTGTCTTCTCTCTGAAATGTTTTCCCTCTGCTATAAATATATATAAATATAATAAATAAATACCCTAGTTTACATTTTTTTAGACAAAAAAACCTGTTTGTAGGGAGCTGTCATAAAATTACTTTTTTTTTAAGTTTTGAGCTACATTTTAATGGTACAATTTTTAGTGTTAGTCGTCAGTATCATCGTAGTCGTCATATTCATCGGACATCTGCATCTTAACTTACCAAAGAAACAAATTGAGCAAATGTTAGTAGCAGGTCTGTTCCTGCCATGCCAAACACAATCACTTAATTTTAAAATGAAGCTACTTTTTTGTGATTTTACTGATTTAAATATCCAGGTATGTGTGTTTTGGAGAGGAAGAGACCTTTGCAGGTAACTGGACTCCCTGTAAAAACCTCCGTAATTCTAAACAGCAGAAACTGACTGTAATGACAGCATTGCTCTGTCTTCTCTCAGTGTTTGATTCAAAGACCCCTAGCAGCAGAATATTCCATAGTGTATGTTTAGGTTAGTTCGGATTCACTGAACTGGATTCTTTATTCACAGTGTAGGCATGCAAGTTTTGTTCATGACTTCAACGTAACACAGGGTGAGTAACTGATATACAAAGTCACCTGCGGTCCATTTGGAATGGCCCCATGACCCACTTTTGGACCACAACCCACCAATTGGGAACCACTGCTTTAAGAGTACAAAATACACGTCCACCATCTCCTGAAAAAAAAAAAATCTGTATCTTTGGCTTGCATGATGTTCAACTCGTCCCCAGCTAGACATTGACTGTGGCTCTTTGCAACGTCCTGGCTAGTGGTTTTATGGGAGCTCATGAGCTCAGAGCTGCCCACGTTAAGAGCCGCTGAGACTCAACCATATGGACCATCAAACAATGAGAGGAAAGCTGCAAAGCTGTGCAGACCGGGGTGCTGATTCTTACTGGGATCAATGGTGCTCGCGACCATTTTATATTACAGTCAGTGATTTGATCCAATGTTAACATACCATGTAGCTTTGAGTTTTAGCAAAGATAAGTTCTTAAAATAGATGGTCTTTTTAGCTGACTGCCTGCTGTGCCAGTTCATGTTTCCACCCTGATGACCTGAAACTCTGATGCACCGATCACTCAGTAATTTCATTTTAAATGTCAATGTAGGTGGATCCATGATGACTAGTAGAAATGTCAAACTTAATACTGCACTAAAAAACATCTTCCCTGGCTAATAAGGACAGTTTATGCAGCAATCTAAAGAAAACCCATCTGAATTGCAAACTCCATTTGTTTTTGTCCCTTCAACGAACCTGTATTTTAATTTTATGATTTTCCTGATTTAATACCCGCAGAATAAATATTTAAGCTCAAAATTTGTTTAAGTGGATCCATGTGGGCATGTTGTCAAAAGCAGTGGCACAACAGAAATCTAATATGAATAAGATTCAATGTGAATAAAGCAACAGCGAGGCCTCGGTGCAGACTGCATAATCCAGTAGTCCCAGAAGCTGCTCTGGGTTGAATGAGGTAAAAATCTGCATAGAGTTGTTAAATCAATTAGTCAGAGCCTGGCCTAATAATTGCAATATAACCAGATAATTTCCAGCCCAAAGAGCTTTCTCTGCCCTTTCTCCATCCTTCTCTTTGGCTCTGTCATACCTACAGGTATTTGATAGGCGCTGACTCTCAAAGGGAGAGGGAGAGAGTGGGAGAGAACCAGGCAGACATGTCATTGGCGCTGGAACATCAGGGCCAGTCTGTTAGGGCTGTCTCTCTCTGTCACAGTCTCAGCCACTTCTCTGTTATCTGTACTGAACACATGTCCACCCGTGCTATTACACACTGACTGCTAATGGAGCATAAGACTGAGGTGGACCTCCCATTCAGTGTTGGCTCCACCACTGCCTCTCTGACTCAAATGCTATTCTTGGCTGCGCAGAGACACAGACAGACACACAAACATGCAAGCAAACAAGTTCTTGAAAATCACACATTTTCTATGAATTAGAAATGTACTCCAGATTTTTTCCCCCCTTTTTGTGAATCTATGAGAAAGCACCCTTATTTTACTAGTGGAGGGAAAAAAAAGATTATTTCCACAGAGACAGACGATGGACTGCATTGCTGGAGGCAAAATAGCTGTAATAGAAATGGTAATGTCCTCCCCCTATCTGATCACGTTCGGTCTGAGATGCATTCTCTGGGTGGCAATTTGAGTTATAGGGCTTTCCGATTTCTTTCCTCTCTGTCTTTCTGGATGCTTCTAATAACACGGTGGGATGCTGAGAGAGAGAACTGTTTAGAGCCGGATAGAAAAGCAGCTCGATGAATTTGATGTCACTCTTTGATCTTTCAAACCCTGCACGCATGCTTACGCACACACACACACACACACACACACACACACACACACACACACACACACACACAGGAGAGCACATTTAATTTCTCTAATCCTTTTCATGGTGCTGTGGGGCTGGAGTCTGTCCCAGTATGTACTGGGCAGAAGTCAGGGAAATGCCCTGGACAGGTTGTGAGTACATAAGAGGGCTACCAGAGATAAACAGACACATTCTTATGGGTGAGTCTTTTACTATCTCCTCTGCTCTTGCTGTCTATTCTTAGTCTTACCATAGACTGTATAAAAATAATGTATGTGTAGCCATCGTTGCATCACCCATCGGTTTGCGGACCTCTATTCTGAAGCCTCGAGTTTGGCATTGTGGCTGTGGCAATCTTGGATTTTTGGAGCCAGAAGTGACCATATTCAGTCGAGAGGGTGGAGCTAACCCTAACACTAGCTGCTAGCTTTGTTAGCATGGTGCATTCACAGCTACAGTTAACTGTGATAATGGTAATGGTAATTTTTGCTGGCGAAAAACAAGCTTAAAACCATTGAAACAAAATGTAGGCTACTTACTGGCAAATCTGAACATTTGACACCTTGAAGGGTCTTTTATTACAATGAAACGCTGAATAGGAATTTTTTAGCTGACCAAAATGTTACAATTAACTTTCATGAACTGAAAACATAAAAATAGCAAAATCTACAGCTACGTCTATCCTCTGTGAATCTGGGGTTATGCCATGGCTAAGTTGCATAACCGACATTGCTGCTATAGGAGCAAACAAATGACAATCACTTCTCACTCAGAGACAAAGTTCTGCTAATTCAGTGATAAACACATTTCACTTCCTATATATTCTTCACAATAAAAGTCCACCATTATCTTGTAATGTAAAAACTTTTATTGTGAAACGGCAAAATAAGGAAATGTTGAGTTTTCGAGCAACAACTTCACACAACTTCTAAACGTGTGTTTACACCAAACGCGATGGAGGATGAACGCCACAAGTTTCCATTCAAAATCAATGTAAATGACGCAATGACACGTGATGTCGCTTCGGGCGATAAGAGCGATGCGATGTGTGTTGCTTGAAGTTGAAAAATTTGAACTTTTCAAGCAACACTGCGTGACGCTGTGCTGCGACATCCAATCAGCGTTGATATCCAACCACGTCACCGACATAGTTACGTCAGACGCATATTTCAAAAAATGGAGGAAAGAATCATTGTGGCTGTGTGTGGGTACACCGAGCTATATGACACAACGTCACCTTTTTATCAGGCCCGTAATAAAAAAGAAATGGCCTGGAAGAAGGTCAGCGTCGAGGTGCAGCTTCCTGGTAAGTTGTGAATATTTAGCTTGCTTACAACTATCAGGTCATGTGAGTGACCATGGAGCATGTTAGCAACGGTTAGCACTAGCATGAATTCACATTGCAGCAGACTGCCAGGCTATGTTACGTTTGTTGATTTGTTTATGCATTGTCAGTGGTTAGGGATAGGGGGGAAATAGGGGGAGGTTAAGAAAATTGCAGGAGGAGGGTTGCGTCATCGCGATTGAAGCGATGATCAAAAAGGTGACATTTGTGATCAAGTGACGCGATACTCGCGTTACGGGCTATGACATCGCGTCCATCGTGTTTGGTGTGAACGCACAGTAATACAGCAGATAGCGAACATGAGAATAGTAGTAGTAGTAGTAACAGTAAAATAAAGCAGACAACTAAAATAAAAACAGGACGCCGGAGAGAAACTAAACTCCGAACTACAGAGATTCAGTTAGGAGCTACAAATTACTGAGAAACGAGGGGTCATACTGAGAAGTAGGGTCATCAGGGGTTGGCTGCAGTCGGTGAGATGTCACCATTACCTGCTTCAGGGTGGGCAGCCTGGCTTTTGGACCTACTTTGGAGAGGGTCCATGTCTCGTGCAGCTTGGTGTGAAAAAGTGTGTCTAAACTGACAATGCCGCAAGTGTCAGTGGAAATAGCCATATGGGGATTGACTCACTCTTGGAAGCAGCCTCAAGTGTCCATCGGAGGAACTGCATCCTTTGGCACTCGAACATTGGCTATATTTCTCAGCGGAGAGGTCGCTGCCTGGTTCTTACTTATGTTTTACTTCAAAGAAACTACGTAACCTGTGCGTTGATGATAACATAATGCAGTGCACTTACTGCCTTAGATGTGGTGGTTCTAATCAATGATGGACAAAACATGTATGTTGACATTACATGGTCAAAAACATCAAGAACTCAATTTGCAATTGATTTTGATCAAATATTGATCATGTATTGACACATGCAAGTACAGGTTGTCTACAGATATAACCAAGTTGAACCAAGTTACATGAATTTTTTTTTTTAATATTAGCTGACTAATCTATTGACTAATTTATCAATCATTCTAAAGATGATTTTTTTTTACTACTCAATTAATATAACATTTAAATAACCCCCAGAAAAATTGTCTCATAAATGTTTAAATATTTATTTTTAGAAATAATAGCAACATATTTTAAAATGAGTCAAATTTCTACACCACTGTTGTTTTATGATGATAATAATAATAATAATAATAATAATGATGATAACAATTGGTCCTATAGGTCAGACACCTAATCAGAGAGTACTGTTCCTCGAATTAAAAAGCATTGTTGTAACACAAGCGTTAATTTGATCACTGTATATCATAGCAACCGTTTCCCTTAAATGGAGAATCAGAATCATTTTTCCTTTCGTAATTGACTTAAATTTCAAATGGTTAAGACAGGGATTTATCTCATCACTGGAGTAATATGCAGTTAAGATAATTACTGGCAAATGTTAAATCGGTATGGGGCAAGAAAAATAAATGAAACAATTCACAGACTGTAACAAGTCACAATGGTCTGAAATTTTAATTTAAGCCGTTTTCTCGCTCGTGCATGCCCATTAAAGTAAACAGAAAATATAAAACAGCAGAATAACAACATTAGATGACACATGCAGTTAAATTACCAGCGGTGAGGAAAGTTTAAATGACTAGCGTTGATAATCAGTGCTTCCACCAGGTACAGCTTAATTGATTGTGGTGCGCTGATGCACATTTTGCAAATCGATGTATTTACGTAATTGATGACGTGGATTACGCTGATGAATCTTCCCACCTCTGCTATCGACATGTGACACCTTTTAGCTTGTGTTTCTAGAGAGAGGTGTTTTTGCAAACATGTAAAGACAGGTTAACGTGTCATATTCCTATAAGGGAGTTTGACATAATACCATAATTTCCACCAGGAGCAGGATGGCATACAATCTCAAAATGAATCTAGATGCAGTCTTTCAAATAGTGACCATACAAGATCCCAAGTGTGAGTAAAAAGTCACATTGTCTTTAGGTGTGAGAGGGTGTCAGACTTTTGTCTTATAAAAGTATTTTCAAAGTCTTTTCATGGTCTTAGTGAAGGCATTAGCTGCTTTGATTTCAGGGACCTGGTTTTGTTCATGCTGTCTGTCACTATCTCACCGGGATACCTGAACAGAACTGAGCCATTGTTAATGTTATTCGTAACACCTGTGCTTGTCCTACGATGATGAGTCAAGATGTCTGCTGTGATAACGGCCTGTGTCTTAATCAGCTATGGTGATTCTGCCCTCTTATATAAAGTCACACTATATGTTTCAAAACGTAGAGTCTTTTTATTACTTTGTCCCATCCAACAGATCACCACAGCACGTAGAGGTGGTTGCTGTGATACTTAAGTGAGAATGTAAAAAGATATTTCCAGAGGGTCTTAATGAAGAGTTATCTCTTACTTGTTATTTGTAATGCTCACTTTTGGCTTAAGTTGTCCATGTTGCTATTTTAGCTCCTGCATAGCAAATGTATTTAGAGCACCATTATGTAATTTCCCATTATATGAGCCATGTATGGTAAGTTTATGTAAGACAGCCTCCAAGTCTTTGTTTTGTATGCTTGTACACGTATGTATATGCAGATATGTACTTAAAAATGTGGTTGCATACACAGACATCTACATGTCTATTCAGATACCCTAGGCCTTTTCACTACACCCAATAGTTGGCTATTCTGGTTGGTTAGTAGATGTAGGTCATAACAGCAGTCACACAGTGAGGTGGATATCCCAAATGTCTGGTACTGTTAGAATTTTATTCTTAAAGAACTTCTCAGTTCTTCATCGGGATTAGGCCCTTTATCACACATGATGAAATGTCACACAAGCAATCAAACCTTCCTCATTTTTGCATTCTGGTGGTTTTCCTGTTTGCAATCGATTGCAGACTGCTAATCACAGTGAATAAAAAAGGGTTTGAGGAAAACATCTTAGAAGATCATGTGGCATCACATTAATCACACTGTTTCAGAATTATTCCCTGTGCCAGAGAGACCACAGAGGCCAGCTGCACTAAACAAAAGGCAGTAAGGAAAAAGAGGACTTAGTGGGTGACAGTGACCAACGAGCAGCGCTGCACCCTCAGGCTGAACCCTGGGGCCATTTAATCTGGTGTTCCTCACTTTCTTATCACCCTAAAGTGTATAGGCTCAGCATTCACTCAGGGAAACCAGATCAAAAAGGTAGTGTTTTACACAAAGTCTAACTTTCCAATAGTTGTCAGACTTTATCAAAAATATGGCAGAGGTGATCATTAAAAAAACACAACAAAGAAAACTGGATTTATATATCATTTTGATGGGTTCTGAGGGTGTAAAACAATGGAAAATGAGGAGCTTGGGTGTGAGAACACCTCCTCTTGTGACTGCAAAACAAGCAGAATAAATGTTGTAAGAATAGAGACCAGTACTATAAATACTTTCAGTTGCTGTGGCCTCTAATTAGTCGACTCTGCCATGGGAATATGAGAAATTACAAGGAATTGTGGGTCAAAGCAAGACTCACCCTTCCGAACAATGAATGTATTGACAAAAATCAATGGTGAGGCTGTTGTCTGAAATGTCTCAACATTACTATTAGCTACCTACAGATTATCTCTCGGCCAAACAACCCAGCTCATACAGTATTTATACTGATGTATACTACAACGTTTTGGGAGAGAGATTTGAGCTGCGGGCTGCTTTTTTCTATGCCGATGTTAACTCGGGCAGGCTGCAGCAGAACAAAGCACAACTGTTGGTTTTCATAGATAAGCCTGAAGAATTTTGAACATTTGAGGTGCTTTTATGGCAGAAAATCAAATCTCATGAATCATAATCAGGTCCCACATGAGGGAATGTTCATACAATATAGTCATGAATTAATACTCTCATGCCAGACCACTGAATCATCGTCCACATCTAAGATTTTTTCAGCGATTACATATGTCTGGCGTTGTGCTCATTGACAGCTAATTCCCCAGTTGGAAAGGTAACTGCGCCAATCTTATAAGCATGCAGACGTTATCTTTCTATGCCAGGGATAGAAAATAGCCACACAAAATTGGCCATGAAAGTGTGGACAAACTGGGATAACACTGACATAGCTATACAGATTGTTTAAACTCAACATAATTCCTAAAATTACACTATTTTTTCTGCAATGCAATGGATCATGTAACTACTGGTAGGTGAAAGGGGTTCCTCACTGTAATTAGTCCACAGATAATTGGCCACTGACTGCAGTTCCCCATCAGCTCCACAGAGCTTATTAGCATCTTTTAGCTCAACCCACAACTTTACTGTTTTGGTTCACTCTCATGGCTCTCATCCCGTTATTTTCGACCATAGCAGGCAGCAGTTTGTGGTGAAGAAGTTCCAGAAACCTGCCCATCAGCAAAAAGCAGACAGAGAAAGTTAGCCACTAGCTGGTGAAGACAGCGGCACATTTAGCAGCTATAGAACCACGTTATTTCTGTCGGGAGTTGGTGGTGACAAAAACAGAGCCAAAAGAAGAGACTTGGATAAACACTCGCCAGGTGGCCAGAAAAATACGCCCAAACTAATGTTTACGTTGCTCCATGCCTGCTGGATATTTATAAGCAACTGTTTGCTAACAAGTTTGCCACATTAACATGGAAGGCATCAATATGTCAGTGTGTTTAGAGCTTTTTTTCGCTGCCCAGAAGTCACCAGACAATCAATTATTCACATTGTCGTTGTCAGCTGGAAACCTCATATTACCATATTTTATTTCAATTTTTTTTTGTCATAAATTACTGAGTTTTACAAATATTTAACCAATGAAATGTATTAAAAGGAGCTTGTGACTAAATCTTGTAATTTCATTGGATTCTCAAACAACTGCCTCTTTTAAAGGAAGTGCCATAATACAGGTGCAGCACACGAGGCGATTTTGTCTGACTTCTGACTTTTTTTTTATCCCTTTCTCTTTTGGAACAAGCACAGCCTCTTTCAGTGTTACTAACCGCCACTAGCGTGGTGCTGGGGTCACAGAATTGGTGCAGCTGCTATGAACGGTCAATCACTGGAGCTTTCACCCGCTCTCCTGGCGAATAGTCTTCTAGCACTGTGGGGTGAGGCAGAGTTGTGGTAGTTAGCTAATTCTTGTCTCATTTGTGGTCTGATAAACAGAGATAGAGCCAAATGTATCAAATGACAGGAAAAACTGAATAAACTACGTAACTTGTGCGTTGATGATAACATAATGCAGTGCACTTACTGCCTTAGATGTGGTGGTTCTAATCAATGATGGACAAAACATGTATGTTGACATTACATGGTCAAAAACATCAAACAACATAAAACATAAACAAATCACTGTGATATATTTGTAGTAAGAATAAAACCTGACATCATCAAAGCAGGATATGCATATGGAGGTTACCTGCTTTTCTCTCACAAAATAACTGCAAGAGATACACTCTGTTCTCTGCTGTCACCCAACTGCTGTCACCATAAATGCAACTTCATCCGAACAATTTTAACATGAACCAGTGACTCAGAGAAATCCTCCAGAGACAGTGGAAGAATAATTACCACTTCTATTCCTGGGTGAACGGTAAAGCGGTCGTTCAGCAATCCTCAAGTGGCCCACCAGTGCTGAAAGCCAACATGCTCCAGCTTTAAATGTGATAAGGCAGCAATTGATTTGCATGATCCACTTATGATGTTCAAACTCACTACGCTCTGAAGCTCTGAAACTGAAATGAATGAAATTCTTTCCTCTCTGGAGGAATTAATCAACCTCTTTGTATCTGTTTTTTTAGAATATGTAGCAGAGAATACTATTTCCCATTAAATCAGTTATACATTATAATGGTAACAGGCAATTTATAACATGTATCTGAAGACTGAAGATAACCCTAACCCTGTTTAATAGATGATTTTTTTTCCCTCTGTCAATGTTGTCTGTTCAAAAGGCTTGTTTCCATGAATAGAACATTTTTATCACACTGATTAGGAGGATGGATATTAGTTCTCAGGCTTCTCATTTCATGATTGTCCCAGACAGTTGTCCTGTTTGAATATATTAATCAGATAAAAGTTATGTCCGTGGTGATGAGAACAGCACATGCATCGGCCACAGATTTGCTTTCCCCTTGGGGAGTGGAAGTGGCCATTAGTCAAGAAAATGATTTGATCCCCTCTGTCAATGGCAGCATTGTGAAAAAGCCCAATTGCGTCACTGAGCACCATGAGGGGCATTAGCCACGATCACAATCCATTTCGAGGGAGCTTTCAAGTTTACTTTGTGGCCCCAGAATAGCAGCTCTTGTAGCGATGCACTATTGGGCGATGTTGTTTCGTCTGTTACTTTCTGTCTTTGCATCTCAGTGTAATGCTGTATAAAAGTGGACTGAAAAGGCCCTACAGGACATGAGCACAGGATTGTATTCCATTTAAGCCGTCGCCTTAAAAGCAACCTTGTAAGATTTTCAGTGTAATATAGCCGGCAGTCCCCTCGGTCAGTCTAAAGAAATGGTGGAATGAGAAACCTCTAATCTATCTGTCCTCTGTTCGGTTTGTTGTTGTGGTACCCTGTATGTTTTTTTTTTCCTAGGTCAGAGGCATCATTCTGGTTTCTAAAGCCTGTTTGGAAATGAAAACCCTGAGTGCAGCACACAGTGAGATGATGTTCAAAAATTCAGAGCCCTCACAGCATTCAGAGCCGGATGGTTTGAAAAGTCGGTGTCATTTTTAAAAATGCATCGTTGTTGGACAAAGAAGTTGTGGATAAATGGAATGCTTGCTGTTTGGTTTTCATCCAGCATGTGAATCTTTGATCTCTGACCTCTCCATCATATGATATGTTAACAGCAGTCGGTTTCATTTGCAGTATACTGCCTGCTGTACTGTGTCCTGGTGCTCGAAGCTGAAAAACAAGACAAACACAATTTTACCAACTCTTTCTGTCTTGGACTGACAGGGTACCAATGCTATTAACTATTGGTGGTCTACAAGGTTACAGCAGAACACTCAGTTTCAAAGAATATTGTGATATTATGGGGGGAAAAAAGGTCTTCACTTTATTTGCCAAAAACTACATGAGACGACTGACACAACTTTCATCTGTGTCAACCTGTTCTCATTACCAGAGCAAGTACCACAGCGGTGGTACTTGGGATCAGCGGCCCTTGGCATCTTACAGCCACGCACAAGGAACCCTTTCAGCATCTGTATGAGACGCACCGTGCTTTACCTCCTATGTAAACCCGATTTTCAGTAGTGACATATCATAAAGAGCAAGAAAATATGAAAACAGGAGTTCCCATCCTTTGCTCTCCAAACCTGTCCAGACATGCACTGTTAGAAAAAAAAATCTCTTTTTTCCCGTTACAGCAACATTTAAAAACAACAGCAGCAGCATTTAACACAGGTAACGTTTCAAAATTCGGCTCCATTACAATTTGCAATGTTCACCAATAAAACAAGTGTTTTATACTGAACACGTTTTCCAAACAAATACAAGATTCTATGGCATTTTACATTGTATAAATTAGCCTAGTGACTAGCGGAGATTTCCTCTGCTCATATGAAGCTTCATAGCTTCATATAAATGAGAGAAGTATTGATTTTTTTTTCCCCCCTCCAAAAAATTAAATTTCTTTTCAATAGTATTTTTCAAATTTATGCATACCGTTTTAAAGGTTTGACTTTCCTTAAGTGACATGTCAAAAATGATCCCGGTTTCCTTTGGGTTGAAGCACAAAGGCTATGAATTAACTCAATTGTGAATTCCCTGCATGTGTACAAACTGCCGTCATTCACATGTCACATCGCTGCTCGGCATCCCGAGGTTGACCTTCTCATCGGGACAGAGTTGCACAATAAAGGACAAGAAATTGGTGTACCATTAACACAGCTCGGGCTCTAAGGGCTCCAGATCAATGGGGGATATGATTTTATGACAGAGTCCCACATGATTTACTGTTGCCATAAATGTGCTTTCGGTGATATTGGAAAGCTCAAAGGAATTTAGCGCAGCATTTATTCCAAATGAATTGTCTATCAAAAAATTCACTTAACCCCATGAGGGTTTGAACCGTGAAAAAAGCGGGCCGGTGTGAGCAGGTGATGAGAGGCATTTATCAAAGCAGCCATAAAATTGTGTTATACAGAAGTTAAATATTAATACCTGATGTATGCTGCAATTGTTCGCTTCTTAACCTTGTTGGACTGCAACAATGTCTAGATCAATAATACTGTGCACAGTATTTTGATATACAAAACAAAATATGCTACAATTAATTCATTTTAAATATGTTTTTCTTCCTTTCTTGCTCTTTCTCGTGCCTGTAACTGTGATAACAACTGAAAATACCAGCAGAAAGATGGGAAAAGAAGAGACTGTAATAAGTAATGATGTATGCCATTATATACATGAATACAGATGAACTATTTGCACCTTTGCCACTAAACTTTATTGTCTAATCCTCATACTCCCTGCAGTTTTGTAGCCCAAAAAGTTTATGAAGTGTGGTGCGATGCAGTCTGACCTCGGCCGAACTCGTGGCAGTTGGCCATCAAAGCGCCGCTCTCCTCTCTCCTCCTCTTTCATCTCTCACCTATCTCTCCTGCAGCCCAGTCAGAGATTATCGCCACATGCAAGGGGCACCGCAACATAAACCAGCACAGCAGGAAAATGAAGGTTGAGCACAGGAGTGGATGCTGATAATATACTGCTACCCGCTACATTTATATTACTGTTTCAAATGCATTAACGGGATATGATATTAACAGTCAGTACAGCTTCTCTCTCCCTATCTGTAGCACGGCATGTAACCAGCCTCCCGCTGCAGGACCTGCACACATGGAGGAGGGAGATTTGGGCGGTCGGGAGCCGCTGTTTTCTCCCTCAATGAGAACATGACTAAGAATAATAGCGCTCGGTGATGCGTTGCGGCTGTCTGCACTGTTGTGCACAACAACATTGATTAGATTACTTCCCTGACTAATGGCCACTTCCCCTCCCTTAGAGGAGAAAGTGAATCTCTATCTGATAGTCACTCTACCATTCAGCCCTGGCTCTTTCCACCACTTCTTTATCTACAGTGCATCCATCTTAGCTGACTCAGAAATGCGGGAATCATTAAAACTTTATGTGATATCCTCATTTTTTGCCACAAATTTAACAAAATATGGGAAACTAGTGGAAACTGTGCCCATGTAGCTGAATAAATGGGTGAGTAAGCATCAGCATTATCTATACAGCTAAGGATCTTTGAAATGGCTTTAAATGGCCCTTGCCGTAATGGTTTTAAATGCTCACATGAGATCAGCATTCCCTGCAGAGTTTGAAGAGTCTCAATCTTCTTGCACTCTAACCTTTATTCTTAATTCCAGAGTTTCTCTTTGCCACACCATAACCCTGACCACATTCCCTTGGGCAGCTTTCAACACATCTAGTTAGCACTTCAATTGCAATTCCTTACCTTGCTCAAATACCACTACTCCTGAATATTAACAGCATGTATAAACAAACCTTGAGAATTTGAAGTAAGAAATGGAATGGGAATAGATGAGATGAAAGAAGCTGAAGATTGAGGTCCAATACTTAACTCCAATTAAAATGATGATTACAGAAGGGTGGAAATCTAAATCTAACCTTGAATTCAACAAGACTAAGAATTTACAGACATGCTAGCAGCTGTGTGAAATTGTACTTTTGGCTCAGTGGTGCTTTGAACTAGATGTTAACATTGGCATGCTAATATGCCAGTCTGTTCTCATGCACTGTTCATATGTAAAACTACGAAAAGTAAGGCATCACAATTTGTGTATAAACCACTTAATTGGGAAGGCTGCAATCACATGACCAATTTACTGATGGGAGTAAAGAAGGAAGTAGTCCGCTTAAGCAGTTTGGGTGGTGGATGGGTCACAAAACGTAGGACTTTCCCCAGGAATTTTGGTTCATTTTTCCAAACCTAATCTACATGTATGTAACTTGCCTAAACCTTAAGACGTCCAATTATGTTCTATTTCTAAAACCAACCTAACCGACTTTACTCACTTAAACCTAACCTACGTATAAAGTTGAATGTGTTGCTTTGCATTAAATATGTAATGTCATTCGTGGGGCGCTAAGTTGCTAGATATTATAAAAAAAACTGTTGTATGTACATTTTCATAAGATATAACATAAACCATTAAATGAGGATTGCTGACAACAACATTATGCTAATTTTCACCAAATATAATGTGTACGATTTTCTCCATTGTAGTTTAGAGGGTTATCATTCTAACATTTGCTTATTGTCCCAGACACAAATAAAAATTGAGGCTGATGGGAATGTAACTGTGTAGGTATTTGATCGTAAACCAAAGTGTTGAACAAATGGAGAGATGACATGAGATATTTCACTGGGTGATTATGCTAGATCCGGATCGTAAAAGTCATTAGGGTTCATCCTTTGGGGACTGTACACATCTGTACCAAATTTTATGGCAATCTATCTGATAGTTGTTGAGAAATTTCAATCAGAACCTCAGATGTTAACCTCATGTTGGTGCTAGAGTAAAAAGTCAGAGGATCACCAAAATTATGAGGTTGTATCTTCTGGGGACCATGAATATGTGAAGAAAATTTTGTGGCAATCTAACTGATAGACGTTACACAGGACAAATAAATTACAAAACCTTTCCATAGTGTATGACAGTCAGGGGGTCACCAAAGCAATTATGGTTCATTCTCCAGCAGCCATCAATGTCTGAACCAAATTTAACAGCAATCCATCCAATACTTATGGAGACATTTCACTAACATCTGCCAATGTCAACCTCATGGTGGTGCTATAGAGGAAAAGTCAGAAGATCACCAATGTAATTAGGATACATCTTCTGGTAGCCACAAATGACAGTTCAACATGTGCAAATCCGTTCAGTAAATGTTGATTTATCTGACTGGATAAGTGAAAACTTTGACCTGCTGGTGGCTCTCGATCAGTGAGGTCCTTGATGAAGTTTAAGTGTTGTTGGTGGCAGGGAGTAATGAGCCACAGGTAAGCGGAGTTGGCTTAATGAGGTGGGTGTGGTAGACTGGCAGGAGCAGGAGATGTGTGGACTGGTGATAGGCTGGCAAGTAGGCAAGGAGATGAGGCAGGTTATCTCTTCAACTGTAGTTGACAACTATACATTTCTGGTCTTAATCTTACAACCAAAGTCTTTTCAGAGGGAGGTCCCTGAAGCTAAATTTTATTAAATGGGGATCCATGACCTAGTATATATCAATCCAGGGGTCACTGGCACAAAAGAAGGTTGAGAACCACTGCACAACATGATGCTGACAGTATTAAAGAAGCAAAGTAATTAAGAAGTATCCTCTGGAGAATATGGACATCTGTACCAAATTGCATTGCCCTCCAACAGCTGTTGAGGCAAAGTATTTCAGTCTGGACCAAACTGGTGGACCAACAGACCAACCGCCACAATGATCCATAGAGCCGAGCCACTGGGGTAGCTAAATATTAGTGAACTGCAAGCTTTCGTTCAGTTTTGTCAGTGCCAGCTCCTCTGATGTGCGCACATTGCTAATCATCTGGAACAGCTTTGAAGCCATGTAATGTCTGGGAGTCAACAACATTTGGTAATTACGAGGGGATGTGAAACCTAATTGTTACACAAATAAAGCATACACAGTCAGGACATTTGGCCCCCGGGCAGGAATTTGTTTCCCCCCGACAGATTACTTCCTATTTGTCTATTCTCTTCTGTAATCCCAGTCGTCGTTCTCTCACGGCTCACATGGACAAATAAGCATTACAGTGTTTACACACACAACAACTTTGTCCAAACACACATGGCTCCTTGCTAGCACAACAGATGGATGCTTCTTCTCAGCAAAGTGACGCGGTTTTAATCAGAAAACAAGTTGACATGATCAATGAGGTGTGATGGCAGGGTGCCTCCGAAATCTGGGAATCGTTGATCAAAATTTGATCGCCTATTGTCAGCCCGCTGACAGGTTTATGGTCTGGTTTGGATTTGAAACAC
The DNA here is from genome assembly GCA_035609425.1 of Epinephelus awoara. Lineage (NCBI taxonomy): Eukaryota > Metazoa > Chordata > Actinopteri > Perciformes > Serranidae > Epinephelus > Epinephelus awoara. Next base: position 22,621,019 of record CM069314.1, on the reverse strand, counting down.
TCGCCCTCACAATCATCGCTTGTTACAGTCGTCTAGGGTTCTAATTTTCACTCCATTATGAATGAGTTGGTTGTTTGATGAGAGACATCTGTCTCGGTTCCAATGTATTATCACCAGCAGCCTGTTGGTAGAGTGGACAGACAGCGCCGGTTTGGCAGGATATACACAGGAAAATGCCTTCGGAAAATGAACCCATATACTGTATGGGAGTCTATCTGACCACCATCTGCCGTAGCCTGGAATAGCTGGCTGTGTGTGTGTATGTGTGTGTGTGTACATTTCTGTGTAAATGTTTGGTGTCTCCATCTGATGTTTGCTCAGTTAATCAATAGCGGTGATGCTGTACTCAGATGACATATAGTCCAGGCATCCCTATCTCCTCATCCTAATCAGATTAGCACTGAAAACCGTCTATGTACACACCGGCCTCCTGGCCAGGATTTGGAGCTCTGTGACGCTGCCAGCCTCGCCACAGAAGAAGAAGCAAGAACACTGTCTGAGAATTGCAAGTCTATTGGCAGCTTTGTCAAAATAACACCAGATTTTAGTGATAAGAAAGCAATTACACGACCTTTTAAACACTCAATTCATGTTTTTTGTGAGTCAAACAAACACGCCCGGTCAACGTTACAAGTCTCCAGAATGCAGGTGCATGCAGGAATTTAATCTTGACTCGAAGAAACGCATAAATAAGCAGAAGAGATTATATCCAAACTGGCAAACAGCTGAATGCAAACATTAGCTGCAATCATGAAAGCCATTTCTTGGATGATTTCTATCAGCGAGAGCCAATTCTGCACAGGGTAGTGGCATCAGCATGGAGCGTTATTTCCAATGGGTAAGAGAAAACACTTGCGCTCCTCTACATTTGGAATTGTTTCATATTTCTATTCCTGCCTCCTCATCCATGTAATACCATTCTCTCATAATCAGTTGAGGATTTAATTTCACAGAAAGGATTCAAAACAAATGGATCCGGCAGCCGTTTGCCATTCACCATATTCATCCATCTCAGTCTTATTGAAAATCATTCTGCGAGGCCTCCCTGCTCTCCGTAAATCCATGTAATTTACTGAACTGGTTCCTCGGAGCGTTTTTTTTTTTTTCTTACCTTGTATTCTTGACAGTTAGTCCCTGCAATTGAGTGTTCATTCTGAAATGAAACAATATCAAATCACTCAAACTTCTGCTGGCCTCAGCCTCTTCACCTCGCTGTGATTTTAGCTGTCTTCGTCGTCCCTGATTGGTTGGGATCTCCTCAAACGTCTGTGGAGTGGAAACAGATCCTGTCGACAGGGAGACAAAGGTAAAAACAGGCGAGTGTCGAATCAAATGAAAAGAGGGAGCTGCACACAATCACCAAGTCATTACAATGCCGGTCATCCCTCAAAGAAGTGGAAACATGCATAGTCTGTTTTTCTTTTGTCAAGGGCTCTCAGAAATCCCATTGACCCCTGCCTCTGTGTGTGAGATGATTTTTTATGTCTTTAGACCAGCATATGGGCTTACTGTAGCACTGTTGGTTAATCTTTTAGTTAGGTGAAGTACAGCTGCAGAATTAATGCATATACCGATGTTTTAAAATGTGTTTAACTAGGCTCATGACCTCAATATTTTAATGTGTAATTGTAAAGAAGTTATTTGTCTAAAAATTACGTTTTCCTTTTTATATAATCTCACGTTCACCTCTGCCACCGAACGAAAAATAAACCAGGTGCTGAATTTCATAACCGAGATACATTCTCTCAGAAAGTTAATTCATCCACAGATAAGTGCCCCTTTCTCACTTCTAATCACATATCAAGAGTTAGCAATGACTTTTTCTCGCTCTTCCGCATTAATTATGGATTCTCTGGTAATTTTCATTAATTACAGAAATGCCTGCAGTTAATCATCATTATTCTCTTTGGGTATTTGGGTTATTTTCTGCATTCAAAGGTCGAGGAACTTGTGCGTGTTGATAAGAAATCATCACAGAGATCGCTCTGACACTGTGGGCATGAATAGAAAACAGCTTTTGGAGAAGAAAAAAGGAGTGCCCTTTGGCAATTTAGATGACTATTAATTTGACCTCTCTGCATTAAAGTCAGTGTGTATAAGTATGTGTGTGCGAGAGCTGATTCATAAGTGCGTTTGCTAATATTTCTTTGCGGTTTCATTCTTAGATGAGCAGAGGGTGTGCTGTAATATAGCATTTTGCATACACTAAATGCATTTCCACAATTTTCTAACTGTTTTTAATACTGCAAATTTCTATACTCCTGTACTATTGTGGGTCCATATTTATCAAATGTTAAAGAATCAAACTTACTAAAAGAATGTCTTAATAGTGTATTGTAGTTTTACGCATGTTGCAGTTGAGTTTTCAACAATCGTAAAATTTAAATGCAGAATAAACAAAAGGTTTTCTGCATATAGGCAAATACTATTTAGACTTTAGGTTTAATCAGATGGTCTTGTTGAGATCAAGATCACTCCGTTAAGGAAACATTCACTTTCATGCAACCACAAAAAACAGCCATTGAGCAACAAATCATTTTTTAATAAAGACTATTTGAAGAATTATGAACACATTACATAATAAAGCTTTAAAATCCTAAAGGGGATAAAAGAAATCACCTGAGGGCAGTTTGCAATTCATTTCATTATAAAAAATGTTTATTTTGTGAAACCAGATCTGTCATCGGTTACTAAGCTGTGTAAACAGGCTGTTCTCATGGCTCCATGTCATTGGTCCGACAGCCCATTAGTCCGACGTCCCATTGTTCCGATATGTGATTATACTAGGCTTTACTGTTGTCTACCATAGAGGATCAGCAAACGCAACAGAAGTAGGCTACTGCTCGAAATTCAAGTGTCATAGAGAGGAGAGAGTGAAACACCATAACCTCCTGTTATTAACTCTGGGGTCGAGATTGTGTGGGGAGCTCTCCGCGGTGCTGAACGGCTCCTGTCGGGCGTATTTCTGTCTTGATGGTGCACCGCGACCGGCTCTGGGTCAGCTGGGAAAGGCTTGAGGCGGAGCAGGCTCACGGCTTATGTGTTTGCCACTTTCTTTTTCATTTTAACCCACACGATGATCTTTTCCTGACCCTAACCAAGTCTGTGCCTAAACCTAACCAGACCTTAACCACAGGGCATCGTGATAAATTCGGAACAACAGGACATCGGAACAATGGGTTTAATATGGTCGGAACAATGGGATGTCGGACCAATGGGCTGTCGGACCAATGGGCAGACCCCGTTCTCATGCACTGTTCGTACGTATACCTATGAAATATAGTGCACCACAGTGTTTATAACAGACATAATCATGAGCCAGTAACTGGTGGATAATCAACATAATCAGGAAAGCTGCTAATTCAATTCAATCCAATTTTATTTATAAAGCCCAAAATCACAAATCACGATTTGACTTAAAGGGCTTTACAGCATTATTTTAAGGTACCATGTACCAGGTCACCATGTTTCTTTTCCTAAACCCAACCAGGGTGCTAATTTATATGATAGAATACAGACAGTTGTATGAGGATACTTTGATCTACATTATTATGCAAAATATTATGGCAATGAAAAAAATGATAACTTGATTCTAATACAACGTAAAATTGTTTTATAGTTCTGACTGAGTTGAGTAACAAAACCTGCACAAAACATTTAGAGTCACCAATTAACCTGCATGTCTTTGGACTGTGGGAGGAAGCTGGAGTACCTGGAGAAAACCCACACTGACACGGGGAGAACATGCAAACTCCACACAGAAAGTTTTGAAGAATGCCTCTGCACCTCATTTGTCAGGACCTGTAGCTCGTGGTCTCGTGGTTTCTTTTTCTCTCTGCCATTGTTCTGCCCACTGTGTTCTTGTACTCAGCTGCAAATCTTTAAGGGCATGTTTGTGCTGTTATACCATTAGCACAATGCCTTTCGCAAATTTGACCTTGAGAAGGGGCCATCAGCAGCAGTGCTGCAATTGCTACTTTGTGTCTTTGCCCCTGAACAATTTAAAGATGTATTAATCTGCCCATTATCATTATTTGACGACCTGTGCAAGCAATCACAGTTTGATTTATTACTGCTAAGTATCAGTTGACATAGTGTTTTTTTCGTGAGTGAAGACAGCCGATCATATGTTTTTTCCTGTTCTTTAAAGTAGGAACAGAAAGCAGATAAGATCGATAAACACAACTCTGTTTTTCATAGATGGTCATTAAGCTGATCTGTGATAGAAACATGTTTGAAAAACAGAATTCAAACACAGGTCTGTGTACTCCAGTTTTCAGATGCAAACATTTGCATAGAGAACAAAAATGGCTCGTGTCAATAAGAGGCAACCGTACAATAGCACACTCTGGCATCTCGCACCCTATTGTTCTCCTGCACTAATCTAGGCCTCGGTCTCTGCTGCAGATTAATTCCACTTTTCTTCTAATTAGCATATTTGATTATGCAGAGGAATTCTCTTGACTTTGCAGAGCTTCCTAAGAGCCTTTATTAATTTCCACCAACGAGGAATACTCCGATCTCAATTAAATGATAAATGGTTAAGTGTTGCATATGGAAATCACAGTCTGTCTTGTTTAGATGCAAGTCCTTTTTTCTTTTCTATAATGAATAGCTCTGAATTAGTATGAAAGGTCACATCCACACCGGGTCGAGGATTTGGCACTTCCCAATGCATGGTGATTGCTGCTTTACATAAATCATGTAGTCCTTCAGACTCAGTTGAGACAAAACAATATTCTCCTCTCAATGATTTCCTCTGTAAACAAACTTTTCCCCACAGTTTGTGGATTTGCACCCCAACTGTTTGTGCATCAGTCTGGACGTTTCAGGCAAACATCCTAATTAACCTTTTTTTTTTTTAAAAAACAAGCAACAATTATGTTGTGAAGTGATAAAGGTGAGGAAGCAGTTAGATGAACTTTCTTTTGATAAACGTAAGCCCGAAAACGCACATACTGAAATCAATCATTTTCAGATCCTCCTGGGCTCTTTTGAGGTCGTTGATCTGTGTTAATGTTCAATCAAAGGTTAATGGCGTCCAGTCAACCTGAGGCTGATCAAAGGGGAGATATGTCTCCGCTTAGATGTTAATAAAAAAATCAATTAAAGAGACATTTTTCTTTAACTCATGTGAAACACACCTGACTATTGGTGTGAGAATGAGGAGGTATGACTGCAAAAATGTACACAAAAAACCTTTAGAATCCACTTGAAATAGTAGCCAATACTTTATGGCTATTAACAGCTAAATTCAAGGTTAGATCATGTGTAAGCCTCAGTGACCTGCAGCAGTGCTGAAAGGGACAGTTCAACCCAAAATCAAAAATATATTTTTCCTCTTTCCTGTAGTGGTATTTATCAATCTAGATTGTTTTGGTGTGGGTTACAGAGTGATGGAGATATCTGCTGCAGATATGTCTCCCTTTTCTCAAAGATAATGGAACTAGATGGCACTCGGCTTGTGGTGCTCAAAGCGCCAAGTAAATACATTCATTTAAAATCCTTTGAAAGACAGCAATGTCTCTTTCCAGAAATCATGACCCAGGTACTCAAGATAATCCATAGACCTTGTTGCAAGCAGTTTCATGTCCAATCTATATTCTTTCTACCAGACGACCCCCGACCACAGAAGGATGTGTTCGTCCACTGCTAGCTAACCACGACTGAGCTTACTAATGTTACAGCTAAGCCAAGGAGGACACCAGATACCAAGAAGTCCTCCAACCAATACGACCACTTAAGAAGTTTGTTCATACCTCTGAATACAACCCACAGGAGCATATCCTAAAATAGCAAAACAGAGTAGCTTCGACGACCATTATCATTTGCAGCTTTAACCTCTTTAACTCTGTTCGGATGCTGGCGTCCGCGCTCCCTCCACACGTGAGTGATGTTATGAAACGGTTGCAGTTGCATCAAAACTATGTGGTTTAGAAAAATCATCATGTTTTGGCTTAAAATAGGTACATTTGTGACTAGGGTTGCACAACATATCTCTTTTGACACACATAAATATACATCAACATACTATATTTTGTTGTTAAAATAACTAACATTGAATTGGGGGGGGGGGGGGGCAGTCTTTTATAACGTAACGTTATAAATAATTGTTTTATGTGTTTTAATGCGTAGGTATGTAAATGTTTTCAAAGACGTTCATGTTGAAATAAAAATACCCACAAGTCATTATGTTTCCTTGTATTAGTTTGCCCTCTTGTAGACATAATGCGAAAAAAAAAAAATTCAATGGTTCGAACCTATGAGTTTTTTTTAGAAGGAATACTCAAACATCATTTTGAGCAATTTTGACAGCCCTAGAGTAGATACATGCCTCCTATTGTGCAGGTGTAGTTTGGTAGAAACTAAATAGTTCCCACATGAAACTGCTCACAACAAGGTCTGTGGATTACCTTGAGCAACTAGATCATGATTTCTGGAATGAGACATTGCTGTTGAGGTTTTTTTTTTTTGGTACTTTGAGCACCACAAGCCAAGTGCCATCTAGTTCCATTATACTGGAGAGAAGGCAGACATCTCTATAGCTGATATCTCCAACATTCGGCAACTCACACCAACACAATCTAGATTGATGAATAGCACTACAGGTAAGAGAAAAAATATATTTTTGATTTTGGTTTGAACTGTCCCTTTACAGTGGTGGCAACTGCAGATTTCAACCAGCTGAAACCTCTCCATAACAAACAAATCAAGTGATTTAAACCAGTAAAAAAACTGAATAAAGCAGTTTCACATCAAAAATTTGGTGTTTTTCTGAGCCCCTTGATGCAGAGGGGCTGCTAACTATGGAGGCCTACATGAAAACATGAATGGTCCTATCTAGAGCCAGTGTTTGGTAAGTCCATTCTGAGCAAATGTAGAAACATGACGGTGCAACATGGCAAGAGCCTGCTCCCTCTGTAGATATAAACAGCTCATTCTAAGGTAACAAAAGCACAACAATTCTTATTTTCAGGTGATTGTACTCTAAAGAAAACATACATATTATATAATATTCCATTTCCTGCTAATATATCCCTCTAAATCCTACACACTGGACCTCTTATAGCTCTTAAATCTCTGTCTTTTTCCACATTTAGGATTTAAATTATACAAGGGCATGATCGTACATACGTGATCTACAGCATCCCAGCACACCATGGATTTTATCGTTTATATACGACGTAATTTCAGTTGCATTCATTTGTGTGTGGTTCAGCCAGAGGTTGCAGTAATCCCCCGGTAGGCCAGAGACTCTGATCTTCCATTACACATTGTATTAAACAGCCTGTGGGGAGGAAATACAGTTGTTGTTCTCTCCCCCCTCAGACCGCCTTTTGTGCTTTGAACATGTCTTTCTGCTTTATTGGGAAAGAGCACAATGCAGAACTATTTCGCGTTGGTTAAGAAATGTTCTCCATTGTTTCATTGATCAGCGGCGTGTAATCTCTATTTCTTATTCAGGGCTGGCAAGTTACAAATAAGAGGACAGCTGTAGGCAATAGCAGAAGAAAACACAAGATGCAAAGATAAGAGCCCACAGGTGAAACAGCCGCCAAACAGACAAATAGTCCTTAAGAGAGGTCTTAAAGAAATAGTCTGGGAAATGAAGGCAGCTCTGCGGCTTCAGTTGTTCCACTTTATTAAAACATTAGTCTCATAAATAAGTGAGTGCTGACATTTTAACATTTAACCAACAGCATGATCCTTCTTTAACCTTAACAACAGCTCAGCCATTCTGTAGCTGCAAAGATTCACAACTGAGAAAAACTACCTCACCATAAGGAACATTTAGTACAGTCGCTGGTCTGGAGCTTTCAGTCATATCACATGGTCTTCATCAGCAGATGGAGCTTGCCTAGTTTGGCACTGCAGATGATCAGGGTTTTATCAGCACTTCTTCTTTAATTACTGAGTGGTTTTAGGCCCTGTCCTCATGTATACACATATTTTTGAAAACTGACATTTTCCTTGACGTGTCTTGCATCTTGTCCACACACAGTTGGAGGTCACTTACACCGAGGGTGTTTTTTAAATGCCTTTTAAGGCTCAGATTTTTCAAAACTGAAGTTACTTTATATCTATGTGAACATGTAAAGTGTTCGGGAAAACAATGATATCATCCTTTTGTTGCTTTGTGTAACAACCATGCGCCAAAAACTATAAAAGGTCCCATGCTATACTCATTTTCAGGTTTGTACTTGTATTTTGGGTTTCTACTTGAACATGTTTACAGGTTTTAATGTTTTTTAAATACTGTCTGCCTGAATATACCTGTAATCAGCCTCTGTCTGAAACTCTCCATGTTAGTGCCTGTCAATCTAAATTCCCTTCCAGAAAAGCCCAGTCTGCTCTGATCAACCCACTCTCGCTCTGAAGTCATCGAAATCAGGCGCTTGGGCTGTCACTTGTGGTGTCAGACACTGACAAAAAAAGCTATCCTTTAATGTCGACAAGATACGCAGACGGTCACTGTATAGTTTAATGGTGCTCGGTGGTGTCAGGGGGAAATGCAGCGGGACAAGAATGAAAGTTATAGCAGCCAAAGTCTGTGTTAGGTAGGCGGGAGTTGTAGTGGATGGGTCCAACAAACACCAACTTCCACCCAGGAGAGCGGTGTTTGCGTCCCATAAGATTATAAAGCCAAACCCTGTGCTTTTTTCCGAAACCCAACCATGTGTTTTTGTTGCCTTAACCTAACCATGTGCATTAGTTGTTGAAGGACAAAAAAACATTAATTTACAGTGTTGTACGAACGTAGTGCCTTTATTTTGAAAGAGACTGTATGTAAATAGCAAATGATATGTGGCGAGGTCGAAGTGAGAATGTGTTGCTCCAATTGGTCTGTGTTTCTGGGTCTCCCACATCTGCGCTCTTGGCGTCTCTGCACCATCCTTGCAACTGGGGGAATGAGTATAATGGCGAATTGCATTGCTAAGCAACAGCTTGGGTCAATGTTTACTTTTGTCAGCTGATGTTATTCACATGCAAAACAGTCAAACAGGAAATATGAAGGGACCCTTTTAAAATGTTAATCTTTCAAGTCTGAAATGGTCCATATAGCATAGCTGTGACATCAGAACTTCAGTAAAATACTGATGGCTCGTTTGAAGGCACAGAATGTAGACTGTGTGCATTTCTCTGTGGCTTGAGCTTTTTGACACTTTCACAGTATTCATATAGCACCTATACCTGCTTTATATTAAACAGGACATGGAAATCTGACTTATACAAGGGACCGTTAACAAATGGCAGACTATTGGTTTGTTTACATTTTGTTTGCATTGTTTGCTCTAATGATTACTAAGTATTGATGCAGCACTTCTGACAAACAAAGGCATCTGCTGTGCCCAGTGTTATTCGGTCCACCTCAGCGTCTGCGATTTAAAGTCTGCCATAAACACCATTTTTGGATCATGGCCAGTCAAACCAACAGATGGTGGGACAATATTAAGAGTGTGATTGTCATGAATGGGAAGTGAAAGAAAAACTTAAGCGTGTCTTTAAGTGAGCTAATTTGTCCTTATTTTGAAGGAAAATCCATTGTGATAAGATATCCAGTACGTGTTTTAACAAAAGTTAGGCTAAACACTTCTTTGTGGCGAGGGAAAATGTGGGAGACACTTCACACCGATGAGCCTTTGGTGTCGTTTTAGGGCTCTAGTGTGGACGGTGATATTTTGTAAAATGAAGGTCATGCAGACAGACTTTTTTTAATACGAGGGGTGAAATTTCCAGTTTTAAAAATATCTGTGTGCATGTAGACAGGGCCTTAGTCCCCTCAACTAATGAGCACAAATAAATGCATCTGCATAATGCCTTGGCAGTGATCAAGTACCACAAATGTGAAGGTTACTTCTGATAAAGTAGTCATTAATATTTGATATTTAGACTGCTTTATGTATTATAGTAATGACAAATAACTGCAAATGCTTCCAAATGTGAAAAAGGTGGCTTTAAAGCTATAATTCAGTTCTGGCTGATTTGTAAAACCTCTGGTTACCGTGGTTACAACAACCGCTGGATTAAGGGCAGAGTCACATATGTGCAAAAGTAACACTGGCAAATATTTTCTCCTTGTTTATTTCCATTCAATGTGAGCATAAGGGGTGAAAAAGTAAGGTAAATTCGGATCTTTGTATCGCGTGGAGTTCACTTTTGGTGAGCTTTGACCAGCGAGGTTGCAGCCTCAACCAACAGCAAACAAGTGGAGGAGACAGTGATTGTTGCAGTGTTCAGCCAGCCGATATTTTATAACACTGGCAAACACAAACTACCCACTTGAGAGAGGCTGTCCAGCTGACAGTGAGTTGAGAGACAGGCATGAAATGTAAAAAAAAAGGAAAATGTACCAATAACCTACCAATATATTTTGTGGTATTTATTAGCAAGCAAGCTAACACTTACCAGCAAGTTAGCTTTCAGTTTCTTTCACGTCAGGCACTGCCCATATGTATCACAAATATCGCCTCAGCAGGGGATGTTTACTGGCGTACATTTGCTGATCGTGGACTAATACTACAGGTCCCAGAGTTCTTGAGCAGCTACTTTGACAGAAATATAACAGAAGGGCTGCTGGTGGATCTGTTACAGTGCAGTCAAACAAACTTGATTGCTTCACTAAAGAAGTCTGTCAACATTTGGCCAACAGTGACTGTTTCACAACAGAAGCCAGCTTGACTTTGTCCAGTTCAACTCTTTTAAAGTGAAGCAGCAACAGTAGTAAATGTTCAGTTTGCAGTTAATAGAGCTGTGACATGGCTGTAGGAGAGCGAACAGTGAACAGAGAGCCTGATGTCAGTGAGATCAAATTAAAAACAGCAATGCTGGACTGCATGCTTCGTTTCCCTCATGTATAGGTGGGCAATTTTCATTCTGATTATTGTGGACTCCACCACCAATAAAAATTCCTACAGCTATTGAGAGTTAATTACAAAATGTAAGCACACTGATTGTTAAAAAAAACATTGCCCATTAATAGTACAACAAAATGGGTTTAATTTCACGACAGCATTAGGGATTATAACTTTAATGGTACGCTCTCTCTGACCTTTACCAATCAAACTTAAATTTATGTCTCTCTCCACCTGATAAGCCATCATTTTTAATTTCTATAAATGAACCTTCCCCGTGTCCTTCCCTGCCCTTACATCCTGTGTAATTAGGAAACACTGTGCATCAATTTAAGGAAGCTATGCTCTCAAAATGTCATCGCACTCAGTCTGTAACCCATAAAATTAGAGTATCACCAGGACTGAAAATGGGTTGGGTAGCAACGGAGCACCATGGTGAAAGTAAAACGCCACAGGGGACAGCGTTTGAAAGCAAACCACTGGAGATTTTTACACTATTAAAATGACTAAGAATACAGTTTTTATTTAACACGACCTGTATGGAGTGAAACCAGCAGCTACAAAAGCACATTAATGATTGTAAAGGTTTTAAATGTTGTAAATATAAAGGGTTAATTGCATATGAAAATAATCATGAGTTACAGCTTGTACGTGCGCTGCAACTTGTGTTAATGTACAATAAAGCATAGAGTGACAGAGTTAGACAGAAGACAAAGCAGGGATAACATTGCAGTCTGGTCCCTGTTAATAAAACTGTAGAGACTAAATAGGAAATGATGGTGAAGGTGACTGAGAGAGAGCACTCACTGAGCATTTTAAAAACGATGAGTGTGCATTACAAGTGCAGAACTAAAGGCTGTTATGTAAAACAAGCTCATTTAGGCATAAAACCTGAAACATCATGTGCATCCGCAAAATCTCTCTTCCATTCATGCAGTTTCATTTCTGGAACTCGTCCAGACCAAAGAGGGAGTCTATGTTTAAAAACTGTGAATATAGTTACTGTGCCAGTTGTGGGCGGAGGAGGATGACATTATTTTGGCTTGTGCCTTGTGCCATAAAATACATCCAATTACTGTGAATGTACTTTACTCTGCCGCATGATATTTGAATTAAATGGATTGGGGCTTTAACAGGACATATTTTACATTAATCAAGGTTTTGGAATTGATCAATATCTATTTCTGCATTTCCTGGCCTTCTTTAACAGCTCAAAGACTAACTTAACATTGTTTTGTCGTCGGAGTGATATTTCCTTATTTTCCCCAATTTTATGAAGATCGCTTACAAGAATAATTTTGATGTGGGGTCTGAGAGACTAAAAACATGGTTAAATACACTTGTAATATATCTATAGTGTGTTGACAATAGTTTTTTTTTTGTAACACTTCTCCATATTTACGTATTTTGTCACTGTCATTGAATATGCGTGCCCAAAAAGGGAAAGGTTTCTCTTCTAGGGGTGAAAATCACAATACCATATCATATTGATTCTTTCTACAATTGCTGATATCACATATTCTGCCACAATACAATTTAATCAATTCAGCAGCCTGCAATTGCAACACAGTCTCACTCCCAACTTGTCACATAAACAATGCATGGTCAGTGGCCCTATGCATCAAAATATGACAATCTAGATACCCCTACTGCATCGCTTTTTGACACTCCGACAAGGCGTGTCAATTTATGCTTGTTAGATGCATTGTGTCTTTTCAGAATAAACTTGAATGTGCAGTTTCAGCTCATTAAATACATGTTTCCGTTTTTCAAAATAAACTTCCAATATAGGTTTACTTACTACTTTAGATTTAGGCAACAAAAGTGTGTGGTTAGGTTTAGAAAAAAACATCATGGTGTGTCTTAAAATAAGTGTTTTTCTTGCTAATGTAATGTGCGTTACGTGACAAATGTCACTAGCATTGTATGCTAGACATACTAGCATACAACGCCACATTGTTAATAAAATAAGCTGTTTGACTTTTGGTTTCACACAGGACAAGAACAATGGTCTACTGGGTGAAAGTCCAAAGTTAAATAGCCTCATGGTCTTTTATTTGGCTGCTGTCTTGTGCAAGGCTGCTAGTACTGTTTGAATGTTTAGGAGGGAGGTGTGCTTGGACAGAAATGGTGACACAGATGTGAACGAGAATTTCAAAATAAAGGTACATCTTAAAGATGACAATATGTATCGATGTTTTCACTTCAACAATATTGGATTGGTGAGTTATTTTGTCTATAAACTGAGTTTTAAAAAGGACAGGACACCAGAGAAAAAAAAATTAAAGGTGAAAATGCTTAGTTTTGTCCTCACATATCAGTGGAGTTTGTAGCACTCCGAACAATGAGGAAGTAAAGCCAAAGAAAAAAGGCTCAATCAAAGGCAACCCCCAGGTATATACACACACACACCCGTTCTTTGTACTAAAAACCTCCCACTACTTTCTCCCTGTATGGCTAAATTCTGTCCATCACCTCTGCTGTTCCATGCTGTCTATATGACTGCTTTTAATTCTTTATTCAAAACACCAAATCTATCCAATGATCCTTCTGCCCACAAGACAATCGGCTCTATAAAGGTTGCAGGCCTAGAATTGCAAAACACACCATCGTACAAGATGTCCAGGGAGATTCAACAGCTGCCTGCTGGCTTTACTCCACCGCCACCTAGACTTTGGGGATCTCTCTGTGCCCTATCCTCCATCTCACTCTCTCAGAGCACACAGAGACTGATGCATTCTTTTATAACTAGCAAGCTAGACTTTTTTAATGCTCTCCTTTCCAGTGTATTGAGGAGTACAATAAATCAGTACGATTAATTAAAATTCTGCTGCACAAGTGCTGACTAAGAACAAAAGTGGAGCACACATTCCACATATTTTAAAGTCTTTACACGAGTAGTTAGTGTAGGTTTGATTTGTATGAAGGGTGCTTTATAAATAAGGTTTGATTGGTGTTATTTAAATAAAGTTTTACACGTCAAAAATTATCTCAATACAAATATTTAATCAAAAATAAGCTGCAATTTTAAGTTTCATAATGTACAGTGAGTTGATAACGACAGCCCCTTACTCCATGTGAGCTAAACATCAACATAATTTCTGGCTAAATATATGCGACCAGTATATGTCCAATGTAATGAGACAGACTCATTTGCAAGATAAGAAAGTGTAAGACTGAGAAGATGTGGTTTGCCCCACGGAGGATTACCTGACACAGGAAGTCTGGGGATTTTGTGCCTTTATTGGACAGCTTACAGTGTTAATAGACCAGCTCGTTCTCATCCCCAGGGCATCAAATATGGCAGCTTGGTCAGTGGCCATCAACAGACAGGATATATTGGGAGAGGGAGGTATATTTCTCATATGAAAAAAAAATGAACATTAAGGTTATATAATATGTGTCTTAAACTTTTACGCCTCTCATTCTGCCTGTTTCATTATATACTTTGGTTTTATTTATTTATTATCTTTTTGACTGTTCTGTGCATCTGTTGCTGTATACAATGCTATAATTGCCTTTCATCGAGCCAAAAATGTTGTCTGCTTCCAAGCAGATGACAACACCTGGAGGGAGAAAGGACTCTGTGGTATTGATAATGTTCTACAGCCCACAGATATTGGAAAATGAGTGGTGGCCTCCCATGAGCCCGGTCTGGTCACAGGAAACAACCCGAGGGAGGACGGGTTTGATCTGCAGAGTGCAAACATTAGCTGTGATCTGTGGTTTTTGGTTTGTGAGCCGGCCGCATTCTTTTTTTTAAGAAGAAGATATGATTTATCGAATGCGTTCAGAAGGGAAGGATCCAAAGTTTTCCACAAACTTTTAAAAAAATCTTTATTTAAATTACAACTTGCTGCAGTAATTTCAAAGAGTTCTGTAGGCTGAATTAATTCTGCAGCTGCCTTTGGGTTATTGTTGGAAGCTCAAGGCTATTTAGAAAGTATCCCCTGTTATTCTTCTCTGCTGGAGGTTCAGTTTGTACAGAGCAGAATAATACAACTCAAAAACCTTATTGATTTCTGAGAGCTTATGCAGCACTGTAAGAGCCGCCCTCCATCTGGGGGATCAGACTACAAGCAGCTTAGCACTTGAGTCGACAAAAAGTTGACTACATTAATAGTAATATTCACGTGCTGTGTAATGTAAGGATAAAATCATCTTAATCAGGCACTCATTAATGAGAGGTGAGGTTTAGTCACAATAAGTGCAGGTTAATTAAAAGATTCATGACAAAATCTCAGTCTGAGTTTACTGACTGTAAGTATGTCCTTCTCTCTTATTATATGCAGGTATTGGCAGCATATTTGTATGACCTTATCTGCTGCTACTATCAAGGTTTGTATGATTTTTGCCTGAAGCAAGGAGCGGATTTTAGAATGTCTTAGAATATCTCGAAATGGAGACAGAAACCATCTTAGGATTGTTATGATAGCACTCCATCACCCAAACAGTGACATTGCATGTCAGACAGCATTCACTACACTTCACCTCTTGACCTCACACAGATAAACTCTCAAAATGAAATTGTCAAATACCACTGGAAAGACAAGGACATACAACAAGTAAAAATAAATTAAACAGAGAGGGACAAAGGTGTTCGCTTGTGGAGCAAACATGAGAGATTCCTCTTACGTATAAGAAAAGAGAGTCAGTAAATGGAAACGTGGAGTGATTACAGGGAGCTGGAATTGTTGCTGCTGCACTCCACTCACATGCTCCAGCCAGTGTTCTTGCCCAAAGTAAAGATGGAAATCACAAATTACCCTGCTGATTTGAATCATTTCGTTCAGTGCAGTTCAAAGATTTGAAGTCACTGACTGTGTAGTTTGTTTACTTTTTTTTCCTCAGCTAAGTGCTCGTATCATTCAAATGTTCTTCAGTATGTACAGATAGTGAACACCTCTAGGAGGTTAAGGTGGATGGCTGATGTATGAAGTGCAGGACTTTGACACCAAAGACCTTGAGTTAGGTTTATACAGTAATACGTTTCAGGTGACAAAAGAGTTTAGGTGAGGAAAATATTCTACTTTTGCTTAAATTTGAATAATTAAAGGTAAACATGTCTTGTCTTGTGCTCCATGTCACTTCTAACTTTTTCAATATTTAATCACAATGTCTTCCTACCTTAAAAAACATGCTTGAGTGCCTAAACATAAGAATAAAATATCTAACAATTTGCTGCTATATCACAAGAGTGGATATTGTAGGACACATAAAACATATTGTCAGTTTACATTTTGCAGAGCTCTGTATTAAGGTCGAAACACACTGTAGGCAAACCCATCAAAAAATATGCCCCTTTTATTTTCAAAGCACAACCCCACACTAGCAGCAGCAAGATGCACTTCGGTGCTCCTGAACGTGCCATCCAGCAGCACTCCATGCAACTGTCATATTTCCAGCCTTCCCACCCCCTGATTTAAATGCATTTTCCCTCACTGGCTCTCTGCAAGGACATACCAGCTCCCGTAGCAGCTCTTTTTCTCTGCTCCTGTAGCAGCTCGACTCCTCTCCTCAACATTGATGTACAAAGAGAAGTTTGTAGCTGTTGCTGTGTCTCTTGTGTGATTAAGACTAGATGAGGAGAGACTTGTTGTTGAGGTCAAGAAATATTGCAAGCTAAAAGACCCACCATCCTGTTGTTAAAACGATAACGGCTTAAAAGATACTGCCTGGTGAGTCATAGCTCTGGGGATGAGAAATCAAGTTTAATTAGGGGCTGACCACACCCGATTTTAACCGAATGCATAGGTGGAGGAAGTACAGATCCTTCAGTAAAAGTAGCATTAACTTAGCATGGTCGTCTGTTGATGAGCTGCAGCCCCACATGCCGCTGCGCTGCTGTGTTTTCAGCTCCAGGGATGGACATGAGTACTTGAGTACACAAAAACTTCATCTAGACTTCAGTGTCCATTAAACATTAATGAAAGATGTGTGCAGCTGCAGATAACGGCCAGCATTTTCAGTCAGACATCACTAATCACAGAACAGGTAGAATGTCAACCAGACATAAGAGTGATGTTTGTAAGTCTTTAGACAAAATAAATGCAATAAAAAGACGAGCGGCAGTAGCTCAGTCTGTGGGCACTTGGCTTGGGGTTCAAGTCCCCATGGATCAAATATAGGGTGTGGACTGGCAGCTGGAGGGGTGCAAGTCCACCTCCTGGGCACTGCCAAGGTGCCTTTGAGCAAGGTATTGAACCTCCAAACTGCTCAAGGGGCCACTTTACTATGGCTGATCCAAGGCTACGACCCCTCCAGAATGCATGTGTGTGGTGTGTGAGAGAAGGTATACTGTATATGCAAAGAGATCAGTTTCAACAGCCTTGTGTGAAATTGCCTTGTGATGATGACAAATAAAAAAGATTATTATTATCATTATCATCATTATCATTATGATTATAATTAATGTGCAGTTACGCTTAAACTTGCGCATCCCATAACAACTAGTTAATGGACTAACAATTGGTGCAATATGCACAAGTACAAAAAAAAATGAACACAGATAACAACTAATCTTTCATCACCTCATTTGCTAGCACGCTTGCACGCGGCACCAAGGCAAAGAAGCTCAGCCAGCTCATTACAAAAACGGTGACTGGAGATATACTCGCATTTGACCTCATGGATGGAGAATATTTCCATGAGCTGACGGTTTGCAGCAAACAGCAGAAGAAGATGTATGAGGAAAGAGTGCTGAAGTCAAGGACTGATCTGTGCGGCGGCAGAAGTGAACAAATAAAGAGTGAAACGATCAAGTTGTCTTTTGAGTTATTTAATAAAGTGATAGAACAGAATGATAAGCATTATAACAGAGTCAATCTTATTTCAGCTGAAAGGTCAGAGCCCTGACACTGGGAGTATCCTCCGTAGGTCTGACAAAGATCCAGTCACATAATATGATTAAAAAGTAGAAGAGCGGGGAAAAAAGAGGCGGTCTCTAGTTTACTGATAGCTGTCATGGGAACAGCAACAAAGCAAGTTCCTCGCACACAAATGAAACTCTCCAAGGACACAGTTCACTTAAAGGATAACTTCGGTATTTTTCAACCTGGGCCCTATTTCCCCATGTGTATGTGTGCGTATGGTTCATAGGTACAACTCGTTCTAAAATTGGTTCAGTATTGAGGGAGGCAGATGCAACTGGGAGCCGGGGGCAAATGTGTCCCGTATAAGTTTGCAGATTAAAAGTGCTTTTTTTCACCACTGACCGGTTCAGATCGCCAGTGCTATGAGTGGAGTCAGCTGTCAGTCAGTGTTGGAGCAGAGAGGGGGAGGGCTGCCCCGCTGGGTACTGTAAGTGAGTATGTGTGTATGAAGTGTGTGTGATACGCTAGAAGAGTCAGAGGTCGGAGTCTTTTACATGCTACCCCCTGGAGTGTTACCGGAGTTTTTGGAGTACTCAAATAAACAGGCCTTTTTCCCGAATGCAAGAACAGGATGTCGCGCAACACACCAGCGAACGAGTTGTACCTATGAATCATATACACACATACACATGGGGAAATAGGGCCCAGGTTGAAAAATACCGAAGTTGTCCTTTAAGGTACAACGAAGAATAGTACACAGAGAAGAAGCAGAATATTGAATGTCTATATATAATAATGGCAAATTTTGCTTCAAAGTCTTGGACAGATGCTATTCTTAAACGAGATTTTTTTTTTTTGAAAGTGCTCACGTACCCTTATAATTTAATGCACATACTGTTCCAGTACTCATGTGAGTTTTGTACATGTATTTCGCAATTTTGCAGATATCAGGCAACATTAAATTTCTCTAAAAATCCATTTACCGTTACAAATTAGCAGAATATAAATATGAGTCAGAGGATTCGGTTGAATCAAGGCCCCATACCTCCACCCCTTGCCCCTCCATCACCCACACAAACATCCTCTTCTCTCATTATTTCTTTCTTCTCCGCTTTTGCAACCATTTGAGTGTCTCAATCATTTGAAGGATAAGAGGTTAGGTATTTAAGAACTGGTTGTTTAAAAGGCTGCAGAAAGAACTTTAAATTAGAGGTGGTTTCATCATTTTCACTGAGGTGCACTGAAGCTAACTGATTTCTTCATTCTTCATGTTCCTATTTTGGCGAATGCTGGATTAAATGAGGGAACCAATGTGAAAAGACAAGCAGCAATATTCTTAGCTATAAGTCATTTAGGATCCCCAGTCGCTCTGATTTTCATGACTGCAGAGTCAGGGAGAAAACCAGGCCGACATGGAGAATATGTGATCTCTGCAGAGAAAGCGCCGTGGTGACAAGCACTAGTCCTTCTTGATGCGAGGTGACAGTCCAACCACTTAGCCACCGTGATGCCCGAATAGATCTGGGTTACACGGCCTGATGTCTTCCACTTTATCCTCAGTTGGTTCATTTATCATTCTTTTAATATTTGCATTTGACTGCTGTATGAATTCTCTGGCTGATGGCACATGCGGTGACACAGCTTTTCGGCAGTTATTAGAAATGTGGATATAAACTGATTAGCTCAAATATCTCTGGCCTCAAACCCTCGATAGAGCAGAACATAATCATTTATTTGTCTGTACATAAAGTTACAATAAAGAAGTGAGAATATGAGAAATTGCTGCTACACTTCAGAATGACTTGTACATATATTGTGTATAGCCTTGGAGAAAATTCAAGCCGGATAATTTTTCATAAGACTGGACCGTCATGAAAAGTTGCGAAGCTGATGTTATAAAGCTCAGAAGTAATAATAAGGCAAAAGAAGAAGAGGCAGACAGAACAGACTGCAGGCGAGCGGCTTGAGAATAAAAGGAAATTATGCTGAGGGAGAGAAGAAAGAGGATGTGATAAAAATAAGAGGGGGTAGAAAGAAAAGGGTACTGAAGCAGTAGGCGATCCTGACAAGTAAGAATCCTGCCTGATCACAAGAGCTGTTCTCAGATCAGATGCTGAAGTCAGCGCATTTGAAGCAGCAGAAGCCACCATGGGAATAAATTTCTCAAAACCGAGGGAAGACGGAGGAAGAGAGAAAAAGGGGTGGAGATGGAGAGAGAGGACAGGAAGCGAAGATGTTCAAGGCCTGCTGGTTCTTGAATCCACTGTGGGAGCGTAACTTGATGAATCTTGAGGATTACTGAAGAACAACAGAAAAGGGAAAGTACAACTACCAACTAAATTCATATCTAACCAGAACTGTGGTACTTTTCAGGCCTCTTAGCCAAAGCATGGAACTCTAAGGATGGTCATATCCCGCAGTCACTTGTCTGATTGCTTTGCAGTTCACAGGCTTGCACAATGATATACTGTTGAATAGCTCGGTCTAGTACAAGCTGCTGAGCAATACAGACAATTTAAAGACTTGTTTTGATCCCAAAAAGTTAGCAAAGCACAACTTTTCGCACTGTTGGCTCCGTACAAGCTCTCAGTTGTTGATGCTCTTGATTTAATGAGAGATGAAGGTATCAGCCGAAGCATCTATTATCATCATGCAGGTCACACATTTGTGATCATAACTAGAAAAAAAAGAGTAGCTTGCAGCACTGCTAAGCTCTTGCTTAAAGTTTCAGGTGATTTGTCAAGCTTGTTGTAGATTTGTGATATGCCAGTCTCCTTTGGCATATCTGGAAATTGACTTTTGGGGGTCATGTTAACAAACTTTGAAGCTAAGATGCTGAATGTCTTCAACATCTTGCTAGCGTATCTGTGCCGACCTGTTGATGACTGACATCAGATGAGAGTGAGCCAGAGTCACAAAACTATCACAGTTAACGCTGATGCATAATGAATAAAGCTGGATGAGTATTTCTTAAATTATGGGGTATTTGGGATTTTGGGTAGCCTGGAAATCCAGACACCAAATCTAAAAAGATTTAGGGTCTGGCTATGATGCAAATGGCCCAACTCGAGGGGCGGCACACAATTGGATACCACTACGACCAATCAGAACAATACACGAGGTGACGTATCCAGAGTGCTACCAGCAGAGCTAACTGGTAGATTAGACTCTCAGCAAAACAGCAAAAACGTCCTTTTTGCAAAGGAAAGATTCGAGCGCTGTCTTCTGTTCTTCTTTGAGAGAAAAAGCCAAGTCAAAATTGTTCTTTGTAGCGGCCAAAGCCGTTTCAAACAACTGCTGTTCATCTGTAGCCATCTTGCAATGTTTACTGACTGATTCCGGACTTCGTCGTCGCAGCGCTGTCGACATCTGTTTAGCTCGCCTCTGGCGCACCTATATCAGATACACCGATGTGATCGGTGCAGCTTGGCTCCAACGGCATGGGTAATGAGCATCATTACTGATTGCCAGAGTGACTCGCTGAGCAAAATCAAATTCAACTCTTGATTTCCAGGGTAGATTTGGGGGGTAATTACCACAGACTGGGAGAGTGGCTCCAGCAGATACAACATCTGAGGTCTCTGTCCAGAAGAGTGCAGTGTGAGGAACAGCTAATATACTGTGCAGAACTCTCAAACTCCCAGGCCTCTGGTAGGGGTCCCAAGCTTGAGGATGGTGATGGTGCTGACCTACTGTAGTGTGTGCCTCTTGTTAAAATGATAATCCATATAGACCCCCCTCACTACCCCCTGTAGATGGTATAAAATTTGGTAGGGTGAAACACTTATTGACGGATAAACAGTCTTTGACACAACAGCAGCTCACAATCTGCAGCCATAGTCTCGACGTCTTGGTTAATTTCTCTGTATCAAATCTGGGAGAAAACACACTAATAAGGATAATGATAATATTAAAATACTATAAGTGATTTCCCTGTCCCTTCTGCTTTTCTCCTCAATTCCCCTGATTAACCTCCCCAGCACGTGATGAAAATTAAAAACCCCACCCACTAGATACATTAGAAAAAGCCTATCACTGCTGTTAATGATTTCTTTTTAACTAGCCCACTCATTCTGTTAAGTTGTGTCAGAGCGAGAGAAATGAGCAGACCCACACAAGCAGACAGACAGACCGCCACAGAGAGATAATAAAGAGCTCTACATGTGCTTAGAAAGAAGCATAATGATATAGTGTATCTGGAATTAATAGAAATATGTAATAGTAACAGTATATGTATGTAACAGTAATGGAAATATTTAATCAACTGCATTGTGAAGTTAGAGGTTAGCAACCTTGTAGGGTGTACCGATACATCTCTGGATCGAGATATTGATTCAATTATCAAAGATCCAGTGTCATCAATGCAATGTGAAAACACTGATCCATACAGTCATCTTTAGCATGGGCTTTTATTTTGAAATTCTGTATCACTGTCTAACAGAAATGGCAAATGGCAAGCAGCTGAAAGAAAGACGACAGGGATATCGATAATCAGGAATAAATCAGCAGTGTGGAAATATTTATGATTTCAGAGAAAAAAGGGGTCAACAGACCGAGCACATGCCGTATGTAAACAATGCTGTTACGAGATTAAACATGATGTAACGTTACCGAGCATCTCACTCTGCTAACTTCTCACTACGGCAACATTAGCTGCTCTGTTTCAACAATGTTTGGCTGAAAAACTGTGCATGCAGACTGGAATTCAACCATGCTCCTCTGTCAAGAAATGCAGTGACTTTAAACCATTGGTGAGTAAGAAAGTGTGTACTTTAATAAGGTATGAATGGAGAAAAGTCCACTAGCCGCAAGGCTAATTTTTGCAATGTACACATGCTTGAGCTCATAATGTGTGACTAGTAAAAAACCTTGACAGTTATTATTGAGCTGAATTTCATACCTTTGTAAAACAATGTTGTTATTAATCCATGTTTTATGGCGGTTGAGAAAAGTTTGTCTTCAGGGCTTTAAGCCAGATAGACCAGAAGTCACAGAGGGTAAAGAATTATATTTTTCATATCAGTAACCATCTAGTTGGTCTGAAAAAAAACAGAACTTGAACTTTAAAATAAGGCAACATGGTACTTGTTCCTGCTGCTATTTAGTACATGATTTCCAGTCAAATCTAGTGCTGCAGTGTGTGGACCTCAAACCTCCACAAATGTGACAAAATCTTCTTTTCGTTTTTCATAAAAGCAGCCCACAATACATGGAGACCTCCCCCGACAGCGCTGCCACAAGGACTTGACAACCCACATCTTTCTTTGGGTCAGCCAAATGGCCAACTTGGCCTGGGAAAAGAGACAATTAAAAGGATCTCCTCTTTTATGTACAGAATACATGGACACCCGACCGCAGGGCCTCTCCAGGGGATCACAAAAATCATTCAACAGGCTATTTGAACAGCTGAAATATGTGCAAATAGTGTGGAGCGCTGCAGAGAGTTGGTCAAAAAGTGCCTATCCTCCTTGCAGTTATGCAGCAAGCGGATGGTAGGAGAGCCAATTCTATGCTCCTTTAGCAGAAGATGTACAGTGTACATGCAAGCATTACTGTATCCCAATTAAGGTAATAGCTTGATTAAAGGATTTATGTGGTTCACAAGAACCCCAACCCTGCAATAAACTCATATCTCATATCAACTCAGGATGCTAAAGAAAAACTGAGGCTTGTGGCAAAACACCAAAAGAGACTAGGGTAAAGCGTACACATGTCAAAGTCATCAGTAAATTGGCTCCATTAAGCATGTTTAAATTAATCCACTTCAGACCTTAATGCTGTCAAGATGGTTAATGTTTATATTGTACATGTCGCCACGACAGCTACAGTAAGGTAGCGCAGCTTGACCTTACCCTATTTACATCTGGTATGCACTCTGTATAAGAATATTCTTACTGTACATGGAAAAAAAAAATCAGTGTAAGCTTGAAATAGACATTGCAATCAGGATGCTATTGGATCAGCTGGCTTGTGGTGTGATCTCAGCTGGGTGTAAATATAATCTCTTCAGACAAGATTTTTTAAAATCCAAACCAGTAAAATACACACCTAACATCAACCTAACACATCAAGTGCTGATGCATCTTCAGCAAGTGGGCTTAACAATTTCCATGCTCACTCTGAGGTCATCGGCAGTCAACAAGCAAAAACAGCTGAAGCACAGGTTAATGGATGGGTGGGTGCACCTTTCACACCTATCTCCCTTTCTGAGCATGATGTCAGGAGGGTTTTCAAGCGTGTGAGCACCAAAAAAGTAGCAGGACCAGATGCTATCAGTGGGAGGGCCCTAAAACTTTGTGCCTACCAACTAGCACCAGTGTTCACAATGATATTCAAGCTGTCACTGGCTCAGTCTGTCATACCCACGTGCTTTTAGAGGTCCAGCATCATTCTTGTGGAATGATGCTGGACCTCACAAGCAAACAAAAACCAGCCTGCCTGGTGGCGCTCATCTCTGTAGTGATGAAGTGTTTTGAACAGATGGTTAAGGATTACATCTGCTCCTCACCAACCAGCACACTGGACCCACAACAGTTTGCCTACCCTCCCAACTGATCTACAGAAGCACCACAGCACACATCCTCTCGAGAAAAAAGAGAGCCATGTGAGGCTGCTGTTTATTGACTGCAGTTCAGCGTTTAACACCATAGTTCCCTCCAGGCTGAGCACAAATCTCAAGGAGCTGGATTTAAACAGCTCACTATGCATGTGGATCCTCAACTTCCTGACAGGCAGACCTCAGGTGGTGAGAGTCAGCAGAAACACCGCTCACACCCTCATCCTTTACACCGGAGCACCCCAGGGCTGCGTTTTGAGTCCCCTGCTGTACTACACATATAACTATGTAGTTGCTTCAGACTCCAACACCATCATCAAGTTTGCTGACAACACAGCGGTGGTGGGCCTGATCACAGATAACAAGAGACTTGGCTGAAAGAAGTATAGGAGCTGAACTGCTAGTCCCAGGACAACAACCTACTCCTGAACGTCAGCAGAACTAAGAAGATGATAGTGGACTTTGGGAAGAAGCAGCAAAGGAACAATGCCCAACTTAATATCAACAGGTCTTTGGTAGAGAGAGTTAATAGCTTTAAGTACCTTGGTCTCCATGACAACAGAGGGCCTGACCTGGGCGCTGCATACTGACTTAGCGGTGAGAAAAGCAAGGCAGAGACTGTTTCACCTCTGCAAACACTGAGACATTTCTACTCCTGCACCATCTAGAATTAGGGATGCACCGAAATGAAAATTTGGGGCCGAAGCCAAAGCCGAATAATATTAAACGCTTGGCCGAATACCGAGTACCGAATATCGTTGTTTAGTTTTTCATTAGTTTTTGCAGATGGACCCCCTCCAGATTAGTGTACCAAAATTGGGACCTACTGTACGATACCAATGAAAATATCACAGTTCTGAGTAGTATCAGGATACCACAGTGAAAATGAGGCAGACGTGCCTTTTGTCATTTATAAAAAGATAAATCACTTTTCTATAATACATCAATGATATTTCAATGGAATAAATTACTTACTGACTTATTCATACTTCAAAAACAGCATCAATAAGTGATTAACATAGGGGGGATTGAAATAAAATAAGTAAATAAAATAAAAATCAACCAGCCACCCTCCTCCCCTGACAGTCCCTTCATAAGTAAAGAACAGTCCCTAAAGTGTGGTGAGGTTTGTGGACCGTTACCTGCCACCGAGACAGAAATGTGAACGGCTCGTTTCTCCTCTGACACACCACATACCTGTGTTCGGCTGTGTTCAGGTACTACTGGGCAGTCATGACGCCAAGAAGAGGATATTATTGGAGCCGACATCTCCGATGGCCGCCATATTTGACAGGAATACATTACTGTCCGTGTCTGTGACCCCTGTTCAACCACAACCGGTGGGATTCGCCTATCGTTTCTGCTGGTGATTGAAATCAGTACTCACACAGCGTGCTGAATGATTTAAGCCTGTTTTGCTCACTCAAAACTATTTTTAGTCGCAAATGCCAGTGCGGTGACGGATGGATTGCCACATTTTACTCCCCCCGTCACGGCACGCTGTTTGATTGCGTTATCAAAACACGCCGCTATTATTCGGCCTTGCTTTTAACTTCCACCGAATACTGAATGTGTGTTTTTTTGCAATATTTGGCTGAATATTTTCGGTTACCGAATATTCGGTGCATCCCTATCTAGAATGCCTTTGTAGGGCTGCAAGGCAGTGGTTTGTACAGGTGAACATACTACAGGCAGTGCTGTATAGTTTTTTCAAAGAATGTTTTCACAAGTCACTGCAGAATTAATGCCAGGGAAATCAGACAAGATCCTAACCCATTATATAACAGCCTTTTCTCTCTGTTGAGATCTGGAAGAAGATACCAGATACACCAGGCCAGCACTGAGAAGCTTGGGAAAAGCTTCTACCTTCAGGCTACAAGGATCCTAAATGAATACCCCGCATAAGACCCTGCACCTCCACAGACATATATTAATTGTTATTACACTGTTTTCAACGCACAAATTGATGAAACCAATGGACTGCAATTCACAGAAATCATATTCTTAAGATTCCATGTGACAAATGAATTGCTAATACTTTAGACAGACACTACACCATATGTCAACATTCTTGTGGTGTCATCACACCAACAAATACAAACCTGCAAAAACAATATTAAACCACTAATATCTTGAAACAAATTAGTAGTGAAGATTGTAATGCCAAATCGTGTTATTATTTTCTTAATGACTTTTTGCTGCCTAAACCCAATTTTGTGCATGTGTTGGCTAAATGTAACCACAAGGAACCAAAAAAAATATGTTCAGCCGCACAGTTGTACCTAAGTAGCGCATTTACCTTGAAAGAAACAGTATGCAAACTGTACATTTCCTGTGAAAATGGAAGTTTACACGTCTTCCCAGAAACATGAACAACCAAAGTGCCCAGGGTACCTTGCACGTCATATCTCGATGTGAAAAGTCCATGACCAAAAGTTAATATGTAACATGTCGCAGTGAGAATGTAATGCAAAAAAAAAATAAAAAATGCCAGGGGAGGATGCCCCAGACCACCAACAGAGGTCCAGGCTGAACCCCAAATATCCACAAATCCTAGAAATGCCTCTGGAGTGCCTCTTCGCAAAGACGAGCGAGGACAGTAAATGTAAAATGTTGCAAACAGGCAATTCATTTATTATACATACTAATAAATATTTATGTGTGTTTATGAACTGGCCCCTGGTCTCCTGTCATTCTGTAAAAATGCCCCCCGGGCAAAGCAAGTTGAGCACTGCTGTAAGAAAGCATCAAATTTAAAAATGCACCTGTGGCAGTATTCAACAAATTCCATTCTTTTAGGGGTGACCCTGAATAGTCGATGATTCGGTGATTCGATTCGGAGACGTCTGATTCGACTGCCAGTCTCGCCATTGAATCGTCGCAAAATGTGATTATGAAACAAGACCGTACCATTCTGACTATATGGGGGTGCCAACTGCTGCTGAACATCTTGATTTGCCATAGAATGTATTTGTTTTCTTGTAATTCATGATATATAGCCTATTTTGATACAAACATCAGCCTAATTTCTGTTAATAAAAAATTGAAAATGACACGTGCGTTTAATCAGTAGGCATAATCATTACTACGCATGAATAAATCACCCAGTTGCTCGATCCAAATCAGCTGAGGTGAGTGAGTGCGCTGCTGGACCATCAGAGCAGCATCGAGGCCTACGGTGGAGGAGGTATGTGCTCTCAAATCCAACTTTTTTGAAGGATTATTCGTTTACCTGAAGTGTCTTGAAACGAATTTCACTGCTGATTGTTTTCTTGATAGACTCTGATTTTTTATTTATTTATTATCACTACTCAGTCAGACCGGGGGGGGGGGGCAACACGTATTCCCGGGGGATACATGTTGTGCAAGTGCGGCCAGGAGTGCGGCTGGGAGTGGGGATTTCAGCACCACGGACAGCGCGCGTAAAAAGACTTGACAAGCGTCCCTTTTAAATGTGTTTGCTGCTAGCGAAATTATACATAAAAAATGAGGGGGGTCAGAACGGCGGTGTTTTGGAATGGAAGGCTGTCCCCAGCTGGGCAGCGTCTTCTAGAGCATCATACTTTGATGAAGTGAAAGGAATAAAGATAAAGATAAAATGATAACCCTTTTACTTTTATTATTATTATCTTATTATGCCAACTGAAGAATTAAATTTGTTTATTTGGGTGTTTTAGCTCTTTTCTCTGGAGCGGAAACTGATGCAAATGAGCTCATTAATCAATGAGGGGGAAAAAAACATGATTCAACGATTATTCGGCTGAAGGAAAAATTGGTCAAATCAGATTCAACTGTGAAAATTCTTAGTCTTCGGGACACCCCTACATTCTTTTCACCCTAAAGAGACTGTGATTGCACTTATGAAACAAAGTGACAAGAATTCTATAGCTGAAATGTCCCCAGACTCAGCCTCTTCTTGTCATCCCATGCTGCCTGACAAAAGGCTACAAAAAGCAGAACTCATTCACAGCAGCATTACTTCCCCAGACCTGTGAGGTGCCATGTTTGTATGTTGCTGACAGGTCCGCTTCCCTAATTTCCATATCGAGATACGATCCCAATGCAGGCAGAATCGAGATAACAAGAAAGCTTATTAATATCAGATTTAAATGCAAAGATAAGTCAGTGATCAGATCCAGATAAAGCCAGATACAGACTGCATGTTAATATCAGGTGTAAATAACAAATTTGATTATAATCAAATGATTACGCTGGCAGACACATGTTCAGTATATCTAATGAGGAAGATGGGCTGTGACAGAGACAGGCAGCTATGTAAGTCTGGTCGTGATGCTAAAACAAAACCAGGAAGTTACCTGAGAGGGACACACACACACACGCACAGGGAGGACTGCAGAATGTCAGCACACTCCTGATCAAGATGTTTAGTTAGATGTCCGGGGAAAAAGGAATAGCCTAAGTGTTTTAACATCCTGCCATTATAAGTCAAACTGTACTGAACAGCGGTCTGCTACAGTAAATGTCAAGGGCAGAGGCAAAGTCAGAGGGATGAGCCTATATACTGTAAAAGAAGCCATTTGTCACTGTTCTGCATCCCATTACAGAGGCTCCAATTTGTAGCCTCAGCACAGCACCATACAGGAGGAAGAGGAGGAAAAAATATCCTCTATCACCTTTTACAGCCCAGATAATCTCTACAAAGCCGCCATGCAACACTCCTCCAGCCCTCTTTTGCATTTTGGAAGCATCCCGAGGAGGCACAGTGGAAAAAACTGTTAGGTTTTTGATTTGAATCAATGGTTTGTTCAAACGGCTAACATCATAAAGGATTAACTTTGGTCTCTGTTCTTCTTTTCACTCACCTGCAGGAAATCTTCTAACCGGAAGATATCAGATAAAACCGGCTTTTGCTTCCAGATCTTTACGAAAATCCCGCAAATGGCAAGATGAATTTCACAACTCACAAAGGGATAATATAGCCCTTTGTGAGTTGTGGAACAAGGCTTAGATTCAAGCAATGTTACTGACGCTACAATGTAGCTCTATATTTAGTCCATCTTGATCAATGCTCGATGATAGAGCCATTTTCTGGCTGCAGGCATTAGTGCAGCCATTAAACTTTCTCTGATGCAGCACTTTCTGTGTAAGTGGACAATTTTGCTGACTTTCCTATTGCAGGTCGATGATAAATTGGATTCTAAGTAAACAGTGATGAAGCACCTTAAGCAGTCAGTATTGGCATTCATAAACCCCGCTCCATATCCCCGCGATTCCTAATCATCAGTGACAAATATACTTAGGAGCACCTTTGGGGCACCTTTGACAGAGGCATTGTGTGCACCTGAGATGAAACCCTCTCCCCCTGGTTGGTTGATCAGCCAGACAACATGACCTCCCTGCACCTTCCTGCCTCCTGTTTGCCGCTTTCTGGACTATATTTCCACAGTAATCCACTCATCTGACAGTATCTTCAAGCCTTTTTATAATAATCTTTAATAAGGACGACCTTTGATGCCACAGACAGCTTCACTGGGCCGTCTGATTTCTCCTCAGCATGTCGACAGGCTAGTAATCCTCCGCTCTTATCTCGGCTCCCTCTGATATCAAGGCTTAGTTTTCTTCAGGCTGCGGCAGCTGTTAGTAATGAACTTGGCATTTTTACTCCAGCGCATTGACAGTCAGAGTTAGGGCTGATTGTCAAACCATTAAAAAGGAAATGTCTGTTTTGATGATATGATACTACGTCACTCAGAAGTTCACACAAATTGCGTTAACCTTCTTCAAAAAAGGAGGGGAAGCAGAATCACAGGCAGTTTTGCAATACTGTCATTTCACAGAGACACGGCAATTGTATTCACAAGTGTACCCACAGATATTGCAGTGTTCGAACATTCACCATGTCGCTTTTCTAAGTGGAATTTCAGGCCATTTCAGGACAATGCTTCCTGTTGGGTAATAAAACTTCACATGTTCAAGAGTAATATGTCCCTGAATTTCCCGTCAGGGCAGTTCGTGTCAGCCTGTGCCTGCGCGACGGTGCTGACCAGTTGAAACCACCTAAGCTGAGCTGATAGATGGTTGAGCTGCAGGCATCTAGGACTGCCAAGCATCAGCGCGCAGCTCACTCCGGTCTCATGCTTGCAGCCCTGGGATACGCCAAGGAGGAGAGCTATTGGAGCTCTACCAGTATTCTCAGAGATTATAATGTCATTACAAGCTTGTACCATTGAGAGTAGTACTTGGAAACACACATCCAGAAGGTGCACTTTAAATGAAAATATATGCAGCTAAAGTCAGACACAGTGCCAGTGCTGGAGGGAAGACAGACAGGTAATATATTAATATTCACATCATGGCTGTCACAGCCAGTCATAGTCATGTGAGTCTCAACATAATACCCTTGTGTCCGGCAATAGTCTTATGAATGGGCATTAGTCTTGGCTCATTTAGGACATCATAATCTGGAGGGCATTGCAAATTCTGTGCATTTGACATTATTGAAATTAAGACAGAAATGACAAGTAGCTGGTTAAAAGAAGAAAATCCTCCACAGGGCAGCATGGTGACAACTAAGCACTAAGGTGACAGCCACGTGGGGGGGAAAATAAAAAAATTGAAGTCCAGGCATTGCAATTCAGTGCCATTCCTGGTAATCAGCAGCCACAGCTGTTTGTTCCAGAGAAGACACCAAGTGGCACTAACAACAAGCCAGCACCATATGTGTGAGCCATTAGTGTTCAATGTTTTAATTACTGTACAAATCAGCAGTGTTTCTATGTTGGGATGGGACACGTGGAAATATACACTCCTGGCTCACCTGTAACAGATGGTGGAGTTCCATCTAAATTGAGCTGTTTATGTCTTTCTGGTCAAGGGGAATGGACTTAACAGGTCCTGCACGGTGGTATAACCTTAAGCCACCGAAAATAATTGAACTGAAACAATCCCCAAAATAATCTGCGCCCGGCTCTCTGTCTAGTGGTAGAAACATTGCATGGTGTCTTGTCTTTTGCTCCCTTCCTGCCAATTGAAGCAATGCCAACCTGTAATTCTCTTCTCTCCTCCAGATCCCCACACTGACATCAAGTGAAACAAGTCCATCCCTCCTGCCTCCGGAGGCAAGCTGCCAAATAGTTCCATTAGCATGCCTCTAGAGGAACTAGGCCAGGCAATAACGCTGCTCATTCTCTGCAAGTCAGATGGGGAAGTGCTACTGCAACAAGGCACCGCGGAGAGTCACTTTAGCAGTGCGATTCAATTGCAATAGGTGTGAACAAATGATACACGGCTACATACAGATGAGACTATTGTAAAAGTTCCACTTTTAATACAATCTCACTGAAATACCTCTGCCCTTTTGACTCTACCCCAGAGAGGAACTCAGAGAGAGAAATCTTTTCAGCTTTTCAAATTGTCGGGTAACTAGTCAGCTGAGAGATAGTGGAGTTTTGTGTTTCAACATACTGATTTGGCCCAAGAATGATTTGACAGCAGCATTAAAGAAGGCTGGGGCAGGATAAATGTGTGCAGGGGGACTCAAATCTCTTCCACTGCAGCCTGATGTTTGGGAAATAATACAAGTTTGGAAAGAACACCCACACACACTTATTTAATACTTGTAATATTCAAAATAATATTGCATTGAACTAGCACTGAATCACCATGATGCTGCGCTAACAACAACAGTCACTACCAGGTAGACAACTGGCAGTTGATTACAATTCCAGAGATACGTAAAATCAGCAAACTTAGTGATTTCTGTTGTTTCCAGCTGTAACAGTAAGATTTAAAGATAAATCCTCCTGAGCTCCTGTGTCCTCATATGAAGACATCACATTTTGGGTTTACAGCAACTTGTCCTCATTTGTGGACACTTTTTTGTGCCATCTAGTGGGAGTAAGAGCTAAACTATGCAAAAACAAGATGACTGCCATCTCAGGCAGTCTGCAGCTAAACCTGATCACATTTTATGGTTGAAACTTGTTTATTTATGATCAATACCATTTGCAGTTTGATATGCAAACACATTTGACCAATTTTAGCAACAGTAACAAGCTAAGATACTGTCAATTAGGAAGTTCTCATTTAAAGATATTGGGACTTTGTTGTCTCATTTGAGGACCTTCAGACTTTATTGTCATCTAGTTTGAGGACATTGGGACTTTATTATCGTGTCATTGGAGGACATTGGGACTTTATTATCATCTAATTGGAGGACATTGGGACTTTATTACTGTTAACAGTGTTTAGTTTTTTATACATATCAGGTCCTACTAATCTCAAATAGCTAGGAGAAATTGAAAATGCATACCAAATAAAAGTTCATGTCTCAGGAGGATATAGTTCATCATGGTGGTCCAACCTATCTCACATTTCTGCTGTGTACAATGCTGTACAATGTACTGCTGTGGACGGGATCACAGGTGCAAAAAAATAAACATTTTGATTGTTAGCTAATCTGTGACTTTTCCCCTCAGCCTGTTTTTCAATTGAGACAGTAGCTTATGCTGGACATGTTATTTAATGTTAGCAGGCTTTAGACAGATAGCACATTTCTCTGCCTGTGCTACTGCTATACTTTTTTAGCATCATCCTGTAAACAATGACAACATAAAAGAGTCTTAAGGCCCAAATGCACCGAAAGCCATAACTGATGCGCCTCATTTGACACACGTCAACTGATGCTCCTATGGCGCACTACAGGAATCAGATTTCAAATTCCAACATCAAAGAACCAGCAGTATTTTAGGAAAAGGTTGTCATTTATTTGGGTAGGCACAAGTTTGTGCTTCCCTTTAAGTTTTTATACATTTCTATTTGAGTCGCCTGTAATGTTACATAAGGCAGAAAGGCAACTGTTGGGTGCGTGCTGCTGCTTTCAGCAGTAAAGCCAGAGGGGACCAGCCATCACATCTTATTTTATTTTTTTATTTCCAGGTGGGTGAAAGTCACTTAAAGCATAGCTAATCATAACTCCACACCATGTAAATTAATTCCTGTTGTTAGGTTTATGTAGCAAGTTAAGTTTAATGCACAGTAGATCTCAGTAAGCGTGATGCCTAACCTCTCCTGTCTCCCCTTTCTGCCTCAATGACTTTGGTCAATGCCGCCTCATTTGATGCTCCAAAATGAAATCAAGGTGGGAGGAGGGGTGTCAAATCAGTTTGATGCACCTTATAATGCTTTTGGTGTGTGTTCTGCCATCTAAAACATCAGGTGTACTTCAAAACATGTACATTAGACACCTTTAAAGTCACTTAATTCACTCAGTTATGCGGTTACAAAGCAATCCCAAGCTTATGTTTCCTAATGTTGTCATAGTCACATTATCCATTATAAGCGGTGGTGGGCAGAGTAAACAAAAACAGTACTCAAGTATTGTTACTTTATAATTATACTACTATATTTATGCAACCTAAAGGTGCTTATAAAAAACTACTTGAGTAAGAGAAAAAAATGAAAGAAAGGATGAAATGAAAAGTACATCTTATAAAAAAAAAACAAAAAAAAAACTTAAAGCTGTGAATAACTTCATTAGATACTCAGTTCCTCAACTGGTAGGCTCCAGTAATAACAAATCAGTAAAGTGCATGTTAATAATTAAACTATTATTAAATAATCACGCTGTTGAGCAATGAATCCAAGTGTTGCTGAGTCCTAAAAGGAGAGGCTTAGTACAGTCTACATGTACAGGCTATATTGCCTGCTGTTGGAAAATCACTTTCATGCGTGTGTGCTCATTAAATATAAAATTCATTTATAAATGTATCAGTAAATGTGGCAAGAGGCAGCCCAATGTAATGGAGTAGATGTACATATATTTAATCATATATACTGAAATAAGGGTAAAAAGTATTTTGCAAAACAACTACTCACAAATTGAGGATAGTTAGTTCAGGCAGGACACAATGTCAAGCTCAGCTCAGATCCCAGCTCCATCAGTTGATCTCAAACAGCCCAATCAACTGATGGAGCAGCTGACTGATCACATGATTCCTTTCTGTGAAACCAACTGGCAAATCTCATTTGGGGCGCTCTATTTAAACTGCTCTCCATGTAGGCACGTGGAAGGGCAGAGAGGTGTGCTCTCTCCGCCTAAGGCTTTTCACATATGGGCAAAAAAGGCTTTCTGCGTACAGTAGGCCCGAGGAAAGGCAGAGGCCCCAGCACTGAGCCATACCAACAAATATAATACTGCAAATGCAAATAAAGTTTTCTTTGACTGAAGTATGATTTATAAATTCTTAAAAAAACAAAATGACTCAAGTACATGGAAGAGTAAATGTAACGTGTTACCACCAACCACTGACCATAAACTACTGTACAAAATGTCTTTAGCAGCACAATCAGTGTATTGAAGTGAACTGGGTGTTTTTTTTAATACTTATAAATTCAACTATCCATTTTTACATGCCGTATTGTGTTATTTCTTGTTTCAAAATTACATATTTTCACTTTAGTATGCTTTTCTTGAGAGGATCAGTTAATTAATGCTGCAGTCAGGGCTGCTGCCTTACATGCATGCATGAGTGCACTTAGAAATTCACTGTCATAACAAGATGTTTACTGTATCCAACACATTAGTCTCGCCACCAGACAATCAGAGATCTTCGCCTTCAGATAGTCTGGGGACACTCCTTTCTAAAGTGTGTTTA
Source organism: Epinephelus awoara (assembly GCA_035609425.1). Lineage (NCBI taxonomy): Eukaryota > Metazoa > Chordata > Actinopteri > Perciformes > Serranidae > Epinephelus > Epinephelus awoara. The sequence goes on along the minus strand of CM069314.1, from coordinate 22,586,182 downwards.
ACACACCGGCGAAAACGGCCAGCAACAAAGCAACGCCAGGGTTTGGCTTTAGACTCTAATGGGACATGAACACTGCTCTCCCGGGTGAACCACCCGCCCAACTTTCGCTGCCTTAAATTTTGTTTTTGTTCAGCTGCATTGCCCCTTGACCCCATCGAGTGCCATTAAACTAACGTCGACCGGCCACGTATTATGCTGACGTTAAAGGACGGCTTTTTTCATTAGTGTTTGACACTTTGCAGTGACACCGGGTTGTTGTATTATGTGATTACACTAAACCAATGAATGCTCTGTTTTTACCACATTTTTATATATTCTAATAATGTCCAACAATGTCATAACAATGTATTACCTATGTATTCATGGCATGTGCGAAAGTGAGGCTCAGTCTTTTAATAAATCATTGTACTGAGAGACCAACCAGATAATGTGAACTGCAATATTTAGTCCATATTGAAGTGATGAGGTGAGACAGCAGTAATAATGTCAACCAAAAAGCTGGGACCTGACAAACAGCAGCAGGGAGAGCATCTCCACCTGCAGTAAATTCACTGTTTTTACTGCTTCACCACACTGCATTAAGATTGACATAATTGTGACATAAAATATATATATAATTACAGGTTTCTGCTTTAAGTTAGTGTCACAAAAATGTCACATATCCTCCCCCACCTGCTCCCACTTGTCATAAATATTCAGGAATTTCCACACTGTCTCTGCTCAGAAACTTTGCACTTAGGCATTACTACTTGGCTTAGGTGTTCAAGGATAATTCTAGTGATTTTCCACTTTTTTTCCCTCCATCTTTGTCATGATGAATGCGTGTGCTGCTGGGCCGTAGCACACTCCAACTGTCGAACTCAAAGAGAGAGTGAAGCACATGCTTTCAACACGCAGTAAAAACACCCACGCTGCATGCCAATTTCTTCACGAGGGAATTCGTGAGCATTGATGAGAAGTCAGGAGAAGTGAACAACACTGAAACAACCCAGTGACTCGGTCTCCTGTACATGCAGCAGCGTCTTCATGGCTGCTGTGATATTCTCTCTCATGCTGACAAACCAAATCAGCAGCATCCACACTGCAGTCTCTTCAAATGTCTGTGGTGAAACAATTATTACAGCATTTCAAATATAATAGCTTATTTTATGCTTTTTGTAACAATACTCAAAAACTTTTCTGTTTGATATCCTGGTTCACCTGGTTCAGGGCATGGAGCTGCGTTTTCAGATTTAAGCAAATCAAACCTTCACCGTTCAGATATGCTTAAACACTCATATTTAAAAAAAAAAAAAATAACTGCAAAACTTTCATCTGAAGATAATTATTCAGGAGGATTTGAATGATGAAAAATCTGTTTTCAGGCATGAATACCCAAATTTCGCTACTTCCAGCTTCTCAAATATTTGTTTAATGTCACAGTAAATAGCCCTACTTAAATGGGCATATAATATTGTCTCATATTGATCCCTGAATCACATTGAATCAAAATCACATTGTGCCAGACTCTGTATAATCAGAAGATTTTGTCCAAATAAACCATGTAAAACGGTTATGTTAAACAGTTGTCTAATAATTTCTTCTTTAGATTTTTAGGTTTCTTGCACTGTCCATTTAGTTGTAAATTCAGCCATTGGTTTTACATTTTTCTTTGGTGTTTTATATATGACTTATTATGATTTATTACTCTTTTTTCCCCTTATGTGTGCCTGGTTAGTCATTTATTATGTATTTTATTGTTTTGTTTTTATGTGTAAAGAACTTTGTAACGCTGGTTTTGATAAGTGCTTTAAAAATGCATTTTACTAGTATCATTTTTCAGCTGTTTTTTAAAACTGTTCAGAAAGTCCACATTATTCATTTTGTTTGAGATTTTATTCCACTCGTCCCTGCCGTGTCAAGAAATGAGCGTCTCTCTACTTTGCCTTTTAGATTGGGTTGTTTCAGGTTAGATAGCAGAGAATATTCAGGCCATGAGAGTCCCTGAAAGGCACTGACAATACCTGATGAAATAACCATTGTAACCAAAGTGAATTCAGGTCCACAGCTGGTCATGCAGTATGAAGGACAAAACTACTAACTTTTCAAAGCCACGTTTAAAGCCTGCGAGGGGGCGTGTTTGATAGATTTGGGGCGGAGGCTCACTTTAATCAAGGGCACAAACAGTGTCTCCTTCACACTGAGTGAATACCTGTTCTATCAAATATGTTAATCAGACAGATAGAGAGACAATGAGACAGTCAGATAAATAGACACATAGATAGATATGGAACTGTTTTGACAGTGAAAAGTGATTTCGTCTCTTCCCTAAGGCAAGCCTCAGAGGACAGAATTACACATTAGCTGCTCTCTCATCTCCACACCTGCATTTCCACCAGTGGCAAGCTGTGTCTGCTGGTGCATGCCTTAAAGCCATTTTTTTGCATACATTTTAAATGAGAAAGTACTTTTTGTATGGGGGGGGGGGGGTGATCGCAGTGGGTGAAGGTAGATGCAGAGGTGGTGGGAGAGTCCTTCTGTAGCCTGCTGAGAATCTCATCAAATACAACAGGAAAACACATTAGGCTGTATGCATCACCGCTGTTATGACGATAAGTGGTAACACGGACATGCAGCATGGGTACAAATCAAAAACCACTCACTTGTCATGCACTGCAAGCTGCGTGTCAACTGAAGAAAAATAAAGTTGCTGTTTTCTTTGACACTCCCAATCTTAAGCACTATGACAACATTTTTGCACTAATATGTTGTGTGTGGCTCTTGATTTGCAAGGACAAACTGTATTGTATGAGATTGCTTTAAAGTGGGCGCACGTCTATCAGTGCTGCACGAATCCCACCATTTGACTGCAGAAGAACAGGTAGAAGAGAGATGTCTAATATTAGCCCGGGAAGACTCTCCAACTCCCTGATGACAGAAGGACAGATGAACCTCTCTTCAGTCCTTGACACCTTATTTAAATGTCGAAGAGGAACATCTCTGAACATTAGTTTTACGCTATTTCTTTACTACGCTCTGTTGCCACATCAGTCTGTCACTCAGCATTCACAGTGTGAGACAAAAGAGTCTGTTTCAATCCCCAGTTCACTGCAATGCCAGTGTACGGCTTTGTGAGTTCATAAAGATGTGACTCTGACATCAAAACTGATTTCCTTATTTCTGTCTTTTGAACAGGTATTAAAATCATAACTGGAAAGAACAAAAACAAGTCAAGTGCCGACTCTGTATGATCTGTCTCCAGTTTGCCATCAATCAAACAAACCATGAAGACAGGCTGAGAAGACTCTTCAGCTGTGCCCCAATTACATACTAATCTAACTTGGTATATGTAGTATGGATATGAGTGAGTATGTGGTGCGTTCATGTGGAAAAAGATGCCAGCAACACAATAAAATCATTTGGTCTGTGAGAGTACCACAATGCAGCACACACCACGACTACACACAGCAAGCAAAACACTGAAAAAAAATCAAACTACTAAATCATTAAATGCTACCTATTTGAGAAGTTCTTTCAAATTAAACAAGTGTTGGAGAGAGCACTTTGGTATTGTGTTGCATTGTGCAAACACAATATAGTGTGTAGCATTAATAACAAAACATACTGAAAAGGGTCGAACAAAAGAACTGCACATATTCTCTCCTCTTACTGGCTACCATTGACAGTTCAGCCACGTTACACCAGTATAACCCTGAGCTCAACATACTCCAGTCACTCTGGACTGCGGGTAATAGGCTTCTCTTCTTTAATCAAGGCCATGACAGGAAAACACGTCCACATTCACTCTATCTAGATTAACACCAGACTCCCCTGCCACACACAAAACTGTCCCGTCCAGCAGTTAGGATCTAAAATGACCTTGTGGCAAGTATTAAACTAAAGCACTATTATAGTGCTGGGCATGGAAAGAGAACTGGAATATATTTCTTAAGTACAAATACTGATACTTTAAATACATGTTACTCATGTACAGACTAGTGTTTTGGAGGTGAAACTACAGAGTGAGACAGACACACCACTGCAGAAGTATAAATGCTCACAACAGCATAGGCCACGTGTGTTGGCTCTGCCTAAAGCTAACTCACAAGTATAAATCCCGCTTTAGCTTACATCACAGTAAGTTTGTTGTTGTAACATTGCTCACCTGTCTGAGCAGCTGAGTCATCTTGAAGTCCTCCATCATCTGCTCCAGGTTCAACAACTTCTCTGCTTGTTCATTTTCACAGCAAAATATAACCAGTCCAATCTTCTGCGGTCCAGTAGAACCAGTCCACTCAGTCCCACCGGGCTCCTTATAAACAGAAGAAAGTCCACACACATCTTAATAAAGCTACATGTTCCTCATTGAATACAGAAGTCACCGCTGGTGGATCTACCATGAACATGTTAGCTAAACCTGTGTGCACCTCTCTATGATGCAAAAACATGGGTGCATTTGATTTGGGGCGCTGGTGTGTTCTCTGGGTGGTGCATTAAATGAGAGATTAATCGGTTAGATGCAACCTTATGCAATAATGCTCACTTAAGCCTCGCATACAACAAGCTATTTGAGATAAAGAGTAGTGCAAAGCACTTGCCTGATATTTGGCAGAACTGCCAACTGGTTACACTCAGTTTCCATCTTCAATCAACTTGAACTCGATGGAGTGGGTGGAATCAAAGGTCTGGAACCAGACAAATAAAAAGTAAATGTAATTTACCATTAAAAAGTGCTGTACAGCAAGTGATAATAAAATAATAATGATAACTTTGTCAGCCTGAAAAAAAAAATTCTGGAAATATTCCAACAAAAATATGAGATTAATGACAGTCTTTTTTTCTTTTACAGTTTTTAGTTCACAATATAAGTTGAGAGATACTATGTCTTATGTATTTCTCTATAACAGTAAATACAGCAATTAAGTCAAAATGTTTCACCAAGTGGTGCAGGAGATCATTCCTGCTGGTGGCCATGAAACTGTTGAACTGTTACTGTTCAACAATGATGTTTATCGTATTGTATCATATAGTATTGTTTCAAATCGTATCGTAGCATATTGTATCGCATCTTATTGTATCGTATCGTATCGCATCGCATCATATCAGTCTCCTCCACAGTGTGGACGTCAGTTGACTGGGAGGCTGCTGAGGTCATACAAGACTCACTAACTGGACCTACAACTGCATTTTCTGTAACCTCTGACACAATGCAATACATCTTTTTCACTTAATTTAGCACACTTGTTTGCATGTCCGTCTTTAAAAGGACATACTTCTTTTACTTTTCCGTTGTGTTTGACATTCCTTTTTGTACTATTCTTTGCACTGTGTGGATGAACCGTGGTTGAACTGTGGTTCGTTTGTATATTTCAGCTGTGCCATGCAAATTTGGCCCTGGGATACATAAAGTATCTTATCGACCTATCTATATATATATTTATCTTCATGATTTTCCAAAAGAGCTCCACGCACTTTAAACCAGTGAGAAGATCACAGACAGAAATATCTCCTGCTGTGAAACAGCCAAATTCTGGCAGAACATGTTGTAAGCACTCACAGTTAGATGATGGAGGAAAAAGGGTTTTCATGGCCATTTAGGTAAAACAAGAACTAATAGCCACAGTAACCAAGGTCACACCAGAAACATTAGCAACCACATAAGACCAGAAAATTAAAAATTGCTTCGCTGGCTACATAAAAACACATTCATTAAATGCTGATTCAGGAGTGAGCTGCTGTGTAGTGCCTCCATAAGCACATCTGCACCACAACAGATTCTGACAAAAATAAACAGCCCACAGTGAATCTAAGTTCTGTGCTGCAATTTCTGCATTCAATCACAACAAAGTAATTAAGTTACAGGGCGCCTAATAAAATTATTGGAAAAACATTTCATACAGTCTGAAATAGGGTTATCTCAGACAGCAGGGGGAAAGTAATTGTCACATTCTACAAGGTGAACATAAAGTGACTGGAAAGTCATCCACATTATTGCCCCATTTTCTCTCTGCGAAAGGTTACATTGGGGCATGGATCCACTTGAATGTCCTGCATTTCCCTTCAGCCCATGTCAGGAAAGTTGAGACTCACCGAGAAGTGACTGAATTACCACTCGACTTGTGAATAATGCAAGCAGGATGTCAGTAACATAGGGTAGAGAGGGGTTTCTGCTGAGAACAGCAGGTGCCTTTCATCATCGTGACACAAGGAACAAGTGAGACACAGCGGGGTGTTTGCTCAGCACAAAGATAAATAAAGCACATAAGCATGCATGCATGTAGATGGTGTGTGCGCATGTGTCTGTGTGTATGGTTCTGGATGTGTGTGTTTGAGAGCGAGAGGAAGAGGGGGATAGAATCACATCCTTGGGGAAATTACCTCCAGAATGTGGTATTGAGTGCACTTTACTGATGGAAACAGAAGCCTTTTGAGTGCGCTGCCCAGCAGTGGAATTGAAGGGCAAATTGTTTTGGTGGTGTGCAAATGAGTACGAAATCACGCCAGTAAAGTAAAGAAACTTGTAAACCAAGACTATTGTGTTTTCACGCCCATGAGTAAGCAGAAGCCATGCCACTGACAATCAGTGTGTGGATTTATTCCAGTTTTTTATCCAACATTCAGCAATGAAAGAAACATTGAGATCTTTTACCTAAGTAAAAATAGCAATATCACAGTGTAATAGTACTCTGTAACAAATAAAAGCACAGCATTTAACCTATATATACTGAACAAAAATATAAACGCAACACTTTTGTTTTTGCTCCCATTTTTAATGAGCTGAACTCAAAGATCCAAAACATTTTCTATGTACACAAAAGACCATTTCCTCACAAATATTGTTCAGAAATCTGTCTAAATCTGTGTTAGTGAGCCCTTCTCCTTTGCCGAGATAATCCATCCCACCTCACAGGTGTTAGGGGTAGGGTTAGGGTTAGGGTTAGATGGGATTGAGGGAGCGTGCAATTGGCACGCTGACTGCAGGAATGTCCACCAGAGCTGTTGCCCGTGAACTGAATGTTCATTTCTCTACCATAAGCCGTCTCCAAAGGCGTTTCAGACAATTTGGCAGTACATGCAACCGGCCTCACAACCGCAGACCATGTGTAACCACACCAGCCCAGGACCTCCACATCCAGCATGTTCACCTCCAAGATCGTCTGAGACCAGCCACCCGGACAGCTGCTGCAACAATCGGTTTGCATCACCAAAGAATTTCTGCACAAACTGTCAGAAACTGTCTCAGGGAAGCTCATCTGCATGCTCGTCGTCCTCATCCGGGTCTCGACCCGGATGGCAGACAGCGTGTGTGGCATCGTGTGGGTTAGCTGTTTGCTGATGTCAACGTTGTGGATCGAGTGACCCATGGTGGCGGTGGGGTTATGGTATGGGCAGGCGTATGTTATGGACAACGAACACAGGTGCATTTTATTGATGACATTTTGAATGCACAGAGATACCGTGACGAGAAGCTGTGATGCACTCCGTGAGGCAAATGGTGGTTACACCAGATACTGACTGGTTTTCTGACCCCCCCAGACCCCCCCAATAAAGCAAAACTGCACATTTCAGAGTGGCCATTTATTGTGGCCAGCCTAAGGCACACCTGTGCAATAATCATGCTGTCTAATCAGCATCTTGATATGCCACACCTGTGAGGTGGGATGGATTATCTCGGCAAAGGAGAAGTGCTCACTAACAAAGATTCACAATATTTGTGGGAAATGGTCTTTTGTGTATATAGAAAATGTTTTAGATCTTTGAGTTCAGCTCATGAAAAATGGGAGCAAAAACAAAAGTGCTGCGTTTATATTTTTGTTCAGTGTATTTTAATATATTTGTCAGTTAAGGTTTGTATTATTAATCAAAATCTTAACCCAGTCACCAGAATAAATGTTGGCATTGTATGTTGCTGCAAAACTACAGATATGTTACAATTTGTACCTTTCATATGTTACTGTACATTTCAGTTTTCAGTTATATGTTGTGACCATGCTGTGCTTAATGTGTGGTTAGGTTAAAGCACAAAACACACTCAATAGTGGTTAAGAAAATATCACATTTAGGCCTAAAACATTCGGTTTGGTTGCTGCAAACACAGAAATGTCCTGACCTGTCGTCAAAAACAAGGGCATAGGTTTTGTTTCAACATTGAATGGGGACACATGCAATGGGGGTTCTGGGGGTCCTTCACCAAAACATTTTAAATACCAATAATTTCCTGCATTCTCATGATATTTAAAGGAGCAATATGTGCCTTTTGCCATCAATTTATGGTGTAAATGTAATTAATTTACTCCAAAAAAGGTCAGCATTCATGTAATACAGTGAACACGCTAACTATGCTAACAACAGATTGGAAATGTGCAACATTTTTTGTTGACAAAAGACATCAAACAAAGCCAGAGATGGTGTCATATGTAAGCTGTGTATTCACCACCTCCAAGCAGAAGAGAGATGATAATGTTATCTCGGAGCCTTAGAGTGGAAAGCTTCTCCTCATCCGTGCCGGTACGTCACATCCGCAGCTGCCTCTACCAAAGAGTAGCTTGATAGTCAGAAGTGCTCACTCCACAGCAAAATCTGAGGACCATACTTAAAAAGGTTTCTTGACTTGAAGCAATCTCAGTCGACTGAAGGGTCTCTGCTTTGGTTATTTGTTGGTTTCAAACAGTAGTCTTCTGCTGGCTGCTGTCTTACCTAGGTATCATTTGCCATTACCTTCTAATGAGAAACTCAGCTCACTCACATGCAATCTGAAATACTTCACTGTAGAAAAATTGATATGCTACGTATGAAGTGCAGCACATCAAATGAGGCATACTGCCTCAAGCGAGGGAGTTCAAGTATCCTGGGGTCTTGTTCACAAGCGTGCGATAGATCGGCGGTTTGGTGTGGCTTCTGCAGTGATGTGGCTGGTGAAGAGGGAGCTGAGCCTGAGGGCAAAGTTTTCGATTTACTGGTCCATCTACGTGCCAACCCTCATCTAAGGTCATGAGCTCTGGGTAGTGACCAAAAGAATGAGATTGTGGTGGATACAAGAAGCTGAAATGAGTTTCCTCCATGGGGTGGCTTGGCTCAGCCTTAGAGACAGGATGAGGAGCTCAGACCACTGCGTCTTCCGTCGAAAGGGGTCAGCTGAGGTGGTTAGGGTATCTGATCAGGATGCCTCCTGGGCGCTTCCCATTGGAGGTGTTCCGGGCACTTCCCACTAGTAGGAGGCCCCGAGGTAGACCCAGAACACACTGGAGGTATTAGATATCTCATCTGACCTGGGAACGTCTTGGGGTTCCCCAGGAGGAGCTGGAAAGCATTGCTGGGAAGAGGGATGCTGGGGTGCTTTGCTTGGCCTGCTACCCCCCTCCAGGCCCCAATTAAGCCGATGATAATAGATGAATGGATGGATGTAGTACCAATGTAGTACCATTAAATGTACTTGGTTACATTCCACCCTGGCCATCAAACCTTATAATCATCTCAAAAAACAAAATCATCCTGGGTCCTTCCATGACATTTTTTCCAGTGCATTACTAATGGAGCAGTGCAGTGATGTTAAATAACTGTTAGCTCACATCACATGTACAGTTTATGTGTGTATTCTGTCTCATCTCTGGCTATCGGAGGCCACAGCACATCCAGCACTAATGAAGTGAGCTGTTGTAGGGGCAGAAAAGTGAAACACATGAAACTGAAGAGCGCTGGCATTCCCCTTTAAGGATCCAGTTTAACTTTTAATCACCCTTGAAATTCCCTTTGATATGTGTTACCGAGAGGAGAAGGAGAGAGGAGATGAGACAACGCAGGCTTTCAACAGCCCGTACTGTATGATGATGCCTGCTGTAGATAGCTCTTCTTTCTAATTACCTAAACTTCAGCTGCGATTTCCTTTGAAGACGGCTGCCTCACAGGCATGATCAGACTGTGACCGTAGGCTAAATCACTCTAACATTCACTTCATGTGCTCAGGACTGTGAGGTGAAAAAAGCTGCAGGAGATTTCAGCAATGATTTGTCATTTCTATGGTAATTTAAAGCTTTTGGGATTTTTGGAAGTTTTTGGGATTGAGCTCTTTGAAGCTGGATTTGAGAAGGGTCACATCATCCTATTGGCAGCACAATACACTTAATCAAAAAGTGCTTTAGCAAAACTGGATCCAGTTCAGATGATATTTTGTTTTGGAGTTTGTTCCCTCTCAAGTCCATCTTTATAGATCCACTTATGCAGCCATAGATTTAGCAGGGTATTTTTCAGTTTCCAAAGGAAGATGTCTGCATAATAGTGAGGCAGAGAGTACAAGTGTGGACCGTCTGGAGTGTGTCAGTCGAGAATCAAGAGAGACCAGAGTTCACAACCATGATTCTTCTCTTACCTTAAAGATTTACTATGCAGGATTTTCCGAGGTAATCCCTCTCAATCATCACTTTTGACCCATTAGAAGTGTGCGGTGCAGTGTTTTTCTGCAGAGACCTTGCCCTCTGCTACTATTTTCTTATTTATCTATATATTTCTCTTATTCTCTGTGTTCTGGACATTTATGGGCTTGTATCCATAGGCTGTATAAATGATGGACTTAGCTACCATAAAGTCACCCATTGGTTTGTGGCCTCTGTTACTCAGTATTTGGCATTTTGTTTTTCTGGAGCCAGAAGTGACCATTTTTTGGCATGAGGCTGGCATTATGGAGGAGCGAGGGGTGGATCTGACTGACTTATAAACGAAATTTTGAACGATGTTCGAGCACTGCTTGGATGAAGCTGCCCGTATTTTGTGATGGCACCGCATTGCATCATGCTGGAAAAGGGGCAAAAATTTGAGCGTCTACCTGGATGCCATATTTCTGTCCCTGCCAATCGAAGCAGATTGGAGCTGGAGCTGATAAATAGATGTGACAGTTGTAGAGACATTTGATCCCGGTGTGAATGCCAATTCTAACCTTTCCCATTAAATACAAAAGCCAGACATTATTTGCTGATATTGAGTTGTTTGTCCAGTGGGAAATGGGTTTTAGTATCCAACTGTCTGGTAAAACAAATCCCCCTCTCTGAGGTAGTTGGATATAAGGAGTGTTACACAGTAAAACTCAAGCTTCATGTTAATGTTTTGTATCGAACATTGGGCCTCATGCAAGAAACAACGTACAAAATGTTCACTTACTTTTGTTCGTATTGGTGATTTGTTCTTATTTTGTTAGTACCCACTGATTTTCGAGTGGTTGAGAGAACTCTTACCAAGATAAGAGCAAAACGTCTTGTTTTCACAGTCCACAAATTGTTGCCCAGTATATTTGTGGTACATTTGAAAAAAATGCATAAATGTTATACAATTTAATTTTAGATTATGTTTAATAGTAATTATAATTTTTGGATCATTAAATTTCAGGCTAAATAAATACTGCTGTATTTGGTCCACTGATGCCAGTTACTATAATTTCAGTTACTGTGCGTCTCTCTGCCGACTAATGGTAGAATGTAATTAAGTATATTTACTCAAGTACTCAACTTAAGTACATATTTGAGGAACTTTTTCTTGAGCACAACACTTTCTACTATGACCATTAAACTTCAGAGGGTAATACTGTTCTTTTTACTCTACTATAATTATTTGTTAGTTACTAGTTACTAATTAACTGTAAACTATTTTCAAAACCGTTTGTCATTTTTCATGAAAAAAAAAAAAAAAAACATCTCATGGTTCCAGCTTCTCATACAGTATATGTATGAGGACTTGATGATTTTATATAGTTTAATTATTTTATTTTACTACAAAATTAACCTGATGGCACTTGCATACTTTTACTTTCGTAACATTCTCAATGCAGGGCTTTTATTCTTAACAAAATATTTTGACAGTGTAGTATTATTACTTTTACTTAAGTAAAGGATCTGAATACTTCCTCCAGCACTGCTGTTGACACAGCAAATGTTTTGTTTTTGCTGGATTTTTTATTTTCCTGTAACACCAGCACTGGCACTGGAAAATCATGTTTATTTTGTTTATTTAACAGTACTTTTAATTTCACTACTGCAGAACTTCTTCTTACAGACTTTTTTTGTGTCATCTCTCCAATCTTGGGCATGTGACAGAGTCTTTGCACACCACCTGCCCTTATTCACTGTTTACGGTGTGTTACCTATGCTAATAGGTGGCTCATCATCAAGTGGGATACATCATTCTGTGCACCTGCTTAAGAGCAAAATTGGATGGTTAGGAATGTCTTGTGCATCCGGAGTTGACCTTGCTTATATTGTCTTTAACCAAAAGATAATGAGAATAATCAAGAGAATACAGAAGAGAAATTCAAGAGAATGGGTGCGATTACATGAAGGCTTCTCATTCAGAATGAAATAAATCTGAATGAAATCATTCGGAATTAGAGTCTTTCCAGGTAGTTTACATGGGAAATATTCATTCCGAATCAGGGTTTACATGGGAGATCAGTTTAATCGTTTAATCGCCTGTATTTGGGTCCGTACAAGGTTTGGGGCAGGGAAGGTTTCTGATTGGATAGGGGGTGGGGCGGATGTTACGTGTTTATGTTTACCGGAAGAAAACACTGTAGTCCTCGTTCCGGATAACAAGATGCTTGACAACTCCGTTCTTAGTGCCTTTTTCGGGCTTGTTTTGCTTAAATTCTTGAAGCACCAGTACGACATGCTTCGTCTGTTGAGGAGAAGGGAGGTCGAAGGTCGAAGAAGGAAGATAGATGACTGTGCTTTGGCGAATGGAAACCAGTGAGTGCAGCGAGTCCGACTGCTCTATCTCAGCCCGTTGATATGCGTGCCATATGTCATCGTGCCAGAAGGGCAAGGAAGCGAGCATGCGCAGAAAGACCAGAATGAGTGTATACAAGTGTGAGAAATTCTTTCATTCGGAATTAGAAACGGAATATTCCAGCCCCTTACATCGGATTGAGTTTTCAATCACACTGGCCATTTTCATTCGGAATTAGGTGTTTACAAAATCACTTTTAATAGAAATGAACTTTCATTCTGATTGAAAAGGGAATTCAACTGTCCATATAAACGTAATGTTGCTGCATGAGGCCATATGCTAGCAAATAAACAAACAGACCTTTCTTTATTGCAACATATAGTACGTGTTGTCAGGGTAGTGAAGAGGTTTCCATTGTACTCTTTACCTACTGTAAATTAATAAAAATTAAACTTATAAAACTTATCAATAATTACATACGTAAATAATTCTTACAAGGTACTTTTCATTGAACTGTAATGCAATTTACAGCTTCCTCTTCAAGCCAGTGTATTATAGCTACATTCCTCCAGTATCTCCTTGCATTAAACATAGAGGTCTAATTTTATACTATCAAATATTGAACAGATGCTGTTCAGTGATTTACTGAATTATGAGCCATTATTTGTCATCTTGGTGACAGCGAGGAAGTTAAGCCGGCTCCGCCTCCATCATCTCAGCGACTTCAAATCAGGTTCCTCCTCCTATCCCCGGTGGAGTTTATGCTATGTCTATATTAATCTTCAGCAAATCAAATCAATGACTGCCCTTATATTAGCTCCTTCGCCTGTTACCATGGTAACCTAAAGGCCAGTGAATATTGTAAGGGGGGAGGGGAAGAGACGGCCGCTTATAATAAAGGGAGAGAACAAGGCTCTGACACCCAGGAGGGGTATCAGGTAGAGAAGACAGAGGTTAGTGCTGCTCGTACATCACGTGTGCTGTCATCTTGAGAGTGTCACATTAGAGAAGGGGAAGGTGAGGAAATCCAGTCAGGAGTGGAAAATGTCTCTGATCTTCTACTGTACATCATCAAGAGTCTGTTTGTACTGCTACACTCTGCCCCTTCGCTGCACTCCTCTTTATTTATTTTTTAACGTTTCAATGTCAAACTTCATCTTTGTCTTTTTCCACTTACTACAAATCCAGCTGAGACTGTAACAAGAAAACACAGGCATAAACACAGTTTCCTGTTCTCTTACTCTAATACTACTTTTTCAGAACACAACTCTATGTGTGATATTTACATTTTTTTCTTCACTGCAGAGACAGTTAAAAAAAAAAAAGTATCAGCATACTGTTAACTATTTACACCTCTAACCCATGGAGTAACATAAGTCTTCATTTTAAGTCATGTTTCTGTCCACCTTCTTCTGCTATGTTCACCAGCTAGTCACCAACAGTGTCTGTCTTTCTTGTATAGTATACTAATGGTGGGTTTGCATAGCTTTTACAAAGAAAATGGCTGCCTGATGGAACTGAAAACAACTTCACAACAAGAACAGTGACAATCTAAATGGATATCTGCTTATGTCTTCAGCGTCTGTAACCATTTCAGCCCTGTCTCCTAGAAACTAGCATGTTACCAACCTGCTTTCTTAGTTATTGTGTTGTGGTGACGTAATCACTGCCTGGATTATGTTCAGAGACAACATTTCTTTTAGCTAACTAACCACTACATTCATGTACCACATAGGTGTCACAAGGAGGTGGTTAGGGAGGATGGTGGCCCGAAAAAGTGCAGGATTGTGACACCAGAACTCCAGGTTTGCATCCAGAGTCTTGTCTTAGGTTGAGGCAATAAAAGCACTTAGGTTAAAGATCAGAGTTGGGTAAGGGTTACTTAAAAAGTAATCAAATTACTTTACTGCGTTACTTTTTTTTTTTTTTTAAAGTAACAACTTACTTTACAACGTTACTCCCTGAGAAAAGTAACTCAAGTACTTTTAAAGTACTTTTGAATATGCTACATTTCCTATTGGGCAATGGACCACAGGGAGCTAAGCCTACATTTTTTGTCTCCAAAATTAAAGTTATGGACCACTTGCCCTTCACTGAGATCCAGTTCTCCCATCACAGCCGTCACTTTGACCAGTAGAAACACACAACCAATTTCTTTCAGATTAAAAGCCCTTTATAACCTCGGCTTTTTTCTTAATAGGCTTTTATTGTGAAACATTTGTCAGAACTTCCTGTGGAGGATACAGTAGCTTGAATGTTTGCCTACGGTGCTTCAAATGTAGCTCCTGCCATCTGCTGACGCTTTTAGGTGACTACAACAACATGTCGGCTGGCACATGAACACACACAGTGACTCAAATAATAGTAAAAGTAATAAATAGGAAAGAATAAATAGGCCTAAATAAAAGACATAGTGACTTTCAGAACGGGCAGAAAAGTCGTGTAGTGTGTACCAGACTCCACTTCATTTTACTGACGATCCTGTGGAATGTTTTAGACTCCACCGTAGACAACGGCAGCATTTCTCCGACCACGTAGCTAGCCACAAGCTTCATGGCTTCTTTCAGACTGACAGGTTTAACGTTATTTCCGTTATTTGAACCAAAAGACAGTCGTTGAAATTATACAACAATTATACCGAGTTCCGACCGAGTAATTTGATTGGACGAGAGGCATTCCGTGAGTGCTGATATAGAGTATAACATCACTGGGACATGTAACAGTAAAATCACTCGTGTTATAAATATAAATACAACCGTTAATTAACCAACTGTCACACTCGCTACATTGACGCAAACGGGCACTATAGCGTTACACCAAGAAGATGGATATTTTCCCCAAAATTACATTTGAATGAAATTATGAGAGGTCGTCAGGAGTAGACAAGGAAAAGGAAAGCCAGGACTCTTCTGTGCAGACCTCCAGGTGTGTTTGAATCCGTGCAACATACTTAAATAATTTATTTCATCACCTTTTGTTAACATTTCCTTACTCAGCATTGCTGTTTTAGCTGTTGTTGAACTGTTGTATAAAAGCAATATCACACTCGAGGTCGTGATGTTGTACTGTATATCATCACGGCTGTAATTGTCTTCTATGACCGAATCACAGCCGTGACGATATACAGTGCATCATCACTCCCTCTCGTGTGATATTGCTTAAATGTACTCAAGTATTTGGTTACTCGAACAACAAACTAACGCGTTAGGTTACTCATAACTGCAAAAAGTAATAAAGTTATAAAGAATAACAATGCTGTTTTTACTACAGGTGGATACAGTATGAAGGTACATTCAGTGTCAACATAATAGCAACATATCTTTGTTATGTTGTGTTATGTTTAATAGAAATTTCAGGACCCATTGGCTATCGCCTGACAATGACTAAGTTATTTCTTCACTTTTTTCAATGTATCTGAGTTCATATGCAACTATCAGTTTATGGAAATTTGCCAAAATAACCAGCACATAGGAGAAAAAGTCAGCTACACCAGTCTCCCCAAATACTGGCCGTTAGAGGTGGTTGGATCGATACTAAAATATCGACACTCGTCACTACATTGTCATTTTGAAGATCACTGCTAGCATCAATAGAATCGATACCAAAAACGAGATGATTTTCTCTCCTCTACGTTGTACCTATTTGTATTTCAAGAATAAATCTGTCTGTGCAAACAACGTTCCGTTTTCATGAACACGTCTAGTGCTTGTGCTCTTAACTTCTCCACTGCTTTTGTGTTGTCTACACTCAAACAACTTACTCCAGACCCAGCAGCGTCTTCTTAGTTTTACTTTCACCCTAAGTCGGCAGTAGGAGGACGGTGAGCTCGTATCCCAGCCCTCAGCCATTCACAGCCGGGGGCTGTCAGCGGACGTCCGAACCTGACTAGTTTAATCCGACACATAATAGCAGGGACGGCTTGATGAAAGAGGAAAAACATGAGAAAGGGAACTTGGAGCTGCAGCTAAATAGAAGGGAGAAGAAGGGGAATGCCTCAGCATCCTGACCTCAGAGACAGAGTTCACTGAGTCTTTTCAGTGAGGCTCAGACAAACACTATCCAGGTATGAAGTGGTGAAATTATTATGTATTTTGAAATTGTAATGGTCATCACTAGCTGGGGCGGCACCGTGGTGCAGTGGTTAGCAATGTTGGATTTGAACCCAGGGTGGTGGAACCCTGCTGTGTGGAGTTTGCATGTTCTCCCTGTATCAGCGTGGGTTTTCTCCGGGTACTCCGGCTTCCTCCCACAGTCCAAAGACATGCAGGTTAATGGGTGACTCTAAACTGTCCGTGGGTGTGAATGTGAGTGTGAATGGTTGTCTGTCTCTATGTGTCAGCCCTGTGATAGTCTGGTGACCTGCCCAGGGTGTACCCTGCCTCTCGCCCAACAGGAAAAGCAGTTATGGAAAATGAATGAATCATTAACTGTCACTTTAGCAGACTGATTAGTCACCTCATAATTATGACACAATGCTTTCCCCTACATGAAAAAAACTGCAACTTTTGATAACAAAAAGTATCATATCGTATTGCACTGTATCGTATCGTATTGCATCAATATTGGTATCGCCGATTCTGGCCTTGCAGTACTTGGTATCAGATTGAAACCAAATTTTGTGGTATCGTCCACCCCTATTGACTGTTGCCCCCTGGAGGCTTCTAGTTGTCCTATAAAGGACCGATGGGTTCTGAGACTGGAGTAAATCAAAACTGTAAAGTTGTGGACCATAAAACCAAGAAAAGTGAGCTCAGAGAAATAAAACACTTGGTACCGCTGATGGAAACTGTAGAATTATGATCATTTTCTGTGTGTTTGTCACTACACCACACTACACTACACTACAGACTGCCATCTGACTCAGTGTTAATATAAAAATATTATCAGTGTAGTTACAAGGTTGGGCGATACAATACATAGACAAAAAGAAAAGGCATAAAAATGACGATAATAAAACATTCCATAGGAGAAAAAGTGCTGTTAAAGATTGTGGATGAAAGAAAGTTTTTCTTTTATGAGTTGAAAAAGAAGTGCACACCCTGAAATCTACAGGGAGGCTGTTTCAGAGTCTGGGGCCATATGAAGTAAATGCAGCATCACTGAAATCTTTAGCCCTGCAGCAAGGAAGAGTGAGGGTTGAGGTGAACACAGTGATCTGTGAGGGACATAAACTGGGAGGAGGTCATTGATGTAATCGGACTGTGGAGTGATTTAAAAGCAATTAAAAGCGCCTTTAAATCAAGTCTGCCAATCAAGAGATTTGTAGGGTTGTAGTTTAAAGGTACTAGATCTGATTGACTCCAACTGTGCCTCCAGTGTGTGTGTGTGTGTGTGTGTGTGTGTGTGTGTGTGTGTGTGTGTGTGTGTGTTTTCCAATTAGAAAATAAAACATAAAACATTATAGTGAATTATTTATCTTTCTGTTGGCAAAAATCAGAAAATGCCTGCGGCCTTCTTAGAGCCAGTGGCTCCCACAAAAGCATACATATTAAATTAATTTTCATCATATCAAACTGAAATAATTGTACTTAATGAGCAGCCTTTACAAATACACACACACACACACGCACACACACACACACACACACAGTTTTGTTAGAGTAAAAGTTATTCTGATCGTGAAGTTGTAGCCACCCACAAAAAAAGAAAAAAGAAAAAACATAAAATGCGAGGCTACAGCACTTGCCCTTAAAATAAATATTGCCTGTTGCCTTGAAGCAAATTTTCCTTGCCATTGCATCAGCTGTGCCTTAGGAAAAAAAAAAATCAAAACTGGCAAAGAAGTGCAGAAATAGAGAAAGAAATTTGAAGTTTTGTTGACAGCTTTTTTCATCAAAGCATCAGTTTCTGCTTGTGATTTCTCCAACACAAATGGGAAGTCCTTTGTCTGCACCAACAGCAACAAGAGCAGTTTGTTTTACTGTGTGGATACAGATATTTTCTCAGTCTGGTGTTTTTGTCAGTGAACAACTTTTACCGTGACACACCAGACTTTCTAGCAGATACTTTGCTGACATTAAAGTTGGGGACTCTTCAGGATTCAGGAGGGCTCAACTTACATAAACTCATATTACTTGTAGCTTCATTACTTATCCAGTTTCTGAGTGGGTGGCAGGAGATGCAGTGTGTTGTGAGGAAAGTTTTTCCATCATCTGGCATGTCAAGTGCATTGACTGATGATGATGTAAGTGCACAGTAACTTCCTTTAAAAGAGTCAACAGATGAAAAAATAGACCAGGCTGTAAAAAACTGCATCTGGATCACCTTTAAAATGATCCAATTTACTGAGTCTGTGTCAGACTGTCAGCTGGGATCAAAGATATCTGCATTTCTGATGTGACACCTTTTGTTAACAAGCATTACTAGAATTAATTCCACCATTTCACCTGAATATAACTCATATCTCTTCAGCTATCCATTAGAATTGTGAAGGATTAGGCTACTGTGTCTCTCTGGGAAATCCTTTGTCAAGGTTTCCAGGGAGGAGACTCTGCCCGATGGCAAAGCCTCAGATTCAAGAGGAAAAAATGTAGATTTTGTCCTGGTCACGGAAGACTAGACCAGACTTTAAGAGATAAAATAAGGGCCCAGGGAGTTTGTTAATCCTGTCTATAGTACATGTGCTGTGTGGGTTGGGAAAAGGGCTAAAATAGTATTACCAGGTTTTCTATGGGAATATGGGTTTCCAGATCCACCTCTGCAAGCCATTTAAGGGTTATATACTCTGAGTATAAGTTGTCTTGAAATTCTTGGTACTGAGTCAGGGTGCTTAATTCTATATTCTTAATTCTTTTTGATGACCTGCTTGCAACATGGAGGCTGAAAAAACAGTTTTTTGATAAATGTACTCATTCACTTTCTTCCTTTCAAGTCTGTCAGCATGTCCCCATACAGTAGTTCGTATGATATCCAACAAAATACACTCCATGAATGACGTTACAAGGACTACTTATCATAAAGGAATGTACGTATCATAACATGAGTTACATAGGTCAGGTTTGGGAAAAGGAACATGATGGAGATGTACCTTAACATGACTCAATTCTCACTTTTTTCAAACACTGGTCTCGTGGGAAAAGTCCTGTGTTGTTTGACCCATCAACCACCATAACCTATACAGATTTTTGGTCTTTATCCCGCTTCCTTCTTTACACCTCGTTTCCACTTATGTATGTGACTGCTGTCCGTAGAACTGTAAATACACAGATGATACCTCTAGTGTCCAATGCAAGGAAGTGCATTTCTTTACGGATGGATAGAAACCTCTCTCTGAAATCCACCGCAAAAGTTACGTACGTGGAAATGACGTATTACTCCTGTCAGTGCATTGGTCACATGATGACAGTCTTTCTGATAACGTAGGTTATATACAAATTGTGGTGCATTACTCCTCATGGGTATACTGTACATATGAACAGTGCAAGAGACCAGCCTGTGTCCATACACTGAATATGAAGCTAAAGTCATGAGATGGTTAGCTTAGCTTAGCACGGCTAGGGAACAACTAGCTTTGCTTTGTCCAAAAGTCACTTACATCCATGACAACAATAAAATGCCCCAACATAAAAAGTTGTTTGGAAAAACGTCAGGACACTTGGATCACTATGGGCGAGCAGTATGGAGATATTTTGTGGTTTCAATTATGTGTTTTTGGACATTTGAATCTGGGGCGCCGTAAGCCTCCATTAGGTGGAGTTGTGTTGCTACCCCCTCTCAAGTGTTGTGAGGACTTTAATACTTCTACTGAGCCTCCATCGGCATATAGGTGAGTAGATAATGGGTGAATTTTCATTTTTGGGTGCACTATCCCTTTAAGTACAAAAACCACTTGGTTATGATTGGGAAGAGAACATGGTTTGCCTTGAAATACTTAAGTTTGGTGGCACAAAAGCTGCGGCAAAGCAAGAACAGGTGGATGAAAAACATCCAATTTTGGTGACTCAAACAGCAGCTGGAAATTGCCACCATGTGTCATTACAACACCCAGGTTGAGTACCACAAACACCATTGGAAACACTGCGAAGGGTCGCCAAAAAAGCAGCCGGTGGTGTTGTTTGTTGGACACTAACTGTTGTCTGCCTCAGATGCCAGCTCACCTGTTGTTATAGTATTGCTGGCGATGTCACACCATCCACCATCCCTTCCCCCTCCTGAGGACAAAACTATGTCACTTTAGAAACGATGATGCTACTCATGAAACATACGGATGTAAGCAGAAATGTACAGTTTTCTTTAAGCAACTGGGCTGAGCAGTAACTCTCTGTCTCTGTTATTTGGTTGTCTCTTTTTTAACCTTTGAGCAAAGCCAGGCTCACTGTTACCCCGTTTTCAGTCTCTATGCTAAGCAAAGCTAACTGGCTGCTGACTGTAGCTTCATATTTCATGCAGAGATATAAGGGTGGTATCGATCTTCTCATCTCATTCTTGACAAGAAAGCGATGAAGTGCATTACCCAGGGGAACTATTCCCTTAAAGACATTATGCAGCAAATGTTAAGTTAGCTGTTACTTTAACAGGGATGTACTTTCTTCCCTTTCCCTTTCTTCCAGGATATTAAAGCCCTGCTGAGCTCCAAAGACTGTGACACATGGTGTGAGGGTGTCACTGTTCCTTACAGTATTTCACTCTATGTGTCATGGATCATGTAAAGAAAAGAAGGACCATGAGATTGGGTGCAGTGGCTGTAATCATTCAAGATTAGTCACAAAGCACAGGTTTGGTTTTTGGTCACAAGGTCTGAGCAGAAAGTGAAAGACAGGTGATGCAAGAGGCCAGAATGAGGTTTATCCACATGGCAGCTTGACTCACTCATAAATGTGTGAGGAGCTCAATGACCCAGGAGGGCTTTCGAGTCAAAATGCCGCTCCTCTGCATCATGTAAGGATTCCCCTGGGGGCGTCTTGGCTGACTGGGAGGAAACTCCAGGGCAGACCCACAACACAACACCCCCCAGCTGGCACGGAAACACCTCTGGAAATCCAACAAGGAGCTGGAAAATGACTGGTTTCCTTTTTTTTTTGCACCGGATAAGCAGCAAGTAAATGCACAGATTAATGGAGTACTGAAATAACGATCACATTACCAAACATTAAAGATGGTAATGCACTTTTGTCAATATTACTACCCTAAATTACTCATCATAAAATAGAGATTCCCACAGGATCCATAAATAGTATAAGTGTGTGTGTTGGCAGACATTTGTGTGGATTCATCAGTTCAGCAGGTATAAAACGAGCGCTGTGATTGAGTACCTACTTAGTGTTTTTTATGACGGTGTAAGTTTAAAAAGGCAGTGCTTTTCATCTGAGTACGTGCTGCAGTTTGACCTCATGCAACAGTGTTGGAAATCAAAAATGTGCAAGGTGTCATGTGGTAAAATCTGTTTCTTATGACTTTTTTTTAAAGCTAATTTGTGCATTGTAAACAAATATCAGGCCAATTACAGCAAATCAGGGCTGTAGTTTCCACACACGAAGCGAATGTTTATTACAAAAGGACTCAAGAGAAATCACAGTTTTGATGAGACACTTTAAGGCAAAAGTACACACAACAATGACGATTAAATAAAAGAAAAAACGAGACAGCTCTGATTTCACCTGTCTCTGTATTGAAGTGAAGCCAAAGGGAGCCTGACAGTAATGAGTCTACTTTGGAGAAAAGATGATCCATCACCGCTCCTTACTGCGCCCACTGTAGGTAACAGTCTAGAAGTGTACATCTAAAAAGTGTCTCTGTGGAGCAAATAATCAAAGCTTTGAGACCAAAGCGGTGCACCTTCCCGTGTCACCTGTCACCCCATTTCCAGCTCAGCTTATGCTCATTTTATTCTGCTCAAGCTGTCTTCTGTTTTTTCCACTGAGTGAGCACGTAGAACAAAAACCGAAGCGGGAAACAGCGAGGGTGACGTAAATCTTTTTAAGCTGAATATGGCTTACTTCCATTTTCCTGCTGTGAACAAGCATTCGCAGCAACTTGTGGTTCTTAAATCAAACGACGCCTCTGCAGTAAAATCTCAAGGCTTTTCATAATCTACAGTAATAGATTAAGTATTAGGCGATCACTGTAAAAGCGGCCTCACCACTGCCAAAATAAACCAATTAAACGACTGTTTAAACGCATACATTACAGTACGTAGACACTTAATCTAACAGATGAAAGTGTTTCCATGAAATTAAAAATGATAAGGTGTGATAAATTACAAGCACCTGACAAAGAAGGGTTTATCTGTTATTATTAGAAATTAAGGAAATTCAATTAGAAGCTCTTTATCATATCATTAGACTGCGCCTCTATCCACTGCATTGTATTTCTGGCCTACACTAATGTGTTGTATCATTGTGTGTCATTCATTCTGGCAGCATGAAGACTGTAAACCATAATGCGTTTAAATACAGTAATAATGCACTGCAGATTATCTACATTCTGCTTATGTAGGTTTATGCAGCCATGAGCAGCACTGGCTTTTAAAACACAATTGTTGAGAAAATTGGCCCAATATGAGGCATTAAAAAGCCCAGGAGTCCGAAAGATGACTCAATGATGCTTAAGCATAACACGCTGTATCTTCAAGGATGATGTTGTCTCTGTCTGAGGCATTCAGCGCCAGGTCTATTGGTTGCTAACAAAGGTGTAAATCTTTAAAAAAAAAAAAAGGGTCACAGAAGGGAAATGATTTTCTAAAACTGCTTGACGCTGTAGTTTTTAGCCACGCTAGCAGCACGGCCCTTCGAGATGGCAATGTCAAGTGGTCCAGACTGAAGTGTCTCAACAACTTTTGGACTGACTGCCATGAAATATTGTCCAAACATTCATGGTTTCCAAAAAATGAATTCAAGTGACTTTAGAGATCCCCGACTTCTCCTCTAGCGCCACCATGAGGTTGACTACTGTGGTTTTGAGTGAAATATGTCAACAGCCATTGAATAGTTTTCATTTTATACAGTCAGTCATGTTCTTCTGTAAGTTGCCCATTACTTTGCTTTAGGATCAAATACTAGGGGTCAGGAAAAGAATCAATGCAGCATAGTATCGCAATATTTTTGTGTGAAATATTGTATCGTCACACAGTGCCAAGTAACAATTTATTTAATTATTTAAATGTATCAATATTACAAATGTATATTAAGCATTATCAATTGCTTTTTCAGTCCACTAGATACGTGACATGAGCACACTGAAGACTTTATCTTATCAGATAGGACTGATGTTGACAAAGTTTTCCTTTGTGGACATAATTTACAGTTGAAAAAAAGTAATAAAACGCAATATATCGCAATGAATTTTATCGCAATGCTCAATATATCATGGCTTAAGTATTGTGATAATAACATATCATGGATCCTCTGGTGATTCCCACCCCTACCGAATACCTGCAAAATGAATGACTATCCCCTCAGCCTCAGTTGTACTTTGTGTTTAGTGCTAGGTAGTTAATGTTAGCACACTAAAACCCATTTCCCACTGGACAAAAAGAGCCCAATTACATCCACTAACATCTGGCTTTTGACTTAAGTAGGAAAGGTTACAATCTGCATTCATTCCTAGGACAAAGTGCAGTAGTCACTGATATCTACTGGCTCCAGCTTCTATTGGCAGTGATGGATATATGACACTCAGGTGGAACGCTAATTTTCACTTCTTTTTTGGTGCAATTAGCCATTGCTAAGTGCTCAGCTACAAATCCTACCATCTCTGACCAAGCAACGGTCATACATTGCTCTAAATTATTCAGCAAAAGTAATATATATATATATATATATATATATATATAAATATATATATAAAAAAGAAGTAACCATTGTAGCATTTCTGGTGGCCTCCATGCTGCTTTAAATGTCTACTAACCTTGTTTTCGGGCATGTTCACAATGTCAAACGTGACACACCAGAAATTAAAAAAAAAAAAAAAAAAAAAAAGCATGTTTGTCTGCCGTCAATGGGAAAAGAGTCTATCACCTTTTCTGAGCAGGTTTTCCCACGTTATAAATCCTGCATATGTGTGCTATTTTTGGTAAAATAGGCTGAACCTAGATAGTTCACATGGTCGAAACGGGGCAGTACCACAGGTGTTTGTGGAGGCAGTGTAGCGTAATTCAAGCAAGATACGACCGTGGGAGATGACGAAGACATTTAGATAATGGTGGAACGGAATGAATCAGCAACATAGTGAAAAGATTCTCCATCTACATCAGGATGTATATCATGGCCTCCGCCTTTGCCTTGTTTGTTGTTGTGCAAAACTTTTGACTCTGCCCTCTGGTGCCATTTAATGGCTGTATCTATGCCAACATAAAGGACACATGGAAGTATGAGGGGAGTAACGTTAATAACTCTTGACTGTCATGACATGTCAGTTTCATTAAAAGTATAGCTGCAAATTAAAAGCAAAAATAGATGTAAATACACACAGACATATTGCATCTGTGATCAGTGTAAGTGTACTTGTCCTATAACCACCACAACAGTTTTTATAATGCAAATAAGTCTGTTTAGATAAAACCTACAAGCTTCTCTTCCTATGACTTTTCCTAAAAATGTGTCCTGTATGTTTTCTGAAGCCTTTAAGTTACAAAAATGAAACACACTAGACTTCTGAGTATTTATACCGAAATTTACCCGAAATTATACATTTTGATACATACAGATAGGCTATACATATTGCAAAACTCTGTATAAGTACACCAAAGCATACATTTTCGTTTCCAAATATTTATACCATTCATACGGCCAGTAAAAAAACATTTTGTTAATAATAAAAAAAGAGTGACCACGCTGTATCGCTGGTCGCTGTAGCTCAGAGCATGTGAGCGGGGTTGGAGCTGGAGCTGCCTCAACCATAGGTTATTGGTAGGAAGAAAAATGGCTGCTGAAAAAACTGTCACTGTCAGCTGCCTCCAAGCGCCGCAACGATCTGCCAGACCATCATATGTAACTTCATCGTTTATGTTGCCCATGTGCTCAGAAGCACACAATGAATGCATATTTGAGTAATTTCCGAGAAGTTATGATAAAATAAAAAAAGTATTACAGACTATAGAACTGACAACCTCTCCAATGTCTCACGTCAATTAATTAACACTATTTGTCGGCTTTTTATCATGCCTTTTTTTTTGCTGCTGCACTGCTGCTGCACTGTGTCTCCAGTTGAAAGTGGTGATTTGCTAAATACATTCTACAATAATAAATTAGATTAACTTTTGGTCTATAATATTGGTGGCTATATTACGCATTTTAATGAAAAATACTTAAGAACTAAAAGAAATAGACACAGAAATAATTAGTGGAAACTTTTTTTCCCTGTTGATTTCTGCCGCATCGACGAGCGATTGCAACTGAGCGATGAAGCGATATTAAAGGGGCGAACAGGGTGACAGTGAAAAAAAACAAAAACAAGTCTGGTGTGAACACACCTTTACAGTGAGACTTGGAGCATAACTTGCAAGCAAGACCTGAATAACATACTATATTTATATTTCTAAAAGGACTATCTATGGTACTGGATGATGCATATTGTTTAGTGGGCTAAGATGACAAAAACTGAGTATGATAGTTGTATTTTAAAGTGAAATACTGTGGTGTGTCAGGTTAGATATTCAATATACTGTATAAAACATCAAGTTCAGTTCTCAGGAGAGACTGCCACTGGTTTTATAGGTCAGATATAAATATAAGTTAGTGAAGGGCTTCAAGAGATTCATGTCCAGGCCTGTCATCAAGTGATTGGCTGTCATGTTCTATACTCTTACCTGGCTGCTCCCTGGAGGGACGAGCGGTCCCCACAGAAGGACATGTCCTTCTATTTATGTCTTAGTGACTGCAAATGTTAGGAGACTATAAAACACTGATACAGATGTACTCTTGCCTGTCTGTGGAGCTTTTTGACAGTTTAGTAACTCATTTTCCTTTCATTCATTAAATAAAATGGAATCTGGAAAAAAATATAACTAACACATCATTTCAGATGGAAATTTTAAAAAAGCCTTGTACCACTGATGGAATATGACGTTTGAAAGCCCCAGTGAGTTTAAGCTTTCATCGGCAAATTGTCCAACGTTATCAAAAGCTGTTTATTTTCCTGCTTGTTTGTAACTTGTTTATTTGTTCCTTTAATCAAAGCAGCTTTTGCAGCTCATTATTTCTGGCTGTGTTGTGTTAGTTTGTACATCTGTTCATTTGTAGCTCCATCGCCAACATTACAGGTCTGATTACCACGAGAACAGTGCAATCACGAGTTGTTAATATCAAATGTTGACCTCTGGTGTTTGTGTCTGTGAATGTGTATGATCTTTTTATAGCTCCAGTGTAACACAGCTGCTTAATTAGGCAGTATTTTTTTTTTAATATGATCTTTTGGTCTGATCTTATGTAATGTGTTTTCATCAATAAAAGCCAAAATGCTATTTATGTTATCTCATAAAAGTTATTTTGTATTGTCTTAGCAATGTGATTGCCCAATACAAACTCCTGATGCTTTTACATGCTTTATTTACTCTATGATTTTTGCTCTGAGGTCAAGAAAAATAAGGTCTTTAAAGCACAAAGGCCGTCAGTTTCCACCTCTTGGCCCCACTGTTTCACTACAATTATTCCCTTTGCATGCCAGGTGTGTTAGACTCTGATTATATGGCCAGAATGTAACCAGCATGGCTCCGGATGCCTATCAGGGAAAACCACTGCCTAATTTTGGGATGAAAGCGTCCACCACTACGCAGTTCCCCTGGTCCCTATTGAGGGTGCATAACTAGAAATTTTCCAAGTAACTATGTTCTGTACCCCATTCTCAGTCCCCTTTGAAACATTATTATTGAGTCGTACGTGTTCCAGCGAAGGTTGAGATGGATTTCTTTGAGATCTTTGAAAGCAACACACAATGAGAGTTATGAAACTGCTACTGAATGGAGAGTGATGTTGAAGGATTACATATTCAGGCACCTAAAGATCCTTGGACACTGAGGTTAAGAGTATAGTCTGAATGGTGCAAGGGAGGGTTATATAACTGCACGCTATTGTGAAGTTGAGAAATCATCAAAGCTGCAGCTCCATCCATCTTCCACAACTACTGTAACAGTCGGTGCAGACTACTCTTCTTTCAGATTTGAGAGACAGAAAAGTAGATATATTGTAATTTTGAGTCTTACAATGTGGTATTGTGGTATACTTCCTAGAGCACTGCTTGCACCTGAAATAATAATCGCAAGTCACAGCAGCAGCAGCCTGTGAGATCAGACTTTGGAGCTTCTGTGAATTCATCAATACATATACAAAATTTGCGTGAGTGTGCTGCATGTGCCCACTTCTAAAGTAGCCTAATTGGTTCAGCATTAGCAGTATGATATCAAATTTAATATGTGCAAATACTAGGGGCATAACAATCCATCAGTCTGGATGGATTTATCGATTTAATAATCAACGACCCAGTATCACTGATGATCTATATTGTCATCTTTAAGATGCGCTTTTATTTTGAAAGTCTGTGTCACCATCAAAAAGCAGCAGGCAGATGGCAAGCAGCCAAGAGAAAGACAATAAGGATAATGTTATTCACTCTGGAATGAATCAGCAGTGTGGAAATATTTTCGATTTTGGACCAAACATGGGTCAGAGCACATGCCATATGTAAACAATGCCCTGTTTTAACAATGTTTGGCTGAAAAAACGTGCATGCAGGCTGAAATTCAAATGTGCTTTTCTGTCAGGAGATGCAGTGTAAGTGTAAATAATGTTCAATGAGTGCAATATTTACCATGTTTACCATCTTAGTTTTTGCATAATAAAATGTTACCAAAGCATAAAGATGAAACTAGAAATCCGAGGATCACAAAACATATTTCAAGGTGGACACAAATTTCATGACAATCTGTCCAGAAAATGGATATTTTACCCAAAGCCCCATATGTGAACCACATCATAGCACTAGAGGAAAAATCAAGCGACCAAACATTTAATTAGGGCGCATCATCTGTGGGCCATGAATGTCTGTTAAACAAGATGTTGAGAAATATAAATGGATAAGTGAAAACTTTGTCCTGCTGGTGGTAGAGTTAGGGCCTGTCTCAATACCCCCCCTTAGCCCTACCCCTAGATTTGTGCATTCCCATGAGGGAATATATCGAGGGGGTGTCGCAATTCCTTTTTTGCGTCCAGGGATAGGGGACATAGCGACTGTTGGTGGGTATGAAACTAGCCCTTCAGATCGAGGGATTTCAGATGCTTACTTGCCAGCGAGGGGTAGATGTCACCATGGCTACCACCGAGCAAGAGACAGGGAAAAAAGTTTTTATTGCTATGCACATATATCCACGTAGTGGATTGGGCCTAAGAGTCAGGTGATCACCAAAGTCAGTAGAAGTTATCCTCTGGGGAATATGAGTGTCTGTACAAATTTTCATTCATTCATTCATTTTTCGTAACCGCTTATCCTGTTAGGGGTTGCGGGGGCCAGCTTCTTAGCAGTCTTAGCAGCCAGAACGTGGTGCAGCTGGGCCTGGTGGAGTTGTCCCTCCAGGCTACCTTACAGTCAAGATGCCGGCAAAGATAACAAAAACGGGGATTTATTCATCTTGTATTATGCCTAATTCGAGTGGACCACAACATTCTGGTTATGAAATTAAGTGCAGATGTGCCATCTTCAGCAAAGACATGGATGTCAGTTTTTTAGCCACGACGTAGGCCAAAATGTGGCCTGAAGCAGACGGTGGGATTTATACTTGCGCATCAGCTCCATGCAGAGCCTGCGCTGTTTCCAATGTGGCTGTGAGGATTTATACTGGTACGGTAGAGTGTCTGTGTCACAGTGGGGTTTCCGTAAAGTGCTGTAAAGTTTAGTTGATTCAAAACACACCCAAAACATACTTTAAACATGGCTTAATAGAGACAATTTCAATCACAATTACAAAAATCAGCTGCACTGTATCTCACAGCATTCACAGACAAAGCACTTGTCTTTATTTTCCCCGCAAATACAACATGCTAATGTTATTAGCACAAGCCTATGGCATTTTACATTGTGTAAATTAGCCTAGTAGCTAGCAGGGATTTCCTCTACTCATATGAAGCCAGGAACAACAGCAACATTGAACAAAAGTAAAGTTACAAAATTCAGCTCTATTACAGTCTTCAAGGTTCACCGACAAAACTGCCATATACTAAACACGTTTTCCAAACAAATATAACGTGCTAACATTATTAGCACAAGCTTATGGCATTTTACATTGTATAAATTAGCCTAGCCATGAGCGCAGATTTCCTCTACCTATATGAAGCCAGGATAAATCACACAAAACTTAAAATGCTCTTTTGTGGAGGCTTTATCGTCTTCACAATTTATTGTTTCTTATCTGTTAAATTAAAGTAAATAAAAGTTTTGTTTCCACTGAGGGAAATGGTTTCATCTTACAAAAATAGACAGGAGGTCTGCGTTTCCGAGATGTGTAGTGACATTTCTGGCAAGGTGCATGTCAGGGTACAGCATAGACTATGGCACAGGCTCTATGTCAACGCCATCCGAACAAGATTTCAACAATTGTAAATCACCGCAACCACAAGAGTCTTAGTCCACAAAATCTTAAGCCGATGGGCCACTGCTTTATGATACACACACACACCCAAACACATGATGCCCTCGAGGCTTATGCCTAGCAGAAATAATAATTCACTTGAAACAGTTGACCTCTTGGCCAGAAACATGAAGATGTCAAAGGCCTTTATTACAACAGACATTTTTACTTGTCAGAGTGGGAAAAGCACAGGTGTTACTGATTACACCAACGATGGTTCGGCTCTATATAATTGTCCCAGTGAGCGCAACAGTGAGACAGCATGCATGATTCAAAGCATTCACTCATCATTCTTTTCTTTATTTTCATATGTGCTTTTCCTACTGTGACGAGTCAAAGTGTCTTCCGTGAAAAAGGCCCATTATGTTCATGTTAGTGTATAATAGTTGTGAAGTCATCATAATTTAGCCTGTTGCAGTAACTGTCTTTTACATTTGCCTTCCTCTTCAAGGTCTTTGTCACTGTCACACTTCTCATCTACATCTTGTCCTTGTTAACTCTTGTTAGTAATTTCATAAAAACTTAAGATTTCAGTAACAAGTGCAACTGAAATAAATAATGTCCTCACTGTTTTGGTTCTTGTCTCAGATGACAGACGTACCCCAGATATTCATTTTCCGAGTGCACACAGAGGAAGACAAACCGGAGCCTCGAATATGATCCTGACAGCAGGGCCTCGGTCAGCGCATGATGCTATTCAACCTAATGAGAGACAAGCTTAGGCCAAGAGTTGACTTTGATTTCTCTCTCCAGAATGATTTTGATGGGCAGCTCTGCTGTCTCATGGATATTCGGAAGCTGCCACAAAAGGCTTTCTTGAAAGTCATTCGATCGGAAAGAGATGCCAGCCCAATTGGAACTGCAGACATTGAGACACTCCCTCATTTGCCCCTGGCTGACTGCCCTCAGGGCCTGTCTGATGCTTTTCCCTGGGCTAACTTTTTTACACAAAGTGGCTTGGACACTCAGTTAGGTAAACACTTTTTTCCCCTCATGGAAAGCCACCTTAGTTATAACAAGAACAGAAAAACAAAATCTGAATTTGCTCAATATTGAGACACATGTGATTCAAGAAGCTGAGGCCGTCAATGTGGTTAAGAGAAATTGGTATAAATATCCAGATACTGATTGCATACAGAAAAATGCACATAAATGTATGAGGAACACATGGCTATCAGATCTGGCAGATCACATTTCACTGTGAGATACTCAGCTCACTTTCCCTAAAAATTATATTCCTATTAGATGATTATGCAGACAAAATTTACCTTCAGTGCCAACACTCAATGCCAATGCAGGAAGTGTGCGCTTTATGAAGTGTAGCATCCCCGGCTGACTAATGGTCTTGCTCTCTGACTGATGGTTTGCAAAAGCTTTATACCTGACACTGTAGCTGCACAACAGGCTGTGAACACACTTTAAGAGCTACGAAGAAAACACAATACAAACCACAAAACATTACAGACCTTGAACATCCTGATGGAATATATTACTATACTTTAGCCATACAGTCTTCAAATAATAATAATGAATAATAATAAAAAAGTTTAGAACTTTATTATAAAATTAAATCAACCTTACCATGTATACACAACCATGAAATTACACGTTTTAGGTCTCCAGTATGTAGGATTTAGGGGGACTTATCAGTAGAAATGTAATATAATATAATGAGTGTTTTCTTTACCGATAATAACCTGAAAATAAGAATTCCTGTATTTTTGTTTACTGAGAATGAGTTGTTTCAGCTGGTTGCAATCTACAATCCTCACCACTAGATGCCACTAAATCCACCTAATTCTTACACACTGGACCTTTAATGACAATCTCCAGTGGAGTGCTATAATGTAAATGAGCATGTTATGCTTGAAATATTTTGAATCCTCCCAACTACAGTCAGTATAAATCTTCTGAAAATATGGAAAATTACACCTTAGATTGTTCTTCCATATTAAAGAATACTGAAAGTGACTGCAAAATAAAATTTAGTGCCTCTGTATTTCTTCTAAATAGGGAGCTTAATTTAATACATATACACATATAAGATTCAGTCGGATAACATTTGAAAAGTCTTGAAGAGCCGCACAATTGATCATTTCACCAATGTTCACCATCTTGATTTAGCATGTTAGCATTGTAAATCAAAGTACATTTGAGGCCAATGGAAAAGTCCTTCATTTTGCAGGTATATTTGGTCATAAATCAAAGTGTTGGACAAGTTAAAATCATCCCTTGATGATAGCACTAGATAAAAAGTCAGTTAATCCTGTGGGGAACATCAACGTCTGATCCAAATTTCATGGCAATTCATCTGATAGTCGTTGAGACACTTTGCTCAACATATGAAATGTAAACCTTCTGATGGCGGTGGAGAAACAGTCAGGGAATTACCAAAGCCACTGAGATACAACCTCTAGTGACCATGAATGCCTACAAAAATTTCAACCAATCCATCTTGTTAATATTGAGATATTTTACTTGAAAATGGAAGGTTAAGTCAGGAGGCTTCATCCACTGGGGACCTTGAATATCTGTACAAAAAGAAAGAAAGAAAAAAAACTTGTGTTAATCCAACCGACAGCTGTTGAGATTTACGGCATCTCTAGAGGCACATTTTTGGATCAACATTCTGCCTGGTGATATAGTCGACACACTGGGTGTGAATCTGGCTGAGGTTTAAATCTGTCACATGTCCCCCGTCAACTCTGCCTCCTCTCTCTTGTCTCAGCAGTAAACGGTCAGATGGAGGCAAAAAATCTAAACAGTGGGGACCAGCTGTTGAGATCTGAAAGTGTGGAGGTGTCATTTAATGCTGGCAGTGAGCCACATGACAACAAAATAGAATTCATGTGAGCTGCAATGCAGTTTTCCTGCTCAGCCTCCTAAGATGATGGCAGCGGAGATAAGAGTTGCACTAAAATAGAGAGAATCTCACATGTGATTAAATAGCTGACCTTTGGCGGGTGAATGTAAGCTGTGAATGGACTTCTATTTCAACTTATATACACTTTTCTTCACTTCCTGTGAATCAGTCTGTCCTTATTTTCCTTTAAGTTCTTTGATAAATACTCTCACTCCACAACAAATGGGTTTATATAGCCAGAAGGCAGAATGCACAGACAGATGGCCGAGGCGTTATGTGACATTTTGACTAATTGAATTTTGATCTCCATGTTATTCAAAGATGCATAAATACTCCACGCTGTTCAAACTTAAATAAATACACTATTTCTAACTGGGTGCCTTGAAACTCAAACAACTTTTCAATTAATTATTGACATTAGCTTCAGAGGAAAACCTCTTTGTTTGAATGCTTACCTTTTGTAACAGATCTATATAGGAAACATAACAATGACTGACTGAAACTAGTAAAGTGCTCTCACAGACATATGTGAAATGACCATGACTGTCATCATCCCACC
This sequence comes from Epinephelus awoara, assembly GCA_035609425.1. NCBI lineage: Eukaryota > Metazoa > Chordata > Actinopteri > Perciformes > Serranidae > Epinephelus > Epinephelus awoara. Next base: position 22,552,519 of record CM069314.1, on the reverse strand, counting down.
GTGGTGGTGGGATATACTTTCTTGAAATTATATAGTGGCTGCACAATTGGGTTAAAGCACTAAAGTTACTTGGTTAGGTTTCGAAAAAGACAATTTTCGGTTAAAATAACCATGTTTCTTATGTATGGTACGGAAGTGTATTGAAAAGTGACGAAAGTCCATCACATAACATGACTAAACTACCAAGAGCTAAAGTGCCAATAATTGCAGTTCCACTTATGGCCACTTGAGGCTGGCTCAAAAAGTGAGTCAGTCCCCATAGACCTCTATGTTAAGATGTTCAACTGTAAAGCAGGAATAAACGTGTTTAGAGACTGGTACTTAACACAGTTTTGGTCTCTATAGCTAATTTTCTGGTTCATAAACTTTGCGGAGGTAATTTTTTAATATACTTCACTTATTTACATTTTATCAAGGCTTAAAGTGAAGCGTATCTGAGGGTGAGGCCGCTTAAGTGTCAATGCACTGTTCAGTAACATTCTAAAAACCTGCTGGTTCACACCAATGCAACTAGATGAGGCCGTTCATCATCTCTATGCAACAACGCTCTGTACTTCCGTTCTGATTTCAGGCTTAACACTAACCATCGTTGAACAAGAGAATCCGTGTTTGTTGTGTACACTCCTGAGTCAGTATTGCCACTCCTTTCTTGATAATTGGCGTTAACACAAGGCACACTGTAGGTCAGATCGGATTACATAAGGATGATCTGAAAATCTACAAAACAAAAAAGGTTTCTCTTTTCATTTAACACATAATTTCCAGTAACAAAGAGCTGCTCGGCCTTGTGTTTGTCATGATAAGACTACACAATATAATGCTAATAATGTCCCAAATATAACAGACATGAGGAAACGGGTGTACAAAATGACACTTGTTTTTTTTATCCAGTGTACTGTGACACAATAGAAGACAATCGATGCAGCATCTGGGACATCTTGAGACGCCCCAAAGCAAACTAGCATGTCAGATTTGTTTTTTGCCTTTGTTATCTTAGTGTGACAGTGTTCCCTCCTCCGTTACACTGTGAATATAATTCATCCCCCTCCATCCTTTTCCCCTCCCACTGAATGTGTCCCCTCCATAAACCAAGAGCCGACTGTCAGACATGATCTAAGGAAGAAGTATCAATCTGGAGTGATGACTTTCCCTAAAACGATTCACTGTAAAAGTGAGCGGTGAGCTTCAAGACTCTTTTAATGTGTTTGTTGGAACCTAATTGGTGAGAGTGCTATGAATGGGAGAATCATTCTGGTAAATTAATCTTTCCAATATGCGGTGGACTCACTCAGTGCCTGTACCGTCGCTTTGACAAAGTGCTGAGGGACAGCTAACGAACCAGATGCCCTTACATGCACCTGAAAGGAGAAGAGAAAAAAAAATATGAGGAGATACTGCTGGGTTCATTTCCCTGTTCACTCAGATAATAGATTTTTTCTGAACCTGTGAGCGGCTGCTTAGATAATCACGTCACCTCTGTCTTTTTATCTTACTCATATCTGTGGCCTGCAAAGTCATATCCATACAGAGCGATACTGTTGCAGCAAAAACCATCATGAATTAAAAGCTTTCAGCAAATTCGTGACAATGAGGTGCTGATGCTCCTAATGCTGCATCATTTTCTGTGCTGTGTCTAACCACGCTAACTCAGGGGCTACATAAGAGAGCATTAAAGTACTTATTCTTGCTATAATTAAATCATTTTCTTCAGAAATAAAACACTTTTGGGGGGGGTTTAAAAGGCTTGAAACATAGAAGGTGACACCTGAACTGTCTCCATCTGCAGTTTCCGAGATCCTTTTTTCCCTTGTAAGCCAATTTTCAAGGAACCTTTACTATTCCTCATCTGTCCAACACATGCACTCAGACTTCCCTGCCCTATCCATATGACTTCATACATCAGTGTCCAGATAGGTGGCAGGCAACTAAAGGCAACTTCTACCAACACTGCACAGATGCCTATGATTTGTGGACAGGAAAACAGGAAAAAACAAAACAGGAAAAAAGCAAGAGTCCCAAAAATAGTTTGTATAAAGGGAGAAGTAATTTAAAAAAAGAATAAACTGACACTGAAATGGAGGCAGACATGAATTAACAAACCTCCATCTGAAGTCTGGAGGAGCAGACGCAGCGTCAACTAATGTCAAATGTAAATGTTAAAGCTAGTATTGCCAATTACAAAGTGCTGTGACAATTTCTCTGTGTCTTTTAGCTAGGACCCCTGTTGTTAATGGCATTTCAGCAGGTCTCTGGTACGTAGAAAACAGTGGCTAATATTAGTACGCAGGTAGCCTGATGCCAGCGGCGCATCCATTTAAAGAGTTCAAGATGAAATATAAAAGACAGTAATTCTCAAGCATACTAGTCGCCTTGCCAAAATAAAGATGGCAGTTGTCGTACTTTGGTTCCGAGGTCGTGGACTCAACTGCACATAAATTATGCATACTCCAATACTCTCTACTATGCTTGTATCTTGCTAGCCGTTAAGTTGGAGGTCTGGTTGATGAGGAAATCTGTAATGACAATCGTTTCCTGATGATGCTTGTTGTCTATAGGTTCATCCAAACCTTTGATATCATCACTTTCCTTTATTTTCATTTAAAGCAGATATGGGTTTATCACTTCCTGAGCCAGCATGCAGATTTGTTTGCCTTTTTGGACTGCCTTCATGTTGCTAAACTGTTTATCTGCTTATTTGACACAGTTTCAGCTAGAAAGTTTACCCTAAACTGTTGTTGAAAAGAAGAAATTATATTTATGTTGATTCAAGTAAAGAACAAAAAAATCTTCTCAATGAGCATCAGCTATTAAAATAAGAGGGTAACTCCTCCACAACTTTACTTACAAATGTTGAAGATTTGTAAAACCCACTAAAAGTACTCTCATACTGTTATCAAGTACTACTAGAGGTGGGACATGCCTGGAACACATCCGGATGTCTTTTATGTGAAAAGTACTATGTGTTAAATAAATGTAATGGAGTACAATATTCCTCTTTAAAATGTAGCGGAGTACAAGTATAAAGTAGTACTCCATGGAAATACTCAATTGCAGTACAAGTATGTACCTAAGCACAGTACTTTGGTATATGAGGTGAGTTACATTCCACCACTGGCATATTACCATATCTCACATCAAGTACCAAAACATTTAATTTAATAAATGGATTTTCTGATTTATTTATTTTTTAAGAGAGTAAATTTGTATTTAGATGCTGATTTATTCAGTTATTCAGCCACAGTTGAACATCTTTATCATGTATGTATTTAAAAGAACAACAGAGGAAAGCGAGTAAAAGATTGGTCTGGTTTGGTTCCTCTCGCCGCATCGCTACAGGGAGAGGAAAACTCTCGCTGTCTGGTTTACACTCCCTGTCTCACTGTTGATGCTTTCCACCCAAATAGGACTGGGCAAGAGGAAACCAAATCCTTCTATCCATTAAAGTTGTGACACTGAGGGGTCTGCAAACAACTTCAGAGGCAGAATTCTTTTAAGACGATGACTCCAGGAAAACCCACTGGGTAAAATTTGCCCTTAGCATTAAATATTCCAAATGACCGCCCTGCCAAACACTTATCTCTCTTAACATATGGTTAATATTAGCAAGAGATTAGTGGCTGCCTTGAATTATTGTCAGGGCATGCAGGGGTGAGAAAATGCAAATGTATAACAAGGAATATAATTTGGAAATATTTGCCTCTCAAGGTCAAATAGCAGTTCTCTACTCTGCAAGCTGGTCAAACAGGAAGTGTCGTCTGTGCTAATGCCAGAGCATTTTGATCTGTGATTACCTTCAGGGGTCTGGAAAAAGTCTCTAAGTGTGAAAATATGGAAATTGCACTGTCAAGCAAAAACCTGACCGCCTGTGCCCTTATTGCTCTCAGTGCCAAAGTGTCCCATTTTTAGAAACCTCATTTTCGCCCACATGTCTCGCCATGGAGGCATGTGGGCAGCCTAATGCCCCTCTGGTCACCATTAGTGCCTCTCTGGTTGGTTCAAAACACCCTCTGGTCAATTCAAGTGCCCCTTTAGTGTGACCCAAAGGCAAAATGAACAATCACATTAACCCTGCACATAAGAGTTGCTCGTCCTGACACTTTTTTTTAACCCACTGTTGATCTGTCTGTGCACACCAAGGCCACATCAAAGCACCATGAGCCCCGGGGCTACATCTTTTTCAAGGCCCTCCCTCAGCCCCCATCAAAACTCAACTTTTCCCACTGTCCAACTGGTACAACATCAGCCACGCCTAATTTGCATACAATACTGTAATGCATTAACAATCACTTATGGCTGCAGTTTAATTTTATGACTGTTGTGGCACCAAATGCAAGCCCATAGTGAAGCATACATATTCCCATCTTGCATTAGTCCAAAGTTGTAACTAAACCTTGACTGGAAACGACTCCAACACCTTATTTTGTTTTTTTGCAGTGAGAAGGTATCTCATAGATAATTCATTGTTTCATCATTAGACATCTGCCATTTCTTCTCCATTGAAAGCGAGCAATGTGAATAAATTGAAACAGGATGTCTGATGGAAGTGTAGCTACAGCTCACCTGCAGCCTTTTAGGACATATCTCTCCAACCTGGTCGTTGAATATGGGTGCTAGGTCAGACACTAACGAAAAAAGTTATTGTGTAACGGCGCCTGGTGGTGTCAGACTGGGGTTGGTGGTGGATGGGTCCAACAATCCCCAACTATCACCCACAAGGCCTTTATAAATGTAAAACCAAACCCTGTATTTCCCTAAACCCCACCACATGCTTTTGTTGCCTAAACCGTACCACAGTGTGTGTTAGCAAAATATAACCAAGTGCATTTGTTGTTGAAGAAAAAAGTAAATTTGTGGTGTTGGGACGACGTAGTACGTTTATAGTGAAAGTGACTGAATGCAAACTGTACATGTCCTGTGAAATGGTAGAGACAATACATGGAAGAGGCTGCAGTTGACACGACATCCCAGAACCTCAACAACAAACACACGAGAGGTACTTTGCATGTCATATGTGGACTTGGAAAGTCCATTACCAAGCGTCAGTATGTGACAAGGTCAAAATGAAAATGTGTTGGTTTTTTATTGGCTTTAAATCCAAAATGTTGCCATATTGACATATAGTTTTCTTCAGAGACTAACTCTGCCATGTCTAGTCTCGTCACCCCAAAAAACTTTCTAGTGAACAAACACAGTGTGACTCTGTTAGTCCGTTTATAAACAAACATAAAATCATGCTAATCACGTCATATTTCTTATTACTAATGCAATACAAGTTGGATTTAGTGCCATGAAGATATCAGCGTTAGTTGCCAGCGTAGGCCATTTTTTTATTTGCCCGAACGTTTCATGATGACAAATACTGGTTTACGTAAAATCAAACCAACATAAGCCTGTACACCAGGATGGACCAGCAAAACTGGAAAATGACCCAACTCTTCATGTAAGCATTTCATTCTTGACACTTGACAAAAGAACCTTTAACCAACAATCACTGACTTTTGGCCACTTGGGGGCAGCAGAACCAAGCTGTAAACACAACACTGACATATTATCACTGTTAAAGCAGATCTGACAAACATTAGCTAACAGTTTCTTAATTACACATCTATCAGAAAGGGAGCAATGTTGGATCATTTGGAGTCATGTTCTCGGTCACCTATGAACATAACGTAACTCAAATGCTCACACGCTTTTAGCTCTGTGGACGTTGAGGTAAGTTTTTCTATAAGCAACTTTGCAAAGCTTTGCAACTTTAACAACCAGTTGTTCATGACCATGTACAAAATGTGTTTGTGTACTTAAATAATGTCATTAATGGAATTAACAAGATATTCAGACAAGTAGTAAACAGACAAGTAAACAAATTGCAGCAACTGATTATCTACAAATTGTGTACAGTTGCCTATAGTGTTAAATTTGATGCTGATAATCATTCTGTGTTTTTGTTGCTATAAAAATTTTATTGTGAATTTGTTGCACTGATATTTCATACAAATTATAATATAGGATAAAATCTTGTTGTTTTGTTTGGTATATTGAAGCATAATGTGGCATTTTAAGTATGAAGTTTTTGCATGCACAGGACTGAAAGCTGTTTCAGGGGAATAAGTTGTGGCCTATGATATGACCAGTCATTTAAACTACAAGACCAAGAGCGAATGGGGAATATTTTTCTGAATAACAACCTGAGGTTCCTGTCATGAGGGATTTTTATTGAAAAATCAATGCACTAAAAGGCACAAATATCTTCATTTTTTCTTAGTAGTATTGCTAAAACTGGCACACTTGGACCTGAGATGTCTGGGACGTTATCAGGCCAGCTGGCAGCCAGTCCACACCGCTCACTCACCGCCTTGAAAGGTGTATGGCATTTTGATAAGAGTTTTGAGTTTACCTGCATTACCATGTTTCTTGCTGGGTGTTATGACGGCCTGTATTACTCTTTGGGGTGTTGTGTCTGCCCTCCAGGCGGTTTCACTGTTATCTGGGCCCAGCCAGACTCACACAGGAGAGCTATAAATGAGCACTGAGAAATGTGATAGCTCATGTGTGGCCATACACTACCTTTACACATGAATAAAACATGAGGAGGTATGGACCGTTTATGCAAGAAATACACAGGGGTCTATCCAATTCCATGTATCTCTCTGTGTCTGCGTGTTTATCACCACCACAGTTTCTGTTTCAGAAATTTCAAATTATTTCTGCATCAAACTCCCATTTTGTTTTGTAATGGCACTCCCTGGCTCTCCAATCATATCTTAATGAGAGGTTGGATTGTGAAGGAAAAACTCTTTATTTCTTTCATTCTCTCCATGAGGCGTTCCTCCTCTGCTCCATACTCTCCTCAGATAAACAGCTTACCTTTGGCATGACCCATTCCACTTTAATAAGCACTAAGTACTCCACTGTCCCACTTTTCAAAGCCGTTAATTTGATAAGTGAGGGGATCTCTCACTTAGCAATCATATTCTGGACAATTAAACCCATATCTGAAGAATAGCGCCTGTCTGGAGGGCTTTTTACTGCCAATTATGTGGAACAGTTTGTCTCGATGTCTAATACTCTGTTGAAATGAGCCATTGTTGTTAGAGAGCTATCTTTGGTACACTGGCGTAGTTTTTAGCTCATTTTGATTTAAACAGTAAGGAACAGACCTTATCATTGATGTGATGTCCGGTGGCAAAACTGTCACCTCACAGAGAGTTTTTTTTTTTCAAATTCTATTGAGGGAAATCAGGTGTTTTTGACAGCCTTTTGTAGTTTTGGCTATTATTTCTATGAGATAAAAATGTACTAGGTCAATTCCTGGGATCTGAAAATGTGGTGACATCGGTTGAACAGAGCCAATAGCGCAAAAAAATGTGAGTGTTCATCTATTCCTACATCAAGTTACCGAAACTGAAAATGAGCACACTTCTACACTGTGCAATTTTGTGCCATCCCAGACTAAAGATGATAATTAAGAGAGAAACGCAGTGAAATATTTGGTTGTCACTGAAAAAAATCACAAATTTAGGGCCAAAATCTCTTAATGTAACTGCTTATACGACCACGTTTACAAACCAACAAGTCATGACACAACATGAAATTACACAAAATACAATGACAAGCTAGATTACGACCCAATTTTGATTATAAGGCTTATTCAGTTGCTTAATAACACTCAACACTCATCTTTATGGTAGGTTACTGTTGAAAAAAATCTTTACCCAAAACTCACTTTGCAACATCATTGTTCCATGTTTTCCAACCAGCTTTACAGAGAGAGCTGAGGCAGTCTACATCACAGCCCTCACCTATGGTCATGAGCTCTGGGTAGTGACTAAAAGAATGAGAATGCAGATACATGTAGCACAAAGGAAACACTTCGCACATCTACTGTATTAAACAAGACAGGTGCGTTGGAGAGAGAAGACCAAAAAGTTCAAAAAGGTTGCAAAAGGTCTAACTTGCAATGTATAATTTATTTGCGACGTTTCGATACTAGACAAAGTGAGCTTCCTCCGTGGGGTGGAGATAGGATAAGGAGCTGCTGCCTCTCCAAAGGGGTCCATTGAGGTGGTTTGGGCATCTGATCAGGATGCCTCCTGGGCGCCCTCCTGAGGTGTCCCAGGCACATCCAACTGGTAGTAGGCCCCGGGGTAGACCCAGAACACGCTGGAAGAATTACATATCTCATCTGGCCAGGGAGCGCCTTGGGGTCCCCCAGGAGGAGCTGGAAAGCATTGCTGGGGAGAGGGACGTCTGGGGGGGCTTTGCTCGGTCTGCTGCCCTCGTGACCAGGCCCTGGATAAGCTGATGAAAATGAATTGATGGATGGATGGATGGTAACAACCTACCTTACACTCTCCCTCCTCTATTTTAAGGTTTGTCAAGGCATAGAAGTGTCGACCAAAGCTGGTTTTGCTTCATGTGAGTACGTTCAAGAACCAGGAAGTCACTCAGCAATATTTCAATGCACAGATAATAATGTAATTATTTAAGGTTTGCATTTCTTTTTCAAATAAGTGTGGTAAAACTGGAGGTTTGTCTGATCATCTGACAGCTTATATTCATGCTAAAAGCATTACTGGCTACAACATTTTGGAACTGTGCTCAAAACACACGCTAAACTGAGGTGCATTAATACAGGGTATTTAATCCGAGTTGGTGATTGTAAGAACAGTGGAAAAACTAGCCAAGGCTGTTTTGTGAGTTTTATTTTGATTCTGTCAAGTTTGAAAAAAGTATGTTTTATGAAGAATTAACAAGGCAATTAAGCCAGTTTTAGCTCAGTGAAAGAGACAAACTTGAATTCAGAAGGTGTATGGTTGTATTTCTATTTAATAAGGACAATTGGTGCAAGCAAATATCCATTTGTGACACTTTGTGAGTTTATTAGAATAAAAAAGCTAACAGAGGTTGTGGAACATAGCAAACTTGTTACCCTAATCTCCCAGCTGAAACAGTACAAATACAGTCATATACTGTACCCTGGTGAAAAGTCAGGAGGGTATGAAGGTATAGTAGGTATATACTCTAATTGCCACACTGTACGTTAGGACGTAACGTCATTTGTGGGGTGCTAATTTGTAGGATATTATCCAAATTTTTCAGTGGATATTATACAAACAACTCAATGATAATTTGTTGAATTAATACAATTTTATTTTTAAAATAGGCACACAAATTGAAAGTGGCATGAGGACAGTGAACAGAGTTATTGCAGACAGACTATACACCCTCAATGTCACCTCTGCTGTCATGATTGCAACACAACACATGATCAGAGGTGACTGCCAGTCTGCTTGGATCTCCTCAGGTAGTACACCTATTGAAACACAGACCCAAAACCTGTAGCAATACAGCGTAACCCTACTTAACCTGATTAGACTGAGCATATTGTCATTTGAACTCTGCTGAACTCAGATCGGGTCCCAGATATCAGAGAGACCTCTATTTCCTGCCCTGTGGTAGCAAAGATTAAAATGTTATCATGTGGCATTGGAATAAGAGTAAAGATTGAGGCTGTAAAAAAAACAAGTATTGTCTATTAACTTCATTTAGTGAGGCACACAGGTACGCTTCTGGGTACACTGACCTGACTGACCTGTGATCAAATCCACCACCAACACCACCTTCCCCGCTGTCCCAACATGACAAATGAAAAACTATGAGGCTATAGAACAGCTGGATAAACACAGGCAGCAGAGCCAACAGTGCACAGAGATCAGTCAAACGTCATCGCCTCCTGACAGCTGGGTCAGTCAGGTCTCATGTAATAGTGATGAATGTTTCCCCTGAGCTGACATGAAGTTTCAAATCCACAGACTATCAAAAGATTGTTTATCGCTATATTTGGACCCTCAAATACAACTCAAAATGGCCCAGAGTGAGTGGTCTTATTCCTTTCACATTTTTTGAGTGAGTCACTTGTGTGATCACAGCTCAGGAGGAGGAAATACTCTGCGGGCATGTCACTGACCGATTTCATTAGACATTTTTGATGTGAGCTTTAGTCATTTGGTGCTGTTCGAAAAATGAACGACACGCTGTGATTCAATTCAGTTCCTAGAAGAGACACATGATTTTAATGACTCAGTCCAGGTGAGGCAACACATCCTAAATGTTAGAAAATACTTGTTGTAAACTTGCAAAAAAGACTGGGAACTGTGAAGTACTGGGTCATGAACTTAAACGGTTGTTTCTAAACTGTTTTTCACCATTTCCATGTCCTGGATTTTCATTGTGCTAATGGGTTATGCTGCACTCACACAACGGGCAACACAGCAACAGCGTGACCGGTTACATTATCTCTGAGTTGCTCAAACAATGGTTGACGCAGATAAGTCGTCATGGGCTTGAATGTGTCTGCTACAAAGCATCTTGACTGAACATCATGTAAAGCTTCATGCTGGCTTCCATTGGAGCCTATCCCAGCTGACATTGGGTGGGAGGTGAGGTACACCCTGGACAGGTCACAGTTTAGAGTCACCAGTGAACCTAACCTGCATGTTTTTGGACTGTGGGAGGAAGCCAGACTACCCTAGGAAAACCCATGCTGCCACAGGGAGAGCATGAAGTTTTTGCACAGAAGGGCTCCCACACCCTAGGGTTCAAATCCCACACCACGGGTTTGAACCAGGAACCCTCTTGCTGTGAGGCAACAATGCTTACCACTGCACAACCATGCCGCTCATTACATGAATGAAAAGTAAAAACAGCCCAGTCAAACTTAAAACTCTCTCAGACTGGTTTCTGTGAAATCTAAAAAGAGCTCTGTAATAGCAGCAGAAATGGGCTGGCACGTTTTGTGGATTGTTTCCGTCTAGGTGTTTCATCCCCGGAACAAGCCACCTTGTTTTTGGTAGACGAGATTAGATCATGATTCACTTCATGGAATCAATTTCACAGTGTATTACAGCAGCATCCCCTGCAAGATCAGTCTGAATGTCATTTTGGGGGAATGATTTGTCTCGCTCGGAGTGCACAAGCATTTTCCCCTCGTACTGTACCTACACTCCTCAGTTTATCATATTTGCCCTCGGAAAATCTTTATTAGCGTGAAAGGCTTGCATTGGGTCTCACGGGAGAGCGGGCTGGCATTGATGCGGATGACAGCAGCAGTCTCTCTTCACACTCTGTAGTGTTGACAGACGTGGAAATAGTAAGGATCTGTCAGGAAGCTCCGCAGAACTCACTGCTCGAGATGCACCGGCTATAAATATTTCAGGAAATAACAATCAGGGCTGTTTATTCTCTCCGAAGTTATCCGTAAGTATGACTGACTTGTTTTGAAGGTGGTTGTTGTTTTGACAGATTTTGGGGCTGACAGTGACTGCTCCCTGTCTGCGTGCATGCTGACGTTGTGTCTGCCAGCTCAAGCCAACAGGCTGCGAGTGCGCACGGCATACAGCAGATGAAACAGTGACACTGCAGCTACATGTTGTCCCTTGGCTTTCTCTGAAAAATTTTACTTTTCATAAAGCTGTACATCTTTACATTCTTGTATTTCAGAGATGAGTTATAGAGTCGACAGATGACTGCAGGGGGCAGTTTGGAGCTGGAGCTAGGCTGACCAGATGCTAGTCACTAGTTAGCCAGTTAGCACATTAATATCATAAACAGATATTGACACTTTAACGGTTTCCTCCTGTTTATTCTGCTATTGACGCTAAGATGAGCTAATGTGCTAAAAAGTTCCTCTTAATACCCTAACAATTTCTGATGAGGTGGACATGATAACCCTTCATATACATGACGTCATTCATCCTTACAACAGTATTTACTTTTTCCATAACCTGATATGAAGTGTGCGCTGCACATGTGAACAGTTTTGATAATCCAGCCATCCAGTCCTTTCATCTTATCACCATAGTTGTCTTCGTTTTTCTTGACATCGACTTGTATGCGATAAAATGTATATTTTGAGCCATGACTCCTTCTATTCTGGCACCCAATAACACAACAAGACGATATTTAAAGAGTCCTGAGTAGCCTACAGTCCTGTGGTGGCGAGTCATGTTTTGCCTCCAGCTGGCAAAATGACATCGTCGTGACGTCGGCCCCGAAAGGGTCTATATTTCTCCACAGGAGTGATATTTCTGGTAGTGTGAAGGCCTAAAAACTGACAATGAGTCCATGTGAAATCAAGTCTACAAAAAAAATATATTTAAACATACAACTGACATAATAAAATACGACAAATCACAAAAAAACATTTTAGAGAATCATTTTTGAGGTCTAGTCCAAATTTTATGAGGTGCTGGGTTTGTGTTTGAGGGGGTTTATAACCTCCAAACTCCTGACTACGGCCCTGATGATAATTACACATACAATCATACATTAATTATATACTGAGCTAATACTTTCAACTTAAGATTTTCAGTCATACATGGAACAAAACAAACTCAATGCTGGACTGAGATTTGGAAAACATTTAAGAATTGGAGACATCAAGAGGGAAAACGTCAGAGGTCAGTGACACTGCTGTGAAGTTTGTCCTAATTAATTTGAAATCTTGAACATTTAAACCAGTCTCTGCACTAATTTGTTCAGCAGCTTTTTTAATTCTACCTCTTTTAACAGCCTGGAGTTTGCAAAAGCTACAAGGTGACTGTTCAGCAACATCTTCATGCAATTATTTTCACAGATTAGTAATTGTGATCTAATATTAGCAACAGACAAACAAGGATTGATTCAGAAGACAGAATTGATTACTCCGCTGTCATGACCAATGATGCTAATTAGCAATAGCCTTTAACCACTGTCAGTGTCCTGCCTCTAAAGACTGCTTTGCTAAACCGGGTGTTAAAGAATGTGCTTTGGCAGAACACTTGATTGATGAAACAACTTTGCAAAGTAGTTAAACTAAAAACAGTTTTTATTAAAATGCGAATCACTTCCTTGTTGTGATTAAATTCTCATACTTTCCACTGTAACACACATTATGTTTCTGGGTTGGGGTGTTTTGTTATTTTCCTTTTCCTCAAATACTAATCAGATTTTTGTTTTGGGCAGTTGTTTATTTGTCATAGCCTGCAATCTGTTATTTTGCAGATAAGCCAATAAAAGATGTTAAAAATGCTGTCATCACTCATTTTTGTAGTCCATCTTAAAGCAAATGCCTGTTTTCATGTTTTTGTTGCTTACAGCGAGTAATTGTGGAAGTAAAACATAATTGCTTGCAATATTCTGCATGCATTTCCACAATAGTCTTTAATAAATCACTGACAATGATAAATCACTCTGACAGTGTCAAGGCAAACGATCTTGCAAAGAAATGTACTTATAGCAGGTTCTATATCTTGGATTTTGTCAGATAAATCAGAAACAAAATGTGAAAAAAATAACCAACAAAACTGATCCATGATTCCTGAGAATACATCTGACACGGCTAAATGTAATGTTTAGAAAATCAGGGCGAGAAGGGAAACAAACAATGCAAAGAGAGGCAGGGGAGAGGTGTGAGGCCCTCTAGAGCAGGTGGCGGAGGCGTCCAGATGCTGCAGAGACGCAGCGAAGCAGATAATGTCCTGCCTCGATAACCTCCGGGGCCTGATTACAGTCGAGCGTCCTCATCTGGGTCAGCTCCAAGCTGGTTCTGCAGGGATCAGCTGTTCCCACTGTCGTCCTGATGGTCTGAGGTCTCATCTGTCCCGCAACACAGAGGTCTGAAAACATCTGTGTGGTGAAATTAAATGTTAATTTCGAAAATGTTGCATATCCATTTAGGGAAACGGTTATGCCTGTAATATAAAGTGCCCACTCTGTTGCCTTAAAAAATCTCTCAATGGGTAAAGTGCTACATTCATGTTTTCGGTTAGGTAGTCATATTACTGTTTCTGTGCTGCAGTTTTTAGACACATGTTGTCAGTCAAACTGTGCGGCTGCCACTGTCAGGCTTGGTTTCCTGTTGATGTAGCAATAAGTTAGCATGGAGTCAGCCAAGTGTTGCAGCAGGCTCTACACTCCCATGTTGGTGTTATCCTCGCAAAGGCTAGAGAACCATGCAATTGAATACACCAGACATGTTATTCAGTCAGTCAACAGTTTTGTATGCAGTTTAACTGGATTATATTGAGTAATCCGACTTTAGCAAGCTTATTTCTATAAATTTGAGCCACTTGAAATATCTTAATTCAGGCTGTTCTCATGCACCATTCATATATTTACCTACAAAATGTAATGTATCACAATTCATACATACCTCATGTGATCATGAGCCAGTAATTTGTGTATTACCAATGTAAGCAGGAAGGCTGTGATCAATGACCAATGCACCGGCAGGAGTAAAGAAGGAAATAGTATAAAGAATGAAATTACATGTAAGGACGCTGGTTGGAGGGGTAGATGAGTCATACAAAACAAGACATTTCCCAGGAGACCAGTCTGTGGAAAAAGCAAACAAACCTTGAGTTATTTCAAGGTATGTTGTTACCATCTTTCTTTTCCTAAACCTAACCTACGTAACTATACGTTCAGTACGTAACTTAATGATGATACATCATTTGTGGGGCACTTGTGGACACTCACAAAAGGCGTGTCAATGTCTGCTCAATACATGCATAGTGTCTTTTCAAAATAAACTTCCATGTTCACAGGAAATACAGGTTTCATCACTACTTAAGGTTTAGGCAACAAAACTAGTTTGTTAGGTTTAGAAACAATATTGTAGGTCGGATTAAAATCAGTATGTATGTTACATAACACAAGTAAGTTATTGAAAATGTCACGTAATGTTAACTATGTAACATAGTTAATAAAAGCTCAGGTTTACATTGCAGCTAGTTAGTATTTATACATATACGGCATGTGCATCAGACCTTGACAGCATGTTCAGTTTATTGGCGTAGAAATCATGGAAATCATTCTGTCTAAACTGATTTAATTAAAAGGTTCATGTCAAAGAGTATAAAAACTGCCTCTTCCTCAATAATATGCGTTTATATGCAGGATTATGAATTATCTGACTAAACCTTCTAAAAACCAAATGATTGGAGAGCCTGTGTTAATGGCTGGTGATTGGAAACATTATATTTCTGACTCATGCAGCAAGGCATCTATCTTTTCATCAGCTACCACTGTCTAACACTGTTAACATAATTGGTACATGACTGCCTGCACACTGAGGGAGAGATGATTACGGCAGTCATTTTGCATATTGATACAACTTCCGAATTTATAAAGGGCCGGAGGCTTATGGACCTAATTATGACCAATAACCGATATAGATTAGATACTCAATCTTCAGACAAATATTCAGAAGTGCAATATCTAGTTTTTTTCTTTAATCCCACAGAGAGGCCACATCGACATCAGCACAACCAGTATTATGTGTCAGTGCAGAATATGTAGTGCTTTGTGTTTGTTGCTGAATTATAAAATGGCTTTGTCTTTAAATGAGGTCTGGCAGCTGGAAATAAATCTAAAATAGTCAGATTAATACGTTTTGGTAGTTTCCCGGTTTCGAGTCATAATAAGTTTGGAATCATACCTAACCTCAGCAAGCTGTTGAAAGTGGCATCCATCTTCTCCTCTGACTCCCAAAATTTTATACTATTCCTTTAACTTCAACAGTGTACCATGAACTGTACGTCCAATTCTGAATAACCAATGACAATGTCTCTTCACGGTGTGTAAAGGACAATAACAGCTTTTAACAACTGTACACACAGTCACTTTTATTCAGTGTTAATGTGTTGAAAATGTAATGTAGGTATTTTCCTCAGAGCACATTTCATTTTGGAATAGGAACAGCAAAAAACACATACTCTAATGTTATAGTTTTGACTTACCTGCACCTCACCTGCATTATGATCTCAGTATTTGAAACCAACAATGGCTTTTTTGGCAACCTTTTGTGGCATTTCCACTGGTGTCTGTGGCACCAAGCCTGGGTGTTTTTAGAAGCACATGGCAGCATTTCTCAGAAGCATTTGTGGCACAGAACCTAGGTGTTTTGTATCGACACATTGTGCAGTTTTCCAGCAGCATTTTAGCCACCAAACCTGGGTGTTTTTCACTGACCTGTCCTTGTAATTTTAACAGCTTTTGTGCCACCAAATGTGAATATTTTAAGCCAAACCATGATATTTTCCCAACATAACCGAGTGGTTTTGGTGCCTAGACCTAACCACATCTTCACCCGCAGCATTGTTACTATAATATAATGTATAAATGCATGTAACTGAAGTTTGCAAAAACATAGAATACGAACATTAATTCTTAGTTTGGGTTGGTTTTTCTACATGTATCTCTGAAAGACAGAGTTTGTTTTGTTGTGCTTTATCAGCCAGCATCTATCTCTTTGCAAACATACTGTTCCTTTCCTTTCATTTATTTAGTCTGACTATTTTTCCTCTAATGGATTGTTGACATCTTGCAGCAAGCATCAGTCCACATGTTGACACATAAATAAGATTTCATTTTTTACTATCGATATTCCCTCCATGCCTAAACACTGGAGGAAACATAGGTGTGTGTGTGTGAGCCAGAAGTGTAACTTGAGAGCTGGGGAATCAGCTGAGAGACACTTGGCAGTGCCATCGTTAGAGAGTGCAAACATAATTAACTAATCATGCTGGCTGACACGTTACAAATACAGATGTAATTGACTGCCAATGTGAGTTTGAAATATTCATACAGATGAGTCGCAACGGCTAGACAGTGATACTGTAACAAACACAATCCCAAAACTAATTGGGTCAGCCACTGCTCAAAAAGGCAATTTGGAAAGCAATTACAGTCTCCAGTTTGCTCGTTAGCGACTGATAACCGCGTGAAAATGTTTAAATCCTCTGATGAATCTTGCCAAAATGGAGGTTGGCTCTTTTCGAACTTCACAACACCTAAGCAATTTCAGCATCACAGGTAAGCGATGAATGCACAGATATTACAGCTTGCAATCCTTGAATGAACTACATTCTGTAGGAATGTGTCAAACCCCATGATCCAATCCCATTATCACCAAGTAATGGTCCCTTGCTGCATATGATCAAACACCGGATTTGTGCCTGTGAAGT
The DNA here is from genome assembly GCA_035609425.1 of Epinephelus awoara. Taxonomy (NCBI): domain Eukaryota; kingdom Metazoa; phylum Chordata; class Actinopteri; order Perciformes; family Serranidae; genus Epinephelus; species Epinephelus awoara. Next base: position 22,535,513 of record CM069314.1, on the reverse strand, counting down.
TTCACTGACTGAAACCAAATCCAAAGGAGCTGAAAATGGAGCGACTGATGTTGAAGGTGAATGAAATTGCCCACACATTCACTCTTGTATAAAGGGTAGCATATAGAGGCAATCAATGGAGAAAGTCTGGGTGATACAACATGTCATGCCATAGTAATTACTCTGTAATGGATAAAATAATTGATGTCAAGTTCAAAATTAAAAGGTTATCACAGGTTCTTCATAATTTATTTTTGTTTATTTCTTCAGTGTTAACTACACTGTGGTGATCGTAAAGGGTCAGTTCACCCAGATTCCAAAAATAAAACATTTTTTCCCCTAACGCCTATAGTTTGTTTTGGGGTTTTCATAGATCTGCCACTTTCTGTGTCGACTATGTGGTGCTGGAGGATACCATAATTACATGTCATGTTGGTCAGTAAGGGGGCGTAATTACCATGACACCTAATGTGCATGTAGGTGGCTTCAGGTCTGGAGCCTTATAAAACATGAAGATTTGGGCAGATTGGACCATGTATGCTGAAATTACAAACTACTTCCTGTTTGATGGCAAAACGTGGAAATTTGACACCTCGTTAAAACTCAAACTTTGAGCAACTTTTGATTTCCAAGGTGTTAAAAGAAATGGCCACTTTAGAATGAAAATACAGACAGTACTTACTCACCCTGATGCCGACAAGAAGTCAATTGGATGTAATCTGTAGGAGGAGATCGTTAAAGTACAACCCCTGGAAAAGGCCAAAAAATGCAACAAAATGACACATTTAATTAAACATTTCTTAGATCTCTTTCTGAGAATGCTGTCTCTACCCCAATGCAATTGATGTCTTGATCTGATAAACAAGAGACAGACAATGAATGTCTGCACTACATTGCATGGTAATCCATTGTTGAGATATTTATAAGAAAATCAGAGGACCACCAAAGTCATTACATTTCATCCTCTGGGAACCATGAATGTCTAACTAATTTCATGGCAATGAACTGCAATGTCAAGGCATATAATTAAACTTTGAAAATGTCAATGGTTGTGATAAAGGAAAAGTCAATAAATCACCAGAGCCTGCAGGATTTATCCTCTGTGGACCTTGGATAATCGTGAAATATTTCATGGCAATCCATCAGATAGTTGTTGAGATATTGCAGTCCTGCCTAAAGTGGTGGACCCACCAATGGCGTGGCTAGAATGTAGATGGCAGCAGCAAGCAGGGATTAAAATATTTGACATAGACGTATATTTAAATAGATGATGGAATGCAAAGAGAATAGCCGAGGATGAACTAGGCAGATATTATTAGACAGATAATATAAAACAATAGCAGTATACCATTGCTAGGAATATAAAAACAGATATGCATTAGATAAAATTCTGAACATGTAAATACATAAAACAGAAACATGAATTCAAAAAATGCATGATCACAATGTGGCCTAAAATTCTGACCAAATCAAAGAGTTTACAAACAATAACATGGAGAACATATTGCCTCCAAATCAGGAAGAAAGGTTTTGAAAGCATGGAAGGACGTAGCTTGCTACAATTGCCAAAAAAAATCAGGGTTCATTCTCTGGGAGACAATAATATTCACAGCCAATGTCATGAAAATTTGGGCATTGATGTTTGAGATATTTTGTCACGGACAAAAATGTTGCCTGTGAGGAAATTTGGATGTGATGGTGGTTCTCCACACAAGGTCAACACATTAAGAAAATGACCAAAAATTAGCATCTGGGGAGAGTGAATAATGCGATTAAATCCCATGGCCTGTAGATCCTGTGCAAGCTAAATGACCCACTTATTTACTGCCATTCCAAAATACTGCTTGCCATGTATTTCTGAAGTGCAACTGAAATATTGTTTGCCTTCGCAGCAGGGAGACAGCTTTGACACCATTGTTGCTTTGCAAGCAAATAATGATTTACAGCTCTTTCAATTAGCACTGAGGTCCTAATATAGTAGCCGAGGAACAGCACTTTGCCTCATCCATAAATCAAATGAAATTATAAGCTAAAAGACATGCCAAGACTGAACATGGAAATGCAACCCACATCCAAATATTCATCTACATATTCCGTCTATTCATTCATATACTACCATTTCCACATCCATCAGTGCATGGCTTGATAAAGATTAGTCACAATGAGTGCCTTGAGTCAGCTAATGCTCAGCTAAATCATTAATTTGCTCCAATTAAAGAGGCGAAAACCTATTTCTGGCTCGCATACTCAGTCTTTGAAACAGCTGCGTTATTAGTTGTTGATTAAGTTTGTTTGTGAGCCTCTGTTCATTTGCATTTTTGAAGCTTCTTACAATTTTCAGCCTCCAAAAAGCAACCAGAGGCAGCCAACAGATGGCTGCTATTCAGTGTTTATCAAGCAACACTAACTTTTATGTCTTTCACTCTGGTCTTCAGAGACTCATTATCAATGCTAGTTAGATGCTATAATAAAAGGCAGTTCAAAGGTTGAACACCTGGCAGCACAGATTAAGAAAATTAGAGTAACACTTTTAAAATAAATCCATAAAAAAATGTACTATATAGGAAACAGAATTTCAAAAGAGCACATTTCAAGGTTAATCCTAATATGGAAAACCCCACTGATCTGGCCGTTCATAGAGGACCCCCTACAATCTTGTGTGAATAGACCATCTTCAAATTGTATTTGTACATCCATCACTTAAGCTTATTTTCTTTCATAGCCAGGCTTTATCGGTGAGGGGTGTCAGGGCCCGAGGCACAAACCCACTGAAAACCATCAGAATAATTCAATCAGATTGCCCAGAGATCTCATTACAGGTCTGGAGTGGGACGCTAAGCATTACACTTTCAGTGTTGCCAGCAGAGGCTCTCTGAAGGCGGTGGGCCGGCTGATTGACAGACTCAAGGTTCTTTCAGGGTGAGTTCATAGTTATATTGCCTTCTGCCTCCCATTCTCTTTATTACTGCTCTGTCTCTCAGCTCTCACATTCTCTGATACCCACTTTGAAGTCCTTCATGTAAAAGGTATAGCAGCGCAGCCAATGCACGTATTAGGTTTTTTCTGTTTTTTTTAAGTGGGTTGCAGATTCTTCAGTATTCAGCATTATGCTTAAACTCACCTAATGTAGTTAGATGCAGTAGTTAGCAGTGTTAGTCTTGCAGTTGGTCAGCCACTTTGGTCCAAGCTGAAATACCTCATTAACTTACGTATGGATTGCCATTGAATTTGGTACATGTATCCATTGTGCACAGAGGATCAATCCTATTGGTGATCCTCTCACTCAAAAGCACAAATGCACAAAAGTCAAAAGCCCTGACAAGTATTTGACTGACAAGCATGAAATTGAGTTCAGACATTCAAGATCCCTAGAGGATAAACACTAATGACTTTGGTGATCCCATGACTTTTTCTTCAATGCCACTAGCAGGTCATAGTTTTCAATTATTCTATGAAATATCTTAGTAACTACAACATAGATTGCCACTAAATTTGGTACAGACATTCATGGTTCCCAGATTCTTTTTCTCTAGCACCACCTTGAAAGTAGTTTTGAGTAAAATGCCCCAATAACTATTTGATGGGCTGCCACGAAATTTAATTCAGACATTCACAATCCCCAGAGGATGAATCTTGGTGACTTTAGTGATCCACTGACTCTTTGTTCAGTGCCACTAGCAGGTCAAACTTTTCACTTATCCTGCGAAATATCTCAGCAACTACAGAATGGATTGTCACAAAATTTGGTACAGACAATCATGGTGTCCAGATGATGTATTCCAGTGACTTTGGTGATCCTGGCTTTTTCTCTAGCACCACCATTAGACTGACGTTTGTGGTTTTGAATGAAATGTCATTTGATGGATCGCCATGAAATTCTGTACAGACATTTGTGGTCATCAGAGGATAAATCATCATGACTTTGATGACCCCTAAGTCGTAGTAGCCATCATATGGTTACTTGATTGATTAGCATCTGTTAGCACAATAACTGTTCAGATGGTGAACACTGTAAACATTATCTGCTCGGCATAGCATTGTCAGTGTGAGTGTGTTAGCATTAGCATTCAGGTAAAAGCACCACTGTGCTGAAGTGCAGCCTCACAGAGCTTCTTGCATGGCTGTAGATTCCTAGTCCTCTTTCATTATAATGCATGTGTAATTGGCTTTATAGCAAAACAAAAAAGCTTACTGGCAAAGTTTGCGTCCTCAGAGTTTGGTATGTAATCATTCCACACAGTAACAATTTCTTTAAGAACATTTCTCCCAAAATATTCACATTATCTGCTTTACTCATGGGACTACAAACACACCTTGCCAGTTACTAGAAGCCCGTCCTATCATGTCGAACATCTTTCCTGGAATCATGTTTACCCAAAAGAAAATATATTGAGATGGAGCTTTTTCTCTCGTGCAGTGCTCCTGTGTTGCAGGAATAGAAGGGATTTTTCAAATAGTCTCAAGGGCAAAGTGTGAATTGTACATTGTCAGATAAAAAGTTGCTCAGCAGCTACACAGCATCTAACTAATGAAATACAAATCTCAGTTTGAAGCTGTGCTATGAATTTGGAGTCGGGAATCTCTTTATATGAGCCTAACTACAGCATCTGGAAAGAAGACTGTGCACAATGTCTCAAGCTAAAGTCTCTGCAGGGAGCGGCAGGTTTAATGGCTGCTGGTTGCTTTACAAAAGGCTTTTACTTTGCCGGGTTTTATATTATACAGGGCGTATGGTGTAGGGGAAAACAGTAAAATACAGCAAGGATACTGCATGCTGATATTTTCCAGAATTATACCACTTTTTTCTGTACTGGCACATAGTCACATGCAGCTTGTAATAAACACATATTCTATCATTTGCACCTTTTCGTCATTTCTGTCACTTCACCTCCCTCACTGAGGTTGTCTTTCCAACAGAAGCTTTACCTGACTTCACCAACCCATCTCTCTTCTTCTCTCCATCTCCCACTGACTTGCTCCATTTATTCTCCAATTATATTCCATTACTGGACCAATACTGGAGGCTGGACCATTTAGCTTTCTGACCCCGCTGTCACTGCTTCTCTTTCTTTCTTAGTCCAGGGTTTCATAGTCCATTTGTCTCAGATTTAGACACTAAAGAAAGCAGCAAATCCACTGAATAAGACATAAAAAAGAAGTTGAATAAAAACTCAAATACATTTGCTCTTAACAAATGTGATTATAAAGAGCATGAGAGCACGTCAAACTCCATCTGAATGGTCTAACTTTGCTCCTCAATCCCCTCTCCCACACTGTCGTAATCCAATCATAGCTTAGCAACTGTTACTAGGCACATAAGACCGGTCAGGCTGTAATTTGTGCATGAGGCTGAATGTTAATACTCAGCATTTAATATGTTGTGTTTTTTAGTCTTTCTAAAACCAAATACAAAGGAAAAGTGTTTTTTTATTTATTAAAATGTGACTAAAATCAGGCTAATTAACAGCATAATGGAGCATTACTTTGGAGGCCAAGTGGCACATCATTATCTAACTTATTGCTTCTTTATTTCCATGTTTTCTACATTACAGCTTTAATCCGGCCCAAAAAATGGCAACAAAGCCCATATATTATTCATTACAAGTCTGCAATTTAAAAAAAAACAACAACAACAAAAAAAAAACCAAGGAATTTTTGGGAAATTTTTCGGGGCCCAATCAGGTTCAAACAGAGAATCAAATCTCTTTTCTTCATGTGTTACCACTGTTTGTGTTCTGTGCTGCTGTCCCTTTTCCCTCCACTGTAGATCTGCCCAGGTGTGCTGTATTACTTAACAAGGTGCATTGCACCTGGCATGGAGGAGGTGCTTAAGAGCTCCTGTGCCAGCAGCAAAGGAGAGAGGCTCTGGTGTGGGGACTGCTGGTTCTGCTGCCTCTCAGCATGGGATTTTTGTTGTCTTGTTTGCTTGATTTATTTGAATGTTTTAAATGTGTCATATGTGGTTATTTTGGGTCAGTGTTGGAGTTTTGTTTGCCCCATAGGGCAAGGGTGGGGCGTAACAACATGGATCATCAGCTGGTTAGGATGATGACGTTTTGGATTTGTGAACTTCAGCCTAAATATTTTTAGCATGTACACATGTAGTCATCAAGTGCATACATAATATGTCCACAGGGTTCTTTTTAATACTGTTTACAGCTGAAACATGAAGCCAAATGTCAACTGCATAAAATCAGATTTCCCTTTTTTTTTTTTTCTTAAAATTATCACGGACAAACTTTAAGGCAAATACCCTCTGTAGATGGAGAACATGTGATATCACTGAAAGCTCCAGAACAACTACTAAAATGGATCCACCCAATCGCCAAACTAAATGTTGTCATTGTATGTTTCTGCAATTCACAAATACGTTATATTTGTACATTATGTTGTAGATACATTGAAACTTCAGCACTTCAGTTTCTACAACTCTGTGGTTAACCTGTGGTTAGGTTCAGGCACAAAATCCACTTGGTTATGGTTAAGAAAAGATTGTGTTTTGGCTTAAAATACCTGCAGCTGGTTGCACAACATGCAGGGACGTCACGGCAAAAAGTAACTGCTTTATCACTGAAAAAGAAGCTTTTTGTGGCACTATTCTGTCAGGAAATTTAGTGATATCTTAAAAAAAAAAACAACAACTTGTGTTTGTGGTACTATCCAGACAGGAAATGCAGCGATGTCGCAATAAAACACAATCACCGCTGATGGCACTATCAGGAAACAAAGAAATGTCTTGGGTAAAAAACAATCGCAGTTTGTCGGCAGTGTAAATTTTGACAGCAATTTAGATTTTATCTTAGTCTTGAGGTGAGAATGCTTATGGAAGGAATTCAAAAGAAGTCACAAATATCAAGACGTACAAACTAACGTTGTGTGTAAAACCACTTTCATGTGTAAAAATGGATTCACAAATATGTAATTATGACTTCACGTGTATTTGCTGTAGTGAAACTGCTAACAGCCTGTAACATTTTATGTGGAATTAAAGTGGGTGATTACAGAGTAAGTTTTGCGTATTTGCAAATCACACTGTATTTTATGTTTGTGGATGGTGAAATGTTTGTGGATCATAGTATACATTTGTAGATTGGCTTGTGTGGAATACTTCCATACCTACCTGCCTACCAAACAGCATCAAACCATAAACCTTCACGAGTCAGTTCAGTTGCCAGCGAAACACCCTAGCACCGACTATTTACTACAGTTTACCAGCCTGACACTCATGAGGTCTTGGAAGATAATTACAAGCATGGCCAGTCTTGGCTTTCACTGTCCACTAATATATTCGTCACGTCTCGTCTCATCAATGGAAAAGAAAGATAGGTTTTGTCTCAGTTTGTATTATCAAGATCTATTTCTAGCTCATCATCGTCTCGTTTTCGTCATGGAGAAAAAGGTCATTGACGGAAAATTTTGTCATAGTTTTGTCAACAAAATGAACACTCGTTTGTGGCACCATTATTGCAGGAAGCAAAGCAATGTCTCAGTGTAAAAAAACCCACCTGCTTTATCGGTAAAAACCAACCTTCTTTATGGCACTATTCTGGCAGGAAACACAGCAATGGCTTTGTTGTTTTGTTTTGAATAATGGTTTGCCGTGGTCTCCAGCTTGGCCACCATCTGCCAGGATATCCACTATTCAGTACCATATCCACCGGTAGAAAAATACTCGCTTTATCGGTACAAAAACAACTGCTTTTCTTGGCACTGTCCTGGCAGGAAATGCAGTGATGTTTTGGTGAACAACAACAGCTGTTTGTGGCAATATCCCAGCAGGAAGTGCAGCATTGTCTCAGTGGAAAAACAACCAGCTTTGTTGTTCTGTTTGAACAGTGGTCTCCAGCTCGGCTGTCGTCTGACAGGCTATCCATTCCCTCCACCTCCTGATGACAAAGTCACCTCATACTGTATATTACCTCACTTAGAAATGTTGCTATGATACATATGAAACATACAAATGTAACCTACCTTTGGTTTGCAGAAACTCATAATACCAACATTTTGTTTTGGTGAATGGCTGAATGGATCCTGGTGATGTTTTCTCAACAGCAAATATTTGGAACGTCAAGAAGCAAACCTTGGTAGATACAGGAATGTGGAGGGTACCTGAAAAGATGCTGAACCTCATTGGAAATACGTGGAATTTTCAACACAAAACACAAAACTATGCATTTTCTGCAATGATAATTTTGCCCTGTCTGGAGTTCAGCGACATGCCGAGGCTTTTTTGACACACAGCATGGTTCAATGAATAGTTTACAGTCTTGTTCTCACATACAAGCATGCTTTAAATTCCTTTACAGCTGCAGCGTCCTCCATGAGCAGCTTCTTCCAGCTAATCCGAGAATTTTCCTCATGTGACAGATGAATGTTTGTAATGGGGCCACATCTTGCATACATTACATTAAAATAGCAGCAGGGAAGGGAGGAATGCAGTGTGTGAATTCTTCCCGTGTTTCTTTTGCCCTCTGGCTGTGCTTGTTAGTGTTTAATGAGCACTTGATCATATGTGATGTCTTTTTGGTCAGCTAAGGATAACGTGGTGAGGAGTGGGAGGAGGTGAATGGGGTCTCCCTAATAATAACTTCTCCTCCAGCCCTTTAGAAAAGAAATGCTGCACATTGGGGACAGTTATAGCCTACAGAGATGTGGGCTTGTGTCTGCAAGGTCCGGAGTTCAAGCCCTACCAGTTCGCTGACCATTTGGGAGAATCTGGTTGGTGAGGTTGACTGAGTTACAGTCAAAAAAGGCCTTAAGACATCTGGCCCTGAGCTGCTCTAGTGGGCAATAAGCAGAAGACTGTGGTTGTACTGGGCGGCTCCCAAGTGTGAATATGTGTAACCTTATCAGGCAGAAACCGCGGCCATGCTGTGAACAAGCTTGTGTGCTCAGCAAACCTTTCCATGCATAATTAACACTTGGAAAAATGAACTTGGGTGGATATGGGGCGAGGTCAGCCTGCTGCTACCATCTGTGCAGTAGGAGTGGAGCAATCTTTAATGTTTTGGCGCTGAAAAACACTGAATCATATCCACACCAGCGCATCCTCAAGACCCTCTGAAGCATTCAAAAGCACAGGAGATACTCTAAATTCACACTGATAAAATGTGGTTCAAATATTTATAAGATTTGGTGCTCAGTTTGTGGTAAATGTGTGAATATGTATCAGCCCTGGGTGCATCTGCCAGGGTAAAATATAGGAAATGCACAATCCTTTTATTGCAAAGCTCCCGTTATGAATCTGATTTATTCTGTAAGCCACTTTGAGTGACATGTTGTTTGTGAGGCATCACCACAGTCTATGCATCAGATCCACCCTTTGTCCAAATATGTGACCATATTCTGTCTGGCAACAAAAAAAAAAAACCAGAGGGTCACTGGTCAAGTCCCCGTCCAGACCAAATATGGAGTGTGGACTGGTAGCTGGGGAGGTGTCCTTGAGCAAGGCACCAAACCCCCAACTGCTCAGGGCGCCTGTCCATGGGCAGCCCCCTCGCTCTGACAACTCTCCATTTAATGCATGTATAGGTCCTGTTTGTGCATGTGTGTGTATTTGGGGCCTGTGTGTGTATGTCAACAGAGTGAAAAAATTGAATTTCCCCTCAGGGATTAGTAAAGTATTTTCTATATCTGTGCCCAGAGGCCCAGTGGCTCAAAATCTGCCGGTGGGTGTATTACTGTAAAGTGACTGCTTTAATGTGCCACATTACCGGGTGGACGAGAGGTATTTGTGACATTTGTGAAAAATTATCGTTAAATACTTCAGGTCAACCTTTGGTATTTACTCAAAGCTTGACATTGATGTAGATGCATGAAACCCATCGACAGTGACAACGGCATGATGCATGAATGTAAATTAAAAAAACAAAGTTAGTCACTCTGCAACCAAGCAGTTGATTCTGAATGTGTCATTGTGTTTGCGTCTTTCCCCCCTTTTCTCATGAACCGGAACTAAATGAAACTATTTTGTTCACTCAGCAGCGAGGCTTAGCCACCGTCTGCTGCTCTGCCGGCTCTGCTGCTCGCTCACTTCAATCTGTGCCAGGGGGCTTTGTCTGTCCAGGAGATTCATGCTGTGTACTGAGCCCATCAAGAGAAACGCTTTATTGTAAACAGAGGAAGCTGAGGTCCATAATGAGGTTTTGAAGCTGAGGAAAGTGGAGTGGGTCATAGCACAACAAATCAACAAGGCTTCACCAGGATAACCTGATCTGGCCCACAGCCAAAGCATTACAGTAAGAGGAGGAGAAAGGTGAAGGTGTTACGTTTTAAATTCACCAACACAGAATACAGAATCAGAGGCATCGAGGATCCTCGTGTGTCACAGGGTTTCTCCAAGAATTCATTTTAAGTTGCAAGCTATTAGCACACATCAGCAAATGTTGTAAAATTATAATCTAATTATTGGTTTATGGGTAACCCTTTAAATCATCTGGCTGTTAATGGAAGTTACTGCATCATCAATCCCCTCATAACAAGTCATCATCAATTATTGTCTAGTTTAAAGTGAAGCCTACCCTCAAACTACTCATACATTTTATTCATGGCCTGTAGTTGTGGGTTCATTTATTATGGTTACTGTGAGTCGAGTCTGTCCACTTATGTGCCTTAGTTATAGGCCTGTTAGCGTATTCAGCAGCAAATACTGAACTTCCCTTTTTATCTATTAAAAAAATATTTTATTTCCATATATGTGAAACACCTGTGGTATCCTGAACACATTTCCAATGATATTCTTTCAAAAATAATTTGTCATGGCAGCTTGTTTATGTTTTTATTTGCCACTAGCTAGAAATAAAAAAAATGTAGCTGCTACTGACAGTTTGAAACCATAATGACTGAGGCTCACCAGGACTCCATGCTACCAGGGGCTCCAAATGGCCCAGACTCACTGTTAGTCACTGTTTTGTGTGTGCTTTTAGAATTTCAAATTTGCTTCAATGTTAAATTTTAGACCTAAATTATGTCAGTTTATAATGTGCATGTGGTTTTAATCAAATTATCCCTGATGTTTTGTCACACCCCTCATCTCATAGTGAGGCACAGGGCACCCTTATCATAGCTATGTGTGAACAGCATGTTCGAAAGGTTTTAAGTCTGACCACATTAAAAAAACTGATGCCACACTGTGCACAGTGGCTTTTCTCATCAGATATCTGATGCTAAAATCACTAACAAAGCGGTATTTGACGACTTCGGGCTGGGGTGAAACACGTGGTTAATGCTGTGAAACGGTCACGGTAAGGTTTAGGCAGCAAAACTACTTGGTTAAATTTAGAAAAAAGATCATGTTTTAGGTTACAAAAAGTATGTTGGTACATATTGTGATGTAAACTCTTGAATAGGGCGCGACAACATTATGTCAATTGCATAATGTAACTTTAAATCAACCTTGACTTTTGTTTTCGCACAGGAGGTAGGTACGTAACTAACATTACATTAAAACAAGTTTGACTTTTAGTTTTATACCACATCAGTTGTTCTGGGCGTCAAGTATTGACACAAATGGGTTTACACTGGAGTTAGCTGAAAGCCTGCACGTCTCATAAAGACACAGAAGGCTGCCTTTGGCATCAATATTCCATGCCAAGGGGTGTGAATGAAGCGATATTTGACGGCCTACGTAATCTGTACTTGATGGGAACTTGGGATGGGAGGGTGTACAAAATGCACAGAGGGCATGAGGAGAAATATCCTGCACTATAAGCAAGCTGGAAACATGACAATAATGACATCTAAAGCTTTGTTAAAAGGCATTTTCACTGCAGCCTGTTTGACTCTATTTAAACTTAGTACCTGCATGTGTCTAGGCCTGATTGACTATCCTATCTCAGAAAAGCGTAAAGAGTGTAAATGCATCCAAGGACAAACAGAAGTACCAGGAACCTGAAACAGAAGCAACTAAATGGAATTTAGCTTTCATTATTTGGATTATTCACACCTGTGCTTTCCTACCGTGACATGTCAAAATATCCTCTGTGAAAAAGATGTACTCTGCTGCACTTTGAAGAGGAAAAGTTGTAATTGCTGGATGTGGCTCCCGAGTTTCGCCATAAGTCTGTTTTTTTTTTTTTTGTGAGGCAGGTGTGAGATCTGGGGTGTCATTTAAAAACCATGGTGTGCGCACAAAACAAGGTCAGAATGAGGCGTACGCCATTTCCCACGCAAAAGCTGTGATCTATAAAAAACAAACTTGACAGGACACTGTGCTGAAGGAAAACTCTGACCAATGTGTACAAACATCTTGGAGCAACGCAGATGGTGAGGTGGTGAAGTGAAGTCAGATTGTAGAGATTAAATTTGAGAGGAATCATTACATATAGTGATGTCTCTCACATATTCACTTCACATCACATGTTACCTATAGACGTGTAAGTGTCATAATCATTTAATCCAGCAGTTTTATTTGTGCTTGTGCTAGTGAACCATTACTTTTTCATGAGCACCTTTCAGCTGTAAAAAATTATAAGATCAAATCTCACATTGAATTCCACTATTATCATTATTATTATTATTATTATTTTTTCATCAACATTGTCTTACCATTACTTTCCCAGCTGTTGAAATGCTCACTTCAAACAGCATTGAAAAAATTGCAGGAGAGTAGTTTTAATATAATCTGATACCATAAATATATACTACCTAGTACGGCTGTAGTTGTGATGTCGTTTTTGTGTGCAAAATCACACACACAGAGCGTGATGGAGACCCTGCAGTGCTGTCATACACGCCAGGCTTTACCAGTCACCTCACCCCGCACATCTTCACCATCTGCACATTATGGATTGTGTAAATTAGAAAAGTCTGGAAATAAAGCGCCAGCTTTCACAGAATTATTGCAGTTCATATCGTTATTACGAGCCCTTATCATAAAGCAGCCAAGCTCCCCAAAACAAAACTTAAATAAATTAATAGAGTTAACTTATCAAATCTCCGTTTTAAAATTAAATTCCAGGGTTGGTTATAACACCGACTGTCAAGTTCATTTTGGCAGGGTGTGAAGCAATCAGTCTGATTCCTGTAAACAGAAATACTGCAGTGACACTCTGTGTTGCCATGATTCAGCGTAAAGGCCCGATCAGATTATTTATTTGCATTCACAAAGTGCTTTGCATTGACCATGTATGGTTGAATGTGGGTGCGCAGAGGGCAGGAGATGAGGCTGAGCCACATGTGGCCAATTCCAAGTTGATTTGGGATTTATAAAAGTGAGTTGCCACTGTCAGGCATATACACGGTTTTATAAAGTGTTTATACTGTAAAACTTCAAATAGTAGCCAGGACTATTATTAGAAGTCCACAATCTGGTTTTATACATCCAAAAAACTTTTAAAATTAACTGCTTGGACAGCAGACCAGGATTCTAATTGAGACAGGCCTTTATTTACAACATGTGTAGCTACACCAGGCTAGTAAAAGAGAGTGGGCGTTTAATTGGGACCAGGCTTTTAATTGAGGTTTCACAGTAGGTATTTTTTGGTGTTTGCCATGTTGGGCTTGTGTCCACACTTACACTTTTAGCATGAATCCTACAAACTGTTTTATAATTAAGACCCCTGGCCTCTTTAAAATGCCTATTCTGTTCTATTCTCTCATCCGGATTGACGACTCTAGTTCCACAACATCAGTTTTTGTTGTTTTCAAATGTATATGCTTTCATTTTCTTTTTTCCTTTCCTTTAGAAACATGACAGACCACAAGGGCAGCAAAAGAAAAGAACTTTTCAATCAATATCAAATCTGTATTATAAGATTGTAAAGTAAGATTGTAAACCACGTGTACCAATCTTCATTTTAATTTCAGTGATATCTCAAATATGTTTTATTCTATTAACACACTGACCCAGTGCTGACTGTCATCTTTTTATTACCGCTGAAATAAAACAAATGTCAGAATGTATGAACACAGAAAAGAATTGTTTTGTACTCCCACACTCTTCTTCATCGTCTCTCATCTACACGTTTAATCAAACAACTCTACAGTAATTATGACATTTCATTTCCAGTGTAATTAATGAGGTAATCCTCGTGTCTGGCAGTTGTCTTTCCCTCATTGTACAGTAATCCTGATGTTATCTAAATCTATAAACAAATGAGTTGTAACATTTAGCTGTTATTTAACAAGTGGTGCAGATTACTGTTTGTGCATACAAGTTATTAGGACCAACGTCTTCATTTCAACACAGCAGGAACATACTAACTTATTAAAGTTTCTGTTGCGGGGTCCATTAAATCAGAGTTGTGTCCAATCTCTTCTTCTTAATTTGTTTGGGAGTTTGTGGATGTAAATTTCTCCCTTCATACAAATTGCCAAGAAAAGGAAATGAAGCCTTCAGCTTGATTGCCTGTACAAAACCTATTAGATATTTGACCTATCAAAACATAATCTCTGGTAACTGGGAAATGAAAATATATGTGATTTTTTTGATGCATATTAATCATGAAAACAGATGTATTGCTATTACGCCGAGATTAGTTGCCTGTGGCGTTTTCTTGAGGAAGCATTCTGAGAGAAAATTGATGTGAAAATCGCATCTTAATTGAGTTTCCGGCTCAGGGAAGGATCCATAATGGAACCAGCACCAAAATATTAGTTGTTTTATGCTTGAAATGTTAAAGGGAATCACAACTTGGGGCGACTTTATTAGAAACATTTAGAGGAATACTAAGTGGTGGCAAGATGGAATAAGAAAGTATGCCTTCTATTTTAAGTCAGTCTAATCAAATGCCTCCCTATTATCCAAAGTCTGTATTTGTCACATTGTCAGTAATTGATCAAATATTTCAATGAGGACTGGTTTTTAAAGTATTAACTTTGGTGCATGAAATCACCATTGACATGATTGTGATGTCTGAAAAAAGTAAATGTAATCTAATCATGCTTGTATGAGATATTTTAATAGGTTTAGTGGGATGTTGTTACCATTTCGTAGCTTCCAACTGTATAAAAAACAACAAAAACCTTCCTAAATATTTTCAAAAATCCTGCTCCGCACTGAGAGTTTCCCCCTGTCACAGCAAAGAGTCAACATGCGTTTCCTCAGACAGAAAATCTCTTCCCCGGGAGCCTGCTAACACCTTCTATCACACACCATCAGCAGGATGTTTATTTTCCAACACCCTGCTGCTGATTGTGCCGTGGGTGATTTAATGAGCAGAGAGAAATTGACTTTGCAGGGTTTGATGCTTTACCCCGGTGAGGTCAGCTCCGTGGAGCACACAGGGGTGAGCGCTTGCTATTCGCTGGGCCGTCTGATGCACAGACCAAAATGGTTACCTGGTGGGTCAGCAGCAGCGAGTCTCCTCAAGATGTTTGATTGCTGCAATCTCCTGTGTGCGCTGGTAATCACACATCAAGCTGTGTACCCACTCCAATTTGTATATGACTGAGCGCACAGCGGGACGTAGGGGACAGCACCTGAGAGAAATGAAAGATTTAATTTGTCAAATTTGAACAAAAAAATAAAGTAATATTTCAGAAAAAGAGAGGAGACAGACAGCAAATATGAGGTTTGCGTTTGGTCGAGCCACAGCAGCATCTGTTACATTAAAGCCCCCATGTGTAGGGTTTGAACATGACTGTATTCTGTCAAAAAAGGTATTTCAACAGACAGCAGAAGTAAATCGATAAATCTAACTTGGGGATGTTGGGATAAAGGAGCGAAAAGCAACACAGAGACTGCACCACTTATCACAAGGACAGTTTTATACTTCTACAAACACAAAAATGTATGACATCAGAATCATTTGAAGGATGCTGTAACTCAGCAGAGCAGCCAATAGACACATTACATGTGAGCTGACTTTGTCATCAGGAGGTCGAGGAGATGGTGGATGGAGTCTAGGCGACATGGCTGCCAAGCTGCAGATTACTGTTCAAGACCAACAAACAAAAAGCGTGTTTCATAGCAAGACATTGGCAGAATTTCCAGCCATGGTTGTACCACCAGAAGTCAGTGTTTTTAGCAAGACATCAGTAGCATTTCTAGCCTTATTGCACCACAAAAAGCATGTGTTATTTTTAGTTAGAGTTGGTGAAGCAGTTAGAGAAGATGTTATACACTGTTAACAGGCTGAGTAGCACTTCTTTTGTCAAGTAGACTGATTTTCATGTTTCACATCAGTGACAGTGCCTCTTTGGGGCAGCAGCAGCTCAGTCCATAGGGACTTCATTTGGGAACAGAAGGGTCACCGGTTCAAGTCCCCATACAGACCAAGCATGGAGTGTGGACTGGTGGCTGGAAAGGTGACAGTTTGCCTCCTGGCGACTGCTGAGGTGCCCTTGAGCAAGGCACTGAACTCCCAACTGCTTGGAGCACCTGTCCCAGGCAGCCCCCTCACTCTGACATCTCTCCATCTTATACATGTATAGGTCCTGTTTGCACGTGTGTGTGTGTGTGTGTGTGTGTGTGTGTTTTGGGCCTGTGTGTATAGAGTGAAAAAATTTGAATTTCCCCTCTGGGATTATTAAAGTATATCTTCTATCTTCTTCTTCTTTTTTAACCACCTCCTTCGTGCAGCCTTGGCAGAGATGTGCTTGATGATTTCTCTTGCTTACGTTTTAAATTAAGAAAAAAAAACAGTAAAGTTGTGTATAGATTTTACAAAACTCTGAAACCCTTACAAACATTACAGCAGTCTCTATGCAGAAAACATGCAGGGTGTTTGATTATTAATTATTCACCTATTTGTAACATACTTTATCAGTTATATATGGAGGTGGTACATTAATGCGCACATGTTTAAGAAACAGGCTGATTACTGGCTGATCCGTCACAGACTCAGCAAAGTATCCAGTTCAGGCCACAGCTCGATAAGTATTGATAAATCAGCCTTATTCACTGCCCTCAGCTTACAGCACCATATCTTCTGAATCAGCAGATCATTTCTCGAGAGCTGCCCGTGTGTTTGTGTGTGTGTGTGGGTGTGTGTGTGTGGGCGTGTGGATTTGTTGGCGCAATATCTAAAGCCATGTGAGTCCATAATTAACATTTCCACTGGGATGTTTAGTGACCATCTAATAGAGACGAAGCGAATCCCAACCAGCTCTACAAGTCCTGCGAGAACCATCATTTCAACTTCATTAGAATGCTTTCACCTTAAATTAAAAAGGAGAAAAGGTTTATTTTGCCGACAGGAATTATAAGCAGCCACTAATGTGGGTTCTAAGTTATTCAAATGCAACCAGACAATTTTGTGAGATGAAATAATATTTTCAGAGTCGCACAGGGATTCGGGCCTTGAGGAAAAACTTTGCTTTCATCACACACCACTCTATTCATTAATGCAGTTTTGAACATGCTACCTTTCAACATCCCCCAGTTTAACACAAGGACAACTCAGTTTCAAGGTTGCATCTTATTTTATTGAGAAGGACTGGGAATCACTTTTGCATATGGCGTGTTATACTGCTTTTAGCCCTTGTTACTCAAAGGGAGGTCACTGTTTTACATAAATGGAGAGGTTTTTTCCTTCTAAAAGTTGCGTCGGAATGCAAGCTAATGTAGGAGCTTGACATTTGATATCGACTGATCAAATAAAGCAAAAAGAAAACTTCAAGGGAAGTAATATATTTCATAAATTATTGAAAAAAGGCGATCTAGCATTTAAAATTGAAATGAAAATAGCTTTTATGTACGTAAGGGGGAAGTGTAAAGAGGCAATCTATTTGTTTGGACTTCACAAAACTTTTTAATTAAGCCCGAATCACTATAAAGGCGAACATCTTCAATCTCACGCTCCTTCATCTTCTGCCTCATACACACAAGTATCCTTTCATAAATAAGCCTAGGCGTGGGTCATTAATAACAGGAGAAAGTCATTACATCTCTTCCGCTTGCTGAATAATTGAGCTGCTGGTTGCCTTGTGCGCTCACTGTAAATATGCTCATGAGCTCGGTTTTGGCCGGCCGTGCGTGGACCGAGGACACATCAGTCTAATCAGGCTCCGGCTCCTCCTGCTGCTGCTGCTGCTGCTGCTGATGTTGCCGCTGCAGAGGGACGGCACAACCTTCATCACTGTGTTGGCTCAGGCACCATCACAACCTGAACAAACACACTTAATTGGATTAGTCTGCTGGATGTAGTGTTCTTACAATGTCCTCGCAGAGACAGGAGTCGCACACCTTTGATCTGTGAAGAGGCGCACACAGCCTGTTAACACGGCCGAACAAATCACCTACAACAACGGGCGACCTTTGCCATTTTCTGCTGCCACGTCTTGAACTCAACAAACCTCTTCATTTTTTAAATGTGAAGTTCTTTAAGGTCATGTTTTTGTTTAAGAGCTTTGAGGGTATCTAATTGCCATTCATAAGAGAAAACGCTGTGTTTCCTCTCATGACACAAAACGTATTTAAAATCACTTATGGACCAAGGTTGTTGGAGAGCAAGCTGTGTTTAATGCCGTTGGTTAATGTGATCTCAATGTATCAGATCAATGGGCTGTATGGCAGTGCATCAATATATGACACAAATAAAAGATTCTGCATTTACTCACTCAATGAATTAAACTCCTTTTCATGCCTCAGGAACAGAGCGCAGCTTTTAAACCTGCGGTCTGTTCCAAAATGTATTACAGCTGGCTGAGGGACTAAACTGTCTCCAGGCGTCTGAGAACACTGAAAGCATGGGGCAATGACTGAGGGAGAGGATGCATTTCATCATGGTCTGCTTCCTTCTCCATCATTATGCAGCATGTGCACAGTAATGCAGAATAAATAAGCTTAAATTAGGCACCAATCAACTCAGCGTACTTGTGTTTTATGGAGTAATGTATTCATGTATGTGTGAGAACATGCAAGTAATGAAAATCCAACTTTTTTCCAGTGAGCTGTAACTTTATGTATGAGTCACTTTTAGATTCTATGAAATGGGGTTGTACTCAAGCGGCACTCCATGGCTGAAAGATTTACCAGTGAGGAAGTACCGGTAACTGCAGTTCCTCTAATGGCCACTTGAGGCTGGCTCCAGACGTGAGTCAATCCCCGCAGAAGGTGAATTTTTTTTTTATAACTTATCCATTTACATGTCATTAAGTCCCAAAATTATACATAGTTAAGGGCAGAGCTGCTTAAGTGACTGTCTGTGAGGCATTGTTACAGTTTCTGGCCTAAAAAAAAACAAGATGACAACAGCTGAAATGCCAAACTCAAGACTTCAAAATGGCAATCCACAAACCAACTGATGACGTCACAGTTGCTATGTCCATTACAATCCATGGTTGTACCAAGTACTTATCCCATCAGTGTATTACAGTGTGGAGAAGCAGACAGGTGTATCATCCTGGAAGCTAACAACTGTACTGCTGTGGATGGAGGTTAGTAGCAAAACGTATTTTAGCGACTTAAAAAGAAAAAGACCTACCTAAAAAAGTCAATATCGGCATAAATAGACGTTATTAAGTTTCTCTGATTTACCTTCCTGTCAGACAGCCCTTTTCTTTGGCACTGCATTGTCGCAACCTCCACATTCTTGTGCCAAAGCCCAACTGTGCTGTGCACCATGTTACACTGCAAACCAGCTGCAAGACCGAGACAGCTCAGCATTTGCTGTGAACATTTTTCTCAAGAGGATTATGTGAAACCCCTGCCGAATAAGCGAGAGACATTTGCTGAAGCTCACTGCTGCACCCAAACATCAGGTGAAATCATGCTGAATACCTACAAATAAATGAAACGACTCACCAAACAACCAGCAAAGTGTGAAGCGCTGACATCCTCTGATTCAGAAAGATCCTAAAAGTTGTATTGTAACCAAATCCCCCTCGTGGCAGCAGTAGTTCTCTGGGTCAGTGCGTATGTGTTTACAGTTTAGACAGTGAGTCTCTGCTCTGTGTGGGCCCCAAAAGTTTCCACAGAAGTTTTCTCTCTTTCTTTTTTTGACCCATTTAGTCCCCCTCAGTCTGTAAAAGTTCTTCTCTGGGTCATAAAGGTATCATTTTGTCTCCATAGTGAACTGTCATAATCACTCATTTGAATTTTCTTGTATTTTTTGTCTCTTCCAGGAACCACTGAAAGTCTGACCCAAACAGCTGACCTGTGGCATAATATGGTGCATGGCGGAGTTGCTTTTATGCCTTGAAAGTTCTGTAGCTGGCAAAATGCAGTGCCAATGTAAAGGGCTGTTTGACTGTAAGGTAAAGCAATGAAAATATTCTCAGGAAAGTGTCCACTTACAGTGATATTGATTTTTTTTTTTAGGGCTGTACCCAAATATTCGGATATTTGAATATTCGTTTTTATGGGGAGGTATTGGTTATGAAAATTTGGCATTCGATATTCTTTTTTTTTTTTACATTTTTTTGGCGCTAAATATAATCTTTTTGTTGTTGGTAAATGTAGGTTATCAATAAAAATCATAACTTTTAAATTGCATTGTTAAAAATGTGGAAAAAATAGTATCCTACCAACTGAGCTTGTGAGCACGGCACGCTTGAGCGCATCCGTCCACCGCCTCTGCAGTTGTGGTGAGTAAAAGCTGATGTAGCATTGTTTGCTAGCTTGATGCTAATGACAGTAACGTTAACTCAGCGGGTTGACAAAGTGCCTCTGCTGTTTCACACCATCATTTCCCCCTTTTACTCTGTGTGGTAACATCCCTAGAGGAAATATTAAAAACGCTGGGGTGTTGCTGTCATACAGTTGTCTGTGGCAACAGATCGTTCTGTGTTTCTATCTCAGTGAAGGGCAAGTGGTCCACATAACTAAAAGTAATTCATTTTGGAGACAAAAAAAGGACGTCAATAGGAAATGTAGAATGCTCAAAGGTACTTTAAAAGTACTTGAGTTACTCTTCTCAGGGAGTAACGCAGTAAAGTAACTGGTTACTTTTCAAAAAGGTAACACAGTAAAGTAATTTGATTACTTTTAAAGTAACCCTTACCCAACTTTGTTTATAACGCCACCTGAGAGCTTCAGTTTGAAACACTGTTGGTAACAGGAACTGCTCATTGGTCCAACAGCCCATGGGTCCAACATCCCATTGTTCCGACCATATTAAACCCGTTGTTCCGAAATCATCATGATGCCCTGTGGTTAAGGTCTGGTTAGGTTTAGGCACAAAAACCACTTAGGGTCAGGAAAAGATCATGGTGTGGGTTAAAATGAAAAAGAAAGTGGCAAACACATAACCCGTGAGCCTGCTTCGTTTCAAGCCTTTCCCAGCTGACCCAGAGCCGGTTGCAGCGCACCATCAAAGCAGAAATACGCCCGCAGGGAGCCGTTCAGCACTGCGGAGAGCTCCCGCACAACCCCGACCCCAGAGTTAATAACAGGAAGTTATGGTGTTTCACTCTCTCCTCTCTCTGGCACAGTAGCCTACGTTTGTTGCGTTGCTGATCCTCTATGGTACACAAATACAGTATAGCCTAGTATAATCACATATTGGAACAACGGGACGTCGGACTAATGAGAGGTCGGAACAGTGGGCTGTCGGGCCAATGACATGGACCCGCTGGTAACAACATAATATAAACGAGCTGGGTGGGCAGAAGGGGAGGTGGATGGGTTCAACAAACTTTGACCCAGGAGCCAGCTGTTCACTTCCCATGTGAATGCTGAGCCAAACCATGATGCACAAGGAAATCAGTGGCAGCCCTAGCACATTTGGTGTCCCAGGCGAGCCTCCCCCCTGGTGCTAATTTGCTTTCAGTAATATGCTGTACATGTCTTATATTAATCATATAAATCAATTACAAATGAACTTGTCCAGAAGAATAAACAATAGAATAATACATGACATTGTAAAAATAATAATGAAATGTAGGAATTGACTTTCTAATTGAACTAGGGATGCACCGATTTTGAAACTCTGGGCTGATACTGATACCAATATTTAAAATAACAATTTCGCCAACATTCACTACCGATGTTTATATATTGATGTTTCTTTTCTTTCCTGTTGTTATTTATCCTTCATTTGTGCCATGGAAACATAGTAATCTACACTATAAAAAATAAATAAACAGATTTAAAGTTATTGAGTCCTTCATTACATTACCTTTGAATGAGCACAAATTTAATAATACACACTTATGAAACAACCTTTAACATAACCTTCTTTCACATGAAAAACATCTTCAGCAAAATGTCTCTTTTACTGTACATAATGCATCATAATTTCCTCTGTAATATCAATTTTATAGTGCTGTGAAAAAATCAACAATCTCTCCTTCAAACAGCTGCATTTATTCAAATTTCTCACTAACAGCTACATTTTACAAGATTACATTGAACACATAATGAGAACGTTATAATTTACCTTTGCCCAATTCTCATTTTCACTGAAAAGAGTTAGAACACTTAACAATGTAAATCATTGCAAACTACGTGAGATGCCACCCGCTGCGTAAAGGTAAGGATGTCTAGCTCTCCTCCTGAGGATTTCAGAAATTCAGATTTGTTGTTACTGTTTTCATTTTCTCTCTCCGGATACACTCCCCTCAGTAGTGTCGTGGTAGTTGAGTGGGCACCAGGTGTTTTGACATGATATTGATAAACCGTGTTTCAGGGTTCACGTGACATCGGATAACTCGGCCACCTCCCTCAGAGATCAGGTAAGCTGCTATGGTATGCTGCTACCTGCAGTTATGCTGCTAACTGCGGTGCAGTTTTGATAAGCTGGGATGAGAATGCTTTGGTCACACACTTCTTCATACAGCCCTATTTCAGAAAGTCAGAACTATCCCTTTAACTGTATGTGCCCTTCGCAGTGAGCTGCAGGTCCAGCTGGGACACAGTGCCTGTTGCATTTTTTAAGAGTGAAAGATTTTAGAGATATATTTTAAAACTGGACCAATTAAGCCAGAACTATCTCCATGGTGAGACACCAGCAAAGGTAAGTGAGAAAATATCTTCTCTGTAATTTGGAGGAGCCGACACTTCAACAGCAAAGAAAAAAGGGTGGTGAAAAGATGCAGACAGCATGTGACAATGGTCCCGGGCTAGATCCAACCCACAGCATTGTACAGTATGTGCTTTATCCAGCTGGGACACACACACAAAGATATTCTTTCAACATTCATTAAAGAATATGTATTTTTCCTCCGGCTGTACTTTGCACATTTTTCCTCTGTGTTATACATCAAATCCATGCTCTCCCTCTTATGTTAACGTGTTTGCCACTTTATTTTCGCAGCAAGTTGTAAGTTTGAGCAAAAATAAATTGTCAGGAGGGATAACTTAGTGAGGAGGAAAGAATGAGGGCACTGTTTGTACTTAATTCCTGTCAACACTGTACAGGGAGCCACTGTAAACTTTGTGATTTGGTGCTGACAAGCATGATTATGGGTGCTTGTATGTGAACGTTAACATTACCAACAATAGTCAACAGTGTAGGAAGGATTGAGTGAAAGGAGAGAGCATGCATGTTGAATTAACGCCTTTGTTGTTTGGCCGCTCTTAACAAACACAATTACTCAACTGGAAAGAGTGTGGTGATTAGAGTGTCAGGCATTTTTGTCCGAATATTTCAAATAACAGTCCACCCACTGCAGCAAATCCATGTGTGATTGTATCATCAGTGTTTAACTTGCCTCCTTCCTAGCACAGTTAATTAAACTGTCACTATTTTAGAGGTAATCTTGATGCAATCTCCATCTAACAGAACACTTTTTTTTTAAAGACTTTTAATGTTAAAGCGAAAACTTTGATGACATAATTCATAAAAGTGAGTTTCATTCTTATGCAAATTGTGGGGCAATAGTAAAGGACGCACTAAGAATGACACCTTTAGGTAAAAGTTTTCAAGCTGTGATGCCCGAAAGCCTTTTGATTTTGCAGCTTTCTGAATGATGCCTTGAGAATCTATATTATAGCAACCTATTCCCTGCATGGTGCAATATTTGCATCAGCAGTACTGGGGAGTATTTGCTAATATTTCATCATTTCAGTTTATTATAAAAGTTGTAAGTACATGTCTGTCAGTGAATATTGTTATAATTACTAAGCATGGAGGGGAAAAGGGCAATTTTTAGAAAAATGGTCACTGTGTAAAGAAATACTTTGATAACTCTATATCTGTAACAAACCTGAAAGAAAAAAAGTGGACTTCAGTGCTCATTTTCAGGTTCATACAATCAATCAATCAATCAAAACTTTATTTATATAGCACTTTTCATACATAAAAAATGCAACTCAAAGTGCTTCTCAAGATGAAACGTAAAAATAGTGAAACATACAACAATGAAAAGCGAAAGCCCGTCCCTCCCATCCCCACATGTACCCCCCCCCATTCACCCACACACCCACACACACGCCCACACTCACACTCACAAACATCTGCACACACACCCACAGTCACACATACAGTAAGCAGACTGGTAACATGGCTTGGCACTGAGGATCCAGGTGAGGAGAAGCCACCCATGGGGGCCATCCACACCGAGAGGCACCACAGTTCGCAGCTACAGGGAGCCCCGCCACAGAGACCCCCCCCCCTCAACCCGGACAGACCAGGGCAGACACCACACCAACTGCAGAGCCGCTCCAGTCCCCCGGGTCTGAGGGATCCCCAGGGCGACGCCCCCGTGGGCAGACCAGACACAACTCCCGGTGTGGAGGGCCCCCATGAGGAAACACTGGAGCTAAAAACTAAAAGATTAAGACAGTGGAATAAAAACAGGCAATAATGATAAAATGTATAAAAAAAAAAAACCTGCTATACTTGTTATTTAGGTTTCTAGTAGAACAGGTTTTCATGCTTTAATGGTCAAATAATACTGAAACCTCTATTCACCTTCTGTAATGCTCGGAAAATAGAAAATAGCCCAGTCTGCTCTGACTGGTCAGCGTTTCTCAGACTACCATATCTCAGCATCTCTGCCGGTCATAGAGTGCGCCACAAATTAGTCCTAAAACCTGGAAATGAGTTAGCATTTTAGCACGGTTCCCTCGTCTCCAAGCCGTTGGGATTTTTGGTTAGATGCCTGAGATAGTCAGTAAATATTCCACTTGTGAACTTCGAAGCTTCTTGGTGTCTTTAAAAAGGTGATTGCTAACAAGAGGCTAAATTAGACTACAGAACTTCTTCAACGTGCCACACCAAACACGGCTTCATGGTCTGGTTATGGTGGTGATGTAAGGTCATGCGACCAGGTCAGTAATCATGAAAATGGTGGTCATTTGTGAAGATTATCTTGCTGAACAAAATGTCAAACCATCATAAACATTTGTGTGCCACAGAGCAGTAATCCAAAATCCAATGGTAAAAAAAGCATTGGCTGTACCGAAGAATAGCAGCACTTTCTCCCTTTAAAAATCACCAGTAAAAGCTTTTAAACACAATGGGACGTGTTCCAGCAGGAATATTAAAGAAGAAATGTTTCCCCGACATTAGCATGTAGCTACATGTATGTTGGTAGCGTACTTGCAGCTGGGGGAGGACTGTAGCACAGAATAGCAGCACTTTCTCCCTTTAAAAATCACCAATAAAAGCTTTTAAACACAATGGGACGTGTTCCAGCAGGAATATTTAAATTTAAATTAAGAAACTGCTTTTCTGCCAATAACTGCCAATTAAATTCCCTGTCTATACACTGAGATTGTTTCTTTTTTTGTTTGTCTATTTCCACTGAAGGGATTAAATGCTTCTCTGTGGGTTTAGACATTTTACCTATCCTGGATGTCATGAAATCCTCTCAAATGCCATTAGATAAAGCCAAACATGGAGTTGGTCACCATGGGAAAACAGGCTGTTTCTGACAAGAGATGCCAGGTGCAACATAACAATGTAATGCCTGTGAACAGACGATGAGAAGACACTGGCTGCAAAGGCTAATGTGTTCTTGAAAATTAGTCTGCAATCTTTTTTCCAACACAAACACAAACATTATAAAAGCCACATTTGCTCCGAGTATAGACAGTTTCAAAACACAACAGCAAAGCGTGAATGCAGCGGTAACATCTATTTCCAAGCGTTATCACTTAGCCTCTGCTTCACCTCTTCTATACCTTCATGTCACCATGGCAGCAGCAATAAGAAGCAGCTTGATAACTGTGTTTCTTTATCAGAAAAAAAAGCCTGGCTGACATTTGGACCAAGATGGCTGATATATCGTTGCAGCCGACATTCATTTCACCTCCTCTGACCCACATCTTCATCTCTATCTGCATGTTTTCACAGAGGAATAATGAGAGTGACGACAGATATGTTGGGATGAAGTATTATCATAAGTTATCGTTTGCAATGCTGTCTTATGAAAATGCAAGAGTCAGTTTAACGAATGTACATCTTGATCCCACCATTGTTAAACCCCATTAAGATACCTGAAAAAGATTATTGTGTGGAGTTAAGTCGTTTTAGTATTGTCATAAATAAGAATGAAGCCTTAATATGTAGTTCTCTTTTAAATTTAAGTTTGAGATTTTTTTTAAAACCTTATCTGGTTTCTTTAATTATTAAATCCTGTAACTCTCTCCAAATAGACCATTTCACAGTGGACGTTCTGACCTGTCATAGCAGGGAAAGCACAACTAATCACCTTAATGATGGCTCAGTGCTGGAACCGGCTCACCTGTTTTGAGACATCTGCCAAGGAAAAAAGAGCTCCCTTCCTCGTTCACTGACTCATTCATCCTCTGACACCCTCTCACATCTAAAGATAATGTAAGTTTTAAATCACAAGATTTTGTGAAGACTGGCGATCTTGCAGGGTCACTATTTGCAAGACTATAACTAGATTTTTTTTTTTTCAGATTATTTCCCATCCTGCACCTGGTGGAAAATATTTCACCAAACTCCCTTTAAGAAATATGGCATATTAACAATTCCTTGCATGTCTGCAAAAACACATAGCTCCAGAAACACAAGATAAAGGCATCATATTCTTGTCAATTCAGCATCATTATCACCATAAATAATTGTATCTGTGTATAAACTTTGCATTTTGTAGCCTGAACTCACTCCCAGCCTCTGTTGGTTAGCTGTAATATTTTAATTGGAGGAGACCATGGGAATAAGAGCCAAACCATTTCAAAAATTAAGGTTTTTCAGAGGCTTTTAGGTTTTAAAAGTGGATTAGATACACGCTGAATTAAACACCGACTGTTATTCACTCCACAGGTTTGCCAGTTTCTCCTTCTTTTCCAGAGCCAGTTTTAGCCTCATTACTTACCTCGTTACAATTTAATCTACTACTCATCACTTGTCACTTTTATAAAAGTAATAACATTACTTATTACTCCCTGACAACTGTAATTTGTTACACTATTCATTATATTACCTTCCTGTTACAGCCCATAAATTCCCAGAATTCAGATGTGTACCTCTGTGTGTATTAAATTCAATTTTGTTTATAAAGCCCAATATCACAAATCACAATTTGCCTCAGAGGGCTTTACAGCATGAGACATCCCTCGTTATTTTGCATCATCACTGACATATATGGTGCTGCATGCTCATAATTCTGACATCATCAAAATTAGATGCATTGCAGTGGGGCTATTAGCAGAAATGACTTTTTTCATTTCATCATGGGAATTTCTGCGGCCGCTTTATCATGCATAAATTTCACACTCTGAATTTTTAAAATAAAATGTCAGACAGTGACAATAGTGCATTTAGTACATAATGAGTATTTCAAACATGGTGTATTGTAGCCTATGAAGTGTCAGCTTTTCTGACTCCGTGAGTCTCTAATGTTATGACTTTCTGGATGCCTCAAGGCTGTGGCTTAAAAAAGGTCAAAATGGGCCAGTGTTTCTCAGGTCGTAATATATCAACATGTCTTTTAATGGATGAAAACCTCTTTTGGTGGTTGATTTTAAAACATAAAGGCACTCAGAATTAAACAAAGGTCAAGAGAAGATGGCAGTGGCTGCCCAGAAATCAGCTGTATTAGCTTTTTTTTTTTTAATCTGATTTGCCTACAAGGCTGGTGATATAGTGGATGTTGAGGTAATAGAAATGTCAGGGCCAAGCCACCGTTAATGTTATTATTACCACCTGTGCTTTGGCTTAATGGCAGCTCAAAATGTGCTGTGAAAAAGATGTTCTTAAGAACTAAAATCAATCCCCAACCTAAATCTGTAAAAATATTCTTCTACCTTATTTAAACACTGGAGATTTTATATTAAGATAAATGCAGGTGAACATAGATGGAGTCTGATGCCTGAGGTGGACCACACTAATTTATGTTCTGTTAAATTAGTCATGTTAAACGTGATAATTAGTCATGTTAAGCGAAATGATCATCCAACACTAGACGCTGATACAATGTGCCATATCTAAGAGCTTGTGGGCATTTTATTTTCTTAGTCACCACAGCTGGGACAAACCAGCTCTAATTTAAAAGCTCACAGCCTAAAAATATTGCAGCTAAAACTGTGTGTGCATGATTGTGTGTTACAGTGGGATATACACACATTTGTTGCTCATCATGTTTGTGGTCAGACACAATAAACTAATTTAAGTGATAAAACATTTCAAAACATACAAAAAGATTGACAGTGGAGGGATGAATATGTGGTAGGTTGTGTCAGGTGGCTCTGGGTCCTGCCCTCCTAGCAGGAGTGGTAGTTTTAGTAATTGAGACTCATTATTGATGATTTGGTGCACCTGCTGTTCGGCCTATTTAAATGTCTCTCTGCTCTCCTTCACTGTTTGCCTTCCAGAAGGCAAAATCTCTCTGAGGAGTCAGATTCAGAGTGCCGCTTGTGTACACTGTGTCCTAGTGCTATGCACCGACTGATTTGGTGCATTTACATTGGAAAAGTGATAAAAATACAAAAGTAGAAGTTCAAGTATAGTCAGAGATGTCAGAATGCACGCAGAGTTTGCTTGATTTTTGAGTGTGCTGCTGATGGAAAATGTTGTAGTGCACAAAGAAAATGTAAAGCCTGTTCACAACTGTAACAAATTAAACAAATTGCACGTGGCAGTAAGACAACTTGAGGAAGAAAAACTCTTTAAATAATTGGCAATAAGTTGTAAGTTGATGTCTAATAAGACGTCTT
Source organism: Epinephelus awoara (assembly GCA_035609425.1). Classification (NCBI taxonomy): domain Eukaryota; kingdom Metazoa; phylum Chordata; class Actinopteri; order Perciformes; family Serranidae; genus Epinephelus; species Epinephelus awoara. The sequence goes on along the minus strand of CM069314.1, from coordinate 22,506,580 downwards.
GCATTATTTCCTGTTTGTACAAAGTGCATTCATTTCTAAAATATCAACTCCATAAGCACTACTTTGAATATACGGTAAGTGTTTATACTATGTAAGCACAGACGTATAAAGTCCTACATTCCTACTCATCACAGAAAGGGCATTAGTTGCATGATTTTATTGGTCGCTTAGTTGCAAAAAAAAAAAAAAAGTCTATTAGGAGCTGCGCCGTGTCAAAATAAATCGAAACCTACAACTGGACCGTTTGGGAATTTCCTTATGTTAATCTGCCATCCCCCTCCATCTGCAGGGTCTGGACACAGACCCCATCCTATCTGGACCCAGACCTATAACCAATAAATTATTGAGCAATATTACATTTTTGACAGAGTGTTTCTGTTTTAAATGGTGCAGCATTTGTACCACTGGTTTAGCAACTCAAGTGAGGTACACACACACAGAGACACACACACACACACACACACACACACAGTAGAGAGATGAGAGATGAGAGTCTGAGAAAAAAGAGTCAGAGAAAAGTAATTCTACATGACGTGTTCTAAAGAGAGAAGAGCAGACAGATCATTTAATCAAAAATGGACAGACTCTTAGATGTTCATACTTCTCACACGCTTTTTGAAACCAGTATGCCTCATCATATGTTCTGAGGCTGTGATGGAAAGTGTCAATGTACAGTGTCACTTTGAGGCAAAGCACACAGCATATTTTAAGCAAACATACTCACTCATCTGAACTGAGGTCACAGATAAAAAAAATATTTTGTATGTATAATCACTAATGCATAACACAAGTTACAGATTAGAAATAACCAAATCGCCTACTGGTCAGGGTTAGGAAAATATCATGGCTTACAACTCACATTACTCACATTACATAACTCACTGCTGACTTGTGGTTTCACTCAGGACACAAACACTGGTCTTCTGGTAAAAGTCCTGTGCTTGATAGACCCATCCACCCTCCCTCCTACGAACTCTAAGTGAAAATTCTTGATCTTTATATTACATCAGTAGCTCTGTCCATCTAATGATGGAGATGAGTTTACATTGGAGCTTGTTGGAGGGTCGCTGCCCAAGCAATCCAGGTCTCCGAAGGATTCCGAAGTTGTCAAAATCCGGCGCTTTAGCAGTGATTTGTGGCATCAGAAACCAACAAAAAAAAGGTGTTCGTATGCTATGCGGCTGGTTGCTGTTATCGTTTAACGGCGCCCAGTGGCTGTCAGGGGGAAAGGGACAAGAACGAAAGTTAAGGTTGAGGGGTGATGGATGGGTCCAACAAACACTGACTTTCACCCAAGAGAGCGGTGTTTGTGTCCCGTAAGATTTTAAAGCCAAACCCTGTTCTTTTTTCCTAAACTTAACCACGTGTATTTGTTGCCTAAACCTAACCACATGTGAATGTAGTTGAAGGGAAAAAAAGGTCAACATATATATTTTCAGTGAAAACGGAAGTGTATATTGAAGAAAGACAATGCATGTAACAACACGGCGTCCCAGAATGTCATGGACTAATGAACCAATACACACAGGGTACCTTGCATGTCATATGTGGGCAATGAAAGTCCATGACAGTTCTCCATTAGCTTGTTATCTTAGCTTAGTTGCTAACAGGATGATACGTTCGCACAGTTTATTCAAAAGATGTGTTTGGGCCATAGGATTAAAAAGCATTGCTCTTTATTGGGGCAGTTCAGACTCAGACAGAGGAGATTCGTAAAGTTGACAGTGGCTACAACACAACAAAAAGCTGTGATCCATTTTGAACTCTGGCTCTTTGGCCCTTAAAGGTCAGCACGATATAACTGAGGTGCTATTGGTCTATGGTCAATTGATTTCACTGTGAAATGTTTCCATTTTAAATGTTTGCGTAACAAGGCCTTTACTATGTACCCAGGAATTACATCCCCAGTTTTTGTTAGTGAGTTTAACCTGATACCATGGTTTTATGTTACATTTGAGGTTCAATAAAAAAACATCTTCCTGCTTGACCATCTCTATGTTTCTGTGTGTGTTTGCATTTGGATTCTAACCACTGGACCAAAAGCCTTTTAGCACAAATTGATTTTGAGAACTGTTTTAAAGGATGATGCAAATTCAGCCAGTCTGAGTTCTTCAAGCAGGCCACTCTGAGACCAGAATCAACGCATGCTTTTGTCTGTAGCCTTGATGTAATTCTTAAACTAAAAAGTTACTCTTAGATATGTCTCCTTCTTCTCTCAGCTGCCTAATAAGAGCAAAACTTACCCAAATATAATGAGTCTGAGCTGAATGCAGCACTTACATGACACACTCATTTGATGTGGGTGCACTTAACCAGAGATTGTGGATTCTGTGCTATGTCCTAGTATTTTCAGTTGTTTTCTTCCAAAAAAGACCTCCCTAACCTTAACCAAGTAGTTTGATTTGCATAAACTTGTGGTAGCCAGATGTTTAAAATGCACTGAAAAACTGTTTCTTTTGTATCTTATAAGCAATGTCTTGTCGCTACCTTTAACCAGATTTCCAAGAAGTTCGACCACAAAACCCAGTGTGTTGGCCCCCTGAGCCTGCAGTCTTTTAAACCATGGAGAGACCACCAGCTAGACGATCCCCGTGCACTCGCTGTGTCCCTGCTGGAGCTTCAACCCTGCCTCAAACTGTTTGTTTTTGCAGCAGTTGGCTGCTGAATCTGCTGCTGCTCCTGCCAGCAGTACACAGTGCTCCTGCTACGGGATGAAGGTCAAACTTTACAGTATCTGCATGTAAAAGGCCTTCTGCTACCACTCCTTTTTTTAATCTTTTTGCCATGGCCCATTACTGTTATACTTGGTAATCAGTAGCTCAGTACTTAGAAATGAAACTCTTTTGAATATGAAAGTTTCCCAGGGGACAAACAATTCCCAATGGATTTACCTATTTCTGCACAGACTGAACTGAAACTCTTAACAGCCCCTGTCTTACATCTTATATCTTACAAAAGCTCATTATGAGCTCCCATTTGTCTGCCCAAGTTCAACTGCTCATTGAGGCAATTCATTTATTTAAAAAAAAATCCTTTCTAGTTTGCACAAAACTTGTAGGAAATTGTCCACAACCTAATCTACATTCACAATCACCCAGCTGCTTCTATGGTGAAGTACAGAGTTTAATCAGTGTGATTCTTTATAATAAACAACATCTGTGAAATTAAAGTTTGTAATTTCTGACTTACATCTGTTGCTTCTGCGGTTTCATGAACTAAACTAAACTAAGAAATTCAAACATCCCAAATAACTATAGATATTTCAATTTCTTTTGAACCAAAGATTTCAAAGGGGAGTTTTAAAACACTCCTTGATTGTGGAGAATCTTTGTGATTTTTTGGGGGATCTTTGATAACTTACTGCTACATTGCCATTCTGATTAGCATTGTGCTACTCTTGTAAAGTTTGATTTCTTGTTGAACATCGACAGGTACTCTAGGCTGATGCAACCACTGACCTTGCAATTCTCAATGGTGTTTTTGGACCGGAGGAACTTTTTTAAAGGTTGTAAGAACCTCCTTTTTGTTGTGTCCGCTGTGCAATAACTATTGTACAATTGTAGTTGAACAATTGTAGATCTTAGAACACTGTTTATTTCATAGTAGGTACTTACCCAGCACAGGAGGAGCCATGAGTGATATAAGTGTATGCTGACTAGTCAAACACAGCCAATGCAGCAATGGCAACAGCCATTTTTAAAAGCAAAAAAAAAAAGCAAGGAAACATGGACAAATGGAGTGACAGTGATGACCAGGCTTTACTGAGCATATATGCAACAGCTGAAATACAGCATGATTTTGACTCATCAAAGCAAAAGTGATGTTGCTATACAAACTACGAGCCAGCACACGGTACGTCACCTCAGCGTTCCTGAAAGGAGTTTGAATGCAAACAGAAAAAGCCCTTGAAGGGATGCATTTCTCAGGGGAGCTCCCCAGCGGGCAGTTCCTCTAAGGGAGTCCCCAGAACTGTTTGATCCAGAAAAGCCTGTCGTTACCAAAGAGTTGATAATGACTTCATCCGTCCATCCATTTTTAAATGCTTATCCGAGTCGCAGGGACAGCAAGGGCAGCAGGCTGAGCAGAGAATTCCAGATACCCCTGTCCCCAGCAACACTTTCCAGCTCGTCCTGAGAGACCCCAATGCTTTGCCAGGCCAGACAAGATATGTAATCCCTCCAGCATGTTCTGTGTCTGTCTTTGGGCCTTCTACCAGATGTGCCCGGAACGCCTCTAATGGGAGGTGCCCAGGAAGCATTCTCTATAGATGCCTGAACCACCTCAACTGAACTCTTTTGACGCGAAGGAGCAGCGGCTCTACTCCGAGCTCCCTCCAGATGTCTTTCTTCCTTACCTACCTCAGAGGCTGAGCCCAGCCACCCTTCGGAGGAAACATATTTCGGACGCTTGTATCCACAACCTCATTCTTTCAGTCATTACCCAGAGCCATGACCATATGTGAGGGTTGAGACGTAGATGGACCAGTACATTGAAATTTTCTCTGTCCAGCTCACCTCTTTTTTCACCATAACAGTCCAGCACAGCGTCCGCATCACTGCAGATGCCACGCCAAACTGCCAATCCATCTCCCACACGATTCTACCCTCACTTGTGAACAAGACCGCAGGGTCCTTGAACTCCCTTGCTTGGGGCAGTAACTCACTCCCATCCCAGAGGGGGCAATCCATTGGTTTCTAGCAGAGAACCATGGCCTCAGATTCGGAGGTGATAACTCTCATTCCTACCACTTCACACTCGGCTGCAAAGCACCCTAGTTCATGCTGGAGGTCACGTTGTGGTGAAGCCAACAGAACCACATCATCTACAAAAAGCAGAGATGCAATTCTGACGTCACCAAACCACACCCTTTCCAAACCCTGGCTGTGCCTTGAGATCCTGTCAATGAATATCACAAATGACTTCAACTCACCTGAAATGATTCTAATCTTACCTGCAAGATTCAATTTCTTGTCCTTTTGCTGGTAACCATCACGTTTCTTTTGCTTCTTTTAATTTGGCGTACCTCAAGGCGCAATTCTAGGTCCCGTAGTATTGCATGCAACTATGCTATTAACTTTTAGTACTTTAAGTTCCATGTTCTTTATTGTCAAACAAAAAACAATTACATAAGCAGTCATTACCATTGAAAAACTTGGTTCACAGACTGCCTCTAACAATACAATTTAAGGATGTTTAAAAAAATGAAATTAATATATAGTAATAACAATAATTAAATCACACAAATGACACAAAAAGGGAAACACAGTTATAATAACAGATGAAATATAACGTACTAGAATATATTTATATAAATCAGAGATGTGACTTCAGATGTTTAAATCATTTCTTTGTAATAATAATCTATAATAAATCTATTCGTAAAACTCACTAATGAGTTAAGAAAAGTAGATACCATGTCCCAAGATGGCACCCTATTCATGGTTTTCAAATTTTATTGTAGACAATGGATCAAATTTATTGATTTCCCACTGTTGTGTTTGTAATGATTGTATACAGAGAAGTCATTTTGGGCTAGTGCATTATGTGATCTGCAATAGCTGTCAAAATCACCTCACATTAGGGTTTGGTAAAGCCCATCCTTATTTAATGAGCCAAAATAAGCATTTGTCATCACTTCGTATCCATTGAGGAACAGGGAATTACAGTAATGAATGCAAAGGAAAATAAGAAGAATATGCTTTTCTCTCTCTGTGATATAAGGAGACAACATCATGAAAGGCGCCAGCTGGAGGAAAAACATTTGAGACATTTAGACTGACGTGGGCTTTGTCTGATGTCATAGATTTGTATTGTTATAGACTGCACCGTTAGCGAGCTCGCCTTTACAAAGGACAAGCATCAGTGAAAATCCCAGAATAATATGCTCTACAAAGCACCAGTGACTGTTTAGAGAGCTCAAGGGACCCATATCCCCCGACTGAGCTGTGCCTCGCTGCATACAAAACCTCATAAACATTTTTAGGCTGTTAGTCCTGCAAGGCTGCTGCATTGATGATCACAGCTCTGAGTATTTGCTGTGCGGTTGCTAAATAAACAGTTAATCCTGTTTCATTATGAATAAGGGAAAAAAGTGGGTTAAAGGCAGCAATAAAGACTGAAAGAAGGAATGGTGCAAAAATGACTTTGCGTGACGGAGGCACTTATTATCCCAGCCTGATTTAGCCATCTGTTAAAATCATTGTCACACTACCATTCAGATCATTCTAAATAATTTAGTGCCCCGCTGATGTGGACAGTATACCTTCTGCTGCAAGATTAATACATAGTGAGATAGCTATCAAATATTGAGAGCCATTCTTTGTGTACACAGTGTCCTTCATGCTGCTGCCAGATGACTATGATGCACATACTGGATGTTTCTCTCATGAGAGTGGTTAGGTTTGTTCTTGCAGCAGAGGCCCAACTGAGTAACCGCAGCAGGAATACAGTTATATCTACAAGGATGCTTATGTGAACCAAATATGGTAAGATTCACTTTAATGTCAGGTTCCAACCTGTGATTGCACATTAGCTTGAGAGACTGGAGCTCTCCAGCACTGTAATTACCTACAGTAAGTGTCTTCAGCCAAGAGAATGGCAGCTCGCACAGGCAGGGGGTGGACTTAGTCCCAATTAGTCTTCTCTGTTTCATCCCCTCTCTCTCCAGCGACACGGAGATTGGCGACTGTCCTGTATTCAGCTGGTGGGCCCATCCCTCTCCTTGACACAACAGAAAAAAATGCCACATAATAAAACAGGAAGCATTCTTTGAAGCCGAAGTCTTTGTTTTGAAGTCTGACATTGCACTACAGTTGAATTTGTGATCCGCAAACAAATTGCATCCTTTCTGATGAAGGGACTCAGCAGTAACATCTGCTGCCTTCTGTGAAAGCAGCCTCTGATCGAGGTTTGATAGCTGACGGCTTTTGATAAGTCACTTATGACAATTTGTCTTCTTGTCTTCAGTGCTTATTGCTGCTGCTCCTGACAGTGCTCAGTCTGGGGAAGGCCACAAGTCAAACGCCTACCTCTGATGTCATACATTATCAAACAGATGTTTCGTTCCAGAGAACATTTGAATGTTATTTACTTTCTATCAAACTTTTTTAAGTCTTTTGGAGACATTCAATAATATTCTGTAGGACACTTTGTGGACCTCTGTCATTATTATTATTCCAAAAACATCTGAAAAGGACTCTAATTTGCAAAGATTTACTACAGATCATCAATTCTTTTGTAATGTATCTTAAACTTTTTTTCTTAATTTGTACATTTCTATTAATTTTGTTTTATAACACTTCATCAAATCCATTTTGATACCAAGTTATATTTGCAAACTTCCTTGTAATTTGCACATTTCTATCAATTTTATGTTGATGCTTAGTCTTAAAACTCTGATCAGTTATGCAATCTTTGTTTTTATCTTTCTATTTTTTAAAATATGACTCTTATTTAGTAAAGAAAGGTATCTTCATAGGCCATCTATGGTTTCTAACCACACCTTCTTCTTTTTTGAACATATGTATGTGTAAATAAATTATGGTACACAATACAATATTGTCATGATATTATTGCTATTTTAAACCCCCTGCGATATGTTGATTATTGCAGTAACATATATCACAATAATTTGTGATTTATTACATTTTTTCAATTAAAATATTAAAATTAAATATTAAATATGAAATTATAACTAATAAGCCATCCCACTTCAATCATTTTCATGCAGCAAAATGGGATTTTCAAGCAGACAGACTGACCAACCCTACTGACTGGGAAAAAAAACTTAGCACCATCAAGCCAAGTTAAAAAGCAATTGATTTTGTTTTTCTACCAAAAAGTTAAATCATTTTGCAATATTAATAATTCATATAACAAAATAACAGTTCTTGGAGTCTGTGTATTGATATAATGTCAAGCAAAATATTCCAACTTTCACAATGCTTGTCTGAGTTTTGTAAACTTTAGAAACTGCTAGCAGGAAGTCAAGAGAGAGCCTCAGCTGACCTCTCCCGAGCACCTTACAGTCATGTACTGCTGTTAAAACAGACTGAACCACCAGCAGGTATTTGCTTCCCGTGTGTCCATTTCATCATGTTCCAATCCACCACAAGCTACACACGGTTACAAAAGCTCACAGGGCAAAAGGCAGAACTGTCATCATGACAGGACGCTGGGGTGTCAAAGAGGCAGGCAGCACTACAGGCAAGGTCTGCCAGTGCTGTATGAGGATTTTAGCGACAGTCAGAATAGGACAAAGCCACAAATGTCTCACCAGCCCTTCATGCAAAAATACCAGAGAACAGAGAGGGACTGTGCAGCAGGCAACCTGCATTAGGGACAATTTTTGCATAGAAATACATCTCTTTTGTCACCCACAATGGTGCTCTGTCCATTCTCAGGCCCTGCAGATTTGAAATGTTTTTGTGTGTTGCAAGGGTAAAAAGGCTCCTCGCTTTTCAAAGGATGTGGCAGCCTTGGTCAGAAACTACCTATTAAAAAAACAATCTGCTCTGCATGAGGACACAGCCCATCTTGTCTTCATGTGATATCAACTGAAATCCATTTGTCAAAGCCTGTTTGTATTTTGATTTTCAAGTACGGTCTGTAAATGAGTATCAAAGTCAGGTCTATCTTTTGCATCATTTGGCCATTTGGCAGTAATTATGCATTTGCAAATATAAAACTGGAAAGTGGTTAGAGAACAGTTCCACTGCAGGAGACAGGTTTTATACCTGCAAAATTTTGGACTAAAATCAACTCAATGTCTTTGGAGTCACACGATCAGTGGATCGCTCATGGAGATGAAGTCAAATTGCATGGTGCACCTCTGATCTGTAAAATTGTGATACTGGATAGATACCAAAATAGAAGACGCTATAATATTAGCTGTTTTCGAGGGCATGAGACTGAAATTTGGTGAGCCGCCTCTAGTTAGACCTGGCGTCATCTTCTGGGGGGACTTCTTATGATTATGAATTAAAGGAAAAATTAAGCTTGTCCTGGCCCAGAATTTACTCATTATTCAAACCGAGGGGACTAGCAGTTTAACATAAATTCAAGTCTTCAAATGTAAATTGTGACACTAATCATAAAATGTGTTCCAGTATGATATAATTCATTCAAATCAAATTACCCACAACTTGATGTAGTTTATTACCTTCTTCAGCCCAATGGCGTGGACAAAAGTCGCACTGGAGAGGCTGATTTATGCTGCAATAAAGCCAGAAACATTCTACCACTTTATTGACCTAAAATAGTTGTTTTTCACTGTGCCTCCAAACTGTAAAGTGGTAAGTCAGCCCATCCATTTACTCGTTTTTAAATCATCGCTGCAGGTACATTCTGAAATCACCACCCACACTGTTTTCAGGCATTGTGAGCACTGACACCATCTGGCATTAAGTGAAGCACTCTGAGAAATATGGCTTCTGCGTGGATGTCTGACTGCCAAGGGCGACCTGGGGCAAGTGCTTTGTAGCTGAAGATATGTTTACAGTGTCTAATAGATCGGCGCAAGGCCAAGAATCTGACCGTCCACCTGAGGCCACAGACGGGGGTCAAACAAGTCAGCGGAGTGAAATGTTGAGGTTTAATCACCAAGCAGTGAAGTGTTGAAGGGCGACCAGAAAATTCAAGCCATGAGCAAATGTATTTGCAGGTGTTGGGGAAAAAAAGTATGAGGTGGTGGAGCCATGTTTGTGATTTCCCTTTTTACTACAGTTCCCCTCTCTAATACAACTGCCAAGTCATTTTCTGATGATGGTTCACTTTAATGTCAAAACTTCTCGTCTGCAGGCTTGAAAAATTTGCATGCTAGGTATCATCTATTCCCTCAAGTCACAATCCCCATAAAACACGTTGCTTCCCCTCCCCTTGCCCCCTGCGCAGGTGACAAGCTAAAATGAGAGATAGCTCATTTTGCTTCCTATAGCTAATTGGATTAGTGCTTAAGGCACTACAATAACGGCTGAATTTAGAGAGGCAGGCGGAGAGAATGGGGGAGTGGGGAGCTGAGTGGTAGAGCCAATTTTCCAGTGAAATGAGCTTTGCTCCAGGTGAAGAGAAAACTCCTGCAGAGAAATAGAGAGAGCTCTGTGTTGGGAGATTTTATGCTACCAGACGCAGCAATGTGTCACAGTATTTTGCATTCAGCGCGTTACACAGTTGTATATGACATGTTTTATGCCATCCTCACAATGCAGCAAATTAATTACATGTATAGGGGATGATTGTGTCCTTTATGTCACGGTCACTGATTCAGATTAGTATCCTTGAGGACTAACCGTGCACCCATTGCAAATGTTATCACTCTATTAAAACATTCATAAGTAGTGGTTATCAGCATTAAAGATATAGGTTAGAAGGCCCGAGCTACACTGACTAGTATGTTCTAGTAAACTATCAAATGGCCTAGCCACATTTTTGCATTTCTTTACATTTCAAAAACATTGTGGTTACCATCCAGGATTGTCTAAGCCCAGATTCACTGTCATTTGGCATTTCTCCTCGCTGTATTTGTGGTTTTTTGGTGCTGTGTCTCTTGAATGCCTGCCTACTTTTTTATATAGCCCTGACGTAGGCACAAAAACCCCTTAGTTATGATTAGGAAAAGGTCTTGTTTTTGCTTAAAATCACTGAATCCGGAGGCATAATCCCCACTAGAAAATGCAGCAATGGCTCGGTAATAAACATCTGCTTTTGGTGTCACAATTCCTCCTGGAAAAGTCGCAGTATTTCAGTAAACAAAACATGCTTTTTGGCGGCACAACACACACTGGAAATGCAGCGTAAGCTTGGTAAAAACACACCATTGGTGGCACAGTCCCCTACGGAAAAGCACTAATGGCTCAGTAAACAGCACCAGCTTTTGGAAGCAGAAGTTCCGATGGAAACGCAGCAATGACTTGATATAAAGCACCCTTTTTTGGTGTCATAATCCACAACGGCTGTCCTCCTTGATACGACCACTGGAGGGCGAGAAGTTTTCAAGACCTTAACACTTGAATATTTCACATACAAGAATATTGCTGTTTTACTTGTTCCTTTTTTCCCCTGTCGACGTACCCTGCAGTGAAAATATGAATACCTCTCTTAGAGGTGGGTTCAGCCATCATTTTATTCTGTTAAAAGGCTTCCTCAGGCTTCCTCCACCCTGGCAGGCTGCCTTAGCAATAATCAGGGCAGAGTGACGGAGGTAGTCAGAAAAACAGCAAAGCATGGAGGAAAATTACACAGGAAGTCCATTCAAGAACTGTGAAAAAATACCATATTGGCATGAAACCTCCCTTTTAAAGAAAAAAAATCCCTCCACTGCACTATTCATTATATCTGGTGGTTCACCAGCAGCCACCCTTTCTGATAATTCTGTTGACAGTTTCTCAGTTCGCCACTCATGACTACCTGTAAAGCTGCACAAAGCAGCTTTGAGCACTGGCAGCTCCAGATGGTAGCAGCAGGTTAGATGTTTGCAAAACTGTGAAAATGCAGAATTTATGTAACGTGATGGAAACTCACACTGCATACTGGTGTTTACAAATTAGTCTGTGATGCCTCACTTAACAGGGACAAGAGAGGCAAAAGGTTTGACATGACTGTTTTCAATTATAAAGAAAGTATGCTTTGCACCCTGGGTGGAAGTTTGGTTGGTGTTGCGGCTGAGATAGATGAAGACATATCACTGCCATTAAGTCTGGAAAAAAAAAATCTTTATTTTTAGGCAAATACCTTAAGTTTAATCTAGTGTGTTGATGATAACCAACACCTTGTCGGGAACGCCTCATGATACCCTGACAGAAAGTCTAGCATGTTTGTGCTGCCAGTAACACCAAACTAGCATAGAGTGGTACTTCTTCATAATGAAGGATATAAAGTAATAAGATTAAAAATAGCAGCTTAATTTGAAACAGACTACATTAGAAACAGGCCGTTATTTCTCATTCTCTCTGTATTTTTCTATTTTCATTTTTAATCTGCGCAAGTTTGCCTCGTTAAAGTTAGTGCATCCTGCCGTAATTTCAAACTAACCACCAACCCCTTCTGCATCACGATACAACGCAAAAAGCTTCATTATAGTGAAGCGTCAAAATCATTTTTTGCTTTAGCGATGAGATGAAGTTGACTGCCAAGTTACTCAGTAACACTTAAATATTCCTTGTACGAACATTGGCAACAAAATTACTATTCATTTCTTTTTGAAGAAGATCCTTGTTGTGGTGTGAACAGTTCTCCCACAAAGCTGAAATAAAAATCACACCTGTGGCTTTGAGAGACTGAAAATCAATTACAGTGTCAGAATCTTAAAACTGGCCTTTATCTGCGCTGTTATTCTGCTACACCTTTATTTCAAATGTGTCACAATTACCTATTATCTGTGCCAAAATGGGACATACCGTTTTATGCAGAGTGTAAATAAATGTAGCAGTCACTGTCAGGAAACAGGGGAGGAAAGAAATCAGTTTGAGGCACAGTATTAAAACATGACATGAAATAGAAAATTGCTGAGATGCAATGGAGAAGACATGGACTTATGGGCATTCTACAGTGCTGATTTATCTGATGAGAGAGGCAATTTAACACTTCTGCACTGATTTGTGGGTTTTCTTCATGCCCTGTCCACCTAGATCAATATGGGTGTCAGTGCTATGGCCTTAAATTACTGTTAGATGCTCATTACGAAGCAAAGCTCAATAGAATTGGAGGGTGTTAGTATGGTTTGTGTATATGTGTGTGTGTGTGTGTATATGTGTGTGTGTTGGGCACCTGTGAGTGCATTTTTCTGAAGTGCCTGCCAATAAACACCAAGGCCATGAGGTGGTTTGAGTTGCAGAGGTTTAATCAACCAGAGGCATGATCTCTCCCTCTCACACAAACACATTTCTCACACACACACACACACACATCAAAATACCGAGATGGGGAAAAAAAAGCCGAACTCTCCTTGAAGTTACCTTCTGAAACTGCAGGTCTCTCAGTATACAATATATAATATATAGCAAATAATGTTGCAGTGCAGATAAAACATGAAATAGTATGTCCACAATGGGATGATCAAAGGCCAGAAAAAGCAATAAAAGAAGTGTGTCTATCCATCAACGGGCTGCTGAACACCCAGAATGATCTCAGTCTCAGGTGGACTGGATGCCTGACAGAGACTCTCCTCTGTAAATCACATGGCTGCTCTCTTATTTCCTGGATGACTGGACAGTTTCTCCCCTCAGCCGTGTACAAAACAAGCAACTTCTGAAAGGGAAACTTCACCAGTCAGTCAATGGAGAGTCACATTTATGTATTATTGATTCTTTTGTTCCCGCTCACAGCCACATCAGTGCATCTTATGAGGCTTTAAGAATTAATAGAATTCCACACACACTTTGTAAACATAATGGCATTTCTACACTGGCTTGCTTTCTGCTTTGAAAAGGAACTGTTTTATGGGTTTACCAGCTATATTCCTTTATATATATTTTACAGAGTGACCACACATATATATTCTTTTTATAGCATATTTATACAGTCATACATTCTCACACAAGGGACTTTTTAAGACTAGATCACTCTTATCCTTATACTATTGCTAATACTTTACCTTCTTTCACAACTCATGTAGTTTACACTCACAGTGGCAGATTTACCACTTGAAATACTCACTCATTTTCAAAACAGCTGGTCTTGATTGACAAAACCAGGTTTCTCATTGTTAGACGCTGACTGTTGATTTTGCCAGCTGAATAAACAACTGCTGATTTGAATAAATCTAAGTTGCTTATTAAGATCATTTTAGCCCCGTGAGTTGATCTAAAAGGGGTTATTCCTATGTCCCCAGGGTTCTATATTCCCAACATATTCTTATGTTGCCCAGATTTATATGGCACATGACAAGAATATGACAAAGCATCTTGTGTTCCCCACCTCTACATGTTTGCTTTCCCAGGGTTCTATGTTTCCAAGGTCCTGTCTTCCCAAGGTTCTTTGTTCCCACTGTCCTGTTTTCCAATGGTCATATGTTCCCTTGGTCCTATGTTCCCAGGATCCACTGGTTCTACATGTTCTACAAATTAATTGCAGCGTAAGAAATTTAAGAAGTATTATAAGAATTGATTAACTGAAAAATAACAACAACCAAATAAGGAATGAATAAAGGGCTGGCTTGGTGTTAGAAAAGAGGTCTGGGCCCAGGTTTATCCATGACAACTATGGACTTGTGTCAAACCCAGAATCTCATAAAAGGGCTAAAGCTAACAGGTTCCCAGCAAAAAGTCTTCATCGGCATCAACAAAGTTGTTAATGTTACCCCGGGTTTTGTTTTTCACATAAGTAGTTGGTTCATGAAATGCTCCTGTGCCTTGGATGTACTGACTGGTAACTACTGTAGGTAGTTAGCCAGGCATGTTGACAAGTCACCACCTTTTCCTCATAAGGAAAAGATAGTGACCGAAAGAATGAGATCATGGATACAAGCAGCATGTCCCACTGGTAGGAGGCCCTGGACACGCTGGAGGGATTTCATATCTCAGACCTGGAACCGCCTTAGGGTCCCCCAGGAGGAGCTGGAAAGCATTGCTGGGGAGAGGGATGTCTGGGATGCTCTGCTTGGCCTGCTGCCCCCGCGACCCTGCCCCAGAGAAGTGGATGAAAATGCATGGATGGCTAAACCTTTATTGATCTCCAGAAGGGAGCATGAGCACAGCACTAGTACCCTACAGATAGAGAAAGTAAAATAATAAAAGGCATGTGTATATATATATATATATATATAAAGAATATATTAAACACAGCATTAGTAAAACACTGTTTAATCCACTGCTTATTCTTCTGCATTTCTGTTTTGGATAGTCTAAAAAAAACACCACTCAAGAAACTCTTTAAATACCAAGTACTTCAACCTTTTTACAAAGCAGTGGCTGATTTCAGAGACGCCGTGTTTACTGAGAGTCTACAAGGCAAACACAACTTGAAATGCAAGACATGTAAGACACCACCATGTTTTGTAGCAAATGTGCTGTTGGATAACGTGTCCAACACCAGCCTCCTGTTCCTGTTGAAGAGAATTCCTCGACAGTATCAGACTATCTGGCTACCTTGCTCTCCCAGACCTGTCACTGGCTGACGTGCTTGGCTGCCTGACTGTCTGAGGACACAAGTGAAACCATCCTAATGAGAGATAAGAAAAGAGAGGAGGCATGTCTGTGTGCTGAGATCACCCGGGTACAGAGGGCTCACACTGGGAGGTAGAGAGCTGCTGTAAAAATCTGCTTTTTATGTATTCAGAAAAGGTACTATGTAGTTGCATAAACCTCTTAATCACTGTATGTAAACAGGGTTTTGTTTATATTTAGAGTTTCTCACTGAAGCACAGTGTGCAGCCAGCCTAGCACAGATGCTGAATGCTTTTCATACGTACATAAAGCTTTTGCAAAGAGGCTTTTTTATATTTCTTTATTACATGGGCAGAGCAAGCCTGCAGCATTGCTTTATAGTGCTGCTTATGGTTAAAGCTCCACAGGGTATGTTTATGTTGCATTTTGTGTATTGAAAGTTACATTCAATATATGAATAAATGAATGATTGAATGAAAGGAGGGTAAATTAATAAATACCAGAGCCAGACAGCTGTGTACACATTTATGCATTGCTACAATAATAGATCAGTTTTTACTCCTTTATGTCCACAACAAAATTCATAAACCACTGATAAAGCACCAGAGATGAGTCCAAGTCATTGTTTCACAAGTCACATGTTGCCGAAGTTGTAAGTCTTTGCACTTAAGCATTAAGACAAGTCCAAGTCCCAAACTTTGAGTGTCAAGTCCAAAAACTGGACTTGCCGGGAATAGCATTAACATTACTTTGTGGCACACTTTTTACTTGGGAAAGCAAAAGTGCGCTTATTTTGAAAGAGACTGTATGTAAATGTTAAATTTCCTATGGAAACGAAAGTGTATTTTGAAAGATGACAATACATGTAACAGGCGTAGCTTGACACGGCGTCCCAGAACGTCAAAAACCAAATTCAACCAGGGTACCTTTCACGTCGTATCTGGGTGTGGAAAGTCCATGTCCAAACGTTGATATGTGACGAGGTCGGAGTGAGAGTACGCTTGATAGTTTAAAGAATATTGGGGTAAGCAGTCAGAGGCAGAGTAAGGCAGGCCTTTCCTTCACTATCCTAGGATTTGTAAATTGGCTTGGTGGAAGGTATCAAGCATTTTACATTACGAGTCATTACGAGACATCTGAATAAATACTATTTAATTAGTCCATCGTGCCTTCTTTTTCAGGTTATTTTAGACAATTTAAATAGCCATTCCAACTTCTGCTCATGTACACCAGAATATTTCAGCCATTTTTTTTAAGTATATCAAAATATAGAGTATTGAAAATATATACAGGCTACATGTATTTTGGGGTACTTTCGTATGCCAAAATGGTATCCTTTTCCTATAAGATGTGTCCCTCTGACCCTATACACTCACTGTATTGCTGTTGATACAGTACTACACACTTTCACACTCCCTGTATCAAATATTTAAGCTGGCGAAGCTTCAAACAGTGGAACAGTTCACTGTGCAATTAAAAGACCTGAATTTGTAAAAGCCACAACCTCACAGACTGTGTGTCAGAGGGTTTATCTTTGGATTCTGGAGGTGTTAAAATGTTTCCGTATATGCTTAACACATTAGCATGCTCTATTTAGTGAACTTTAAACACAGCAAGCTGAAGCTGAAGTTTAGAAATAGGCTAATGGACAGCCAATTCGTTTTCATATCATATATAATATCGTATATAACTTTAAAACTGTGTTTTTAATGAAAAGCTAAAGGGCTCATCGTTATAAAAAAATCCACTCGATTTATATCTGTTGTCAAAACACTTCACAGAGCCCACTTGCTCATAGGAACATTTTGGAGACACGATGTTTCCAGAAGAGCACAGTGCATTCGGCGTAATTAGGATTTTGTTTGGCAGTGTCTCCAAAGCTTGTTGCCTCTGTAGATAATCCTAAAAGGCTACACAATGTGTTTGTCTGAGCTATGGGAGAACTGTGAACTGAAGCCTGAGCCTGTAAGCTGCCACAGAAGAAAATGAATGAACACCCACATTCACAACAAAGCAGACTTTAAGAGAGAGAGGCAGGAAGAGAGAAACAGAGGCAGAGAAGGTGGCTGCTCAAGTGATGACACATAGCATAGCTGCCTCCTACAGCAGAGAAATTACTTTGGACACTGTGTTAAAACTTCTGTGTGTTAAGTCAGCCCTGAACTTGTCCAGCAGCTGTACTTTATTTTATGATCCTCACCGGAACAGTTAAATTTTGGGCTTGGTCTATTGTGGATTTGCACCCTATCGTTAACCTGTTTACATCTCTGGCATCTGATTTTTGCACGTTATAGATAATCTTTATCGGTTTTTGCACTCTATAGCCATTTCCCCTCTTTCTACCTCTTACTGCAACGGCTCAACAGTTTCCCTCGAGATGAAGTTTTATCTTTTCTTTACAAACTAACTACTTCTTTTCTTATCCTGACTGTTCAATGTATTGAGCCTGTTTTATTTTATGTTACTGTATTTTATTATTATCACTATTATTCTCAATTTCTATTTCCCTTTTTAATCAACTGTTTTTATTGTTTTAAATTGTGTCTTGTTGCTTTTAATGTCTCTGTAAAGCACTTTGAATTACCTTGTGTTGAATTGTGCAAAACAAATAAACTTGTCTTGCCTTTCTTTATTTTTTTTTATCTTAGATCACTTAAATTATTCATTATTTTGGCAACAGATCATTTCTTGATAAAATACCCTTTTTCTTTTTTCTTGCTGAGAGTTAGATGAGGAGGCTGATTCCACTCTTATGTCTGTAGGCAAATATAAAGCTAATGGTTAGCCAGTTAGCTCAGCTCAGTATGAAGACTGGAAACAGGGAGGAAACAGCCAGCCTGGCTCTGTCAAAAACAAAAAACCCTACCGGCACCTCTGAAACTGACTCATTAACACATGTAGCACTGTGACACTACGAAACCTGGCCAGTCGAGGTGAGAGCACCTGTGCTGTGAAGAGGCTCATGGAGCACAGGTGTGTGAGAATCATCTTTGATCTGTGAACACTTCTGTGCACAGACTTGCCTGGTAAGCCGAACAAACCTTGTGTTTTCACTAGGTTTTATTGTCAAGGTAGCGAACACACCCTTATTGTTTCTTTTTGTTAAGGGTCCTAATAGTCCAAGGGAAGTGGCAGAGGACAGGAGTGTGTCTTAATATTAAACAAATGTTTGCTTGTGGTTGGATGAAGATTAACGTGTTCAATTCACAGGCAAAGTGCTGACTAACGTATATATTATATTTTACGTTATTCACTGTAAATTGTTTAGTCTGTATTTTATCAAATAAGCTTTTAACGTATGGTTTTATCTTTCAGTGCTGATGTTGGTGTTGAGGGTTGTCCTGTTGAGTTGTGGTGATATGATTTAAGGTTTGCTGTGGCACTGTTAGAAGTCTGGGTGCACCGGAGAATAGATTGGTACGCCACACCCACTGGAGTAAGGCTCTCTAACTTTTAATCACTTTTATAATATTGCTGTTAGGGACCCTGAATTTAATAAAAGCCTGTTATGGCATTTTGACCCACACTGACTGTCGGCTTCGTTATTGAAGTTTGCCTGTAGTTATATG
Organism: Epinephelus awoara; assembly: GCA_035609425.1. Lineage (NCBI taxonomy): Eukaryota > Metazoa > Chordata > Actinopteri > Perciformes > Serranidae > Epinephelus > Epinephelus awoara. The sequence continues at coordinate 22,487,913 of CM069314.1, read as the reverse complement.
AAAGTGAACCTGGGTGTTACACACATCTTATTATTAAATTGCATATATATCAGTTCTTGTTAACTTTGGACAGAGTCAAGCTGGCTGATTCCCCCTGTTTCCAGTCTGTATGCTAAGTGGCTAAGTCTCCTAGCTAAACTCCTTCTCCTAGAAATTATGTTTGTATTTTACTAGATTGCATTCATAATTACATCACACTGACAACATAATCACTGTGTTCAGAGACAATGTTACTTCGAGTCAATGAAATAATAAGTTGATAGTAAAACGAGTCATTTTGTGGGGGTTGTGACGCTCAAAAAAAAAGTATCCACTGATTGCAAACGTCTCTTTCCCAAAGAAAGTTCATGGGAAAAAGTCTTTTCGGGCTCAATGGTATTATGTGACGGACCCAGAAGTTGTAATTCCACATTTTGGCCACTGCAAAAATTGGCTTCAAAGCCCAACTCACTTCCAGCTAGAGAAACACTACTACACATATTCAGTGGGCAGCAAACCCCAGAAGGTATCCCAGAGAGTAGAAACTAATTTTGGCATATGCATCTGGTGAGCAATTCCTTTGGACTGAATCGATGCCACCTTAGGGTCCAGTATCTAGTTATTATCAGACATTTATAGGTGGCGGACACACAAAGTACAGGACTGTGACACCAGAGACTTGAGTTTGCGTCTAAACTCCTGTCTGAAGTCATCCGGCACTTGGGCAGTGACTTGCAGCGTCAGGAAACTGACAAAAAAAGGCGTGCTTTAACGTCGTCATGATACGCAATACGATAGTCGCCGTTATCATTTAATGGCGCTCGGGGGCATCAGGGGGAAACCCAGAACGAAAGTTAAGGCGAAAGTCAGAGTAAAGTAGGTGAGAGGGTTGGTAAATGGGTCTTCAGCTGGGAGAGCAGTGTTCGCGTCCTATAAGATTCTAAAGTCAAACCATGTTTTTTTCCTCAAGCTAACTACTGACCAACACATTGTCACTCCGACCTCGACACATATCGATGTTTGGTCATGGACCTTCCACATCCAGATACGATGTGAAAGGTACCCTGGGTGCGTTCTGGGACACTGTGTCACGGTATACCTTTTACATACGTTGTCTTTTTCAAAATACACTTCCATTTTCACAGGAAATTTACCGTTTACATATAGCCTCTTTCAAAATACACGCACTGTGTCAGTACAACTCAAAGTGACCTTTTTTCCCAGTATCCAGTATCTAACGGACATGGTTAGGTTTAGTCAACAAAAGCACATTGGTTAAGGAAAGATCAGGACTTCGGTGAGATGTTAATAAAAAAGGTCATAAAACATAATGCTTTAGTCACTGAAAGTGGATAGTCTATTGCATGATTGCTTATTTTGGCAGAAATCAAATGAAAGACATCGTCAGTGAACATTTTGTTGATTCGTTCAACATTTTTGCAATTTTCCAGGTTTTTAATTGACATTTCCTCATTATAATAATAGAAAATGTAATTTTCCCTTAAAAGCATATTTGCTGTTTCAAATTAGTTGCACATAGGCAGCGCATCATGATTAAGAGACAAATATGAAATTGGTATCGTTCTCCTCATCTAACTCAGCAAGAGAGCAAATTTGGAGAACAAAAACATGTTTCCATTATTTTTAAAAGTTTGACTAGATACATGTTAAAAATCAATTTCATCTTACCTCTGAAATGTGTTAACATTCATTGCCCATGTTGCAGCTTTGAGTTGGCCATACCTTAGTAGGATGAACCCATTGATTTTCATTTAATACTTGATGACTTTGTGAGTCTGGGGCTCATTAAAACAACAGCGTGATGCAGATGCACAGCTTAGCGCCGTCAAACTCGCGTCTATGACCTCCAAGGACCACTGCATTTAACAGGGAACAGCCTCTCATTACTTATCCTTTATCTGCTGTCTCATTATACCCTTGTTCTGTTTTTTGAATTTTTCTATTACTGTCTTTGCAATGCAAATCTTCTGCTTAAATCAGCAGCTCTGTGTATACAAAGGCAAGGGGAAAAAAGACTCATCTTATTAGTGTTGAGAAATCTGGGCACTTGGGGAAGTAGTCAGGGTGTTAAAAGGGAAAAGGAATATTCCCATCATCCTAAATGCTGCTTTTTTTCACTAAAGTATGATTTATATGAGAGAGAGAGAGACTTCTTATAATCTTTGCAGCGCAGCATCAGGTCTGCAGTAAACTAACGTGTATGTGCTGATATGCCTTCCTGGATGGTGGATGATAGCTCATGTGTCATGACTGCAGGCCTATCACTCGCTGCGTTTCCCCCGCAGTGTGAGCCAATATGTTCAGTAGACATAGATGCGGGCATTGCCTAATGGAATCCAGTCAGTATGGCTGATACCATCACCAAGTCACACTGCCAAGCCTCGATAACACCAGGCTCTCTCCCTCTTTGGAGCAATGGCAAGTGTCCTGGAGAGCCCTGCAGGATGTTACATATTAATACTTCTCGACATTTGCTGGGTGATAAGCAGCCCGGTATAAATATTTCTTTTTATGAAAGCACTTCGGTGCAGCTTCCTCATAGAAGACAATCTCTGGCTATTTTCTCTTCATGGACCTGTATCTGAAAACAAATGCTCTGTCCTCAGTAACCTGTATTTCTTAAAGATACATCACCACATGAAGGTAAAGGAAGGCACAAGGGTATGAGAACAGGATCCCTATGGTTACTATACTGTATTATGTAGAGGTAAAGTTTGACATTTTGAGACACTTTTCTTTTTAAAAAGCAGATTGATGTATGTATGCTAAGTGTGAAGCCACAGCCTGGAGACAGTTAGCTTAGCATAAAGACTTGAAAAACAAGGAAACTAACCTGGGTCTTTCCAAAGTCATCCTACCTTGTGGAAAACAAGTATCGCACACTTAAGCTCCATGTGCATTCCTCTTTTATGCAGATGATGATGTTTCGTTAGGCCCGCCGTCAGGGACGTCAAAGGGTGCACATGACCCCAACCCAAAGCCAAGGGAGGCCCATGGAAAGGTCTATGGTTGACCCTTAAATGGGATCAAGTACAACAATTTACTTACTGACCTAAATCACTGACAATAGTTATATGTATTAACATGATCAATAAATGTAATTTTATAATCAAAACACATTTTAACATGTCGTCTGATACTACTCTGATACTGACTGGGTATAATTGGAAAAGTGAGAGCTGACAGCCACATACTCTCTACGCTATTTCAATTCTGCACACAGTTTGACCAACAATTAATTAATATTTGTTCACTCCTGATTTGATTTTATGAGTTAATACCTTGCAGTAATTTCCTCAATCAATATTGGATTTTATCACTGGAGGGCATTTTTTTGGCCCAGGACACACATGTGACTACCTCTGCTTTTCAAAATAAGAAAACAAGGTCTTAACAGTAGATACAAGTATGAGTGGACACCGAATTCATGTGGAAATATGATCAATTGGATTAAATATCACATAACATGTATAGGGATCATATGCCATCAGAACAAATGATAAGAGCCACGATATATTCTACCACATTTTAGTATAACATGCACTTTTTTTTAGTTCATTATATGGTTTGTCATTGACATGCTGGGACGCCATGTCAACTTCAGCCTGTTACATGAATTGTGTGTTTTCAAAATACACTTATGTTTTCACAGGAAATGTGCAGTTTTCATACTGTCTCTTTCAAAATAAACGTACTACGTCATATATCAGTGCAACACTGCTAATTGATGTTGTTTTTTTTCCCTTCATCTGCAAAAGGGTTTAGCTTTACATTTATACAGAAAGCGAACACCAGCCTCCCAGGCACATGTTAGTGATTGCTGGTGATCCACCAACCCTCTTATCCACCCTCCAGGGTATTTTCGCCCCCTTAACATGGACATTATGGCATCCAGCGACGTATCATGCAAACATGAAAGGACAGCTTTCCTCGATGTCTGATGCAGACGTCACTTCCCAAGCGCATTATTTGTCAATTTCGGTTGAACCCATTTAAAATTCCACCTCTAGGGGTGAGAAAACAAACATAACCTAGTTCATTTTTAAGACTGGGGACTTATTTTATAATTGATGTGAATGTGCACAGCACTGTGTTTTACTACTTACTTTTCATCACAGTGATAAAATTTGACAGTTGTCTCATCCCACACTGTGCTGAACACTAAAATGATTCAGCCTTGTGTGCATTAAAAAGAAAACTGAAGCAGATACTTATAAGTAATGTAAAAGTTACTGTATCTAGTAATTAATTACTTTTATATGCAGTTATTGGTCAAGTAAATTACTTTTGAGAGAAGTAACTGTAAGTAATCACTTATTTTATTAACATGCACATGTTACGTTCCCAGATAAGGCTCAGGGGAGGGAAGTAACAATGAACGTGAAACCAGGGAAAAAGGAAAAAGGCAAGAGTGGGTGTATAAACAAAGTTATGGGTTCTTTACAAATAAAGGGAAATACTGGTGTACATAACGCTTTTAAAATGTTAACGAAAACTACTTTCTTTAGAGGTAAAGAAAGCAATAAAAAACTAACAATTGGCAGTTAAATTCATACATTTAATGACTAAACAAAAAGGTTGCCATCCTCCCTCCAGACAGGAGTAAAGATCGCTGACCTCCTTCAGTCTGCAATCCAACACACAGCACGCGCACGCTGCCACACTGGCGCGACCATTTGCCTCCTCAGGTATTTAACCACCACGTCCTGTTACTCTTTAAGCTTCTTTGGTGCTGATAGTTGAATTTTGTTACGCTCAAACAGAGCCAGGGCCAGCTGTGTCCTCCTGTCTCCAGTCAGTATGCTAAGCTATGCTAACCAGCTTCAGGGTCAGCTACATGTTTACTGTTTGGATATGAGAGTGGTATCAATCTTCTTATTTAACTCTCAGCAAGAGAGTGAATAATAATAGTTCCCAAAATGAGGGCCACGTCGTCTCCCACAGTGGTGTGTGAGTGTTGGTTTGTGTGTATGTACCTGTGTGTCTGCATGCTACAGAGCCTTGAAATCAAAATGTGCAATGCAGAGCGAAACTAATACAAACCACACGGATCTTCGTCTCTGCCGACTGAAAAATTCATGTGCTATTACCCCATCAAATCTGAATTGCAGTTTATAAGATCACATTTGAAATTCCATGTCACAGCTCATGCATCCCCAAATACTTTTGGTAATATCGTCTGGGTTTATTTCTGGCGTCTAACTGATGGAAGTAGTTCACAAATGTGTTTTCTCACGTCAAGACAAGGTACAGGTAGAGTGTGACAAAGAAAGCTCTCCCAGTTTTAAATGCTGAAATAATGAAGCCACTGTATATGGAGATATATTTAAATGTGTGCATCCGCTACCGCAGCGCTGCATGAGTTATGAGATTGCCTGATCACTTGTCATGGGCTGGCATAAGGGAATGAGGCATGTGTCATATCTTGTTTAAGCAGCCTGATGCAGTGTGTGTTTTGGTGGATGGTTCACAGCTACTCCTCAGCCTCTCATTGTGGCTCATGTTGTTGAACGGTCCCTCCCCCCCGGCTGTTAACTGACTGGGAAAGTTTCCCGCCGGATACCATGACGACGGCTGGCATCCGCGCTTTGCACCGCAGCAAATGGAGGTCATCTGAAGAGACAGCACCCTTACCTCTCGCCGTCACCGCCGCTGCTGCCATGGCTACACGAGCCGGGCAGACTCTCACAGCACCTCAGCCGCCCCAGCATGCAGTTCACCTCTCAGCAGGCAGGAGCATCCGTTCCAACGTACATATGCTCATGCAGAGGAATTCAGGTGCCAAGAGACTAGCGCAGCATGTGCTCGCATCTCTTACACATCCAAGTCCTTGGGGCTTCACATATCCAAGTCCCTCCAGCTCCATGCAGAAATCCACCAGCAAGAAAAAAAATACACAAGAAGCTGCTTGCAAAGAACGAGTTCAGCACTCCTCTCTTGGCAAGTAGCCCGCAGCAGGAAATGATCAAAACACATTAATTATTCATCACAAAGTAAAGATTCCATATCTCTGATGTGTGTGTGTGTGTGTGCATCAATAGGATGTTTTAAGATGTGATTTCTTTTCCTCATCCCCTCAAAAGTCCACAAAGTTTTTTTTGTCTTTGTGTTTTGTCTTTGAGTTTTTCATCCCTGCTTGGATTTTCTATACATCAAAAGCTGTGATCACAAGATCTGAGATATGAAACTAGACCAATCTATTTTGCATTAGTTTGGTGTATCTTCTCTTTCTGGTAAAAGCCTACCACGTCTTACACACGTCGTCATGAATGTAAATTATTTATTTTACCATTTAACTGAACTAGAAAAGGCCTCACAGTGTTCTCACATGAATAATCTTCTCTTTTGGTGTCAGCAGTGCTTGACTCAGCTACTGTGTGTCATGATGTGACTGTGTGTCTGGTGCTGAGGGCTGTAAATACCTGCAGTTGGAGGGCTGTGATGGGAAAAAAAAAAAGAATAACACTGCACAGTCTCTTGCAGTGAGCGAGGACAGGCGGATATACAGCACAGTGAAGAGTGTTCGACTGTAAAATATCAGACATATTCACGGATTTAGTGAAATCAGGTAGAAGGATGTTGATTTAATTCTCACTGAGTACATTTAAACGCACACAATGGTCCAGTTTTTGTTGTTGTTTTTATTCTGAAAGAGACAATATTCCTACTAAGCTGTTTACATGGCCAATGAAAATGAATATCCCTCTAATACTGTTGCCGTGCATATCAGATTAACGTGCCCTAACGTACCATTAAATACATTAAAATACAGGAAAGTAGACCAGCTGAAGCCACATGTCATTTTGCTTCTTTGCATCAACATAGGATTTGATGGTGCAACATTTTTACACAGTGTACAATCAGTGGTGGACTTGTTGGACTGTGTGCACACAGTCTCCCTCTTTCATTCCTTTAACCACCATTGTGAAAAGGTCGTGTTGAGGTATGTGCACATATTCAAAAACCTGTTGACATCCAAGTATTTCATCATGTAAAAGTAGGTGTGTTTCTTCTTCAGACCAAAAATGTGGGCTTACATTTGTAAAAAGGCCTCAATCATAATATCCAATAGAAAATGCTATTTACATGGCCGTATCAAAGTCAGAATATTGTAATATTCTGAATAATAGTGGAATATTAGCGTGAATGTTTAGAACATCAGCAGCAGTAGAAGGGGTACCCAGATGCTTTAATTAGGTAAGAGCAACCTCGGAAGCCATTGGCGAACGGTATGGTGACGGCTTCGACTGGTCCCTACAAACAGATGTTATCAGCCTGTTGTCATCACCAGGTCATCAAATACCAACTCTTTCTCATGCTAACTAGCGTTCATTCATTTCATCTTCCATAACTGCTTATCCTGTTAGGGGTCGCGGGGGGGGCTGGAGCCTATCCCAGCTGACATTGGGCGAGAGGCAGGGTACACAGGTCGCCAGACTATCACAGGGCTGACACATAGAAACAGACAACCATTGACACTAAGATGCACACTTCCAGCCAATTTAATATCAACAAGTAACTTAGCCTGCTTGACTTTGGATTGTGGGAGGAAACCCACGCTGACACAGGAAGGACGTGCAAACTTCGCCAACCAGTGAACCATGTGATATTAAAACATACACACACACAAAAAGAAGGGTAAGAATAAATGTATGGGTCCATAAAAACAAGACTGATCCAGGAGACTGCAGTTTTTGTCTGGTGTGAAACCAAAGGTCAGTGTGTTTTTGATGTAACCTTACTGTTGAAGTAGGGTCATCGCACACTGATGTCCCTTATGTAATGTAACTAATATACTTATTTTAAACCAAAACATGATGTTTTTGCTCAACCTAATCAAGTGGATTTGTTGCCTAACCGTAACCGTTCCACAACATTAACCAGGTATTACAGTGTGTTATAGCTGTGCATCACATAAATAGGCTAAAGGATGCCCTGTGCAACGCTATCAGATGAAGAGGGGTGTTAAAAGTATAAGGAATAAGAAAATGTTGGATATCTGCATATGGATGCAGACACATTTTTTAAATAAGCACATAAAAAGCTAAACTGTCATCAGACGATCATCAATGGGTTCTGACAACCTGGTCTCACTCCAGCGTCGTCGAATACCGGCGCTTGGAGGTTGGTGTGAGAATGTGTTGGTTCTGAGATTGCATGTCGTCCAGTGTGTGCTGCCTCTTTGGCCCTCACAAGAGTGTTCACCTGCCACTCAAACGTGATTGTTCAATACTGCTTGGACTACAAACAGAAACCAGAACACTTGCAATCCCAAAATCTTGTCCCGTTGCCTTCAGATTATGCTTACATATGCAGAGATTAATCAAAAGTAATACAACATTAAAAAAAACTCTGTTACAACAATAAAAGTCCTGTTTTTTTAAATCCAATTTAAGTAAAATTACAGATGACCTGCTCTACTCTGCCTTACTCTTACTCTTATTGGCTTACCCTGACATTCTTACCCTAACCCTAACCAATCTCACCCTTCTTGCTAAACCTAACCAATCCAACCAACAAAGGCAACGAGCACTAGCCAGTCAGAGGGAGAGTAGGGAGGGTCAGGCGTTCAGTTTTACTTAAAGTATCAAAAGTAACAGTGCTGCAGGAAAATGGCCCCTGTTACTAATATATTATATTGACACTATTTGATTGATACTGATGCATCTACTATTTGTACACATCATTTTAGTCGAGTCAGATTTATTTATAGGGCACATTAAAAAACTACTAACTCTGGCCAAAGTGCTTCACAAAGGGATTAAATAAAACAGGGGTATGATCCAATAAAAACACAATGATCAAATAAAAATGGTTGGCACAATGAAATCAAAGACAGGGTAAAAGAAAACTAAAAAAATAGTATGGCCAGGCATGTCGTCATGATGATAATTTTAGTGCTGTAGCTCGTGAAGTTGAGCTAATTTTATACACAACTCCCACAGGTAATTTAATCCAGAGGAAATACTCAGGTAAAGTATCAGTACCTCAAACTTTACTCATGTATAGTGCTTTAGTAACTATATGTAGTTATTTTCCAATACTGGACATCCTGAAGATGTAAAATAAATAAATAAATAAATACATAAAGGCAGTGCAAAAAAAAAGAAAAGAAAAGAAAGAAAACATTGTATAACAGAATAATCGTACACACCATTCTTAAAAGCCTCTTCTTCAATATTGCATTGAGCTAACGACGGTGCGGACCGTACAAAGATGAATTGACAGTGACAGCTGAGCCAAATGGCATCGCCAAAGAATCGAGAGCATGAATAATAACAAACTGAATCAAATATTAAATTCATTCAAAAGCGGGATAACGCCGGCAGTGACAGCGTAATCAATCCACATTTTGGCCTGATCTATTATGTAACAGCTCAGACAAAAGAACACAAATGAAGAAAGAAGGCGATTTCTTCTCCGCTTGCGAGACCCATCCTCCGCTCTGTCCTCCCTCATTCCTTAATGTTTCCTACCATTCTCTGTTCTTCCTCCTCCAGATCACTTCCAGTCCATTTTCAACTTCAGTATATTACACTTTTGTGTGATAACATGTGGTAGTCTCACATTTCAGAGTTATTTGCGGTGGGTTATATGTGCTCCCGCCGCAGTGGAGAGGCCGCCTGCTCAATTTCTCTCCTCGTGACAGATTTCATCCTCTACGTATCCATCTTTCTTACCAGCTTGGGCCACATTGCTTCTGAAATAGGAAGAAAAGGTCAGAGCGTTAATGCACAAAGTGACAGTAGATACATCACCTAAATCTATGGTGACTTTTGGCAATACATCCCACACACGGACACTCGATTTTCATTGGGAGAAAACAGGAGTGATGAGAGAGATGCGGAAACAGAAAGTCTCTTCTTAGATAGAAAACGTCTCGGTTTCTAATTGTTAATGGTTTTTAATAAGGAGATAAACAGAGTTATTCTTTCTAATATTAAAAATAAAGTATCTATTTGGCATTAAATTACTCTTAATTTAAAAAAAAACAAAAAAACGGATGGCAACCAGTGCATTTTATAATGAAAACTTATCTCAAGTCTGTGGATTCGAAGCATTACGAGACTTTGGACATTTGCATTTTAGCTTTAACCATTTTCCCCATTGCAAATATAGCCATGTCACCATGGATACAATCATAGTGTCATGTGGCAGGACATGTCCAGCATGTTTGAAGGATTTTCTTTAACATTTGGTGTACCCTTTTACTGATTTGCATTGCTTTTCCAGCACTTAAGACTTCCTCACAGTAAGTAAGAGGGCACCAATTTTATGCTGTATTCTACATTTGTCCTGCACATTACGGCTAATGAAAGCATCTCGCTTTTGATTTGTCGCTTGGCTTCACTGGGTTGTGACTGACAGTGGAATATTTATCTCAGAGCCAAAAAATGTGGGAAATCAGGGAGGCAGAAAGTGGAAGTAAGATGCCTTTGGCTCTCGCTGTGTCCCCAAGTGTGCACATTAATTTGAAACAGAGTTTTTCAAAACGTTCAAATGTATAGCCTGATATTGGCTCTCCGCTGCAGCTTTTGCAAAATGTGATTGATGGCGGTTCTTGTTGTTTACTGTGCCGTGCTGAAGTCAGTGAGAGTGAATGAGCCTGAAAAGCAACCCTGACTATCAGGGACAACATGACCTGAAAATACTGCAGAAGTAGGATCTAAATATCAGTAAAATTAAGGATAAAGGGATGAAAAACAGGATGAGATCAAATAAAGACTTTTGTTCATCCCAAAGAAAATGTTTGTGCACAAGATCTTCACTATACATTAATGAATAATTTCAAGCTGCATTAATTTACGTTTTTCAGTTCTTGCTTTGTCATCTTTTTAACAGTGGAAACAACTGATTTGTGAAATATTAGCACACTCTCACTAAAACCACATATTGACATTGGTCATGGACTTTCCACCTCCTGATATGACATTAAAGGTACCCTGGGTGCGCCGATTGTTGGTGTTTGTTGGACGCATCCATCTCCTCTGCCACCCAACCTACTCGGACTTTCTGCGTCTTAACATTTGTTCTTGTCCCACCGTGTTTCCCTGACACCACCAAGCGCTGTTAAACCATAATGGCGATGGGACGTGTATCATGGCAATGTTAAGGATTTTTTTGTCAGTGCCTGACGCCACAAGTCACTGCTCAAGAGCCAGATTTTGACAACTTCAGAGTGAGACTGGGTTGGAAATACATCTCCCGACAACAGGCTGTTCTTATGCACTGTTCGTACGTTTTCCCACGAAAAGTTATGTTCCAAAATTTGTTCATATCCTACGTTTTGTGTATTTGTATTTGTGTATAATCCACGTATTTGGGAAGGCTGCCATAACATGACCAATGAGCTGATAGAAGTAAAGAAGGAAGCGTCCCAGTAGGAGGCAGGTTGCGTTGTTGGACCGGTCACAAAATGCAGGACTTCCCCCAGGAGACGTGTGTTCGTAGCTGTGTGAACTTTGAGTGAATTTGAGTCATTTTAAGGTACATCATCACCATGTTTCTTTTCCTAAAACCAACCACAGTAACTTTACTTGCCTAATCTTTACCTCCATTACTTAACATTGAGTACAAATCTTTACATCAAGAAGCCTGTGTAACATCATTCGTGGGGCGCTACTTTGTAGGATATGATACGAATCGCTATATGAGAATAGGTTGCCCTGAGCTCTATGGAGCATTTTAGCTGCATTCAGCACATTGTTTTGGTTTTTAAAAATGTATCTATTCAGTTTTAAGTACAGTATGTTAACACACATGCAGATGATGGAGCATGGACGGAGGTGCAAGGAACCAGTGGTTACATAAAGACAGGTGCATCTGTGTTATTCTGTTCAAAAATCACAAAACAGACAAAAAAAGACTTAATTAAGGTTTGACACTGGCTTTTTTTTTAGGCTTCTAAATTCATCTCAAGGTCTTAATGAGTGGTTTTGGAGGACAACATCTGCTACGCTGTTGAAAGCCCTGGGTGGGGGAAGACGCCCCCCTTTAGGACAAAATTAATTTGCAGTACAATTAAAAACATTTGAATATGATTTTGGCCTGTACAGGATAATAGTGTATACTCTGCTTGGGGACATACACTGGTACAGTAGTCACATGTGTTGTTACAGCACAGAAATGAAAATCTAGTCAAGGGGCAGCTTGCCCCACTATTGGAACAAGAAGACCCTGAGCTCAAAATAAAGAAATAAACAATAATTAAAACAAACTATAATCCTAACCCTAAAAAACAACTGTTTTATTTTGCACTGGTCTGCAGGTTGGCAGCATCTCACCATGGTTCCATGCCATCCACTGTCTCCTCACCTCCTGTCGACAAGGTCACTTTAGAAACACTGATACTGTGTTTTTCTGCAAACCACAATTATGTTACATTTGTATGTTTCAAATGTACCATTTACTTCGGGTGACTAGACTTCAGCAGTGTGGAGCCATCACTGTGAGTCAATAAACCAATAAAAACCAGCATGTTTTGTGAAATGAAATAATAATGTTTGATTTTTTTTCTGTAACAGAACAGGTCAAGACATTATCATATAATGATTTCACAGACCACATTGTGATTTCTTCTTGCCTATCTGTTTATTTTAAGAAAACTAGACTGATTCGAATGTTATTTTTATGATCATCAGGTTTTTCCTCTCTCACCCATTCAGTTAAATTTCCTGTCGATTGCAGGCTGTTGGATCCATTAGTAAGGCGGCTTTTTCACACCCTCTGTCTCTCTCTATCACTCTTTGTCCTTGTGGGTGATTAGAATGCACCCTGGTTGTCTGTCTGCTCGCTCATTAATCACACAGCGAGAGACTGGGGCGAACACTAAATATACAGTTTGTCCTCATCTCAGCACTCCACACAAAGTGCTATTACAGCAGAAAACCACACAGGGTCATAAATGACTCATAAGCAGGGCTACGGGTTGCCTAGCGCTCGTTATAGTAACCCAACCAATACAAAAGGCATACAGGAAGACTCCCCAGCATTTATGTAAAATCTCACTCCCATTAAAAACTAAACACTGGGCAGCATCTATAGTTGCTCCTGCACAATTATTCTGTGGACATCACCATTACAACATAAGGCTGGCCAGGAAAAAAGTTCTCTCCTAGAATCGCTAACCAACTCCTAAACTTTAAATGAACATAATGTCTCGAAAAAAGTTGCTGAATGTTTCTTGTTTTAAAGAAGTGTATCTGGATGCTATCTTCATCTCTGCCTGAAGCCAGTGTATCTGACAGCAAATCTCCTGGCACTGCTGTATATACGAACCAAGAGAGTATTTGAGCAAATGTCCAAGACACACCACAAAAGCCTCGCCATCAAACATATTTACCATAATTAAGTTATCTCTAAAAGATTAAAGCTTTTTTGGATCCTACTTTACATGGTTGTGAAATCGGATCCTGCTATTTAGCATCATGTTGCTCCCTTTAATATCAGCATATCTTAAAATTGCCTTAAGACTCAAAGGCAGAGGTCTCTAGCTAAATACACAGTTTTGCCATTAACCATTCGCTAAGTCCTGCTCACTTTGGTGAGCCTACTGTTACTAAACCTCCCAGGCTTTCAATTCAGGCTCTGCACACAGGCAGTTTACAGTGATAAAAGTGGCAGATCTACCACTCAGAATTCATGGTTATTTTTGAGACAATAGGTCTTTTATTTCTGACAGACGCAGACTAAATCAGACTCTCGTTTCTAGCTGACGACTTGATATTGCGAGCTGAACTGATTTTATAAGCTGTAGTTCAGCTACTAATTGAGCTAAGTTAGGTTATCCTCATTTAGATTCTGTCATGGATTTTCCATGAAAGACAACACATACAAGAAAGACAGCATGACAGGCATGGCTAGCAGCAAAGACAAGACAAACCACTGGAAGGGGGATGGTAACAGTCTTAAATGAATTCATGCATGTGTTTCTGTTTGACACATACTGTGACAATAGGAAAACACATACACATAATCTTACATCGAGACATGCTTTGCTCCAATGCATAAATATTCTTAGACATTACTTACATTGCTGTTGTATTAGAAAGACAGGAGGGCATGATGTTGTGTGTCCAGGAATAACCGTATTGTGTCCCATCAGCCATACCTATCCAATCCAGATATGACAGGGACAATGCAGCTTCCTCCATGCTTATAATGTTCAGGAAGTCCTCCAGCAATTAATTTACTGGGTTTACCCAGTGGGCCCCAAATAAGATGCCCATTTTGATCTCATACCCTCTTGGTGCCCAAGTAGCCACAGCACAACCCACGTAGGGACCACTTGGGTAAACCCAACCATGTGGGCAGTAGGCATGGGGCCAATATAAAACCCATGGACAATCCCATAAAGGGCCCATTTTTCAGCCAGTTTACTTCCCACATGGGCCTCACAAAGCTGCGTCCATTACATCCATGCTCAAGATCTGGTTGAGAGAGATGATGTTGCAGTTGCTAAATTTGTCACTGGTCGCTTTTTAAAAATAAAGTCACTGAAAAAGTATGAAACAATGCTAAATCTAAATCAAAGTTGCCAAGTTGGCGACACTGATGTTGATCATTTTTCCAAGATACTTAGAATGAACCATGCCCACTTTTATGTGACGAAAGCCTCAACAGTTGCATTCCCATGGCAACCGTACTCCTAATGGTCCCGCAAAATATGACGGCTACAGTGGCTTGATGAATTCACTATTTATCAGACCACAAATGAGACAAGAGATAGCCAGTGATAGCCATGAGGTCCCTCCATCTTAGTCCACACCAGTCTCATCTTAGTGCTAGGAGACTACTTTGTTTGAATGAGGGGATGGCAGCTTCTCAGATGGACCTTCAATTACCTGCTATAGAAACTCAAATTTGGCCAGTGCAAACCTCAGGGGTCACAGTGGGCTGGTTGTCATCAGCAGCAAAGTGAGGGTGTGCTTCACACTGCCCTCTAGATGCAGCAAGGCAGACAATCTGCCACTAACCGATCCTGCTGACTGGTCTTCACATCTCACAGAAAAATTGAGGACAGAGTTTGTTAGGAGAGGACGCTGACCACATCAGGTAACTGCTGAAACCTGTTTCCAAGGAAAGATGATGGGAGAAGTTGCCACCACCAGTGCTACAGCAGGACCTTAGCTGAGGTTTAAAGTTGGGTGACACAATCAAAAAGGACAAACGTTTGCAAAACGTTCTGCAAAACAAATTCATTTGACGAATAAAGGACTATCTGATGTGAAAAATGAGTGTTGTTCTGAACAGTCATGAAATTAGCACCTAAAAAACAATGTCATGGAAAGAATTGACAATTCAATCAAAACAAGGTACAACCAGTAACACAAAGACAGAAAGTCTCCTTTAAATGGAAACTTTTTGAAAGAAGTTATGTTTTGGCACAGTGATTAGCAACATCTACAAGACTGAATCTCAAACATCAAAATACAACAAGTTGGACAAAACCATTTAGAGTAAGCTGATTAAAATGCATTAGTGAAAATGTAATGTCACCAACTGTGCAAGAAATAAGGAAAAGTAAGAACTTTCCCCTCATTTTAGATTGCACCTGTATGTTAGCCACATTGAACAGCTGGCAGTACTGATCAGTATAGTGTCACTGAAAGAAGAAGCCCCCATGCTAAAGAGCACTTCTTTGGAATCCTAGTGGCAAAGGAGTCCACTAGTAAAAGGTTTTAAGGTTTGCCTTTGATGACTGCAGAGCAGAATTTCACGACAACGGCAGGCTACTGCAATTGAACCCAATATGCCATGTCATATTTTGGTATTGTGCAGAGGCTTTACTGCTTGTTTTCTACACAGAGGTGGGCCCTTCTCAAAAGACGTGTCAACCTTTTGCTAAAACTGTGGTCAGAAACCTGATAGGAGGCCAGAGTAAAAGCTGTGGAGCCTCTGCGATATGAAGCTGTGAGGGAGGCACTGCTTGAGGTGAGAAACCAGATTCAAGACCTAACAATCAGGACTGAAGCCCAGTTTCTGGCAAAAGAAACTGGGTCATTCTGCTCACTGTCCACACTGGTATGACAACGTTGAGTCAAATTCAGCAGGTGAGCAAACTCCAAGTACAATGCAAGTGGATGTCCTAAAGAGCCACAGGCTTCATAGCTGCAGAGACATCAGCCAAGGACATGCAGTCCTTGTACAAAGGAGGCTAGGGTCCACCAAGAGGCACTTCTCATACGAGTCTCCTGATGGGCCCTTGTGAGATGCCTTACAAAATCTGGGGGCAGCCTTTTTCAACATAGTGGTGGATGCTGCAGTGTCAGTACGAAAGGAGATTTTCCCCTCTTGAAGATGTGGAAGGCATGTTTGGCATTCTGTCAAACTTCCATCTGCCAAACCAACAGCTGATGAAGCAAGCAGAGGCACTTGCACGCACTTTAAGCCATGTAGGGCAATCTGATTTGGATGGGAGGGAGCTAGCTTGGGAGTTGGAAATGTACTGACTAGACTTGCCATCAAAGAGCATGACAGTTCTTGTGTTGTTGAAATTCATTGATACAAAGCAGATAACAGAAGTATACCCCAACTTGTGTTTTGCTCTGCAGATCAGTGCAACACCACCACTACTAGTAGCTTCAGCTAAGAGGAGCAAGGAGTATTTTTTAAAGTTAAAACTCATAAAAACATACTTATGGTCAACCGTGTTTCAAGAATGTCTCAGTGGTCTGACTCCAATCAGCATTAACCACAAATGATTTCATTCTTTGTAATCTAAGTTATTAATGTGTGTTTATTTGTTGTTACCTCTGGTTGTTTGGCACTGAAAATGAAAGGTCTGGCCCTGTGCTCACATCTGCATTTTACCTTAGAGTAGTTAAACACATATCCTTGTAATCTGTACTATTTGTATGATGGTAACATAGATCCACCCTCTGTACATTTTAGTCATTGGTTATCATTTGTTTAATGTATTTCAAACGCTGTTGCTCTTTCCTGAAAAGTATCGCTGTTATGTACTCTTGAACTGCCTTCACTCCACCTTGCAGTAACTGCCTTGACATCCATCTTTCTGCAAGAGCATTCCCCCAAAAGGGAAATAGTCCACGGTTGCAATAACAGGAGAGGTGTGCTCTCTCTGCCTTTGGCTTTCCACATAGGGTCGTGGAAGGGCAGAGAGGTCCTAGAAAAAAGCCAACCACCAAATATCAAATTGCAAATGGAAATTAAGTTTTCTTAGCTGAAGTGGTCCTGACTGCAGTTCAACAGGTGAACTCTGCACGGCAGAGCAAAATCTTCGCCGTTCATGTGGGCGGCAACCGCTTCATTCCCTTACTGCTGTGTTCAAAACAACTTCCCCTCTGCCGCCTTTCCCTCATTGAAATGAATGGAGGTGGTTACCGTGCAGCGGTGTGAAAGCCCCATAAGTTTGGATAAACACTGCTCAAGGGGCGAGGGTTGAGGATGTACAGTACATATTCAGGTACTCTCTGTTTGAAGGCCATCAAACAGTTTGATGTTTTTCTTATGTGATATCCGTCGCCTGAATCAACCCTAAGCTAAACCTTGAGTACCATAAATGAAGTTTTTGAAACCCAAAGGTGACACAGGATGCAAATGAGGACATTCTGTTTCATGAAAAAACGAGCAGCTTCAGTAATAAGGCCGGACAACGTCCACCCCTCTAGCCTTACTGGTACCAATAATTTTTGACAGTTTTAAAGACGGAGGAGGATATTTGTGATTCAGAGGGGAACATTCATCAGTCAACAGACTGCCAACATGCACCACAACTTCAAATAAATTGGCAATATGCCTGATGTAGTTAACCACTCAAAAACCAAGTCAAATCAGGTCAGAAGTTGCACCAAAAAGAAACTTATTTTACAGAGTAAGACTTAATATCCTGTGACTTCAAGGATATGATTAAAAAGAAGAACAAGGACGCTGTAATAGGGACTTCTTTTCATATTCTCCTTTCTCTAATTATTCTGCTTCAGATGGGCCTCTGAATTCAAAGACCAACCTAAGGGCAGTCATTTACCTGCAACCTAAACTCATAAGCCATTATTGCTGCATGATTCACAGGCAAACATAATGAGGTTGGAAGTTCCCTAATGAAATACAAACACTGTTTTTTTTTTCATATTGTTTTCTGTCTAAGGACCCACCAGCCACATGTGTGAATGTGCTGGGGGTTTTTTCATCTCTTCAGCAAAAACAAATATGTCCACCAAACACCAATTATCTCTTGAATAAATAAATATATATATAACTACAACAACAGCAGGTGTTAGCCTTAATTTGATGAGGCTTTAAGAATCATCCTCGTCTCTTGGGAAAAGGGATGAGACTTATTTCCACTGGGATATCTGGGAATTGTGCCCCTCAAAGGAGCACATCAGTGATTTTACATGTCAGACTGAATTTTCTAATTATCAGGAATACGACACAGTGAAAGAGTGGTATTATAGCTTCGGTTTATTCAGTCTGAGAAAATTACTCATGTGATCAGTTGAGTCAATAAAAAAATCTGAACAGAGTTCTTGTGCTAGAACTGAAGATGTAGCTGTTTATCAGTGTTTATATTTTGTTAATGTAATAATCATCATGTGTACATTGTCATTTTGATCTTTTTTTTTTATAAGGTAGTTTGAATTTCTGTCTCTAAGTAGCTTTAGTTAACCAAACATACACACACACACACACACACACCCATACACACACCGATCAGCCAAATCATTAAAACCACTGACAGGTGAAGTGAATAATATTGATCTTTTCATTACTGTGCAATGTTCTGTTGGGAAACGCTGGGTCCTACCACTTGACTCGCACCACCCACCCAAACACCGCTGCAGACCAACCACACCTCGTCATGGCAACAGCACTCCCTGATGGCCCCCTCCCTGATCCATGTTGGGGCCTTCTTGGATAGGACTTGGGATTCTTTCAGCCCTGTGGGTTGTGTGTAAACGGCAAGCTTCGGAGCTGATGCGTGAAGCCAATGCAGAAGTGTGAAAAACTGCAGCTCATCGACTGGCCACTTGGGGCTGGCTCCAACACAGAGCAAATCCCCATGGACTCCAGTGTAAAAATGCCCGACGTTACAGCTAAAATGAACATGGTTACAGCTACAAAAAAACAACTTTTAGTCTCTATGGCTTACTTCATTATTCATGACAACTGTACGGGGGGGTGAATTTTTTTTTATAATGTTCCTATTTAAATGTTAAAGCTTAAAGGTCTGCATAATTAGGGGTGTGGCCACATTGACTGACAGGCTATCAGCTAGGCCTCACATCTGGTCACTTAACTTGACCTCCTTCCTGTGTTTTGAGGTGTTGGAGCTGGCTGACTGGAGCTTGTCGGAGATTTTTTTTTTTGTTCAAATATCGTACAAATAATATGGTTTGCTGTGCAGACAATTGTACTAACAGACACCAAGACACCAGTGCTCCAGCTCTTTGATGAGTGATCCTCTGGATGTGGAGGCCAGGTCGACACCTTGAGCTTTTGTCACATTCCCTGTTTTAGAGTGTGGTATAGTGGATTGTCCTGCTAGGGGGGTGCTGCCATGTGGTGATGAAGTTCATCTGCAACAGTGTTTGGGTGGGTGGAGTGTATCCAATTGTGCACCATCAATGTACGGATGTATAGCCACTAAAAGTGCTCATTTTTGCCACTGACAGACTCATATTATTTTTAAAAGTATCTGACAACATTATGGAGAGGACCCTACAAAGAAATCCAATGTTTTCTTTACCTTTCGCTTGATCTGGTCTGTTAGTTTTTGTCCTGCTGCAACAACTCAACTCGCGATACTTCAGAACAAGACTTCTCCTTGACCAAGACTTGATTAGACAAACTCAAGTGGAAAATAAAGAAAAACATTTTGTTTCTTTATCAGACAATTAGAAAAAAAAATTAAGCCTGTCTGTGGCAATTTCCATCAAAGTAATTGCAATAAATATACAGATATACCCTTTACAAAAAGCTCAAATACACATGCAACTCTGAGAAAATCTCAAAGAGGACTAAGTAGAAAGACAGCTATATTATAAGTGAGATGAAAATTATATGATTAGATGAAATAATATACAGTCTTTTAATCATTTTTTCCCAAAAATGCACATAAAATCTATGGTAGATCTCACAGTAAACAAATAAGCACTAAAGTTTGAGCCTTTCCAGAACCAGTTTTTTAGTGTGGCAGACTATGTCACTTTTTATTTATTATCAGCACTCAGTTGAATTATTCTGCTGTGCAGGGAATACTCACTGACAACTAAAACCTTTTTGGGTTTCTTTAAATATAAATGCTCTTCAAACATCATATAAAATGTTGCTGTTGGCTGTAACATGAGATCAGTTTTATGTTTTAATAATTACCACATCACTTTTTCTTTCCTGTTTTGGTTGAATGTATAAAATGTATAGTATTACTGAGAAAAAAAAAATATATTAATTTAAAAAAATTAAATTATTTCATAAACCACCAGCTGCAAGCAGTTTTTATTTCTTCATCGTGATGGGTTCAAGACTCCGTGGGGGTTGGTTTTCCCTCCAGGTAAATATGCCTCCTGGGTTTGAGGTGGTGTTTTTCTCTGACAGGTTGTTTGCTCAGGAAGATGTCAGCAGTTCATCCGCAGCAGATTCGCTTTGAAATAACACTTAAAACCCAACATGGGAACAGTGTGTTTCAGCAGGAGCCGCTGGAGAAACAACCTGCAGAACAAGATGTACAGTACACTTACTGTATAAGTATCTGCTGCGCCTTCCAGTGCAGTGTCAAGGTTTTACAATACTGCAAATAGAACTGCTGAGCACAGACTGTGCACTATTTGGGCAAGGCTTAATCTAGCGAGCGAGCAATGAATCATAAACAAGATGTCTTATTGACTTATCGACCTTTACACACGTCAAAGTGGTTGCCTGTTTTGTATCCATCCCCCCACGCCATTTGAATTTGAGCCACAATAATTCTCTGGATTGCAACTCTCACATTTCACGCTTGATTTCATATTTCTCTCCACATTTATGGAAAAGCAGTTGTGTTTGCTTACGCAATTTAGGCTAATGGCTCTGGAGATTGTTTTTGCCATGGCTTGGACAGCCATTATGTGTGGGAAGTTGCTTTATAAAAACAGTTGTACCCTTTGTCACAGATCATCTAGCTTTATTTCACCTTGAAGATGTGTGAGCTTACATGGCTTAAAGCGAAGGATTTACTAATAACCTCACCACACTGTCCACTCTGCACACATTATTTACCACAGTCCAGCGTGTCATTACAGTGAGTGATAAATAAATACACAGACTTCACATTTAGAAACACAACCCCCAGCTATCACTGCTTATTTTCATTACACGCAGGATGACATTGACCTGTGATATCACACAGTAAATACAGTGTCAGATCACTGATATTACAACCAGCCACTGCTGCAGTCAGAGCCACAGCTCACTGACAACTACCACAACATAAATACAGTTAAATTGTTTTGTGTAGAAGAGGATGAGGTGATGACAAGTTTTTTACTTAAAATGTGGGAAAAAAAACTTCTTCAAAAACAGCTGTTTAACAACACACCAAGAGTACAACTGCAGAGATATTTGGCAAGGAAAACAGTCTCCAAAATCACAACAAATCAAATGACAAAACATGCCAAAATATGAGTCCAGCTGTTTCCTTGAGCTGACGTGGGCAGCTGTGCTGTTCAAGGAAACAATTGAAGCTAAAATGTGTTACTTTTGAAAGAGTAAACAGCACAGTAGATAAAGTCCTGTGTGTAGGATTTAGGGGCATCTATGGGCAGGAATGGTGTATAATATTTACAACTATGTTTTCATTAGTTTATAATCACCTAAAATTAAGAATCGTGATTTTGTTACTTTAAAATGCGCCGTTTACATCTACACATGGAGCAGTTCCTCTTCCACTGAGTCCGCCATGTTGTACCCCTGAATGGAAAAACCAAACTTCAGCTCTAGAGATGGGCAAAAAAGAACAAATGTATCTTTTTGAACAAATCTTTTCAATATAGGTCAGCCCGTCAATCATTCAAGTGCTCATATCCCTGACCTCTCCCACTCACTGTTATCGTAGCATACTGCTCTTGCCAGCTACAGTGAGTGAATGACAAGTGATTAAATTAGACTCGAGTCAAGATCTCCGCCAGGCAAGGCCAATCATGCATTCACATGCTCTTCGAACGGTTAAACATACATGTACTGCAATGGTGTCATGGACAACTGACACCATATTTTGCAATAAGCTTCAAAACTCCATGGTTCCATACTTTTACATGTAAAACTCGAACTCACAGCCCCCCAGGAGGTGAGCTGGGCTTTGAGGCCAATTTCTGTAGTGGCCAAACAGTGGTACTGCAATTTCCAGGGTCAGTCATGTGATGGCATTATAACATTTCTAAATGTCTAGAAGAGCCACAAAATTAAATCGATCAGATTAAATCAAAGTAGCAGAGCATTCGGTTTCGCTCAGCTGTCAAGCGTGCCTGCTCTTTGGGTCCCACAATGCAGAAGCAGTGCCGATCAACTGTATAATCTTAAACATGGCAGTTGAACCATTTTGGCCTCATGCGCCACTGAGCAACTTTCATGGGAATGAACAAGGCCCTGCCACTAATGCTGTATCCAGTTCTCCTAATAGGCTACATCCATAGTTTGTCTACATGCTTGGCATAGTGGAGAGGTTTTAGTTCTGCGATCTCAGAACTAGATGACACTAATTCCTACACACTGGACCTTTAAAATTATAAGCAATAAAACAAGACCTCGCTCTGTTCGATACTCTCTGGGGTTTAGCCATTAGTGACTAATGTTAGCTTTCTTTAAATACTGTTGTATGTATGACATCACTGAGTCAGTTTTCTGACTTTATGACCACTCGATAGCGACTCTTCAAGTTGTGCTACTGTAACACTATGTTTGAGTTTATTCAGATAATCCACTGGAGATTTCTGTAAAGCAACGTACTCAAGAGAATCTTGGGAAATGTAGGAAAATATAATGTACTATTATCCTGTCATTGCCACAGGTGGCCTCAGTGGCCGGTGTTTAGCAACGGTTACAAACTCTCTGAAACATTGATTCAGAGGTCAAGCCGGGATTGATTGCATATGGCTCTCAACATGTAGGAGGCTGAGCCAGCGGCTAGTGGCTAATGGTGCTACCAAAACAAACAGCAGATTTTGCCAGAACGGCGACAGTGTTGACAGAGCCACCATATAATCTCAAATAGTAGGAAGGACCTTTATTTACCTCACATGCAAAGGGGACCAGGCCTTTATTTGAAGCACGCTTATATTAGACAGAAGCTGTTATTTGTAATTCAATCTCATAATGGTGAATTTATTGAATTAAAGTAATGGAATTTTTACAATTAGTTAGCATGTATATTTTATAACAGTTTAAAAAACTTTTAACAGTTTAGGGTTTATGTTGCATTAGAAGTTTTTATTCAGACTTTTTTTTTTTTAAATAGTGACAGTAAACATAAAGTACTTTGTCTTGACCAACATATGTTTTTGTATAAATAGAAACAGAGGGCAACAACACCATCATCCTTGTTCTTAATATTCTTTACACATTCTTATAAAGTGCAAACAGCTCTTAGTGCAAACCTACAACTGTGTCCATGCTGCAGAAGTGCTCGTCTGTTCAGGCATCACACAGTCGAACTTTTTGAATGAATGCTTCTCTAACAGCTCCGGCTCTGATGTGCCCTTCTAAAACAAGTCTGGAGGGTGAAGACGGTCGGCGCAGATTGGCAGGGCCAGATCCACTTTCATAATGACTTACTAGAGCCTGACCTTACATGTCAAAGGTAAGGTGTGGAGTGAAGCTGAGCATGACATTTATGGGTCATATCGGCTGTAAATGATTGGAGCGCCCTTTGTCTACATGGTTGGAGTTAATGGGGATGTCAGGGAGAAGGTGAGGCCATGTCTCACAGTGGAGGAGAGGAGACACAGAGATGAACATGTGGTAAAGTTTGAGTTTGCACTTTGAAATCTGGACAGGAAATCAGCAACACAAGTGGCTATTACAGATATTGACAGACATGGAGATCAAATACGTGACATTTCTGCTATGTGATTGGCCACCCCTGCCACCGTGTGTGACAACAGCACAATAAAGGTCAGTGCAGCGTAACCTTTGGACAGTGTCACCTTGCTGCTAAACACACAGATCCGACACAGCAGCAGGGTGTAAACGCTGCCCTTTAACACTCTGTCGTGATTGATCAGCTCTGAAGGCTTTACTCTGCTCATTCAGAGAATATCAGGTAAATCACTATCTTTGAAATTACACAGTTAAATGCAGAGTCTTTAAAAAGAAACCGCTCATTAAGGGAGATTAACACCCTGTTATGTCACGCTAATGCTCGGTATTCTACCTTAAATAATATGCAGCGGGCGTAATTACTGACACCATGAAAGTTTTTGCTGTGCTTGTGCGTGGAAGACTGCACCACTATTGTTTCGCTGCCATTACGTTTAGATTTTACATTTTAATTAAAAACTACTTTGAACACAGCCCCAGGAGGAAATCACTCAGAAAGAAAAAAGTAAACAAAAATGTATCTAAAAATGTCAGCTGTGTGTCTTTTCTCTGTCTTTCTGTTTCACTTTCTTTAAACACACACACACAAAGAAAACAAGGTTTGACCAGTGGCCATTAAACAGCCATTAGTTCAGCTGACTCACCTCTTCAAGGAGCAGTATGGCCCAAGGCACCGTGATGCACTGTGGGTCACATTATGGTTCAGTTACTGCAAAATTTCAAAGGTTAATTCAAAGTCAGCACATTAGCTCTTCAATAAATCATCCTTAACTCCTAATTATTTTCCCTTTCCACTGTCAACAGTGCGCACAGGTAGCGCTTCTTCCTGTCCTCAAGCCACCTTGGAGCGGTAATGAGTTAACAAGCTCCAGTCCAAGTAAGTCTCTGATTAGCCAAATATGATAAGCTTGTGGATCATGGTGGAAGTTGGCTGTAGTCCATTTTCAACAGGAGCCAGCCGCTAAAGAAGTTGAAGAAAGTCTCCGGCCCTCTGCCAGCTCCCCCATCTACTGGGGGTGTTCAAGTAAGAGTGAATCCGATCCGTCAGCTCTTCTCGTCAGACATTACTATTAATGGACACGTGTCCGTATTTATGGGCTTTGGTTCAAGGATGGAAGGTGTATCCTCGTAACTTTCAGTATTACAAGTTTTTGGAAATTGATGACTTGAGATGCTTCTGATTTTCTTTCCAGTCCTTTAGCACCACCCTGTGCCTCAACTGGGCAGTGCAGTCAGTTAGAGTGTGTGTGTGTATGGGTGTGTGTGTGTGTGTGTGTGTGTGTGTGTGTGTGTGTGTGTGTGTGTGTGTGTGTGTGTGTGTGTGTGTGTGTGTGTGTGTGTGTGTGTGCATGCACTGCAAAGCCATGTGCGTTACAATTAAGTGCATGTGGCATTCCCCGTGTTTTAAGAGGCCTAAGGTTAAGCTCATAGTTAGTGATCAATTCTGGACAACTTAAAGCCTTCACAAGTAGAGTGATACAAATGTTGGGGTGTGTGTTTGTGTGCGTGTGAGATGTTTTTGTTTAGCTTTTTGTTTCAAAGTTTTCATCACAGTGTGGTTGTGGTGTGCCCCACATTTACCATCTGCCTCAATATTCAATATTCATTCTATCTGCATTTGTTATTTTAATCCTGTCTGACACTTCTTAAGTAGCTTTTTTTTTTGGCTATGCTATGCAGGATTCTCCCCAAAAACATTGTATAGACCCACACAAAAGTAGTCCCTCTCAATCATCACTAGAAGTGTGTGGCAGCATATTTTCTTGTTATTTTGCAATGTTTGGGAGGCAAATTCGCACGCTGAAGGAATGACCCGCCCTACTCTCCCTTTGATTGGCTAGTACTTGTTACCTTTATTGGATTGATTGCTGTGTTCCTGGGCACAGCCCACAGATGGGGTCAAGGATTTATGAAAAGGTCGCCTCCAGATGCCAGACTGTGAGCAGCACGTATCCAAGAGGAAGCTCTGAAAATCGCAGATCCAGTGCAAGAAAAAAAGCAAATGGCATGGCGAAATGCAAAGCGGACAACCGACAGTAGTATACCTTTAAAGACGCAGAAACATTTATACTGACCTTATTCCCATCCAAACTAGAATTTCCTTTTTCTGCCCTTAAATGTAAGTCAACCTCTGAAGCTAACTATCACTCCAACCAACACCAGGCTTGGTTTGTTTCAAAAACATGGGAAGAAGGAAGTGAGCAACGAAAGACGAAGTGACCCAAAAGATTAACAAGAAATTAGTAATTAATAAAAATTAAAAGAAAACAAAGAAAGAAAGGAAAACAGACAAAGTAATGACCTGGAAAAAAAACTTAAAAATTATAATAATTCTGTAACATTATTTTAGATTTATAGTAATGATGATTTTCTAAATCTATTCATTTTTTGCAATTTGCACATTGCACATTGGCTTTTTCTCCCATGTTTTTGAAAGAAAGAGCACCAATTTGCTCAGGGTTCAAAGGCCTAAATACTTACAAAAGGCATCTGAAAGCAGCACAAAGCAAGTGACAGCGCCCCAGGTTTCAAAGGGTTCAACACTAATGGAGATCTAGTCTGACTCAGAGGCCCTAAAACATGGAAATAAATGAGTTAGCATTTTTGCACTCCGAATGCCCTCGATTTAATGTCAGTGAGTTTTGATTAGATGCCTGAATATAAGGTCTGTGGTTAACACAAGCCTAAGAGACTTCCATATTTTGTTCTATGACAGAAAATACCGCAGTAAACACCCCACTTATGAAAGTTTTCACGTGTCCTAAAAAAGGCGGTTGCTAACAACTAGCTAAATAAGACAACAGAATGTGGTCACCCCAGACACGGCTTTATCGCCTTGATGTGGTGTCGCTGCATCCTTGGCTTAGCACCACCCAAGATGACTGTGATTGGTTTAAAGAAATACAAACAACCCAGAGTGTTTTTCCCCCCCTTAGTTTGGAATTATGGTGGTTTCAACTAGACCTTTCTCCAGGACTGGCACAGCGCTAAAACAAAGATAGGTCTGGCTATGTGAGACTAGTGGAGAGCCCATGTCAGGCTGAATCTGGAGGAAATGTGTCTTAAATCATTCATAAATAGAATATTTCAAAATGCTTTAATAATACAGTCATAAAACATCATCATACAACTTTCATTATGGGATTAGTTTTGGGAGATATGCTTTTGCTTGCTCCATTAGCTGCTAGCGCTAGCTTCATATCTACCATACAAACATGAGGGTGGTATCAATCTTCTGATCAAATTCATGGAGAGAAAGTGAATTAGTAAGTGTATCTCCTGTAAGAGTTAAAATAAGCGGACTCAGAAATGTATTGCGAGGTTTACTAATATTTTTTTTTTAAATTAAATTCTACTTAAGAAGGGGTTTAAAAGTTAAAACACTGCATTATTGCTCGGATTTTAAAGCTGGGAATTCATATAAAAATCCTTGTTAGTTCACCTGTTCACAGCCTCTGCGTTTGATGTGAGTGGTTTCCAAGGACTGGAACTTTTGGAGCTTGTTTTAAACAAAATTGACAGTAAAATTGGATCTTGTGAGAAGCATTTGGGACCAATGAAGGAAGAAAAAGATTTGTTCACCAGGTAAAACATTACCACAGTGGCAAAATAAGGTCTAAAGGTGGTAAAGCATTGTACTGACAGTGTAGGTTTTTCCCTCTCGATGTGACGAAATAATAAAGAAGAATTTTTGTCATTTTCAAAGCTGCATCATAGCCAAATTTAAGAGTGGTGCTGTGGTCAAAAGCCACGATCTAACATACCTCTCTTGTCTCCCTCCCTGCCCCTTCCTTTCATCTCCTCTCTAAATTGTACTCACTGTTGTTTCAATCAATCACACAAAAAAGATGATGCTGCCAGTCTCCACAGAAGCTGGCGTAAATTCTCAGCAATCCATCATCCACGCCGTATTAATCACAGACTAGCTGCCATCCACGTTCCGAATTAGCTTTGCAGAATGGAACCCCTCTGAGATAATCACTTTTTCATCACCAGCAATGTGACGTGTGGCAAATTCAGATGTGGATATGACGGGTAAAACGAAGGACAGATGTGTGTCTCTTTGTTCAAATGCATGTAAATTATCATTCAGTGGGCGATGCCTCTACCATTTGTGGCTCCAATTTGATGTGTGCATCAAAGTTTTAATAAATCTGTGGCCTTCTTTAGTTTGTTATAGCCTTTAAGTTCAGTAAGGCAGCCTTTAATGTCTACTTAAATGGCAGTTCCCACTGTTTGAAAGTTTTCTAGTACAAGAATGTAGAAAAATGGAGAGTCTTGATGCTGTGGAGCTTTTAAATGGTGATACAATTGATCTCAATGAGGAAGAACTTAAAGGGATAGTTTGGATTTTTTTGAAGTCGGTTTGTGTGGGGAACTTATTCATAGACAGTATATTACAAACAGCAGAGAATCCAGTTCAATTCAATTTTAAGATAATGGCTTCCCTGTCTAAACAGGCTGTCTGACAGAAAGGTAAAGCGGTTATAATCTTGGAAAAATCATTTCATCTCAACATGATGTGCAGGGAAACAGTTAAAAACAAAGCAGATTTTATTCAAAAGCAACGCCTCATTTGATGAAGGTTAAAAAGGCAAAGAGGTCTCCTGACATCCAGAAAAATTCATATCAAAGTTGGCATTAAGAGGGAGCATTCAGAAGGACTGGTGTGTGATCTCTGCGAAACAGCTTCCCATTATGTTCAAAGAATGAGTTAAAGTGCTTGAAGATGGAGTCCACTGGGAGCTGTCAGCTGTTGGAACATTTCCTTTCTTCCCGACAGCCGCGCCGCTCTGTATCTGTATTCCAGGTTGTGTATTAGTTGTCTGAAACGTGATGTGTGCTGCTATCTCCTCAGCCGTGTCTCTGTTGATAAAAACTCTCAGCAGTGCTAACCTGGCAGTTTCTTTATATAAAGCGGTGAGAAGGGTTTTCATGCTACAAATGCAGCCAAAATATGTCTATTTGCATTATAGTGACTTCCTCAAGGAGCTTGTCATTTTGTGAATGGTGTGTGAAGTGTCAAGATTTAGCTGCAGTGAAATCGTGGCTGCCAGCTAAGGTCTGCTGGTTTTGAGTGAGACTTACAAGCGAGTACATTGGCTTACAGTCGCAGCACTGAATGTCAATCTGCACCACAGACACCAGATCTGTTGCAGTGAGTGCACGTTGCAGGTAAGTGAGGGTGGTGATATTTGACATGACACTGCCATCCAGTGGCCTCATATATGAAGTCACCACAGCTGCCACTGGTCATTTATAACACTCGTGCAGTGTCTGCTTGAACACATGCATGTTCACAACAGGCGTTGCAGCTTTCTCAGCAACCTCGCTCTCCATACTCTGCCTCCTTGGGTCCTCAGCAATACACCTAGGCTCCATAGATTTACTATGACGTTAAGATATGAAAAGTATTGAATTATGTTGCTATTCTAACTCATTGAAATAACGTGCAAAACACCTGCAGAGAGCTTAAAAATATGCAACTCAATGGTCAGCTGTGTGCTTCCACTTCAGGGAAACACATTGTACAACTGCATTTACCTGAGACATGATACTAGTTATGTTGCAGAGTCAGATTTTAACTCACAAAATACAATTAAAATAGAACTATTGAGCATTAATTTCAATTAGAGCATCCATCTTAAACACACATTAAGCAAATGTAAGTACATAGTGGTGATAGTGCCTGTCCTTCACTCATAACTTCAACAAGGTTCCTACGGCTTAACCTACTAAGACCCGAACTTTTTTTTTGGTATGCATTTTCTATTTCGCCTGGCTATTCGGGATCAGAAGGACCTGATACGTTTAAAAAAACGAGCCATTGTCAACGATAATGAAGTGCCAGTGTTCTCGAATGAGGTAACAATAAAGTCCAAATGTCCTCAAACGAGTACTTCCTAATTAACAGCATCGTAGCTTGTCATTGTTGCTAACATTGGTCAAATTTGTTGCCATATCAAACTACAAACATTATCAGTCATAAATAAACAACCATAAAATGTGATCAGGTTTTGTACCTTGTCCACTTTTGTTCACCAATGAAGACCTTCTTATGACTTTTACTTCCTCTAGATAGGCAAAGGTGATTGTCTTCTGTCCACGAACAAGTACAACAGAACAGGTCAAGTTATACGGAATGAAGTGTAAGGTCAAGTAAACTCAAAATGTAATGTCCAGGGCCTCAGGAGGATACAGCAGTTAAGATGTTTTCTGACTTTTTTAATGCCATTCCAAATTAAATTTAAGACCAAATTGCAGGGAAAAAAAACAAAAACCAACATCAATTACATCAGTTAGCCAGTTTCCTCCTCCCTTACTTGATTTATCTGACTGGTGTTTTGTTACCATGTTCAGACATCACAGTTGCTCTGCTTTCTGTGGAAGTGTATACCTAAATGTTGTTCAGAAATTTGTGGCTGTTTGTATCTGAGATGAGGGTGGAGGCGTTGTGGAGACGAGGGTAGAACAGAGCTGGGAAATACCTGGCGTTAATTGGCGGGTTTTGTTGGCAATTTTGTCATTCCCACTCTGTATGTGGGGCGGTACTGGTACAGTGGTTAGCACTGTCACCTCACAGCAAGAGGGGACCCAGGGTGAGGGAGCCCCTCTGTGTGGAGTTTGCATGTTCTCCCTGTGTCAGCGTGGGTTTTCTCCGGGTACTCCGGCTTCCTCCCACAGTCCGAAGACATGCAGGTTAATTGGTGACTCTAAATTGCCCGTAGGTGTGAATGTGAGCATGAATGGTTGTCTGTCTCTATGTGTCAGCCCTGTGATAGCCCGCCTCTCACCCAATGTCAGCTGGGACAGGCTCCAGCCCCCAGCAGGATAAGCACTTAGGGAGAATGAGGGAATTAACTCTGCATGTGGGATTCCACTGCCTTGATTCCCATCATGCCATGTTTGAAAAAACTTAAACTTTTTGCATTAAATATATAGCGCCTTATATTCATTGCTTTGTACCAGTTTCAGCCATGCCAAAAAATCTTGGCTAAAAAGGTAATTTTGGTTGATTTTGCACTTTCCCATTTGATCCAGGATACAGTGACAGCTAGCTAGCATGTATTAGCATTTTTTAGACTATTAAAATATTGACTTTAAACATTTTGATAAGGCCTTATTTTTGGATAAATGGATTTAAGGTATTTTGAGATTTTTTACGAACAGCTCTAATTCAAATAAAAAATGTACTACATACTTTTTCTACCACTGCCAATACCAACATTACCAGTTTGAGAGAGAAAGTAAAGCAAGACAGCATTTGCATGGGGCCCCCAGTTCAGTAAAACACACCCAAGTCGCAGCTAGAGGCACTGGTAAAATACACATGGCTCTTCATTTCCAAACAGGCGTATTAGTCACTTGCTTTGACATATCCACTGCAGTAATTAAGTACAGCGTGGACTTAGTTCCCAGAGGTATTTTGCCGGCGGTAAGAAAAGCACACCCAAGATTGGGGCTACTCGTGGTCAGAAATACTGGTTCGCGGACGTGATCAACAGTGTAGAGCCCTGAGCTCCAAACTGTATGAAACTAGACACTGCATGTCCTTAGGTCCCCGGCAATACATTCTCCAAGTGTGAAGTAGATTGAATGAACTGTTCCTGAGATCTGCCAAGGACAAACATACATACAGATTCCTTGCTTTATAGTTAGTGTGCAACTGTGATAACGTCAATAACAGTCCTAGTAGAAATTAAACAGACAATAGTATGTTCTTGGCGTTTCTTTAATAAACATTTGCCAAAGGAGGAGGAAGGGGGGAGGGGGCAGGACATATTCATTTTAGTACAAAAGAAAGACATTTTTTGAACTGGGGTTACGTGTGTTTTGCTCATGAACTTACAACATCTATTGGCAAAAAGGCATGTGGAATTTTAAGTGAAAACAGCCTTTCTCCATGAACATCACATCAGATTTGCTGCAGTTGTCCAAGTGCTACCAGTCTGTCTGGAACTAACAGTTCCTCAAATAGCTCCATGTGCTGATACCTACGCCATCAGGCCAATCAACTGAGCCATTATTGTTTCAACATAATTGTGGCCGTAATAAAAAGGAGGACACTACATTACTGGTCATATTCCTAATTGTGCAGATAAAGCACACCATCCGTTTCCTTTCGTAGCTAAAATAGTTTCCGCCTACTTCAGTCAGTAGTGCAAAACATTAATACTAGTTTGCCCTGGAGCAATTACAGAAAGGCTAAGGTAGAGATTTAAAATTTTACCCGGCCTGATAAATGTACACTCAAAAAAGGTAAAAGTTTAATTTAAAAGACAGCAGAATAGATTACAAAAAAATAGGAAAATGGTATGAGCAAGAAAAGCTCCTCCTGTGTTATTCGGCTGTCCTTCTGCAACGTACTCCACATTCCAGACTGAGGAGGAATACAATGCCTTACACAGATTTAAGTTATTACAAACTGAGTGTGCATCTCCAGATCCCTCTAGTCTGGCCTGAGAGGCTTCAGGCTCAAAGCTGAGTCCTCCAGCCTTTTGTCCATTGTCACAAACTGCCATGTCCTGTTTCCAGTCTCTCAGAAAGGCAGGCCTCGTCCTCTGATTGTTGCTGTTGAGTTCACATGTGGGACAAAGCCGAGGGGTAGTGGTGGAGCCCCGACTTGGGAAGGGGAGCCCCAGGGTTGTCCTGGCGCTGGGATGGGTGGGGGAGGAGCTACACCATCCTTTCTTACCATGGCGTGGTTGTACAGGTGGATAGCACTAGGGTTAGGCTGTCCCTCCACAGGTAAGGGGCTGTGATTGTACTTAAAACGGTGGTCCTTGTCCCCAGTGAACACCATGCTGCTGGGTCCAGTGGCTCCAGCCCCTGGAGGGAAGGGATCTGGGTGGGCAGGGGCCAGAACACCTGCAGCAGACGAGGAGCTGGCAGCCTGGCCGGGTCCGCTAAACACTTCTCTCAGAGCGTGAGGTGGAAGGCCCCCGCCTAACATGTGACCCATGTAGCCGTCACCAAAGCCTGCGGGAGTGAAGGGTGGAGGAGGTGGGTGGCTGTAGTCTCCGCCGTATCCAGGTCCTTCTGCAGTAGGGAGAGGTGGGTAGTCTGGCTCTGGGGGTCTCCCTCCATCACCTCCACCTGCAGACGCAATAGGTGGGGCATGGCCAGTCTTAGGTTCAGGTGGCGGCTGCCGGTAATCCAGGTCAGCGTGTGGAGGTGGCTCTGGGGGTTCAGGTGGTCTCTGGTCTGGGGGCAGGATGGACACTCCACCGACTTCAGACACTGAAGGCACAAAATACAACATTGTGTTAGGTATAGGAATATATTTATAAAACAATATTCTACTGTGATCATCTGATTAAACAGAAGGAGGTTCACCTGGAGAGACCGGGCTGGGCTCTGGAGGCTGTTTGACCTCTGGAGGTGGAGGCTGCCCCACTGGTGCTCCTCCTGCAGGGTTTGTGCTCTCCGCCGCTTCTCCACCATCACTAAGCTCCTGCCTCTGAGCCTGCTGAGCCTGGAGGAGCTGGGCCAGCAGCATCGTCATGGCTGTCTGCGTGGCAGCTGCGGCCTCTCCTTCTGGAATACCCGGCGGCGCGGACATGGGGGGTGAAGGAGGCTTGGGCATTGGGGGTGTGCGGGGCACGCCTGCAGGAGCAGTGGGCTGGGGAGGCTTGGCGGGCGTAGGTTGAGGGGGAGGCTCAGCTGGGTCAGAGGGAGCCAGGGCTTTGGAGAGCTGCTGTAATGTTTCCTGATTGACCTTTGTACCCATGGACTGGACGAACTGGGCCGTGCTGGCTGAACTCTTGGGCTGGCCGAGGAAGTTCAGGAGGACCGCCAGCTGCTCCTGGGTTAACTGGGAGTTTGGGCCCTTGGGGTCTATAAGAAGACAAAAGATTCATTGGAGATACAGTTTAACATTGGAAACACACATTTGGGATGAAATGCTTTACAAGGTTTTTCCAGAGCTTTCAACTGAATCTGGGATTTGAATGAAAGCGGTTTATCTATGTTCCCTAAACGTCTCATATGCAGGCCACTGCTACTGGTAGGGATAGACAATTGTTGTGTCCACTAACTCCATGATGCAGCGTTCCATTAGCTACTGTTTCAAAATCAAAGAATACATTTATTGATCAGAGCTTAAGAACGCAGCAAGATATTTTTTAAATTTCTAAACGATTTAAAATCAGCAGAAGGAGGCTCGTAGAAACAGCTGTTGCATCATGTTCTGTGCGGCGCTCGCACCCCCTAAGTCATCTAATGTTAACACCCACATTGGGCAAACCTACGCAGAAAGAATATATTTATTCCAAACATTTGCATGGTTATTGGGCGCTAATATTTTCCTACTGAATGCATTATCAAAGGGTTGTACACCAGCCCTCTCAACCTGATAGAACATTTCTTTTGATTGGGCTACATGAGGCATTTTTATTGTGATGGCCTATTATTCTGATTGTTAGTGGAACATTAGGATCCGTGGAAATGCACCTAATGAGTCATAATAGTTTGAGAAACCTTTTAATGCAGATTAACCACTTACAATCAAGCTATCACATTAAATGTATGTTAAAAGGAAACAAGATGAATCACACTACAGCCCTGCTGATGCATCACTAGAACGAGAAGAAACAGAGTCATAGGCGTGAAAAATACTACACAGTTCAACAGTATTGTAGGAAAGGGTTGGCTTAATAAGCTTGATTCAGTGTGTTGTCTATGCATACATCCTCCACAGAGGTGTAACCCTCAGAAGATATGCACAAGGACACATTAACTAAGTGAGTAAATGAATAAACATTAAAGACCAATTATTCTGCAGAGCAGCAAAGCTCTTATAACCTTTAGAAGTATTAAATATACATCAGTTGTACCTGTTTAAGTGCACTGCATCATATCAAATCATACTCATTAGCAGAGCACCTTTCATACAGGCAAATGCAATTCAAAGTTTTTTACCAGAGACTGACAAGATAATAAGAGACAGGACATATCAGGGAGGTGTGATTAATCAAGTTTTGTTTTCAATTACAGTTTTGGTTTTAAACGATTATGAAAACAAGACGGTTGAGATAATGTGTGGTTAAAAGAGAGAGAGAGACTGTGAATGCGGTTAAAGCAGACGAGTGAGCGAGTGGAGCCAGAGCAGAGGATTAAATACAGTATAGTTTGCAGATGCACAAAAACAAATACTGCAGCTTCTTAAGACAGACAGAAGTTGCTTGTGCCTTGTTCCCCGACGGGGTTCAGCTCTGGAGTGAATATCGAATCTGGCCCGGGACACAAGTGTCTCCCCTGCGCTTCCGACAACAGTCAAAGAGCTGCAGCAAGGCAAAGCTGATGTGTTAATAAATTCAGCGCTTCCCTTTCCTTTACAGTAGTGCACTTTCCCTACAAGCCACAACTCACCCAGGCAATAGGACCAATTGGTTTCATCACCTGAATTCAATCGCAAGGTGGTCTATGACCAAACAAAGGAGCAAATATCGGAGAAAAAAAAGGGCCCCCTGACTTCTTCCACCACAACACAGTCGTCAGTTAAGGACACGCTTTATGACACCACTTACCCATCCTATTTTTGCTTTTTACATTTAAGGTTTTATGGTTTTCAGTTGAACTGTAGTTGATGTTCACCATAATCAAACAGTCCCAGAACAAACAGAAACACTTGTTTAACTCACCCAGCAGCGCAGAAGCAGCCGCATTCTGAGCTTTGACACCTCCAGGAGCGGGGAAGCCCTGGGGAGTGTTACTGCGGCTGTCGTCAAGGCCCAGCTCTTTACGGGGTGCCTTGGGGGCCACCACTTCTTCTGGCATCTGCTTCTGTCGCCGACGTTTCTTACTCCACAGCTCGTGACAGTCCTGCCACAGTGGAAGACTGAAGAGACGCAAACAGTTAACACTGTAATCCTGCTGATAAACCTTGAGATAAACATGTTGACGCAACATGAAGGAAAACATACTCTGGTGGGGGCATCTTGTCTGGGTCCACGTCCTTGAGGAACTCGCTGCCTAACGCTTGCTCAGCTGTGCAGCGTTTGCTGGGGTCCAAGTTCAACATGTGGTCAAACAGGTCCAGGGCAGACGGAGGGATGCTAGACAACAACCGAAGCACAAGATTTCAGTGTAATGCACCGCTAGAGGGCCCAATATTTAAATATTCAATTAGACGGCATAAACATTAACTTACAAAGCGTACTCCTCTCGTAACCGTCTCCTGTACTGCTTCTTTGGTTTCATTGTGTTGAAGAAAGGAAGTTTTATTACATCTGGCCAGACAGCAGGGCAGGGGCTGCCACATATTCGGCTACGAGACAGAAATTTATTTGTTTAGGCACAACACAGCAATGTGTGGACACAACAGGCATAATGGCATCCTACATATCTCAGAATTACTTAAAGACAACACCCAGAGAACTGGCCTGACTTGTTGCGTTCTATCACATCTGCCTTCATTATTGGAGCCTATTTTCTCTTCTCCCTCCCTACCACCAATGTTGCACCGCGCAAAGTGATAAACAAAGTGAGGATAGTAAGAGAGAAGAAGAAAAAGCAATTCAGTTGTTTCTGTCATTTTATGCTGTGCGTAGCTCACAGAAAAAAACATCTGTACATTCAGGATTTCCCCGAGCAGAGGTGGGCTGCCTCCACTCAACTGATCACTACCTTCACCTTTCCTCTAACAAGAACAGTCATGACAAAACTAGTGTGGCCCGTTGATCAAACACATCCTGTGGTTGTGTTGCTTTATGGTCGATTGAGATGATCAGTGGAAAAAATAAAAAAACAAGTGCCGCTTTCTCTTCCTGTTTCAGATAAGCTGACACCGCCTGTCTAAGTGGGCGCACCAGCGTGTGGGAACCAGTGAAAAGTTCACAAGATCTGCACATAACAGCACGTAAACTAAACTTACCTGATAAGCTCTAACTGGGCGAGCTCCTGATTAGCCTGAAAAATTGGTCTCTTTGTGAACAGTTCTCCAAGAATGCATCTGTCAGGGAAAACAAGACACAATTGATTATTTATGACTCACTGGGCAGATAATCGAGTCACATATGGTGAGTAAATTTCAAGTCGGTATCAGCACTGCTCTTACCCGCAGCTCCACACATCAATAGCCGGCGTGTACCTCTCTTCTCCCAGAAGCAACTCTGGTGGGCGGTACCATAGTGTAATCACTTTATTGGTGTAGGGGCGACTAAAAATGAGAAAAAAAAGATGAGTATAATCACATAGGAGCAGAAATAATTGCGAAGGCGAGACAGCTTGACAGGTGTGGTGCATATCTACCAAGAACACATGACACTCACCTCTCTTCGGAGTTATACAGCCGAGCAAGACCAAAGTCTGCAAGCTTTATTTGACCTCTGAACAGGAGGGGAAAAACAAATTAAATGTAGCCTAGAAAAAAACATTTATAATAACACATAAAAACTGTTTATTATGTTTGACTGTGAAAAAAAAACACAAGGGCTCACTTGTTATTGAGCAGAATATTGGAGCACTTTATGTCTCTGTGCAGAAAGTTCTTTTTGTGGCAGTAATCGAGGCCCTCCAGCAACTGTCGCATGAAAGACTTAATGTGGCTCTCGTTAAAATGGACCAGGCCAGACTCAAGCAATCCCATCAAATCGTGGTCCATGTATTCGAACACAAGGTAGAAAGCACCTGAGATGAGAGGATAGAGAGTTAGACATCAAAAA
Organism: Epinephelus awoara; assembly: GCA_035609425.1. Classification (NCBI taxonomy): domain Eukaryota; kingdom Metazoa; phylum Chordata; class Actinopteri; order Perciformes; family Serranidae; genus Epinephelus; species Epinephelus awoara. The sequence goes on along the minus strand of CM069314.1, from coordinate 22,450,216 downwards.
AGATCATGTGTAAAACAGATTGACGTTGTGCAGCGGGGTAAGAGAGACATTATGAGCAAAACTATAATGCACCTTTATCATTCTTGAAATCGAGAGCATCTTCTTTGTCTGTGACGATCTCCTTCATGTTTATGATGCTCTTGTGGTTGAGTTGTCGCAAAATCTTAATCTCTCTGATGGCTGTGATTGGGAAGCCCTCCTTTTCATTGTCCAGACGAACTTTCTTCAAAGCCACCATTTCAGCTGTGAAACAGAGGAAAGGACATTGTGTCAAGACCAGTTTTTAATCATGACCACAGAACTTTCAAAATAGGAGGTTATCATCTCCAACCTTTATCTCACCTCTAAAGAACAATTAGAATAGATCTATGTCTACGATGTTGATGAAGAGTTACAAATGAACCTATATCTTCAACACACTCACCGGTGTCTTTGTCTTTAGCTTTGTACACCTGACCGTAGGTGCCTTCCCCTGTGATTCCAATAATCTCAAACTTGTCCACACAGCGTTTGCCCCAATCTATCTCAGTTTCTTTAATCTCACCGTATCTTGGGCCACAAATTCTGGAAAATACAAGAAAATATTTTAGCGGCAGCAGAGTGAATACACAAAAACAAATGTTGGAGCACTAAATGCTCTGTAACGTACTTTGGTCTTCGACGAAGTGTTTGGGACTTTTTGTCGTCAGGTGGGCTGTGCGGGGAAGACGTGCCACCAGGAAGTTCAGGGGGTAGAGGCAAGTCGGTAAGAAGCGGACGGGCCTTCCTCTCTGACCTTTTCTTCCCTGAGATCAAGTTGTCCTTCAAGCTGATGGTAGAAAAACACAGGAGATACAGAGACACAGTGTGAGTAAGTCTTGACAATCAAGTATAAAAAGTGCATTAAATGTCTAGATTACATGGCACAACGACACACCCATACCTTTCTCCTTTGTCCATGTGCTCTAGAACTGTCTGGGGCAATGGCAGGGATGTCAGAGTAGAGATGAGTGGAACAGTGGCTCGTTCCCTGTCTTTGCTCTGTCCAGATGCTGGTGCTTTCCTTTTGTCCTTATGTACAGAGTCGTCTTTCCCCTTTCCTTCTCTGTCTCTGCTGGTCTGGTGCTCAGTGGTCCTCTTGGACGACCTGTCTGAGGGGGACTGAGGCTGGCTCAATGTAGGAGTTCTGGGACCCTTCTCAGGCTGTGGTGGAGAGGGAGGGCGGCCCTTTCTGGATGTGTGATTGGACTTGGGGCTGGGTTGGTGAGCAGATGAGGACCCCTTGGTTGGAGTAGAAGTGTTGCTGGAGTTCTTGGCCTTGGCAGCTGCTTCTGCGGCTTTCGCCTTTTTCTGCTTGCTGAGTTCGGCAGCGAGGCTGGTTTTGAAGGTGAGCGTGCTGGGTGAGAGGCTGGAGGGGCGACTGCGCGAGCGAGAGTGGCGGTGACGGCTGCGAGAACGTGAATGCCTTGAGGATGAATATGGACTTCTGCTACGTGACCTAGCAGATCGCCTGGGAAGAAAATGAAATTGACACCATTTTAGATTTTGTTTATACATTACAACCTTCAAGTGACCATTTTATTTACTTTCATGAGACAGTAAATCTGGACCAGTGGTGGATATCTAAATATGAAAACATGCAAAGCAAGTTATTACACCGGTGTCAGATGCAGAACTTCTCTCACTTAATCACCAGTCTGGTCACAAGTTTTGGGAAAGGCACAAGCATGGCAGCAAATATTGACAGAAAACATTTAGGCCTCAATGAACACAAATGTAAAAATGTAGTCCTTGTTTGGGCTGCACAAAAATTTCAAACTGTAAGCTACAACCAGGAGAACTGATACATAAGCCCAAATAATCACAACAGAAACAGAGCCTACACACCATATAAATACACCACACAACTACACCACAGCCAACAAGTGAAGCACACATCATCCCATGAGCTGCTTATAAGAACTCACCTGACATCTGGACTTGGGCTCAGGGACTTCCTGTATGGACTTCTTGATCTCCTGCGGTTTCCGTAAGGACTTGAACCAAACTCTCCTTGCTCATACGGACTGTGTCGGCCATAACTTGGAGACCTGCGCCAGTTTGCTGGGCTCACAGGCGATCTCTTCCTTTTGTTGCTGGAGTATGAACTGGGTGACTTTGGCATACCATATGCCCCATACCCATCTGCATCCCGGCCATAATATGCAGAACTGGGAGAGAGTCTTTTGCTCCCGTAAGTTGGACTTCTTCTAGATATGAGCTGGTTATAACCACCAGGAGACTGGTAGCTATATGAATATGATGTCCCATAGGGACTTTCTGCTTTGAAACCAGGACTTCTCCTGTATGCCCTGAGGTCCTCGCGGTCATCTCTGTAAGATTGTGGCGCATCTCTGTATGCAGAAGGGGGCTCTTTATCAGATCTTGTTTTACTTCTGTGCCTTTTTGAATCCCTTTTATCTGCAGATTGTAAGGACTGAGATGTAGATGTCCTTTTACCGTTCCTGTCATTGCTCCTTGTAGTGTCTCTGTGATTTTTAGAGCCACTGAGGCTACCTCCACTCCTAGCTTTTGAGGAGTCTCTCTCGCGGCTCTGGCGGTCCTTTTTCCTGCCTGGCTCCTTCTCCTGTTTGTTCCTCTCAGATGGTCCTCTTGTTTGTTCGTCCTTGCTAATGCACACTGCCTCCCGGTCTCTCGGGTGACTTCTGTCTGGGGATGCTGGTCCATTATATTCACCAAAGTCAACATCGCTAAGTCGGTCCACTGAGAGCCTGTCAGCATGGGGGTCAAGTTTAGGAGAGGGGCTCCCAGAAAATCGCTCTGACTGGGAGCTCACGTCATCATACTCTACCAATGTCCGAAGTTCAGCGTCTTTATCAAAAGTGCCTTTACGGTCATTGTCAGGGTCTCCTGTTGTACCGGTATGCCACAAGTCTCTTCCCTTGGCCTGCCTGCGTTTCTTTCTCCTAGAAGCCGAGGAGCGCCTCTTCTCACGGTGTCTCTCTCGCTGGGCAGCACCGCTCCCTGGCTTACTACGCCTGTCCTGCCTGTTAGCATTTCTCTGAGCAGAGGGGCTCCGACCCCGACCGTCGCGAAGCACCTCTGAATTAGGCATTTATCTACCAAATAAATGCTATACCCACTGTGAGAATAAACTCAATATTATTGACTTTACCTAAACTATGTTCCTTGTGCCGTGGAACAAAACATTGGGCTAGCTGTGTAACAGGCTAGTTAGCTAACGTTACGGCAAATTCACAATTAGACAGCCAGCCAGCTAGCTAGCTAGCTAAATCACAAGCTTAACATTAGCATTACAAAGCTAGCACGGTACTTAGTATGTGACAATTGGTGTCTGTTGATTCCGTCACATAAAATCCACGATATGGTGTTTAGTTATAGAGTCAGTCGACAACCAACCATTGTGCTCCAGGACGGAAATCTCCCAGATTTGCTAGCTTATGGTTGTCGGTTTAGCCAGCTAACGTTAGCCTCCAAAAGCTAACTGTGTCCAGCTAGACAGTCGCATTCCGTTTCATGGTCAAAGCACAGGCCCAAAGCCCCTCCAAATTTATAATCCAATTCTTGTGAAATGATGCAGATCGTACAAGAATGTAAATCCATTAACCGGATAGTGTTAAAGTGGAGGTAAAGAAACTCCGTCTCCTTCTCACAAACTTCTTCTCGCCTTCCATCACACTCCAATGTGCAACAAGGAAGTGAATAGCACGCGAGTTGGCTGGATAGCCGCCGCTAGCTAGCCAGCTAGCCGCTAGCGCCTTAGCCAGCTAGCTTTCTTTTCTCTTTTGCGTGGAGTTCAATGCAACTCAAGTCAAGATGCAATCTAACAATGCTGTTCAAAAACACGTCCGCTTCCACGTATTCCGCCGGGTTGTTGCTCCCTTTTACCACCGCATGGTCCAAAAGTAGCAGACGCGTTTCCGGGCAAAATGGCTCCACAATTCTTTGAATTTATTTCAAAATATAGTAACTTTGTTCGCAATGTGGCTAACGGTACAACTCGCCAGGGCCCAGACAGCTTTCAAACTACAGGCCTGGTGCGTCGGTGTGAACCAATGACAGCAGCGTGCGTAATCCAGCTCAGCGGTTACGTCACCGCCAAGGGGAACCCCTACTTTCAAAATATAAGAGAAAATAAACATTTACAAATCAGTCAGGGTTTATACAAAAGATTGTGTCTTCCTTTTCATGACCCTCATACTGGATCCTTTAAACTGGCACTGTGTATATAACGCCTATGTGCTGCATATAGCTGCTGTATAAAAGCATATATATGTGTAATGATAGTCCTTATTGCATGCTTTGTTTCTCTACTCTTCCAACTTTTTATTGCATCTGCAGCACAGCAATTTCCCTCGGGATAAATAAAGTTCTGCTTTATTTTTTATACAGTTAGCCTACATATCCATCCACTCAAGGTTTATTGCTGTAGTACAATCAGCAGTATCACAGTGTAAAAATAGTCTATTACGAATAAAAGATTCAAAGATTCAAAATGTTACTACTCAAAATGTTACTTACTCACTTATAAAAGCATTTACATCACAAAAGTAAAAGTACTTATCATGCAGAATGGCCCATTCCAGAATATTATATGTTATCTCACTGGTGTATAATCATCGATGCATTTATGTGTATGTAACTTTAATTTTGCAGCTGGTAAATGTGGTTCCCCTACTTTATACACTGCAGGGCAGCTTAATCTATTAATAACACATTATCATTTATTAGTTGATTTGTGTATTGTATTAATGTTTAATCAGCAAAGTAATTAAACTTAGCAAATAAATGTAATGCAACATTGGCCTTCAAAATGTATTGGAGTAGAAGTGTAATGTTGTATAAAATGGAAATACTCAGGTACCTTAAAATTTTTCTGAATTACCGTACTGGAGTAAATGTAGTTACATTCCACTGGCACTATTTATATTGTTTACAACTTACAGAAACACTTGGCTTGTATTTAGACATTTTATTTGTGTTGTTCTTCTTATATATATATATACACACCTGTTTTCATGAACATACTAATCCTGTATATCCCTGACCTTTATTCAGCTTTGTTGTCCTTGTTCTTAGCTGTTCATTTCTATGTAAGTACATTTAAAGCAATGCAAAAACCAGAGTCACATTCCTTGTATATGCACACATACTTCACCAGTAAGGCTGATTCTGATTGTGGATTGAAAACAAGCTTTTACGTTGCCAGTTGATTTCACTCCAATCAAAAATTTGTCGCCAGTAGTCTCCATTACATCACATCTATCAGTAAATGCTATCACTGTCATAAACCAGCACACTGCAACTGCAACATATCCGAGTGTGCTATAGTAAATCAATACTTCCCTTGTCCTTGTCCTCCTCCATGACATTGGCATAACCGACCTTTAGGAGGAGCACACATGCAGCACAAAGAATCAGAGTGATTGTGTAAACACAGAGACATGGGCTGAGCCACACAGGCTGGACTTGCACACACATAATATAGTGCCACCAGAACAAATTATGCCTCAAAACCACCCGCAAACATGAGAAATTAAAGGTAAAGCCATGATAAAAAGTGCTGACATTGCGCCAGACTGTCATGGTGAAAAGGGAGCCGAGCCGGAAGGCAAAGCTCTCATATAACCAGTCTATCTACGTCCCAACCCTCACCCTACCCTTTGAGTAGTCAACGAAAGAATGAGATTGTAGATACAAGCGGCTGAAATACGTTTTATTCATAGGGTGGCTGGGCTCAGCGTTAGTGACAGGGTGAGGAGCTCAGGCTCGGAGTAGAGCAGCTGCTCCTTCACATGTAAAGGGGTCAGTTGAGGCAGTTCAGGCAACAGATCAGGATGCCTCCTGGGCTGGTCCCGTAAAAGGTTTTCCAGGCATGTCCAACTGGTAGGAGGCCTGGGGCAGACCCAGGACACGCTAGAGGGATTATATAGCTCATCTGGCCTGGGAAGACCTCGGGATGCTCCAGGAGGAGCTGGAAAATGTTGCTGGAAGAAGGACGACGCTTGTATAGTAATTTAAATTTAACATTGATTAATAGCAGTCACACTGTCGTAATTCAAGGCCAGACAAAAATCTTCACACAAAAAACATATGAACACATTTGGAAAATATTATTAGTAATATCCACTTTATTTGCCATTTCCAAATAACTCACAAAAAAATGAATTGAAATGTAAGCTTCACCTCTTGCATTCACAAACAGATAGGCTACATTAGTGGTTATGTTCAAAATAAGTAAACATGAAGGAAACATTTAACTGATGGCATACATACGACCATCCAATCCAAGACAAAGATACCTATTCTTTATTCCGAGGGTGTTTATATAAAAGGCAAAACGAGTCATTTGAATACCCAGTAGGACAGTTTGCTCGTAGCTTTCACACAAATATCTGTTTTAGTTTCACCCCTTAAATCCTGCTGAAAATATTTGGGCCATCAAGTCTATTAAGATGACTACAAAGAAAAGAATTATGAGTGTTTGCTTATGACAAAAGCACTGAAACAAGAATTAGACTGTGTAAAGCCAATGTTAGAGTTAGCAAGCACTACGGTGGTCACTTTAGTAGCTTCTGCAATCCTCCATGATGAAGGATGAAGACACACAGCAGGTAATGTAATGGCCGTAAGCTAAGGAAGGTATGCCATAACAGACTGTGATTCTTGCACTATATGTCAGTTTCTGCGCCTGCTGCTTTAACTTGCACTAACTCAGTTATGTTTCTGTCATGGTATGGTGTACTGGAGGTTAGCCCTTAAAACAGATTATCCCAAACTACTTTATAAGCATTCCGATGCAATAAGATCCCCACATTTTGGGTTTGAGTCATGTATCTTTAACTCTCTACTACTGTGTGCTTTTCAGTTAACAGGAAATACCACGCACATTCTTTTGCATTACTGTCTATTTGTACAAGTTACACACTGAAATGTGACAAACAAAGCCTGTAATCAAAGCCAGGAATTCCTTAGTGTGTATGTATTAACTCAGGGAATCAATGAGACAAGTGTTATCAAATAGAAAAGGTTGATAAGTTTTGGCCCCGTCTACACGTACGTATATAAATACTTTGAAAACAGATACTTTCCTCAATGTTTTGGCCTCTCGTCAACACGCAAAGTTTTAGGTCACTTACAATAACATTTTTTACCTTCTAAGGTGCAGAATTTTTGAAACTCCACTTACTGTTTATCTGAGTGGACATGTAAAATGAATGGAGAAAAAAAATGTCTCAAAATTATTTGTGTTTAATGGTCGACAATCCGCGTTTTAATGTGTAATCTGTAAATAAGAAACACCTTCCACAAACACAAAAAAATATTTATAAACTCCAAAAACTTTTGCAAAAATAAAACAGATTTGCAAATACAATTTACACACGTAAAAAAAAAATCTGTTTATATACTTAATTTATCTAAAAAATAAATGAAAAGCTTTAGTGGCTATCTTGCTAACATTTACACCTTCTAACATATATTTGTAAATCCAGTCTTTATTTGTGAATCTCAATTCTACACTTGTGGATTTGTGTTTAATGCACAGAGTCGTTCATATACAATTTTTTTTTGTACTTGTGGAAGTTGTTTTATATTTACAGTTTACACATTTACACATAGCTTGTCAGACCCCTCACACGAATAATATTCAGTCAAATTTATCGCCATAAAAATTGAGTGTTTCGGAGAAGAGGACATCATCTCCTCAATTCGTGCATGCACATTGTCGCTTTGTATAAAGAGCACACACGAGAAACAACAACAATAATGGCAGACTGTCTATTTGCTTACATTCTGTTTGCACTGCTTAGTTTCATGGTTTATTTACACTTAAACTTGCTTAAAGTTGCTGCACCACTTCATAGACAAACAGAGGCCTCCACTACACCAAATGTTTTGTCAACATTTTTTGTCAATGGTTTAAAGTCCGCCACAAACAACTATTTTGGATCAGGCCCTATCTCCACTAGGTGTTTTGAAAAACAACGTTAGCCTGCACCCTTTACTTTTACCCTTTATAACGAGAGGAGGCTGCAGTAGACGGCTAACACCAGCAAGCATTTGTGGTTTTTAATTCTAGTGTGGACGGCAATGTTTTGTAGGTCGTGTCGACATATTATTTCTTAAAACAGAGGAGTAAAAATATCAGTTTTTGAAAAGTATCTGTTAACGTGTGGACGGGGCCTTTGGGTTCGGGTTTTCTGAGCTGTGTTCAGATCTCTGAACAGCATTCGAGCCTAAATGCTTCGAGTGCACTCACTGACACTGTTTTGACTAGTTTCCAGGTTTCATATTCTCTTCCTCTTTGCAATTACAACAATCACTATTTTGCATAGACTCCAGTGTTAGGCATCCTATTGGTTGAGGAAATCTTTTAATGTAAATGGTGAGCTGTTGCTGTTGGCAACGCACACATCTACAGTTTAAACTGGATCAGAGAGAGTGAAGTGTGGCAACAACCTCTGGATGGCGACTTTGAAAACAACTGAAAAATATAAAATAAGTTATTTTAAATAAGTTAAAAGAAATAAAAAAAGAGTGGCTCAGTCGTAAAGAGAATGGAGGGGCAGATTTCACAGTGTGTTTTGGTCTATGCAATTTAGCTGATGATCATGTTCTCAATGTGCCAAATTTTTTACACTGCTTCATTTACTTGCCTGTAAAATTGTCACTACATGAGCAAGAGGAAATGAACAAATCAGGTGTTTCAGTAAGATGTTACTACAGCTAAATAGCTTTACACAAAATGCAACAAAGGTAAACAAAGTATAAACGCCAATGACCTCTAAACTCTGCACATCATTGGCAGGCTAAGATTACAGGCAAACAGGAAGGGTACGGGGGGAATATTCACATTCACAATGGACAGAGAGGCAACAGTGATGCACTGTACATGAATTACTAAATCCCTCGTTAGCTTTGCATTTCTCTCCCAGGCCATTCACAATGAAATTCTCCAGCTTCAACATTTGCCTCCATCACTTTTACAAAGATATTTTTTTACACAAACACTGCTCACTGCAAGTTGTCATTCACCTCCATTAATAAGTGGGCACTTGTTTGTACTAGCGAGCGTTTTTCTTTGGTGACTGAGAGCAATTTCTTTTTGGACAGATACAACCTCACTACTATCATTCATTTTTGATATTTTAAGCCTTGAAATTCATCTACCCATTAGTTTATTCCAACTTGAGCCCCTATTAAGAAATACATTTCAGTTGTTTTTAAAAAAAAAAAAAAAAAAAAAAAAAAAGAGGGGACTACAAGGTTGGTGATTAAAAGTATGAGCCAAGAAAAGCAAATAGGCTAAATAAATCTTTACATGACTGGAAGCAATGTATTTTATCAGCTTTAAGAAGTGTTTAAAAACAGCATGTACTGTAAAGGACGTAGTGTTATGGAATCGCCTTTTTATCAGAGCACCAGGGATTCCTTTATCGCAAAAAAAAAAAGGCAATGTGAGGTAAAACTTCTGAAATGTTAGAATTGAAAAAGGTTCAAGTGTTGTAAAATCCCTCGCAGATTGAAGGGTAATGATTAATGTTTGTGCATTAGAGAGGACTCGACAAAGTGACGCGGAGGGGAAAGAAACATTAGTGCGTTATCTTACACTGGTTGATATGATAGAGGACGAGGAAGAAAAGAAGAGAGAAAAAAGTTTGACTTCACAGATAAAAATAAGTGTTCATAACCTTACCACGTAGTAAAACTGAGGTGTAAAACAACAACTAGGAATGGCATCAAATTTTCGGCTCTTAGTAACGATTCCTTCGATTAAAATGCCTCATAGATTCACCAGTGCGACGAACATTCCCTCGGTGGCACTTGATGAATTCTGGGTTGACACTATACTGTTGAGTCTGCTCACTTCCACTTCCTACCCAAGCTCCAGTTACAACTTCCCCCCCGTTTAAACCTTGGCTCTGACACTGTCATTTTCATCTTTTCTCTTCAACTGCACAGCTGTCTTGAATATATTATACACATCAAACTTTACAATGAAAAATTTTGTAACATTTCAGGGCTTAGCCTCTTGTCAAGCTTAGGCCTAAATTAAACACCATCCATTTATTACACTCTGTAATGTGGTCAGAGTAAGAGAAGAGAGAGAGAGTACATAAATTATTTGGAGTGTCAGCACATAAAAAGTTAGAGCTATAAATGGTGTATGGAGTGCCACCTTACTACTCCCTGACACACGGTCAGATGTCCTGGAAGCCAGGAACTGAAAGTCATGGTCAGGTACGGGCACAAAATAAATGCAAAAGTCTGAGAAATGTATATGTACATAAGCAGCTATCCTGCTTCTCCTTTAACACTATAAAATACAGCATCTCTCTCTAATTCTCTTGGCCAAACTTTTACTTTTCTTCTTCCCGTTCTTCTCTTTGCTGTCCTCCATTTTCCTCGCCCGGATCTCTCTCATCAGGTCAAAGAACACCTGTTAAAAAAAACAAAGAGTAGGAGTTCACGTTTTCTGTTTGCTCAAGCCCACTTCTGCATGATTAAAGTGTGCTGCTTGACATCAAGGCCTGATGATTTGCTGCCAGCTACTGCTGCAAGTAGTGCCCTCTGCGGCACACTGGGCGCCCTGTGAAACTGCACAGCTTGAGCTCATCAGTGGCTTTGAACGCCACACTTGCCAAAACACACTGAGGAATTCTACCCCTTCTCATGCCTCTTCTTTGAAGATGGACGTTGATTTTCGATGCCCCTCCTTTATGAACCATCTTTTGTTTACATATGTGCGCCTTCCCTGTGTCAAACTGTTTGTGCTATCAGTTGCTGGGTGAATTTGAGTTGCTACAGCTGTTAAATTGAAACTTCTGCTGATCAACACGCTCTGTCATGGCAGTGTGGAGCACCCCGCTTAGCCACGGTTCAGCAGCACAGTGGTGATATGGGGGAAGCCAAACACTGTTCATCTTCACACACTGCCATGACAGAGCTGGCTGAAAATAAGCACAAGTTTATCTTTAACTGCCCATGTTGCTCTTTTCAAAGTTACTGTAGCCTTCATATTTCTCAAAGACGGACCTTCGGTGGTTGTAGCAACTCAAAATCAGCCTGCACTAAGCCCAGGGGTCAGTCTTGTTAAGGCTTATTTATACTCCCTTCATGTACAAAAACAGATTCACTTCAAATGCTGTAAACGTCACTGCCCTCATACTTCCATGCATCCCTTATGATGGAAATGATACATCCACCTGATGGCACTAGTGGACGAGACAGCAGGGCTGGAGGTCATTATGATGTACCTTTTAACAGGGGCAGCACTGTCAACAGTGGTGGTCTCGGAGGCATAAATATATAGCGACATGGGGACAGAGAATTATTTTTACTATATCACCGATTCATTCAGTTCAGCCATTTTGTAATTTCGTTGTCTCCTACGGTTGTATCATGCTTGAACTATGCGACACTGCCTCCACGTAATCTGTAAGCTTTAAGAAAACGTGCACAAATAAGGACAAAATGAATGCAGAGTATGGACAGAAGGCTACATCCGTGTTTGTATACATACCCAACGATGAGCCCTCATTCTTTAAACTATGGGAAGTGAGGCAGAGGGACTGGAGGATAGGCTAGCTAGCTAGCAGCAGTCTCTTTCAACGACACTGGCTAGCAGAAGGCTGTCAGTCAATCATCTAGCCTTAATGTCTTACAGCCCACTCATGCCATGCAGAAGTTAGCATAGTTTCATCTGAAGTGAGTTGGAAAAATGACAGATGCAGCCAGGAAAGCCCTCAGCTGGTCAAACAAACCTTGTCAACATTGGCACGGGTTTTGGCAGAAGTCTCCACATAGCACACGCCCCACTGCTCAGCACGTGCCTTCGCCTCATCTGCGCTAACCTGCCGTCGGTCGTCCAAATCTGACTTGTTACCAACCAAGAGAAAGGGAACATTCTCATCCTCCTTCACTCGCAGGATCTGCTCTCTGCAAAACAAAAGAAATGTCATTCAGCCATGAATTATGTAAATACACAGGCTACTGCTTGCTGATGTGAATGAGGTAAAACTGTAGAAAATACAGTCGCTTTTAATGATGTTTCAAAAAGTCAAAACAGCTTGCACTGTTTATGCATTTTAGCAGGGGAAAGATACCTAATGATGACTGTCATTAAATTCTAATGGATGGAAAAGTGTCTCGTCGAAATATTGTTTGCTACTGGACCTGAAGTCTACTGTTGCTGCAAATGATTCCAGTTCTGTGATGGAAAATACACAGAGGAAACCCTCGCCGCTGCGGAAGTAGTTATCTCGGATGGCTGCATAGTCCTCTTGTCCAGCTGTGTCGAGGATGTCAATCTGTACCTCCTCTCCGTCCAGCACCACTTTCTTCCTGTAGCTGTCTGCTTTGGTGGGCTCGTAGTCTTCAACAAACTATGAAGGGAAAAAAATAACTTGGTCAGCCAGAAAAGATAAACTTTCCTCCTGCTTCAACAACTTTTGAATTTTTACTTGATTTTTGTGATGCAAGTTACTCACCTCATCATACATGAACTGGAGTGTGAGGGCTGATTTCCCCACTCCTCCACTGCCCACCATGATCACTTTGTGAAGGGCTAGAGAGTTCTGCCCTTTCGGCTTAGCAGCTGCCATGGCTCTGTGTACCAGGAGATCTGAGTGTCAAAGGCAGAAAGTTCAAGGCTGAGCTGGAGGTGGAAGGAAGGATTGTGAAATGAAGACCGTAAAATCCAGCTGCAACCAGGGGCCAAATGATAATGCCTGGAGAGACATAAAAAAAAAGAGGAGAGAGAGAAGAAATCCTAAGATGTTTCATCATCATTTCCGAGACTCTAGATTCCATTTCTGCAGTTAGATTGCAGAGCCATCAATGTGTCTCAATGCAATAAAATAAAACCAGGAGAAACTGCCATTACACTATAAATGTAGCGCGGAGGATTATTCTCTGTATCTGGTTAGGCCAGAGAGATAAAATGTGGTAATGACCACCAGTACTAGATTGATGCATTAGAAACTGCTTTATAATCAGTATTTTTTAATTCACTCCGCCCTGCAGCTATGTGTCCGCTGAGTGATTATACATTCCTTAATGTGGCTATAGTGAATACTCTGCCTTTATATGTTTTTTCTTGGCAAGGACAATAAAGTCATAGACATAGATCTTATTACTGGAGAAAATTACACTCATAGTATACAATGAGCAATAAATATTTGGGTGATTCAAACAAAAAAAAAGATGTCTGCATGGACATTAAAGCTGAGAAAAAGGCGTGCCAAAAGGTGCATTCATGGTCAGTCCTATAGATAACAGGCTATCTCCTGAATGGTAGTTTGCAGCCAACACACATGTATTTACAAATCAGTGGTAAAATACTGCTTGTGGCATTTCTAAAAAAAAAAAAATACCACATTGATGACACGGGGATTAACTGCTGGTACATCAGTACAAACAGTACCCAAATCCCACTAACCCAACAGGAACCTGCGAAAGCCATTTAGCTAAGAAATATGACTTTTTTAAAAGCTTCTGAGTAACATCTGGTAGTATTTTCCAAACTTTGACAGGACTGGATAAAATCTGACATATGCCAAAGCCATTTAGTGGTCAGCTTCTCATGTTGGACAGTCCGGGAAGACTATGGGAATACCATGAAGTGCGTGTTAATGCCCTTTCCCTATCACAGGCCCACACAGACCTCTGGGGATCAGGGAGAAAGATGGGAATGCAGCCAATAGGTCATTATACAAATTAACAAAAGGGGTCCATGCACGAAAGTCAATATTACGATTTAGTACAGGATGCAATGTCCTCCTACTTTAACCATTTAAACCCCAATAGTAAGGAAGTATGTCTACTATCAAGCAGCTTTAAGTAAACATTATTACCTTTATATGTCTGTAGGTAATATTTTAATAAACGTTAGGCAAATTCTGTCTTTAAGACACGTCTACAATGACAACAACAAGTATCAAGGGTTCAATGACCTCAGAATTAGGTGTAACCGTAATTAGGTGTGTCATCATAACCGCTAATCATATTCATCACAAAATTGGCTCAACAACGTAATTACACTGACACGTCAAAATTACAGTGGCATGGTTTATACTGTTAGCTGACCAAGCGACAATTTCACCTTATTATTACAACAACAGACGACTAAAAGCATTAATAACAACGCACAACACTCTAATAACCATGTTAACTTTTATTAGCAAGTTAGCTGGGGACATGTCAACAGCAGGTAAACTAGCTAGCAGGTTGACTCCAGTGGAGCGATGTGGCTAACAGGCTAACTACCCATTACAGCAGCAGGTTAACGTCACCTGAACGCTAATTAACATTTGGGGAAGTTCACCATGATGGCAGAGGCTCAAATACACGTATTACAAGAGAATTCTTGAACATGAGACACCCAGCAACAGATGTTAGGTCGGTCCTTGCTAGCCACAGCTAGGGTGGCCACACAGGCAAAAAGGCTAGCAAGCGTTAACGAGCAGCTAATCACAACTAAATGATGCAATGAGAAAATAAAAATAGCCGACGTGACCAGCAGCGAGCGTTACAGCAGCAGTGTTAGTGTGAAGAACATCACCTACCGGGGAATTAAATAATGTTCACCTTAGCACGACGTTTGGCGGAGGTTGAGTTATGGTGGCAAGATGAGCAGACTCAGCTAGCTACTTGTTAGCTCATGGCTAGCTGCCTAGCTAACTCCAGAGACTTAGCAGCAGACTGACTGCACGTCCTGCGTCCTGTGGGCTTGGCTCCGTCTGACAACGCCCGCCCGCCTGGGAGAACCACTCACACTCTGTTTGACTTTCTATGTCAATGTAAAGCCACTTTGTCACTAATAAACACCCCCTAACAGCCATAAATAACATGATCATTTTAAAGATATTTTGCTTCGTGCGTGAACATAAAATACAGATTAAGGGCAGAGGATTGAACGTGCAAGATAATGGACTAATTGGATAATCTGCATAAGTGTCAGCACCTTTGTTCAGGTGGAGCCCCTTTGTCAAGTCAGCAGGAGTGAAACAGACTTTCAGGAGCCAGGTATTGTTGGTTTGAAGTTGTTTTTATTTTATTTTACATAAATGAGTTAGTGCATTAAACATTTATATCCAAACACAAAGATAATTGGTTATTAGTGACCCAAACATGGGTGTATTGTGAGGTAATGGGCTCCTGGGCACAGATATGCAAAAGGCCCCACCACCTTGTCTACATAGAAAGAACACACTAAGACTTAGTGGTGTTTTTTGCATAATATTGTTGTTTTGCACGTCTTTGCAGTCTTTTTTTTGTGGTTTTGTGTGTCTGTGATGAGTCTTTAAAGGTAATTTTGAATCTTTTTGGTTGTCTTGTGTCTCTTTTTGGTTGTTTTCCCCCGTTTTTATAATCACTTTGTGCCTGTGGTAATTTTGTGTGTGGTAAGTTTGCATCTCCCTGTAGTAGTTTGTGTCTCTCTGTAGTTGTCTGTGTCCCTTTGAGGTAATGTTGTGTCTTTTCTAACAGTTCTTTGTCTCTTTCTGGTTGTTTTTTCCCTTTTTTGTAAAATTTTTGTCTCTTAGTGGTTGTTTTGCACCTTTTTGTGGTTATTTTGTGGTTGTTTTGCACCCTTTGCAGTTATTTTGTGACTTTCTGCAGTTCCTTTGCACCTCTTTGGGGTCTTTTTGTGTCTCTTTGTGGTCATCTTGAGCCTCTTCTCTGGTTGGTACCAAGGTAAATAGAAAAGAAGAAAAGGTCATGACATCAGTGACAGTGTTGCATGATGCTGACGTTTTATCTAAATATGCACATTCCTTTTTTGTTACTAGTCTCCAAACAGATCATGGCTCTGTCCAGCAGCAGCATCACACCCCTGTTTGGTCATTACATCATGATACATAAACAAACAAGACAAGTCAGACCTATTATCACTGATCAGGCTCTGATTTTTCTTTTTTTTTTATTATTTTGACTGGACTTAATGATCTATTATATTTTCCTTGGTTGGTACGTGTTAATTTAAGTGACACTAAGGTCCCGACACTTTGGGCCCCTGTGCCTGCTTGGCCTGCTCTGTAATCCATCCATGATATACTTTTAAATGCCCAAAATTTGAAGAAAAAGCTGTTACAAATTTAAGAGTGTGGATGTGACTGTCATTCTTTTCTCCTCTCTTGCACCCTTTAGCCATGAAGTCCATAATCTCTGGCCTACACTTGAAGTTTGCAGAGAAGACATGGAATGAAACCTTTCAGCTTGTCCGAAGATGCATGGTAAGACAAACAAATGCAGTAAACGCCTTTGTTTTCACCAGCATGTTAGTTTTAACTCCCCCCTTTTCACATATGCAGATTAGTTCTGTGCAGAGAAACATGAAGTGTCCTTAACTAAAAGTTGTCAGACTTGTTACTGGATGGCTTTCTAATATGATGATGTGCTGCAGATCAGGAACTGGTGTGGTCATGCACTGAGAATGAGCTCATCTATCCCGAACACACAAGTCTTTGTTGTTGCATCACTTTGTGCATTGACGGTTATTTGGATTCTCTTCAACAACATGGCATAATATGTGTAGTGAGCCTTTCTGAAAGAAAACAAAGTAGTTTTTTTTAGGTTGCCTTGTGGGCCTGGGCTTTGTTTCTTGTAAACACTGTCTCATTTGGCGGGGCAGTCACTATCTGTTCTTTGGAAGAAGCTCCACTTGCAGATGTATGTCATTTGAGTGTAGGTTTAGGGCCAAACATGCAAAGCCTTACAGATTCTGGTGTCTCTTACACTCAAGTGTTTTTAGCACTTCTATACTAACGTGTACGCCGAGGCTGTGAGTGGGTGTGTGTTAGTTTTCTTAAGATTTGTCATGGGTGGAGCAGCAGGGTAGATAATACTTTTTGGATTAATACAAAGTGGAGCTTGGCAGTGGTCAGTCTCTGGAGTCTGGTAAAGAAACTTGGATTACTTGGTGGTCTGAAGTGATGTGTGGTCCAAAGGGATAAGGCAGCTGGGAATAGTCATGCAGTTTCCCGCCAGCAGTGATGCTGAAGGGGACTTTTATAGTACCAGGCATCTCAGAAACAAAGTACTGAGCTTAATGCACATTGTGGTTTTTAAAAACAAACACATCCCAAAGTGTAAAGCATCCAAATGTCAACATTTCTCTTCGCGATGGTGTCATGGGATGGGCTGGGAGGACCAAAGACTGTTTACACAAGAATGACACTGACACACAACTGCTCCATTGTTGTTGTTTTCTTCTTCCCTTTGTCCCTCTAGGAAAAACCCAAAGATGAGTCCAGACACTACGAGCCACTTGTTAGATCTCTGGAGAGGCTTCAGGAAGTGTTTAATGGTAAACAAACAGTATGCTAATGACTCCGTATGTATCTTAGTACATGTATGTCACTTTAACTGTAAGTAAGCCAGCTTGTTTGTTTCAGTGTCCTCTATGAACACCATGAGGTCTCGTCTGGAAATGATCGCCAGTCAACAAGGGTAGAGAGTCAGAATGTGATATTTGACATCACAGCCCAACAATATCTTTCTTTCATCTCTGTTGAATTAACAACATCCTCATTATATGGCTTAATTTCTCTTGTAATATAATGTGGTGGCACAAACATCCTTCCATATTCCTACTCTGTCATCCCTAGAATGGGCTTTCACATCACCGAGGCTACATGCTACCTGACAGCCGATTTGTTCTACCTGGAGGTGGTGTTGCTGCCGTGTGGTGGGGTGGAGGAAGTGAAAGTGGCCCCACATGGAGGATCCCCTGTGGTAAGTGGATTACATCTCCAGTCACATTACTCTGTATGCTCTGTGTGATAATAAAATGAAATTGTCTTGCAGCCCAGTGAGTCCCTTCTTCAGCTGCTGAGGTAAGCGTTGGAGCGATGATAAATTTTGAATGCTGACATTTTGCTTGCGAGATTAAGATGACGGGGCTGATTCAGTGATTACCTGAAGATAAATTGTTTTAGATGCTGATCGAACTGTTCTTTTGGCACAGGTCAAAAGAATTCGCTGAGTTCTCCATGAAGCTGGCAGGACTGGTCAACCAGTACAACATCCCAGGAGACAAGTACCTACTCTTAAAGGGATAGTTCACCCAAAAATCAAGACATGTATTTTTCCTTTTCCATGTAGTGGTATCTATCAGTCTAGATTGTTTTGGTGTGAGTTACAGAGTGTTGGAAATATCAGCCGTAGAGATGTCTGCCTTCTCTCCAGTATAATGGAACTTGATGGCACTCAGCTTGTGGTGCTCAAAACACACAGAAAAAAACATTTTAAAAACTCAATAGCAATGTCTCCTTTCAGAAATCATGACCTGGTAACTCAAGATAATCTACAGACCTTGTTGTGAGCAGTTTCATTTAGGAACTATTTTCTTTCTCTTGCCAACCGTATCACTGCACAGAAGGAAGCGTGCATCTACTGCTAGCTCACCTAGCACCACTGAGCTAGCTAATGTCAAAGATCAGCCAAGGAGGATGCAAATAATGTTTACATCTTGCACTGTCACAAGCACGAGCCTCTCATCAATGAGTAGATGTACTCTTCCTTCTGCACATGGATACGGTTGGTAGGCATAGTTCAGTGGAAAGAAAATAGTTCCTACATGAAACTGCTCACAACAAGGTCTGTGCATTATCTTGAGTAACCAGGTCATGATTTCTGGAAAGAGACATTGCTGTTAAGTTTTTCAAATGTATTCTTTTGGCATTTTGAGCACCACAAGCTGAGCGCCATTTAGTTCCATTGTATTCAAGAGAAGGCAGACATCTCTGCAACTGATATCTCAAACATTTGGCAACTCACACCAAAACAATCTAGACTGCTAACTCGCACAACAACTAAGAGGCAAAATATGTATTTTGATTTTGGGGTGAACTGCAGTCATTTAACCATTTGTCTTTTTTGTTTCAGTGAAAACAAATTAAAATTGTTTACATCTCTGCAATGTCTCGGGAAAGACTTGCAGAAAATCTCGCAATTGCAGAGGTAAGTGACATAAGATTGACCTTTATTTATACCGAGGGAAACTGTTGTGCAGAAGTTGCAGTACAAAGTCGGAAAGAGTCCAAATATATAGAGTGCAAACAAAGAAATGTAACAATGAAAGATTATAAGTAAGCTGCAAAACAAATGTACCACAACAACAAGGTGCAAATCAAGAATGCCCAAAAACTTGTCATGCAATAGGAGCTGTGACAATAGTCGATTAATTGAGTTGTCAAGATAGTAACTAATTTTTTGGCATCCTTATGGTTGTTCATTATATGATAGTAAAAGAAATTTTGACTGATATTCAGAATTTTAACCTGATGTGTTGTGATGTGTTGCCAAGTAGGATTTCAAATACAAAGAATTTGCTTTGGTGCATAACATAAACACAGTGGGGGGGGAAATGAAACTAAAAATGAAAACGAGTGTTAAAATTCGAGAAATGTGTGTGTGTGTGTGTGTATATGTATGTATATATGTGTGTGTATATACATATATATATATATATATATATATATATATATATATATATATATATATATATATATATATATATATATAAGCATAGAATAAAATTACAATAAAAATGTGAAGAAATACTATGTAAGAGTATATCACAATATAAGTACAATATATCAGAATTAATATGAAAGAGGGTGCCGTTTTTAGAAGTGGTAGTTTGTGGAGAAATGTGCAAAATTGTCCTGGATGTGTGCAGAGGTTCAGCAGCAATTTGAGGACTTCAGCTCCAACAAGTTGTGATTCCAGTGTTTTTTACTACTTTTTGACATTTTATAACCTCAACAGTTGATTGCGAAAGTTATTAACAGAGTGATCGTTTGTTGCAGCCTTAATACTTATTTGGAATCTGCACTGCTTTTGTGCTTTCAGGGTGCAGGAGGACTCTGACCCTGAAGTAGACGTGATCAATAATGGCAGGATTGGGCTTCTGATAGTGGGAAAAGAAGGTATGTAAATTAAAGTTATGCATCTATATTTTCTTCAATTAATATTTAATTTATCACTCTAGATTGCCCCCTGACGATCCAGTTCTATATCACCCCAACTGATGAAATGAAGACCTCAGATTTAAGTAAGATGTCGAAGTTCCCGCCAAACAATTGAAGCACATTCCTGTATACATGTTAGGTCTTCAAAAGTGCCTGTAGCTGTCCTTTTAAAAGCTCTTGTTTTTTAAAGAAATGATCGATACAGAGAGAGTCATCCAGGCAGCCCAGGTGACTGTAGGTGTCAGCGATGCGACCCACAAGCTTCAGATGGCATCTGTGCTCCCGCAGCTGGACCCCCAGGGGTAACATGTCACCGTTTAATCTTTCACTCAACAGGATACCAATCATTTCACACCCCACAGTGAATGTGAATGTCAGTGCCGGTGGTGTTGATTTAGTAATGTCCTGTGGCAGTTCTCCTGTGTTCCTGCCGTTAAGTGAGGCGCCACATGAGTCGCTGCCTGCCTGCTTTCTCCTCAAACTGCAGCCGGCAATACCAATGATGTCGTCTTTTGTAAACAAGCTCAAACAAACTACAGGTCAGAGTAAAGATTAGACTTTTTTAAAAAAAAGTTTTCTATTTGGAAGAAGAGCCCAAAAGCATCACCCCATCTCATGCTCTCTTGTTCCTCCTCTGTGGTTTCATAGATGTGGCCATACCAGACACTGACCTGCAGTGGGCACCATTACCCCAACTTCTGATGACACGTTCAAGTGCAAACAGCCATGGGGAGACATTAGATGAGCAGGATACTGTTTTTACAGTGGTATGTAATCAGCACATTTTAAAGCTCATTGTAAAAAGTCTTTTCAAGCTGAATTATTATACAAGCCTTCAGATGTACAGCATGGCATAAAAGGAATCGGTACTCTTTCTGTGCAGCCTCTTCCTGGTGGTGTGATGCACAGTTACATCCTCCCCGGAGCTGCATGGGAGGTGCCTGCTCAGAGAGGGACTGTCATGGACAGTATTCCCTTCACCCACCCTGCCCACGTCCCGGCCCTGCTGGAGCTGCTTCGACATCAGTGTGCCATCAACACCCTGCTGAGGAGCTGCATCACCTCTCAGTGTGCTGGAACAGGTAGGACGATTTTTTTTCACATCACACAAATCAGTTAGAATAGACAGAGACATTCATGCAAAGTCAGCAGGACTATTTTTAAACATTAATTAGTGAGTTATGTGATGGTTTATTGATTTGATTCTACTATCAGGTTCAGTGTGTGACCTGCACTTTGAAGTCCGTCCAGAGACTGAGACCAGTTTTTCTGTGACCTTCCACCGACCTGACACTGACTCCCTCGCTGTTTGTGAGCATTTACCACAGAAAACTATTTATCTAATAAGTTTGGATCCTTTTTCCCCATAGTGTGTGTACTTTTAATTTATGTTTTGTTTGTTTTGTTTGGCCACAGTGCTGGTGAATGTACCCAGTGCTCGTGAGATCATCTGCACTTTGTTCGGAGCAGGAATAAAGGATCCCTGTACAGATGAATACCTCTCCACTGTCATGAGGAGGTATTGCTTGCGTCTTGCATCATGAGAGAATCCAGATTGAGATTGTTTTGGACTGATTTTCATGATTTCATGTTAACGGTAACTTTTGTGTTTTTCAACCTGGACCTTATTTTCTCATGTTTTTGTGTCCAAGAGACAACCATTTTCGAAATTGGTACAGCATTGAGCAAGACAACAGGCTGCAATGTGACCACTCAGGGCATCTTGTGTTGCGTTCACTAAAAATACTGTTTTTGCCACTGACAGGCTCAGATTGTTGCAAGTGTCTGACAACATTATAGAAAGGATCGCTACAGGAATAGACCTTTTTGTTATAAAGTAAGAACCTTTTTTAAAATAACTTTCGCCTAACCCACCAGACTACATTTAAATTAACTTGATTTTAGCATGTATAGAGCCAATATATTTTTTGCATCTTACTGGGGGTATTAAAAGACTATTTCACCCAAACCAGAGTTTGTGATTGTTGGAACAGTGAAAAGATGAACCAAGATGGTTTTTGTGAGTTTTTTATTTTGTTTTTGTTGACTTTGAATTAAGTGTTTTTATGATGATTAAATTGCTTTTTATTTAAATGAAGCCTGGTGGGTTTGGCCATAGCAATCTAAGGGCTGTTTTTGGATAAACAAAAGTGATCATACTCCTTTTAATAAGAAGCTCTATCTCTGTGGGGATCCTTTCCACAATATTGTTAGACACTCAGAAAAACGATCTGAGCCTGTCAGTGGCATAAACAAGCACTTAGTGGATGTAAATTGCACAAATGCCCTGAGTGGTTATTTTGCAGCCTGTTTTGTGGCCGCCAGCTGCAGCAGTCTCACTCAATACTGGAACAATTTCAAAAATTGTTGTTGTTCCCATAATGCACTTCGACACATAAATAAGGGAAAATAGGGTCCAGGTTGAAAATTACTTAAGTAACCCATTAAGAGTGTGGAAAGCTGAAATCTTTGCATTTTGGCCTCAGCCTGATCTTTTCTGTTATTGTGCCTCAGGTTCATGTCAGTTCCCGTGACCTTGAGGACATTATACAGCAAGCTAGAGGAGATCACCTCTGCCCCACATTCTCCCAGCCGTCCGGCCACCACAGAGGCTGAAAATGACCACTCGGCGCCCTTGAGCACCGCTGTGACTGACACCAACGGCGCCTTGACCGCGTACTCCCATAGTGCAGCTGTGCCAGAAGACAGCTTCAGTGTTGCTGGTTCGGCCTGCTGTGCCGTATCTGTTGCCAAATCTGAGCTCCTTCCTGAAATAAACTCAAGTCCTGTTGTCAACCCTTACCCGTTCACTGCTGTGGGTGTGTTTTCACACTGGATGACTAATGATGGCCAACTGTCAGAGCTGATCTGAGAGCGTATGTTTACATGTGATGACCTAAAGGTTAAAATGTGTCATTTTTTAGAATTAAATAAATGTTTTGGCAAAACAGCATTACCATTAAACATGTCATTTGTAACTTGCATCTGGACATTTTCTCTCAGCTCGAGATGCTGTGTCACTGCAGCAGTTTGAGTTAATCCAGTTAGTGTATGATCACATCCATCTCCTGCAGAGAGCTGCAGCGTTTCTTACGTTGCATTCCAGTGTGGCAGAGATTGCTGCCTGTAAAGGTTTGAGGTTTGGCATTTGACCTCTCTCAGACAGCCAAGAGCCCAGTTGATTGGTTCCATGTGAGCCAATCAAACATTGTTAAAGTGCATTCTTGATGGCTCGTAAGAGTAAAGCAGAGATCAACACACTGAAATAAGAAATGCTGGATGCATAAATAATATCAAGGGTAGGGCTTGATTAAATATTACAGTTCACACTTAGTCATTTTTCCCCCTCTTAAAACTACATTTTAGTGCAATTAATGAATTGCAGTTGGTGTGAAAGTGTAGAAGTTCAATACCTTTGTGGAATGGAAACTCTACAGTCTGAAATATCTTAGTTTTCCTGGGTGCCGGCCAGGACAGCTACCAATAAAGCACACATATACTATCAGACATATTTTGCCATGCAATGCAGAGAAGCAAAATATGCATACAGAAAGCTCCATCGTGCTCTTTGCACAAAAACAGAGAACTCTTTCTTAGGACTGCAGCTTTCTTGAGTTTTCCCCTGGATACATGGAAAGGTTACTGAATGGCACAAAGGCCTAAAGTACCAGAGACACAAAATGGCTCCAAAGAAACACAACACGGCTACAAAGAGACACACAACTGCCTCAGAAACATAAAATGTCCAAAACAGAATTAAAATGATCACAAAGAGATACAAAACCACACAAAGATGCACAGCGCCAACAAAGAGATGCAAAATGACCGCACACAACATTACTACAAAGAGAAGCAAAAGACATGGTAAAATCACAACAAGGTTTGTGTGTCTTGCTTCTATGTAGCAGAGGTGGTGGGGCCTTTAACATGTCTGTGCCCAGGGACCCATTGACTCATAATACGCCCATGCTTGGACACAAGAGATAGCTTTGAACTAGCACTGTCTCCTCCATAAATTTACTTTTAATGCTGTGTTTGTGTAGAGTTACACTTACGCCAAATTCCCTTTAAAAATATTCAAATTGGCAGAATATGTGCCTATATGGAAACAAACACACACACCCACAAATCATCTACAGAAGATTAACTTTTACTGTCCGTTCAGGGTAAGTTAAAGCATTTTCCATTGTATTATAAAAAGAGAAGAGTGACCCTTGATCTTATTATGAACAGTATATTTGAGATAAAATGAAAGTTTATTAACTTGTGTATCTAATTAGAGAGCACGAGTCAGTATAGACTAAAATATCCCGTCATCTTCAGTGGATCTGTCGGTCGTGTGCATTTAGAAAGGAATTTCAACATGTATCCAGAATAATAAGTCGCCTGTCAACGGCAGACAACTGGTTTTGTCCTGAGACTTTACTTCTGGATATCCAATGACCTGTGTGGCTGCTATTCATGGACACATTCCCACATGTGTGGTTAAACCATTCTCTTCTTTCAGCAGGCCTATATCCTCAGAATATTTAGGAGATTATGTGTCCTCAGTTCTGATTGGCTGAACCTCTTAAAGTCACACCTGTGGTGATGATATAATGCTTTAATATTAATGAGCTACATAAGAGAAAATAACTTCATGGGGCTGTGACTGCTTCTATTATAGACCATGAGTGTGTTATTCCAGTGGTGGAAGTACATTTACTCAAGTACTGTACTTCAGTACAATTCTGAGGCACTTGTACTTGAGTATTTACATTATCTGCTACTTTATAATCTATTTGTACTTCACTTCAGGGGCAGATATTATACTTTTCATTCCACTGTTTGGTGAAGTTAATTAATAGTTACTTTGAAGATTCACATAAATTACACAAAATCCAATTACAAATCAATGATGATGTATTAATATAGTTATGGAAAAACTTCCAGGGGGATTTTATAAGCTTAATAGCAATATATAAAGTAAATAATATTATTAAGTAATGCATCAATGACTATAATCCACATGGGCAGATTATGAGACAGTGGACCCCTGAGCACAGATATGCAAAAGGCCCCACCACCTCTGCTACAGAGGAGCCAGAAACACACACTTTGTGGTGGTTTTGTCTCTTTCTGTTGTTGTTTTGATCTCTTTGTAGTTGTTCTGCATCTTTTTTGTGGTTTTGTGTTTCTTTGAGATCATTTTGTGTATTTTTTATGCTTTGTCTCTCTTTTAGGTTATTTTCTGGTCTTTTTTTGGACATTTTGTCTCTCTTTGTTGTTGTTTTGTCCCTTTTTGTAGTCATTTTGTGTCTTTCAGGTCATTTTGTGTGTCTCTGAAATCATTTTATGTCTCTTTAGGGTCATTTTGTGTCTCTTGGCAGTTGTTTGGTCACTTTTTATAGTTATTTTGTGTGTCTTTTAGTTCATTTCATGTCTCTTTGTGGTTGTTTTGTCGCCTTTTTGTAATTATTTTGGGTCTTTGACGTCATTTTGTGTCTCTTTAGGGTCATTTTGTGTCTCTCTGTGGTTGTCTTGCCACTTGTTGTTATTTTGTGTTGTCTCTGAGATCCTTTTTTATCTTTGATCTCGTTTTGTGTCTTATTTTTGGTCATATTTTATCTCTTTGAGGTCATTTTGTGGGTTTGTGAGCTTGTGCCCAGTAGCCTCCTTCAGTAATCGCCCCATTATAATCCATAAATATAATGTAGTCTCCATTATTTTTGAAATTAGCCCTTTCTGCACAATTACTTATTTTACTTTTGGTGCTTTAAGTACATTTTGATTCTATCACTTTTGTACTTCAGTGAAAAAAAAAAATAATGCATGCCTTTACTTTTACCCAAGAATTTCTACACTGTGGCATTGCTACTTTTATTCAAGATCTGAGTAACTTCTTCCACCAGTGTTTGTGAGTCACAGTCAGTCTTTGGCTTATCTTTCTTTAAATATCCACATCTCCCTCCCTGGTCTGCGGTCTCTTTAAATCCAGATCCAGCGGAGGAGAGCTGGGAGTCCTCACTAACTTGTCTGGCCGCTATGATTGCCCGCACTCAGCCTGATAAACAGCTGCTTACCATTTAGGGCACTTCACAAAACTTTTCTCCCAACTCCTCGAATCTGGATTTTTTTTTTCCTTCCTTTCTGCGTTCACCGCTCTTTGTCTGTGGATGTTTCAGATATAGAAAGTCTGCACCGCTGGAAGAAGCTCGAGTCTGGACTCTAGGTTTGCGTAATGCTGAGGCGTCCTCTGTTCAACATCTGGATTAACTATTTGGAGTCAGAGCTAGCGGCCCTGCACAAAACTCTTGAGTGTCTCGCCTATCTTTGTGGAAAGACTGCCCTTTTCTCTGGAATTTAACCTCCTTTTGATACACCGGGTTTTGCGCATAGATTATGTATTCTTTAAAATGGGTGCGAACAATGGAAAACAGTATGGAAGCGAGGGTAAGTGCTCTTATTACCACTCTGAGACACGTTTTATTTGAATTCCACATAGAAGAAAGTATTTTTAAATCAAACTAGACTCCACAAAGGCTGCCATGTTACCGCTATCTGCTACAGTTTACCTCATAAACTATACACAGGAACAACGCACAGCTTCTTTTAGGATCCTTGGGTTTGTCCCTTAGAAGTGACCTAGCTTCAAACTAGCACTATTCCCTCTGTATCTTTCATCTTCTTACAGTAAGTGTTCTCTGTCTGTGTGTAGAGTTGTGCCAAACTCCATTTACAAATCTTTAAACTGTGAGAATATGTGCTTATATGGAGCTGCTGGCAACGTTTGGCTTCATAATACCCACTTTTTCATACTTTTTAAAGATGTGCAACGTTTATATTCTTCATATAAGATACATAGTGACATCTGGTGGTCATATTTTAAACACTTGCAGGAGTTCAAACAAAAAAAAAGCCACGTCTGGATTTTTTTTCCCCAAATTTTCTCCAGAAAATGAACTTTTATAGTCTGTCTAGCTTCAGTTACAGCCATTTTACATCCTATTCTATTACAAATGCCGGAGACAACATGTGCTATAAGTTGCATGGGTGCTATTTGACATGCACATATTTAAGTTAGTAGCAAAGGTGATATTTCAGACCAGCCATACAGTCAGGTTAAATCAACCACCACCTCACATAATCACTCAAAACCAGCTGACTTAGCAGGGCAGCGAGTTCATCAGACAACAGCAAGTAGCTTAATTTATTGCAGATTTTTAAAGGAGTGTATTCCTGCAGGTTTCGTGGAGGTGGGTCAAAGGACAAGAGTGTTTGGGCATGTGGGCACTTAGTCACTCTTATCTTGATGGGAGCCAGTTCTACAGATTTTTGTGCACAATCCCTTGAAGCATTTGTTATGTGATTTGGCAGCCATTTTGTGCATATGTCAGATGATTGTTATGTACAAAAATGTGTAGAAGACACCTTGAAAATAGCTATTTCAATGAAAAATGTGTTGAAGTTTCTGTGGAGAAAGCTCCTCCTTGGATGGTTTCTTATAGTGGCTGCACCTTAAAGGTCCAGTGTGTAGGATTTAGGGGCAGCCATTGGCAGAAATGAAATACTACATAAAAGTATGTTTTCTTAAGTGTACAATCACCTGAAAATAACTATTGTCGTGTTTTTGTGACCTTAGAATAAGCTGTTCGTATTCACATTAGTAGCAGGTCCGTGTCCATGGAGTTCACCATGTTGTCATGTTTCTACAATAGCCCAGAATGGATAAACCAAACACTGGCTGTAGATTGGGCCATTCATGTTTTGATATTGGCCACCATAGTTAGCAGCCCTTCTGTGATGAGCCAAACAGCATAAGAAAAACACAGATTTCTTACATAAAACTGCTTTATTTAGTGTTTTTACAGTTTAAATTGATTGGTCCATTTGTTTTGGAGAGAAAAAGACCCCTTTGTGTAATTCGGCTCCCAGAACATATTTTCACAACGTCAGGATTTTAAGTTATCGGAGAAAAAAGGTGAGCACACATTAGCAGGTGCTGGGCTAGCTGCCTGTCTCAGACAAGCCAAACAGCATTGGAAAAATACTAATTTGTAATGTGAAACTGCTTCAATCAGTGATTTTACTAGTTTTAATCACCTGGTATGTTTGTTTTTGAGAGAAGGAGACCACTGCGGATAATTCAGCTCCCAGTTAAAACCTGAACATTGAAGGAATTCTAAGTGGGAGTTCACACTTGGTACATAGGAGAAATTTCAGCTGGTTGCAGTGCACAGTTCTTAACACTATCTGTCGACTCTCATACCACAACATTGATAAAATCTCCAAACATGAGCTCAGCAGGGCGGTCAAACATGACTTTATTCAGTTTGTACCAAGAATATTAGCCTCCATATATCACCTCCTACCTCTTCCCTGTCTTTTTCTTCTAATCCTCGACATTACTTATTCATAAAAAACTGCGGTCGGACTCCACCAAACACATTATTTCTGTCTCCCCAGAGCAGAAATGTTTGTATAAATAACATTCCAGTGTGCTCTCTTCCTAAGTCAATAACTGCAGAGAAAAGATTGGAAGTCATGATGTTAAAAATAACAAGTGGTCCAGCTCCACCCAGGAATCCAGCCTGTTCAGGTACATGAACAGATCCTATCACAGATGTGAATCTTCCTTGAGCTGAATCTGCAACATTCGCAATCTTTGTTAGATTAACGGTCATTAGTCAGGTGGGAAAAATGTGGTGTTGGCTCTGCAGATTGTATTCCTGTTTTACAAATAACCTCTAGTGATTCATAAGGACTTAATTCTCCCTTTTATTGCAAGATAGACAAATACCCGATGGTTGCAGTTGGTTTACAATATAAAACACATGCAATATACATCAAACTAAGTTCTAGTACAAACAGAGACTTGTGCTTTTTGTTGATGTAATATTCCCAATCAAATCTGTGATCCTTTGTGAGCTCACAAGGATTGATTTGAGTCTGGCGCTAAAAGCCCCCCTTTTATGATTCACCATTGATGCAGCTTTAGTTTCTGGTTTGACTGCAGGGGTAAATGAAGACATTGGAACAAGCATGAGAAACATTAAGTGCTTTAATAAATATTCTTATGAGTCATTTTGCAGATAAAAGTGACACGTTAAATGCAAGCTTTATTGGCCAGCAGATGAGGACTTTTTTTAGGGGTTTCATAGAGGTCAGTACACATTTTATGATCCACAGCCCAACTGTTTAATATCTCAATACTCGAGGACATTGGCCAGTTGGCCGGAGTGTTAACCTCTCTTGGGGAAAAAAAAGGGGAAAAAAAACATTGCACCTTAAAGTCATAGTCCGTAAGATCTTAGTCCTGGTGGATTTGGTGACACGAGTGCTTACTGGTGGCTACTTTAAGCTAGTCTGATTAGAAATCCCCCTCAAAAGCAACAGTTTGATTGGCTGCACTGTAACAACCCAAACAAAAACCAAACCACACAGGTCGACTGTTGAAGTAGCTTATTGTGACCCATACTTACATTTTTCTGTAAAGTGACGCCCTCTCACGGCCGTAGCAATTATTTGCGTGATGTAGCATAAAAAGCTACAAAGTCCACATAATTCTGTACAAATTTCATAGAAGCCCCTATAGGCTGGGTGGGAGGGTTCGGTCAATAGGTCAAACAAGCACAGGACTTTTACCCAGGATACAGATGTTCGCATCCTGAAGTCAAAGCTTGCTTCAATGTGGCCTAGTATGCTAGTTTGTGTAGCCTGCTATGCTAGTGATGTATGTCACATAATGACATAGGTAAAAAAAAAAGTAGTTATTTAATGCTAAACCATGATGTCGTTCCAGACCTAATCAGATAGTTTTAAAACTGCAACAATTTTGGGATATTAAGGACATGTTTAAAACTGCGATGGCCAACGGTGTTTGTCGTTTTGGGTCCAGTCGTATAAATCATTTTGAAAGTCAGTGGAAATTGGCCTATTCTGTCATTTAGATATGAGAGAGCGTTGGGTTTTTAGGGCTGTAACTGATAATTATTTTCTTATCCACTATTCAGCTGGTTAAGTGATTAAGTGTTTTGTCTTTAACATGGCAGAAAATAGTGAAAAATGTTCAACAGAACTCAGGGTGGTGTCTTCAGATGTTTTGTATTGTCTCTCCAGCAGTCCAAACCTAAAGATATTTAATTAACAATCACAGACGACTAAGAAAATCAGCAAATATTGACACTGGAAAAAGAGAATATTGGCATTTAACCATTCAAAACGATTAATCAATTATCAAAATAGTTGACAATAAATTTTCAGTCGCTTGACTTATTGATTCATTGACTAATCATTGCAGGTTTAGTGGTCTAAGTTAAAGAAGAAGTTTTCTCACTAAGATCTAATTTCATGCTGCACGCAGCCAAATATTTGTGCGAAGGTTTGTAGTGCGAATACAGTGGCGAATGGCGGACTCCGCCACCACATGTGAAAACTACTTAATAGTGAGGTAATCACAGACAATAAGTGAACTGTATTGCTTTTGCTGATAAAGTTCTAAAGCATTGAATCTGGGATTGACGTTTATTCATATTATCAATTCACAAAGAAAAATATTGCACAGTATTTAAAGTGTCATTTTTTTAGTGTCTGGGACCAGCATCTTAGCTACAAGTGCAGAATTCTGCAGTCCATCTGTCCACATCTGTTTTCAAGTGTGATTCCACAATTAATTACACACTGGTCACAACTATGCAGCAACCCTCCACCAACACATTATGTAAGCATAAGACAGGAAGCAGGAGCTTTTCTGAAAGTTGTTTTTCCACGAAAGACAACCAGCCTCGCACAGATCCACACAGGCAGAATTCTTCATGCTGAGAGAAAGAAACCTGCAGCTAAAGATATATTTGCTGGTGTTTACCCAGCCTTATGCTTTCTCTCGTCTCGGATATTAGAAAAGTGGACATCTGCAAGCTCCTCATAAGTTTCTGAGTCATTTCTGGGGACTGAAAGAGCCGTAGCAGATGTGCCGGCTCAGTGATGTCACCACAAAATGTCATACCATATGAGCTGCATTGCTTTAAAATCGCTTCATATGCATCTGTCTGAACGAGTGTCTTTCGTGCGGCTGAATGTGGAGTCACAGGTTGCATTTTTTTCCCCCCTCTCTTTCATATTTACTGCTTATTTCGGGAACTGTCTAGTCTGTTTAGGTGGCTGCACTTGATGTGCATGTGGGTGTGACTGTTTGGGAATACCTCTTCGTGCTGGGTGAAAGGCGCATACTTAGTCTCAGGAAAGCCACAAAGCTGCATTTATGATCCGACAGAGGAATGAAAATGCCATAAACAAGCACTCCACAGGCAGCCTGCAGTCACCATGGCAGTAGTGCAGTAGCAGAGGCACACATTCAAAGAATATACTGAAATTTTGCTCTCCTGTGCGACTCTATGGAAATCTAAATCCAACAACACAAGCATAGCTCATCGAGTAAGAGCTGTAAATTCATGTAAACTCAGTATAAAGCACTTTCATGTGGCAGTTGTACGGACTCTATGACCCAAGGAGTACGCAGCTGATGATACATTTCATTGTAATCACTCATTAAGAGAGTGGTCGCTCATATCTTGAGTGTTTCCTCACTCGTCTTCCGTGGAAGTTTAAGGCTGAGCGGGATTTCAGAAGGCTTTATTCTTCTTCCAAATATCAAACAACAGACACTCACTCAAACAAACCAGCAGAGACTTTGTGCATGAGCCAAGCCTAACCATTCATCCAAAAGCGAGGAGCATAAAAGTCATGAAAGCAGAGAGTGAAGGGCTTTATATTTCCTCACACTTCATACCTCCTTACTGTGTTAAATACCTCATGAAACACCTTATCTCTGACAGACACTTCAGGAATTAAGCATAAGAAAGTGTTTTGTCTCAAAAAAAAAAAAAATGTTCAAAGGCCATGCGGTAAAAACAATGCATCACATGAGCAGTTTGTCATCTTTACGTTGCTTTACTGTGTCCAAGCATTTTGTTTTTCTTCCTATTTCCCCTGCAGGTAAAGGGAGCTCAAGCATCTCTTCTGACATAAGTTCGAGCACAGATCACACACCAACTAAAGCTCCAAAGAATGTGGCTACCACCGAAGGTAAGGCATCTGGTGCTCATTAACCAAACTCCCTCCCTTCTTCTTCTCCTCCTCCTCCTCCCCCCACCCCTCTTTTTCCTCCCCATCCACTCTCTGTACTGCCTATTTTGGGAGAGAAACCTGCGTGTTCCTGGGATAACCCTAAACTGAAAACAAACTCACAGCTCCCATCAGAAACCAAAGGCATTTCTTGGGCTTTGTTTGAGAAGAAAAACACTTCTGGCTTCTCATTGTGGAGGAATGCTTATCTAAACTGTGGTCGTATCAGGCTCAAAGCGTTGCCAGGGTGGGAGGTACGTGTGCTCGAGAGAGAGAGATTTCGCTGGAGAAGGTGTGGGGAGTGAAAATGGGAAAAGAGAGCTTCACCTTCTGTTTGTTACTCCCCTCCATGCAGCTCTCTGGCTCCCTCTCGCCTCCTGCCTGCCCAGGCAATCTTCCAACCCCTGGCAGACAGACTGTAGGGAACCGCTCCTCTTTGTCAGGAGTGTATGTGTTACGAATGTAAACTGTGTGCTCGCTGTAATGGTTCAAAAATACTTTGCAGCTGACAGATGCGTTTTGAAGCCTCCTGTCAGCAGTTCTGATACGTTTTTAACAACCTGTCAGTCAAAGCAGACGTTTTTTATTATTATTGTTATCATTATTATCTTGAGAACAGAAAGAGCAGAACAAAATCTCCCAGTCAGAGCTTAAAATCCTGCAATGCCAGGTGCTAATTATCCTGCATATATACAGCACAGCTGTCTCAAAAAAGTCTCGAATTTGAACTTGTCCTCTCCAGGAAATAATTTTTCAGGACAAAACATAAGTGATATATTCATTAAAAATGTAACCAAACTTTTAAAAAAAATTGATTAATTGATTTTTTTCACCATACATTAAAACAAAACTTATCCACAATTTCCCCTTAACCAAAATCATTTTGTATAATTTAAACTCTAAAAAACATACCCAAACTTTGACCACTAGTGCCATTATGTATCAATTTCTTTTTACCAGTGTGGGTCTTGTTTCTTTGTTTGTTGTTTTTTGTTGGATTGTTTACAAGAACACCCAATGGAGTAACTTTACCCAGAAGGCACCACAACAGTTTTCATATCTATTTGATACATGAAAAAATACAATCTTTTGAGTGCAAGCATTTGTACTTATTGTAGGATGTCACTTTAAGGCTATAAAAGATAAATAATAAACTCTATACAACATTAAACCTGGGTATAAAAAGTCCTTTAGGGTATGAAATGTAAAATTCATTAATATGATTTTAAGGCTATTTAGCAGCTAAATGCTTCAGTGTTCACCAGTTGGTTGCTAACTTTGTGTCGTTGCTGTTTGGTGTTGTGCAAGTAGCATACAGTGGGTTTAGCTTCTTCACTGACAACAGCCACCTGCTGTGCAGCTTAAGTGCAGAGTTAAGCATTGCAGTACAAACTTACAAAACTTATCTGCAGGGCTAGGCAGTGCATTGACTTTTATTTTTAATAACAATTTTAGCTTCAAACTTTTAAGAATTTTATTCTAATTTTAAAATTGACATAAAACAATTATTTTGCTGCATTCTGTTTTGCAATGTTTCCCTGATTTTGTCTTGTGTTAACCCATTCTTGTGAATGTAATGCACCCCTTTCCTTTACAGCAGTGCACTCAGTGTTGCCACTTTTCAGAGCATCTTAGTGACTTTATTTGTTAGTGACTTAGCGACTAGGGACACATGTGGCAACTTTTTCAGACCATCAGGGACAAAGAGAGACATTTTTTTCAAATGTATTGGAATTCATCCCTTTGCATGGTGCTCAGAGTAATCGCAGTCCACGGCTCTTCTGCCAGCAGCATGGGGTCTCTCCCTCTCCTTTTGGCCAGTACTTATATTTACAGTATATGTTATACAGTGTTAATTTTATGTAATTATTTCATGTTTTTCTTTTTTACATTTTTAAAAATAATTTTTCATTTGAATTATATGTAGAGTTCAAGAAAATCCTGTTAAAAAGACTTTTTTTCAATTTAAAAAAGTTGAATCATGCTTGATGTTTCCAGAGTCGATGACTAATCATTTTAAATCTCAATGTTGATCCCTAATAATTATGATTATGGTTTTTGCCATAATCAAGCAGCTCCAGGCTCCCAGGAACACCACTCAGCCTTCCCTTCAATTTTTCCCAGTGGCCCCTAGTGGTATTGCAGCAAAAGAAATTCCCTGTGGCCCAAAAAGCATTTTACCTATTGACCACAATTCTAAAAGAGACGTCTGTAAAACTGTTGACAGGACACCTCAAATTGGAAACAAGGTCAATTATGAAGCTTTACTATGATTTTTCCATGGCGGGGGTTTATATTTATTAAACTGTCCTCGAGTAGAGAAAGGGGATTTAACAAAAAAACAAAAGTGCACATCTTAATTCAGCCACAAACCCAAGAAGTAAGCCCAGAGGCTCGAAACTAGTTTCTCAAATGCGCCAAGCCAGCAGTTCCATTGAATTGAATAGGTGTCGTCTTGACATCCGGTTTCTTGTTATTGATATACGTCTATGAGCAGCCCTACTGCATCGGCTTTATACCAGTAAGATGACAATGTAACATTTACTGTATGTCTCACAGTGGTTTACAGGCTTTGGGAGTGTGTAAATCGTCCAGTGAGCAGGAAACGTTGAGAGAGAATGAGTCAGCCAGTGAAAAGGAAATCTCAGAACCCAGTGAAGTAATGACTGAATCACTGGTTTTGATCAAAAACCTGATCAAACCCCACCACAGATACATTATGGTCTTCTTTTGTGCTGTGGTCTCTTTCTCCAAGTTTACCAGTGACTCACCGACACTACATATACACTCAGCCCGTTCCTCTCATGCATTGTCATCACCAATCTTAAATTTGCTCTGGCATGATGAATGTAGTATTCTTGCGGTTTTAGAGCTGCCCACAAGAAAACAAATAGCAGCTACAGCCTGTGTTTATAACTGTCAGTCAGCCGAAGATTTCAAGGTGTTTCTCAGAGAGAACAAAGCGCCGGGCTGTCTCCTCACGAGATGTCAGAAGTGCTTTGGGTTTCATGCAAGATGAGCGTCAATTAGTTTGTTTCAGTGAGGTTAATTTACTGATTAACCCCACTAAATATAGAGCGAGATGCATCGTCCTCCTGTGGGTGTGCATCGGGACGAGACAGATTACTCATTCGGCTTTGTTGGAAATGCTGACTCACTGGTTCAGTCTATTGAGGAGCTGCTGGAAGTGCACCCGCAGTATTTCGGGGGAAATTGATAATTGTCCTGAATGCGTCTACTTGGAGAACAACCTGTGCAGATAGACATATATAGACAGAGTATAGTCCATAGCCAGTGGCTTCCCGACCATAATTTCCCTCCTGTGTTATGACTGAAATTGTTATTTTTTTTCTCCATGCTAAGTGGGAGTAATTACATGGTCTGGAACCACCACGGCCACAGTCAAATCCCCCCTCCTTAAAAAGACACACACATGGACGCACACACACGCATGCCCACGTTCACACACTCACACACAGTGGCAGATTACACAGTCCTTGCCCACCTCGTCCTGTGGTCCACTAAACTAATCAGGAAGCAGTCTGGGCTGTTTCCCCACCACACACTGGGAGTATTCACATCAGGGTCTTACACACAGTATCCTCCTGCTGCAGTAATGTCACTGCTGCGTTAATAGAGTTAGTTAGATACGACACAACATTGTCTGGTAAAAAATATGCAGAAGAAAAGCATTAACCATCATCACATATACATCCACACACTTTGAGGCAACATGCTTTTATGCAACATTTCAAATAAATTGTGCATCAGATTACCATAGAAAGAAAAATAAATGCTACAGACTGAAGGTTTTTCCAGATGAAGGACTTTATTCCTCATTATCTCCCAGGCTTTTGTCCAAATAACAGGTAAACATGAATGTTTCATGCATGAATAGCCAACTTTGTTTCTATTTATCTTACAAAACAACATGTTGTGTGGTTCCAAGTGAAAAGGAAAATTGTATTGACATCATTAAGATAATAAATGAAAGGCTTGTCTTTATCCGATAGACTAGGGTAATATGGTCAAAACAATTTTTTTTTAACATCAGTTTGTTATTTTTAAAATGTCATTATGGGTAATTTCCAGCTGTGTTTGCAGCTACAAAAGCAGGTATTTTTTAACAATAGTTTTGGACATGTCCAGCCATGTTTGTGGTGTCTGGCTATGTCACTTTGTGACAACTTAACCATGAAATTCTACTTAAAGCCGTTATATAACTTCAGCCGAACAGTGGGCAAACTGACTACAATTAAGAGCTTATGGCAGATGTTTAAGCATTGTGTCTCAGTAGCCTTAAGCAGAGATGATTTAGCAGACTGTTTCAGTCATGTCAGTTGCACGGCCATATATCTCCCTAAAGTGAACTAACATCACCCACCATAAGCTGCTGGTCATACCAGACCAAGTAAGGTTGTTTCTGCAAAAGTGCGCTTTAATGCTCATGGATTCAATTTTTCATTTGTAAGAGAAACATTTTATTTCCTCTTTCAGAAGACACATAATTTAAGCTCCAAACCAGAGCCACTGAGAATGAGGGGCTGCAGTCTTCGCCAAGTCTACGCAGAATTGTTTCATTTTTCTACAAACAAAAACTGATGTCACCAGAAAAAACTGAGAGATGTGATAATCATCTCAAAACTCTTCACATAGTGGCTTTAAACTCAATGAACCATAAAACTGAATAATTGTCCCACCCTAATATCAGCATACAGATGGAAAGTAGGCCATTGCCTGTAACATGTATTCCCACAAAATCAACATTAGGACTCATTCTGCTCCTGAAAACAAACCGAGTCGGACAGTCATCTGGCAAGTTTTTGCGACGTGTCTCTGTTTTCATTTATTATTTAGACGGGCTTGTGGTGGCCTGACCCAGTTGCTTATTAGCCGCAGACTGAAAGGCACAGTCCTGGACAGTAAATCCTTCCTGTGGGATGAAACTGAGTATCTCTCAGCAGGGGTTACACTGTGACCCTGTCTGGGCCTCAAGGGTTTGCTTTGGCACAGCCCAACTCAGGGTACCTTAGGAATGTGGCTCAGACATGGCTGGAGCTAAACTGACAACATCCGGAGATGTTTTGCCTGTGGGTTGTAACTCTTGAACACCGTTTCCATCCTCCTATATCAGCCTGCGCCAAGCTTTAGATGCCAGGCAGACTCACAGGGGCGTTAGGCAATCATGCTTTGGGGGTCAGATCCTTCACCCGCTTATAATGGCACCAGGAAGGTAGCTGAGAAACAGGGAATGGTGGGAACAATGGACATGCTGACTTCCTCTCTGTCTGCCAAGGGCCACAGAAACAGTGATAACAGCGACGGGGAAAAGCTGACTCTGTCATAAAACACCAGAAAACACTGTAAAAGATTACACTGTAAACATGTCATGATTGATATGCAGTTCTCCAAAAGCAACATAACATTTAGATTCTTCTTCTTCTTTACAGATCTCTGTTTCCTACATAAATTCATTACAGACTTAATGTGCAAACAGTTAAAGCCAGGATCAACTGTGGCCCAGCCAGACAGTTTTTGACATCAATTTGTCATTTTCTCTTAGTGGAAGCAAATTATTTCTGCATGCTGAGTGTTTTGGAAGTCTCTGACAGAAAGATTACCATGTTAGAAATGTTTTGACTCCTTAGATTTTAAAACATCCCTCTGATTGGCAGTTCAGCTCAGTGTACAAGAGGAGAAATATAAGAGGGCATGGGATCCAAACAAACCTGTTATATTTGTTATGTGATTTTGATCTATTTAGCTCTGTAATAGAAACAGTTTGTAATAGTTTGTGGTATTGTTTGTCGGCACTAGTTCTTTGATGTTGGTTTGGTGTGTCTGGGCAGTGCTGATCAACTTACTGCATTTCTCTCCAAAATGTCATCAGAAACATATTTTAGTGCACTGTTTGGCTGTAATATGAGAATTTGTGAACAGGAAGTAGGCACTAGATAGATATCTGTAAGCCAAATCATAAAATGATATAAAGGCATCATAATCACCTAATCTGGTGTCAATTATGTTTCCATAAATTGAGATTCCTGGAGTTTTGACCAAAACAAAATGGAGATCAGGGCATCACATTCCTCCTCTCCTCCCTCCAGCCACATACTGTCATTCTCTACCCATCCACCAGATGCCCTCTGACTTCTTCCTCCTGTCCCACTCACCTCACTCCCTCACCCAGCCACTCCCACCTGCACTGCAGTAACCCCTCTCCCTCCAGTCACCTGACCTTCCCCACCCACCTGCTCACCTGTTTCCACTTTGCCTCATCAGCCCTGCAGATATTTTAACAGCCCTTTCCCACTGACTGCTTCATGCTTTTGCATTCTTGCCTCTGTTAGCTGTTATCTGCTGTTTGTTTCTGTTTGCAACCAACAGTAAACACTTTTTGTAAAGCATGACCACGATTCTTCCCTAACCTTAATCACAAGTTTGTTATTGTGGCCGTGACAACAGAGGTCCAAACCTCAGACCAAACCTTACTTTGCAACTTCAATTCTCCACACTCCCACACAGTTATTTTCAATTACACCGGCTAACAAAAACCGAATGTTTTTTATTTGGCAGGATGATAATGAAATCACAAACTCTAATATGATAATATTACAGCAATACACGCTCCTAATATCGATCAGTCTTAGTTCACAGTATTCCCACTTGAGGGTCAGCTTTGCAGTCTAAACAGCCCCGTCCCCGACGCTCCTGTCTCCAACATGTTAATATTTTTTGCCCTCCCAAAGGCAACAAATCCCTCACACTTCATCTGCAAACCAACTTTGTGCGCTGATGACCTATTCACTCGTGTTTACTCAAGCAGATATATAGTGTTTCACTGTTGATTTTTGCCGTGCCAAGTATGAAAGAGGCTGCAGCGAGGTGTTTGTGTGTGTCATTGCTGTTGGGACGTTTTCACTGCAGAGGGAAGATTTAAGTTTTATCCTCCATTTATGCTGCAACTCTTTTATCTGTCATCAGTGGTCGTTACTGCAGTATGCCTTTTCAGCCAAACTATTCTGGGCAAACTATTACTGCATTTGTTCTGCCGCTCTTCAACTGTGGTGGAAGTTCCAACACTGAGAGGAGAAGTGTGTTTAGATGATGAAGCATGTGTTTTTTGGAGGTGATTGATTATTTTATGGCAGATTAGAGGAAGTTGTGTTGTAGTTTGTTCTCATTTTATACAGAGGAATTTGCAGCCTCGAGAAGTTTGTGGTCATTAAATGCAGACAGTGGTGAAAGAAAAGATTTTCTGAGGACAAAAAGCTGCAGCCTGCGGTTGTTTTAAGACTTCTTCAACAAACCTGTAACAAATGCGATGAGAAATATGACTGATTCACTTCTAAGCCTTATTGGAAATTGTCTACGTGAAGGGGGAACACAGAGAGGCAAAGAATGCCAATGCTATTTTCCCCAGATTTTCTCCATCAGCTGTCCTCGCTCCTCCCCCTTCCTTTCTACCGCTCCTAGAGCCAGGAAATCTGAGCGAAAAAGCACAGAACAAGGCGGCGAAAGAAAAAGAAAACAAGTGAAAGCAGTTTAGCGAAGGAGATGGAGGAGGAGGGGAAGGGAAGGCAGTTCAGTGAGCAGATCTCATAACTCTTCTCTGATTGCTGCTCGGTCTCCTCGTTCTCTGTCTCAGGGAGGAAGCGCCGGCCCTGTTGTTTTGAATGCCATTTTCTTCAACAGGGTCCCGTTTTTCACTTCTACTACAGCAGGGCGTTTGACAGGAGTTGGGAAAGACGCCACCTGGCCGAAAAACACGCACTCACTTCCTGTAAGCTTTTTGGCTCGCGGGTGATGTTTTTACTGTGATACACCTGGGTCTCTCGGCTTTTCATGTGGCAATATGAGCACAGTTGTGGACCAGCTGAACTGACACATTGGACTTCCCCTCCCCTCCTTTCATTCTGTGGTTTGTGTCATTACGTAAGCAGGGAAGTGTCAGTTGTGGCTGAAGCGGCAATGGTACAAAAATGAGAGGAAAATTTCTCTCTGGACTGTTTTTGAAGGGGTCTTGGTTGCATAAATTTAACTAAATTACTTTTTTATATTTTAATAAGAATTTGTGGTTTCTTTAAACACCTGGCTCATTGAAAGGAAAAAAGATTACTCCAAAGTTTGACTTCATCTCTCATACATGGACATTTATTTTGGTTGTCAAGCACCAGGACCATTTTACACTGTATGTTTCATACATATCATACCAAGGTTTCTAAAGGAACTTAGTTCTGACAACATGTATATGAACTGACCTTGTCAGGAAGTCGAGTGAATGTTGGATGGCGTTGCAGACCACTGTGTGGGTGTTAGCAAGCCACCAAAAGTGGGTGTTTTTCGTAAGTAACTCCTGAATTTCTTGTAGCAATTGTGCCATCAAATGTGGGTGTTTTTTAGCAAGCTATTACTACCTTTCCAGCAGCAGCTGTGCAACCTAGAGTAGGTGTTTTTTAGGAAGTCATTACTGAGTTTTCAGCAGTGATGGTGCCACTGAAGTGGGTGGTTTTAGCAGGTTGTTGCTTAATTTTCAGCAGCAATTGTGCCAACAAATGTGGGTGTTTTTTGCAAGGTGTTACTGCCTTTCCAGCAGTGATTGTGCCACCAAACGTGGGCATAGCAAGTAATCACTGTGTTTTCATTAGCGATAGTGCCAGTGTAAGTGGGTGTTTTGAAGCGATTTGCTTTTCCAGCAGCAAGTGGGCCACCGAAATTGGGGTTATTTTAGTGAATCGTTTCTGCCTCTCCAGTGGCAATGGTTACACCAAAACTGGATGTTTCAAGCCAAAATTTGATATTTTCCTGACCTTAACCTAACTATACGTTAACCAAAGCGTTGATGAAACATAAAGTTTCAACATAACTGCTACATAATAACGCACGATGTTACATATCCATGGTTTGCAGAAATGTACAATGCCAACATTTATTCTGGCAATTGGGTTGCCTACAGAACCATCCAGGAAGTTGTCTTCGGAAACCAATTTGGTAAAGGGCAGGCACTATCAAAAACTACTGGGCAGGTGTTTGGATGAACCATCTGTCTACTACGGGTTAACTTCACACACACCTAAACCACGCTTTTAGCTGCTGGTAGCATCTGAAAAGTAGCAGAGGAAAAGTTTGATACTATTAAATAAGCGTATTTCCTCTAATTTCAAGAAATGTCAGGATTAATCAGGTTTCTGCTAATTCACTTTGCCTGACGTGGCTTTTTTCCACATTAAAAGTTGCTAAAGAGAACAGCAACATTCTTCCTGTGACAAATCCTAAGGGACTAAAATGACCTCGCTCCATGAAGTGGCTGTGATATGTAGCTAGTGATGATGATCATGCACAATGGCATCTTCATTCTGTTCATAAACATTAATAAATATAGTGGAAGACCAGTCACAACCACATATAGTGCTTTAAAAACTCTTTTTTAGCTGATAAACAGAGAATTTATGAAGACTTTTCTCACTCACTGCAGGCTCTTCTTCCATGTGAGACAAAATAACTTCTCTCTGGAGTTAAAATGAACCCTTCTTCATCAAGAGTTTAAAACCACAAAAGTTCCAGCACTTCCCTTGTTCTGTTGCTTCAACCACATGAGATCATTACATTTGCTCCTCATCACAACCAAATCAACCGTTCAGGCCAGCGCTCGCTTTTCCATTCCTGTCTGATGTGCACTTCTTCTTGGTGTTTTGCTGTGTGTAGCCAACGTTACCCTCCTCAGTCATTTAACATGACTGTCACTCTGCACTCTAACCCTCCTCACTCACTGCTGCCAGAAAGGATAAACCGTACAGATATGCATTTCATGCACATGATTCTGTGAAAAAAAACTCATCTTTGACATCCTGATTTAACAACCTGTAAAAAAAAAATGACATCATCTTCAATTTCAGTGATTTTCCAAAGGCCAGATCAGTTTAGCATGATGCCAAATTGCTCTTGGAGTCTGAACTGTCATCTGCATTCTGGAAAATGTGTGCTGTGCGATGAATGGACACACACAAACGTTCATTTTTGTAACTTTGAGGAGATCACTCCTTTAAATTTGGCTGTAAGATATCTGTGCGTCTGCTGTCCTCCTCAGCTTAGGATTTATAAAGTGACGAGGCCAGAGTGTGGAGACGTTTGTGTCTTTTGAACTGACAGCAGGGCTTTAAGAGGCGGAAAACTCCCCTGAGGAAATTAGTCGTGTTGTGGGGAAAGAGTGTAATAGTTCCTGGCGCACGTATAGCTGAATCTGTAGCTGCAAAAGCTGCAAAAAAACCTGAATCCTCGAGACTGAGTGAGTGTGAGAATAGCTGCAGTCCAGAAGTCGTGGAGTTATGGGGGTTGTGCAGAGCTAAGGAGTCTGTTTCCTGTCCAAGTGTGCACATTGTAAAGGAACCAGCAGGCCCTATTGTCTTTCAGGTTGTCCCGTGACGTAAGACCTTCCTGTAGTGAAGGCTTTACTGATAGCCTAGCCGCCACACTGTACGGTAATATCAACTTCCATGTATTCAATAAAACCCAAGACAGACCCAGATGGTTTTTATCCTCTCAGTCGGATGTTTCCCTTTAAAAAAAACTGGAGCACGTAACCGTTTAGCACTGATAAATCAATTCTTTTCTATCAGCTGATACTTCTTTCTTTGATTTCCTGACGTCTGAGTAGAAAATGAGCATCTCTGATTCCCTCACATGCACCACACAGCCCTGTCACGAGGGGAGCACAGTGAAGCTTGCAGAGCAGGAACATGTCACAGGGCTAATGGCATTGAGGTAATGGATTGGTCTGTTCTGCCAGATGCAGCAGTAATAATCCTGCGAGCTCCAGACAGGGTCTTAGCAGAGCTTCACAGCACTGCAAGATCCTGAAAAGAATCCCTATAGCTTTAGTTTATGACCAGACTGCGTCAAAGTCTGGATTGACCCTGCCTGTGCACTTGTCTCCGTCTCTGCTAAAGTCTGCAGACTCTTTTGCCAATTTATCTTCCCTCTCTCTTTTCCTCTTGCCCCTATTTTCTTTTAGAGGCCCTCGAATGACTCCCGTAAATCTGTTTTTGTACGTTACTTTTGAAAAAAAAAAAGGGAATTCATGAGGTTTTTGTCATTAAGGCGACATCACTCCGAACATGCAGCTGCAGCCTCTTCATCACGCAAGCATCTTGTCTTTTTGGGTGATCACTTCCATTGATTTACATTAAACTTCTGGTATCAAAGCGCGATCCAGATGTGTCTCAGAAGTGAGTTGATGTTAATGGGATCCTGCTGCGGCACTGCTGTGGATCAGTTTAGATTTGGGTATTAGCGGCAAATGATTTCAGCCAAGTATGCCTTTCTGTGGCTATACGCACATTCAAAATGCATGAGTTTCTCTTTCATTTCACCACTGTTCCGTTGTTCTTTGTCCAGGGTAAAGACCAGATGTTCCACTGTTTCTCCTCTGATTTCCGAAAACCAACTGAATCTTCCACCATCTGCGCTTACAGTGCCTTCAAGAGCATTTTAACAGCTGCGTGGTATTTGTTCTGTTAATGATAGGTTTGCAGCGATACAGAGATATAAAACACGACACCACACTGGTAAACTTATACAGATTCCAGCAGTAACTGAGAGGAACGAGAAAGTTTAGCCTTTAATGCTCAGAGTTTGGAGCTGCAGGTTAATGCACCCAACAAGTACTAATTACTAGCTTATTCTGAGGCTTCTGGTTGTATCAGATGGTCTTTATTAGTTGATAGAGTTTGCTTAGTTGTCACGGAGATAGATCTGTTGACATACAATGATTTCATCGATTGCACTTCCAGGAATCCTCATGTTTGTTGGCCTTAAACTAAAGCATGTTTATTCTTGACCTTGGAAGTTGTCCTAGACTTAGTCCAGATGAAACAACATTTTGAGAGTATCTAGCCTCAGTATCATTATATTTCCGAGCGAAACAGGATAGACAGGTGGAATACAACAGTGAGAGGAATTTGATTTGATGGTTGAAATGTGAGAGTTTCACTACAGCAAGGCCCAGAGAGTGTATGGTCGGTGGGATAGCAGTATCCGTCAAGGAGAAAGAGAAGAAGTCAATTTATACTCTATGTATTGTTAAATATTGTTTAATATGTTGTTAAATAGGTACACAATATGGCCGAGGATGTGATCTAAAAATGTTACAAGGGCATTTTTCATTTCATCTCGGTTAAACAAACTCGAGGGACACTTACATGCAATACAGCTGAAAGTTCTGGAAAAGGCTAGAATAGTAAGTTGACCTTGAGTTTTCAAACTACTGTTTCAAAGGTCAAGAGTGAACTTTTTTTGCTTCACACTAAAATTGAAAATTGAGAATAGCTATTGATAGTTTTTGTTATACAAAATTAGTTTGACTTTTTACTATAGACAGCAGCCTACAACAAAAGGCATTTTTGGACGAAACAGTTCTGGGGTCTCACCCTGTCTCTCTAGAGATGAAGGGTGAGGGTGAAGAGCACAGACATCCAGAGGGAGCTCAGAGTAGAGCTGCTGCTCCTTCACGTCGAAAGGAGTCAGTTAAGGTGGTCCGGGCATCTGATCAGGATGCCTCCCAGGTGCCTTTTGTTAGAGGTGTTCCAGGCCTGGGGTAGACCCAGAATACACTGGAGGGATTACATATCTCATCTGGCTTGGGAACGTCTTGGGGTCCCCCAGGAGCAACTGGAAAGTGTCACTGGGAGAGAGACGTCTGGGGTACGGATGAAAATGGATGGATGGAGTTCTGGGGTCCCTCCAAGAGAAAGTGTCCACTGGGGAACTCACATGAGAACTACAGACTTTTTTGTTGTGACCAGCAGCTCTGTAGCTTGCTCTACAGCTGGTTGGTTTGTTGGTGGTCGGTTGGTCAGTTGGTCAGACAGTCGGTGAATGCACAGAAATT
This sequence comes from Epinephelus awoara, assembly GCA_035609425.1. NCBI lineage: Eukaryota > Metazoa > Chordata > Actinopteri > Perciformes > Serranidae > Epinephelus > Epinephelus awoara. Next base: position 22,405,252 of record CM069314.1, on the reverse strand, counting down.
CCCCCCCACCCTTTGGTGGCCACAGTTTTTGCCCTAGGAGACTGAAAATCGGCGTGAGGGTTGCAGCTATTGCGAATTCAAACTTGTTTGCATTTTTTGTGTGTGTGTTTTAACAGTTTTTTAAAAATGGCAGTTGCCGACGCTGCAATTTTACTAATTTTACTTGAGGTTCCTCTGGTGCTGGGAGAGTAGCTATAGGAGCTAAAAATGGCGTTCAAAGAACTACAATCATTTCTAGCTTTTGAGGTGTAGAAAAAGGGGAATTCCTAAAACTGTGTTCTTAGAACTATGAAAAAAGTTTCTCCGGCCTTATATCAATAGTCATACTTGAAGTAGAAGTGTTGCTGTGTGTTAAGACAGTTACATTTCAAAGGTGCGTATGCAGATCAGGGGTTTATCCTAAAGAGGATGAACAAAGCTGTGATCTCAGATTTGGGGATTTCTCAGGAATAAAAATATGCTTTCTGCACCTGATGAAATGTGTTTGTTTTTTATTTGCATACAGTAATATGCCTCATCTGGAGTTTTTTTTTGTCATGCCTGGCAAACATTTGCATTCATACCTTTTCTGTCCTGATTCCACAGCTCTTTATTTAGCCTGTGTCTGCACAGCTGGCTCTAAACAATGTGTTTGTCTTAACTATAGAGATGAGACTGTCTAATTGCTAAGACTGTGCGTCCTTGAAAATGTCTCTTGCTAGCAAATACATGACCGCAAAGAAAAAAGGCTCACACATTTAACATCCAGCAGAGGTTCTCCAGATGCTAAAAGGATATTTCATATCCAGGAGTGATTGAGTGTGAAAGTGTGAAAGAAAAGTGAATACTTCTGTCATAACATCATTGTCAGCAACTTCAACAAAGCTTATTATGTGTACAGCATCAGTGGTTAATGGTGATTGGATAAACAGTCGCCCCCCTCAGCTAGAAAACAAAGATAGATAACACCTGGGCATTCTTAAAGAGACCCAGGTGCTATCTATCTCAAATCCAGTGCAACTAAGCAGCAAAGCTGTCTCTGTTTAACTTTTCCCACCAGCTGTGTGGAAGTGTGACTCTGAGAGAAAGGACGGGGTGGAAGTAGTGTAATTAGTAGCACTGTGTTTCTCCGGAGCCTGGAGCACTCTTCTGATCAGTGACACATGTAATTATGCAATTTGGAAGTTGCTCCTGAGCCAGTGGCAGATGAGTTTTGTCTGTCCATGCAGAATCCCATCGCACCAGCTCGGACTTGGACAACAAAGAAATGTATCCATCAAAATTAATGACTCAAGTAATGTGTCTGTGGAAAATCTGATCCTGTTCTTGATGTGGAGACTTTTGTTGAGATGCCACAAGATTGATAATTGAAGTCAGAGCTTTAACCGTAAATATATAAGCTTTCATCATTAAGATACTTATTCTGTAATGAAAAGATGGACCCATTTGGCAAAAAAAGCATTTTCCCATGGGGCTACAGGGATTAAAAACTTTTATTTCTATTTTTATTTTATTTTGCTTTGGTTTCTGATGTGTTTTTCAGTGAAAATATTTATTTTAGTGTCAGTTTTTTTTTTTTCTTTACCCTGACACTTTTTATGCCCCTGCGCTGGCAATAGCAGTGGCTGGAGGCGTTATGTTTTTGGCCGTCCATCCATCTGTCTGTACGTTCTTCCTATTCTTGTGAACTCTTTATCTCAAGAACACCTTGAAGGAATTTCTTTAAATTTGGCACAAATGTGCTCTTGGACCCAAGGATGAACTGGTTTGAATTAGGTGGTGAAAGGTCAAGGTCGCTGTGACCTCACAAAACATGTTTTTGGCCATAACTCAAGAATCCACACAGTAATTATGACAAAATTTCACACAAACGTCTAATAGGATCAAATGAGGAAGTGATGACATTTTATATCCGAAAGGTCAAAGGTCAACTTCACTGTGACATCATAATGTTTTGCAAAAACTCTTTTCTTTCTGGTCAGTGCTCAGCATCTTAACTCAAGAGCAGAGAGGGAGATATTTGGTCAGATACTGAAAGTGTTGACACTGATCTTGGGTGTCCACCTTGAAACGGTGCTGACTGGTTAGATCGTCTGAGCTGCCAGGTGAAGATGTGTGAAGCATCCACATTTTAGAATTTGTAGGTTCTTTGCAGCAACATCCATATTTGAAGCAATGTCAGCTGTCATGGCTACATATGAGTCTGAACAGACATGGATGTAAACTGCAACCACAACTTGACTGGTTTGCAGAGGCGTATGACCACGAGTTCTAGTTTTTTGTTCCTTCTTTCAGTTTCAACCCTCGCTTGCTGTTTTGGCGTGGGGAGAAGGGGTTTGAGGGGAGGGACAGTGACAGTGTGATTTACATATAATCTGCATACTGAGAAGACAATGTCTTCTGGAGCCACAGTCCTTCAAGAGTGAGAAAAGTCATTGAAAAACACAACAGGGTGCAAAAAATATCAGAACAAAGTAAAATAAATTTTACTTTCTGTGGGTATCAGTTTCCTTTCAATGCCAGAACTTACTGTCACTGTTGTAGCTCTCCATATATTTCCACTTGTTTGTATAGCTCTGGGTTGCATAGTGTGTGTTAGCCATGTTGGATAAATTCCCAATCACTAGGTATTAACTCAGGAATCCTGCAATATTTGCAGTGTACTTGAATAAACATAAAAAGCCCCGGCACCGCTATTGTCATGACATATTTGGACAGGTGTGTGAAATTCGAAATAGATGAGGTGCTTATAATGACCTCAGACCATTAAATCCTTTGTATTAAGCTAAAAATACACAGGCCAAGATAAGCTACATGACCTCAAGGAAATAATCCTACACATTTAAAGTTGAGCTAATCATAGGCAGACCACCCAAGAATCTGATGCATTAAACCCAAACAGAGGTCAACCCACAGGAATGATTCAATCCCAACATGCTCCTGTAAGCTGAGCGAAATGCAGATTTTTAACACACGGTGCATTTTTGGCTGCGGGGCTCGTCGTTTTGCTCGAATGCGAGTGCGAGTGAGAATTTTAAGGCACACAAGAGAGGGGTTTTAAAGTAGCCGTGAATCGGAGGACATGTTCCCGAGAGGGACGAGTCTGTGGATGTCATCAGAGGAGAGGCGGGAGGCGGACCGAGCCAAAGTCTGGAATACAGATCTGCAGGACAGTCGTAAGGACGTGTCGCTGCCCAGCTGTTGGGCCCTGCACACAAATCCACATGACAGAGGCAGGATGCTGTACATTTGTCATGAAGAGGCTGAAACACGCTGTGTAGAACCTGCTGACTGTCGGTCCGGAAGAATCCATTAACTAACACAGTTCAACCATGGTTCAATCTGCATGACTCAGATCAGTGTTGATAAAATTATAGAAGTGTAAATATATGGGGATGACAGGGGGTGGGTTGTAGTAAAAGTAAAGGCTTATCTAACAATCATGGCTCAACATAAACTTCGAAAAGTGTCTGTTAGGCTAGCGACTAGGCATCAGCTTTTTGTTGCCAGAACTGGAAATATATTCGCCATATTTAGTCACCTTATATTTTAAGTAATTAAGATACCATGCAGTTACAAAAAATGGTCACCACCGATGCCAAATAAAGGCCAAGAATTGGTTGCCGGTTTCTCAACACGTTTGCTAATGGCAACCTGGCAACTGTATTCATTTACAACACTGCAAACTACTGCCTAAAAAAGTTACCACAGAGATGACTCAACACAATCAGGCAGTTGTAACAAAAGCAAACATTATAAGCTGAATATTGGCAATATCTTTAACCAAATTATTGTCCAAATAAAATCCTGCAAATAAGGAGCTCTAACACTTTGGAAATCAAGTGCCAAAAGTCCATTTTAATCTCAGTCCTGTTTGTATTCCCACAACGTCTGAAAAAAACAAGATTAGACAAACAACTTTGTTTGAGCCACAGTTTTGGCACATGGCAAAGCAACAACACCAGTAATTGTGGCCTCTTGAAAAGAAACTTGGATCTGCTGAGTCATTTTTTGTGTGTGTGTTGATTTGTGCATGACCACATTGAAACAATCAGCAAGTTAAGTGTAACACCTCTCACCAGCCTTCTCTCTTTTACTCTCTTTATTTATTTATTTTTCTTTTATTTGATAGGGACAATGCGATATACCATTGTTCCAATGCAGAGTATGGAACTGATGTGTCGCACAGAGAGTTTATAGCTATCACTAATTTTCAACTCTTGTCCCTAGTTGGGCTTTTACATTTAGACCTAAATGTTATTAAAACATACAGTTTAAAACATCATACAACCACAAAACACTATAAACATGGAAGGCATAATAAAATGCATAGACCACAATCCACACACTACAATACACATACCACAGTAGGCTGCATATACCACAATACAAACACTTTTTGTGTTTGGTTTTTTTTCTCACTGGAGAAAAATAGAGCTCTAGACTCGCCCATATTAACACATGACTATGAGTCTAACACATACTGAATAATCTTTATTTTGAAAGATGATAACACCTCATTTTTTGCCCTTTAAGCCTGCAGACTCACAATGCCTGCAGAATTGGACAGCTGTAAGTGACATCATACTCGTGACTACTTGAAATGCTTTTAGTGATGACTATCAGTCCGACTGAGCTCCTCGAGACTGAACAAGATGAATTGGAGGGGTGATGAGGAGACGCAGATAGCATCAGTGAAGAGCACTCAGTGTCCCAGTGTGATGGGTCGACACCGGGAGTCAGGTCCCGACGCCCCGGCTTACTGAGGCAGAGGGCTCCATCGTCTCACGCCACGGTGATGGGATCCAGCCTCCGCTTCTCACAGCTGCGTCTTCAGACGTGGCGGGCAATCAGCGCACATCTGTCAGGAGGGCCTCAGTGTTTACACAGGGCGAACTGTACAGTGTCAGCCCCAGCGGCAAACTCCTCAGTTGGTCACTTTGAAGCCACAGAGTTCATCTGACGAAGAGGCCCTGCGACACATTTTTTCCCAAACATCCAAAAACATGATAACGAGATCCATGGAAACTCCTCTTCGTTGATGATAAAAGCCGGTGTGGCTATGGCACCGTCATGATGAACTCTGCACTTTGTGACCCATTTTCCTGGCTTTTGTCTACTCTTCTTATTCCCACAAATATAATGTGACATTATGTCGTCTCCAGATACAGTGAAGATTAATGGAATAACAGCAGCAGTAAAGATGTGGTGTTGGTCCTTCTGAGTGAAACACTTAAGAGTCATACAGTAAGAAATGTGTCATACTGTAGAAAAAGGGAGGCCAGTGTTCCCACGGACAGTTGTCTCAAAGACCCAGAATGCAATGCAGCCAGGACACATTTTGGGGTTTAAAGGGGCATTACACCAATTTAACTGGTTTAACTCCACTGAATACACACATCAAAGTTGGTGTACAGGTCTTGTGGAGTAAAGCTGCATATGTGAAAAAAAGTTGTTTGAAGCCTTTTGTGGCTCCAGAGAGCTTCGTGAAATCACAGATTGCCTCAAGTACTTTCACTTGAGAAAATAGCAGTCTAGTTGCCATGAGAAAATGTTGGCATTGTATGTTTCTGCAAACCAGGAGTACATTACATTTGTACATTTTAAAAAAACAAAGGAACATAGTATATGAGCGGATCTTGTCAGTGGGAGGTGGAAGGGATGGTGGATGGCATGACACCTAAGCCAGACAACTGCAAAGCTGTAGACCACTGAACACGGGTGTTTTTTGGAGAGATGTCACCTTGTTTCCAGTGGCGTCACTTCTGACGGACTGGTGCAGAGTCGCAGGCTTTAAACCCTTGCAGCAAGTCAAGCAAGTCCAGTTGCTTACAATATAGCATTTAAGATTACTGTGACCTGTATGACTTTGAATCTTCACCAACATCTGAGGCTGTGGGGTTAGAAATAAGTGAACTCATCAGACTTCTGTAGCCCGCTCCTCATCTCTGTTTAAGGTTAAATTAGCTTGTACTAGCATAACGCACATGAATCATGGTGGTCAAATGGCATTGTGGGTGATGTAGGCGCACGTTTTGACAAGGAATAAAAAAGACAATATCTCTGGTTCTGCTGTTTCCATTTTGATTCTTTGAAACGTCCATCTTGAGTCCGACAATGTTTTCAAAAGCAATGCTAATTCTTTTAAGAGGAGCACAACGCAGCCTGCGGAAACAGCTGTATAATGTCTTTTGTGACTCTGAAGGGAGCTTTGACGAGTCCCGAGAAAATAACTCAAGGGTTATCTGAGTTTGAGCTTGGCTATTATAAGACAATGAGGATCTATTGAAAGGATTCTGTAGGTTGCATTATGGGAAGTTGTCCCATGGTTTTGCAAAGTGTAGATTTTTTCTAAAATAAAATCTCTTGTCACTTGTTATGTACTTTAAAGACAAGTGCATTGAGTTTCCATGTGCTTTATAGATGAAATCATCTCCCTAAAACTTTTTCATCATCTCAGCCTCTGCTGCCTCAAGTTTGTCACTCTGTCTCATATGACTCCCCCGACTTTATGTCAGTGCAATACTAAATTGCTGGAGTACCCCTTTAAGATGCTAAACCTTTTTTTTCCTTGCATGGAAACTCTTTCCTTCTCAGTCTTACTAACAGGGTCATTATTAGCTGCACTCTCCACCTCTGTAAAACCCACAGATGACAGTACAGTTATTGTGTTTCATTTTAGTTGTCACAAGTCATTCAGAGAAATGTAGGAAATTAAAAGTGCATGAGTCGGATTTAAGGAAAGTACAGCAAAAAGTGAAATGACAGTTTTTATTGCAAAGTTATTCCTGGAATACATTCAACACATTGATTATATTTTTAAAAAAGTTTCTTATAGTGGATTTTCCCTTAATAGAAGTTGGTAAAGTCCATCCACATTCAAGGGTGGAGCTGAAATTGGCCTCTTTACTGCATCTAGAAATTAGGCGATTACAGAAACTCCGGTTTTTGCATTATTTCTTGTTGTGAATAGTATTAGACTTCATAGTTAAAGCCTGAATGCCATTTAAAACTCAGATCTTGTCAGATTTGTGAAGCCTCTATTTTGCTCATGAGGGTGTTTTCACTGCCTTATCTCTGCCCACGTCAAATGAGACCAGCTCAAGCTCTAAAACCACAGTATTAAACTGTACACATCAGGACAGAGACTGCATAACACACAGTTTCAGATTTGTTAAACCTTTATTCTATTTTTGAAAACAAGAAAAAGGCTGATTTCATTTTTTTTTTCTCAAAAAAAGATGACATAAGTCCAGGTCTTAATCAGTAGTTTTATTCTCTTCCTTTTTATGTATACTAATTTTATTCCTATTTCAACTTCTTTCATGTATTTGTCTTGGAGTCTCATTTTACTGCATGTTTTTTCTTTCATACATTTGGTAAAGGCATTGTTGGAGGCAGCCCTAGAGCAATGATTTTATTGCCTATGACTGCTCTACTTTAATTGTGGTGCATATGACACATAAAGACTTGAAATTTGACATTAAATTACTGTAGACTTGTCGAATAATTCCAGGCATGTTGTGCGTGAGGTTTTAGGGTCTGGATCTTGCAAAAAATGATAATCTGATGGGTCATAGGATGATCAACGAGATTGGAAATAAGGAATCAGAACTAACTCAGAGCTCATGATTTATGAAGTGCTTAAGTATTCTTTAGATTTACAGGTAATTTGGATTAATTTGTTGTCAGACACTAACTGCTTCCTCTCTTTTCTTGTCTGTCCTCCCCACCAGGTTTAGAATCCAGCACTCGGACTCTGAGCACCCCCAGCCCTGGTCTTATCCTGCCATCCAAGTCCTCCTCACTCTCCTCACCTGCCCTCTCGAGTAACGGCCATGAAACCAACTCCTCTTCCTCCTCCTCTGCCCCCGCCGAGACCGTCGCCGTGGTCCATTCTCAACCTGGCACCCACACACGCTCCCGGCAGTCGAAAAGCCACCACCACGCCCCTATCGACCTCCTCCCCGACCACGCCCTCCTGCAGATCTTCTCCCATCTCCCCACCAATCAGCTGTGCCGCTGCGCCCGGGTATGCCGCCGCTGGTACAACCTGGCGTGGGACCCGAGGCTGTGGAGCACTGTGCGGCTAACAGGGGAGCTGCTTCACGCTGACCGTGCCATCAGGGTCCTGACCCACCGGCTGTGCCAGGACACTCCGAACGTGTGTCTCACCCTGGAGACGGTGGTGATGAACGGCTGCAAAAGGCTCACGGACCGTGGGCTGCACATCGTGGCCCAGTGCTGCCCGGAGCTTCGTCGCCTGGAGGTCGCTGGCTGTTATAACATCTCTAACGAGGCTGTGTTTGAGGTGGTGTCCCGCTGCCCCAGCCTGGAACACCTGAACCTCTCAGGTAAAAAGAAATTCTATACCATCTGACTGGTGGTTAATAGTAGGCTCTCTCAGTTTTATTACTGCTACCCGACATCACGCACATGTGCAGATTTACCTCCAAGAATTCCTCTCCTCGATGACTCTCAGTCATTTCTGCTGAAGCTGGTAAAATCATTAGAGGAGCAGGAGAAGCTCTGCCAACCTCAAGCTCCCATGTGGGAGAAGAAAGGCTTTCTTTAGCTGAGAGCAGAACTTACCTCAACGTGAGTAAGGAGAGCGGTCTGCTGCTTTCATTAAGGAAGTGACACAAATAACATTGACTTGGACAGGACTCCGGTGGCACAGCAATGTCTGCACCATTAGCACCAGGAAGTAAGCCCTTTGTTGTAAAAATAGCTTTTAAAAGAAGACCTGCGGCTTTTATTTGAAAGGCTGAAAATAATGAAATCAAGTCTTTTTTTTTTATACCGTCAAGGACAGTAAAAGATCAGCCTTTGATCATTTTTCCCTGAATATAAACCACGACTTCAGTTTTCTTGGAGTTGTTTGCACTCAAACATCTTCATGCTTCTTGTTGCAGGCGTACAGCCAAATACAGCAGGTCTTACTCTGGCGCCCTCAAGTGGCTACTCATAACTGAGCTTTAAAGAGACATATTTTCAAGTCTGTCTAAAAACTATATTAACATGCACATATGTAGGCCTACTTACAATAACGAAACTTTTGCTTAAACATCTTGGGGAGACATATATGAAGCAATCCTCCCCAAAGAAATTAACATCAAACACTTCACTTTCTGCATTCTGGTGAATTCTGCACCAATTTGTGCCTTTTCTGCATCAAGTTATGGTGGAAATGCCACAGCACACACCAACTGACACTAGATGTTGCATTAACATAAACTCTCCACATCTGTCACGATGCGTTGCACTTACCCACTTCTTTTGGATCACTATCACTGTACATGGCACATTTTCTCTACACTTATACTGTGAAGTTTTGCACATTCTTGCACAAAAATATACAGTAAATCGTTTTAAAAACACAAATGTTGTGCATGTTTTTTAGTATTTCTTCATCTTTTTACTGTGAAGTTATCCTATTTAATTTATGTTTCTTGACTGTTGCCGTACTCGCTGTTTTATTTTATTTTTTCATACTATGTCTATTGTTGTGCACATGGATGGATTACTGAACAGGTCTAAGAGGCACAGGCACAAGGGCTGAAAGTGTCAGGGGGCCTCTTGGCTTTCATCTGCAAAATGGCACCCAAATAAACACCAACCAGGAAGAGACAGAATAACCACAAAAAAGGGGGAAACAACCAAAAAAGACACAAAATGTCCCCAAAAAGAACCAAACAACTACAGAAAGACACAAAACAACCACACAGAGACACAAACTGACCACAAAGAGACACAAAACCCCAAGAATATGCAGAAGGACAAAAAAGAGATGCAAAACCACCACGAAGTCTGTGTGTCTTGCTCCTGTGTAGGAGGGGTGGTGGGTCCCTTTTGCATACCTATGCCCCTGGAGCCATTGTCTCAAAATACACCCATGGTTATGCACTAAAACACCAGGGCAAATACTTTGTACTGTATGTGAAATTCTGGACTTTAAATGTATGTCATGTGGGACCAAATGCAAATCTTTTTTACATGGAGCTAATGTCAGGACGGAATCCTCAAATAGTGTTTCTTTGAGTTGTGGTGGAGACACACAAAGGCACAAAGAGGGAAGTTTGTACTAAAAAGACTGTTGCTTTGGAAAACACTCTGACCACTAACAAAGGCTCAGCTAAACCATGGAATATATTTGACTGTCGATTTTTGTCTCCCATCACTGGAATGAGAAGCACACTGGGAACAAATGTCTTAAGGGGCCAGCATCATATACAGGAGGAATAATTACAGCAAGTAAAGTCTGTTTAATTCCTCACACAGGCCTCTGACTTTAGTTTTTAAGACAGACAGTGAACTTAACCTTAATTAAAAACTCTCTGGAGAAATAATTAATTTTCTAACCTCTGCTTCCTCTCCCTCCAGGCTGCTCCAAGGTCACATGTATCAGCCTTACCCAGGAGGCCTCACTCCAGCTGTCCCCTCTGCACGGCCAGCAGATCTCCATTCACTACCTGGACATGACCGATTGTTTTTCCCTTGAGGACGAGGGCTTGCGAACTATCGCCTCCCACTGCCCCCGCCTGACACATCTGTACTTGCGCCGCTGCACCAGACTGACGGATGAAGCCATGCGCCACCTGGCTCTCCACTGCCCCTCAATAAGGGAGCTTAGTCTCAGTGACTGCCGCTTGGTGGGGGATTTTGGCCTACGTGAAGTGGCCCGCCTGGAGGGCTGCCTTCGTTACCTGAGCGTGGCCCACTGCGCCCGCATAACAGATGTGGGCATGCGCTACGTGGCTCGCTACTGCCCGAGACTGCGCTACTTAAACGCGAGGGGTTGCGAGGGACTGACAGACCACGGCCTGAGCCACTTGGCCAGGAGCTGCCCCAAACTCAAGTCCCTGGATGTGGGTAAGTGCCCGCTTGTGTCGGACAGCGGGCTGGAGCAGCTGGCCATGTACTGCCAAGGCCTGAGGCGAGTGAGTCTCAGAGCATGCGAGAGCGTGACAGGCAGAGGACTCAAAGCTCTGGCAGCCAACTGCTGCGAGCTGCAGCTTCTCAACGTGCAGGACTGTGAGGTGTCGCCAGAGGCTCTGCGGTTTGTTAGACGCCACTGCCGGCGCTGCATCATCGAGCACACAAACCCCGCTTTCTACTGAGATGGGTAGCTCTTGGACTGGTCCTCTGACGAGTGGATGTTCTAATATTCCTGGTATGGAGTTGGCAGAGTTCAGCGGCCGATGTGTCAGAACTGGTTGAAAACTGGTGTGCAATACTGGCCAGAATTTGTCTCTTCAAATCCGCTTGGTGGCTGTCGATGCTGAAAATACATCCATAGACTGTATTTAACATATTTATCTGTAAAAAGGCAGAGAAGCACAGTATGTCAGTATATTACATCTTTCAACATCACACTTTGCAATGTAACAACATGCTACAACACTGAGCACTGGGTACAGTTACCATTTAGAAGCATTGTAACATATTTAACTTCAACACCTTACAGCCCTGAAACATAACCATTATCATACATTACTGCATCTATTTATAAACAGCAAGTATCTTCAGACTAAACCACTACGAATGTAGCAACGAAGCAGCAACTCAAGCAGATGTGGTGATTTTTAAAATACTCTCAGTTTCACTTTCTTTGTGTTGCATATGCACTTTATGCAATTGTGCTGACAATCACTTCAGCTGAGCTCAAAGTGTCATCGTGTTTTTCATTTCCTGTAAATTAAACTATTAGCCAGAGAACTTTGTACTGCCAAATAGAAACAGACTGTTGTTGAGAATAAACAAAGAACACATTGCTGCTATAACTGTGCCAATAAACTTCTTCAAAATCCGCCTCCACAACTGTGAGTGTTTTACTCAACTTCATTAGAGTCTTAAAGGATTTAAGCCTGCACATGCCTGTGGTTCATTAAGGTAACTGAAAAATATCCAGGAGTACCATATATGGATGTTTTTAGGACTGAAGTGTGAGGGGCTCAAAGGGTAGTGCTTCCTGCTTTTAGGCTATTGGCTGGATTACACCTGTTTGTAATCTGGTGGATGCACCTGTCTGTCCACCACAAAGCTGTCATCCACATAGATACTGTATATACTCTGCAAGTTGTAAGATTAAAAGTCATTTTTGCTGCAGTTGTATTTCCTGTTTATTTATCAGGCATCTGTGAACTATGGGAAACCTTCTCCTGCACCTGCTCTTTATTGCTGCGCTCCTGCCGTGTTTTTGGCTCCAGCAGGCGGGTATATGACATCATCACAACACAAAGCAAAACAAAAATAGTTCTGCACATTTACATCATGAAATTTGCGTTGTGAAAACATTCTGTACCTCTGTGGAGGAGTATTTTGGCCTCCTGTTTGCTCGTCCACCTTTGGGGCCCTTGTGGTTTCCTGTCCCCGAGCCAACTGAGCCTTGGGGTGGGGGTTTCAGGGGAATGCCACCAAAATGCATGAAATGTGAGCACACACTGGATCTTGTAGACGGTTGCTGCAGAGTATGAACATGTTTGGATACAGTGCAGTGACTTAACAGGACAAAAATATGATGATGGTTGTTGTTGTTGGAAAGGAGCATCCAAAATATGTCCAGGAGAGTGAATGAATTTTCAAGAATCCAAAGTGATCGGATTTCAGGAAATCCTGGGATGAATTGTAATAACTTTGGTGAGTCCTTGGAAAAGACTGTGCAGGATTTTCAAATAAAAAGAAATGAAAGTGTCATACGATAGTAATCCCTGTAATCACCCAGCAGAAGTGTGTGGTGGTGTGTTTATCTGCAGAGACTCTGCCTGTATTTGCTGATTTTTTCTTATTTTGCCATGTTGAGGACGTTCCTGGCCGCAGCGTGCAGGTGGGGTAGGGACTAAGTTAGTGACTAGGTAGTGGCAGCACGTGTCCAAGAGGAAGCTATGAAAATTGTGAACACAGCGCTGATAAAAATGCAAATATAACAAGGAAAACACCAAGCAGACAAACTTATAAAAAAGAGTGACTCTGGGGTTGGTTTTCACTTTCACTTTCGCTGGCATTACTGTTTACATACTGTAATCGACAACTGACACAAGAGTAAAAGTGAACGCCAAACCCAAATTAACTCTTGCTTTGGAGCAAACTTTGTTTGGCACTGTCTGGCAATTTTCAATAACTTACTCTTGGATGCATGCTTCTACATGGTTGATATCTTTTTATGAAGTCCCAGTTCAAGAGCTCAAACTGGCTAAAGAGAGAATGGGAACTATCTGCCAGGGTACTCCATGTATTCTTCCTCGTCCTTTCTGTAAAAAGCTGTGTCAAGGGCTTTTGTGGCTTGCCACCTATTTTACTTGCCATTGTTACAGTCTTACAGAGTTTATTCTTGGATGTACAATTAAGATGACTGTACCAGGCAGGGAGGTGCAAGGTTAACACACTCACATTAATCCACTTTCCTGTAACCTTTGGCTGTGAGTTGACAATGCTAACCACTGCCCCAATGTGCAGATATGCACACAAATTCTAAAATCTGCTGACTAACACTGAGGCCACTGAGTATCTTAAGAAGTGAGCATCTCTTGAAAATAAAATCATAAAATATAAAAATATACTCAGTATTTCCAGAGAGCTCAAATGGGAGTCCAGAACCGTACCGAGGTATTTAAAATTTTCCACAGTTTCAACACGTTGGCCATCAAGTGAAACTGGCTCCGTCTTCAGATCTTGTTTTGTGGAAATAATCAATGCTCCAGTCTTGGCCACATTATTTTCTAACTTGCTGATGCAACACCATGTTTGAAGGGCCAGAGTGTGGGCCAGGTATGCAACTTGACCCGATGGGTCTGTTTTCTGTAAAAGACCAACTAAGGCCATGTCGTCAGTATATTTAAACAATCTGAAATTTTCCCATTGATCATAAATTTCTAAGTAAACAGAGAGAATAGCGCAGGGAAAAGAACACATCCTTGTGGGCAGCCTGGGCTCACAGTGAGCATGTCTGACACAGACTCTGTGGATGGCAGATTAGAAAGTCTCTGATCCAGAGAACTAACCCTTTGTTAATGTTAAGATTGATGACCTTGTTCAGGAGGATATGTGTCTTCACTCAGTTAAAAGCAGAACTAAAATCCACAAATAAAACCCTGGTGTATCCTCTTGGGTGCATAAGATGTTTTGTAACTGTATAAAGCAGAGTCAGCACAGTGTCATGTGTGCCTCTGTTGCTCTTATATGCCAAAAACCCTGCAGAGTACACATACAATATTTTCCTCTAGCACCATCATCAGATCAACAGCTTTCAAGTTGTGGCGTCACATGTGCAGGCCTATGCTAGCCTCAGTTCCCCTAGCCTCTGCAACTCAGTACAATCTCTCTTCAATATTTCTTCAAACAATAAAGCATCATCTTGTGGTTTACTTCCAGTAATGTGATACAGCTAAATCCACATCAGCAGTTGCTTTTGCAACTGAAACAACCAATTTAAACTTTCAAAAATTTCAGCTCAGCCCATGAAAAGTTATTAGCTAGGTAGGCTAAGGTTTTAATATCTATAAAATTCACCCACGCACTCGTCTCATGTAATTTTCCCATTTTTTTTAAGCTGTACTTTTCTGTCCTGCTGTTATTACAGACATGTCTGAACTAGCTGTGATCACTCAACATTCCAATGGACTCACCCTTTTTGGAGTGTATGGGAAATTTGAGAGATTGGAAAAGTCCCTGCCTCACTTCAAATCTCGACACTTTCAAAACGAACAGCATTCACACCATTAGCCTCAGTTGTAGGCGTAGTACTATTTAGCAAACATTAGCATGCTAACACTCTAAGCTAATAAACATGGAGAACTTTAACATCAGCTTGTTAGCATTTAGCTCAGAGCACCACTGTGTCTTGTTTGAATGACTCTGTGTCTCTTCAGGAGTCTCCAGCACCTGTGGAGGAAGTCTGGAAAACTTCCCCTGTGAGGTATCCATCAGTAGAAAGGTCAAGGGGACTGACATGTGGACAGACCCACTGGGACAGCGTCTGGAGACAAATTACCAGTTAGTAATTGTGCAAGCGTACATATGACTCAGCCAAATAGGCAACTGTGGAAAATATGGTTGCTGCAAGGAGTGAATGACTGTAACGAAGAGGCTTTATAAAAGCACCAGGAACTGTTTGTTTGTTGTGTTGTCCAGGGCGATGGTGTGGATCCACGGGGGAGTCCTGGTGTCAGGGGGGCCTGCCAGTATGATGGCTCATCCCTGGCAGCCTATCAGAACATGGCTGTGGTTGTCAGTCGCGCTCGTCTCGGTATTTTGGGATTCCTAAGGTCTGTATCAGTCTGAAACACATTGGATGTGTTAGTGTCCAGCAGCTTAAGAGCTTGTTTCAAAATGGATGGATGGATTACTACAGTTTATGGTATATAAAAAAACATTTATTAAAGGATTATACACATGTACAAATCCACTGTAGGTTTGTAATAATTTTTTTTTTGGCAACAACTGGTTTGTAACAATTTTTCAGAGTGTAATCAAGCATTTAATAACAGTTTGTACTCACATACAAATCCTCCAATTGTGCTCATTGTTTTTTATACATATTCCATATCTTATTCTTTATCTAATATGTTGGTGCAATTTATCAAATAAACTTGTCACTTACATTCAAACACGTTCCTCATTTTCATATATGTATATAGCGCTGTTTTATATATTTTATTTATATTCTGTTCATTACATTTCATCTTATCCTCCGTCTTATTGTATCTTCAGTATTTATCTATTTAATCTTTATTTGTATCTTATTTATTTTATTTTATATTTTTTATCTATGTTATCTTTATTTCTGTCTACTTT
Organism: Epinephelus awoara; assembly: GCA_035609425.1. Lineage (NCBI taxonomy): Eukaryota > Metazoa > Chordata > Actinopteri > Perciformes > Serranidae > Epinephelus > Epinephelus awoara. Next base: position 22,389,481 of record CM069314.1, on the reverse strand, counting down.
ATCTTTATTCTTAGTTGTTTTTTTATATTTGTTTTTATCTTTATTTATTTTCATTTTTCTGTTATCTGTATTTTTTTAATCTATTTTATCTTTCATCCTGTTTGTATTTTTTGTATATTTATCTTTATTTTTTATTGTTTTTATTTTTATTATCTTTCATTTTTATCTTTTTTTATCTTATTTTGTCTATATTTTTTATCTTATTTCACAGTTATTATCATATTATCCTTCTTGCAACTTGTGCTTTTATTTCTGAACCGACCCATTCTCTTACCCAGTACATTTCAGCTGGGTAAGAGAATGAAGTCTCTTCAATCGGCCAGTAGAGGTCCCTGCAGGTCTGAGACTTCTCAGTGGTGCTGATACTAACAAAGTGAGAGTAGTTTGATAATGTGTTGGTGTGGTGTAGTGCTGTGAACATTTACATGAATTTGTACCACATGCTTATTGACAGTATCAGTCTTTGGGGTCATTTTCAATTATAGTGTAGTACTGTTTGTGCCTGAATCTCTGATCATCTTTGTTTTACTGGACTGCCACTGCATGTGATTAACTCCTAGGATCTCCTGGATGGGATGAGGGTATGGAGAGGGAAGATGCGCCATTCAACACACATACACATTCATTTTTCCTTTTGGCCTTTATTGGACAGGATGGATGGAACGGGGGAGAGAGAGGGGATGACATGCCTCAAATGGCCGCATGCTGGAATCGAACCCTTGGTCCTTGCAGCAAGGACATCGCCTTTGTACATGGGACGCCCCCTCTACCCACTACACATTCATTTTTCATATTTTTCTTACTCTCGTGATAAATAAACAAGAAACAAGACAAATATGTACCTTAAAACACTCATAAATATACTCTAAAAATAAATGTTCCTATATATTACTCCATATATATTATTTCTTCTGTGCCCACAACCTCTATGTCTCCTCTCTGACAGGCCTCCGGTGCAAATGTACTAATACTGACTGAATACCTGCAACACAATGACTGTCCGAATACCACAGAGGTGCTTTACGAGTCACAACTTGACTTGCATTTTAATTCTCCCTGACAGATGCGGGTGTACCCCTGTACGTCTACGAATTTCAGCATCTACCTGGGATGCACAGCGCGAAAAGACCCACTTCTGTATGACTAGACGTTTTCTTCTTGGGTTTTCCTCTTGCACCAGGCACATTGTGGTTACAGGTACTTGAAATAGAAAGATCCTCATTCACATTGCACCTTTGATGAAGTCTATAGTGTTTGAGCAGTGCAATAACTGATATCTCCCTGAGCAACCTCACTATGGCTTACATAGCAAACTTTGCACACATTGAGTGTTTAATTTCACTCTTTGCTGCTTTTCTCTTCTTGGGAAGTGTTTATCCTGGAGGGTCCCATTTCTATTCCACAGGCTATTAAAGTGTCTTTATGTGTGTTTGCCTCTTTGGTCGCCTGATGGACCCAGGCTGGTGGACTGGCCTCGTTACGTCCACCACCACGACGACCTGAGGCGGAATCTGCAGCAGACAGCCAGCCGCTGACTGACACATCAGAGCTTACTTCCTGGATGTTCTCCAACTGAATAACTAGCACGCTGCGAATGACGAGACGTGCAACATACACTATCATACAAACAGCAAGGAGGTCGTGGAATTTCACGGTTTGTTATCAAGCGTGTAGCGTCTTTGTAGCTGGATGTGGTGCTGGTTAATCTGGCGGACCTCCCAGTTTGAGGCTCGATTTGTGCAGGTGCATTCAAGTGCAGGCTCCTTTGGACAAGTTCGAGCCACCTGGGAAAACAGAAATACTTTAAGTCTTCATACCTTTATTCTTTCGTATATTTACTGTAGTGAACATGGCAGAATACAAGCACATAAACTCCAGCTGCACCGGATGTACCTGAGATTTGAGGGCATGTAGCTCACTGTGAACTTTCCTAAACTTCTTCTCTTGTTCCAGATACTTCTCCTTGAGCTTCTCCCTGTCTTTGCGCTCCTTCAGGAAGTCCTCCTTGTAGACTTCGGCCTAAAAATGGACGACAAGGAAACATGAGATAAGGATTCAAATAAGCAAGTACAACACAGGATTAGTTTGACAATGTGATAAATATCCTTATTTACTTTGTTGTAGAGTTAAATGAGAAAAATGATACCACTTTAATGTTTGTATGCTAATTACAGCAGCCAGTTAGCTTAGCTTAGCTTAGCTTAGCGTAAAGACTGAAAACAAAGGGAATCTGCTGGCCCGGCTGCATCCAACGGTAAAAGGGGGGAAAAAAGTTGACGTTATGTGCCGCAGTTTTTCTTGGCGGGGGCAGATGCCTGAAGTTTTTATACAGATTACATCAATTATTGAGTTTTAGAGGTGCTGGTAAGAGAATTTTGTTACCTGTTAAAAGAGCCAGGTGAGCTGTTTCCCCGTCTAATACCTAATTTACCAAGGTTATGTCTCATGGGGGGCCGAACAAAATTCCCAAATTCATCAAAATATGACCTTGTGGGGCTCGCCACAGCTGCGTGAGTGATGCTGAGATTCTCGATAAGTCCATCACCTCCAGATTTTGTAAAATGTAAAGAATCTATGTGAGAAATTGTGTCATGTTGTGTCATGCTGAAAGCTTTAAGAGGTCGTGGGCAGGCTTTTTTGTCTGTAATATGTCTGCTGAAGTGTAATGATGTGGTGTTTAGTTTGTTCCGCTGTGGTTGCTAAATTACTAATATAGATATAAGAATGCATAGCTTCCAGGTGTCTGTGGAAATGTTAAGTTCCAATAACAGCACTGTCAGTTTGTTCAGATTTGACTGAAGTGATAAGTAAAAAATTTTAATAGTAATAAAAAAATTAAAAAAAAATCAGTGAGCTTTGACTATTAGTCAAACCGAATAAGATTCAATAGCTAGTAGGGTTGCTTTTATATATCAGTGTGGCCAAAGTGCCAGATGGTGTGACGATTTTACCACTGCCCACAATTCACCTGCATTTGGTGGGTGGCAGGTGCTAATTTCAGACCCTGTGAGAATGGTATCACCATCTTCTCCCCCCTATATCAGTACTATGTAATGTATGAACAAAGCTCACCTGATGTTTCCAGACATCCTGTAGTGTTTCACCGCTCACATCACGAGGTTGAGTCTTCTGAAGCGCCTCCTCTAAAGCCTGCACACACACATTAAAGCATCTATGACTCCACTGTTGCAGGGAGCAAACACATAAAACGGCCTTCACTCTGATATCCATTTGGGGACTGACCTTGTTCAGTCGTCTGATCTCCTCGTGCTGGTGCTGCCCTCTTCGGGTCAAAGTGCTGTTCTGTGCTCGCAGCTCTTCTGCTTCCCTCTCTGCTTTTAGTAACTCGTCTCCAGTCTAAGGATCAAATCATTGTACACGTTTTTACATCTTGAAGCCATTTAAAAGCGTTGATTTAAATCTGGAATTAAATCAAATGCTGCATTTACCAGTGTGTTCTCTTTGTGTTTGATTTTCTTGTTTAATATAGCGTTCCTTTCTCCTTCCTCACACATCTCTTTAAAGTGATCGTGTTGCAGTGATTCTTTCAAATCTCGGACCTGAAGGCAAAGAAAAGGACACATGAAGCACTGAAGTGACATATAGGAGAAGTAATTAAACAGGCCTACTAGAGTTTGTCCCTTTCTTACCTTCTGTTTGTAGTACTGCACCATGGTTCGGTACTCTTTTGCCCATTTCTCATTAATAGAAAGAAGCTGAGTGAAAAAGAGAACATGAATCTTTTAGGTACTGAAAGGTACATGTGTGTTTGGGGATGAATATAAATCTCAGTTCTGAAATGCACTCACCTCCTGCCTTTGCTCCTCCAAGATAAGGATCTGTGCTTTCAGTCTGACGTCACTGCTGCTGGCAGCTTCTGACTAAAGTAAATATGAGAGGGAAAAAAAAAGAGGAAGTGTTAAAATGTGGCACACGGTGCGTCCATCTGTGACTGCACGGGCAATTATGACTGTATCCACGGACTTCCCTTTACACATTTTTGGAAGTTTTGCTGAGCAGTGTTTCCAGTAACATTAACAATACGGTCTTTCCTCTGTGGTCAGGGAATCAAACGGATCTCCCAGAGTTGCAGCTGTTAATATTACCTGAGTGTCTTCCAGCAGGCTCTCAGGGTGGTTAACTGCAGCTGTGGCAGGGTCCGCCACACAAACGTCATACCTGAAAACACTAAAACACATAAACAGAAATGAGCATTTGACATTTTTTCCAGTCTTTTATCAAAGCCAGCAGTGGTGAGATGTCACTAAAGACACTCTCATGCACTGTATATGAACAATTTCCAGACGCTGTACTGCACGCAGTGATAAAATCTGATGAAAGTGATGTAATGTGCCTCACCTGTCTATGTTGGGCAGTGATGGATACAGTCTGTGGGTCAGTCTGTTGTCTGTGGTCTCTGAACTCTCTGCAGGTGACCTGTCCATTGTGTTTTCATGTAGTGACTGTGAAACACAGAAGAGGACATACATTATAAATAACAGCCATTATAATATTGTTAACTTCTAACATTAATATGGTATGTATTAATCAGAGAAAAGTATCCCTGCAAGGTATTTTAAGTCCTATTATTAAGGTTGGTTTTATCCTAAAATGTTATTTTGTGTTTTTAATATGAAATATATAGGTTACCAAGAAAAAAAAAAGGAACACACCAAAGACCTAAAGCAAAAGACAAATGTAATACAAATAATAAATGAAAAAATCAATTAAAATTATTATTATTAGTAGTAGTAGTAGTAGTAGTAACAATAATAATAATTATAATAATATACCGTTTTTAATAAATGAAAATCAATACAGAATAAATAAATAAATTATATATATTAAAATATAGGAAATAAAAAAATTAAAAGAATTAATGTAGACACTGTAAAAAAAAAAAAAAAAAGCCATTATAAAATCCTTGTTTCTAACATGCATGCTAAAGTCTCTTTGTAGATCACAGTAAGTCATACTGGTGTGGTCTGGTGGTCTAGAGGAGTTAAGCACCACAGTGTCCTCAGTTTTTTTTGTCTGGACCTTTGTCTTGTCACTTCCTTTAATTTCTAATAAATGCATAAAATGCCCTAAGAATAATGTAAACATTTGGGATAATTATGCAGAGTTTGATAGGATTTTTTATTATTAGACTATCAACAAAAATGTGAATATTCACTGATTCAGCCTCCTCAAATGTGAGGGCTTATATCATATATCACAGTAAATTTACTGCATAGAAAAGCAGATTGAAGATGTCACCTCCATCCCTTGACATCCCCTGACATTATCTACATAGCGCATTTTGGAGAGGCTGTGCTGATGATGCGAGGATAGTGTGCAGAAAATTGCACCTCGTGACAGCTGATTCAAAACCTCCACGGAGGATGTGAATGATCTCCACACAGTCACGCGAGCACCTGAACTCAGGCTGCACGTGGAGCTCTAGACAACTTCAAACCACTTCTTTATACACAATAAACAGACACGAGGAAGAAGGAGTATGAAGTAGAGCACAAACATGACATGTTGTAACAGTTCAGAGACTGAGCAGGATTCTCAAAACATAACTATGTATTTTAAGTAACATTACTATTATTATTATTATTATTTTAATTTACAGAGACGACCATAAAACAACTAGGCTGATGAAAAATATATATATATATAAATATATAAAATTAAAATCTCTCACCATATTATTATTTCCTTGGGTCCCCGACCTGCGCAGATCCCTCAACAGCTGGATCTGAGGCAGCTTCACACCCCGTAAGTTCTCTTAAAGCCTCCTGAGGATCCCGTGTGACGTCTGAAAACCCGCCTTGTCCAATCAGCTGCCGGGATTCCCTCACGCAGCTGGTGCAGTCATCGGGCAGAGCCGCTGACGGACTTTGTTGAAGAAAGGAAAGTACAAGTAACTGATCAACAGCTCGAGCGGTAATTATCGATGAGTTTTTGGTACGGATCGATGACTAAGGGAAATATCTGACGCCACACTGCAAGAAATCACACACAGCAGGGAGCTTCAGTTTTGTTATCATTTTTAAAAAAAAAAACATTTTAATTTGTTTGACGTTTGTGAGTCGTTTCCTGATATAATTTTGTTTTCATTATTTTTGCTGTTGTAAAGGGAACCTCGCTTTTTACCTGCCGTTAGTGCAACAAAAGAATAAATATTCTTATTAGTTAAAAAATACATACAAAAATTCATAATTTCCCTAAAAATAGCAAAGAAAGACAAGAGACAGAATAATAATAAAATAGAATAAAATAATTAATAAAAATATAAATAAATAATTAATAAAATAGAATATAACTCCTTCTCTATTTTTCCATGTATTTCCTGATACTTATTTAGGGGTTTGTATATTAATAAACACATTTAAAAAAAATAAATAAATAAATATGAACAACCCAAAAATTGAAATTAAAAATACAAAATATAACTTAAAGATACATTTTTAAATAATAAGCCTATTAGTAGGGGTCTATATTTCTTAATATTTGAATTAAAATAATCGCAATTTTGTTGCTACTTCAAAATATATGTAAAATAGTATTGGGTAAAAATTACAGCTCTTGTTAATCAAGTAAAACTAACATAAGGTTTTTACAATAAATATAAATTACCCAGTAAGGTGTATGGCCTAGTCTACTTTTGTTTTCCTCACGTTGGAGGTGGAAACGTCGTCATTTTTTACAGTGGACATCCTGTGTAAAGTTCTCAGTGTACTCAGCGTGTTTTCTTCCTGGATGGGTGTGTGAAGCTCACACACTTAAAAGCCGGAAAGCGTTTTATAAAGACATCGATAACAAGATGAAACTGTCCCCCAAAACCACAGAAGAAACCTAACGTGCTGCGGCTTGTGGGAAAATCACACATCTCGCTGGTTGATGGTGTTGCTCAATGTGTTGAGTCAGAGCGGACGTGTTTCAGGGAAGGAGGAGAGGGGAAAACACGCCGCCGCTCCTCCTCCTCCTCCGCTAACCGGCACTGAGTGTAGGGGAGGCGACCCATGGGTGCTCCTTTATTCTTTCTAGAAACTTGTGTTACTGGAGGTCTGATTTGCATATGACTTCACGTACAAAACTGCAAGACCCTTTTCTCTTGGGTTAAAAAAAGAACCTACAGCCAAAGTGAAAATACAGAGTTCCCCTTGTGAGACTTCTCACATGAAAATAATATATTTAATTACTCTTCACAGTTTTTGTGGATTTTTTTTGGTGAAGTGGGAGCTTCCACCTGCATTCATTTTAGCAGATGCTGGGAAGGTTTCAGCAGGGTATCGTGGGATATCCCACTTCACCAAGAGAGTTTCTTTTAAAGTACAAGAATCCTCCCCTGTGAGGATGTTTTTATATGTTGGTGAAAACCAAGAGAGCTGATTGCCAGGAAGGTGTCTTCAGTTACGAATCATTGCTCTTACTTAACTGAGAAAACAGGCTATTATTTATTTCAAGTCGGCTACAGAGTTTAAAAAAAAAAAACATGCTCTTTCTCAGTGGTTGATAAAATTTTGTCTTTCAAGAAAACCTGCTGTCACTGAGAAGTATATACTGTGCGGCTTAAAGTAGGCTACAATCCTGCCAACGCATTCTCACTCCGACCTCGTCACATATCGACGTTTGGTCATGGACCTAGGATGTATAAGGGACCCTGGTGCATTGGTTGTTGACATTCTGGGACATCGTGTCAAGTTCTGCCTACATGCATTGTCTTCTTTCAAGATACACGTCTGTTTTCACAGGAAATTTAATGTTTACATACTATCTCTTTTTAAAAAAAAGCACTATGTCAGTAAAACAACTCAAATTGACATTTTTTCCCCTCCAACAAGTAACGCATGTGGTTGGATTTAGGAAAAAATATCATGGTTTTGCTTTAGAAATCTTACAGGATGCGAACACTGCTCTCCTGGGTGAAAGTCGGTGTTTGTTGGACCCATGCACCCCACTTGGACTTTTGCCATCTTAACTTTCATTATTGTCCTGCCACGTTTCCCCCTGATGTCGCCTAGTGCCGTTAAACTATAACCAGTATCATGCCGACGTTAAAGGACAGCTTTTTTTGTCAGTGTCTGACGCTGCAAGTCACTGCCCAAACTTCAGATTTCGACAACTTCAGAGTGAGACCGGGTTGATCCTGCCTACATAGCCCACGTTTGTGTAGCCCACCTATGGTCGGATGCAGTTTTACTGATATAGCCTATTTGTATATTTTTTAGGTCTGGTTGTACGTAGTTAAGGAAACTCTTAATGGATGAAGGTCTCATTTCTTAAAGATTATGGTCATTTGCTTTCTTGCTGAGAGTGATAGAAGATTTTTATGATAGATACAAAGCTATACACATTCTCACTCCGACCTCGTCACATATCGAGGTTTGGTCATGGACTTTCCACGTCCAGATATGACGTGCAAAGTATCCTGGGTGTGTCAGCCTCAGCCTGTTACATGCATTGTCTTCTTTCAGAGAACACTTCCATTTTCACAAGAAATTTACCGTGTACATACATTCATTCATTTTCTGCGTATTCCGGGTCGCGGGGACACTGGACAGGTCACCAGACTATCACAGGGCTGACACATAGAGATAGACCAACAATTCACACTCACATTCACACCTACGGCCAATTTAGAGTCACCAGCTAACCTGCATGTCTTTGGACTGTGGGAGGAAGCCTGTGTACTCAAAGAAAACCCCACTCTAGGAGAACATGCAGGCTCCACACTGGGGGAGGCCCCAGGCTTTGAACCCCACACCAAGAACTAGGAACCCTCTTGTTGTTAGATGACAATGCTAACCACTGCACCACCGTGCAGTGTTAACATACAGTCTCTTTCAAAATAAATGCACAAGGTTGGTACAACACTGCAAACTGAGACAAATTTAGGCAACAAAAGCACATGGTTGGGTTTAGGAAAAAAGAACAGGGTTTGGCTTTATGATCTTATGGGACACAAACACGGCTCTCTCAGGTGAAAGTCGACGTTTGTTGAACCCATCCACCAACCTTACCTCCTTCTCCATTTGGGCTTTCACCGCCTTAACTTTCGTCTTGTCCGGCCGCATTCGGAGTGAGATCAGGTGGAAAGCTAATTACCAGAAGAAGTAACTTAGCACAAAGTCAGAGAGAAGGGAGAAAGTGTTAAACTGCGTTCACAACGAGCAACACAGCAAAACCTAATTTTCCAGTCGAACCTGATAGCCTACTTCTGTTGCAGTAGACAGGCGCGACACAATACACATTAAAGCTTTTAAACTTTTTCAGCACTCATGTGTCAGTGATGTGGTGAGGCATCAGTCAATCATATGTTTTTGTTTCTGGCTGTGTCACTATGTTATTTAGCTTAGATAGCTGACGTGTGCTGGCTTTATGTGGATTGTCGTGCAGTGGAGTAGCCAACACAATTGTCCATTAAAGGCCATGGTCACTGTGGCCTCATCTGTCCCATTCTTGTGAAAGCCAAATCTCAAGAACACATGAAAGGTATTTCTTCAAATTTGGCACAAACGTCCACTTTGAGTCAAGGATGAACTGATTGAAATTTTGTGGTCAAAGATCAAAAATCACTGTGACCTTGCGTCTGTCTAATTGTCATGAATGCGATTTCTTAAGAAGGCATTGAGTGACTTCCTTCAAATTTGGCACAAACATCCACTTAGACTGAAGAACGAACTTATTAGAATTTTGTGGTTGAAGGTCAAGGTCACTGTGACCTCATAAAACATGTTTTTGGCCATAACTCAAGAATTCATACACTTATTATGGCAACACTTCACACAAATATCTAATAGGATAAAATGATGAAGTGATGATTTTTTTTTATCCAAAAGGTCAGCTTCATTGTGACATCATAATGTAACTGTGTAACTGTAAAAACACTTCTCTGGCCAATATTTAGTGGCATAACTCAGGAACAGAGAGGGAGACATTTTGTCAGATGCTGAATTGGTGACACTAATCTTGGGTGTCCACCTTGAAGCTGTGCTGATTGTATAGATCCTCTGTGCTGCCAGGGGGAAGATGTGTGTGAAGCATCCATGTTTTCACACACATAGATTTAAACTCTAAGTTCAACTTGACAAGTTTACAGAGGCATAAAACCCAGACCCAACACTGTACCTAAAGCTCCACACTTACAAAGGCTATAAAGTGAAACTCTTTATACTTGAAACAGAGCAAAAAACATACGCCTTAACCTTCTTTCAAAGATGGCTGTCCAAGCTGAAGCACCGGATAACAGTTTAATTTCACTCTAAGTCACACTCCAGTTATAGATGAATATGTGGAAGTGTAAAAAAAAAGACCTAAGATGTTTCACTGTAGCCACATTAACATCAGAGCTATATTAAGACTAGCAGCAGTGTAGTGTTGGTGGCAGCGGCAGTGACTAAAACAGTGACAGCGTTTACCGACATTACAGTACTTGTCCCAGTACCCCATGTTGTGGTTTTACAGAGGGGGCCTTTCTTCATGTGACACCTGTGCAGTGTGTTCCCAGCACCGACAGCAGCCTGTTTACGGTACGTGTGACACAGCACCAAGTCACTAGAAAGGAAAGAGGAGGTGATCAGTGTGCTCGATGAGCCTCCTTCTTCCTGCCACAACAATCTCAATCTTAGAGATTCACACTCTAAGTTCCTGTGTGTGTCACGGTGCGCACGCCTTCAGGTCACACACAGAACAGATAAGACATCTTGTGGCCTACACCCACAAATATAAAACCAAAAGCAGGTGACATTTTTTATGAGCACTTTCTATTCTGTTCAGTGGTTTAGTGGTTTGATATATTTGCATACACCTTCGTCTAACCTTAGGTTCCAGTTTCACCTGAATCAAAAAGGAAAGAAAAATGTTAAAGCACACATATTAAATGTCAGGGAGTAAGTAATTCAAGAAGTGTGTGGTTTTAAGTCAGTGCCCCCAAAACTCCTCCAACCACTTAATTGAAAGTAACATTAACTAAGTAGGTACTATAATTTTTTAGGATTACCTTTTATGTCTTGTGTCTTTTTGTTACTGTAAAACACATCACTGACTTTTTTTCTTACTTAAATCAAACCAACACACTAAACAACTCTGCATTTATTTTTGCCTAGTTGATTTATTTGACACACAATATTTGTACATTTCAAAACTGACAGCTGCATGACATGTTTTTTTGCTCACCAAAACTGCTACCTCAAGACCATTTCACTCGATCAGTATTAAATCTTACAACACAAATTTAACTACATGCCACATGCTAACATTTTATTTTATTAAATGTATCTCACATTTTGCTACCAAATAAGTAACTAATAAGTGGAACAAAATCTGATAGCAGGACAGGTATTTCAGCAGAAATCAAGAATCACTTTTAAAGTTCCAGAGCCTGTTTTTAAAAAAACAAAAAAAAAAACAAAAGCTAAACATATGATAAATGTACTGACTGATTATTATAAAGACAGTTTAAATCAGGTAGTTCATTAATCTAAAGGCACAAGAAGAATTTAATCGGTAAAACATTTCATAGCACTCTAGTGAATGAGCAAGGAGAGAAAAGAAACCAAAACGAACAGATATTTTAACAGCTGCTCCTTGTTGTATCTCATCGTGTTTGACATGTTCAACTGACAGTCGGTACTTAAGTCAGAGATGGAGGCTGTGATCTGAGAGCTGCACCAGGAGACAAAATAACAGTAGGTTAATTCAGTGTGTCACATGAACATACAGTGTGTGCATATAGAATTGTCTAGCCTGTCACCTGCATAGTCAAGTTCTTGCTAAGTTTAAGCAACTAAAACTGCTTGGTCATGGTTAGGAAAACCTTGTCATCATGGCTTTGAGAAACTGGTATTGATTTAAGTCAAATGCTGTTACCCAGATCATCCACCCTAAAATCCAGATCATTGACTAGGAAAAACATAATCAGAGGTTTGCAGAGGATGCTGTTGCTTTTTCTAGTGAGGACTGTCTCCTTCTCTTGATCATGCTGTACTTACCTGGGTTCTTCCTTACAAGTAAAATGTATTCCTTCAGGCAGTTTTTTCTTTATGCACTGTACATTTGCTGAGTCACAATTTGACCTAAGTTGGAGAAATGCAGAAAAGGGAAAGAAAGCTTTGCTCAGATTTGCCCAGTTTGTCTTTCTGCTTTGTAGCAAACCAAAAGCGACCACTGAGTGAGAACTTGACATGACTTGTATCCTTTTAACATTACATTCACTGAACAGGTATTGCACATATCACATGCACAGAAAAATGACAATGATGTACACAATGTATAATTAAAAACAATAAGAAGACAATTGTACACTTACTTTTTTCCAGCAACCAGGATGACTTTCATGTTCTTAACTTTAGAGGGATTTAGGTTTGTTATCTCAATGTCTCCAAATATGCTGCTAGCAAAAATAAATGAACAGAATTAGGATTACATCAAATCATTTTAACAGTTCTTATACAAAGCAGAATTCACGTTCATAAGTAAAGGGTTCTTTTTGCAATATTCATCAACACGTTGTGTGTCATGAAATAATGGTGGCAAAACAAGTTAATACGTTAGGATAGATATAAATAAAACACTCATCTGAAATGAATAAAACTTTTTTTTTTCACAAACAAGAATGGCATTAGAGTATGCTGTACTTTCCATTTATTCCAACTGACCTTCACCTTCATCGGCCTTCATCTTGTCTCAGCCTGGTCCCAATTTAAGACCTTTAAATGGTCTTTTTTTGTTCTCTCACTGCAGTAATATGTACTTGTATTAAATAATCAGTAGCTCAAGGAATAGGATATTCATATCCAGAACAATAAAAAATATCAGTCCTTATCTTACTGTAGATAACAACTTTTACCCCTGCATTTGATCTTTATTATAGAGCTGTGTTGATTGCACTTGCTGTTGGTGCCCAGATTATATAACAGATTATCTGTTATATAACAGAAGAAGGACATTAATACCAAGTAAAACTGACTGAATGCACAGAGGATGCAGTGTCAACTTAGTGTCAACTAAGCACTGCTCCCCCGCCCAAACTGTGTGCATGCATGCATGTGTGCGTACATGTGCACTTGCGTTCATGTGTGTGAGAGAGATTCAAAAATAATAATTTAGGCATAAACAGTCTCGATCAAAATGTTTAAACATGGTGTGCAAGCTATATTCAGCCCCCTGGTAAGAGTATTTAGAATGCTCAGAACAGCTAGGTTTATACTCACTGGAACAAGTTGCCTTTTGTCTTTCATAGTTGTTTTTTAATTGCTTAAATATTTTTGCAAGCATAACTGTAAATAAAGATGGACAACATGACAGCTCCCAGAATGTGAAGCCAAATCATCTCAATCGCCCCCTTGTGACTGGCTGCAGTATAGGTCATAAACCTTGCCCCTACGTGTTAGCAGATGGGATGTGAGCCAAACTAAATAGTAGCTAAAAAGGACATGTCCAATAAAATTTTCCCGAAGATGGTATCTATCATTTTCGTAGTTCTTATCATGCTTATGTATGTTCAAGAGTTCAGTGTTAAAAAGTGTGCTTCCAATCTGTGGCGCTGCTTGTGATTGGTTGGGCATCAAGAACTCAATACTGCAGAGATTACTACTGTTGTTTTCTGAATATTTGTGCATCATTTTTGTACAGTGGGAGGAAGTGGAGATGCATCTTCCATCCTTGTAAACAGTCATTGGGTTGAACAAACAGTTGACAGCGGAAGTATCGTGCTCACCTTGTGGAATCAAACGGTTTCTCACAAGATCCATTTAGCATTACTGTGACTTCTCCACAAGCATAACTTGCAAACTACAGACATGAAGACATTATTGTAAAGACATTATATTCTTAGTCCAAAGGTCCAACATTTCTCAGGCATGTGTAGCCTGATTTTTATACAATATACTGTATAAAATTTTGTAGTAATGGCTCCAAAGTAATCTGAAAATTCCGACCCTGGCAACTAAAGTATGATTAAAATTTTTATGGTTAGGTTTAGGCATTTTTAAACACTTTGTTAATGTATATTATACAGGATTTTCCCTAAATCAACAATGTATGTACTCCTACAGAATAATCCCTCTCAGTCATCACAGAGACACTGCCCTCTGCCTGTATTTTCTTGCTATCTTCTTATTTTCTGCGCTCGGGATGTCTGTTGGCATGTAGCCTACCCCCACAGTGCTCAGATAAGGCTGGGGTTTTATAAAAAGGTGGTGACCAGGTGCCAGACAGTAAGCAATAGAAAATCTTGCATAGTATACTTTTATGGTGAGGGAGAGATTGTGGTTTTGCTTAAAGTGAAAATAGACAAGTAAACGTTGACTGCACCAAAAATAAGTAGTGGTTAAATTTAGCTCGTATATTCTGTTATGATCAAGGAGTTGCTAAGCACACAGATGGTTTAACATTTGAAGATGTCACCAAGTAAAGTTAGGTATACTGCAGTTGCTGAGATTGGTGGAAAACAGAAAGTGGTTGGGTTGTCTTTGCAACAGTGCCAGCAGCGCCTTCATTAATAATGTGGCCTGCCAATTGAAAATACTATGGGGCAAAAAGTTAAAACGTTGTCTGTTTCCACTTTAGATATTTAAAAAGTCAGTGCTTTCCACCTCAAATCATAGTTGTCTCAGATTAGTTATTTGTGGTGTCAAGGTTTTCGAGAACATGAATAGAGAGATATTGAATCAGGTTTTTTTTAACCTGTCAAATACTGCTGGAGAAATGACAGTTTGTAAGTGTGCAGAAATTATTTGTTGTTGTAGAAAACAATGTCTAAGTGATTTTTTTAATACAATCTGTCACCTTCATTTTTGATACCTGAATTAGCCTAACTGTTTAAAGATTAAAACATATAGAAAACATAATGACTAAAAGTAATGACTTGAATTGAATTGATTTTTTGTCGTCTATAATTATACTAACACTGAATATAGGATAAAAATGACTAAAAATGTGACAATAACTAATAAGCATTTTTTTTTCTCAAGACTAAAACTAAATTTAAAATAGCTGTCAAAATTAAAACTGGTTTTATGTCAGTGTTAACGTTTCTTTAGTAAACAAGGAAAACTTAACCAAGTTTCGGAGGCCTAAACCTAGCAACACTTGTGATAAACCTTGGTTTCTGTTTTTTCTTTTTTTACTCTTTGTACCTCTTTTTTATCCTTTTGGGATGTAGGCTAAACATATTTTTGATCTCCGGGTGCAGGCTGTTATTCATTATCAAAACTGTCTTGCTGGGAACTTGCTTTAGCAGAGGCACTTCTCCAGAATGAGCCAACAGGGCTGGTCTTCCTGCGTCCTGGGCAGGGATAACAGTATGTTTCTAGAATAAAACACATACACACAGAGAACCTATTCACGAACGGGAGAAGGAGATACAGTACACAACACATATTAAACAAAACACTAAACTGAACTAATTGGGACCCACTGGTGAAGTGGTCTGTTGTACAACATCTGTAACGTCTTACCATCGCTGTTTTCCTTTCCACACCATCTCTTTTTATACAAGAAACCTCCCAACCAAGTGTCCTCCAGGGTGTAAATATCTTTATTCTTAGTGTATGCGTGGACCAGATACTCTGTTTTGCTCCAGAACATTGTCTAACCAAACCAATTGAAATCACATTGTTAAATGTGTAATTCTGCTTTACAGAAGAAGTCTGCTCTGATTAGAAAAAGAGCAAGAAATGACTGATGTTTACCGTTTCACATGGATGACTGAAGAGGTCCTGCTTCATGAACTCATCATAGTCACTTGCTTTAACTTTACATTTGTCCTTCCCTTTGTAGGCTCCTTCAAAGAGAGACCACATGTTTTCACAGCTGGTTCTAAAAATTAAGTTAAAGAACATATTATTTGAAAAGTAAATTAGACTGATTTTGCCACATACTGTTTACTGTAGGTGTAAAGATAAAGTTTGACATCTCGAACATTTCCTACAAGTTATTGGTACCACCAAGTATCAGCACACAGTTTCATCAGATATTGACCAATGATTTTTATCAGGTAAATAAAATTTAAATAAACTTTACAGAGTACAAAGTCTTACCTATTTTTGCATTCATCACATGCTTTCAGGAAACCTTCGCGGAATTGTTTCGTTATAGGGCCCCGAAAAACACCATTACAATTTGTTAGCAAAACACTGCAAATAAAAATGATGCCTACTGTCCACTGCCACGACATGATAGAAGTGCAGATCTCTTTGTCTGAAAGGTTTGAGGAGGTTGAGAGTTGTGATTGAAGAAAGACACTCACTGTGCGGGTGCAAGTCCCTGCTTATTGCTGCTATAAATTTAGAGCTGTCCAAAGTTCATTAAGTAGCCATCAAGGTTTTAATGGCTTCATAAAGCCATAACAAAAGTGAAAAGTGCCCTGTAAAACAGGCTCCAGGGATTTTTCTGAATTAGATCTGCACTCCAGAATCTGAGCTCCTCAGACAGACAAATAACATGCAGTCATCATAGTGTGTGAGGACAGAAACCTATATGTGGTCACATCCTCTCACACAAACATGTTGTAAATTCCTTACAGCAAGTTCCATAAGTCCATCATTCAAGTCTTTCTGCAAATCCTTTGAAGATATATTTTTGCAGTTTGTCCTGAAGGTAAAGAGATGAAATGCAAAAAATATCAAAGGAGGCCAGCCCTCACAAATGTCCTTTTAAAGATCTTTTAATCTGGGCAGCAGAGCAAAAAACAACAGATGTGTTTCAGCCATAAGCCTTTATCAGCGTTCGTTGATTTTTGCTCTGCTGCCCAGATTAAAAGATCTTTAAAAGGACATTTGTGAGTGCTGGCCTCCTTTGATAATTTTAAGTTTTTTGTGGCTGTGCACCTCATTCATTTTTTTCTACTTGAGTGTGCTCATGTGTTTGCTCTTAAAGAGGTGAAATGCACAAAGGATACACAAAACATGAGTTGCACCAGGACCAGTTTTCCAAGTGTAAGTTTGTCTTTTGCCTCAATATTACTCACTGTGGAGGAACATACAGAACATGTACTGTATGTTCTAATCACTTTCAAAACAAACAAAAAAACATTTACTATACATTGAGTGCATTCAGTACCTCCTCCACTTTCTTCGAAATCATTTAAATACATTTTTCCCTTATCAATCTACACTTAATGCCCCACGATGACAAAGGGAAAACAGGATTTTAGAATTGTTTGCTAATTCATTATAAAGAAGAAACTGGAGTATTCAAATCCTTTGTGACACTTGAACTGAGCCCAGGTGCCTCCCGTTCCTCCTGATCATCTTTGAGGTGTTGCTACACCTTGATTGGAGTCCACCTATGGTAAATTCAGCTGATTGGACATGATTTGGAGAGGCACACACCTGTCTATATATATATATATATATTTGTGTTGAAGGTGTTTTCAATACAGTTGTTCAGTAACACATCAATGTTTACATGTATTAATTCAGTGAACTAATAAATGGGCGAACAAAGAAATGTTTAAGTTTTATTTTTCTGTCATTAAACTCATTATTTAAATAGTTGTGGTCACAGCTGCATTGCATGATGGTCATTTTGAATTCCAAGATGTCTCATTGGCACAGATACAAAATAAAAACAAAACTTTTTTTTTTACTGCAATGATCTTGCACAATGATAAATGAAATTGGTAAAATAATAATAATAATAATGATAATAATAATGTCACATAATATGTGTAATCTCTAGATGTGGCCTCGTAGTGTCATCAATGTTGGGCAAATAGATAACTTTGATGAGGGAGATAAAAGGTATTTAATATTTAATTCACTTATGTAAGAAAGTGATCAAGGGTCAAAGGTCCAGTAGTTTTTGAAGCATTAAGCCACACCTCAGGCGTCATCATGTGAACTAAAATTAGGTGCAACAAAACACTGGGAAAGTTGAGAGTAGAATGCTCAAACACCTGTTTTAATCAATCCACAGGAAAACAGGTTAACTTGTAACAGACTTAAGGGCACACTTAAAAGGCTCAGATGCTCAATAGCAAGGATGGTCACTTTGGTTGTTACCCTTGATCACTCAAACAGCGATACATTAAAAACCGGCGTTCTTAAGTAAAGGAGTTACATACATGGGCCCGGAAACATTTTGTTAAACACAATTTGTTTTTAAATCTCTAACATGCAACGTAAAAGCCACATATCAACAACATTGGATATTTTACGTAGATTATCCACTCCTGGAAACTGAAGTATGATGAACGTTTTTATAGTCAAGTTTAGGCATTTTGAAGCACTTGTTGCTTCCCAATATACCTCACTGTGACACCAACAATTACGGCTAGAAGAGTGACCACCATGTCTTGTCAGTGCTACTCTCTTTATCCACCTTTTAAAAGTCCTAAAGGTTCAAGGAGGTTGAGAGTTGTTATTGCAGAGCTCACACTCACTGTGTTTGAGCAGCGGCTTGTTTTTGCTGTGAATTAAGAATTATGCTTAATACACAACCAGGACATGTTAGCAGTGCAGCTCTGTTTGTCTAAAAGGTTCGGTGTTGTTAATGATGTCACTCTCACTGTGTGGGTGCTAGCAGCATCTTATTGCTGCTATAAATTCAGAACTCTTATCATGAATTAGCCATCAAAGTGCTCTAAAAGTTAAAATATTACTGATGTTACTGAGCTCTACTTGTTGTAATCACCAAATCAGAAATGTCTTCAATTGCATCGATAATTTGCTCTGGATTGGAACTGCACTCTTGGATCTGAGCTCTGCAGAGAGACAACAACGTGCATTCAGTGTGCATGTGAGGACAGAAACATGTATACACGTCCTCTCATGCAAACATGTTAGCAGCAGTAGTTAATGGGTAGAAACATGCAAAACCATCGATGAGGTCCCTAAAAGCTGAAGACCATTAGTTGAACTTTATGGTTTTATTTTAAATGAGTACAAACATTTCACTGTCGTTATCTGATGGTAGGTCAATCATTATCCCGTAACCTGCTCTTCTGTCTGATCTGTTGGTGACCAGGACACATATGAGGACAGAGGAAGGACACTTGTGAAGTAAACAGACTGAACAAACAGAACAGTCACTTCTATGGCAAACAAAATTGTTGCTTTAACCAAATGACGTCCTCAGTGACACTGTCAGAGTGCTTGGCTATGTGACATAATATGACAGGGGAAATGTAGTGCTCACATTTTAGGGTCAAACATTTTTTTCTTTGAATCCATTTATTACTGAGACTTCTCAGTAGCTAGAGAGCTAATTTCTTATCTAGGCCTAACCGCCATATTGATTCTTACTAAACTTTGTAGACATGTAGAACAGGACGCCTCAAGGTGACTGGAGAAATTTAACTCTAATTGGCAACTGGGTGGCGCTATAACAACAGAAAAATGCTTTAAAATGGCTAAAATGCGACTGATCGCTGTGGCTCCCCCTGTGGCCGAATATATTTTTGTTTTTCAAATTGATGGCATGACTAAGTCATGGTTTATTGAAACACCTGCAGGAAAACAGGTTAACTTGTAACAGACTTAAGTGTTTTGAATGGGGATGAAAAGGGCACCTTTAAAAGGCTCAGTCATTCACAGGCAAGGATGGTCACTTTGGCTGTGACCCTACATTAAAAACCAACATGATTATGTAAAGGACTTAAATCAGCCTTCATGGGACCGGAAATCTTTTGTTAAACACAGTTTGTTGCTGCATCCACAGATACAAGCTAACATGCAAAGTAAAAGCCACATATCAACAACATTGACACATGCCACAGACCTCTAGAAGCTCATGTGAGATGGACTGACACAAAGGGGAAAGTGTGCTGTGGTCTGACGAGTCCATCATGGACGTCATGTCCTTCACGCCAAGGACCATCCAGATTGTTACCAGCACAGAGGTCAAAAGCCAGCATCTGTGATGGTATGGAGGTGAGTTAGTGCCCATGGCATCATGGGTAACTTGCATATCTTTGAAGGCTCCCCTAATGCTGAAAGGCACATACATGTTTTGGAACAACATATGCTGCCATCCAGACGACACCTCTTTCAGGGACATGCCTGCTTAATTCAGCAAGACAATGAGACACATTCTGCACGTGTGACGACAGCGTGGCTTCGTAGTAAAAGAGTGCAGGTGCGACACTGGCCTGTCTGCAGTTCAGAGCTCTCCCATTAAAAATGTGTGGTGCATTATGAAGTGTAAAATACAGCAGTGGAGACACCAGACTGTGTAGTGACTAAAGTCATATATCAACAAAGAATGGGAAAGAATTTCACTTCAAAACTTCAACAATTAGTGTCCTCATTTTTGTTTAAAGAAAAGGTTATTCCTATATGCAACTGAATATAAGTTAAAAAAGGACTTTTTTGGAATTGGGGGTGTACGATTTACAGCACAAAGATAACTTCATGTTACATTTTGACATTTTATTTAAAACGTATTTCAGGTTTTGCCACAAAATAAGAAGTTAGATCATGAGTTGAACATAATCTAATAGCAGAAGAACAAAAGACAAAAATAAGAACAAAGAAAGAGTAAGAACCAAAACTTTTTCATACAAGTCAAGTCATATAGGTTAAATGTACTTTATAAATCTGTATATATTAAAAAGACATTAGATGTTGTAGTTCAAACAGGTCAATGTGTAGAATTCAGCAGCTTTCTCTCGTGTCTTGTCCAATATTGTAGTTTAACATTTAGTTAGGACACCGTCACCAGCAGGCTCCACAAGCATTGTTTTCTTTAATGCATTTCCGGATGTGAGATCTACAGTGTGACAAAATAACATGAAGTTTACTGCGTGAAGAAGCAAACATACATGTAGAGGTGACTGTTATGTGACAACAGTAGCATGGTGCCATGTCACTCATGATTTGTGTGATTAAAAAAGACTGCAGACTGAACTCACCGAGTCACCTCCTTGCAGCTATAAAGAATTCCTTTCTGATCCAGCTCGTTCTTTAGATTTTGTAGGGATTTGTTTTCATTGCACTTTTTCCTGATAAAAGAAATGTAGAGAGGATACCACAAAACAATTGTTTTATTGTTAATGTTTCCCAGTTTGTATTGTTTGTTTGTTACACAAAAATGACAACCACATAGAAATATAATGTGTCCAAAAAGCAGTGTGACCAGCTGAGAAATAACAAGAAAATCTTACACATTTTCCTTGTCAGTGAGCAGAACAATAGTGAGGCGCGTCACCTTGGGGTAGAAGAGTCTCTTTACCTCAATGCTTGCAAAAATACTAACAGCAAAGACAACAGAGGAATGTTGGGATTACAAATCAGCCTCATTAGTGTTCTTACATAAAGCAGCATTCAAATGAAAGTAAAAGCCTGAGTAGTTTTTGGCACAGAGAAAGGACTCATACAGGATGCACAGTATTTACTTAAATTCTTCAAAGGCCTGTTTGTGGAAGATAAGGTACCAAACATCACACTACAACACACTAACACACAGTGAACATACTGTACCTCTTAACCTTAAAATGCTTTTGAGTTTAACCCCACTGTTTTATTTCAAATCCAGTGTGCTGAAGTACATAATCAAAACAATAACACCGTTCATATACTTTCTCTATTCTGGTGCTTAATCTGTGGAAAAGGTTTGTGTTGATTCTTCACATCATTAGCGTCGCAGTCAAAGTGTTGGATACAACATAATGTTAGAGAAACATTATGCAATTTTCTTGTCATCATTAAGGTTTTATAAAGCTATTAATAAAACACAGAGTGTCGTGCTGCCTACCTGTTAGGATTGTATGGTGTTTTCAGGCCACCATTCAGCATTGCTGTTACTTCACCACTGGCATATGCTGCAAACTACAGTAATCAGAATATGATGGTTAAGTCTTAAAGAAATATGTTTCTCATCTTATGTTTATGTTTAAACAGGTCCACCTTTACTGTACTTTCAAACAGACAAAAGCCAAAAAGGGCGTGCAGCAAAAATATTCACCTCACCATTTGTGTTGCCTACTTCCTGTCTCCAAAATGTCTGTTTTTATAGATTACACCTTTGCATGGGAATTGATCGACACCTCTTTCAGGTTTTGCTTTGTGTTTATAAATGAAACTCCAGGTCACACTTACCCTAGCAGAGGCGTTTTTCCAGAATGAAATAACAGGATTGTTGTTCTTCACGAGTTCACAAAACACAGAAAATGTTTCTGAAAAGGACACAGAGAACATGTTTAGAAATGTCACTGTCGAAGCTTCAGTCTACTTCTGTGTGAAAGTTTTCAGACTCCGGGCTTCTCAAACACCACATTCATCTAACTGTGACTGATATCACAATATATTCCCATTTTCAGAAGGATATAAAGCAAACATAAACAATAAAGTTACAAATATGGTTTAATGACCGCTGCCGACCCTGTATCTGTATTTTTGCTGTATTCCTTGCCTGCGAGTTGCTAAGTCATATAGCTTACTGAACCAAACTGATCATTTATGTGAGGTTATCTGTTGCTTAGCTCCTGACTGATCTTACCCTTGCTGCCTTTCAGTCCACACCACTTCTGACCATCCATTACAAATCCCAACAGAGTGTCCTCCAGGGTGATAAAACAGTCTCTCTTCTTAGTGAAGTCATGGACCAGCGCTTTGGTGTCACTCCAGAGCATCGTCTAACCCAAAAAAAGTTGATATTACATCATTACCAGTACTTTTGCATTGTGGATCTCAAAGGAAATCTGCTTTGATCAATGTGTGACACAGACAGTCATGTGATCATAGAGGTTTACTTTGTTGCTTGAATGTGTGAAGGGGATCTTTTCAAAGAGTGGATCATAGTTTTGCTCAGAGAAGCTAAATGGCTCCTTATCGACATAGGCTCCTTCAAAGGTATCCAGTGTGTCTTTACAGCTGAAACATAAATACAAGCACTTAGTAGATGACATAAGTTGGACACTTTATTTAGGACGCATGTCCCTATTCTTTCTCATAATTGCACAAATAATGTTCTGTTCACAATACGAATGTTTATTCAAAGGGAAACAACTTTTATTATCAGTACAGAGAGTCTGACCTGTGGTTGTGCTGCGGGAACTCCTCACATCTCCTCATGAACGTTTTCCTGAACTGGACTGTTCGAGGAATAAACAGCACCAGTAGAGACACCACCACTCCGATCCCAAAGACTCCAGCACCAACGGCCACGATACGTTTCATTTCAAATCCTCGTCTATAAAATCAAAGCTCTGAGGAAGGTTTGATCTCACAGAGTTGTTTATGTCAGAGTGCTTATCACTGGCCAGTGGTCAAAGGTTGTGCTAATAAGGCTTTACTATTAATAGCCTGAGATAGATAGTTTCTGGGTGTCAAACTCATTTTAGTTCAGGGGCCACATACAGCTCAATTTGAACCTATAAATAGCAACGTTCAAATGTTTCCCTTTTTTAGTGTAAAGAAGTCCAAGTGCATTCTGAAAATCTTGTCATGGTTTGAGTTTTTGTTTTTGTTTTCTGTTGTTCTCCTCCACCTTTCTCCCCTCCCTTACCTTCCTTCTTTTCAGTGTGTGTGTGGCTGGAGGTGTGGCTGACCCACTTTCCAGCTCCCGCTCTGCAGCCGAGGCACACCTGAGTCTCATTCATCAGTAATCACCTCTCCATGGAAGACTGGTCCTCACTCCACCACACTGCCAGATAATTCCGTCCTGTTCTGTAGTGCAACCTGAGTTATTTTCTATGTATTTTTCTAGTAAGCTCGTTAGAAGACATCAGTGTGTTTTTTCCCTTGTGCCTCAACCTGTTTTTTCTTCTCTGGTTACCTAGGGTGTGCCTCGCTGCCTCCTCACCTGCCGTTTGTTCATCTCACCTTCACAGTGAGTTCTGGAGTTTTTTCTGTCTGCCATCAGCTCGCCGTGGTCAGCCACCCTCCGGTCACCATCCCGGCTCAGTGCTGGCATTTTTTTCAGTGCTGGCATTTTTTCAGTTTGTATCTGCCTGTCTCCATTTTTCTGAACATTAAAAACTGTACTTTAATTCATTCTTTGTGTCCGACTCCGCTACTGTGGTCCAAGCTGAAACCCAGACCTTGTCAAATCTTCATCCATTAACAAAACAAACAATAAACAGCCCTCGATATCCTTAGAAAAATATAAACAAATTCAACAGTATGTCCCAGTTTTTCCACATTCTGTCAGTCTGCTGCTCACTTTCATTACATGTGCATTTTTTCATAGTTTTCTACTCCCACTGAAGTGGAATCTGTCGAAGAAGCAGGTTAAGTCATCCCCTGCCTGACAAACCATTTACAGTCGTACATTTTGACTGTGCCTTAGCAGCAGGATTCTACCCACATTGTAGAGACAGAAGACAGAAGCGTGATGCAGATATTCTTTGTACTAAAGCTGCTTATTGACAATATTTTACACAATGCTCAATATCTTTAAATATGACCACAGAAAGTAGTCATTGTTATGTCAGAGAGCTGTAATCTGGTCAGGATGGAAAAACCTCTAAGGCAGTATTTTACATGAAGTATCTGCTTTCTGTTTACAGTAAATTGCTAGCCTTCACATATGCATCAACATTAGGTGTTCAAAGTCATATAAAGGGCCGGATTGGACCCTTCGGTGGGCTGGTTCTGGCCTCTGGTCCAAATGTTTAGATAGATAGATAGATGGATGGACGTACAGATAGATAGTTAAGAAGAAGCCAAAAAAGGCCAACAGTTCATCATGAATTGAAGTAAACACTGATTATGTTTAGCAACAGCAGAACTATATCAAAACATTCATTTACAAACCCTCACACAACTCATGCAGTATAATCCAGTATAATAAAAGTCTCATTAATTCAGTTGTTTGCTCAGTTCTTCTGAAACATTCATTTTCACTTAAAGTTACCATGTGTAATTTACGTGGTTGCTTATAAGCAAATATCAACTCTTGCTTTCATAAATATATATTTACTTAAGTGTAATGCAATTCACATACAAATGGAAGCTTTCTCATAGGCTTAGAATGATTTCTCTATATGCTGGAGGCTGCCTTATTACGTTGCTTATTCCAGGTGGAAAGAACTCCTGAAGGGGAAGGATTTCACAAGGGATGCAGAGGTTGCCTGCTTTCTGCTAGACAGGTAATTCAATCTGATATTTTAAAATCATTTTGGCTTCATGTTTGCAACAACTTTTCCCTCTTGTCTAAGTTTGAGTGACGTTACTTGCTGTGTAAGTTACTGTGAATCTAAAACGATGGAGACGGCTAGTTTTGTTAGCTACATTGGCACTAGCCCCGTCTCGATCCGGGGCTTCATTGGCACAGACTTTCAAAGGCTCGGTATAATCATTTCCCATCGTGTTCACGTGCACATAGCTCGTGTAATGCTCTAAGTGTTTCAAATGAATTTTCCGAGTTGTATTCGTGTAGTGCACTACTTTAGTAGGCTATGTTTACGTGCTAACGTTATCCTAGCCTTGGCTAACGTTATCCCAGAGCTACAGCTAAATGGTTAGCCTACAGCCTAATCGATGGATCATATCATGTTTCTGATCAAAACGACAACATGTCACATCCTGAAATGTGGTCTTCTACATGGTAAATGTTGATACATTTACATAATAGCATTGTCACAAGGGAAAGCTGTAATGTTATACAATTCATTATGACTCAGTCACGGAGTGTCTACTAAGTGCAAACCAGGTGTATACGGCCTGGTGACGTGATTTCCCCACTTCACACATGACTATTACTCTTTCAGCCCAGTAGGCATGGGTCACAGAAAGTAATTATCATGTACACTTTGATCAACAGACTTGTTTTTATTGCAAATTGAGTGCATTTCTAACTTGTGGATGATGCCATCTCTGCTGTCTCAGCAAGGCTTTTTGTCCTGCGAGGCCACTGTCACTTACCCGACGGGAGGGGTGAGCGAGTGAGCGCAAGCGAGCGCTGCAATCTAGCATTTGACCGCTGATGTCACTGTTACATACCATTTTTACACACTGAGGCTTTAAAACACACACACACACACACACACACACACACACACACACAAAAAAAACCCCAATATTAAACACATATTTCTACTAATAGCACGCCCTGAGCGTGCCTGGGCATTTATGTCTACTTTTTTTTTTTTTTTTTTTAAGATTATTTTTTGGGCTTTTTGCCTTTAATGAACAGGACAGAGTGAAATGGGGTGAGAATGATATCAGATAGAAGGAACACGAAAAGGTGGAGAAGTATCAAGGGTTGAAAGAACAGCTGGAACAGATGTGGAAGGACAAAGTTGACGCGGTCCCCGTGGTAGTAGGAGCACTCAGGGCAGTGACCCACAAACTCTGAGAGTGGCTCCGGCAGATTCCAGGAACAACATCTGAAGCCTCAGTCCATAAGTGTTGTTTCTGTCCTTTTGAATATGGATCTAATGTTGAGCATAAATGAGCCCTTAAATTTCAGCTCAGGTGCCTCTCATTTCTCTTGATCATCCCTGTGTCTTCACACCTTGATTGGAGATCTGTAAATTCAACTGACTTGAGTCACCTGTCTATATAAAGTCTTAGAGCTGACAACACAGAACAAACCATGCAGTTGAAGAAACTCTCTGCAGAACTTAGAGATAGGATTGTGTTGAGGCACAAATCTGGTCAAGGCTATACAAATCTGCCATATTTAAGGTTTGCAAGAGTACAATGGTCTCTGTAATTTCTATATGTAAGAAGTTTAGAACAAACAGGACTCTCCTTAGAGCTGGCTGCCAAACTGAGCAATCGAGGAGAAGGGCCACTCTGGCTGAGCTCAAGGAATCCTATGTGGAAATCAGAGAAACTTGCACAAGGACAACCATCACTGCAACAGTCCACCAATTCAGGCTTTATGGCGGAATGGCCAGATAGATGCTTCTCCTCAGTAAAAGACAGATAAAAGTCCATTTGCAGTTTGCAAAAAGGAATTAAAGGACTCTCAGTCTGGGCCCAAAGTTTACCTTTCAACTGGACAGTGACACTGAGCACATAGCCAAAACAACGCAGGACTTTGCGACTGATGTCCTCAAATGGCCCTGTCTGAGCCTTGACTTACACCCTATGGCACATCTCTGGAGAGACCTGGATATGGCTGTTCACTGATGATCATTTCTATAATGTTGGGTTTTTTTCTGGTCATTATGGTGTATTGACAGTAGATTGATGAAAATGTATTTAAAAATTGCATGCATGAGGGGGCAGCACAAAAAATTGTGGAAAAAAAAGTGAAGGTTTGAATACTTTAAGACCATGTACATCCTTGTCTTTTTACTTTAACAAAACAATTCTTTTATTGCTTTTATTATTGCTCAGATCATTTATTTATTTCATAAATACAATCAAGTACACATTTTAAAAATTGTAAAACAGCTGCAAATCGGTTGTTTGCTCATCAAAACTGGTATCTCAAGATCACCACAGACAATTATTAATTTTTACAATACCAAGAATTTTACATTTAGTTCGAAAAATACCTCAGGTTTTACCACCAAATAAAAAGTGAGATCACTGATTAAACATTATTTTATAGCAGACCTGAGAAAAGCATTCCCAAAACCAGAAACTCCTTTAAATTAAAGAATACAAAATAAATGTACTAATTGAGCCAAACAAATCAAAACAGACATAAATGATTTCTGTTGATTTTTGTCGTGTTTAGCAGCGGAATCTGGCACTCTCTTTAAGCAGCATCAACAAACAGGCTGCACAGTCTGCACTGGAGACACATTCCTCGATCCGAGATCTATGAGACAAAATAATGTAGTTCATCTACAGTGTCATGAGAACATGGACATAAATGTTTATTTAGGAATCGTCTTATATGTCAACAGTATCACTAAGGTATTATTAAGTTAGTTATGGATAGGGAAAGACTGTGATCATGGTCAAGGTTAGGAGACCTTTGCTATCATGGTTATAAGAAACCAGTGTTGACTGAAGTCATATGCTCTGTTGCCCAGATCATCCACCATGACATGCCTGTCATATTCATTGGAAAAACATTAACAGATGTCTCTGTAAGAGTTTAATAAATGATCATGGCTGTTTCTTTCTAATGAAGACTATATTCTACTCTCTGTTGTAGTCCTACTTACTTAGTTACTTCCGTGCAAGTACAGCCAATGTTTTTATGCAGGCTGTTCCGTATGCCCTGTATACTCTGCAAGGCACAATCGGACCTAAGTCAGAGAAATACAGGGAAAAGAGACCTTTGGTTTAAATTTGCCCAGTTTATCCTCCTTCTTTGTACCAAACCAAAACAACCACTGGGTAAGAAGTTTTCATTCTTTTATCCTTTGTTTTAACATTACATTTACCGGACAGATTTAGCAAATATTATGTACAAAATGTAAAACTAACAAAAAAAGTAATGCAGCACAAACGTGAGAGAAACAAAAAAAAGATACTTATACTTGAGGTCTTACACTGGTTTTTCTCCGGTGATCAGGATTATCCTGAGAAGCTGCACTTTAGTAGGGTTTAGTCTGGGTAACTCAATGCTTCCAAATGTACTACCACAAAAAAAAAAAAAAAAAAAACAGAATTCAGGATTACATCAAATAGTTTTAATAGGGCTCTTACATAAGCAGCATTCAAGTTTAAAGCAAATGATTAATTTTATAATATATGCCTACAGATTGTGTATCATGTTTACCTGGTGGCAGAACAAGTTAAGAAGTTTGTTTAATGCATCAAAGATGGGTTTGGTGGACATAGCTAGAGTTTTTTAAAGGTCCAGTGTGTGAGAATTAGGGGGATTTCGTGGCATCTTGCAGTGAGGATTGCAGATTACAAGCAGCTCAAAATTCTCCTGGTCAGAATTTCTTCAATATTCTTTGTTCAGGAGGTTTTTGACATGAGATGAATTATCTGAAAAGGTCTCTTCCGTTCCCCAACAAATAGAACTGGTGAAAACACTGAATTAAACACAATAAAAAAATGTTTTTCCAACACGCTCATTACAGAGGGGCTCCTAATTACGGTGGACCCAGTGTTTGGTTTGTCCATTCTGAGCAACTGTAGAAACACAGCGTTGCAACATGGCAGACTCTGTGGACAAGGACCTGCTCCCTTTATAGAGAAACTCATTCAAAACACAATAATTCTTCTTTTCAGCTAATTATACGCTAAAGAAAACATGCTTATTATATTTTGTTCCATCTCTGCCAGTATATCCCCCTAAATCACACACTGGACCCTTAAAGAATAATATTGTACATTCATATTTTCTGTAATTGTTATTTTTGCACAAAAAAAAGTCATTATGAATGGTCACACCAAATTTAGACAGGCAGCTACATATTTCTCACCTCATCTGCATCTATCAATCTCTATCTCTGTCTATCTCTCCATCTATCTATCTCTCTATCTATCTATCTATCTATCTATCTATCTATCTATCTATCTATATCTATCTGTCTGTCTGTCTCTATATATCTATCTATATCTATCTGTCTCTATATATCTATCTATCTCTATATCTATCTGTCTCTATATATCTATCTATATCTATCTGTCTCTATATATCTATCTATCTCTATATCTATCTGTCTCTATATATCTATTTATCTCTATATCTATCTGTCTCTATATATCTATCTATCTCTATATCTATCTGTCTCTATATATCTATTTATCTCTATATCTATCTGTCTCTATCTATCTATCTATCTCTCCATCTCTCTATCTATCTATCTATCTATCTATCTATCTATCTATCTATCTATCTATCTATCTATCTATCTATCTGTCTGTCTGTCTCTATATATCTATCTATATCTATCTGTCTCTATATATCTATCTATCTCTATATCTATCTGTCTCTATATATCTATCTATATCTATCTGTCTCTATATATCTATCTATCTCTATATCTATCTGTCTCTATATATCTATTTATCTCTATATCTATCTGTCTCTATATATCTATCTATATCTATCTGTCTCTATATATCTATCTATATCTATCTGTCTCTATATATCTATTTATCTCTATATCTATCTGTCTCTATATATCTATCTATCTCTATATCTATCTGTCTCTATATATCTATCTATCTCTATATCTATCTGTCTCTATATATCTATTTATCTCTATATCCATCTGTCTCTATATATCTATCTATATCTATCTGTCTCTATATATCTATCTATATCTATCTGTCTCTATCTATCTATCTATCTATCTATCTATCTATCTATCTATCTATCTATCTATCTCTATATCTATCTGTCTCTATATATCTATCTATATCTATCTGTCTCTATCTATCTATCTATCTATCTATCTCTATATCTATCTGTCTCTATATATCTATCTATATCTATCTGTCTCTATATATCTATCTATCTCTATATCTATCTGTCTCTATATATCTATTTATCTCTATATCTATCTGTCTCTATATATCTATCTATCTCTATATCTATCTGTCTCTGTATATCCATTTATCTCTATATCTCTATATCTATCTATCTATCTATCTATCTGTCTGTCTGTCTATCTATCTATCCCTGCAAAAAACCAAAATTCATATATATGCAACCATATATGAGCCAGTAATTTGGGCATAATCCACATATTTGGAAATACGGATGACATTGAATTAAATATATAACTTAATTTAAGTACGTATAATGATTTGTGGGACGCTGATTTGTAGGATACTGTAAGAACAGTTATGTGTGCATTTTCACAAGACATCATGCAAACTGTTGGATGAGGATGCATTGGCTGATGAATAGTTTAAAGGTGCTAGTAAAGAGCAAAGTCAGTAACATATCAAGTAGGTTGCAAAGGTAAGCATGTGAACTACCTGGCTCAGTGAGTTAATCCCCTTATCAGTAACCAAAGAGATTGCAGGGGTTGATTGAGGCATGGTAGCATTGTACAATGGATTCAGCAGGCTTACCTGGTGGTTTCATCAACTTCCTACAGTGCTGTCTGTACTTTGTCTACACTGCTAAAGACAATGCCTAGGACCCCTTGGTTGGAGGAGAAACAGAGCAGGGATCCCCTACTTCATATAACTTCATGGTAATGTGTATTTTCAGACACAATTTCGTTTTTAAACAAAAGTAAATACATTTAGTTAAATAAAATTAAAACTAAAATTAATCTGGTGGCTAAAATTAACTCAAGGAAAACTGGAACCATGGAAGGTAGGGAAAACATGTTCAGAAATGACATATGCCATTTGCATGCTTTGTGCTGACGTGCAAAACCATGTGCTCCTTGAAAGTTGAAGGTTAAACTTTGTTGGTTCATTTTAGATGAGTACAGACCAAAAACAATAAAAAAAGTGTCTTTATTGAATTGTAGATAAATCATTATCCCAGCACTTAATCTTTATGATAGAGCTGTGTTAATTTCACTTTCTGTTGGCAATCAGGTTACATAATAGGATAAAAGGAGGACATTCGTGTAAAGTAATACTGACTAAATAAACAAAAGATTCACTTCTTTTAGCTCTTAAATTGTAAGACATTATACTAGATGAGAGGAAAACAGCATTTTGATTCTCTGTATGTCCTGCACATATACGTAGCAACTGACAATAAAAACCTTTTTAACTTTCAACTTTCCCTTGCCATCAAACGCTGATGTTTGACTTTTATATTGTTGCTGTAACCACACTTGTTGACGTCCTCAATGAGGCTGCCAGAGTGTTTGAGTATATGCAGTAATTTAACAGTAGAAACAGGGTTGAAGAAACAGATGAAGGGAAAGTGTACTCACCTTGTGGGATCAAAAGGTACTTTTTTGCGTCCATCTAGCATTACTGTGACTTCACCACAAGCATATTCTGCAAACTAGGGACATGAAGACATGATGGTTAAGACATGTACACACTATCTTAGGACTCGATGTCCACAGTTCTCTGAAGAGAAAAATAAAACCCTAAGAAAGATTTTGACAAATTGTGTTTGTGCACTGATGGGGCAATACTTCTCATGCATGTGTGCATTTATACTTTCTAAGATGAGGGTATAAGTATTTACAAATTCA
Source organism: Epinephelus awoara (assembly GCA_035609425.1). Taxonomy (NCBI): domain Eukaryota; kingdom Metazoa; phylum Chordata; class Actinopteri; order Perciformes; family Serranidae; genus Epinephelus; species Epinephelus awoara. The sequence goes on along the minus strand of CM069314.1, from coordinate 22,357,557 downwards.
AGATGGCTTGAACCGTTATTGCTGGCCATGGTCAAAAATGACTAAAATCTAGGGGAGGAAGGTTTTTCATAATGTCAGAGGGGCACTAAATTTTCTGTACTGAAAAAGTCACTGAGCAAAGCTCTGCTGTCTTCACACACAGAGAAAGCCTTTGACCATATTGAGTAGAAGTATTTGTTTAAATGTGGTGGAAAGGTTTGGAATAGATGGATGGGACAGAAGGATCCTGAAAATGATTAGGACAATATATGAGAACCCAACAGCTGAAAGAGTGACAAATTATATTACTTCAAGACCTTTCTCATTTCTCATTGCCCCCTCTCTTCTTCTTGTTTGTATTAGCAATGGAACCATTTGATATGGCTGTTAGAGGCTTTCAAGCTATATCTGGGACAGTGGGTGACTTAGAACATTGTATATCGCTTTACACGGACAATATCCTTTTTTTAAAAATAAAACCTTGAGAGTTCATTGCCTTCTCTGTTAGACCCTATTCAAAGTTTTGGGGAATTTTTAAACTACGAATTAATATAAATAAATGATCAATACTATAATGAAATAAACAAGAAAGGCAACAATCTAGAATGCAAACATGGAATCACCTAACTTGTGATTTAATGCAAATCTCCTTAATCAATAACATTAACATCTTAAAAATGAATACATTACACAAACTGCTCTATTTGTTTCAATGCCCTTACCCCGACCCCATAATTTTTTTTCAAAGATTTCATCTGAAATAACACAACATTGACACTCTATTAGCGCTTTTGTACAATTCAGTGTGTACATACTACTTCTATTAGGCACGTGGATTCACTGGAGTCTGCATTGCACCTTGAATTTAATTTTTATTTATTGCATCTATCTGTTATGTGCAGGACTACAGATAAGCATTTCGTTAAATCTGGTGCAACCATGTTTTCATTTCTTGCAAATGATTAATGTGATTGCACATTGTCCTTTTGAGAATCAAATAAACTAAACTAAATCTAGACTCCGTTTTACCCTACTTCACCCCAGAGTCGGTCTAAAACTCCCCAGAATATGCTGGTACAAGCGGGCAGCTGAGAGCAGCTTTGTGCTACTTTGTGCTCCATTAGAACCTCTGTCTTGGGTGAAAATGGAGACATGCTCAATTCAAAGGTTACCAATAACCTTTACTCCTCTGAATCAAAAAAGCTGGGGAAAAACACACACACAAAAAACCCGTTCTAAAAATACATCAAGCATCTGGCATGAGGCCCAAAAATATATTGGGGATACACCCATATGGGTTGATAGCAAATCTACACCTGAAAGAGAATATGCTGGTTTGATTGATTGATTGAACTGAATCAAATTGAAAACTCTAACTAATTTTTTTCGAATTTTGTGCTCCTGGCAACTAAAGTATGATCAGCATTTTTATCACTATGTTTAGGTATCTTTTAACACTTTTTAAGGTTGGGGAGAGATCAAGTATTGAAAAAGTTGATGCATCCCATTTCATGCTGAATGTCAGTGTTAACTTTAATTTTTTAAACTTAACCAAGTGTTTTAGTACACACACATAAATTTAATGTGATGAACCTCTGTTTCTGCCAATTTAACTACAGTTTCTCTTTATTCTGTCCCTGTACATCCTTTTAGAGTGTAAGGATTTAAACATATTTGGTAGAAGTCTGGGTTACATATTAAGCACTACAGGTGGCTTGATCCCAGGACTTTTGTATTTATTTGCAAAACTAGTGACTTCTTGTGAGGCACCTACTTTAGCAGAGGCACTTCTCCAGAATGAGCGAACAGGGTTGTTCTCACAGCCCTTGTGTCCTGGGCACATAACTGTGAATGTCTCTAGAATAAAATACACATACATGCAGAGAATACATTACAAACACCAATTTTAAGGATTTAAACTGTTTTTATCTATCCATCTTTATAGTACATGTGTCACAAAGAACAACCCTGTATATATGACCTCAGCAGTAATGACAAAAAACAGTGTTTATTCCTATGTTCCCATATGTTAGGTATTGTTCTTAAATGGTGAAAAATGTATTTCAGGTTTGATGGCACAAAAAAAGCTTCTTTAATTGTAAATAAAATGATTCAATGAGCAGAAGATATAGTGGTCTATAAACACAAAAACAAAGAAAAAACACTATATTGAATTAATTGGAACCAAGTGATGAGATTTTCTATGTCCACCAATAAAGGGTCTTACCATTGCTGTCTTTTTTCCCACACCATTTCCTGTTTTCCACAAGAGATCCTAACTTAGTATCTTCCAGGGTGAAACAATTTGTATTCTTTGTAGTGTACTTGTGGACCAGATGCTTCGTATTGCTCCAGAGCATTGTCTAACCAAAAACATTTGATATCACATTGTTAAGTGTATTATTATCATAAAGAAGTCTGCTCTGATTAGATAACGTGCAAGAGCCTGCATCAAACAATGCTTACTTTGTCGCATGGATGATCAAATTTGATCTTTGCGATAAAGTTGTTGTAGTCTTCCATCGAAACTTCACATTTGTTCTTCCTTATGTAGGCTTGTTCAAATGAAGTCCACATATGTTCACAGCTTGTTCTGAAATATAAATGAAAGTACATATTATATGAAATGTGAATTAGACTGATCAAACTGTTTACATGTAGGATTAAAGGTACAGTTTGACATCCTTCCCATTTCCTACAAGTTATTGGTGCCAACTAAAGTTTGTCAAGCATATAGAAAATATCAGCACACACATTGACATACTTCAGTTTTTCCTTGTGATTTTACCAGGTAAAAAGTCTTTAAAGTATAAAAGGTCTTACAAAATTATAAACTTCACAAAGTACAAAATCTTACCTTGTGATGCTTTTCCCACATCTTTCAATGAAATGTGCTTTGAACTGTTGTGTTCGAGGGAGCAGTAGTCCCAATGAAAGCCCGACAATGAGTGCTACAGCAGCAAAAGCTGTAATTATGCATAAGATCCATTTCATCTCCATTTTAGGATCGCAGTTCTCTTCGTCCTCCAAATAAAAGTCTTTACAAAAAGATCTCACACTTACTGTGTGCGATCTTTTTATATGAGCTATCTTAGGTCATGGTGTAGGTTTCAAGTATTATAAAACTTAATTTTGATTACACCTATATTGTTACCAGGCTCCACCTACTGTGATCATAAAATTTTAAATGACTTCAGTTGCAAGTCAAATAGAGCCTTAGCAAACATTAAAGCTGGCCTGTAAAACAGGCTTCTCCATGTGTCTCTGGATTGGAGCTGCAATCTTTAGTTGACTTCTACAGAGCAAACAATGGTTAACATAAACACCTGGCTACCATAAAAATGTCTTTCTACATATTTGTTTGTTGTGCCTCAATATTAAAGGGGAACACCACTGAATTGCAGTACTATGAATTCCAGTATGTTATTTTCATGGTCTAAATGTGTGTCATGAGATCAGATGGAGTTGGTTGGTTGTGTAAAATTTAAATAAAAGCAGAATGCAATGTTTTGCAAATCCTTTTCAATTTAGTAAAAATAAAGATATATGTTGTTCAAACAGATAAACTTTACTGTTTTTGTAAATATACACTCATTCTGAATGTGATATCTGCAACACATTTCAAAAAAGTTGGGACAATGCAACAAAATACTGGGAAAGTTGTGAAATGCTCAAAAATACACCTGTTTGGAAGATTTCACAGGAAAACAGGTTAATTGGACAGGCTTGAAAGGCTCAATTGTTCATAGGCAAGGACAGCTTGAGAGACAAAAGAGAGCCATCCAAATTGTTACTAGCACAAAGCTTAAAGACAAGCATTTGTGATGGTGTGGGAGTGTGTTAGTGTCCATGGCATCATGGGTTACCTGCACATCTGTGAGGACCAGTCCCCAAGGAAGTGTGCCAGGTTTGAAAGCCAATTTTTGTAGTGGTCAAACAGTGGCACTACAATTTCATGGGTCTGTCTCGTGATGCCCTGCGGCCCAAAAAGACTTTTTCTCATTGAGTTAAATTGGGAAAGAGACGTCTGTAAATAGTGAATGATTGTTTCTGAGCACCACAGTCTCCACAAGATGATCAGTATTTGATCCTTTCTGTCCAATAACATTTTGAAAGTCTAGAAGAGCACATGATTAAATCATTTTATCGCCATTCAAGTTACTGAAGCGCTAAACCAGAAGTTAGCCATTTGGGCAGCAGAAGGTAGACATTCATCCGCACTTGGTTGCACTGGGCTGCTGTAAGTCTCTGGTGCACCTGTTCTATGGGTCGCACAGTGTGGAAATTGTGCCAGAAACCCCGGATCTTGTGGATAATTTAATGTGTCACTTGAACCATTTTGGCTTCATGCACCACTGAAAAACTTTCATTAAAATGAACATGGCCCTGCTGCCAACACTGTATCCAACTGTATCCTCCTAATACATCCATACAGAGGGCACCATGAATGTTGAAAGGTACATGCAGGTTTTAGGAAAACATACGCTGCCATCCAGGTAACGTCTTTTTCAGGGACTTTCCTGCTATGTTTCAGCAAGGTGACTGTATAGTAAAAGAGTGCGGGTATTAGACTGGCCTGCCTGCAGTCCAGATCTGTCTCCACTTGAACATGTGTGGCTAATTATGAAGTGCAAAATGCAGCCATGGAGACCCCAGACTGCTGAGCAAATAAAGTCATATGTCAAGTAAGAATAGGAACAATAATTTTCAGACAAACTGTGTATATGATTTCAGCAGTTGTGATTCAAATCTGTTCATTCTTGTTTTGTTATATACACTAAACATACTAAACTAAAAACTGTTGTTGTCCAGCATCTGAACAAATTTACCATCACTGGGGTTCATAGGCTTCCACAGACACACTACATTTTGGCCTCCCTATATAGGCCCGTTTAAAGACAACAAATGTGTGTTGACAGTAGCTTCTGAAAAATGAATAAAAGGAAAATATTATCTGACATGGAAAGGACATCCCTCCAATTTCCCACTTATTAAAACAAGAAAATGATATCAACTAAAGTTTGTCAAACACAAACAGGTTTCAGCGTAAAAGTAAAATTCAATTTACATATGTACATATTTACATATACAAACTTAAAAGGTGGGCAAAGACTGACAGAATGAAAAACATCACAAGTTCAAAGTCTTACTCGTGGCTTACCCCCATGACTGACATCTGTTTATGAATCCTGCAGAGAATTCTTGTGTTTGAGGGTGCAGCTCTCCCAATGGAACCCCATTACAGTTTTTCACGATTGTCAACACACGTTTCTCAATACAATAACGGCTTTCTCAATACTGCACACACAAAACTGAAAACTGCACACACAAAATGCTAAACCTGACACTCCCTTTGGAAGAAGACTCTTGCCATCAAATCTCTACATTGTGTTCACAAAATGGAACTCATGTTTTCATTTGCTACACACAGTTGTATTTTCCAATGACACATACCATTCATTGAGCACACACAACTAAGCTTTTGCTGCACACTACCAAGCATTTACAACACATTGTAGTGCAAAATTGAAAACACTATTGTAAAATGGAACACACCATATGAATGACAATGACTCTGGAAAATAAGATATTTCTCCTTTTGTAAAAATGACTCAGTGTAGCCTACTTTTTTCATAAAACAAACATAAAACAGCACACAAATATGCAGCCAAAAATGTTTTACTGTATTTTTGTGCATGATTGAGGAATCATCATGATCAAGCATCATCATACCTTCGGTTTCTGTCAGGCCAGAGGGCCTCGCAGACATCACAGGCGATGTTCTCCCTATCTAGACATCTCTGGAAGAACTGCCTTGAGTGGTGCATGAATCCCTGAATGGACTCAATGCTGACGTCACCACAGGCTTCTTCCATGGCCTGGACGAGTGAGACCTGGGTCTGGGGGTTTCGCTCAAACACCTTCCACCTCCAAGCAGAGAAGAACTCCTCTATGGGGTTGAGGGATGGAGAGTAAGGCGGGAGGAATAACACCGTAAAATGTGGGTGGTCCTGGAACCACTGACGTACAAGCAGAGCCCGGTGGAAACTCACATTGTCCCAGATGACAACATAATTAATTCTTTGTGGATCATCAATGTGATCTGGTGGAACAAGTTGTTCGTGGAGGTCATCAAGGAAGGCCAGCAGCAAGTCTGTGTTATAGGCACCAAGATGTACATGGCGGTGCAGGACACCATGTTGATTTATTGCTGCACACATGGTTATGTTCCCACCATGCTGGCCGGGGACCCCAACAATGGCCCGCTGGCCTATAATATTTCTTCTCCTGCACCTCCCCTTGACCAGATTAAACCCAGCCTCATCTATGAAAATATATTCATATAGTTCATTCGCCGTATCAAGCTCCTGGATTCGCTGAAACAAAAACAGAGAGAATGCAAGTTACTGTATGGACAGAGAGGTCAAAAGACACTGTAGAAAAGGAAAAAAATATATATTACTGTCATCACAGGTACAGCTACATCACAGGTAGGCTGCAATACCTGTATGTCAGTGCTTACTGTAATGTATGGGACTTACAAGCACAAACTGGCACCGTAGCACCTTCACGTGGTCTGTGTTTCTTTCGAACGGGACCCTGTAGACCTGTGTCATAGCTAATGAATTCCTCTTGAGGACACGGTCCAGTGTAGACAGGCTGGCATTCTGGATCGTATTGAAAGCTGCATTATCTGCTAGGATCTTCTGTTTAATTCGTCTTTTTCCCCCATTGTGAGGTTGTCTTTCGGTCCTGCAAAATATAACTACTGTGAGCACACTGCATTCTATTGAAATGCTGTATTGTTTTACAGTACACAAGACAAATAGATTTATAGTAAAGTATAAACTAGTACCTGTTCTCCATCCTGAATGTTCTTATGATGGCACCAACTGTGAATCGGCTGAGATTGGGCTGGACCCTCAAGCCAGCCTCCCTCATGCTCAAACCATGGTTCAGCACATGGTCTATCACAGTGGCCCGAATCGCATTAGATATACAGTTTTTCACAGTTCTTAACACACGTTTCTCAAAACACTAACGGAATTCTTTCAAATTGTACACACAAACCTGAAGACCTCACACACAAAATGCTAAACCTGACACTCCCTTTTCAAGATGACTCTGTGCCATCAAATCTCTTAACTGTTCACAAAATGGAACTCGTGTTCTCATTTGGTACACACAGCCACATTCTCGAATGACACACACATACCAGTCAATTGATATACACAGCTCAGCATTTGCTGCACACTACCAAGCATTCACAGCACACTGAAGTGCAAAATTGAAAACCCAATTATAGAAATGCAACACGCAATGTGAATGGCAATGATTCATGAGAATTACCCATTTTTCACACAAGTATGCAGCAAATCAATGTTTTATTTACAGGTTACACTTTTGCCTCAAACACCCCCACCCCCCTCCTCCCCCTTCTTCTTGTCCTCCTTGTCCCACTCTTCCTCCTCCTTGTCCTCCTGGTCCTTGCCCTCCTTCTCCTCCTCCTTGTCCTCCTCCTCCTTGACCTCCTCCTCCTTGACCTCCTCGTCCTACTCTTCCTTCTCCTCTTCCTCCTCCTCCCTGTCCTCCTACTCCTCGACCTCTTACTCCTCCATCCTCCTCGTCCTCGTCCTCTTCCTCCTCTTCCTCCTCTCACTCTTACCCCTCTCCTTCTCTGGTTGTCGTTGTCCATTGTTCAATGCTCACCAAACAAAGCAGAGGCTCAAGGCCCTTTTATGCTGCAGTTCTCCTGATTGGAAATTGCTCACCAGACCTGGGTGTTTAGAGATTTGCATAATTGTGTGTTGTGGGTTGATGCTTTGAGATTTCAATTGGGGTGTGTGTGCAACAACTGACCATTGTGTGTACAGCTTTGACAACAAGGTGATGTGTAATTGACATCAGAGTGTAAAGAAGGAAAGTCAGAGTCTAATGCAGATAAGGGAGTGTTTAGATGTGGCAAATTGGGCCGAGCAATTGGTACTTGAAGTGAGGGTTTTGCAAACTGTGCCAAATTATCAATTGTTGTGTGTTAAGAACCGTGAAAAACTGTAATAGTTCTCCTTCTTCTTACTCCTCCTCCTCCTCTCTGTCCTCCTCCTCCTGCTCCTCTATGTCCTCCTCCCCCTGCTCCTTTCTGTCCTCCTGCTCCTCGTGCTTCAATCTGTCCTCCTCCTCCTGCTCTTCTCTCTCCTCCTCCATGCCCTCCTTCTCCTCTCTCCTCCCCTCCTTGTCCTCTTTCTCTTTCTCCTTCTCCTTGTTCTCCTCCTTGTTCTCCCCCTCCTCCTCTCACTCTTACACTTCTCCTTCTCTGGTTGCTCTCTTCAAGGTTCTCCATTGTTCACCAAACAGAGAGGAGGAGGCTCAAGGCACTTCTATGCTGCAGTCCTGATCGCTAATTGCTCACCAGACCTGAATTTGTTGAGTTTTGAACACTTGTGTGTTGTAGGTTGATACCACTGAGATGTTTCATGAGAAGTGTGTGTAACAACAGAACATTGTGTGTAGTGTTTTGACAACAAGTTAATATGCAATTGACTGCAGAGTGTATTGTAGGTTGAAGCTTTGAGCTTTTAAATGAGAGGTGTGTGCAACAACTGAACATTGTGTGTAGTGTTTAGACAACAAGGTGATGTGCAATTGGCATCAGAGTGTAAAGAAGGAAAGTCAGAGTCTAAGGGAGTCATAAGGGAGTGTGAAGTAGTGACAATTCGGGTCGAGCGAATGGTACGTGAAGTTAAGGTTGTGCAAATTGTGCCAAAGTTTAGATTTTTGTGTGTTAACAATCGTGAAAAACTGTAATAATCACTATGACGGCAGCAACAAAAGGCCTAGGCTCCACTGTCGTTTCTTGTCAAGAGTGCAACGCACTTCGTAGGTTTAATGGAATACAGGAGTTATTGAATGTTGAGAATAGATGAATGGATGTAGGTGAGAGGAGGATGTATTGAAGACTGGGCGGAGGGAGACTCAGTGTGGGGGTTCTGTCTCAGGCATATATATCCACCCGAGCTGATCACTGGCCCCCAGACAGTGCCTAGAATGAGACATGGTAGAGGTATGCACCGGATTGAATAAGAAGGAAGGGTTGAAGGCATGAGGGGATGAAGGGATGAAGTGAACCAGAATGTGTGCATTTCCAAGTCCGAAATACAACTGCGAACCAGAGCATGTGCATTTGTGAAAAACCCTGCGTGAGTTCATTCATTACAAGACTGATCTGGCCCCATAATTTCCTGTCTCTAAAATGTTTGTAAGATGTTTGTCCCATCAAGTCTGTTTTTGTAGATTACACCTTTGCATGGGAATTGATGAACACCTCTTTCAGGATTTGTTTTGTGGGTAGGCAGTGTTTATAAATGAAACTCCAGGTCTCAATTGTAAAAGAAACTGTTGATCTTATTGGGACTTCATTCATTCTCCATAACCACTTATCCTGTTAGGGGTCACAAGGGGGCTGGAGCCTACCCCAGCTGACATTGGGCGAGAGGCAGGGTACACCCTGGACAGGTCACCAGACTATCACAGGGCTGACACAGGGCAGACAACCATTCACACTCACATTCACACCTACGGACATATGTATCTCCAGTCAACTCTTTCAAATGTCTGTTTAAAGTACAAAGTCTTAATCGCAAATTATGCTCTCAATGAAGGTTGAGAGGTGTTATTGAAGGTCTCACACTTCCTGTATGGGTGTAACTTATTGCTGCTATAAATTCAGAGCTCTTAAAGGTCACGGATTAGCCATCAAAGTGTTCTAAAAGTTCAAATATTATTTCACAGTTTTTGTTACTGAGCTCTAGTTATTGTGATCACCAAATCAGAAATGTCTTCAATTGCATAGATAATTTGCTCTGGATTGGAACTGCACTCTTGGATCTGAGCTCTGCAGAGAGACAATAACGTGCATTCAGTGTGCATGTGAGGACAGAAACATGTATACACGTTCTCTCATGCAAAACCATCAGTGTGGTCCTTAAAGTTGAAGACCATTAGTTGAACTTTATGGTTTTATTTTAAATGAGTACAAACATTTCACTGTCCATGTGTTATTGTAGGTAAATCATTATCCCGGAACTTCATCTTTATTCAAAGCTTGTTAAAGCGCAGTTTCAGGAGCGGGAACACACACCAATCACAGGCTTCTAGCCTACTATATAAGTGGAACTAACCCTTTCCTCAGTCTCTCGCTCCTTCATGCGTTTGAATCAGTGAAGCAACTACAGAGAAGAAACAAAAACCTTAACTTACCGAGATCATGGATTTCTTATCCTTATCTCCTTCTGACGACGTCATCTTCAGAGGCATTCAACACCACCAACACAGAGGTCCATCACCACAAAGACCATCCGAAAAAGCCATGAAATCTCCAGCGATCTCTGTGCCCGAGACCCCTTCTCCAGTGCTCCGAGCTCAGCAGCGGAGGAAGGGGACCTCGGCACGCACCGTGTCGTCCACGATCCACATTCCACCTGGTTCCTCCCTCCTGGATCTGCAAAATTATAACTCCTCTGAAGACTCCTCCACACCTCCCGGTACACCACCCCCACCAGCCAAAAGAGGTTGAGGTAGGCCTGCTTCCACGAGTTTTTCCAGCGGGCGCAGCGGTCATTCTTCCCCATCACCTGCGAGGATGACAGCCACCCGCAGTCATCAGGTCACCGGCGTCTCCACTCGCAGCCGGCCGCAACGCCATCTCGCTCCGCCGAAATCCCCCACCAGCCAACTATCCTCCAGGATGTCGGACTGGACAATAGCCTCCCTCCAAAAGGCACTGAAGGATAGGATACAATTTCAACGCTCTGACAATAGGGCTAAACTTTTCCACAAACTCATGTCTGTTTGTTATCCTAGCCACGCTGTCCACTCCGGCGCACTTCCGCAAAATACGAGTCCACCTCCAACCTCTTCTTTCCACATGCATGGTGACAGATTGCCTGCTACCTCCAGGCCTAATCCACAGCCAAACCCTCAGTCTGTGTTTCCTGGGGTGCATGATGCAGCTGCCTGCAATTATCTCCTCCATGTTCCCCAAATAGCCAGGCTAGGGGAGCCTGGCACCAGGATGCCAGGTCCCCCGGTACCTTCCTCTCACTCTGTTCAGCCGTCTTTTTCTTGTTGCTCCAACTCTCCTTCCATCATGCCATTCGTGCGCCGTCTCACCTGGCACTCCGTCACCCACCAATGCATACTTCGCGCAGCCCACTTTCCCGGTAAAACTAACGCCATTGCTGACTCTCTCTCGGTTTCTGTTTCAGAAATTTAGAAGCTTAGCTCCACACGCTGACACTCTCCCGACTCCAGTTCCTCCATATTCTGCACTGACCTTTAATCTGTAAACCCATCCCTAGTACCCCTGATCATCGATTCTGAAATTCACATCATAAATAGTTTATCATCCTCAACGTTGTCATCATACTGGACTGCTTGGAATCATTTCCACAACTTCCACGATAAACATAACATTTCATTTCCATCATTCAATCTAACTACCGTGGTCTGCTTTATTAACCATGCTCATTCAGGTCTAAACATTAGAACTCACACAATCAAATCATACCTCAGTGGCATCAGCTTTTTCTCCAAACTACTCGCTGGTTACCCTAGCCCAGCCTTCAGTCATCCTCAAGTAACATATCTCTTCAAAGGCCTTCTCCGACAAGAACCAGCAAAAACCCCTCGTCGCCTTCCACTTACCACCGACCTACTTCTCATCTGTATTAGTAATCTTCACTCCGGTTACAATACTCCCAACGTTGCTCTCACCCTCGAGGCAATATTCACACTAGCATTCTTCGGCTTCCTTAGATGTTCAGAATTCACCGCGTCCTCATCAAACTTCATTCCTTCCCGCCATGCTTGCATCTCAGACTTATCTCAATACTCCAGTGACATCATGGTATTCTACCTCAAGAAATCAAAAACTAATCAATTAGGTCATCCTACACCAATTTTCTATTTCAAAAATCTATCCCCTCTGGACCGTTTCCGTACTCTCTCAAACTATCTAAACTACAGGAAATCCAACCCTCTCTTCCTCTCCGAATCCGGCCACTACTCAGGCCATTCATTCCGCATAGGCGCTGCCACTTCAGCTTCCCGCAACGGCATACCAGAACACCTAATCCAAATCATGGGTCGCTGGACCTCACTAACCTACCACCGTTACATTCATTCAGACCATAGCGATTTCAGAGCCGCACAAGCACTACTTCATTAAATGGAGTTTTTGGGGGTTCATCGATGCCCGGGCGCCACTACGGACCAAATCTCCCCACACCGCACTCAATAATCCATCCATCCATCCATCCCTCCATCCAATTCTTTATTGTCCAATAAACGTTCTAAAATGTATCTGATTAGTTGCGTGATCCTTGCTCGTGAAACGAAGCTTGTTAAAGTGCAGTTTCAGGAGCGGGAACACACACCAATCACAGCCTTCTAGCCTACTATATAAGCGGAACTAACCCTTTCCTCAGTCTCTCACTCCTGCATTCGCATCCCTCCCTCCCTCCCTCCCTCTTTCACCTTGTCTCCCTGTCTCCTCTCCTCTAGGACACTAGGGGTTCATCAATGCCTGGGCGCCACTACGGACCTCCAAATCTCCCCACACCGCACTCAATAATCCATCCATCCATCCAATTCATTATTGTCCAATAAACCTTCTAAAACGTATCTGATTGGTTGCGTGTTCCTTGCTCGTGAAAGTAGGACTGTGTTGATTTCCCTTTCAGTTTGTGACAAGGACACGTAAAAGGACAGGGTGTAAAACAGACTGAATAAACAAAAAGGCATTTCTATGGCCAGAAAAAGGTCCCCCCACAGCTTTCTGAAGAGAAAAGATAACACGAAGGAAGATTTCCACAATTTGTCTTAGTGTACTAATAGGGCAACACGCTCAGGTATTCTATACATTCAAATGTTCATACTGAACATACTTGCAAACTGCTCACTGCCAGCACAGAATACTTTCTAAAGGTATCTTCAATATGTTAACTGTTAACATATCGTTTTTTTTCCGAAAATTATCCACTCCTGGCAACCAAAGTATGATGAATGTTTTCATAGTCAATTTTAGGCATTTTGAAGCACTTGTTGCTTCCCACTATACCCCACTGTGACACCACCAATTACGGCTATAAGAGCGACCACCATGTCTTGTCAGTGCTACGCTCTTTATCCACCTTTTAAAAGTCCTAAAGGTTCAAGGAGGTTGAGAGTTGTTATTGCAGAGCTCACCCTCACTGTGTTGGTTTGAGCAGCAGCTTATTTTGCTGTGAATTAAGAATTATGCCTAATACACAACCAGGACATGTTAGCAGTGCAGCTCTGTTTGTCTAAAAGGTTTGGTGTTGTTAATGATGTCACTCTCACTGTGTGGGTGCTAGCAGCATCTTATTGCTGCTATAAATTCAGAGCTCTTCAAAGGTCATGGATTAGCCATCAAAGTGCTCTAAAAGTTAAAATTTTATTACACAATAGATGCTACTGAGCTCTACTTATTGTGATCACCAAATCAGAAATGTCTTCAATTGCATAGATAATTTGCTCTGGATTGGAACTGCACTCTTGGATCTGAGCTCTGCAGAGAGACAATAACGTGCATTCAGTGTGCATATGAGGACAGAAACATGTATACACGTCCTCTCATGCAAACATGTTAGCAGCAGTAGTTAATGGGTAGAAACATGCAAAACCATTGATGAGGTCCCTAAAAGCTGAAGACCATTAGTTGAACTTTATGGTTTTATTTTAAATGAGTACAAACATTTCACTGTCGTTATCTGATGGTAGGTCAATCATTATCCTGTAACTTCATCTTTATAGTAGGACTGTGTTGATTTCCCTTTCGGTTTGTGACAAGGACACGCAAAAGGACAGGGGGTAAAACTGACTGAATAAACAAAAAGGCACTTCTATGGCCAGAAAGAGAGTTGCTTTAACCACACTTGCTGTCAGAGTGTTGGGCTTTATTTTAGAAATAATATAACAGTAGAAAATGGATACACATTTTTGTTTTTGTCACTGGAAATTGTAGATATTGACAGGGCAAATGTAGTGTCCACCTGGTGGGACTGAATCCATGTAGACATACTGAGGTTTCTCAGTGATGAGTCAGTGAGACATGATGGTAAAGACATGTACACACTATTTTAGGACTACAGGTCCACCACAGCTTCCTGAAGAGAAAAGATAAAACACTGAGGAAGATTTCGACAGTTTGTCTCAGTGTACTAATAGGGCAACACTTCTCATGCCTACGTGCATTTATACACTCTCACATATTTTTATACATTCAAATGTTCTTACTGACTGTACTTGCAAACTGCTCTGCTCACTGCCAGCACAGAATACTTACTAAAGGTATCTTCAAAATGTTCACTGTTAACATCTTCCTATGTAATGACGAAAACTCTGTCTGTCTGTCTGTTCCACGTTTTTCTCCTCACTGACTTGGTCAATCCATGTGAAATTTGGCACAGTGGTAGAGGCTCATGGGAGGATGCGAATTAAGCAATATTACATCAATTGGCCAAAGGGGGGCGCTATAGCAACCAATTGAAATTGCAACATTTGAATGGGCATATCTCATGCCCCGTATGCCACAGAGACATGAAACTTTGCACAGAGATGCCTCTCCTCATGAGGAACAAATTTGCCTCAAGAACCCATAACTTCCAGTTATATAGATTTTCCACCATTTTAAATTTTTTGAAAAACACTTAAAATCGATCTCTTCCTAGGAAGTTTGACCGATCTGCATGAAACTCAGTGAACATAATCTAGGGACCAATATCTAAAGTTCCCTCTGGGCAAAAGTTGGAAAACTTACTAAAACTGAGCTTCTATAAGGAAATGAATATTGCGGAGGGCGTGGCTCATCACATAAAGGTGTAAAACATCTCAAGGGTTTCACCGATCACCACGCAACTTTGTAGGCATATGACCACACATAATCTGACGGGACCCCTCCATTATTGACCTCATCAAACAAAATGGGGGCGCTAGAGAGCTAATTTCTTATCTAGGCCTAACCGCTATATTGATTTTTACTTAACTTGGTAGATATGTAGAACAGGATGCCTCAAGGTGACTGCAGGAATTTAACTCTAATTGGCAACTGGGTGGCGCTATAACAACAGAAAAATGCTTAAAAATGGCTAAAATGCGACTGATCGCTGTGGCTCCCCCTTTGGACAAATATATTTTTGTTTTTCTAATTGATGCTATGACAAAATCATGGTTTCCTGCAACCCCTGCAGGAAAACAGGTTAACTTGTCGTCGTCGTCGTCCTCCACTTATCCGGGTCCGGGTCGCGGGGGCAGCAGCCTCAGCAAAGAAGCCCAGACAGTCCTCTCCCCAGCCACTTCCATCAGCTCTTCCGCGGGAACCCCGAGGCGTTCCCAGGCCAGCCGGGCGATGTAGTCCCTCCAGCGTGTCCTGGGGCGGCCCCGAGGTCTCCTCCCGGTTGGACACGCCCGAAACACCTCCCAAGGGAGGCGTCCGGGTGGCATCCTTACTAGATGCCCGAACCACCTCAACTGGTTCCTCTCGATGTGGAGGAGCAGCGGCTCTACTCCGAGTCCCTCCCGGATGTCCGAGCTCCTCACCCTATCTCTAAGGCTGAGCCCAGCCACCCTGCGGAGGAAACTCATTTCGGCCGCTTGCACTCGCGATCTCATTCTTTCGGTCACTACCCAGAGCTCGTGACCATAGGTGAGGATTGGAACGAAGATAGACCGGTAAATCGAGAGCTTCGCTTTTTGGCTAAGCTCCCTCTTCACCACAACGGGCCGGTTCAGCGCCCGCATCACTGCTGACGCCGCCCCAATCCGCCTGTCCATCTCTCGCTCCATCCTACCCTCACTCGTGAACAAGACCCCGAGATACTTAAACTCCTCCACCTGAGGAAGGACCCCCCCCCCCGACCCGGAGAGGGCAATCCACCCTTTTCCGGCTGAGGACCATGGCCTCAGACTTGGAGGTGCTGATTCTCATCCCAGCCGCTTCCCAGCCCAGCCCATCCAGGTTAACTTGTAACAGACTTAAGTGTTTTGAATGGGGATCAAAAGGGCACCTTTAAAAGGCTCAGTCATTCACAGGCAAGGATGGTCACTTTGGCTGTGACCCTACATTAAAAACCAGCATGATTATGTGAAGGACTTAAATCAGCCTACATGGGACCGGAAATATTTTGCTAAACACAGTTTGTTGCTGCATCCACAGATACAAGCTAACATGCAAAGTAAAAGCCACATATCAACAACATTGACACATACCACAGACTTCTAGAAGCTCATGTGAGATGGACTGACACAAAGGGGAAAGTGTGCTGTGGTCTGACAAGTCCATCATGGACGTCACGTCAAGGTTCGAGGACATTTAGAGGTGTTATTGACAATCTCGCTCCCTCTGCGTGGGTGCCATCTGCGACTTATTGCTGCTATAAACTAGACCTTTGATGTTACTGAGTTCTACTTATTTTGATTATAAAATCTGTAATGGCTTAAGTTGCATACACCATATAGCTGGATTGCCCTCAATCAGAGCTGCACCCCTAAATCTGAGCTCTGCAGAGAGACAAATTTGAGTCATTGCATGTCTGGAAGGCAGGAAAAATTAGTTTACAAATCACAGCTTGTATGCTTTGTGAAAAATAGGTAAGTGTGCAGTTAATAGGCTGAAACATGCAAAACCACCAGCAATGAATGTCATGAGTTTAACTTTACTCTTTCGTTTTAAAACAGGACAGAGTCTAAACAATAAAAAAAACATATCACTGTCCATATCTTATTGTAGGTTAATTATTATCCCAACATTTTATTTTTATTGTAGAGCTGTGTTGATTTCACTTTCTGTTGGTGACCAGGTTACATAAAAGGACAGAGGAAGGACATTCAAGTGAAGTAAACAAACTGAATAAACAGAAAAGGCACTTCTCTGGCCAAAAGTGTTGCTTTAACCACACTGCTTGACGTCCTCAGTGACACTGTCACAGTGCTTGGCTATGTAAAAATAACATAACAATAGAAAAGGTATTCACTCTGATACTGGCAAGGGAAATGTAGCGCTGACCTTTTGGGGTCAATCATTTTTTTTCTTTGAATCCATTTATTACTGAGACTTCTCAGTGATGAGTCAGTGAGACATGATGGTAAAGACATGTACACACTATTTTAGGACTACAGGTCCACCACAGCTTCCTGAAGAGAAAAGATAAAACACTGAGGAAGATTTCGACAATTTGTCTCAGTGTACTAATAGGGCAACACTTCTCATGCCTCTGTGCATTTATACACTCTCACGTATTTTTATACCTTTAAATGTTCATACTGAATGTACTTGCAAACTGCTCACTGCCAGCACAGAATACTTAGTAAAGGTATCTTCAAAATGTTCATTGTTGGATATTTTACGAAAAATATCTGCTCCTGGCAACCAAAGTATGATGAATGTTTTCATAGTCAATTTTAGGCATTTTGAAGCACTTGTTGCTTCCCACTATACCCCACTGTGACACCAACAATTACGGCTATAAGAGCGACCACCATGTCTTGTCAGTGCTACGCTCTTTATCCACCTTTTAAAAGTCCTAAAGGTTCAAGGAGGTTGAGAGTTGTTATTGCAGAGCTCACCCTCACTGTGTTGGTTTGAGCAGCAGCTTATTTTGCTGTGAATTAAGAATTATGCCTAATACACAACCAGGACATGTTAGCAGTGCAGCTCTGTTTGTCTAAAAGGTTTGGTGTTGTTAATGATGTCACTCTCACTGTGTGGGTGCTAGCAGCATCTTATTGCTGCTATAAATTCAGAGCTCTTCAAAGAACATGGATTAGCCATCAAAGTGCTCTAAAAGTTAAAATTTTATTACACAATAGATGCTACTGAGCTCTACTTATTGTGATCACCAAATCAGAAATGTCTTCAATTGCATAGATAATTTGCTCTGGATTGGAACTGCACTCTTGGATCTGAGCTCTGCAGAGAGACAATAACGTGCATTCAGTGTGCATGTGAGGACAGAAACATGTATACACGTCCTCTCATGCAAACATGTTAGCAGCAGTAGTTAATGGGTAGAAACATGCAAAACCATTGATGAGGTCCCGAAAAGCTGAAGACCATTAGTTGAACTTTATGGTTTTATTTTAAATGAGTACAAACATTTCACTGTCGTTATCTGATGGAAGGTCAATCATTATCCTGTAACTTCATCTTTATAGTAGGACTGTGTTGATTTCCCTTTCGGTTTGTGACAAGGACACGCAAAAGGACAGGGGGTAAAACTGACTGAATAAACAAAAAGGCACTCCTATGGCCAGAAAGAGAGTTGCTTTAACCACACTTGCTGTCAGAGTGTTGGGCTTTATTTTAGAAATAATATAACAGTAGAAAATGGATACACATTTTTGTCTTTGTCACTGGAAATTGTAGATATTGACAGGGCAAATGTAGTGTCCACCTGGTGGGACTGAATCCATGTAGACATACTGAGGTTTCTCAGTGATGAGTCAGTGAGACATGATGGTAAAGACATGTACACACTATTTTAGGACTACAGGTCCACCACAGCTTCCTGAAGAGAAAAGATAAAACACTGAGGAAGATTTCGACAGTTTGTCTCAGTGTACTAATAGGGCAACACTTCTCATGCCTACGTGCATTTATACACTCTCACATATTTTTATACATTCAAATGTTCTTACTGACTGTACTTGCAAACTGCTCACTGCCAGCACAGAATACTTACTAAAGGTATCTTCAAAATGTTCACTGTTAACATCTTCCTATGTAATGACGAAAACTCTGTCTGTCTGTCTGTTCCACGTTTTTCTCCTCACTGACTTGGTCAATCCATGTGAAATTTGGCACAGTGGTAGAGGCTCATGGGAGGATGCGAATGAAGCAATATTACATCAATTGGCCAAAGGGGGGCGCTATAGCAACCAATTGAAATTGCAACATTTGAATGGGCATATCTCATGCCCCGTATGCCATAGAGACATGAAACTTTGCACAGAGATGCCTCTCCTCATGAGGAACAAATTTGCCTCAAGAACCCATAACTTCCAGTTATATAGATTTTCCACCATTTTAAATTTTTTGAAAAACACTTAAAATCGATCTCTTCCTAGGAAGTTTGACCGATCTGCATGAAACTCAGTGAACATAATCTAGGGACCAATATCTAAAGTTCCCTCTGGGCAAAAGTTGGAAAACTTACTAAAACTGAGCTTCTATAGTGAAATGAATATTGCGGAGGGCGTGGCTCATCACATAAAGGTGTAAAACATCTCAAGGGTTTCACCGATCACCACGCAACTTTGTAGGCATATGACCACACATAATCTGACGGGACCCCTCCATTATTGACCCCATCAAACAAAATGGGGGCGCTAGAGAGCTAATTTCTTATCTAGGCCTAACCGCTATATTGATTTTTACTTAACTTGGTAGATATGTAGAACAGGATGCCTCAAGGTGACTGCAGGAATTTAACTCTAATTGGCAACTGGGTGGCGCTATAACAACAGAAAAATGCTTAAAAATGGCCAAAATGCGACTGATCGCTGTGGCTCCCCCTTTGGACAAATATATTTTTGTTTTTCTAATTGATGCTATGACAAAATCATGGTTTCCTGCAACCCCTGCAGGAAAACAGGTTAACTTGTCGTCGTCGTCGTCCTCCACTTATCCGGGTCCGGGTCGCGGGGGCAGCAGCCTCAGCAAAGAAGCCCAGACAGTCCTCTCCCCAGCCACTTCCATCAGCTCTTCCGCGGGAACCCCGAGGCGTTCCCAGGCCAGCCGGGCGATGTAGTCCCTCCAGCGTGTCCTGGGGCGGCCCCGAGGTCTCCTCCCGGTTGGACACGCCCGAAACACCTCCCAAGGGAGGCGTCCGGGTGGCATCCTTACTAGATGCCCGAACCACCTCAACTGGTTCCTCTCGATGTGGAGGAGCAGTGGCTCTACTCCGAGTCCCTCCCGGATGTCCGAGCTCCTCACCCTATCTCTAAGGCTGAGCCCAGCCACCCTGCGGAGGAAACTCATTTCGGCCGCTTGCACTCGCGATCTCATTCTTTCGGTCACTACCCAGAGCTCGTGACCATAGGTGAGGATTGGAACGAAGATAGACCGGTAAATTGAGAGCTTCGCTTTTTGGCTAAGCTCCCTCTTCACCACAACGGGCCGGTTCAGCGCCCGCATCACTGCTGACGCCGCCCCAATCCGCCTGTCCATCTCTCGCTCCATCCTACCCTCACTCGTGAACAAGACCCCGAGATACTTAAACTCCTCCACCTGAGGAAGGACCTCCCCCCCCGACCCGGAGAGGGCAATCCACCCTTTTCCGGCTGAGGACCATGGCCTCAGACTTGGAGGTGCTGATTCTCATCCCAGCCGCTTCCCAGCCCAGCCCATCCAGGTTAACTTGTAACAGACTTAAGTGTTTTGAATGGGGATGAAAAGGGCACCTTTAAAAGGCTCAGTCATTCACAGGCAAGGATGGTCACTTTGGCTGTGACCCTACATTAAAAACCAGCATGATTATGTGAAGGACTTAAATCAGCCTACATGGGACCGGAAATATTTTGCTAAACACAGTTTGTTGCTGCATCCACAGATACAAGCTAACATGCAAAGTAAAAGCCACATATCAACAACATTGACACATACCACAGACTTCTAGAAGCTCATGTGAGATGGACTGACACAAAGGGGAAAGTGTGCTGTGGTCTGACAAGTCCATCATGGACGTCACGTCAAGGTTCGAGGACATTTAGAGGTGTTATTGACAATCTCGCTCCCTCTGCGTGGGTGCCATCTGCGACTTATTGCTGCTATAAACTAGACCTTTGATGTTACTGAGTTCTACTTATTTTGATTATAAAATCTGTAATGGCTTAAGTTGCATACACCATATAGCTGGATTGCCCTCAATCAGAGCTGCACCCCTAAATCTGAGCTCTGCAGAGAGACAAATTTGAGTCATTGCATGTCTGGAAGGCAGGAAAAATTAGTTTACAAATCACAGCTTGTATGCTTTGTGAAAAATAGGTAAGTGTGCAGTTAATAGGCTGAAACATGCAAAACCACCAGCAATGAATGTCATGAGTTTAACTTTACTCTTTCGTTTTAAAACAGGACAGAGTCTAAACAATAAAAAAAACATATCACTGTCCATATCTTATTGTAGGTTAATTATTATCCCAACATTTTATTTTTATTGTAGAGCTGTGTTGATTTCACTTTCTGTTGGTGACCAGGTTACATAAAAGGACAGAGGAAGGACATTCAAGTGAAGTAAACAAACTGAATAAACAGAAAAGGCACTTCTCTGGCCAAAAGTGTTGCTTTAACCACACTGCTTGACGTCCCCAGTGACACTGTCACAGTGCTTGGCTATGTAAAAATAACATAACAATAGAAAAGGTATTCACTCTGATATTGGCAAGGGAAATGTAGCGCTGACCTTTTGGGGTCAATCATTTTTTTTCTTTGAATCCATTTATTACTGAGACTTCTCAGTGATGAGTCAGTGAGACATGATGGTAAAGACATGTACACACTATTTTAGGACTACAGGTCCACCACAGCTTCCTGAAGAGAAAAGATAAAACACTGAGGAAGATTTCGACAATTTGTCTCAGTGTACTAATAGGGCAACACTTCTCATGCCTATGTGCATTTATACACTCTCACGTATTTTTATACCTTTAAATGTTCATACTGAATGTACTTGCAAACTGCTCACTGCCAGCACAGAATACTTAGTAAAGGTATCTTCAAAATGTTCATTGTTGGATATTTTACGAAAAATATCTGCTCCTGGCAACCAAAGTATGATGAATGTTTTCATAGTCAATTTTAGGCATTTTGAAGCACTTGTTGCTTCCCACTATACCCCACTGTGACACCACCAATTACGGCTATAAGAGCGACCACCATGTCTTGTCAGTGCTACGCTCTTTATCCACCTTTTAAAAGTCCTAAAGGTTCAAGGAGGTTGAGAGTTGTTATTGCAGAGCTCACCCTCACTGTGTTGGTTTGAGCAGTGGCTTATTTTGCTGTGAATTAAGAATTATGCCTAATACACAACCAGGACATGTTAGCAGTGCAGCTCTGTTTGTCTAAAAGGTTTGGTGTTGTTAATGATGTCACTCTCACTGTGTGGGTGCTAGCAGCATCTTATTGCTGCTATAAATTCAGAGCTCTTCAAAGGTCATGGATTAGCCATCAAAGTGCTCTAAAAGTTAAAATTTTATTACACAATAGATGCTACTGAGCTCTACTTATTGTGATAACCAAATCAGAAATGTCTTCAATTGCATAGATAATTTGCTCTGGATTGGAACTGCACTCTTGGATCTGAGCTCTGCAGAGAGACAATAACGTGCATTCAGTGTGCATGTGAGGACAGAAACATGTATACACGTCCTCTCATGCAAACATGTTAGCAGCAGTAGTTAATGGGTAGAAACATGCAAAACCATTGATGAGGTCCCTAAAAGCTGAAGACCATTAGTTGAACTTTATGGTTTTATTTTAAATGAGTACAAACATTTCACTGTCGTTATCTGATGGTAGGTCAATCATTATCCTGTAACTTCATCTTTATAGTAGGACTGTGTTGATTTCCCTTTCGGTTTGTGACAAGGACACGCAAAAGGACAGGGGGTAAAACTGACTGAATAAACAAAAAGGCACTTCTATGGCCAGAAAGAGTGTTGCTTTAACCACACTTGCTGTCAGAGTGTTGGGCTTTATTTTAGAAATAATATAACAGTAGAAAATGGATACACATTTTTGTCTTTGTCACTGGAAATTGTAGATATTGACAGGGCAAATGTAGTGTCCACCTGGTGGGACTGAATCCATGTAGACATACTGAGGTTTCTCAGTGATGAGTCAGTGAGACATGATGGTAAAGACATGTACACACTATTTTAGGACTACAGGTCCACCACAGCTTCCTGAAGAGAAAAGATAAAACACTGAGGAAGATTTCGACAGTTTGTCTCAGTGTACTAATAGGGCAACACTTCTCATGCCTACGTGCATTTATACACTCTCACATATTTTTATACATTCAAATGTTCTTACTGACTGTACTTGCAAACTGCTCACTGCCAGCACAGAATACTTACTAAAGGTATCTTCAAAATGTTCACTGTTAACATCTTCCTATGTAATGACGAAAACTCTGTCTGTCTGTCTGTTCCACGTTTTTCTCCTCACTGACTTGGTCAATCCATGTGAAATTTGGCACAGTGGTAGAGGCTCATGGGAGGATGCGAATGAAGCAATATTACATCAATTGGCCAAAGGGGGGCGCTATAGCAACCAATTGAAATTGCAACATTTGAATGGGCATATCTCATGCCCCGTATGCCACAGAGACATGAAACTTTGCACAGAGATGCCTCTCCTCATGAGGAACAAATTTGCCTCAAGAACCCATAACTTCCAGTTATATAGATTTTCCACCATTTTAAATTTTTTGAAAAACACTTAAAATCGATCTCTTCCTAGGAAGTTTGACCGATCTGCATGAAACTCAGTGAACATAATCTAGGGACCAATATCTAAAGTTCCCTCTGGGCAAAAGTTGGAAAACTTACTAAAACTGAGCTTCTATAGTGAAATGAATATTGCGGAGGGCGTGGCTCATCACATAAAGGTGTAAAACATCTCAAGGGTTTCACCGATCACCACGCAACTTTGTAGGCATATGACCACACATAATCTGACGGGACCCCTCCATTATTGACCCCATCAAACAAAATGGGGGCGCTAGAGAGCTAATTTCTTATCTAGGCCTAACCGCTATATTGATTTTTACTTAACTTGGTAGATATGTAGAACAGGATGCCTCAAGGTGACTGCAGGAATTTAACTCTAATTGGCAACTGGGTGGCGCTATAACAACAGAAAAATGCTTAAAAATGGCTAAAATGCGACTGATCGCTGTGGCTCCCCCTTTGGACAAATATATTTTTGTTTTTCTAATTGATGCTATGACAAAATCATGGTTTCCTGCAACCCCTGCAGGAAAACAGGTTAAC
Source organism: Epinephelus awoara (assembly GCA_035609425.1). Classification (NCBI taxonomy): domain Eukaryota; kingdom Metazoa; phylum Chordata; class Actinopteri; order Perciformes; family Serranidae; genus Epinephelus; species Epinephelus awoara. The sequence goes on along the minus strand of CM069314.1, from coordinate 22,333,509 downwards.
TTGTCGTCGTCGTCGTCCTCCACTTATCCGGGTCCGGGTCGCGGGGGCAGCAGCCTCAGCAAAGAAGCCCAGACAGTCCTCTCCCCAGCCACTTCCATCAGCTCTTCCGCGGGAACCCCGAGGCGTTCCCAGGCCAGCCGGGCGATGTAGTCCCTCCAGCGTGTCCTGGGGCGGCCCCGAGGTCTCCTCCCGGTTGGACACGCCCGAAACACCTCCCAAGGGAGGCGTCCGGGTGGCATCCTTACTAGATGCCCGAACCACCTCAACTGGTTCCTCTCGATGTGGAGGAGCAGTGGCTCTACTCCGAGTCCCTCCCGGATGTCCGAGCTCCTCACCCTATCTCTAAGGCTGAGCCCAGCCACCCTGCGGAGGAAACTCATTTCGGCCGCTTGCACTCGCGATCTCATTCTTTCGGTCACTACCCAGAGCTCGTGACCATAGGTGAGGATTGGAACGAAGATAGACCGGTAAATTGAGAGCTTCGCTTTTTGGCTAAGCTCCCTCTTCACCACAACAGGCCGGTTTAGCGCCCGCATCACTGCTGACGCCGCCCCAATCCGCCTGTCCATCTCTCGCTCCATCCTACCCTCACTCGTGAACAAGACCCCGAGATACTTAAACTCCTCCACCTGAGGAAGGACCCCCCCCCCCGACCCGGAGAGGGCAATCCACCCTTTTCCGGCTGAGGACCATGGCCTCAGACTTGGAGGTGCTGATTCTCATCCCAGCCGCTTCCCAGCCCAGCCCATCCAGGTTAACTTGTAACAGACTTAAGTGTTTTGAATGGGGATGAAAAGGGCACCTTTAAAAGGCTCAGTCATTCACAGGCAAGGATGGTCACTTTGGCTGTGACCCTACATTAAAAACCAGCATGATTATGTGAAGGACTTAAATCAGCCTACATGGGACCGGAAATATTTTGCTAAACACAGTTTGTTGCTGCATCCACAGATACAAGCTAACATGCAAAGTAAAAGCCACATATCAACAACATTGACACATACCACAGACTTCTAGAAGCTCATGTGAGATGGACTGACACAAAGGGGAAAGTGTGCTGTGGTCTGACAAGTCCATCATGGACGTCACGTCAAGGTTCGAGGACATTTAGAGGTGTTATTGACAATCTCGCTCCCTCTGCGTGGGTGCCATCTGCGACTTATTGCTGCTATAAACTAGACCTTTGATGTTACTGAGTTCTACTTATTTTGATTATAAAATCTGTAATGGCTTAAGTTGCATACACCATATAGCTGGATTGCCCTCAATCAGAGCTGCACCCCTAAATCTGAGCTCTGCAGAGAGACAAATTTGAGTCAATGCATGTCTGGAAGGCAGGAAAAATTAGTTTACAAATCACAGCTTGTATGCTTTGTGAAAAATAGGTAAGTGTGCAGTTAATAGGCTGAAACATGCAAAACCACCAGCAATGAATGTCATGAGTTTAACTTTACTCTTTCGTTTTAAAACAGGACAGAGTCTAAACAATAAAAAAAACATATCACTGTCCATATCTTATTGTAGGTTAATTATTATCCCAACATTTTATTTTTATTGTAGAGCTGTGTTGATTTCACTTTCTGTTGGTGACCAGGTTACATAAAAGGACAGAGGAAGGACATTCAAGTGAAGTAAACAAACTGAATAAACAGAAAAGGCACTTCTCTGGCCAAAAGTGTTGCTTTAACCACACTGCTTGACGTCCAAAGCGACACTGTCACAGTGCTTGGCTATGTAAAAATAACATAACAATAGAAAAGGTATTCACTCTGATACTGGCAAGGGAAATGTAGCGCTGACCTTTTGGGGTCAATCATTTTTTTTCTTTGAATCCATTTATTACTGAGACTTCTCAGTGATGAGTCAGTGAGACATGATGGTAAAGACATGTACACACTATTTTAGGACTACAGGTCCACCACAGCTTCCTGAAGAGAAAAGATAAAACACTGAGGAAGATTTCGACAATTTGTCTCAGTGTACTAATAGGGCAACACTTCTCATGCCTATGTGCATTTATACACTCTCACGTATTTTTATACCTTTAAATGTTCATACTGAATGTACTTGCAAACTGCTCACTGCCAGCACAGAATACTTAGTAAAGGTATCTTCAAAATGTTCATTGTTGGATATTTTACGAAAAATATCTGCTCCTGGCAACCAAAGTATGATGAATGTTTTCATAGTCAATTTTAGGCATTTTGAAGCACTTGTTGCTTCCCACTATACCCCACTGTGACACCAACAATTACGGCTATAAGAGCGACCACCATGTCTTGTCAGTGCTACGCTCTTTATCCACCTTTTAAAAGTCCTAAAGGTTCAAGGAGGTTGAGAGTTGTTATTGCAGAGCTCACCCTCACTGTGTTGGTTTGAGCAGCAGCTTATTTTGCTGTGAATTAAGAATTATGCCTAATACACAACCAGGACATGTTAGCAGTGCAGCTCTGTTTGTCTAAAAGGTTTGGTGTTGTTAATGATGTCACTCTCACTGTGTGGGTGCTAGCAGCATCTTATTGCTGCTATAAATTCAGAGCTCTTCAAAGGTCATGGATTAGCCATCAAAGTGCTCTAAAAGTTAAAATTTTATTACACAATAGATGCTACTGAGCTCTACTTATTGTGATAACCAAATCAGAAATGTCTTCAATTGCATAGATAATTTGCTCTGGATTGGAACTGCACTCTTGGATCTGAGCTCTGCAGAGAGACAATAACGTGCATTCAGTGTGCATGTGAGGACAGAAACATGTATACACGTCCTCTCATGCAAACATGTTAGCAGCAGTAGTTAATGGGTAGAAACATGCAAAACCATTGATGAGGTCCCTAAAAGCTGAAGACCATTAGTTGAACTTTATGGTTTTATTTTAAATGAGTACAAACATTTCACTGTCGTTATCTGATGGTAGGTCAATCATTATCCTGTAACTTCATCTTTATAGTAGGACTGTGTTGATTTCCCTTTCGGTTTGTGACAAGGACACGCAAAAGGACAGGGGGTAAAACTGACTGAATAAACAAAAAGGCACTTCTATGGCCAGAAAGAGTGTTGCTTTAACCACACTTGCTGTCAGAGTGTTGGGCTTTATTTTAGAAATAATATAACAGTAGAAAATGGATACACATTTTTGTCTTTGTCACTGGAAATTGTAGATATTGACAGGGCAAATGTAGTGTCCACCTGGTGGGACTGAATCCATGTAGACATACTGAGGTTTCTCAGTGATGAGTCAGTGAGACATGATGGTAAAGACATGTACACACTATTTTAGGACTACAGGTCCACCACAGCTTCCTGAAGAGAAAAGATAAAACACTGAGGAAGATTTCGACAGTTTGTCTCAGTGTACTAATAGGGCAACACTTCTCATGCCTACGTGCATTTATACACTCTCACATATTTTTATACATTCAAATGTTCTTACTGACTGTACTTGCAAACTGCTCACTGCCAGCACAGAATACTTACTAAAGGTATCTTCAAAATGTTCACTGTTAACATCTTCCTATGTAATGACGAAAACTCTGTCTGTCTGTCTGTTCCACGTTTTTCTCCTCACTGACTTGGTCAATCCATGTGAAATTTGGCACAGTGGTAGAGGCTCATGGGAGGATGCGAATGAAGCAATATTACATCAATTGGCCAAAGGGGGGCGCTATAGCAACCAATTGAAATTGCAACATTTGAATGGGCATATCTCATGCCCCGTATGCCATAGAGACATGAAACTTTGCACAGAGATGCCTCTCCTCATGAGGAACAAATTTGCCTCAAGAACCCATAACTTCCAGTTATATAGATTTTCCACCATTTTAAATTTTCTGAAAAACACTTAAAATCGATCTCGTCCTAGGAAGTTTGACCGATCTGCATGAGACTGGGTGAACATAATCTAGGGACCAATATCTAAAGTTCCCTCTGGGCAAAAGTTGGAAAACTTACTAAAACTGAGCTTCTATAAGGCAATGAACATTGCGGAGGGCGTGGCTCATCACATAAAGGTGTATAACATCTCAAGGGTTTCACCAATCACCACGCAGCTTTGTAGGCATATGACCACACATAATCTGAGGGGACCCCTCCATTATTGACCCCATCAAACAAAATGGGGGCGCTAGAGAGCTAATTTCTTATCTAGGCCTAACCGCCATATTGATTCTCACTAAACTTGGTAGACATGTAGAACAGGACGCCTCAAGGTGACTGGAGAAATTCAACTCTAATTGGCAACTGGGTGGCGCTATAACAACAGAAAAATGCTTAAAAATGGCTAAAATGCGACTGATCGCTGTGGCTCCCCCTGTGGCCGAATATATTTTTGTTTTTCAAATTGATGGCATGACTAAGTCATGGTTTATTGAAACACCTGCAGGAAAACAGGTTAACATGTAACAGACTTAAGTGTTTTGAATGGGGATGAAAAGGGCACCTTTAAAAGGCTCAGTCATTCACAGGCAAGGATGGTCACTTTGGCTGTGACCCTACATTAAAAACCAGCATGATTATGTGAAGGACTTAAATAGGCCTACATGGGACCGGAAATCTTTTGCTAAACACAGTTTTTTGCTGCATCCACAGATACAAGCTAACATGCAAAGTAAAAGCCACATATCAACAACATTGACACATGCCACAGACCTCTAGAAGCTCATGTGAGGTGGACTGACACAAAGGGGAAAGTGTGCTGTGGTCTGACAAGTCCATCATGGACGTCATGTCCTTCACGCCAAGGACCATCCAGATTGTTACCAGCACAGAGGTCAAAAGCCAGCATCTGTGATGGTATGGAGGTGTGTTAGTGCCCATGGCATCATGGGTAACTTGCATATCTTTGAAGGCTCCCCTAATGCTGAAAGGCACATACATGTTTTGGAACAACATATGCTGCCATCCAGACGACACCTCTGTCAGGGACATGCCTGCTTAATTCAGCAAGACAATGAGACACATTCTGCACATGTGACGACAGCGTGGCTTCGTAGTAAAAGAGTGCAGGTGCGACACTGGCCTGTCTGCAGTTCAGAGCTCTCCCATTAAAAATGTGTGGTGCATTATGAAGTGTAAAATACAGCAGTGGAGACACCAGACTGTGTCGTGACCGAAGTCATATATCAAGAAAGAATGGGAAAGAATTTCACTTCAAAACTTCAACAATTAGTGTCCTCATTTTTGTTTACAGAAAAGGTTATTCCTATATGCAACTGAATATAGGCTAAAAAAGGACTTTTTTGGAATTGGGGTTGTACGATTTACAGCACAAAGATAACTTCATGTTACATTTTGACATTTTATTTAAAACGTATTTCAGGTTTTGCCACAAAATAAGAAGTTAGATCATGAGTTGAACATAATCTGATAGCAGAAGACCAAAAGACAAAAAATAAGAACAAAGAAAGAGTAAGAACCAAAACTTTTTCATACAAGTCAAGTCATATAGGTTAAATGTACTTTATAAATCTGTATATATTAAAAAGACATTAGATGTTGTAGTTCAAACAGGTCAATGTGTAGGATTCAGCAGCTTTCTCTCGTGTCTTGTCCAATATTGTAGTTTAACATTTAGTTAGGACACCGTCACCAGCAGGCTCCACAAGCATTGTTTTCTTTAATGCATTTCCGGATGTGAGATCTACAGTGTGACAAAATAACATGAAGTTTACTGCGTGAAGAAGCAAACATACATGTAGAGGTGACTCTTATGTGACAACAGTAGCATGGTGCCATGTCACTCATGATTTGTGTGATTAAAAAAGACTGAAGACTGAACTCACCGAGTCACCTCCTTGCAGCTATAAAGAATTCCTTTCTGATCCAGCTCGTTCTTTAGATTCTGTAGGGATTTGTTTTCATTGCACTTTTTCCTGATAAAAGAAATGTAGAGAGGATACGACAAAACAATTGTTTTATTGTTAATGTTTCCCAGTTTGTATTGTTTGTTACACAAAAATGACAACCACATAGAAATATAATGTGTCCAAAAAGCAGTGTGACCAGCTGAGAAATAACAAGAAAATCTTACACATTTTCCTTGTCAGTGAGCAGAACAATAGTGAGGCGCGTCACCTTGGGGTAGAAGAGTCTCTTTACCTCAATGCTTGCAAAAATACTAACAGCAAAGACAACAGAGGAACGTTAGGATTGCAAATCAGCTTCATTAGTGTTCTTATATAAAGCAGCGTTCAAATGCAAGTAAAAGCCTGAGTAGTTTTTGGCACAGAGAAAGGACTCATACAGGATGTACAGTATTTACTTAAATTCTTCAAAGGCCTGTTTGTGGAAGATAAGGTACCAAACATTACACTACAACACACTAACACACAGTGAACATACTGTACCTCTTAACCTTAAAATGCTTTTGAGTTTAACCCCACTGTTTTATTTCAAATTCAGTGTGCTGAAGTACATAATCAAAACAATAACACCGTTCATATACTTTCTCTATTCTGGTGCTTAATCTGTGGAAAAGGTTTGTGTTGATTCTTCACATCATTAGCGTCGCAGTCAAAGTGTTGGATACAACATAATGTTAGAGAAACGTTATGCAATTTTCTTGTCATTATTAAGGTTTTATAACGCTATTAATAAAACACAGAGTGTCCTGCTGCCTACCTGTTAGGATTGTATGGTGTTTTCAGGCCACCATTCAGCATTGCTGTTACTTCACCACTGGCATATGCTGCAAACTACAGACATCAGAATATGATGGTTAAGTCTTAAAGAAATATGTTTCTCATCTTATGTTTAAACAGGTCCACCTTTACTGTACTTTCAAACAGACAGATACGGAAATCCAAAAAGGGCGTGCAGCAAAAATATTCACCTCACCATCTGTGTTGCCTATTTCCTGTCTCCAAAATGTCTGTTTTTATAGATTACACCTTTGCATGGGAATTGATGAACACCTCTTTCAGGTTTTGCTTTGTGTTTATAAATGAAACTCCAGGTCACACTTACCCTAGCAGAGGCATTTTTCCAAAATGAAATAACAGGATTGTTGTTCTTCACGAGTTCACAAAACACAGAAAATGTTTCTGAAAAGGACACAGAGAACATGTTTAGAAATGTTACTGTCGAAGCTTCAGTCTACTTCTGTGTGAAAGTTTTCAGACTCCGGGCTTCTCAAACACCTCATTCATCTAACTGTGACTGATATCACAATATATTCCCATTTTCAGAAGGATAAAAAGCAAACATAAACAATAAAGTTACAAATATGGTTTAATGACCGCTGCCGACCCTGTATCTGTATTTTTGCTGTATTCCTTGCCTGCGAGTTGCTAAGTCATATAGCTTACTGAACCAAACTGATCATTTATGTGAGGTTATCTGTTGCTTAGCTCCTGACTGATCTTACCCTTGCTGCCTTTCAGTCCGCACCACTTCTGACCATCCATTACAAATCCCAACAGAGTGTCCTCCAGGGTGATAAAACAGTCTCTCTTCTTAGTGAAGTCATGGACCAGCGCTTTGGTGTCACTCCAGAGCATCGTCTAACCCAAAAAAAGTTGATATTACATCATTACCAGTACTTTTGCATTGTGGATCTCAAAGGAAATCTGCTTTGATCAATGTGTGACACAGACAGTCATGTGATCATAGAGGTTTACTTTGTTGCTTGAATATGTGAAGGGGATCTTTTCAAAGAGTGGATCATAGTTTTGCTCAGAGAAGCTAAATGGCTCCTTATCGACATAGGCTCCTTCAAAGGTATCCAGTGTGTCTTTACAGCTGAAACATAAATACAAGCACTTAGTAGATGACATAAGTTGGACACTTTATTGAGGACGCATGTCCCTATTCTTTCTCATAATTGCACAAATGATGTTCTGTTCACAATACGAACGTTTATTCAAAGGGAAACAACTTTTATTATCAGTTCAGAGAGTCTGACCTGTGGTTGTGCTGCGGGAACTCCTCACATCTCCTCATGAATGTTTTCCTGAACTGGACTGTTCGAGGAATAAACAGCACCAGTAGAGACACCACCGCTCCGATCCCAAGGACTCCAGCACCAACGGCCACGATACGTTTCATTTCAAATCCTCGTCTATAAAGTCAAAGCTCTGAGGAAGGTTTGATCTCACAGAGTTGTTTATGTGAAAGCGCTAATCACTGGCCAGTGGTCAAAGGTTGTGCTAATAAGGCTTTACTATCAGTAGTCTAAGGTAGATAGATCTGGAGTGTCAAACTTAACCTATAAATATCAACCCCTTCAAAAGTTGCCCTTTTTTAGTGTAAAGAAGTCCAAGTGCATTCTGAAAATCTTCATCCATTTACAAAACAAATGATAAACAGCCCTCGATATCCTAAGAAAAATATAAACAAATTCAACAGTGTGTCCCAGTTTTTCCACATTCTGTCAGTCTACTACTCACTTTCATTACATGTGCATTTCTTCCATAGCTTTTCATAATCCCACTAAAGTGGAAGCTGTTGAAGAAGCAGGTTAAGTCATCCCCTGCCTGACAAACCATTTACAACTTTAACATTTTGGCTGTGCCTTAGCAGCAGGGTTCCACCCATATTGTTCAAAGATAAAAGTCTGATACAGATTTTTTTTGTACTCCGTATGTACTCCATATGACCATGGAAAGTACTTATTGTTATTTCAGAAAACTGTATTCTGGTTGGGTTGGAAAAATCTCAGAGGCAGTATTTTATCGGCTCACTGTTTAAATTGCTGCTGAAACCTCTCGGCCTTCGCATCTGCATCAACATTAGGTGTGCAAAGTCATGTAGAGGGCTGTATTGGACCCTTTGGCGGACCCTTCCGGCTTCTGGTCCATATGTTTGACACCTCATAGATGGATAGATGGATGGATGGATGAATGGATGGATAGTTGTATGCTCAGTTCTTCTAAAACATTCATTTTCACTTTAAAAAAAAACCAAAACAATAATAAACACATCTTTCCACTAATAGCACGCCCAGAGCTTGCCTGGGCATTTACGTCCACTTGAGCAGAGTTTAAATGTGTCTACTACTTAGCCCCGCATAAGACTGTTTGTACTGATGTGCTTCAAATCATCATTATTTTATGATTGCATGTAAAAGTACCGAGCATATGACTTGATAAATTACTATTGGAAAGTACCGAGCATATGACTTGATAAATTACTCTTGGATTATACTGGATGAGTTGAGTAAACAAATGGTTTGATAAAGTTCTGCTGTTGTTAAACATGGTCAAAGTGTACTTCAGTTCATCAAGAGTGTTCCCTTTTTTAGATTCAGATTCAGATAAAGTTGAGCCATGTGAGAACAATACAGTTTTCTTCACCAATTCAACACATAGGAGTGAGTAATTGATGAACAAATGGTCATTTTGCGTATGAAGTATCCTGTTAAAGGGGCAAAAAATCGTTTCACCGCTAGGTTTGCTCCTCCCTCTACCTCTGCTCTCTATCCCTCACACTCGCGTCGTCTACTGTATATTTGCTGAGATAATACTCTCTGTGAATATGAACAAGTTTCCTCTCTTCTAGCCAATATTACAGGGGGAAACACATTATTTCAGACTGCTTTTCCAGTCTGCCAGAATTTGTATCCCCCACATATAATGGGCAGATGAAGCCTGATTTATTTTGTGTGTACTTCAGACTGACCGACTGGAGAGGCTTTAGGCAGCATGGATTTATCTCACATGTTGGGTATTAAGATACACATAACTGTATTAATGTGAATATTGAATGTAGTGCATATTGCCATGATGGAGATGCTGTCAAATACTTCCTGTGATTGTTGAGTGGGCTATATTATAAAACTAATTCAGATGTTAATGTTTAAGAGTAAGAAAATGGAGGCAGTAGTATGTGTTGTCACGTAATTAAAATAAATGTATTTACCTCCCTTGAGTAAGTTGTTGACATTGCTAGCTTAATTTCTGTTTCAGTTCTCTTGTATTTCAGTTATTTTGAATTTAGAAAGAAAGTAATGAGCAACAATGGTAATCCAGCAACACCATGCTGCTTTGACAAAATATATACCCAATTCAATTTTTGATCAATAATCACCAGTAAAGTGGCTATAATGACAAGGTCAGTAAAGGCAAATAATAGAACAGCTAGATAATACAACACTTACAATATTACCATATTCAAAAAATTTAGATGATATCTAGCCTCATCGTGATACCAATATGATATTGATTCATGGCTCAGTATTGGTTTTGTATGATTCATGTAGATGTGTTTTTTTTGTTACATCAAAATGATTTCACAGGCAATCAATCATCTTCACACGATAGAATCCACAGACAATTTCACAGCCTCATATTTCAACGTTTTATTTAAAAACATTACAAATTCTGCCACCAGGTGGGAGTGAGATCGTCTGTTCAATGTGATTAGATAGCAGCACTGGTATTTCACCCTTCACTTTTAGTACATGGCACTGGTACCACAGCTCTAAGCTTCCCCGTCACACCCAGAACCTTTTCACTACAGAACACAAAGGTGCATTGTCATGTTGTAAAACTGTATCAGTGACATTTATATAAAAACATTTCACATCAAGTCAAACTGGCCCACAGGTACAAAAGGAATGGACTGCATTACAAAACATTATTCAATTTACAAAGACTTTACAGAAATGAATTGTAGACAAATATTTATTTACAGCTGGTTATTGTTGTATCTGGTATGAACTGGTTCTTCACCAGCAGGCCCCACAGGCTGTGTCAGGGTTGGAGCCGCACTCCTGAATCTGAGTTCTGCAGTTGGAGACAAACAACATGCAGTCAACATAAGACAGAAACATACATGTGATGGCGTCCCCTTACTCAGACATGATGTACTTACTCAGCCACTTCCTTGCAGCTATATTTAATTCCTTCAGCCAGCTCTTTCTGTAAATCCTTTAAAGATGCATTTGTGCAGTTTGTCCTGAATAGGATGCAGAAAACACAACTTTAGGATTGTTCTCAGTCATTTTTCTCAGGAACTTTCTCAGTATAAGTTTGCCTTTCTGCATATTTGTGTTTTGTACCTCCAAAATTAAGCACTATGGAAGAACATTCACACATTCACAGTTAACAAAAAAAGCACAATAATGAGGCAGAAGTCTTGTAAATAAGGAGATAATCTTACACAGTGCTCTTCTGTGTGACCAGAACAACATTCAGGCTTTTCACTGTGGAGGGGTGGAACCTCTTCACCTCGATGCTTGCAAAAATACTGACAGCACAAATAGAAGAGAAGAATTTACTCAGCTAAAAAGTTCATTTTATTTTATTCAAGGGCTTAGTTATTGAACATGAAATCACCAAATACAACCACCACTACACACTGACTATACATGAACTAATACTGCACTTTCATTTTATCTTTGTATTCTGCTGTGCACAGCACTCTGTTGTAAATTACTCCTAAAGTGTTAAAGAATGTGTCATAATCACACAGATTTATCCTCTTGCTGCAGAGTGCCCTAATATTTTTGTCCACTCATGTAATGTTAACAGAAAGTGGTCAGAGAACAAAATCCTGAAGAAACCTGCACATCTAAAAAACCTCGAAGCACAAACATTATTATTTAAAAGATTGTTGGTAATATATATTTAATCCACAAAATCAATAATGTAGGAATGTGAAGGCATCAAAAAATGTTGTGTTGGTGTTTGCTAAATGAGCACCTGAAACATCAGCCACCTAAAACTGATACAAGCTTACAATGTAAAATACTTTTATTATGTTTCGTATTTTTTACAGAGCAAATCGCAGAATTTAAAACACAGTTTCAGAGCTAGAATCGCAGTTGGTCTGGTTCACTCAGTATCCTCACAGTCTTCCTAATGACTTAATCGTTGACTGAGTTTGCTTTTGGGGTGGTCTGACATAACTTTGGCTTTAGGAGATTATAGTGTTTATTTTGTACAATTTCTGATGTTTTATTGACTCAACAATGAATAAAGAAATGATGTGAACCCATTTTTGCCAGTGTGATGAAATAAAGATCCTGTAAGTCATTATAATGAGAAACTTTCTTGTAATAATAACTTAGTATCACAAACAAGTCATTATTTCAAGACACTAACTTGTTATCTTGAGAAAGTTTCTCTTTTTTTGAGATTCTAAATAATAACTTTGAGATTTTAACTAATTTTGAGAAAGTCTCTTATTATTTTGAGATATTAAGTAATTTTGTTGCAAAAGATTCTCATTACTTTTAGATATTATGTCATTATTTTGAGATAATACTGCAAAATCATTTTGAGAAAGTTTCTCATTATTTAAAGATATTAACTTAATATTTCAAGCATTTCATAATGACATACAGGACCATTTTTTCATCATGCTGGCAGAAATGGGCTTCCATACGTAAGAGTTAATCTACGCATTGCCTGACACCGGCACAGTGGTGCATTGGTTAGCATTACTGTCTCACGGCAAGAGGGTTGCTGGTTCAAACTCATGGTTTGGAGCTCTTTTGTGTGGAGTTCGCCCCTGTGTCAGTGTGGGTTTTCTGCGGGTACTCCAGTTTCCTCTCACAGTCCAAAGACACTGACTCTAAACTGGCCGTAGGGCTGTAGGTGTGAATGTGAACGTGAATGGTGACTGGTTGACTGTCTCTATGTGTCAACCCTGTGATAGTCCAGTGACCTGTCCAGGGTTTCTTCTGCTCTGCTTCTCACTTAAGTGACAAAAGATGTGCAGTGCAGCTCACCTTTTAGGATGGAACGGTGTGTCGATGGAGCCGTTTAACATTGCTGAGACATCACCACAGGCAGCATCTGCAAACTACAGACGTGAAGAAAAGTCAGTGCAGCAGCTGCACCTAGAGGAATTAATCTCACCAGGTGAACAAACACACACTGAAAGCTGCAAAACAGTCAATGTTGATGTTACATTAAAATATGGGATGGATCCAAAATCCCTTTTTGTGAAGTAGATACCGAGTCTTTATCAGGAAGTATGAGGCTGAATACAAAATATCAGTAGCACCTTTATTCCTCTTTTGGAAATGTGATACAAGGGTCACATATACGGTCAAAATGTTTCTGTTGTTTTTGCAATCACTTTTCAATGCGGCTACAGTGATAATTCCGTAATACTGAGCGTTTCCAAGTAGGTATTCAAAAATCTAGGTGTCGACAAAGCAACAAAACATGTACTGCCTTGAAAAACTTGTTAAGAGGACTTTCCCATGAAACGTAATGTTAGCACGAGGAGATAATAACTAGGTGAACAGCAACACATTCCAGGCATGACAACACCTCCAGAGACTTCACCACCCAGTTGTGTAGTTGACGCCACTAGTTGGGGTTGTGTGCAGCAGTCTTGGCCACTATGTTTAATTTTTTTTAATGTAGTGTAGCACTACAATATTCTCTGTTAGCTTATCAGCAGCTGTAAATGTTGTTCCTGTTGGGTGTGGTCACATGTGCACCGGAGCACACTGTCAGGCAGTCCAACTCACTGACATAATGCTCCAGTTCCTCTTTTAAACATATCAGTTTCACTGTGAACACATGTGCATGCAGCTTTATTTAAAGCTGACTGTGTGTCACATAAGCAGTTTCATTTTTAACAATTGGATCAAATATAGAAGTCATTAAACCCTCAATATAATTGTTAGCTAAAGGCTTTTTTTTTTTTTTTAAATAAAATGTATAATTACAGCCATATTATTCTAGTCGAGTTTCAATCCAAATGTAGCACAAATTTTACCTGAATTTTCGGGGCTAATTCTCCAGTCATGTGACTACTACAGAAGAGATGACATAACTTAAAGAGCAGCAGTCAGACAAGTATTCTAATAACAGCCCTGCGTGTGAACAAGTCAGAGATGACAAAGAGAGCTTGCAGTGGCCCATGCAATGACTGTGCCTCATGATTTAATCACTCAATCTATTTCCATCCCACTGAGACGCATTTTCCTTTCATCAAACACCAACTTTTTCAGCTCCACTAAGCATTAAAACTTAGATATTTCAACACTTTTTTGAATTTCAGGCTATTTTTTGTGCGCAAATTGAAAATGTGCATAAAAACTAGTGGATAGAAATGCAGCTGCTGACATATTAGCACCTTTTAAGTTGATATGGCATTGATTTTGAGTCGTGTTTATGGCCACTTGGCATTATTCACTCTCTTTGTAGGTCTGTTTTTTGGTCTCCTGGGTTTAATATCTCTATATTTAGCTGCTAAATGCTCCACTATGTTCACCAGCTAACTGTGTCTGTCAGCTGTGTGTTGCCAAGCAAGTGAAATGTAGTGGGTTTTATAAAGCTTTTTCTCCAAAAACAGCTGCCTGCTGCGGCTGAAAAGGACAGGATGAGAGCAGTGAGAATGAACCAAAACAGTAGTTGCAGCCAGACAGTTAAACAATGAGCTGAAGCTTAGCAGAGGTAATTAGAGGTAATTCTCTTCTGGTTAACAAGTGACCCCTTTTCACAATGTCACATTGTTTTCGACATTATCATTTGATACATTTTTACTGTGAAAATAGTGGTTGTAGCTGCTTTAAGTTGCAGCACAGCTTGCTGAGGAGATGCCCCCCCTGCACTCCCTGAACTTTCTAAGGAGATGTAAGGTCGGATATTCCTTTGTATCACAGCAACTGTGTGTTTCTGCATGTCGGTAATTAATACTGCACTGAATCTCTGTGGTTTTGTTTTGTTTTGGTGAATATGTGGTATGTGTTGGTAGTTCCTTGGCAGAATAAAATACAGAGAACCAAACAAGGCTCCTCTGAATGTGTGGGTTGCCACTGTTCGCTCAGGAGAGAGCTACACAATGTGGCTCCATGGAGACCGACACAAAGCCTCATTGATGAAGAACCAGGCTGACTGACCTTTTTCTCTTCTCCTCTCCATCATCATCACTTATACACAGGAGAGATTTCACCTTATGCTTCACATATGTGTTATTTTACCCGCTGCTTGATCCCTCAACTGTCGTGTTTTTGGCAAAACTAGTGAATTCTTGCTGAACTTACCGCAGCTGACACTCTGTTCCAGAATGAGCGAACAGTGTTGTTCTCACAGTCTGTCCATCCTGGGCAGCCGGTAGTGAATGTTTCTGGAAGAACACACACAGAGTCAAAACTTTCTCCATTTCAGTGATAAGAATTTGCTTTGCTGAGCTGCTCACATAGAAAAAAACAAATCTCAGGACAGCACATACTCATACTGAGACAGCAAATAAGTGATAAACAACTTAAACCAAACAGTCAAACGATTAAAACTTAATGCATAAAAAGAATATGTTAATGAAACACGCGTTAAATGGTCAGCACTGTGTACATATGATTACAGTATCCTGTGGATGAGTATCATAATAACAACTTTCATGCATTGGAAGTTAAAAGTCCAGTGTGTCGGATTTATGGGCATCTATTGCCAGAGTGCATGAAAAAAAACATCAAAATTGAGGTTTTTTTATTATTTTTTTTTACAGACCAGGGGAGGAATCCCTGACAGAGGTTTGGGCTAAACCCTGAATATCTTCAAATCCTGTGTACACCTGACTTGCATGGGTTTGCTTCTTGGCAAAGATGAGTGAGAGCAGCAAATGTCGAAAGGTTGAAAATAGGGATGCATGATACTGGATTTTTTGCCAATATCCGATATGCTGACATATAACAACTCATTTGGCAAATAACCAATACCAATATTAATATATCCACTTTTTTCCCAACCTAATTTTAGTAATCATCAAGTCTTCTCTGTAGTGGAATTGACATCATGTAAAGCATATGTTTATCTTGATGGCCCACCAGCAGATGGAGACATGAAATATAATACTCTGTATGTATGTATTATTCATTCATTGTGCAAGATAAGAAAAAGCATGTTGGCCGATTCTCATAGTACATTTCAAAGCGAATATTGGACAGTTTTGATGATGTGCCATCCCTAGTTGAAAACAGACGATTATTTACTGATTAATCTTATTAATGTTTATCAGCTGGCCCCTGGCCTCCCGCCATACTGCAGAAGTGGCCACCAGGCAAAAACAGTTGAGTATCCCTGTCCTTCATGCTTGGCAGATGGAAAAAGTATCAGTTTTGCAACCTCACCACTAGATGCCACTAAATCCCACACACTGGACCTTTAAAAAAATACTTCAACATTTTAGAAAATGCACTGATTGGCTTTCTAGCCTGGTCCCAGCCCTACAAAGCCTGCCATGTTTAATTAACATTAGATCCTGACCAATCCCGTCGACGTGTTTGGAGATTTATATAATCAATAAAGTTACACGGCTGTAACTTGTGTACAGCATTTTTACTTTATCTTGTCAGAGCTGACCATTGGTGAACAGTTTATGTAATATTACCAACTCATTATTAAGTGTGCTGTTATTTAACAAATAGTCTGCTAACAGCAAAGTTAACGTGTTTGTTCAGTCCGCCCAAAACTGGAGAAGAAAGAACACGTTGTGGTTTTAAGACAGAGACTCCAAGAAGTCACTTTGCCTGGCCAAGCTCGCCAGGCTACCTGTTTCCAGTCTCTGTGCGGAGCTAAGCTAACTGGCTGCTGATGGTAGCTTAATATTTAGCATACAGACATGTGATTGGTATTGATCTCTCATCTTACTCTCTGCAAGAAAGCAAATGTGTATTTTCCAGAAGAAGGGAGGAAATTTAAAAGAGGGAAATATGTTTGTTTTTTTTAAATCTCATAACAAATTTTCTGCAGGCTAATGTTGTTTAGCAAAGGGATGGTAGTTCCTGGGTGATGATTTTTGATGACATTTCTTGAGCTGTTACTGCAAAGGTTATCATGCTCTCTATACAAGCATAATAACATGGAATATCATTCCTTTCTATGATATGTAAACTCCATGTGAAAAGTTTGTTGGGTGCTTGGGGCAGTTTGGGAATTGTTGCAAGGTTTCTGAGACTCATAATGGGCTTTAAAAAAGCTTGACATGACTTGGCATGCTTTAATATGATACCGTTTGTAAGACAAATAACACCTCTGGCATTTGACACTGGCATGTATACCCATGTATTTAGGTCGCAACACACCCAAAGGGCATGAAAGGTCTTTTACTTAAATAAAGCTGTCACCACAAATCATTGAAAACATGTTGTAGATGTAAAATAAGGTACTTCACATTCAGAGTTAAAAGGCTGATGCTCTTTTAATCTATTTTGTGAATAACAAACTAAACTGAGTTTAACTTAACCCAGTTATGAGGTTATCATGAAGAGTCTTACCACTGCTGCCCTCCTTCCCACACCAGGTCAGACCATCCATCACATATCCCATCAGAGTGTCCTCCACAGTGACAAAACAATCTTTCTTCTCAGTAAAGTCATGGACCACATCCTTTGTTTTGCTCCAGAACATCATCTAAACCCCAAAACACAGGTGTTAAATGTATGATTCTGCATTATAAAAGAGTGGATAATCTGCAAACAGGTACAGAGTGTTGTGATGAGTGTGTTTACTCTGTTGCAGGCAGGTTTCAAGGGTGCTGCAGTGATGAAGGGGTCATAGGCTCCTGGTGGAACTTTACAAGGGTCCTGCCCTACATAGGCTTCTTCAAATGCACCCCAGACCTTTTCACAGTCATATCTGAAAAACAAGTGACAGTGCTGCTTAGTGATCAGCTTCATTCTGCTGAAAAAGCTGAACTTCAGGAAGAAATATGATGCAGACTGTGTGTAAATCAGTTTGTTTACTATATTCACTGACATACTTGTTATATTGTGTTTTAAATATGAACATAGAGAAATTATTTAATCTAAGAAAATAGTGTCATGGTTGTGAACAGCCCAGTTGTCAGAAGAAAATGTTGGCATTGTACGTTTCGGTTCATCACAGTGACCTGTGGTTGCCTCTCTTGGGGCTTTTGTGCAACCAAACATGGATGTTTTTAGTGACTCTTCAGTGCATTTTAGATCGCTTTTATGCAACCAAACATGGATGTATTTTAGAAACCCACAGTTGCGTTTCCAGGAGCTTTTGTGAAACCAAACATGGATGTATTTTAGGGACCTCAGGCTGTGTTTCCAACGGCTTTTGTACAACCCAACATGGGTGTTTTCATGCGATATGCGGCTGCATTTTCAGCTGCGTTGGTGCAACCAAACGTGCAAACAGCTAAAGGGGCTACAATTTGACTCGGAGCTAGCTCTTCTGTGTTAGCTCCCGGTGTTAGCACTAGCCAGGATCCGGCGATGGCTCTAGCTGAGTCAGCTGCCACCGGCTACTGGAGTAACTTACAGCTATGGAGCGTTTCTACCAGCTCCTCTAGTCACTGAGCCTCGCCTCTATCTCAGCAAATATATTACATTTATTACAGGTACCATCATCATTGAAGTAGGCAGGGGAATAGCTAAACACAGCAGAGTCGAGAGTGAGTGAAAGACATGCTAACTGCTAAACTAAGTTTAGACGAGGTAAGTGTGGGGTGTGGGGTGGAGAACAGAGGTAGAGGGAGGAGTGGCTCATGACACACTTTGTTTTGGTTTACAGGCAGTGCACAACAGCAAACCTAGCGGTGAAACAATTTCGCTTTTTGCCCCTTTAACTCCTCAATGCATTTGAAATGGCTTTTGTGCAACCAAACATGGGTGTGTTTTAGCGACCTGTCAGTGCGTGTCCAGGGGTGTGTGTGTGTGTAACCAAACAAGGGTTTATTTAAGCACCGTTCAGTTACATTTCCAGCAACATTTGTGCCAGCAATAATGGTTGTTTTAAGCCACAACGTAATATTTTCTTAAAAAAAACGTACTCACTACATAATAATGTACAATGCAACATATCAGTGTTTTGCAGAAAGGTACAGTGCCAACTTTTATTCTGGAGATTGGGTTGTTGAGAAACAGTTAGTCCGGTATCAGTATCAGTTAATCAGTCAATATTGGCTCAACTGCGTACATAATACAGACAAATATTATTATAGCTTGTGGAGCAGCCTCATCCAGATTGGTGCAGGGAGTTACATATTTTTACAATTTGGCAGAAAAGCAAACCTAAAAGACCTAAGTCCAATTTATATTTCCATTCATTATTGGCTTAATTACAGCAAATAAGACAGAAACTACAGATAAGTTAGAAACTGCTTTGTCATTACACTGCATGTGCAAAGGACAGACAGGCAACCACAAGAAGGAAACCAGTCATGTAATCATTGACCATAGTCCAAAGCAGACCAACGCTTTTGGGCTGAACTCCAACTTTAGCATTTAATTTACTTTCTGTCTTTCTGGATAGCACTTATTTTTATTACACACCTCCCTGTTTGCTTGATACAAATGTAAATCAGTGGTACTGTACATGCCATGACAGCTGGAGCATGCAAACGGGCATGCACACACTCTGCCTCCCATTCATGATCTCACTGTTTCTGCATTATAATTTGTCTGTTTAGTAAGTAAACCTCCAATACAGCAGTCCTGCCATAATAAGGTGTTTATTCAACTGTATGATCATATTGCGTTACACAAAGAGGCGTTTTTATTTAGCCTATCCTTAGTTACAGGCAATAAACCGGATGGACATAGAAACACCTGTCAGTATGAAGCAATACAAAATGACCATAAAGACTGCATTAGTTTTAGCTCCAGTGTACCTAATAAACTGACAGCTGAGTGTCTATGCTTCCTGGAGCAAATATTTAACATATCTTAAATTGTATTCCTAATTTAATTCTTGTCAGAGTCCTGTGAGGAAGCCCACTTTATCATCTTTTTCACGCTGTTCTGTTCATAAAGTTTAAAAGAGTTGAACACTTACCCTCCAAACTTTTCACACCTTGCAGTGAATGTTGACTTAAATGTGTCAGTGTTTTTCCGGAGCGTCAGTCCCAACACGATGGCGACAATAACAATGAGCAGCAGCACAGCGACCACAGTTAGTATCAGGCAGCGTCTCCTGCGTCTCTTCCCCGGGGCTCCGTACTCTCCACGCTCCATTGAAAACAACTCAAACCCGTCAAATTCACGGCAAACTGTTATTTGTTGTCGTCTCTCGCGCTCCGGCGTCTATTTATGGAGGAGCACTCTCAGTGTGCGTGCGCGCGCACGTGCAGCGGCTCGTGGAGCTGAGGTGTCACTCAGACAGAGGAGCACAGGTGCACAGTGAAGAACAGAGGACGTGTTTAGGACAAGTCTTATTTGTGTTGACTGAGTATTTCCATTTTTAAATATCTCTGCTGCACTGCACCACATTCAGGGGCAATGAATTGTACTTTTTATTTCATTACATTGTTTTGATAACTGCAGTTTCTTATGAGATTCAGATATCACTTCAAAATATGACCAACTAATAAATTACGGTGTGTTATTTTACGTTATGTTATACTTAAAGTATGTTTTAATGCTAATGATTTTGAATGTAAATTGGGATGCATGGCAACAGAGTGTCTATACTGTGGTATTAGACCTTGATCACACACAAAGCGCTTTAACAGCTGGAGGTGCCTTTTTTTTTTAACTGTTTTTAATGATGATGAAGCTTTTTGCTTGTGTTTTTTGAGCCCGAGTGCTCTGAACTCCTCGAGTTAAAACAAACTTCCACTCAGAGCGGAAAAGCACCCCCTGCCATCTCTTTTTCTTCATCTTTTTTCCCATTGTCCAATCGATTGGTTTGAGAGGTGGTCACTACAAGTTTACAGTTGGTAAACAATGGAGGAGAACCTTGTAGTAGCAGTCTTTGGATACCCAGAGTTATACAGCCTGATGAAAGACAGCAGGTTGTCAAACTGTCCCCAAGTCATCCCTAAATATGTCTGGAAATGGCCAACAGCGAGGCGAAGCTCCTGGACCAACCGTTGGTACTCCCCGAGGGTCTCATGTACCCACACCGATCTCCGTTTTCCTGTGCCCAACAAACCCTTGGCTGACAAACTGTGGAATCAGCTTACAATATACATGCCATTTCTTTGCTAACTAATGAAGCTCTAGTGAAAGTTCAGTCAGGAAGACAATACTGTCCATGCTCAGGCTGTAAGTTTCTTTCTCACCCTGCCATTCACTCCTTGCACACATGCTCAATCTCTATCTCTAGGTGTCATTGTCTGGGTAGGTCATTTGAGTCATCAGCTGATTCACAATCAACCAATAGCACAGCGACACACCTTTTCTGTCAGCCTATCTTCTTACTGCTCCTCATTTTAAATATGGTTCTTTCTCTGCCGTCGTTCTTTCTTGCTGCCGTCATGGAGGCCCTCCCCCTCCCCATCACCACCTAGTCTTATAGATTCATCAGCCTCATCTGCCTCACAGTCACCAGTGTCTGGACTCCGCACAGATGTCCCTCGATCACAAAATATCACCCTCAGGTGCCCAAGCGCCAAAGACTTCTGTTAAATCTAAATCAGTACAAATCATCTGTTAATCTGTACACTCATATTCTGTATTACATATTATCTGTACTTCATTCTTCTGTCTCTCCTGATTGAACTGTAATTTCCCCCCAGTGGTAGATACAGCTTTGGCTACAGGGACCTCCTACCTGCTGCACTCCATTCAGAAAATACAAACATATACTTGCGGTGCAGGCATAAACAAGTTTGGACCATTCACGTGCTTGCCCCAGCCTTGACCTGTAATTTTAAACTTGGCTGCTCTTTCACCTGTTCTGGCACGTCTGTAGGTTGATAAACCAAAGCTGTTACACTAGCTGGGTGAAGTTCATGCAAGGAAATGATTATCAGCGGCTGGATGATGTCTTCAGGCTCAAAGGTTGTGGGATATCCATGAGCAGTGAACATGTTGCCAAATGTCACAGACCTTTAACGACTAAAAGGTTAACTGCTTCAGTAAACGGGTTCTTCATGTCTCTTTTGCAGGATGTGCACTGTCTTAATGATCCAATAATGTGGGCTTATCATTTTGTTAATGTCTCTAATTAACCTATACCATAAAAATCTATATCAGTAATTCTGAAATGGGCTCCCAGAGTACTTTAACCTTTGGTACTCTAAGCATATTTTGATGCTAAACCCTTTATACTGTCATTTTAATAAAATGGTGAATGCATAACTTGTAACAGAGTATTTTTACACTGTGGTATTGGTACTTTTACACGCATCTCCAATAGTGATAAGTATATCATGTCTCAAAGTTCAAACGAAACTGTGGTTTTGACACATCCAGGATCTATTGTGAAATTGTAATAAGCAAGGTCAGGTTGCATACTGCATATGGGTGTGTCAGTGCCGGGGGGTTAATACTGATGAAAACTGAGCGTGCAAGAAGTGAAGATGCAAATTTGCTTTGTCAGCGCAAGTGAATGTCTTATTCAGCCCTTCGCTCACATTGAATGAAAGTGAATGATGTTAATTCAAAATGTTAATTTTAGCAATGTGTGACCATGCTCTCAGGCCTCAAGTAATGTGTTTGTGTCAGCCAATCAGTATCCTGTGAGGAGCTAATGGCAGCTACGGGTGTGATTTAAGTGTGTGTGATGACAAGGAGGAGGAAGCATCTGTTAATTTGCCTTTTCTGGCCCGTTATAGACGATGATAAACAGTTGATTCATCCAGTCACCTACAAAGTATGTTTTGAAAGCACCTTCCCATTTCCAAACAGTTTCTAATGACAGCTTTTCAGATGGTTCTGTGTAATAACCAGTCAGGTGCATCGATTACATTTCACCCCCTTTAATTTAAAAATAAATTAGCATAATCTACTGGTCAGTAAAGCAGAAGCTTATGGCTTCAGAAGCAGATACATTTTGCACTCTGAGCTGCTGTGCTCTAATGAAATGGCATCAATGAAAAGTATAGACTATCAAGAAAAGACTCTGCTTTCATTCAGCAAATGTTTTGAGCAGCAATTTTAATTTTATCCAACTTCAAATGACAATATCGGAACACATGCTGAATCTGTGGGTGATTCCGTTAAATGTGAGGCTCTTTCTGTGTGAGGTTTTTGTTTGCACATGTTTGGCAGGAGGACTGTTCGGGGTTCTGGATACACTGAAGGATCATCAGGGTCCTGTGGACAAATATTAGATATGTTACTCCAGGGCACGTTCATCAGGAAGTTCAATCATGAAGCCAAAAACAACATCTGTATCTGTATCACATCTCATCTATCTCTCTGTCCGTTTAAATCAGAACAGTAAACGCCTCTTTGGTTTGTTCAACCCAACTGCCAAAAAAAAAGTTAGTATCATACCTTTTTGCAAACCATAGATATGTTTTATTTGTACATTATTTTTAGCAGATACATTGTACATTTCTCAACAACGCTATGGTAAAGGTATGCTTCTTTGTTATGTTTTTTTTTGGCTTAAAACGCTAAGGTTTGGTGGCACAAAGGCCACTGGCAAAGGGTGCGATCTGTGGGTATAAAACACCTAGGCTCAATGCCATGAACACTGGTAGAAATGCCACAGACGGTAGCCAAAAACAACCAGTATTGTTGGTGTTTAATAGTGTTCTGGAGCTTGGCATCTTACTTAGGTTACATGCCGTCATTCATCCCCTCCACCTCCCACTGTCAAATATCAGCTATGTATTACATCACTTTAGAAACGCTGATATGATTCATGTGAAACGAAATGTAACATATTTATGGTTTGTAGAAATGTGTAATGCCAACATTTTCTTGAGACTTGCTGGACGTCACTTACTGGTCGTTGTCTGTGCAGGTCCAGCGGAAACCTCTGGACTGGAGGATCTGGATCAGGTCCATAATAGATCCTTCACTGCATGATTCTCTGCAAAAGAGGAACACAAAGGGAATTCTTCCATTTTCTGATAAATAAGCTGCAACTAATGGCAATATCAATGGTTGATAATGATGCTTTACAGATCTTATAAACCATTAATGGGAATAACTTGTGGGTTTCCAGGTTCTGAAAAATCTAGATTCAATTCAGCTTTATTGTTGTTACACAACAAAACATAGTCTTGTCATCTCCTCAGTCTCTTCCATTGTAGGGTAGCACATTTATATTCTGTCAAAGGCAGCATACTCAAGGTTATGTAGGATTACCATGGATGAACAGCAGAGGGGAAAAATATGGGGAGCAGATAAGTGCAAAATTACTGTATATCAAACATTTGATAGGTGAAGAATTGAGGTGACATTTGGGAGACAGTGGAGCTCAGACTGTGAGTGCTGTATAGAGGAGGAGCACCCATTCAGTCTGGTAAGAATTGCCCTTGAATCAGAGCATGACAAATTATCACAGAGTACTCCAAAACCCAGAGATGTATTAGAGCCAAGAGCTAGCAATATTTCACATTCAAACCTTGAGGTTGCAGTGACCCCAACCCCTGAAGACGCAGTGACCTTTCAGTCTTATGACATAACAACTCCGAAATCAAATGAATCAGTAACGCCAGAACTGCTGTCCAAAAGAGAAAAAAAAAATGAAGCCGTACTACGTCCGAAAAAATTAGAAAATATTTCCACGTGAAAACCTAACAGATAATGTGACTCACAGAATAATTACCTTCAGGGATGATACATTTGTTCATTTTTGGGATTCTGTATTGTGTGACTGGAGATACTATTATTTGGGGGTGTAACAACGAGGTAACCTGAAGAGTGTGATGTGGACATGTATGCAAGACTAGGCATGTGGATTTTTAGAAATAAACAGCAGTGATAGACACAAAGAAAGAATATGACCCTGAGTTTATAAGTGTAACCAAGACAGGAAGAAGTACAAGGACTTCAATGCCCTGGAGTGCTGTTAAAACAGTGGATGACAATGATGTCTTTGAATTTGAAATTGAAGAAATAACTAGGACCATTGTTACAGACACTAAAATAATCCACGTAAATACAGCCATCACAAGTCCAACCCTTATAAGCAAGGACAGCATAGTAATTCCATGCATAATTAGCAACAGTGCACTCATTTTCAAAGCAGACAACTCTGGGGATTTAGAGATAACTTCCAGGAACTGTTCAAAGTACAGTTCTGACAGTAATGGCTGTGGTATACTGTAAAAGAGATGATGCCTAATATAGTCTGTGTGGGAGCCCCAACTACATTGCCAATGGTCATCCCAAAAAAAGTGCAGCAAAGGGAGTGCAAAGAAAAGATCTGACTCCCATATCAGGGGGATCCAGAATTTTTACCAACATGTGGCATACAATGTAGACTGCTCTATGGCTCGCAAAGAAGTCATAATTTGCTAAAACCATTTTATACGTTTTATGACTTATGTGCTGAATTCTAGATTTCAACATCCTAAAAAGAGCAAAAAGCAAGTAATGAAATGAAGGCTGGTATATACAATAGTCCATATTTCTTTGGGTAACAGCAAACAAAAAATGTTGCTTGGATTAACAGATTAAATTCTAGCTGCATCATACCAATTCTTAGAAATGTTTGCAGTATGAATGAAAGATGAACGTTGTGACAACCACTAAAATGGCAGAGTTTCAACTCACTGACATTGTAATTGGACAGCCAGATTTGTTTCCTATGCCAGATTATATGGAAGATATGGAAAACAACTCAGCAGATTTAGGAGTGGTGAGTTTTGAATCCTGAAATTCAGGTGAGGATATGATCGAAATCACCATGCTTCAAAGTTCTGGCTCAGAATATGTTAAACAATACATGGAGCTGAAGAAAAGTGACCAATGAGGATGACGGTTATGGCAATGTGCAAGGATGGCAAGTATGATTGCCCATGAACTCTCTACCTCTTGTAAATGAATTGAATACAATGTAATATGATATGATAAGGGATTATATTCTGTATGACATTTCATTGTGGCTTTCTGGTGTCATCATTTGATCAGTTAGTGCGAAATTACTGGCATTCCTTATAACCATGTAGTATCTCCTGTTTTCCTGTACAGCGGTTGTTGTGTTTTATGTATTCAATCAATTTTCAACCCTAACCGTAACCCAATTACCCATCAACCACACAGATGTTACCTGAAGAGGGTGAAAGACTGTTGGGTTGTTGCCTGCACTTGCACTGACTGATTTTTTAATTGTTTAAATGACTGTTTATTTGATAGGTGGGACAGGATTATGTCGCACAGATGACCTGAGGTAACTTTGACCAAAATTGGGTGTGTGAGGAGACGCAAATGTTCCCAGAACTGATTATCAAGCTCAAGTGACAGGAAGCCCCTCTAGGATGAGTGTAGGAGTATTACATATTTGTGAGCTAATATTGTTTGTTTGTCAGACACTATAAATTGTCATGACCAGAGTGGTGGCACCAACAGCAGGTTCAATGTATCGGCTACACAGTGTATAACTATAACATATCCATGGTTTGCAGAACACACAATGCCAACATTTATTCTGCCGATTGAGTTGCTTGTTCACTGCTTATAATTGATCCACAAAGCACTGGCATGAAATGATAGATAACACGTTAGTTAAAAAAAACTTGACGTGTGACTTATTGGAAAGAGGTACTGTTTTTATGTGAAAGTAACATTTTACTAAATGAAAGAATGAGCTGTTTTTATTCTCACATAGAAGGTCCCTCCAGGTTGGTCACCACCTTTATGTTGACATAATTCACTCTGCGTGGGTTCAGCCCATCCAGTTCAACACTTCCAAACATGCTGTGAGATAAAAAAAGAAAAGATTATTTTATACATATCTAACAGACACCACTGCTAAAATCTTTCATCATTTCCTTTTTACCTTCTCCTATTGAAGGCGTTCACAATAGACCCATTCAGTAACACAGTGATGTTGCCACATGCCATTTCTGCAAACTAACAAAGAGGTGAGGAAAATCGCACGAGAATTATTATTCCACTGCTGGTCTTGGAGCAGTATGTTGCATTTAGATGACAGCTGTGTGTGTTGGACATTAAACTCACATTTTGTGAGGCTTGCCTCCACAAGGAATACACTGGATGATTCCTACAGGCCGACCACTCCGGACAAGAACTGAAATCAAAACCTGTGTGTTAAATTCAGAGCGATTAGTTAAAAGAAGTGTCACCACCTTGGTATTGTTCACATTAGACATATAGTGAGAAGAACAAGTTAAGGTGTTGTGATAACATGCAGCGACATTACTATTGTAATAAATGAAAAAAAAAAAAAAAACCTGCAGGCACACAGAAACATTTGGGAGAACAGCTGCAGCTGCCTGAGCAATGATGTTGTGATCTGTTCTACATGTTTTTCATTGTAAAAACATGAAAAATGTGTTCATCATTGGATACACTTCCTTTTAAGATTGTAAAGATGCTGTGAAGAGACCTTAACTGATTTTCTTTTGGCCAAAAAACACCAAGACTTTTTCTTCATTTACACAACCAGCTGATGGATTACTGAACGGGCCTACTGGGCACAGGCCCGAGGGTAGAAACTGTTAGACCCCTCGGGCCTCTGTGAAATGTCATACAAATTAACACTTACTGACCAAGGAGATATTTAAAATGACCACAAAGAGACACAAAAGACCACAAAGAGATAAAGGGAACTGCAAAGAGACACAAAATAACTACTATAAGGGACAAAATGACTAAAAACCCACCCCAAAGTCTGTGAAATAGAGGTCTCTGGTATCTGCCTGCTGCTGCTGTAGATAACAACAGTACATTTGCAAGCTGTAAAACCAAAATAATACGCTGAAAGATGCTAAAATGCTCTGTAGAGCTGAGGGGAGCAGTCTGTTCTTATAAATGACCCCTTTCATGTCACAGGGGTCATTTGATCATTGTCAATATAGACATATTGATTAGCTTTAAAGAGATAGTTTGTATTATTGAAGCAGGGTTGTATGAGGTACTTTTACATGGTCAGTGTATTACCCACAGTAGATGGTGGTCAGCATGCCCCCAGTTTGGAGAAGCAGGCAGGAGTACCACCATGGAAGCTAAGCAATGTAATGCTGTGGACGGGATCAACAGCAAAATCTATTTTAGCCACCTATAGAAATCAATCTTAATCAAAGTCTACACCATATTTAGAATATTTTTACCACTTTGCCCTGCTGTCAGACAGCCATTATCTAACACAGCAATGAAGCCATGATATCGCTCTCTCAAAACCAGACTCTATTGAGTAATTTTCTAACACAGCTGAACACAGATCCTGCTGATTGGCCGCAGCCTCAATCAGTCACTTTGTTTGTGTTAGTGCGTGACTCTGGCATTTCAAAGTGGTAATTTCAGATACGCCAAAGTCCACAACACAAACAAACTAACTGATTGAGGCAGTGGTTGGCCAGCAGCCCCAGTGTTAAACAAGATTAAATAACAGTTTTTATGACGTCAGGCGGCTTTGAAGAGTGTATAGATGGGGAACTGAAGCTGTTAATGATTTCTCTGTCAAAACAGGCTGTCTGATGGCAAGGAAAATTTACACTTCCAAAATATATATTACATGATAACTGTTAGTGAAGGTTGTCAGTGATATTTTAAAGGAGCCGAAAACAACAAATTAAAAATGAATTGAATTAAAATTCTATTGAATTGGAATTAAATGTTGTTTAGTTTTATGTATTTTATCCCAATAATGCAATGCGGTTGTATCCTTTTGGTACCTCATGTCATTAAACAACAAAATGAGTTCCAGGAAATGCTATATCATGATTGGGTCACTGAAGTGCTTCCCAGCCTGAGGGTCAGGACCACTTCAAATGCTCAAATGATAAATGTGAGGCTTTGTATGGCAATTGATTGCACAGGAAAGAAGATAATTGTTGCTCAGACTTTCTGTCCAGACTTTTTTTCTAATCTTTGCTTGCTTTCTTGTGAATGTTTTTGAGGAGCGAGACTCTCTTTGGTGAAGCTGCTCCCAGACTATAGATAAATTCAACCTGTGATGAGGGGTCACAAGGAGGGGCTTTCCTCAGCTAGTACAAGAAGGTACGTTTTAGTCGTCTGTGTCGTGATAAACCAGAAAACCTCTACCAGAGTCTTCCTCTTGTCCACACCAGATGAGGTCGTTGAACATGTAGCCAACCAGCGTGTCCTCCAGGGTCCAGAAGTGACGTAAAACAGCTGCGTAGCTGTGCATCAGCGTCCTGGTTTTACTCCAGAAGAGGAACTAAACAGACGGAAAGGGAGATATAAAGCAGCTTACCTCAAAAGATTTTCCCTCCAGTGAATAATGATGAAAGTGTATCTAATTCCAGAGCTCTTCCTCACCCTATCGCATGGCCAGGTTTGTGGCATGGCATAAAACATGTGATAATAATCCTCCACCGTCACATTACAAGAGGATTGATGGACAACCGCCTCCTCAAACTGTCTCCAGATCTCCTCACAGTCGTACCTGCACAGGAAGATTAGTCAATAATGACCGAAAATTAACCTGCAACATTTTTGATAATTGGTTAACTGTTACATTTGCAAAAATGGCTTCTCAAATGTGAAGATTTGCTGTGTCTCTGATTTTGTTTCCATCAGAATAAATAGAATATCTTTGAGTTTTTCGGTGCTGGTCAGATAAAAACAAACCAATCCATCCATCCATCCATTTCTCTGCTTATTTGGGTGCTCCTTCGTGTCTAAAGGGGTCAGTTGAGGTAGTTCGGGCATCTGATCTGGATGCTTCCTGGGCGCCTCCTTTAAGAGGTGTTCTGGGCACGCCCCACTGGTAGGAGACTTTGCTTCGGACACCCGGAGGGAGCGCCAAGTAGAGCCAGTGCTCCTTCGCATCTAAAGGGGTTAGTTGCCTGCAGCAGGTGAAGCAAAGCGCCCCAGATGTCCCTCTCCCCAACAACACTTTCCAGCTCCTCCTGGGGGACTCCAAGACGTTCCCAGGCCAGATGAGATATGTAATCCCTCCAGTGTTCTGGGTCTACCCTGGGACCTCCTACCAGTTGGATGTGCCCGGAACACCTCCAACGCGAGGCGCCCAGAAGACATCCTGATCAGATGCCTGAACCACCTCAACTGACCCCTTTCCACATGAGGGAGCAGCGGCTCTACTCTGAGCGCTATCCAGATGTCCAAACTGCTCACCCTATCTCTAAGGCTGAGCTCAGCCACCCCACAGAGGAAACTCATTTCGGTTGCTTGTATCCGTGATCTCATTCTTTTGGTCACTACCCAAAGCTCATGACCATAGGTGAGGGTTAGGACGTAGACAATCGCAACAAGCCAATCACCAGAGGAAATACTGGCATTGTACGTTCCTGCAAACCATGGATACTTTACATTTGCACAATATTATGTAGCAAATGTACTAAAACTTTACTTTTCAACACTACTGTGGTTAAGGTGTGGTTAGATTTAGACATCATTAGGAAAACATTGTGTTATGGCCTAAAATATCCAGTTTGTGGGGGCATGATCCTCACTGGAAAAGCAGAAATGTCTCAAATTGTGTAAAGCAATGTCCACTTTTCATACCACTATCCTTGCTGAAATAAAAACGCAAGTTTGGAGGTTGCAAAGCTGCTGTAAACACAGCATAACTCACTAAGAGACAACAGATTTTTGTTGCACTATCCCAGATGAGAATGAATCGATGTCTAAGTAAAATACATCTGCTTTTTGTGGCACAAACAGCAACAAGTCGCTAAAAACACAGACATTTTGTGGCCAAAAAGCCACTGCAAATAGCGATGACTTGCTGAAAAACAACCAAGTTTGTTGTTTGTTGGTGTTGAACAGTGATCTGCAGCTTGGCATGTTGCAGCTCAGGCATCTCGCCTATAGATGGCACGCCATCCACCATTTAATTTACAGAAAGACAAGTTTCTGACTCGATGTGTTTTGTCCAGTGGAAATATATAAAATATATGTATATACAGGACTAGAACGGGACAAACTGGACAGTTGGTGTGACAAAACAAGACATTTAAAGACATCGCCTTGGGCTCTGGGATGGACATTTTTCAAAACCAGGAAATTAATCAGGAAATTAATCCATGGATTAATCAATGATGAAAATAATCCTTGGTCATTTGCCCTAGTGTTTCTGCTACTTGTGTGCCAGAAGGCTGGTGCTGGATATAATTCACACTTCAAGCAAATGGTACTAAACTTAACATTTATAAATAGAGTTGTGTAAACATGCAGCCGGGATTTACCATGAAATGAAACTCTTTTTATATAAAAGCATATCACTACATGCCCTCTTTCCACAGTTCCCACATCTGTGTCAGTTTCTATCTTTCGACCGACGTGCAGAGAAGAAAAAACTCATTCAACGTCACATCAAAACAAGTCATGCCCTTCATGTGGGCTTCAGAGCTGCCCTGATGATTTGCTCTGCTCTGCGTCTGTCAAAATTCTCCCACTGGGAGGAAATCAAGTCTTTTAAGTTTTGAGGCTCAAGTCACGGGTGTTAGAGTTCATGGCATTTAGGTCCTACTCAAGACTGGACATATTGTAACAGGAGTAAAAGTCACTCAGTGCGTTACCTTAAGCTGGGGTTAACCAGTGTGATGTAACTGTAACACCTTCCAACCACAATGTGTTTAATGTTGGGGGTAGTCCCCAGCTGTGCTCTCAGTTGACGGGGGCAGAACAGGAAGATAATAAACCCTTTGAAAATGGACACAAAGACGGGAGAAAGAATACATTGTCTATCACATTTGGGAGGGACGCATCAAGAGAAAGAGGGAGAAAGAAAGACGTGGGAAAGATACTTACATACTGTCACGCTGATCAGCACAAAGGACGCAGATGCTTTATGGAAGCTCATGATAGTTGGACCCTGGACTGCCTCGTGTTTGTACACGCCTTACTGTAAATAAGCAACAAAACATTTTCCTGGGAACTCACAAGGTGCGAGATTGACTAATATTAAATTCTGGAATAACATGAGCAAAACTTCCTCCCACGTTTTGCTTTAAGATTTTCCTGGGAACTTTCCTGGGAACTCACAAGGTGCGTGATTGACTAATATTAAATTCTGGAATAACATGAGCAAAACTTCCTCCCACGTTTTGCTTTCAGGCTAGAGCTCTCAAACCTGGCAGCTTTTCACACACCCTGCAGGAGATTTTAACACATAATGATGGCTGACCTTTAGGAAACAATAAACCTCCCAGCATGTCAAGGAAATACAAGAACATTTTTGATTTAAATTACAGTGGTTCGCACATGCAGTCATAAAATATCATTTGAATAAACAGGTGCCCTGTTCTGCAATCCAGTGAGAAACCATGGAAGTAAATGCTCACCTTTTGTCCATGCAGAAGGATTTAAGTGCAATAAATGGCTTCAGGGTTGTGATGTTTTTGCTCGCGTCAGACTTCTGATCAAAATTGAGTCCGGTTGTGGTGTGCTGTCGCTCCTCTTTGGAATAATGGCTGACATGCTCGAGAGCCTCGTCTTTATAGGTTGACGAACTCCTCATCGGCGCACAGAGACGTTCTTTAAGGACCGAAGACATGCTTTTTTTTCCTCCAGCGTCCTGTTGCAAAGAGTTAATCCACATGACTCCCATTATGGTACTAAATAGAATCTCGCCACACAAAGTGTTCGCTGTTCTCCGGGACATGGTGTGGCCTGGGCCCATATGTTGTTGTTTGCATCATTAGACGCACTGAGTTATGAAATGAAGCAATTTGTGCAGTATGACAGTGATACTGTGTGAAGCAGTATTTAGGTTTTGGTTTTACTGGAAAACATATAATGAGATCATGAGATTGTTCATTTAGGTTCATGCAAAAATAAGAGTCCTTCATTCCCCACAGCTTGTACTGCTACTTGCAATGCTTAAGTGCTGAGTATTGTTCCACTGTGGTGCGGACATGTTTACTTTTCTCACTTTTCCAGCAATGGAAATTGTTAAGTAACAAATCTAACCCTCCCTTAAATGATGAGGTAGGCCTAACTTTACCTTCTTGGCTTGATTTTGTATCAGAATTTTGATCCTTCTATTAAATTTGTAAGCAGACTTTGTGTTCTCCTTTATTACTTTATTCATTTGTGCATCTGCTGCAGTGTCAGCGCAGTCGCTAGAAGAAAATGTTGGCGGTGTACATTTCTGCAAACAACAAATCTGTACGTTTCATTTGTACATTTCATCACAGCAATACTTCTAAAATGACGCGTTGCATGAGGTGACATTGTCATGGGGAGGTTGGAAAGCATTGTGCATGGCATGACACCTATAGGGGAGACGTCTGCCAAATGCTTTTCCAGTGAGTTTTCACTCCCCTATTGCAGGTGTTTTCAAGGCAGTGGTTCCCAGCTGGTCCAGCCACGGAATCTAGATTTCTCCTCAGTCATTAGCTCAAGGGCCACACAGTTTAATACATTCAGCATCACACTTGCGTTTGGCCATGTCGTCGAGCTAGTTTGCTGTCTCCGTCAAGTAGCTGTTCATTAGTCACTCACTCTACAGCAGGAAACATCACTTCAAGATAAAAGCTCTGTGGTGGAAGTTCACTGTACTTAAAACTAAAGTGTGTTTTTACAAACTTGTTCGCAAATCACTTGTGGACTATTGAGAATGGACCCATGATCCACTTTTGGACAACAACCCACCAGTTGGGAACCACTGTTTTAAGGGACCTGTGGCTGTTTTTCCAGCAGCTTTTTAGCCGCCCAAATGTGGATGTTTAGTATGGGTCCCATGATTGGTGTAAAATTTGGCATGGATGTTTATGATCACCAGAGGATAACTTTGATCCACTGACTATTCATGTTGTGACATCACCAAGTCAACATTTCTTTTTTTTTTTTCAATACTTGCAAATGATACGACCTCAGGAAGAATAGCTGCTGCAATGCAATAGCTAACACGGCTCTTAATGAACAAATATACAAATAGGCATCTTCATCATCCTCAGCTGCACTCCGAGTTAAGTGCCAACTGGCCGGTGTTAGCCTTCTGACACAAATGACAAACATTACACATGCTAAACATTAGCATGTTAGCATTGTCATTGTGAGCACGGTAGCATGCAGATGCAGCTCAAAACCTCACTGTGCCTGTTAGTGCAGCCTCACTGAGAAACTAAACTGCGGAGCTACTTTATCAGGTTGTTACAGAAAATGAGGAAAGAAGCATTTCATCACTAACGTCTAATGTTTTCGAAATATCACAGATGTGGTCAGTTAACTGTCACAATCAGTGCTGGACAGTTACTAAGTACTTTCCCTTAACTACTGTACGTAAGTACAGTTTCGAGCTGCTTGTGCTTCACTTGAGTATTTCCAGTTTATGCACCATCATACTTCTACTCCACTACATTTAGTTACTTTACAAATTCAGATTAATAATGCAAAATATAAATCAACAAAAAATAATTATATATTCTTAAAAATATAACTACCTAGCAGTATATAAAGTAATTAAAATTAGCTCCATCTTTACCAACTGCAACGTTAAAGTGACTTTAATGCATTAATAATTATAATCCAATTGTATATTCCTCTGAAATGGGATCAAACTACATAATGGAAAACTTTTGTACTTCAAGCATATATTTTGATGCTGAAACTTGATGATGTACTTTTACTTACATGTAAGTAAAATACTGAGTGCAGGAGTTTTACTTATACGCATTTTTACACTGTAGTATTGATACTTTTATTAAACTGGGCCAAGTGACTGACCCTGGTTGTTACTGGTTGTGAATCATTAAAACTGTTGTTACTGTACTTAGTGTTCGTGTAATTTGAAGCAATCTCTGGCACAAGAATTTCCTTCGGGGTAAATAAAGTTCGATTGAATTGAATTGAATTGAATTGAACTGATCTGAATACTTCTTCCACCTCTGGTCAAAACTAGATGACATACAATATTTGGCTGTGAGGGGGCTGCTTCCTGCATCTGATACCTTCATTTGTTATCTGCTTTAGATAATAATGATTACAGATTATTTCAGATGGTTACTGCTAAAATTTCAATGAAATTATTTAATGAAATGGCCTGATTCCTTTACAAGAGCCTCAAATAAATCAACACTCTTAGGAGGTCTGAGTGACCTTTTGTACTAATTAGCATGATGGACTTTCTAATTTTTTTTTGCGTTAATATGTAATAGTCATGGAAAACTGTAGGGAATTCAAGAAAGTATAAAAAAATATACAGAAAAATGCTCTCAAAATGTGATGGACGTGATTCACATTATACTGCCTTATCTTAAAACATACAATAAAAGCTCTGTGTTGGAGGGATTAGATAAAATGTATCCCTTACTGTTGCCAGACTTCTTTAGTAATCTTTATGATAATGAACTCTTTGCCCCCTCTCAGTGAGATATAGACTGTCTGAGGTTAAATCTGCAGATGCTGTGGTGCCCTCGTGTTTTTAAAGGCTAATTGCGTTGTTAACGCTCTGCACAGGTGGTTCACGAGGTTAATAACAGAATATAGCCTCAAAGAAAAGGAAACCAATAATGACTTGGTGCTTAAAGCACTCTTTTTATACATCCTTCATTGCTGCATTGACAAAAACAAAATTGTGCTCATATAGCCAGGGCCTCTGGAAAAAGATTATTAAGTCTGTATAATACAGTATGTGTACATTTGTGTCTTGGAAGCAGAACTAACATCTTGCTATTTAGGAAAGTCTATAAAATCAGTAACGCAAGTGAAAGGAAGTTTAACATGAATCATCAAAACACTACTTCCTTTTGTGCATCCTTAAACTCCTTTAATTTCATGCTGTAAATCCAGTTTCAAGTAGAGTAACCCCAAATTATTTACAGAGACACACGTGAAGTGGAGGAAGTGATTAGAATTGTCCCATGTATCATGATACTGCCACTGGCTATGTTTCCTGTTAAGATACTAAGACCAGTTGCTGTTTACCTTTCAATGTCAGTTTTGTACTGTCTTGCTTCAAAGGGCTTTTAAATCAGTTCTACAAAGGAGATGTAGTCTAAAAGTATTAAACGAGGGAAACCAATCAGCTTTGAGGCAGAGAGGAACCAACAAGTTGACATAAAGCACAATCAAAATGGCCATCTGTCGACTCTGTAAACTGTGCAACTATGCAAGGTGCTGAAGTCCCATTTGCTCTGCGCTGCATTGTTCTTAGACCTTAAAGGGGGCCTTTTATACATCTTCTTATTTTCTGTCATACATATATCATGTTACAGTGTCAGGTGTTCATATTAAATGTGGCCAAAGTTTCAAATAATGAGGTGAACGTTTGTAAAAAATAATCCCATGTGAGCAAAAACCTCAGGTTTCAGACTGTAACAAAAACCCTTTTCGCAATGTTTTTTCTGTTTTCAAGGCAAGCGGACGACAGGTTGTGGTGGATTTCTTTACATGGTCATCTGCTCCTGGTACAGTGCTGGAAGTGTTTAAATTATGTAGCTTATGCTGCTACATGTGGCCCAGGGGTGTCAAACATACGGCGCATGGGTCAGAACCAGCCCGCTGAAGGGTCCAATCCAGCCCACAGGACACCTAATATTGATGCACTTGTGAAGGCTAAGAGATGTAAGTTTTCAGGCGCAACTTAAGCAGTGATTAGCCTACTTTATGTTAAATGCTGCTTCCAGGGCTTTTCCACCCTGTACACAATATAGTTCTCTGGAAAAAACAAAGAGTACATGTTGTTAGTCAGCTGCTTCAGTACAAAAGAATCGTTATCAGACTTCTATCTTTGGTGCAACACGATTGCTAAGTCACTGCCAAAACTTTAGATTTGTAAATAGTTTGTAAGGCCGCAGATAACTTCATCTGCTTCCTCAGTGGTTTCCACTTCAGTTTGGTGTGGTGATGACAGCATTACTGCACAGGAGTGGAGATTTATTGGAAAATGGACATGTAATGATAGTGAGCAGTAGACTGACTGACTGTGGAACTGAGATGTATTGTTGAACTTGCACAGGATGTTCCTGTATGTCTTCACACTATAGGAGAGATTTAAAAAATTGGAGGTGTTGTTATGTAAAGGATCATTTTTCTGTTGGAACACGTCCAGTTGTGAAGATTTTGTTTTAGAAGCTTTGATTTTTTTTTGTTATTCAAGTTTTTATTTCTTTTATCTTTGGTGTTTGACAGTACAACATTTTACATTGTGAGACATTTCTTGTTATACACACTACATGTACCATCAGTGGCATAGAAAAACAAAAAATTACCCATTCCTTCAGTTCAGGGTGTTTGTGTGTGTTCCACAGTTTAAGTATTGTCCTGGCAGCCGTTGTAAACCCTGCCATGATTACAGAGAATTCTCCGCTTGATATGTTGTGTATTTGGCTTCTGTCCCATAATCTGGGAGATAATGGTATATCACTTCTCAGTTGCTCAAATTGTCCACAAATGTCTTCCAGAAAGGCTGAATGACAGAGCACTCCCAGATGCAGTGTAACAGAGTACATATGTCTTTCTGACATTTCCAACACAGGTTATTATTTGTTATACCTGCTCTGTTGAGTCTCTGTGGTATCCAGTAATACCTGTGTGTTATTTTGTATTGTGTAAATTTCCCTTCAGCTTCCCTAATGTATTTCCCATCATTAAATATAATTCTCAGCCATTCCTCATCACTCATCAGGTATCCCAGGTCTTTCTCCCATATTGTTCTCAGGCTCTGACAGCCATCGCTGTGTAGTTGGTTGGTTGTTCTATAAAATATAGAGGCTCAGTGGCACTCAGCAGGTAATGATGTGGTTTCCATCCTTGCACTGAATCCTGGAGGTAATACAGCCCCTGATTTGCAGATATTTCCAAAAATGTTCCTTTCCCTCAAGATTGTATTTTCTTTTTACATCAGAGAATGACATGAAGACCCCTTCTTCATATAAGTCAGCAATATGACATAATCCATTACGGTGCCATTCCTTATAATATACTGACATATATACTGATGTATTTGCAATGCTGATCACATGTGATAATTTATGCATTTTATGTATTTTGGTCCAGATCTCTTTGGAGTGAGACAAAATAGGATTCAATACATTATGTGAGGACTGGGATAATCTATCAATAGGAGTAAAAGGAGATGACATCTTATTTTCAATAGTAACCCACTCTAGCTGGTTATCTTTATTCCAGTGTTTGGCTAGTTTGGCCATTTCAAAGGAGCCATAGTATAATCTCGGGTCTGGCAACCCCAGACCTCCTTTGTCCCTAGGATTTTACTGAATTTAATTCTGAGTCTTTTCCTGTCCCATAAAAATTCTTTAATTATTGTATCATACTGTTTAAAGATCTGTGGAGAACTGGCAACATCATGAGCACATAATTAAATTGCAGTGCAACCACCATTTTTATCATATTGATCTTCCACCATAATGTAAGCTTAAGTTTCCCCCATTTATCCAAATTATTTTTCATTTTTTGCAGCAATGGTTCTAAATTTAATGCAGGTATTTCCTCCACTTCACTACTTAGTTTGATTCCCAAGTATATCATTCCTTTTTATATCCATTTAAAGCCGAAATTTGTCAGTGAATTTGAATTGCATAATCCAAATATAGGCATAGCTTCCAACTTCGTCCAGTTAATTTTGTATCCTGATAGTTTGGAGTAAGATTGTATTGTGTTCATCAGGTGTGGTATCGAATTTAATGGGTCTTTTATCAGCATCAAAATGTCGTCCGCATATAATAATAATTTGTGCTCTTTCCCTCCGCCTTCCACCCCCCTAATAGCTAGCTCTGGTGAGGTAAACAACAAGTATGAACCTGAAAAAACAGCATAATAGGTCCTCTTTAATTAACTGAAATTCCCATCCGCCACAGAGCTGAAATACAGGAAAGCAAATGTTTTGAATTTTGTTTCACTGCTTTGAATTTGCGCATCAGGTTTTTCCAGGTCACTGGGAACAAGTTTTGACATGGATTTCACCTTTAAATGTCAAATCAGTATCAAAACACCTGAAGTCGCCTGCAGCACTTAAAGTCTACACACATCTCGTTTGACATTTACTCACACGGCTGTGAGTTATCATTACATACAGTGTATCTGCTGCCACCTTCTGGCCCAAAGAGGGATTGTACATTTGTTATATCTATACTGGTAGTTCAGAAACTTCTAAAACCAAGGTATCCCATTTTTTATCATCCCCTCTCACAAAACAGACACATACATGCAAATTTTAAAGCTGACATTAACACCATGGATAGAGTTTTAAAAAAACAGAAAAAGAGATACGCAAATTCTGTCTAAGAAACCTGTATTAAAACCTTTGATCACGTCTGATTTTTCAGATGACAAAGTTTAACATGGTCTCCATAATTATAAAACTCAAAGCCTGGAAAGAGAGGCTCTGTGAAGGAGGTCTGGACTCTGTGAATGAGAACTTCTGAGTCAGCGATGTTGTAAAAGGACAGAGTCCCTTCCTCATGGTCCAGGAATACTCCTATCCTCCACGACGGAGGTGCTTTTATGTCAGTACGTTCATTATTGTGCCAGAAAGAAAAACCAGAGTCAGAACAGTCCAAGCTCCAGGAGAGCTGATTCATTCCAAAGCGACTGTCGTTGCTCCCACCTTTCCTGCCGACACCTTTATATGACACCGCAACACAGACCTGCTGTCCTCTCCACTCCAGCTCCCAGTAACAACATCCATCCAGGCCTTGGCTGCACAGCACCTCCTCCCAGTGGTCAAATCTCTCTGGGTGGTCGGGGACTGATGAGGGATGCTCAGCGTAAGTGGCTTCAGTGCAGTCTGCAGAGACGCTAAGCTCAGGGTGAGCAGTGTCTGGATCCAGAGTGAGATCTTTCCAGTCTGGAACAACAAGTAGAATAGAGACACAGTTCTGCTGAAAAGGGGGAAAGTTTTCCTTTTAAAAACGCCATCATTTCATTACTTCACCTGTGCATTCACATACGTATACACATGCCAGACATCTACCCATCAGTTCATTCAATATAACTAATGCATAGATCTTATTATCTTAGTATTTCTCCCTGTTAACATTTACTATATCTACTGACACTACTGTCTTTCTCCCTTATGTCTTGTGTTTATGTCAAAGAAAACAGACTGTTAATTAAACATGGATGGAATATAAAACATAGGTGGAAGAAGTATTAAGAACAGACCTTTTCACAATAATGTGTATCACATTACAGGATTATAATTACTGATGCATTAATGTGCACATTGCTTTAATGCCGCAGATGGTAAAGGTGGAGGTAGTTTTACTTAATTTAAACACTGCTTGGTAGTTTAACCTATACTAATACATCATATTCAGTTGTCAAATAAATGTCGTGGTCTTAAAACTTCAATATTTATCTCCAAAATATGTAGTTGAGTAAAATCAGCCTATACAGTAACATTAAATGGGAATAGTTAAGTAAAGGGAAAGAGTGGAAATATAGTGCAAATACAGAATATAACATATCACTAAGCTGCAGATACAATCTAAAAACAATATTCAATATAGAAGATATAAAAACAACCTTACGCTTGTGTAAATTATCCATTGTTGCTGCCTCTTCTTCTGACAGCAAGGAAAAGTTTCCAGCTTCCTGTACAGAGAAAAATGACAGCCATCTAGCCAATGAGAGTGGCGACTTCATCCTTTTGACCAATGAGAGTGAGAGTCACCTTTAGTCCCGCCCTCTGCTAAGCTAGCTAAAAGTCAAAACTGTCAAGTCAATCTGTGTGGAGCAGGAAGTGGGTCATGTAGCCCGAGCCCACTGAAACTCTTACTGCAGTCTATTGCAACATAAATTAGGAGTCATTACATAGCTGCCTGGCTACACTGCTTATTCTGTGTTTGTAGCCGTCACTGTTTGTTTTCTTTATGCTCAGTGCGAGTTTATTCGCGTAAAAGCTAACTAGCATAAAGAGCTAATTCAGCTAACCTCACAACGCTCTCACCGCTTTTAACAGATTTACCTGCTGCTCAGGTAACTGTTAGTCTTTTAAGCCGGTAGCTCGTGGTTTTATAGGTAGGTTAAATGCTGATTTTAATGTGAACGAAACTTCAGTGTCGCTTTTTCCCAACAGGAACTTAAACTAACTATCTGGGAATATAAGGTTATTAACTCCCCATCCACAGTCAACATGAGTGATGCTTGGCAGGAGTGTATGGATCACTGTGTGGAGGTCACCAAAAAGGCTGGCAAGGTGAGTAAATACTGCTCTTATGGTCTGGAGATCATTGTATTTTATATGGTACGGCATTGCTTAACTTTTGCATCCACTTTTATGTGCATCACAGCAGTAGAAACTTGCAGGTGCATGATACAGTAATTAAGGTAGACATGTCAAAGGAGTTATCTACAGCATGGGCCTAAAGGGCATTCATTAAGGGGAGTTTGACTGTTTATAACACTTGTTTTCCTCATGAAAAATAATTTGCACATGGGTTTTGAATGGCTGGAATGAAGGCAGGTTTGCCTTTGAACAAATATGCAGTTTTGTCAAGGTCAAAGCAAACAGTGAAGAAATTAATTTTGTTAATCACGTCAGAGAGCTGTTAGAAACAGGAGAAAGCATGTCACAGAGGCAGACAGGAACTTTATCAAAATGGTTTTAAAGATGAGAAGGTACAAATGAACCTTATTTTGTATTTCCAGCTAGGTCCACCTAGTTAACATCTATAAATTAAATGAATGACTTTGTGATACAAAATTAGAAACAGGACGTAAGGAAAAATGATAGATCTAATAGACTGAAGACCTTTTTTCAGTTCCATCTGTGCTTGCTCTTTTGATAATAGGATTGCCATGTCACAGTAAAGAGCAGTCTACAGCAGCAGCTTTTTTAAAGCCGTCATAGATCAGTTCAAATATGTTGCTCATCTGTCTCCTGGAAAAGACATATTATATTCTGTCAACACATCATGATGATTTTTATGTTATCCGCAAGGTGAAGTGTAACCCCTAATGGCATTGGCCATTAGGGCCATTCAAATCAAAAAAATCTCCTGTTTTGTATATCAAGGTTGCTAAAACCTTTTTATGAAACGTTTGCACATTAATTTTTCATGAGGTCAGGTGTCCAGAAAATGTTGTCCATAATGAAAACTAGACACATTTAACAAGACAGCAAGGTGGCTTGACTCAGAGGGAGAAATGACACAGTTTCCCTCTGAACAGAGCCTTGAACCTGTCCACAAAAGGTGCGAGACACTGATCCAGGTGTTCAGTTTGTCCAGTAGCTGCATTATGAACACTGAAGTTTAGCTCTGGACTCCCATTTCTTTTTTGTAGTTCTCTGTTCTCATTTCAATTTTAATTTTCTTTGCAAACTCTGATAACATCTTGCTGCTAAGATAAGTGTCACATGCTGTTCACTGTGAGCATTATTAAAGAATCGTGTCACTGCCAGAAAGATGGTCTTTTCATAAATCTGGGCTGTCTATGCAGCATGAAGATGCTAATACTTGTGAAATTGGTGCCACATGACCAGAGAAATCAGAGAAAAGGGGCTGTGGCAATAGCTTTTGCTCAAGAGGTAGGAAATCTACAATTATTGGACCAGTAAACACTCTTGCTGGTGGGTGACATAATGTGAGCTTGTCTGTTTTGACACAGGTAACAATATGGCAGCCAGCTGGTGACAAATCTCCAAAACAGAAACAGTTAGCTAAAATATGTTTCAGAAAAGATTTGAGGAGAGAAGCAGCAAAGCAGATGGAACTGTGATGTTTTCTACCTGCGGTTTGTACAAAATGAGCATGATTTCAGAAGAAAGTCACAGTAACCTGTATGTGAAAGAGTAGTAAAAGCAATAGGTCAACAGGTGTCAGCAAATCCACTTTGATGTCTGCTTGAAAATGTCCCTGACTCTCTTAAACAAAATGGGCAAGTGGTTCAGTCACTTAAATTTTGACGAGGAAAGTCATCATAGTGAAGCGGGTCAGGGATGAACGTCTTTCTGTTTCTATGTGTAAATCTCAGATCTCTGAGGTTGTGACTTATTGTATCGATGCAAAGACTCATCTTTTTTTTGTGGAAATGTAACAAACTATTGGAATCTCTGGGACTTATCTTAATCTAAACTTAAGTGGATAATTACTGTGGACAAATGTCTGAATTTGGGACATGGGTATGAATCAGATAGGCACACACATAATCATTATTTAATTCACTATATTGTTTCTTACTATGTAAGTACAGTGCTTCTTTTTTTTGC
The DNA here is from genome assembly GCA_035609425.1 of Epinephelus awoara. Classification (NCBI taxonomy): domain Eukaryota; kingdom Metazoa; phylum Chordata; class Actinopteri; order Perciformes; family Serranidae; genus Epinephelus; species Epinephelus awoara. Next base: position 22,290,672 of record CM069314.1, on the reverse strand, counting down.
TTTCATGGACTGATCTTTTAATATTATGGTGTATACACTTCTTGAGAAAATTTAGATAAAATTAAAAGGGTGATAGAAAATTTTAAATAAAAACTAGGGCTTCAACCACCGAATATTTCTATTATCAATTTAATTTGCCTATTATTTTCTAGATAATAATTTCTCCTATAATGTCAGAAAATAGTGAAAGATGTCCTCCCCAGTTTCTCAAAGTCCAAGGTGATGTCTATAAATGTCTCATTTGTCAATCTAACACTCAAAGATATTCAGTCTAATATGATATAAACATGAGAAAATCAGGAAATCTCCATGTTTGAGAGTCTGAAAACAGCATTTTCGCATATTATTGCTTTGAAAAAATTACTTTAATGATTAATTAATCATTAAAATAGTCGGCAATTACTCTTTCATTGCTTGGCTAATCGATTAGTGGACTAATCATTGAAGCTCTAAAAAAAAATCCCAGTAAAGACTCTGGATCTTACACCCTATCCTCTCTGACCCATCACTGCGACCAGTACGTAACCATAACACATAACACGTTAGGCTTAATTAAAGCAGCAGATGTAGTCAGTCATCCAAAAAATCCCCTCGCTGAGTTTGTCATTGTGTCTCTGCCAGATGATTCGCGAGGCGCTCCAGAAGGACATCGCCGTCATGCAGAAGAGCTCGCCAGTTGACCTGGTGACCGAGACGGACCAGAAAGTGGAACAGCTCATTATATCCGCCATCAAGGAAAAGTACCCCACTCACAGGTATTTGACCAAAGACACACGAGAGGTGCTTTATGAGCTGCTTGAAAGCACTGAAGGACATGTGACAGTGTATTTTTATGCAGTCTCTCCAAGTTTGACCCTTATTTTCATATTAGTTTAACTGTTAATTGCTTCTTTGTATTTAATACTGCGCTTAACTCACTTCACTTTGCTTATTTTGTTTGTGATAGTGACAGTAGTTATCTATACTTTGTGTTATGAAGCAGGTTCACACTTGTGCTCCTGTCACTAATATTGGCTGAATTTGGAAATACTGATGGCATGAGCCACAAAAAACAGACAAAAATAAATGTTTAGACTCCAAAAATGTTAATATTATATTCATTTGGATAAAAAAAAAAGTAAATTCAGTTAACTGTAAGTATGAAGGTATTAAAGCTGTTGCAAAGCCTTCGCTACACTACCTGAAATACATTCTGGTGGGGAAAAACCAAACCCTATATTTGTTTGTTCATGACTAAAGATAATCTGATTTAGGTCTAGTCCACACGAGGACGGGTATTTTTAAAACCGAACTTTTTTGCTGATGTGCTGCTAAATAGCAGCAGTATTTTGTTTAGGTCCATCCTCGCACACACTGGATCAGGTCACACACTGTTATGTCATACAATGGAGACGAGACAAAGTAACTCCGGGTACGCTGTCCACACATGACCGCTGACACCGGACTTTTCCAAAAAGTTCACCCTGGACTCCAGTTACAAATAACTCGGGTTACAGGGGCCCAAAACTGCGGTTATGTGTGGATGTGGCCAAACCGCGAACAAAGAGTCACGGTTTTATAAATACCCGGGTTGGTGTGGACAGCCCCTTAAAGTCCCCCTTCACTCAAAAATGTCTGACCTTGACTATACTGATTTGTATCAAAGCAAAGTTTGTCACTAGCGAGGTGTTTCCACATGAGGTATGTCACTAATACGAAGCTAATCGCTGTCTAACATGGGAAACACATATATGAGCTAGCATTAGCACAGTGAAATTTTTGACAGCAAACACAGCTGCGTGTGCAGTTTTGGATGAAAACAGGACTCTGTAGCTTCCTTTCACTATCTACCAAAAACTCTGTCGTAGTAGTTATTATTATATGTCTCACAACATGACCGCTGTGTCAGCCAGTTAGCCGCAAGCTAACAAGCTAGGCAACAAAATAAACAAATAAAAGATGCTAACTACACTTGCTATTCTAATACGCCTGCCAGTTGCCAATTTTGGCACACAACGCTTAAGGCTGCAGTCAACTCAGAATTATGTCAGTCGAATCAGTTGTGGCTGTTCTTCTAAATAGGGTTTAGGAGATTGAATGGAGTTTGACAGTGATGTACATGTAATATAGTAAACATGCCAAGTTAGCCCTCCAAGCTAATGCATGCTAACTAAGATAATGATAGGACAAAAATGTGCAACATTTTCTGCCGACACGAGATACCAAACAAAAGCCAGAGACTGTATCGTATTAGGTTGCTGTGAGCTGTAAATTCACCACTTCTCAGCAGAAGGCCGAGGACAACACTATCTTAAAGCCTGACCGGGCAAAGCCGAACTTTCTCTGGTTCGTTGCCTCCATTTCAGTCAGACTCACTCTGGGTGATGGGGTCTGCTGGGGGACTGAAACATCTACAGAAGTGCCCTGCACACTGACTGACAAACATTATCTGAGTCTGCGTCTGGCTGAGGCAAAAACAGGTATAGCTGAATCTCTCAGATGTTTTCTCTAACGCTAGCCATGTTGATACACACTGCTCTTCCACCAATCAGAAAGAAGATAGCTAATACTCTGCAATCGAAATCGAAATACTTTGGACATGACCTCAGTGGCAGCAACGGCTACAAGGGACACTGTACCTCATATCACGCATCATATACTCTAGTTGATAAGCAAAAGTAAACACAGCAGGTAGACTGTATCAAGTATAATAGTATCATTTATTTAGCAGCTGAGGTAACAGTTGTATGATACATTAATAAATGTTTATTTTCTGTTTTCTGTCTGAAGCTTCATAGGTGAGGAGTCAGTCGCAGCAGGTGCTCCCAGCGTGCTAACCGACAATCCCACTTGGATCATCGACCCGATTGATGGTACCACCAACTTTGTTCACAGGTGCTGCGTGCGCTTTAATACTGTATGAAACCATTGAGAAGCCTGATCCGGCACTGGATTTGTTTTGTCTTTGTCGCTCCTTATCTATTTTTATCTTTTAATTAGCTTCTCTCCTGGGTTGTCCTCTCTGTCAGGGATAATTAGACGACGTAGATGAAACTGAACTGATAATAGAAATTGATTCCTCTGAGCTTAAACCTAAGGGGAGTTCATTAAAGGAATGTTTTTATATTGTAAATGTCTTTTTTGTAGGTTCCCATTCGTGTCTGTATCAATCGGCTTCACCGTGAAGAAAGAGGTAGGCTTTATTGTTTAAGAACCACATGTTTTCTTACACTGCAACATCTTAATTATAAGAAACATTAAGATAATAATTGCCCCGATAACCCGGTGAATTTCTAATGAGCGGTGCTGTAGATTTCTCTTTTCACACAGCTGGTCTATTCTTAGCCCTCCTCGCACTCCACTTTCATCACTGCTGTTTTCTGTGCTGCTTCTCGGTGTCAGATAGAGTTTGGGATTGTCTACAGCTGCATCGAGGACAAAATGTACACAGCACGGAAAGGCAAGGGAGCCTTCTGCAACGGAGAGCCCATCAAAGTGTCTGGACAAGAAGGTAAATATTGATCATCACATCTGGCTTCAGTGTTGCGGTTTTCAACAAATCCACCAGGTGGAAGCAACATCACAGCAGTTTCTCTGCTTGTCACAGCTCTACATAGTAGAACCTCAGACACAGCAGCTGTACATTACTAACTATAATTCTGTGTTTTCACAGGAGTAAACAGGCTGTTATCTATTTAATGTATTTTGACTTTGTGTTTTCATCCAAGATATTAGCCAGTCTCTGGTCCTGACAGAAATGGGCTTCAAGAAGGATCCTGAGCAGTTCAAAACAATGTTGGCCAACATCAGGACTATCCTCACCATCCCTGTACATGGGTAAATATACACTAGTACACCAGTTGTAATCCTTAACCATTCACTCCTGTTTGATTTGGTGACCCCATGATTAGTGTCTTAGCAAACACTCCTTGCACAGCCACTTAATCGGGAATACAACAGAAAAGCAACTTCAATATCTGTTGTTTAGATAAAGAAGTCAGTCAGAGATACTCGCAGCTGCAATCCTATTTTATGTTGCACACAATGTAAGTAGTTTTCCTTTAAGTTGAGGTTTAAGGTGTGCGGCCTGTGGCTTTAGCTCTCTGAGGCTGCTCCTTCTTCTTCCATTATTCCCTTTTTAAAAAAATTAAAAATTATCCACCACTGAAAACTGAAAAGTTTTGAATAAATGTTTCACCAGGTGAACATGCTTTTAATATGAAGCAGCAGTAGGATTTTTTAATTTTCTATTTTTGGTTTGCATTTGCAGTAACGTTACACGGTTCTCATGCAGCTTCAGGGTGTGAGTAGTAAACAGTGAGGCTGATATCAGTGAGGTAAAAGTATAGATAGTAACGCTGGTGTTATTCCCTCGTGTGTGGAGGCAGTTTGAATCCTGTGTTGGAATGGCGGACCCCGCCACTAACAATGATAACTACTATGTTGAGGGCCGCACTGGTAGCCTAATGATTAAGGTGCATACCACATGACCTTTTGCCTGTCCTTTTGCTGTGCCCTGTGTAAGAAACAATAGTATTTCTTTAATAGAAGTACTAAAACTAGAGAGCTTATGGCAGAATGTAAACACCTTATACCATTAAAAAATGGCAACCATAAACACTTCATCATTAATGGTGTTTGATTCCATGTAAATCGTAAGGATTATAAATCTCAACATTCACAAACACACTAGGCTTGGGCGGTGTCTATTTTTCATACCTTCGTGACGTATTAATAGAGTACACAACATATGGCAGTGTTTGTTTAAGAAGAAAATGTAGAAGCTGAGCTGCTGGTGGCAGAAGTGGTGAATTTGCAGTGCTCGCTTTCCTTTTTTTAGTATAATAAACTCACAAAGTGTCTTGCCCCTGTTATTAAATTATTATGCAGAAAAATACAACGGTACACCTTCTGAATTCAAGTGTTTCTATTTCACCAAACAAAGATTAGCCTAATTATCTTGTTAACTCATCGTAGAGCGCACTTCATTCAAACTCGACAGAAACAAAATAAAACTCACCAAAACTGTCTTGGTTTAATTTTTCACTGTTCTAACAATCACAACTCTGGTTTGGTCGAAATAAACCCGTAATTCACTGAGTTAGATGTGAAAATATGCTGTTTTCTCCTGCTGTTGCTGGCTGTTTTTAGTAGTCCTGTAATGTTATCCCCACCACTCGCAGTCACTATCTGTCTCAGCTCAGCCGTCTGTTCCACCAGTAGTGACTGACCTCTGGTGGCACGTGCTGAGCACTACAATACATTGCCTCAGTGCTGCATCTCTGTATCAGTTTAATAGAAAGAGGAGTGTTAGTATTTTTGACGGTACTGAAAATCACAGCATTGGAATTCCTAAATACCCTGGCATGACGTAATACCGTGATACCACCCAAGCCTTAAACACACACTAAATATGTACTTTACTCTGTTGAGGTTAACAGTGTGTCCCGTGCCGTCAAATACAGAGCAGACATCCCATTTCCATCCACAGTATCCGCTCCCCGGGCAGTGCAGCTGTCAACATGTGTCTGGTGGCGTGCGGATCGGCCGATGCTTACTACCACATGGGCATCCACTGCTGGGACATGGCTGGAGGAGCAGCGATTGTTACCGAAGCTGGAGGAGTTATCATGGACATCTCAGGTGAGTCACTGAGAAGACTTGAACTCTTTTTCTAAACTTTTTCAGAGACTGCTGAGTCACTGGGTGAAATGAAGGAAACTCACAGCAGGGTGATTGACTCATGGATAAGCTGCAAGATTGCTGACGGAGATTTCAAGAATAGGCTGCTGGTTTTTCAACAGAAACAGAAGTTATTAATGTTGATGTGCTTTTTTGTGTTTCTAATTCTCCTCATTAGTTTATATCCCTCGTTCTACGCAGAAATTCCTGTAAAAACACAGAGGTGGAGAGCAGGGCAGCTAGTGGTTGTGTTTTTGAAACAGGAAGCAGCAGAGCTTGAGAAAGTTGGTGTTAGATTTGGGCAACACTGTCACTAACACAACAGGTGAGCTTCAGGATGCTGTTTGTCAAGTCAGATTTGCACAGTTAACAATGACAGTGCTAATGAAAATGAGAATATTCTTAAATTCTTCTAACATGCTTCATTTTTAATATATGTAAGAAGTAATGAGTGGAGTAGTGCGGCTATGTGGTGGAGAAAACTTGGGTCATAACTCTGATCAGCTCTCCTGCTTTAAATCTGATCCCGCAGAGTGGTGAATTTTAAAATGAGTGGGATCATGATCTAGGAAATTCATCGCCCACGCCTTCACCCTCTGATTTATAACTGCTCTCCCCCTTGTGACGAGCCTAGTACTTAACAATTGTTCCTCTAAACACAAGCTTCTAAAAATGAATGCATTGTGCTTGTTTTATTGATTGGGTGGTGCAATAAGCCAGATCTATGGAGGATAACATTTCCACTGGCACAAAGTTTGTGCTCAACTGTTGCCACAATGATTAGTATTGTTTTATTCTGTCTTTGACACGTAATGAATGCAATCGTGTTACTTGCGAGTGCAGGAGCTCTTTGACTTAAATTACATATTTGCCCTTACATTACCTGGTCAAGCAGTGACATTGTCAGTTAGGTGAAACGACCTTCCAGATGCCACATCTTCATTGCCTTTGCTGTGATTAGGCCTGTCACAATAATTTTGTTATCGTTTTACTTGGGTCAGCAAAAATTGATCAAGGTCGTGTCCAGTGTATCGTATGATAATGCTCTTGTGTTTAAATGCAGAATAACAGGTAGGATTTGGCAGTATATTGCCTGTTTAGGAAAGATTCCTAATAGACCTGAAATGATGTGATTAATCGATAACTCGCTAAAGCGATTAGTTGATTGACAAAAAATTATTCGGCAACTATACTGATTACGGAAAAAGCGTTTTAGCCATTTTTTAAGCAAAAAGCAAAAGATTTGGTTGTTTTGTGTGTCTTAAATGTGAAAATTTGATGCTTTTCTTCGTTGCACATGACAATAAACTAGAGAGATTTGGATTTTTGGACTGTTGGTCAAGTAAAACACACTATTTGAAGATGTCACCTTGGGCTCCGGGAGTTGTTCAGGCATTTTTCACTATATTCTGACATTTTATGGACAAAACGATTAATCAAGGAAATAATTAGCAGATAAAACCATGATGAAAATAATTATTAGTTGCAGCCGTACTCTCTATACCCCCTTATTTATATTTTATTTATTTAGGGTATTTTAATTATTTGTTACACATTCCTATTCCAATGTCTGAGTATTCTTAAGAATTAAAAGTTTATTGCTCTTTGCCATTATCATGCTGTAGTATTATCATTGTATCAGTGGCATTAATTGGCCTTAAATTGACAATATCTTAATCCCAATTATTTCTGGGACACTTGTATCGTCTACCAAAAGTAATTATCATGACAGGGATAGCTGTGTTTTAACAGTATGAATTCCTATGGATGTTTCAGATATAAGTGTGCTTACTGTACAATGACATTTTGAGCAAACTAGAAAAACCCAAATCAATCAGTGCAGTTCTTAAAAAAATGTAATAGTTTCAGGAAATAAGAGAAGTCGTAACAAATCTCGTCTAGTCAGCAATATGGTTCAAAGCGGGACTCAGATTCTGAAGAAATGTGGATCCAACACTGATAAATGACCTCATCAGGAGCAGTTACTCTGGGGGCAGTCAGCTGGTTTATTCAGATTAACACAACACACATATCAAATGTTAAGTTTACAGTCTTGCATCAACAAAATGTGAAGTTCAACTTACCTCAGCAATACTCACTTTTCTCTTTCATCCAGGTGGACCGTTTGATCTGATGTCACGGAGGCTGATCATCGCCAGCAGCAAAGCCATAGCAGAGCGCATCGCCAAGGAGATAACAGAGTTTCACGTCGGCAGGGACGACGCAGATGGCCAGTAAATTCTCTATCATCTCATCACCAGCTTTACAGTTATTTAATCACCGACTGTTTTGTATTAACAAGTTTTGATTCCGTCTTTGCCTTAAGAACCAAACGATAAAGTTACCTCTAAAGAACAATCTAAAGTTTGTCAGCACTTGAGACTTTTAGCCCTCTCTCTGCTTTCTTTATTAAGTCATTGTTGTATTTCTGCACGTAGTCATTCACACATTTATTCTGTTGTAACTTGAAAAGAAATGATGTGATTGTGTTAAAGGAATTATGCCTGCATGTCCAAATTCACACTTGTTTTACTGTATTGTTGTTTAACAGTTAGCCAGTTTTATTTGGATTTTTGTTTCTGTTTATTTGTGCGGACAATGCAGTCAGAACATGATCACTGACAGAGTACCTCCTTACAGCACCATTGGAATATTTTTAGGACATAGCAATGTGTTCAAGTTTTGATTAATAATATTGTTGTTCCACAAAGGATTTCATCTTAGGTCATTGTATTTATTAAAGACACATTTGTTTACTCGGTGAGAAAGTTAGTTTCAGTGCCATCACTAGATAGCTAAAGGGAACCTATTATGCTCCTCTGAATTTTCTGTCACATATATCATGTTACAATTTTGCATGTTCATAGTAAACGTGTCCAGAGCTTCAAATAATTAGGTAAATGTGTGTAAAAGTAATCCCTGTGAGCAGAAACCTCAGGCTTCAACCTGTTCTTAATATTTGGTTTCCAATGATTTTTCTAGTTTGGCTACAAGATTACGCCAGCTCATGGCAGACTACTTTTTATGGCCATCTGCTTCAGGCTCGCTACTGCAAGTGTTTACATTACAGACACTGCTACATGTAGCTGCATGCTAACATCAGGGAAACATAATCTTGGTTGCTGACTTTGTTTGTTCTCCAAGATTTTAGATCGTACTCCTGTTGGAACATGTCCGGTTGAGAAGATTTTGGTTTAAAAGCTTTTATTGGTAATTTTTAATGGGAGAATGTGCTGCTATTCATAATCACTCCCAAACTACAAGTAAGCTGCTACATGAAGCTACATGATAACATCAGGGAAACATGAAATCTTGGTTGATATTGATGTTATTTTTTCACCTGTTTTGGATCTTAAACACGATTTATACTTGTGCGGCAGACCCTATGCCAGCCTACGCACGTGGCCTACGCTGTTGTTAGCATTTATACTTGTGCAGTGATGTGTGCTGTAAAGTTTAGTTGATTCAAAACACACCCAAAACACATTAAATATGGCTTAATAGAGACAGTTTCAAACACAAGTACACAAATTGGTTTCACAATAACTCGCAGCATTCACAGACAAAGCACTTGTCTTTATCTGGACACATTTCCTCCACCAATACAACATGCTAATGTTATTAACACAGGCCTGTGGCATTTTACATTGTATAAATTAGCCTAGCAGCTAGCGAACTTTTCCTCTTCTCATATGAAATCAGGGACAACAGCAACATTTAACCAAGGTAAAGTTACAAAATTCGGCTCCATTGCAACTCAAAAGGTTCACCGACAAAACAACTGTCTTATACTAAACACTTGTTCCAAACAAATATAACATGCTAACATTATTAGCATGAGCCTAAGGCATTTTACATTGTATAAATTAGCCTAGCGCTGAGCAGAGATTTTTTTCTCAAATTATATTTTTGTGGAGGCTCTATTGTCTTTACAATTGATTTTCTTAATTGTGATAAAAGCTTTCTTTCTACTGAGGGAAATGGTTTCAGCTTACAAAAATAGACAGAAGGTCTGCGTCGCCACAAGATGTAGTTACATTTCTGAGGAGGTGCATGTCAAGCTATGGCATAGGCTCTGCGCCAACATAGAGTCTATGTTATAGGTATGGCGTCGATTCAACACATAAGTATAAATTCCGCCTTCTTCCTACTGGAACATGTACGACAGCTTTTATTGGTAATTTTTCACTGTAGAAAATGCGGTTTTACTCTGTTGCAATCCCTCCCTGGCTGCAGTTATGAAATAGAGATGTTGATATATGGAACACCTGGAAATGCTGACCTATCAGAGCAGACTGGGCTTTTTTGCGAGGGGGATTTAAAGAGATGGGCCCCAAAAGGGAACATTTTAGACAGAGAGTGGATACAGGTGCTCCAGCACACACTGTATGGGAAACAAAATCTTTTTTGACCATTAAAGCATGTAAACATGTTCTAGTAGAAATACAAGCATGACCCTAAAAATGAGCATAATAGGTCCCCTTGAATACAAGAATATGGACACCAAACGTTGTTTACGCATACCTACTGTACTGTATAACTGCGTCTTTATCAAGTCTGAAATAAAATGATGGAGTTCTTGAAAACGTGCTTAAATGTTTTTTAAATAGTTGGTCTGTAAGGATGTAATAACAGGGAATAACAGCCTCTTTCTGACACACCACAGATAGAAAAAATCACGTTATCAGAGCCCTGCAGAGACAGGTGTCAACATGCATCCTCGTGTTGGCTATACTCTAAACTGAAGACAGTCCAAGGCAGCAGAAGTAAAAACCTGAGTGTGAACATTTTTGTAGACAAATGCTGAAATTCTTTGACTAAATATGGACATCTCAGTGTCGTGACTCGTTCCCACTGAAATTTGTAAATAAACCATCCAAATACCCAAGACAAGAAAAAAAACATTATGCAATAAAATCTGCCAAGGCTGTTCCCATGCTCCCTTCTCTTTGAGAGAACAAAAGCTGCCACACCACCCTCTATCTCCAGAAATCTGATATTATCTGGAACTACATTGGAGATTGGAAAACCCTTTGTATTCAATCTCCAGCAAGGCTCCTAAACACCTTCCTGACATCCTGACAGTGTCCTGAATCAGCCGTGTGTTCAAAACATAAATGTCCTTTCTTGCTCTGACCTAGAAAAATGATAAACTCTCTTTTCTCTTTATAAAATCTATAAAGTAGGAAATATGAAGAAAGAAAAGTGTCTCTTGTGGCAAGCAGGAAACCAAATAAACAGAAAAAAGGCCTCTGACACTCCATAAAACACTGGAAAAAACCCACACTGACTGCTACCGTTGTGATTTAGTAGAGAGATAAAAGCATTCACAGCCATTACACCATGTAAAATTCTCTGCTGCATTTCCCCTGCCCTTTCAGTCACTGCTGCAGATACTGCACATGCAGAGCGGTGGACTACCCCCCTCCCACCTCCGGGCGGATGTGCTGTATGAAATAGCCTAGAGTTTTGCTCTCCACGGACCGTTGTCTCTCTTTTTTTCCAGCTTGTGTTTGCTGATGACTAACAAATGGTTTTAAAACACTTTACTTGAGCAAACCCAGGTCTTCTACTGCTGTGGCCTCCTCCTCAGAAATCAATGGTCCATGTTAGTTTGCAGCAGGGGGTTCAAACGTAATCACCAGTGTAGGGAATGATTTCCAGAGTCAGCCAGCTGAAAGCCAAGTCCTCGTCTGTCAACTCCACCTTTACACCAACACCTGCTCATGTTGTCGGTTCCCCGTCTTTTGATTTTGAATGTTTCTCACTTGTTTACTGAGTTTTAGTCATCAGGTTCTCCTACTTTTATGTCCTCGCTGCTGTTAGGAAGTACCAACCATTGTTCTTTGAAAAGCTGGCAAGACTGTTTTCCTGCTACATCACAAAAATGCTCCCCAGGAGATTTGAGAGTCAGGCTCTGTAGACATTTTTGAACAATGTTAGCTTTCTATCAGTTTTGCTTCTATACCCCAATACGCCTTCTTGTGCTCAGGAATTGGCTTCATCTGCAGTCATATCATCATGCATTTCCTTAATTCGTTTTAGCTACACAAGCAGTGTGGTTAGATCAGTGTCAGTTAAATGGGCTGCCCACCTCTTTGGTCCAGACTGAAATATCTCAGCCACTATAAGATAGTTTGCCATAAATTGGCACTCACATTTATTCACGTTCCTCAGAGGATAAAGCCTACTGGCTTTGATGACCCTCTGACTTTTCCAATAGCACCACCATGATGGTTTTTTTGGGTGAAATACCCAGTCAACCATTCAATTGATTGCCATATAATTTAGTTTGGACAGTCATGGTCCACAGAGGATGAGGCTTAAAGGCTTTGGTGATCCTATTAGCTATCCTCTACCACCACAGGCAGTGGTGGCCCCTACTTGATAGACTCACATAAAAGAGGAGGATGAGTCCTGCATACTTTGGTGATCCCTTGGGTTATGATCTTGCCCCACTAGCAATTTGGCATTTTTGGTTTTTAGTCAATTCCCTCAAAAACTATTGGATAGATATGCATTAAATTTGGTTTAGACATTCATGGTCCCCAGTGGAAGAATTGGAATATTGTGATCTACTGCCTTTTCATCTATTGCCATCATCAGGCCAGAATTACAGTTTGTCCAGTGCTTAAACTTATGGCATCCCCTGGGTAATCCTCTCATGCCAGCCGCAGGTTGACATATTTAGTTTTTAGTGAAATGTTTCAACTATTAGATAGACTGACATTAAACTTGGTTCAGACATTCATGGTCCCCAGTGGATGAATTGTAATAACCTTGGTGATCTCCTGACTTTTCATCTGGCGCCATCATCCACACCTAAACTTTAGTTTGTTCGATACTTTATGACCAAATACTTTCAAAACTAATGGCATTCCCATGCTGGAATTATCATGCTGGCATTAGCAGTGAGCTCAAAGCCCCAGTATGTCTAATAAATGACTCTATAAGACTTTTAAGGACTCTAGACAGGAAACAACATGTCGGAAGCTCCCTGATCATCTTTCAGGGTGCACCATTGACCTTCAGCAACTCCAGCATCATGGCAGGCCCCAGTTACAGCTGTGATTCCAGGGAACCAAACATCCAAAACATCCGTCATCCTGGATAAATTATTCATAACAGACCTGCCAGGGAGACAGCAGGACTGATGTATTTGTTTTGCTTGTCCTATCACTTCCCTCTGCCTGTCTCCCAACATTTTATAGACTGCCTTATATTTAGTGCACAACAGGGACATCAGGGTGACAACTGCTCTCCTGCTGCTCCCGGTCAAACAAAAACTTTCAACAAACCCCCTCTTCATGGTACCACATGCTGATCTTTTAAGTTCAACAGAGGTTGGTTTGTTTTAGTGGCACAGATCATGTATCAGGATTTCTAGTGAATCCAAAGATCAATATCAGATGACTAAGTTGTCTGAAGAGAATCATGTAGTATTTCAACATATCAACAATACAATGGTACAATGGTATCATGCAAATTAGCGTCCCTACCAGCACTGTTAGATTTAGGTGGAGATTGTGGTTGGGTGTTTGGCGTTGGTGCAGGTCTGGACTGGCCCATGGGAGAACCGAGGAGTTCACTGGTGGTGTGAAAATGTAACATGACACCTTCTGAGGTGATGTCACCGTCAGAGCTTCTCCTGGGTCAAAGTCCTGTGTTTGTTTGACCCATCCAACACCCTGACTTTCGTCCCTATGTGGATTTTGTCGCTTGTCATCATGGATGTATAAAGTGAACTGGATACAGCGTTGGAGGCGGGGCCTGGTTCATTCCTATAAAAGTTGCTCAGTGGTGCATAAAGCCAAAAAAGTTTGACTCTCCAAATGTAAAAGTAATCGGCCCAGAGAACAAGTGCTTTAGAGACTTTCACTGGTCAAGCTGCTAACTGCCATCAGCCCAGCGACTGACTTTCAGTTAAGCCCTCCTCTAACTTGAATAGAGATGAAATGATTAAATTGTGCAGCACTTGTAGACTTTTGATATGTTATTGGACCAAAATGATCAAATCCTGATAGGGAAACGCAACACATTCTCACTCCCAACTTGTCAAATACTGACACAGTCAGTGGCCTGTAGAATAGAATACAATACAATAGAATAGAAACAACTTTACTGATCCCACGAGGGGCAGTTTGTAGCTTCCCCATCCCACAGAGTACAAACAACAGCAACAAGAACAACACACTAATCCATGCCAAGCACAATCCAGTAAAATAGACAAGCACATCACTGATTGGGCGCATAAGCTACAGTAGCTGTAGATTACTACCAGGTGTGAGCTGGTACCATTAATTGGATGAGATTAACTCTCTTTTTCCCCTATATCATATTTTTTATTTATTTTTATTTATTTTATTATTTATGTATTTGTTTTATTTTGTTTATTTTTCTTTTATATACTTTTTCTTTTATATTTATTTTTTCTTTCTTTTTTTATTTGTTATTATTTTCTGTGTATAGTTGTGTTTTTTATACATTTGTGTATGTTCTGCTTACATACACAGGTCATTGTGATTTGGTAGTCAGGCCTCTACTCCTCAGAGTTGATCTCTTAGGAACACCCAAGATAAACTTTTTGTTGCCCTAAGTAGGCGCAGTTTCACAGCAGCCCCAAGACTTTAGGTATAGAACAAACAGTATGGTTGGCTTAAAATAAGCATGGTTGTTACTAACATAATGTAACATCACGTGCCATATGTTACTAGTTCAGTATACATACTAACACACTATGCTGTTATTTAAATAACTGTAGACTTTGGTTTTACGTGGGACAGGAACAGCAGGCTCTCAGGTGAAAGTCCAGAGTTTGTTTGACCCATTTACCTCCCCTCCCTTCTGCCCTGTGTGGACTTTCTCGCTCTTTATACTACAGTATTTGCCTAGACTGTCAACAAATGCTACTGCCCTTTGCATAGCATACCGCCTCTAAGGGGTGCGACTGTGCAACGGTGTCTGACGCTGATGGGCCATTGACCAAGCATTGGAATTGGACGAGTTGGGGGTGAGACGATGTTGTGACACAAGTCTTGAATTTATTCACTGACTTTCAGATGTGTCTTTCCCCTCATAAGTCTATAGGAAAAAGTCTTTTTGGGCCCAGTGTCATCATGCGATGGACTGTAGTTACATCATTTGGCCACTATGTGAAATTGGCTTCAAAGCCCAGTGCTGTTCCTGGCTCCTGGATCACAGTCATGTCAGTTATAAACAAAAGTAAGTGGTTTTTTTTTTTTAATTTTGTAAGTATATGTATGAACAGTGAAAGAGGACAGCCTGAGCATTGAAATATATGCATTGTCACCTATCCTGTCTTCACTGGTGCAATAGCAAACAGTCAAAACAGGTTTAGGGTATTTCAGCACACATAAACTTGAGTTATGCAAGGTGTGGTGGTGATGAACATCATGTCTGAACGGGCCCCCGCAAAAAGAAAAAAAAAACCCTCCTGTTTCTGCTTTTTTACAAACACAGACAAGACTGTCAGACAGTGAAGAAAATAATGCATGATTTGGTGTGAACCTTTAATTAACTGTGTTAAATCTTTCCAGTAGCAAAAATAACCACTTACAGTTCACCTTGTTTAAGTGCTGCTGACCTTTTTCAAACACTAAAATGAGCCACGTATCACCGTTATCTTCACATTTCATGTTGTAAGCAGGTGAAGAGGCATTGTGTTTTTGAGACATGTGGCGTTTACCACAAATTGAACAATCAGACTTGCAGCAAGGTATGACTTCCTGCGAGGCAACTCTTGGTGTTTTAAGAGAAGTAGCTTGAAGACTTTAGAGCATAGTATTTTGTGCATAATGCATTTGAATGAGAAGGAGAACCAAAGTATGTCGCCCTGGGGCCAAAGCATTGCACATATGCTGTAAAACTCGTAGTGCTGTGATATCCTAGACTCAAGTCGACTTTATTGTACTGTTACAATGTTACTTTTAACCACTACCATACTATTGTTATTTGATATTTGTACACTGCAGTAGCTCCTGATACTCTCATAGAGGAGGGGAATTTATTAGCATTTACGTTACCTCACCTTACAGTGAAGAGTTTGACATAGAAACATAGAAACAGACACATCTAGATCTGTGTATCTGCAGTGTAGACTTTCACTCACTTCATGAGGATATTGCCAAGACTTGCACAGTGAGAAACGGGCATGCAAACACTCATAATCTCTACTGACTCACCAGAGGACCTTTCAAAGTATTTTCCACAAGTGGAATACAATAAAAGGACATAAAGGGAAAGCTCTATAGCTGTGAAACTGTCAGGAAATATAAAACTGACAGGGGCTTTTGTTTGTCATGCCAAATCGCCATGTTAAAACTAAGTCAGGAGCTGGAATGCACACTAATTTCTCAAAAAGACTTTTACCTCAGAAAATCTGATATATGGGATTTTCCATTACACTGTACAGCCTTTAATAACTCATCATATCAACTGTTGCACATACACCAAACTGTAGCAGGGTGTGTCTTCCTGGATTATGAAGACACTTGAAAATATTCCTGCTTACATTAATGCACTCTGTGCACAGCATAGGTGGCATCATGTCATTGCTTGCCTTCATCGACAGAATGTTGTTTTTTTATGGGTTGCTATGAGGAAACTCATGAGGGTGGAGCTAGTACTTTTCCTACTCTGTCATGCCAGCTTTTGTAGTTGCTTCATCTCTCCAATGAGGGAACTTAAAGCTTTAAGTTTTGCAAAAGAAGGTGCACTGGTATCTCGGAGTCACCTTTGACAGCCTGCCCATCTGACTTCACAAGGTAAGATTTTCTTTCATTATAGCCATGCATAGGTGATACGTGTGTATAAAATGTGTACAGGTGATTATCACTATAACTGATGGGTAATTATGGAATAACAAACTCCTCTGTGTAAATAATCACAAAAATCTCCGCCTGAGGGTGGATTTGTCACAAAGCAGCCACTGCTGTGACACATAATGTGCATTAGCAAAGATATTCCACACTATGTGTAGTATGAAGAGCTAAAGTACAGTATGTTCTTCAGTAGTAAAAAGATTCACACACAGAGTTTATCAATTATCAACAAACACTAAATGTCATTTAAAGAAAAAGCAGGAAGTTGCATTCACATGCATTTAATTTCTAATGCGAAAACTTCTGACTTTCTGTGCTCTATGCCACTTCTGAAACCAAACCCACTCCCTCACCGGCAACAGCTACTCAGTAATGGAAAGTAACTAAGTATATTGCGCAAGTATTTTACCTAAATACACTAAAATATACTTGTATTTCAGTTGCAATTATTTGTACTTTTTACTCCATTTATTAGATAAGTTAAGTTACTTTGCAGAACACATTTTAACACAAACTGTCCATCAGTGTATAAAGTAATTAAAATTAGCTCCACATTTACCAGCTGCGACATTAAAGTGATGAACACAATTTATCACTTACACGCAGCAATATAATACACTCAAACAGGCCATTCCATCAAGAGAGTACTTGGACTTTTAGTGCATATCGATAGTATATATCGATGCCAATACTTGATACTGTATGCAGACCTTTTGCTTGTAACAGACTATCTCTACACTGTAGTATCGCTGCTTTCAATCAAGTTAAAGATCTGAATGCTTCCTCTACCTCTGCTGTTTCTTAACTGCACTGATGTCTAAGTTTAAAACCTGTGGCATCTGGCGGTGATTAAATGCAACGCAGGACAGACAGATGCCAGCTGCGGAAGTGTTGCGTAACTCACTCTGTTGTAGGAGGAGTGTGCTAAGCATACAGGATTAGAAAGAAGTATTGTTTCGTGCTGCTGCAGAGACAGGGCGTCACCGTTACACCTTTACATCAGGCACTCTTTTTTTTAATTTTTATTTTTTTAAATAAAAGCTTTTAGCTGTTTTGCATTTATTAAGGTTTATTACATTTCTTATAAATTCTCACAAATAACACTTTTATGCATTTATGAGTCATTGCTGCACTTTACAAGCTTGCTTTGTTTTACAGGCTCCCCTCTGTAAGCCCTCCATACAAACATAATGGCAGACCCATGGCAAACTGCATATGATTTTGCTGTTCAAGTGGCAAGAGCAGCTGGAGCAGTACGTATAAGAGCCGTCTTTGAATGTATTTCTCCCCTCATGGTTGCAACATTGGCTTGAATATTTTGGAACATATTGTGATAATCCATCTATATGATACACCCTGTATTATCCTTGTGATCTCTAAGCATGTACCAATGATATACCATTTGTTTAGGTAATCAGGAAAGCCGCGGATGATGAAATAAAGGTTTCAATAAAGAGCACCACCGTAGACCTCGTCACTCAGACTGACGAGAGGGTGGAGAAAATCATCATCGGCTCTCTTAAAGAAGAATTTGGAGACGCACACTGGTGAGACATACCCCCATGCACACTCACCTGTTTATGGACCTTTGCGCTGTTTGTGTCATATCTTGATGTTTGTCTTTTGTCCTTTCTTCTTCTGCGCTGCAGCTTCATTGGTGAGGAGTCTGTGGCAAAGGGGGAGCCTTGTATCTTAACTGATAAACCAACATGGATCATAGACCCTGTGGACGGCACCACAAACTTTGTGCATGGGTAAGATGTCAGTTTTGCTAAAGGACAGTTAGTTGTGTTAATGGATTTTCTTTAATCTGATCAAACCAAACAGACCAAACTCAACGGTTGTGCTATTTAACAGGGTATTTTGGCAGAAATGGAATAAAATATTCATAAATTTTAAAGTGAAATCACCTGAAACCAAGAATAATTGTGTATTTGTTGCTTCAAAATGAGGCATTTCTGTCTACATATGGAATGGATCATGAATTTATGTTTCCTAGGATAGCAAAGGCATTGCTGGCACTACTCTCCCTCTGGCAAGAGGGGTCAGATTGGTGAGGGTTAGGGCAAGAATGTCAGGGTAAGCCAATCACAAGCAGAGTAAGGCAGAGTAGGGTGGTCATGACATTGCTATCTTAAGAAAAACCCAAATTCATGAGCCGGTTGTCTTCCACAGAGTCTGCCATGTTTCTGCACAAAGGCTCGGCAGAAGAAGCCAAATTAGGGACATGCAGTAACTGGTCATGAATGTTAGCAAAGGAAGAGGAGACCAAAGCGCTAGTGAGAGAGAAGGAAAGAAGGGGCTCAGTGTATTATAGGAGGTCCCCAGGCAGACTAGGCCTATGTCAGCCTAACCAGGGGCTGGTACAAGGCAAGCCTGAGCCAGCCCTAACTATAAGCTTTATCAAAAAGGAAAGTCTTAAGTCTAGACTTAAATGTGGAGATGGTGTTTGCCTCCCGGACAGAAACAGGAAGATGATTCCACAGGAGAGGAGCCTGATAGCTGAAGGCTCTGGCTCCCGTTCTACTCGTGGAGACTTTAGGACCCACGAGTAACATTGAATTCTCAGAGCGCAGAGTTCTGGTGGGATAATATGGCACTATGAGCTCTCTAACATATTGCGAAGCCTGACCATTTAGAGCTTTATAAGTTAATAGTATGATTTTAAATTCAATTCTGGATTTTACAGGGAGCCAGTGCAGAGGAGCTAAAACAGGAGAGATATGATCACTTTTCTTAGTTCCTTAGTGCCGACGAATTCTGGACTAGTTAAGGAATTACAGTAATCCAGCCTAGATGTAATTTTGTGTTCACACTGGGTACGAATAAAACAATTCATGCGAGTGAATTATATGTAAAGACACGGTTAGACACAAAGTCCTGCTGGGTGGCACCCTGGATGCGATGGACACCATGCAATATGCAAATTAAGCAGCGTAAATTCAGGGAGTAGTGCAATTTCGTGTCATACGTTTATGTGCAAGAGTTGAAAAATCTGAACTTCAGAGACCAATTTGCGCTGCAATAGCAATCAGCATTGAGGTACGCAGAGGACATACCAGTGGAAGTTCATTCATCAAGTCAGCGATTTCACATGCGTATGATGGAAGTTATTCGTGCGTATGAAGCGAGTCAACACAAAACATTCCAGCGTCCAAACTCACGCGAGTAGAGCATCGCGAAAAACTTGGTGTGAACAAACATAACAAATGCGTTAACCAATTAGGATATGCCTCATTTTTGTAGCATTACACAGGTGAAAGAAAGCAGCCCATTAAATGTGTTTTATATGGGACATAAAAGACAAATTTTTATTGACAAAAAGTACCTTTTCTGGATATGTAATAATGCTTATTTAATGCATATGAAACTGCTTATTCACAGATTCCCCTTCGTGGCTGTGTCTATTGCCTTTGCTGTCAAAAAGAAGGTATGTCAGATTAAACAAGAGAAAATGTTACAGTTATTAAAATTAGTTTGTCCACACTTTGCTCAGTAAGTAAAAACTAAAATAATGACATCTGGTTGCAGTTGGAGTTTGGTGTGATCTACAGCTGCTTGGAGGACAAGATGTATAAAGCAAGGAAGGGGCAGGGAGCTTTCTGCGATGATGAGCCGATTCAGGTGTCCGATGTAAAAGGTAATGCGGTCATATATCTGTGAAAACGGTTGGACATACTATTTTGCATGTTTGAACATGAAACAAAGAAGGAACTAACATAGATTGAGCCTTGCATTGACCAAAAACGTTTTTGCCTTGCTTTTGAAATGGAATATTCGAAAACGTATCCACACAGTCATCACTTACACATTAAGGACCTCAAGGTTACCCTCTTGTCTTAAACCAAATTAATAAAGCATTCAAGCAGAATCCTCAAGATGGAAACTTGACTTGACTGTTATTGTGAATGTGAGTGTTTGTCTATGCACCTTTACAGTCACTGTCAAACTTGTAATCGAGTATAGCAGTAACCCCTTTGGCATGCTGTCATTGCAGATATCCACAAGTCGATTATCATCTCTGAGCATGGGACTGACAGGAGCAAAGAAAAAGTAACCAAGATCTTCAACACCATGCAGAAGATCCTCTGCATCCCAGTGCATGGGTGAGTTGTCTACACTGATCATTATTATGTTGTGTGCTGCCCTACAAAGCCAAAAAAGAACAACCATTTTGTTGTTGTTGTTAACTTCAGAATGGACTGGAATCAGATTTTTTTTGGCATTTGTTTTATATTAATATGATAATGCCTTAGAGATGTGTAATTTCTTGTCAAACCACATGTAAATTCTGCAGTGAAAGCAAAAGGCTGATAAAACCAAGCCAAACCACAGTAACTCTCCCGAGGTTTTATAGTCTCTTGCCTCTACAAGACATTGTTTCTTCTACAGACAAACAGCCAACCACACAGCTAAAGCAAGAGAGCTGCAGCCTGTGAAGTGAAAGCTAGCTTGAGAGACAGACATGGCTAGCTGTAGCTAAAGCTAAAAATTAAATGTGCTTATTGCTTTTTCCCTAATTATCTGTACTCAAAAATATCCATTTTGATAAGTCTTGCTGGTAATTGAGTTTTATATAAAATGAATAAGGCTACAGCCAATCATGATAGCCATAAAAAACCCAGCTGCATTAAGCTAACTACCTTAGCATAGTATCAAGACATCTCAGCTATCGACAACAGGAGAATAAATGCAAATGTGTGGTTAGATACCTTTAAATCATGTGTTTAAATCACTTTGTAATTGGTTTTTATTCTTTAATTATAAATAATTATATTGATTTAAATATGATAAAGCCAGACAGAGATACCTTAGTGACACAAACTATGGTCTGTTTATGATCAAAATAGAGTTTATTTTCTAATACTGTTAAATACTGAGTTTGTTGATCCACATAATTAAATGAGTGTAACTTAATCGACTCGCCAAAGAGGAAAAAAACCTGCTAGCCAAACTCCTGCTAAAGCTAACTGTATCCATCTTTGGAATCGACACCAGTGGAATAAATGCAATCCGGTGTGGATAAGCTACCTTGAAATCACTTTTTTCTGTATGGAAAATTGTAAATTAATTAATATATTTATTAAAATATGAATATTTGCCAAATAGAGATACCTAGAAAAACAGGCTTCATTTATTTCCTATGGAGTATGGCCTGTTAATGATACAAATGCAAATTTTCTAATAGTGATATCTGTTTCCCTAGCTGTAAGTGTTAAAATCTGTTCTTATAAATGGATTCCTGGTAATTAATTACGTAACTACATCCATTCGTAACAGAGACCTTTCTAGGTATACTAAAGCTAACTTAGCAGGGTCACATTAACTACAGAATTCACGCAATTTTGTGTTGTTATTACTTATTAACATGAATTTCATTATATTGATTTAAATATGAATACTAGACACAGCAACATTGCTACATACTGCAAATAGAGACTGTGAAGTTGATGTCATGCCACTGACAAACTAGTTATGAGAAACAACATACCCGGACATTGCAACTGTCGTTTTTCAGCCCTTTATCATTCCGAACTCATCAGATACCATTGCTTTATCAGTGATCTGGGCATGAGATACCAACAAGAGGCACCTTTTGCAGCAGTATCAGATGCACTGGGAGGTGGTGTTGTTAATGTTGGTCGTCAAAGGCTTTCTCTGCATTGCCAGCTGGTGGCAGTTTGTAACGCCACCAGTAACAATGTAATATAAGCAGCTGAAAAGTCTCTATAGGGCGAGCGGGAGGGGAGTTGGATGCATCCCACAAACACTGGACTTTCACTCAGGAGCTTGCTGTTTGCTTTCTGTGTGAATGTTGAGCCAAACCATGATGGGGTTTTTTCTACACTTAACCATGTGATTTTGTTGAACATGGAAATGAACGTAAATAGGAGGTGTTTTGCCTACGTTGCAAGTTTTTTTTTAAAAGACTGCATGCATCTTACAAGCTGAAACCGTACATTTCCTTGTGTGTTGCATGTACGAGCAATGTATGTAACAAGCGTTAATTGACATGGGGTCCCAAAACTTCAGCAACAGATATATTAGGATGTCGTAGGTAGATGTTGAAGTCCACAGGCAGAGCATCAATATTTGATGAGTTGGGATCAGAACGTGTTGCATTTTTGGACTGAGTGAATACTCTTTGGTAACAGAGATGACAGAGCGAGTACTTCACAAGATGCCCCCCACTAAATATTAACACATTTTCTTTGATACTACATTTTTCCTGCTTTATCAAAAGTCAGAGAGCTGCATTTTGATTTTTTGTATTGGCATTTTAAAGACTTTTTTTCCTTACTACCCCACATCTTTAATGTTTGCAGCCTTTATAGGGCAGTGTAGCGTACTTGTATACTTGTATTCATTCATCTCCAACTGGTGTGTCCTGCCAGGCTCCGTGGATCAGGGACAGCTGCCACCAACATGTGTCTGGTGGCGATCGGAGCAGTGGAAGCCTTCTTTGAGATTGGGATCCACTGTTGGGACATCGCTGCTGGAGCGGTTATAGTCAAAGAAGCCGGAGGAATACTACTGGATGTCGATGGTGTGTACACTTTCAAATCTGGTCACAGAGCATCAAGTCATTATGTAGCATTGAACTGAATGCAAAGTCTTACAAATTAAAATAAATAAATGAGAAGGTAATAAGTAATAAAAGCAGGATTTGTAATTTGTTTAAATCCCTCTTAATAAAGGCTTTGTTTGACAATTTAGGGGGAGAGTTCGATTTGATGTCTCGAAGGATGGTTTCAGCAAACAACGAGGTTATTGCGAAGCGGATCATCAAGGAAATTGAAATATTCCCAGCGGAGAGGGACGACGCTCCGGTGCAGAAGAAATGAGAATATCCAAGTGCATTTTAAAATGAGTGCAAGAGGAACAAGTTCCAGTCTTTCACTGTATGTCATGAATAAAGTTGCTGTGCTGTAATCAACACTGATTGTCTTTTAATTTAAACTATGGGTGGGCTTCATTGTTTCATTCTTTTCAGCCAGAGAAAATTGTTTTAATTCAGTCGCCAATTTAAGTGACCTCAAGGTTACATTTGATTAACATGCATGTCTTTTGTCTGTAGCTGCCTATGTATGCGTTCCATCTTACATTATGCATGAAATATTCATTTTGAGGACCCACAGCCACATATTTATTCTGGTTTTATTTTACTTTATTTTGAACTCTACCACAATAGATCTCAGGAGACACTGGTCTGAGACTGATGGTTATTTTGACTGGATTTCCAATCACTGAATTTATCTCGCTGCCCTCAGTCTCATGTGACTCTTAGCGTAATTATCTGACGGAAATGAGTGGAATTCTGCCGAGGTGATTACCCTCATTAGAAGCAACAGTCCTTAGCACTGAGTTAAGTCAATGTTGAAGTGACTTTATAAACACTGGCCTTGTCGAGTGTCATATAATTTACTTACAGTGAGCATCACCATATTGCCCGAGAGCCTCTATTTCAGCATTATTACTATTTACTCAATTTATTACACTCATATTACTGTTCACCACTAGAGGCCAGTAATGCATCAGCAATTAGATGAGATCCTCAAGATGCTCTCATTTTACATTGGTGGTTGAACTTAGTATTTCTTATGATTTTTATAAGTTTGCATGGTGGACTTTAGTAGAGATTGACAGTATGCTCTGAGGATGCTTTATGCCTCATCAGCACCTTTTCAAACCTCACAACGAGAGGAAAAAATGACCCCACCCAAGAGATTAGGTGATATTTCACTCCTGCTCTTGTTTTTACGATCTGTAAATTAACAGCTGGCTGTGAATTCGGTCGCAAATAAAGAACGCAAAGGTGTAGGAGCAAGCTGAGAGGCAGAACTAACAGCGACGGCGAATGGAGCAGCAGCAGCAGCAGCAACACAAACAGCAGGAACAACAACAGCAGCAGCAATAACAGCAGGAGGTTGTGGAGGGATGAGGAGTGTTTGAACTGGTGCCTTTGAAACATAAATAACTGCAATTTCTTTGTATAATTGTGCTTCTATACATCTGCCACTGCTGTAGTGTATGATGATGTGTGTGATGTTTCAATAGAGATGTTGTTTGTCTGTCTTTCAAATGGCATAAATGTAATTCCGCAGAACTTTGAACGTCAGACACGACATATGAAGCTCTTTTTTTTTGTGATCATGTCAGGGGAATAGGGTGAAATTATGTGTTGCAGTAGAGCAGAGGGCAGATAATAGTTGCAAATACGGCGCATCTTAACATTTGCTTGAACTTGCCCGGAGTACCAGATGGCTGGAATTTGCCTTGTAGGACAATACAGTAAATGCCACGGAGGTCAGAGGACCACACACAAGTTCATAAAAGTCAATTTAGCATATTTACTCAAAACTATCAGTGTTGTCCTCCTAAAACCTCAATATTTTATAATCCAAGGACATTTGAACATTGATATTTAAACAGTTGATTCACTAATATTTGATGCATTGTGTTGGCTGAGTTTACTTGTCTTTTTTTAGATTAAAGTATGAATGTAGTAAATAGGTAAATCAATTAATCTACTAGCTCTCAATCATTTTATTGTATGGATGCAAGGGGAAATGAATTGAGACTTGCAGTCTGAAAACATTAAATGGCTTCTTAAAATAGATCAAAAGATATTATATACTACTAGATAATATTTTATTGGAAGAATTTAAATATTTCAATTGGGCATGAAATTGTAACAAGTCATTTTAACCCCAGATTATTTATTCATTAGCATATGTATGTGTGTAAAGAATTAATCAGTGGATTAAGGTACACAGTAATCACCATAATGTAGTTAGAGGCATATTATTGATATTTTCAGGTGGTTATTAATACATTTTCCCTCTGTGAAGCATCTGTAACTGATGGATAAACAGATATTTTCATGACAACAGAGCAAATTCACTCTGCTGATGAAGGCGATGACATGCGGCTGAAAGCTCCAAAAGAATTGCAGTAAGTGGACCTTGAGTTAAAGATTTTTTAAAAACTATTTCAGAAGATACGTGTGAAGCTTCCAGCTTTATTTCAATGAATTCTGAAGTATATTTTAAACTGTTACATTTTTCATAACACATTGTAGGGGAGACCAGGTTTGGTTGGCGCACAGCTATTTTCTGGTCCCTAGAAGGTCACAGAAACATTTATGTAACTTCTTCACCTGCACTCATCTACACCATATCAAACCATCTGAAAGTCACTGACTTTTTCAGTGACATTTCAGTTTTAGCATCAAAAGTCAGAAAATGGTAAGTGGACTAAACGTATTACAAAACTGTGTTAGGTAATTCATTATTTCATTCATTTTCCGTAACCGACAATCTTGTTGGGGGTGACAGGGGTGCTGGAGCCTATCCCAGCTGACACTGGGACAGAGGCGTGGTACACCCTGGACAGGGTGCAGACTTTTAAAAATTGACTGATATTCTATTAAATATTCACGTTTTCTGGTACGTCTTTAAATAAATGTTCAAATTGTTTTTATTGATTGCTTCACTGTTTTTGTAACCATAGCATTTCAACAATGTGCCAATTAACTCTGCGATGAAGCGGGTTGGCACAAGTGCACAAGATGACTGAATACATACCACCTAATTTTAGAAAACAATTTTGCATATTGAAACTAATTTATTTACATCTGAGACTTTAACCTTTAATTTGCTGCCTGTTATAATATTCTGATGTAAATTATGCCAGAGAAATATGTAAGAGATAAAAGTTTGCCAACCAACCCCAGTCTCCCCTATCTAATATGATAATGTGCTGTCAATCACTCAGTAACTGTTTATACACTAGTTATGGGTGCCTCATTGACAAAGTTATAACCTAATCATTGATTATATATTGATAAACACTTGGTGCTAAATGGCTGAATTTCAAGGAGGCTATGTCATCGAATCCCACTGTACTGGTCCAATGTCAAGGATCCTCCGAATGCGAGGACAGAGTCCTTTCTTCAGAGAATTTTCAAGCATTCACGTGTGTATCAAAAGAAGTACTCACAATTTTTTTGGTGCACAATTTGCTGTCTTCATCTTCTGTTACAATGTGTGTTCACTGAATGCCAGGAAGGAGTCTTACCTAGCTTCTGTAGGACCAGACTTGGAAGACGCCATCCTACCAAGGAAGCACCCATTGTGTTCCCATTCTTGTGGGCATAGCTCCACCTGGTGGCAGTAGAAAACACGTGTGGTTTTAATGCTACTGGGTAATATAGACATTGATATGATCCTGAAATACAGCATGATATTAAAAAGTCCGGGGTTGCTGGTTTGAATGAGAGTCCTCACCCATGGTGGACATTTTATTTGGTCACAGCCGCAACGTCAAATGCCGGGAGTGTGGAATACCAATGCGCATGCGCATGTAGCTGTCGTCCAGCTACGTTCTGATTGGCTGTTTGCGAAGCACCGTTGTCTTCACTTGTCAGTAACGTTAGCTGTCAAAAGTTCGTATTTCATTTAAATAAAACGGAAAGTGGGGTTTAAAACAACGTTATCGTCTGTAGCATTAAATTAAATGTACTTAAAATGCTTCAGCATCCTCAAGTCGCGGGAATTTTGTTATAAACCAAACCTCTGCTTAAAATAGTCAGCTTTAACGAGGAGTGGTTCTCCGGGAACAAAATGGCTAACTGCTAGCTTGGTGGAGAAGCCGTTTTTTTTTTGTTGCTTCCCGTGTGTTTTATTACTCGGAGAGGAGGGTGCCTGGTCAAGAACAGACTTTCAGGATCTCACGCATCTTTCTGAGAGGATTACCAAACATAAAGCGGCAGGACAACACTGTCAAATGAAGTCGTCAGAGCTAACACAGCTACCCAATCTGACAGCGCACATAAACGGGGGATTGAGCAGTGAAACACCGGTTGAGGACAACAGGTATGTGCTCAGTCTGATTATCACCTGTGTTAAACTGTGTGAGAAATATGAAACAGCGTATGATCTGTGTGTCAAATTATGTAATTTTCTGGTTTTACATCTAGGTAAAGTAGATGTTGCCCCATCATTTTTTTCCACCTCAAAACGCCACTGATTATACATTATATACTGCGTGTAGTAAATGATAGATGGAGGGGTTAAAGTGTTACCAGGGAGGGTGATAGACATGTGTATGGTATCTTTGCAAATATCAAATAACCAATAGAAGAAATATCAGAGGGCCAGCCAACTTCAATAAGTACCACTTGAAAGAGTAAATATGGAAACATGCAAATCAATGCTTTATGGCTCTACAGAAACCATCAAAACTGTCTTAACAGTATTTACATCTGGTGTGAGATTAATTATTCGCAGAGCATCTGGTTTCCAATGGCTAATTAAGAACAGCATTAGCACAGAAATAAAACAGCAGGTATAAGGCAACTAAAGTGTAGTGAATATGAGCAAGTGACCCCAAGGTCCTATCTAACACCAATTCACGATGTTTAAAAATGCACACAGAAATATTTGAACACACTTCATAGAAACTAGACACATGCAGACAGACTTTGGAAAATCATGTCAGACAAAGTTGGTAACAGTAGTCAGTTAATTTTTAAGGGTTACATTTAAAACTCCCTTTTTAAAGTTTGCTTTATTATTTGAAGAGTATTTTCATTCATAGAAACTGAATGTGGCACACGTCAATAGTGGTCTACAGAGTATGGCTATAAACCCAATTGTAGGAGAGCAGATATTATTTTCATTGTTGGTTATTTTCTTGATTAATTGATTAATTGTTTGGTCTACAAAATGTCAGAAAAGATGATGTCCTCAAATGTCTTGTTTTGTCCACAACCCGTAAGATATTCAGTTTACTGCCATGGAGGAGTAAAGAAACCAGAAAATACTCATATTTAAGAAGCAAGAGAAAGAGGATTTTGACTTTGTTTTTCTTAATAAAAAAAGAAAACTACTTAAACTAATCAACTTAAGTAAAACCAAATTTAAAGTTTTTGTTAATCATGTAGCCAACTTGGACAGCAAACTTTTGATGAATATAGTTGAAAATGAAAGAGTAGAGGAAGTTTAATTTCAGGGCGTTGTAATAGATAATAAACTACGCTGGAAGCTGCATATAAATTATATCAAAGCCAAAATTTCAAAATCACCTGTAAATAAAGTTAAAGATCTTCTAAATCAAGCCTCATTATACATCTTATATTGTTCATTACCTCTGCCAAGGAGGTTATGTTTTCACCGGCGTTTGTCTGTTTGTTTGTTTGTCTGCAAAATAACTCAAAAGGTTATGAACGGATTTTGATGAAATTTTCAGGAAAGGTGGATAATGGGACAAGGAACAGATGATAAAATTTTGGTGGTGATTGGTTGAAGCAAAGTGCATAAATGAAGCAAAGTGCATAAAATGGCTGGAAATCTGACCTGCTTGGTGGAGGTCTGCGCTCTCCGACTGCTTTTCTAGTTGATTCTGTCATACATCACTCATTGTGTGGAAGTGTGGGGAAATGCATATGAAGCAAATTCATATCCAATTTACATACTTCAAAAGAGAGTTATAAGAGTTGTGAACAAAACCTCATACAAAGAACCAACAAACTCATTATTTATGAAACTAAAGACTCTTAAATTTGTAGATTCGGTCGACTTTAAAACAGCTCAAATTATGTAGAAAACAATTTTTACCTGAAAGTATCCAAAAGATTGTTCAAAAGAGAGAAAGTGGGGAGATGTTTTTATGTTCAGAAAACCATCGTGAGGACCAACACCCAATTACACTGTGTCTCAGTTAAAGGAGTTTATGGAACAGTTGTAGTGAGGAACTGAAAACATATACAACATTAAGTAGGTTTAACAAAAGTTTAAAAATAATGTATTGATCAAATATGAAAATAGACGATCAGACTGTTATACTGACGTAGAAGAACAGGGTACAGGGACTTAAAGTGTGTAAGTTGCCTTTTGTCAGTTGTTTTTTGTGTGTTGTACTTTGCCTTTGCTGTTATTTTTTTTTGCCTTGTTTGCCTGTTTTGGTTTGTTTTGTTGTTGACTGCTAGATATGATGTGCTGTTAAAAGGGTGGGTGTTATAAGCTGTGGCCTCAGCCTACGCCTTTTTCAGACAGCAGAAGTGCCTAAGTTATGTTAAATTACTTTGCTGTAATGCTTTGCACTGTGCTGTTTAAGTATCTGCCATTTTCTCTGAGAGGCTGCGATTTTATTTACATTAATTTGTAGATTAATACACAATGTTCTTATTTCTATTTGCAGAACAAAATAAATTCTGATTCCAATCCATTATCAAATTAGTTGGTGATTAATTTAGTAGTTGCGCAAAAGTGATTAATCAATTGATTGTTGCAGCTCTAATCAGTAAGCAGCATGTCTGTTTCATAGATGACATACTGTAACAGGTACAATTTCTACCAAGATTAAGCTGAGTGAGTTATTTAGCTGTGTTTTGATTGCCTGACTGAATGTGCAGTTTGTGTGCCCCGTGTTATCAGGTGATTTTCAGGTCCTTTCAGGTCCTGTCGGATTCAATCAAAATCTTGCACATGCTGCAGACCTGTAGCAGTTTAGGTTGCACCAGGCAAAGATCAGAGGAACACAGAGGTGGAAGTGTGGAGCTAATATTAAGTAGAGCTGGTTCTTGAAGTTTTGAAGGCTGGAGCTGTCTGTACATAACGCTGAAATTTGCCTCTCTATCAGGGCCTCAAGTGAATTTCTCATTGTTGGGTCTTTAACTGTTTGGCATCTGAAAGATCAGCAAAGAATGTTAAATGCCCAACTTCTGACAGTCCTTGAGTCACATATTTTGTAGTACTACATTGCTTTTCAAAGTGAATGAAAAATATAATACCACACTGGAGTCATAGGGATGTTACTGGGTGGATGGCGGATGTAAAAAGCCCATGACTGTGAGACCTAAATCCAGGGTTTCCTGTCTGTGGTCAGGTTTAGGCAACAAAAGCACTTTGGTTAAGGTTAGGGAAATATTATGGTTTGGTCAAATTTAAATAAACACCTTATGTCACTCTTCCCTAACCTTAACCAAGTGTTGCCAGTTCAGGGCTTGAAATTAACTTTTTTCCATGGTAGCACTGGTGCTCCTAACTTCAAAAAGTTAGGAGCACCAGGAAAATTTTGGGAGCAATATAAGAAGCACCAACAGTGTAATCGAATGTTTTTTTTTAATTGCAACAAAAAGTCGACAGTACACTGTATACATTACATTGTATGTATATTAACAACTTTTTCAGTTAAGACATTTTTAGAAAAAAAACACCACTGAACCACTGACAGTCATCATCATCATCATCAGTATTTATTAAAAAAATAAATTATTATCATCATTTAAGGTTTCTCTTTCATTCACAGTGGTGTTCAGTGGTAGCCTGGTGTTGCCAGACCCAATTCGCGTTTTGCGAATTGGGTCTGGACACAGAGTGTACATTTCCTCTATTCCTGAGGGGCGGTATCAACGGCTGTCACTCAAAGTCCCCCTTCACGCAATTGGAAAAAACGGAAACCCAATCAGAGTAAACGAAACGTGTGACGTAGGCTAGCACAACGCCACTGTAAACAGACCAGCAAGCTAGTGCAGCGTGCAGCGGAGGTGAACTGTGATGATGTCTGGGAAAGAGTGTTGCCGTCTTTGCGGATTTCCTCCTCACTGTGGACTCCGAGTTGCACGGCTGTGATTCCCAGCTTGGTCACTTCCCTGACCTGCTCCTCCATGAGAGCAACTAGCGGGTAAACAACAATAGCCGCTGGGTTTTCACTGAGTCCCATCTTTTTCCCGATTAGTGGAGCCAGTTGGTAAATTAAACTTTTACCAAACCCCGTAGGAAGGACGACAAACACATCTTTTTTTTCAATAAAAGCTTTCAGTGCAGCCATTTGCTCTGCTTTTAAAGAAGCGCCTTTATGTTTGCATGGCCAGACTGATCTGCGGAGCGAAATAGAATATGAGCTCGAGAGATTAGGATGGTTTCACCAGGCTAGTTCAGTGGTGGTTCAGTGGTGTTTTTCTAAAAAAAAAAAAAAAGTCTTTCAGCGTTCTCTTCATTTTCTCTTCTCTCCAGCATGAATTAGCTTCAGCTTCTAGTTAGTTCTGAGTGACAGAAGTGCGTGGTCGTGGAGTGATTTGAGGCTAATAATAATAGTAGTTGCACCAGAAGAATTATTTACACTCGCACCAGTGCTCCCAATTATATATATATATATGTATTCAACCAAAACGGCCGCAATTTTGAGCCTTGCTGTACCTCACAAAAATGAAAGTTTAATATGGTTGTAGTCACTATGAGCTGATATTAATAAAAGATCAAATCATTTTGTGGAAAACCAATGAAATACATTGTTGGTATATATTTTTCAATTTTTTTGCCACTAGCCAGATACCTTTCCTTCATCATGTTAATGGAAAATCTTATCCAACCTGTTTCCTTCAAAATGTTTTTGCTGTTGTTTTGTCCAACCAAGAGTCACAAATCAACAGATATTCATTTTAATGAGAATTCAAGATAATATCATAGCAAGAAATTGTAAAATTGAGAGACTGGAAGGGTCAAAAAAGTGGCATTTTGCAACTTAAATCAACTGTAGGGATGCACTGATTGTGAAATTCTGGGTCAGTACCAACGTCTAAAGTAACAATTTGGCTAATAGCTGAAAGGGATGTTTTTGGTGTTGTTTCTTCCCCCTTTTGTGCCAGGGAAACAAAGAAATAACTGTTTAAAAGCCATTCAGTCCTTCATTACAATGTCTTTGAACAAGCACAAATTAGTCGTACACATTTATGAAACAACTGTTTACATAACCTTCTTTCATATAAAAATGTGTTTTGATAACTGCTTCAAAAACCTTTTTTACTGTATATATCACGGTTCCCTCTCTGATCTGTTATATTGCTGTGAAATCATTGACATGTTTTCCTACAAATACCTATTTATCAAAGTTTCTCACCAAAAACTAAATTCTACAAGGTTACATTGAACACCTCATGAGAACTCTGAAGTTTACCTTGGGCCCCATCCTCATTTTTACTGAATAGAGCTTGACTGTATCATAATGTAACTCAGCATCCGTTTCAGCCAGCACCTACTAACAGCTAATGTTAACTAGTTCTCCTCCTGTTTAAACCAACATAGATGAATTGCTTGCAATGTGGCATTTTTAGGGAAACGATAGGGTGCATCCCCAGATGCATTGCTAGTGAGTTTACTGTGTTGTCTTCGTCCTGGCCTTTATCTAATCTGTAGAAATGATATATGATACAACAGTCAGGTTATTGTGCATACTTTGCAGTCAGTAGTGCTTGGAGTTTAAGAGAGCAAAGCAATGGTCTGAGATAGCATTGCTGCCTGATTGCCTGCTTTCCTGATTTCATACAGTTAATGTCTGGAAGTGTGTCACTAAGTGTGTAATGAAATTGAACACACAGACCATCACAAGCAGAAAAGCCCCAAGATATCCACTAAGAGTCCATCTTTTCTGGTTCAATAGAGCCAGAAACAAAGCTGGCTGCAGTAGATTGAGTCTGCAGATCCTGTGGGTCCACCATATAAAACCACAGTAAACAACAATAACCATAATGAAAATGGAAAAGGCAGGAACCCTTTAATTTGTGCTTGTTACCATTAGCTGTCATCATTAGGGCCTGTGGTCGCCATAAGTGCACGACAAACTAATACACATCACTGTACATCCAGTAATACACAGCACAGTCATGTCCCCTTTTGGTGATTAGTACACATAGTAAGCTCTACTTCCATTTCTGCGTCTATCTGCATTTTCTTTCCTTCTACTTTTTGTCAGTCAGTTCAAGTCATGTTATGCAAAACATCTGAAGCAAAGCCAAAGAAATTAGCTTGTCCTGGCCAGCAGCCATATTGACTCGGGGGCTCCCAGTCCCACTTGTTTTTGATGCACTATTACGCTAATAAAAAAAAAAAAAAAGTTGAGACACATTTCATCAAGGCATGCGCTGAACTTAAGCTTTCTATCTTAAGCGGATCGATGATCATAACCCTCCTTGAGGAAATGAGAGAACGGTCTGGACATTGTAATGAAATCTAAAACCCAGTGTTTTATGAGATGCAGCGTGTGAGTGGTGTCTATCAAAAGCTGCTCAAAAGTGGTGAATCAATAGAGATATTAACATCACACTAACACAGATATAGACAAAATCAATGATGATAATCCTAAGTAATAGCTCTTGAAGCCTTTCTTACATTTATTACAGCAGATTTTTTGTCCCTGGGAGGATTCCTTGACATATTAATTGCTTGCCTAAGTGCTCTATTTTCTGAGCACTCTGATTCATCTTCTTTGTCTTGTCTGTCCATCATTATTGATCCACTAAACACACACTTAATCTTTGCTTTTTTAAAACCAAAGATTTAGTCACATCTGCTGATGCTGTACTTCTTGTCCAAGTGTGCACATTTCTTCCCCATTAACTACTTGTCACCTGACCTCAGGTGTTAGAGTCTAAGGAGTTTTTAAGTGTGAGTGCAGCAGTATGTACATGTATGTACACAGTCCCAGTATATTACCCTCCTCCGGCAGCATGATGTTCTATAATGTGCCGGTCTGTCGCCACTAGTTTCTCAGTGTCATTCAACATGTTTGCGATGTGAGGATGAGGAATCAATATCCCTGCCTGGTGCTTGTGTAGGCGTTAGCAATTAGAAGTTCAGCCTCAGACCGGTGGCAGATGGATCAAACTGCACTGG
Source organism: Epinephelus awoara (assembly GCA_035609425.1). Classification (NCBI taxonomy): domain Eukaryota; kingdom Metazoa; phylum Chordata; class Actinopteri; order Perciformes; family Serranidae; genus Epinephelus; species Epinephelus awoara. Next base: position 22,256,495 of record CM069314.1, on the reverse strand, counting down.
GGGGGGAAGGTTTCCCATTAGTCACTAATTTGACAAATAATCATGCGAAATGTACCAGCCTCACCTTGCACTTTGGCACTTTTAATTGATAGTTTGTAAAGTGGTGGATCTCAACTAAAGTTAGTTTGTTTTGTTTATTGTAGAGTTAAAGAAGACATCTGCTGGTGTTCTGTATTTACCATATTGGAAAGCTAAAAATAAATTCATCGAACTACTAACTATTGTCTGTGTAGCCAAAGCCTGATGAAGCTTCTCAGAAAAAAAAAAAGAAATAATTGTGATTGAGACTTTATGAAAACTAGTTTGCAAGTGAACGCAGAGGTCTAAAGAATTGCTGTGACGAAAAGTTATTGATCATTTATTGAAATGCATGGATAAAAAAATGGATAGCCCTGTAGAGTTAAAATAGTTTGCTAAAATATAGGATCAATACTTTGCTAAATACTGCAAAATGATATGGATAAATGGTTGAAATGTGCTGTTTCAGACACACTGGGCCCTATTTCCCCATGTGTATGTGTGTATATGATTCATGGGTACAACTTGTTCTAAAATTGGTTCAGTATTGAGGGAGGTGGACGCAGTCGGAGCTGCAAAACGAGCTAAAACGTTAACAGGAGCAAATGCGTCCCGTATAAGTTTGCGCATTAAAAGTGCTTTTTTTCACCACTGACCGGTTCAGATCGCCAGTGCTATGAGTGGAGTCAGAGAGGGGTGCTACCCCCTGGAGTGTTACCGGATTTTTTGGAGTGCTCAAATAAAGGGGCCTTTTTCCCGAATGCAAGAACAGGATATCGCGCAACACCCTGTACAGCTTTCATAGGCTGCCTTTGTCGGATGGCGAGATGCTGAAGTTGTGGCTAGTTGTGCTACAAATGGATGCTAACACTCCTATCCAGACACTGCGCCTTGCAGACCATCGGGTCTGCAGTGCTCACTTTTCCCAATATGACTACTGCCAGCCAAAGAAGAGAAGACATCCAATCCCGAAACACCTCTTCCTCAAGAAAACGGCTGTCCCACCAGTAGAGAGAACTACAGACACAGTGGAGCAAAGCTCGTGACATCACACAGCCCAGAGGTAAGGGAAACGCTTAGTATGCTATTTACAAAGATATCACTGGCGATCTGAACTGGTCAGTGGCAAAATAAAGAACTTTTAATGCGCAAACATATACGGGACGTATTTACCCCCGTTACCGTTTTAGCTCGTTTCGCGGCTCCGGCTGTGTCCGCCTGCCTCAATACTGAACCAATTTTAGAACGAGTCGTACCTATGAATCATATACACACATACACATGGGGAAATAGGGCCCAGGTTGAAAAATACCAAAGTTGTCCTTTAACACTGACAGTTAATGTAGAAAACATTCTGATGTCTAATGTATAAAACAATTTCCACTTAGACTCAGACATAGTGTGTTCTGCACGTTGTGAATTGCAAAGCACTCCATGCTGACTTTTTGTTGGAGCTGGCCCCAAGCAGAGAGGGTGCTTTTTGGTAGAAGCCTTAGGTGGCTTCTGATTATGGTGTTCAGTGACAGTAAAGCTTTTCACTTGCTGCTGTTGTGTTGCTGAAAGTTATTTCCACATCCATCTGCTTTCCCTCAACAACACAGAGTAAAAGGATGTTAGCAAATGAAGCAATATTACTGTACACTCAAGGGTGTATGTTAATGTCAATGATGCGTACAAACCTCATTGCAAGTGCTTCGGTCCTTACTGCATCATTGTCGTGTCACAAATGACGTTAAAGCACACCCTAAAATGTAATATTGCGATTATACAACTATTACCAACGAAATAAAATTTTAGTTGAGGGCAATTAGCTCTCAAAATAAAAAACTTTTTGTGACTGTTGTGTCCGATTCCATGGAAAGACGCAGGGTCTGACTAATAACTGGAAAGAATCAGTCACGACAGTAGACTCCCATATGTAAAGAAACCTAGTTTACTCCTCCAGCAAATAGGTTGAACCATAGTAACGACCTAGCAACGGACCCGTTTTCTAGTCCCAGTTGAGTCTGCTGGCAAACAAGAGCAGAATTGTCGGGTTTCCCAAACTCAATAAATACCCCATATATAAACACCAAACTTTTTTGCTAGCTCAGTCTTGATACGACTAAGATATCTGCCCAAAAAAATTGTTTTGTTCCTACATCCACAAACTTCACATGTATTTTTAAGCTAGTAGCACCGTACCACCAGCACAGCTGATGGAGGACACCAGAGGATGCCAAACATTTCCAATCACTCAAGAGCATTCTAAAGTCCAAAAGTCAAAATTAATTGGAAAGAAAATAGATGTCATTATTTCCAAAATTCGCAACATGCTTTATCTAAATATATAAATATTCTGCTCTCTAATGAAATATTCAGCCTGTCAAAAACAACTCTTTCACTGCAGGAAGACACACACCTGCACTAACAGGGCGGTTGAGCAGCAAACAGCACCATAAATTATATGAATTAAAGAAAGTCGATTTTATTAAAAAAATAAGAATAAATAAATACAACTAACTCATGTAATCTGATGAATCACTTAGACTTCATAAGGCTAAACAATAATTTTAGGATTGTAAGTTTTTCTATAGATTTTAGCCCATAAATGCATAAAGAGCATGTGCTTGTCCATTATGTACCAAAGAAACAGCAGCAGCACCCTCATCTTCTTCCAACCATTCATCAAACTAAGTCCACTGTATAGATTAAAGTTGACAACAAAACCATCCATTTTGTAGCAGTTTTGTAGCCTTATGGTATTTGCTCTGGCAGTCACAATGTATAAGGTAGAGTAGGGCAGGTCATGCCTTCACGGTCCCAGGAAATATAAATTCGCAAGGAGGACGCTGAAAGCAGGCTAACGTTAGCTTACCACAAACTATGAACTGTGCACCACCATTTGTTGTCATCACTTCATTTGACAATGGGTGAAAGAGCTTTTCTGTCGTGAGCTGGTTTTCTCATCTTGAGGTATTAAGAATGCTCCTGCAAAAACGCAACATGCACTGAGTGAAAAAATATAAGGCACTCAGCAACACAAAAGCTGCTAGCAAAATGTTTCACTCTCATTGAGAACAACTACAAAAGGGTGCTCGAGTTGCAAAAATGTGTTCTGCTTGATTGGAGCCTGAAAGTGTCAAAATCAATTCAAGTCAACAGATTTGAACCTGTGGAGACTCCAGGAGGTTACTGGTCCTGACCTAGAAATAGTCAAGCACGTAATTTTCCTTAAAGTGAGTTGTCATCCCCCTCCTCATTTTATCCCCTTTAGGTCAGAGCATGGCTATTTCCCCCTTTTTCTTTTTTTTATGCTAAGCTAAGCTAACAGCTGCTGACCAGCTACATACACACCATACAGACATGAGAGTGGTATCAATCCTCTCATCTGACTTTTGGTGAGAAAGCCAATAAGCACATTTCCAAAAATGCTTAACTATCCCTTTAAAGCCACTCTGTGCTCCATTTTCCCGAGATAATTTCATTATCATGGGAATAATTCGCAATATGATGATGCATTTGCAGGCTCTTCAGATGCTTTTTTAGCTTCATCATTCAACGCACTTCCTGGATTTTGCCTTTTCTGTTCTGACAAACCACACGTATGTGGTGACTATTCCAAAATGAGTATGAGTACATTTTATTTCCAAAAAGCTAGACGTCTTGTGAAATTCTCAAAAAAGGTTGTCAAGCAGCCATTCATCCATTCAGGTCTTGTGTGGGTGGCCTATGAGGCCACCGGCTAGACTGTGTCACCGTGTGTCACCCGTGCGTCTGAAAGCAGTCCCCCACCCTCCCCCTTTCGACTCTGGGGAAAAGGGAGTTATTACGTACGGGGAGTGACCACGGCTCGGCAGCAGGGCGACCCCAAAGGCGAAGCATCTATGCATTTGAATAATCTATTGCACCGACTCACACATTTGCATATCTGGGCACTTCCAAGTCACTGGGGCACTATGATTCACTTTCCTCTGCCAGACTGTGTTGTTACTAGTATGAAACAGGATGGATATTAAGCTTGTTTGAATGCAAGTTCCCTCATGAATCTTTAAGGCCGCTGTGTAATAAGAAAAAGAAAAACAGAACGCGACGCCATCAGACTGTAGAATTACTTTGCAGTTTGATTCTGAGACATCAGTGACTGCAGGGAAGTTTTGTCCACAAGGAGATACCTGACAGGGCTCTAAATTGTGAAGAAGACTGACACGAGTGTGAATTTAACAATTGCCAGTTAGAGTGTAAAGAGAGGTTGTGTGGTGTGCAGTGAAGCAGCCCCTCCATGCTCTCTGCCTCTTACCCACCTCTCATGGATCCTGTAATGGATACAGCCTCTGAAGGATTTAAGGATGGCCGGGCTGCTCACCTGTTAAAATAGAGCTTGCGCTCGAGTCTATCCTCTGGCAAACTTTGACAAAGCATGACTTTCTGCTGCAAGCAAATGATCAGGGGGTTAGAGGGGATATTTGTTGGTACTGACTGCTATACACATGTGCGGAGCACAATAAAAAGTAATTAAATCTGTACTCTGACCTTTTGTGAGGTTTTGACAGCTCTCTGCTGTATGTTCAACACATTTTTTAAATGAATGTGGAGTGTTGAAGCGCTGATATCCACCAGTGCGCTGCACTGAATCAACAGAAAGCAACGGGGAACACTGTGTAGTCATGCACTCACCAGCGAGGTTATTGTGAGGATTGTCTAGGAAGAAAAAGAAGAGCACAGAGGAGCTACAGGAATGAAAGATGTTAGTCTGCCAGTTTGTCACAAAAGCGGTGTGCTCCTGTGTGATAGACTGGCAGACCGTGCTAGCTCAGTATCCTTGGGGACACACAGGCTACTGTTATAGAGTCGCATTTTTTGAGAAGCTCCTCTCATTTTCTGAAGCAGAGAGACAGAAAGAGAGGGAGAGAGAAGCCACTGGTTCGGCATCTTGGAGCATGCTTAAGTCTTGTTAGGCTGCTTGTGTCTGTGAAGGTTTATGGCCTGTGTCGAGGAGAAAGTCCACAATCAACTATCATGTCATGGAGGATAAAAAAAAGAAAAGGTTACACTGGATGGATCCTTTCAGCAGCGTTTGAGTGTGTTTGAAGAGATGCCCAAAACTTTTGTATAACGACATCGAGCAAAGCATCAGGACAGTGCTGGAGGTGAGAATAAGAGCCAGGCGTCTGGATTTTCACTTGACACTGCAGGTAGTCAAATCAATTCTAGTCTACTCGAGTTTATTTTTATAGCTGGGACTCAAAACTTTGTCCCAGAGGGCTTTGCAATCTGTGGAGAACACCCTCTATCCTTAGACCCTCGATTCAGATGAGGAAAAGCTCCCTGCATACAATAGGTGTTGCATTATCAGAGTAGACAGAAATAGAAGTGGTAGAATTACAGTATAGATTAACACAATTATATAAGCAAGAGCAACAAAATGAACAGAAACTAGAATAGCAAGGTTTAAATATGCAAGTGAAGTACAAAATGTCCTATATGGCCAGCTTGATGTGGACAACCAGATTACACCCATATTTATTTGTTGAACGTCTTATTCCAAATCCATGGGCATTTATCTGCTGCTGTAACAGACTCTACTTTCACCATTTTGAAACCTGGCTGCAGGGATTTTCGCCTATTCAGGCACAAGAACATAAGAATGATCGGCCAGAGAGGTCGTATGTAATCAATAAGGCCTGGCTATCCAGTTCATCCCAAACGTGTTCGATAAGGTCAAGGTCAGTGCTCTGTGTAGGCCAGTCAAATTCTTCCACGCCAGATTTGGAAGACAGTCCTTTTTTTAAAATAATACACGTTTTTTTCTGCATGGAGAAGTACCAGGTGGCCGCCTCTATCAAAGTTTGTCTCACCTCCAACTCTCAACAAAACTCTGATTGGTATCATAATGGAAAACACTATTTTCTAACAACCGTTGCACTTGGTGGATTTCCGCATTTGTAATTGCAAAAACAGCATTACACCAATGTGGTGGTGCTATCATAATTAGCACAGTGCACCAAGGAAGGCACTGTCAAGACTGCCAAAAAGGAAGAAAATAGCCGTTTGTTTTGGACAACAGCAAAGCAAGGGTTAGCCTGGTGTACCACAGTGTTTGCACTGGTAACGTCTTTGCCACAGCAGCAAAAAAAAAAATCACTACAGAAAACTAAACTTCTTTCCCCCTGCCGTTGGATGATAGCTTTATATCACTACTTGGAGTTTAGAAATGCCGCTGGAAATGGCAGTTGATCTCACAGAGTTTGTGAATGCTACTCCATGCACCTCTACATGTTTGTCTGAACACTGTCTTGTACCGAGAATACAACATTTACACCAGTAAAATGTTAGAAAATAAACTTGTGTTTTTTTTTAAGATATTTTTTGTGGCATTTTGCCTTTAATGGACAGGACAGCAAATTGTGAAGGGGGAGAGAGAGGGGGGTTGACATGCAGCAAAGAGCCACAGACTGGACTCGAACCTGGGCCGCTATGGCAACAGCCTTGTACATGGGGCGCCTGCTCTATCCACTAAGCCACCAACCTGACTGTTGTGTTTTTTCAATCATTTTTTCCCCACTGTATCACTACAAACATTCAAACAGACATTCGTACAAAGAGATATTAATTCATGAGCATTCATGAGACAATGACTGTCACATATATTGATAAAAGCATATCATCAAGTTAAATTGGGAAGTAAAGGACAGGATATTGTAAAAACAAGTGTTTTATAAAAGTGTGTGAGACAAAATTATTTAAAACACAGTTTAGTCAGGAACACTTAAGTCAAAGAAAACTTTATTTCCATTTGCAGTATTATATTTGGCGATATGGCTCTGTTCTGGAGCCTCTCTGCCTTTCCTAGGCCTACAAAGAGAGCCTATTCCATGCGCCTACATGGAAAGCCTTAGGAGGAAAGAGCAAACCTTCCTGCCCTTCCATGTGCCTATGTGGACAGCCTAAGGCAGGGAGAGCACACTTCTCTGCCCTTTCATGTGCAAATGAGGAAAGCCTGGGGCAGAGAGAGCACACCTCCCTGCCCTTCCATGCACCTACATTGAAAGCCTTAGGCAGGGAGAGCAGCAGTGAAGACTCCCCAGGAACAGAACAGAGCAGCAATGGAAAACAAAAATGACATTGATAAGTCAGACACAGCATGAAAAGGAGGAGCTGGGGTGGAGGCAGGTTGCAAAGCAGCTTGCAGAGGAAGCAGCAACAGTAGGCAGGCCTGAGCAGTTTAAATAGGGCGCCCTGAATGAGATCCTGCCTGAACTAACACTATGCTCAATTTATTTTTAAAATTACTCTTCAATGCTTCAAAAACCAGTTCTAAAATAGGTTTACAAGATATTATCAGTATTTTTGGTCATATTGTTATTGAGTCTTATCTTAGCTATGCCATGTGATCTGCTGCTTCAGTAAGCTTTAGGAGCAATCATTACTGGGACCATTATAGAAAATTGTGGATGAATATTTAATATCCAGGAATTCACGTGATCGACAACTGACTATCCAGGTAACAATTTGGCCACAGTTGATCAATCATTCTTATTTTTTTTTTTCAATCATATTTATTAGAACTTCTAAAATATGTTCCTAATAAAAAAGTGTTTCCTTGAGCCAGTTTAAGGCATGGCACTCAGGCATGTGTGTGCACATGATCAGGATGGTACCACCTCTGCCTCATTTTGAGCCAGGAAAAACCCTACACCAAGAGCACCTGAAATTGCAGCTCAATGGAGAAATTTACCAGACATTTGTAGCTGACAAGCATTCTAACAAGTTTTATTAAAAGTATGTTTGAAAAGGTCTCTGAACACTCAGGAGATTGGCTGCATTTCTAAGTTCTTCAGATGGAGCACTCACAAGTCGGGGGCACTGCAGCAGAGTTTTCAGGTTAGATCGGGGCAGGTGGAGACTGGGTATGCTGCTAAAACGAAGTGGACAGGAGAATGTGTGGGTCTGGATTAGGTCGCAGATCTTTGAACAGCGTTGTAGGTTAGTGTTAGATTTTTATACTCAATGGAAGGAACAGGATGCTAGTGGAAGTTAAAGAGGCATGTCACTGCTGGAAAGATGGTATTTTTTGTAAAGCTGGGCTGTCTATGTAGTAGAAAGACAGAAATACATTTGAAATTGGTGCTATATGATCAGAGATAACAGAGAGAAAAAGGCTGTGGCATTTCCTTTTGCTCATGATGTAAAAAAAACCCAACAACTACCATAATGCACTGTGCTGCACCTGACCAATAAATGCTTACACTGGTGAAAGGAGTAATGCAAGCTTGGCCATTTTGGCCAGGGCTTTGATGTCAGTTTTTGTAGTGGCTTCATGGTTGAATTACAGTTTCTGGGTCCATCACGTGATGCCCTTGGGCCCAAAAAGACATTTTCCGACAGACTTACAGAGATGTCTGTAAATCAGCGAATAATGTTTTTTGAGTGGTACAACCTCCTTTTACTATCGGATCCATTTGGTTCAATAACATTTGGAAAATCTTGAAGATCTGCAAGATAAAATAATTTAATCTTTATTAGGGATGGGCATGAGTACTCAAGTACTCGTGTACTCGTTTTGAACGTCATTATTCGTTACACATATTGAGATTCGAGTACTCGCATTTCATTGGACGGGGCGCAGTCACGTGCACAGCCGCATACAACACAGACGCAGGTAAGCCCCGTCACTTGACCCCAAAATGGCAGCGGCGAAGAAGTTGAAGAGTGACGTTTGGAAGTATTTTGAAAAGATCTACGAAACAACTGTGGAGTGTAAGCTGTGTAATATCAAACTAGCTTATCACAGAACAACCAGTTCTATTCTCAACCATTTGTGCATCAAGCACAAAGAGAAGACCGCGGAGACGGACAGTAGGCAGCCTCCTCTCACCGGTTTTGTTAGCAGTGCTAGCAAACGCTGCTGCTATGCTGCAAGAGCGGAGAAGATAACCCAGATTCTAACAAAGATGCTCACTACAGATATGCTCCCGTGAAGCGTCGTTGGGGATGAGGGGTTCCGCGAGCTCATAGAGTTTATCGAGCCGGAGTTTAAACCACCATCGCGGCGAACAGCAACTTCGAGAGTGGATAGGATGTATGAGGACAGCGTGGAGAAACTGAGGGATAATCTGCAAAATGCAGACAACATGGCTATTACTACAGACTCGTGGACAGCTCTGACTGTTTTTGGTTTTTTTTGTTTTGTGAGCACTCGAGTACTTGTCAATAATGTAATGAGAGTACTCGAATATGGAAATTACTTGGAATGCCCATCCCTAATCTCTATTCAATCCGGGGCTCGGCTGGTATAACTCTCTAATGTGCTTGTTTTATGGGCCTAATAATGCAGAGGTATTCTTGGCTTCGTGCACCATTGAGAAACTTTTAATCAATGTGGACCTAACTTCAACACTGTATCCAGGTTTCCCTACACATCCATGGTTTTGAAACAGGAAACAATATGGCGGCAGGCTGGTAACAAATGATCTCCAATTACAGTAAACAGTAAGCTAAAGTATGTTTCTAAAACATTTGAGGTGAGAAATAGGCAAGGCAGTCACAGATTCTTGGTTCATATTTGATCAGCACTGCTGAGTTTTACAGTTTGATCTCAGTATTTTCAGCCTTGTTTTTTACAATACAGGAAACAGTATGGTGCCCACTTCTTGTTCACAAATTCTTTTTTACAGCCAAACAGTGCACTAAAATATGTTTCTGAAGACATTTTAGGAAAGAAATAGGCAATACAGTAACAGAATGATCAGAGTTTGGTCTGTGTTTGAGAGAGAGAGGGGGAGGGGCAGCTTTGTCTTGATCTGCTTCTATACTCTTTGTGTCCATGTGGCAGGTACATGAAAATGCAGAATTTTTTCAATCTGTGGTTCGAGCAACAGCCCAGGAGCCAGCGAGTCAGCTGAGAAATTGGAGCTGGGAGATCTGGGCACTGGTAAGATGGAGGGAGGTTTACCACTGTTCATTTACACAAACTACCCACATTGTTATGATAAAAAGCTGTTTGAAAATCAGCCAAGTATCCCTTTAAGTAAAATTGTATTTGTTGGTGTGGGGTGGTGTGTGTGAGAATATGAGCGGCACAATTTTGAACATATTGAAGTTTACTCATCATAGGCCTAAATGATGGGGGACCAAAGCATTACAGTAATCTAATCTGGTGACAACAAACGCGTGAACCAATTTTTCAGCATCAGGTGGTGATGAGAAAGATCTCATTTTCACAATACTGGATATGTATTAAGTTTAATATGAAAAAATGAAGTTCTGGTAATATGGATGTCACATAATTGGATGGTTTCGGTTTCCTCTTTCTGCTTGAATTGTGTCGCTTGATCTGATCTCTCCTGCACAAGTTCAGATAACTCCATGTAACAAAGTTCTAGCGTTTTAAATCCTTAGTTTTGCTTTTTCTTTAACATTGTCTTTCTTTTCTTGGCTCCGATGTGTTTTGCCAGTTGTACATCTTCTGCTGGGGGAAAAAAACTTGGAGAAACAAATAATTAAATAATAGTGTGAAAACAGAAAGAAAAAAACAAACACTGTTGTCATATCTTGTAAAGCTGTTCACACACATCGCCCACACAACACATCTTGCTGTAACATCATGGTTTCAGTAGCTGGCAGTAAAACATGATGGGTACGGAGTAAGTGTCCGGGGCAGAGGTCAACTGGAGAGCCAACAGGAGCAGGATGGTGCCCCTCTAAATAGCTAATTTTACTCGGTGCCCTGTTACTGTTGCCTGGATACTGTGTGATTCTAATTAACAGTTTTGTGATTCACATGCTCTCCTGTTAACCTCTGTTTCCCACACTCGCCACTCTATTACAGTTTATGAGCCTCAGCCGTTGTTGTGATGGACGCTGAATGAAAGATAAAATTCAGTTTCTCAAATCATTGTCTAAATTGTAAAAACAGAACGTGCGTTGTCTTGTGGATAGAAGCTCAGTTTGTGGGTGGATCTGCCTTCAAGGGTCATGGACTAAAGACCTCTCTGTAGATACCTCTCCAGCTTGTTAATTTTCATATTATAACACCACATGATTATATAAAATCACCATAGTGCATTATTTCACCAGTTTTTTGCAAACAATAAAACTCCTTTATTTTTCCTGAAAGCTTGAATGGTACCCCTGGGACTGGAGCTCTTTTAGTGATTAGGATAGCTGAACTCTCACAGAGTCTGCTCTTTGAATTAAGTCCCCCTCCCCTCTCTGGCAGGCCTCTCACTAGGCTGATCTTGCAGGCTAATTGGCCTCGGGGTTGACATACAGTGTTTACCAGCGGTCCTGTGGGAGCTGGATGAACCGGTGAGGGGAAGGGGTGCTGCGGCTCCCCTACCATCAGCGCCGGCTCACGGCATGGACCGCTAGTCCTTCTAACTGTCCCCCGCAGCGCCAGGACCCAGGCTTTAGCCTTAAGTTAAAATAGAAATTTTTCTGAGTTCATATTAGGTGATTTGAACAACACAGTACCAAGAAATGCAAGAAAAACAAACTCTCAACCACTGATTGCTGACATGAATTATGTAAAGATTGTATTTCTTTCTATGTTATGGTGTAAGATGTAGCATTAATATGGAGGAGTGCGGAACTCAATGCTGATGTCAAGGCTTGAAGAAAGCACATTTCACACACAAAGGCAATCAAAGAGTACGAAAGCGCATTGCATTCACTGGATAAAAAAAATTAGACACCTTATCTCGTAATTACGAGATCAGGATCTCGTAATTACGGATCTTTTCATGGAAAAAACACTGTAGAATGGTCATACTTGGAGCAATCTTCTTCAAACTTGAAACAAATGTTCATTGATAGTGTACCTACAGCCCCACAGTCATTTACCTGCTCAGATGAAGCCACAGACAGTTAATCATCCTGAAAATCATTTTTTATTTTATTTTAGGCAAAATCTTCAACTTTTTACTGACTTTAGAGGCCCATTACTCTGTCACTGTATCACCTAGAGTGTTTCTGACACTTTCACAAGAAACTTCAGAGAGTTTGCTTTCTGACAAGACCTCATGCATGCATGTAGTCAGAGTGGTTCAGAGGCTACAGTCATTTCAATTTCAGTATGTCATTTTAGGCGTTTTCGCTAAAAAATGGGGGTGGAGTGCAAGAGGTTAAACAATTTTTATAGGGCAAGTAAAAATTGACTTCGGGCAAGTAGATCTCTGACCAACTTGCCCGACCGGGCAAGTGAAAAAAAACCTTAGCGTTGAACCCTGAAATTGAATCAGAGATTAAATGCATTTTCAGTATAGGCAACTTTTTAAATTAGGCTATTGCTTTCTTTTCACTGTCTGCATCCATTTAAGATTTTACTTGAGATCGCTCTTTAAGAAACTCTTAACAGGAGCTGGCCACTACCGCGGTGCTGAAACTAAATCAATCGATGTCAGGCACATCGATCACTCACCACTTCATCAGTGCAGTCACACACAGCCTACTTATTTTTCTTCCGCCAGATTATGGTGCATAACTTGTGCCACAGCTCTGAGCACACACAGGATCTTCATAAAACATAGATTCAAGATTCAATATGCACAGTAAGGACATGCGTTTCCCTGCAGAATGAAATTCGTTCTTTTCTGTCACCAATTAACGCCAAACAATATAAATCTGAAGTATATAATAGGTCAAAATATATACGGTGTGCACTGTTGTCCTTGCTTAGTGTAACTGTGCATTCACACCAAAAGCGTCATGAGCGCAAGCGGTCGCTCAGGTCGCTGGCATCGCGCTGCCTGGCAGCTCTAGCAGGGCTTGCAGAAGGCTGCCAAGAGGCGGGGTTTTCAAGCTGCGCTGCAGAAGATCTCTTTCTTTCTTTCTTTCACTGTCCCACCTTGAGAATATTCATGGTCTGCAATTGGCTGCTCGCTGCTGCTTCGGCGGCGTCGCTGCTCATTTGCATAAAGTATAGCTTCTCTCAACTTCTACTTGATGCTCCGATCGCTGGTATCGCGCTGCTCGCGGTTGCCCGCCGCTGTCGACGCTCCAGGCGCCCTTTGTAGCAAGCGTACATTGAAAATGAATGGCTGCCAGCCGCTTATGACGCTTTTGGTGTGAATGCACAGTAATACTCCGTTGTAATTTACAATATATACACATTATAATAAAGATATGGTATGATATAGTCAAGATGGCACCACCCGTGTGGCAGCTGGTTACAGTAGTTCCGACCCCCCTTCGTCGATGTGCAGTATGTGGTTCTGAGCGAAGCAGTGGCTAATGTGGCACCTTTCCTGATCTCATAATTACGAGATCCTTATCTCGTAATTATGAGATCCTGATCTGAGATCAGGATCTCATAATTACGAGAGTAAATGTTTCAAAATGTTTGAAATAATGGCTGTATGACACGCCATTCCAATGAAGTATTGTGTTGGTATTGGTATTCCTTTAATGCCCTGTTCCAACACAGCAGTATGGTATGGTACAGTTCAGTTCGGTATGTGTTTTTTCCATTTGCGCTGTGAAAAGTTGTGGATGGTACCAATGGAACTGATCCGTACTGTCCCCATTTTTGGTCACCCAAAAATGTTGGGGTACCTAGCACACAGATCTGGTGCTAAAAGGTGGAGCTGTGAACACTGCAGTCTGTTGATTGGGAGGGTCACTCTGCTCAGGGCTGAGTCGTGGCTGGTTTTGAGGCTTCTGTAACTACTGTTCATACTGTGGAGAGTTTGTCATATATTAGTGAACTGTAACTATGAAATAAAGGATGTTTTGCTGCCTCTTGCAGCAGCTGTACTCGGAGAAGAAAATAACTGCATTCACTTGTCCGACTGCCGGCGACTTTTAAGGTGGAACGTTTACTTGGAACATGTTAATGAGTTGACGAGGTGAATCCATCAACACACCTTAAATTTCATCATGATAACTTTGACCATTACTTTAGGATTTACTCTCACTCTTGGATGACATACAGTTTTAGTAATGAGTGGATCTTAAAGCCTTTAAAAATATACTGTATATGAATTTGGCCTGGGTTATGTGAACTGCATATATTCTAATCCTCACTCAGAGGAAAAAAAAAAAAAAAGCATCAGGGAGCATTGGGCTACAGCAACACTAAACCCCAAGGCTTGCCTCAGAAGGACTACCGGTAAATGCACAAACTCGCTATTTTTAAATATCCCACGGAGAGAGATTCTCACTGCAGCCTGTTCTATTTTGTTCTAAAAATGTCAGCGGGCATCCCCATTGTGTGGGCAATAGACAAGGTGCAGAAGAAAGAAATACAGTGAGTGACTGATAATCAACAGATTAGTCGACAATGAAAATAATGGTTAGTGGCAGCCCTACTCTGATGTGCACGTCACCCTGAGGACTAATTTTTTTGACATTTATTTATTATAACAGTTTCCCAGCATCACCTCTAAGTGTCACCAAAGGATCAACAGGTGTAGAAACATGCGTACGCCAGCCATGAAGTTGGCGTGAGGCACCGCACATTTCCACGGTCATGTCACTCTTGATAGATCTGAACTTTGCCGTGGAAAAGGACGTAATTGCACAGCCTGACATCGCGATTGCGATTAGATTCATCGTGTAGCACTAGTGGATTTTTTTCCCTCTGTTTCACAGCACCTTTTAAAAAAATGCAATAAGAGTTGCAGTGTTTGTAGGATTTTTAAAAATGATTTTGCAAAGAATCTATTGGAGCAAGTAAAAATTACAATAATAGTTGCAATTTTTGTGTGTTGTTTAGTTAAAATCGAAGACAACGTGTTCCAGTGTGAATAAAATGGCATCCTTCTGATTTTGTGATGTATGTTACACTAACGTTACCACTAATGATGCATATTAAATTCAACTCATTTTAATACTTTGAGCACCTGCAATAGATGTGGATGCAGCAGCCTCTGTCATGGTGATTTGTCTTGTCTGTTGTCCATACCTTTCAGACATTCTCCAGGCGTGCTTTGCAGGAGAAAAGTGTTTGTCAATTGATGTTGTTTCACGCTGTGCAAAACAGTTTACCCCTGCTTTCATGTTGAACATCAGAGAATTGCCTTGCATGGTCGTTAGGAGTAATTTATTTTTTTTGTGAATGTGAGATATTTATGTCGCACATATCTGCATCTTCACAGCCAGTAACAAGAAAGTGAGTTTGGTGGCGTTATATGCAAAGGGGGCTGCTGTTATTGGTAAAACTCATAGGTAACTATGATGATTGGTCACTTGTGGAAAAGTTTAGGTGATTGGACAAAATTACAAGGTTGCACAGACCTCACAGGGTTGGTTGAATTCGCATCTGCATCTTGGAGGGGCTGCTCATAATCTGTTTGCATCTACCCCCAACTACGATCATCATCATCACTAGCCATCAATGTCAAACTACAGCTTGTTTCTGTTGCAAGCATAAGTGGGAAAACGTTATTTTCCCCCACTTTTCAAGCACAATCAGCATGTATTTTAATTTTGGGACAATGTGCTCATTTCGCAAAATTGTGGTAGACCAGACTTCAATTAAAACTAATGTATTCTGATCACTGTTTTCTGTTTATTTGTCAACTTCTCAGGGAGCGAGGAAATCTTCATCTGCAACATTATGCTCTCTTCTCGCTTCAAACCGGCTTTGAGTGCAGCTACATTGTTAGTGGTTATGAATGGGACATACTGATGGAGAGTTTTGCCTCCAAAAATGCTGTAGAATCATATTGTCTGTAAATTAAGCAGACACTCTTGGTTTCAAACGGGCATTTGTTTCAATTATCCAGATAGAGCGAGAAGCTGTGCAACTGCTTTCCTTGAATCTTCCTCTGATTGAATGGGAAGCCAGATGGGAAGCACTGCATACAGAGAGCTAGAGAGAGTTGCAGAATGTGCTCATGGTGTATGGCATTCACAGTGGCTGAGACAAATCAATTACAGATAAATGCCATGTGCACCAAAAGAATGCAAAGGCTTTTCAGTAGTTTTGGAGTCAATCGAAGAGGCACAGCTTGAGTGTCACTGACCTTGTGAAGAGGAGATATGAAAAATACCAAACATTGTTTGTGTTTAAATTTCATGTTGACAAGCAAAAAATCATTTTAGGGTCAAACACTGTTGCGTTTTTCTCTGCTGCTGTAGATTTTTTTTTGTTCCAGAATTGGCCAGCATATCTAGGAAATTCTTTCAGACCCAAACAGAGCAGAACTTCATAGAAGAAAGTCTGCAAATTAATGAGAGCATGCGTCTCTGTCCTTTGGGATTTGTAACATTTTATTCAGTAAGTCCTGGATTATGATATTTCACAGACAGCAAGAACTGCACATCCTTAACAGGAATAGCACCCTAATTTCAAATTAAAAGTACAAGAGCAAGCTTCAGATGAATAACTGCCAAAACCCAGCTGGCTCAAAATGCTGAATTTTAGCCTTTCTTTGCTTGTTTGTGTGACAAGTGAGTCCACTTTCTTGTTGCTAATACCCAATTAGGGAGATGATTATTGACTGAGGTGTTGAAAGTTGACTGCTAATCTCCTTTCTCTTAGGTTGAGACAATCAATAGGTGAGTGTAATGAGCAACCTGGTTTCTCAGTGCTATTACATACAATTAGATTTAGACTGGATACATGTTCCTAATACAATTGATAGAGGATTTGAGGTGCAGATATTTCAGTATTTTTTCATTTTAATATGACCGACATGCTATTAAACCTGCATGAAAAGTCAAACGGTTGTTTTTTTGTCAGTAACACAATTAATTAGCAGTTTCTAGCTCGTAGCATGTCCACAGAAGTGCACTCACTTCCCCCAAAAGCCATTCCAGGACCTTCTGTTCTGTTGCTTAAAAGTGTAACATACATATCCATAAAGCCACCACTGAAGTTTCAGTCCTGTGCTTATATTTAAATTTTTAAGACCCTTGGGTGTTAATAAACAAACAGTGATTAAGCGCGAAGGTAAGCTAATGCCACCAATAGCTACAGAACAGCATGATTGTGGCTAATTACTTCCAGAAGGCAATTTTCCCCCTCCACTTTGTTTTACCAACTTTGTTATGATGAAAGTGGCTCATGAACGAACGGCTGGGTGTTTGTTGCTGACCCATCAAGGGCAGCTAAACAATCAAACACTGCAATTGCCGGGCCATTATTGTAAAGAGGAATTTGCTCTTCAAGGACGATACAATTGTTCTTGACATACGGGTCCTGTGCCATTCATGCCTTGATTAGAGTTAATACCACAGCCAGGCATCTCTTTTGATTTTTGGTTGCCATTTTGAATTAATTTCTCAATACCACATTCTGCCAGTGTCCTGTAAAATACGCTTTATATCCAACCCAGGAACATCACCTGTGTTAGTGTAGAGAAAATGTCATGTTGCCTCCTGGTTGTCACTTTCCTCTGAAAGGATGCTACACTGTGCCATGATGAAGTCTCTGTGGGCCAAGTTCTGTTTTCAGACAGTGTATTAAAATGCAGGAAAACTTTAAGAAACATGACACATACCCCAGCACATTAAATCTCAGACTTTTGGGCTCCCAAACTTATTGTAAAATACAGAGATGTGTGACAGTTGCAACAGTATAAAAATTCTCTGCTCTATGTCTTTAATGATAAATAATGCAAAATAAGATTTGGGCTTAGCTGTAAAGTATTTAAAATGGCAACATTACAACATGAGCAACATGAATATAATGAAAGATTCAACACCTCTAGAGACATTTCTGAAGGGAGTTAGTGGAGACCAAAACAGAGTTAGTGTTTGAGAATGAAGTTCGGTAAAGCGATAGTTCATCCAAAACTGACAGTTCACTCACTATCTACTCACCCCTGTGCTGATGTGAGGATGGGTGAAGATCTCAAATTCATGGAACATTCTGGGAGTTTCAGCGGCCAAATCCAAGACAACTGAAGTGAATGGTGACCACTTTTAAAATGTTAAAAAAGTACACAAAAAACACAAAATATATCCATACTGCTCATGTGGTGTAATCCAAGTGTCCGTAGGCTGAGACATTCAAATTTGACCCAAAAAGACACCAATTTCACCATGTTTTTAGCCTTATGCAGGATTTATATTTCGGTGTCAAATCAGCGCCATACTTACTGACCTGCGTCGATGTAGAGCCTATGTTGTATCCTACGCCATAGCCTGACATGCACCTCCCCAGAAATGTAACTACACATCGCAGCGATACAGACCTCCTGTCTATTTTTGCAGGCTGAAACCATTTCCCTCAGTGGAAACAAGCTTTGATTTACTTTTATTTCACAGATAAGAAACAACAAATTAGCGTTTCAAGTCTTGTGTCTGATTTATCCTTTGGGGATTTGAACTTAGGGATTTATTTTGGCTTCATATGAACGGAGGAAATATCTGCCCGTCGCTAGGCTAATTTATACAATTTAAAATTCCATAGGCTTGTGCTAATAACGTTAGGATGTTATATTTGTTTGGAAAACATATTTAGTGTAAGACAGTTGTTTTGTGGGTGAACCTTGTGAGTTATAATGTAGCTGAACTTTGTAATGTTGTTAAATATTGCTGTTGTCCCCGGCAACATATGAGTCAGCTATGCTAATTTATACAATGTAAAATGCAATAGGCTTGTGCTAAAAACATTATCATGTCATATTTGTGGGGGGAAATGTGTCCAGCAAAAGACAAATGCTTTGTCTGTAAATGTTGGGAGTTATAGTGAAGCCGATTTGTGTATTATTTGAAATTGCTATTAAGCCATGTTTAATGTGTGTTTTGGATGTGTTTTGAATCAACTACACCTAACAGCACTTAACGGAAACTCCACCGCTGACCAGTGCTCTGGAGGTGTAACTGCCACGTGCGTAGGCTGCGGGGTAGGGTCTGCCGCACAAGTATAAATCCCCCTTAAATGTCAAGTGTAGCCTTTCAGACCGGAGCTGTGTTCCTGTTCACAAGCACACACCTTTAGTGAGTACACAAGTGACACAAGATGAACAAGATCTCACGATACCTCCACACCCATGCTTATATGCTACCTAGAAGTGACTCACACAACAGAGGGAGATCTGCTGGATTTTCATGAAGCATGATGTGCCTTTGTTGCATCCAAAATAACATGGTAGGTCTTTATTTGACAAGAAACTGTTTTAGCTTCTTTCAGTGGCGTAAATATTTAAAAACATGGTTCAAGTATGTGCTTTTCCTGGATGCTTCAATCAAGAGGATCATGTCAGAACGGTGAATTTCCCCAGACTCCCGCTACATGTGTACCTGTACGAGTGTCAGTTGGTGACAGTTAGCCTGCACACACACAGTGACAGGGCTAACTGTGATCTAACATGGCTAACATTACCTGACGGTTAACAGGTTTAACGACTGAGTTTAGCCATGCTGGTGTGAGTTTGTTCGGACTGTTACATGGCTTGATCTGGGGTGTTAGCCGCTGCTGCTGTGTTAGCTCATGCTAACTGGGCAGACATTGAACTGACATGGAGGATAGTGGCTCAGTGGCTTCACGGCAGCGATGGAACAATTGCTGATTTTTCTCATGTTAACTTAACTTTTATGGTTTAATAGGCTAATTGAAGTCTGCTTGTTAAAATATTAATTTCAAATCGCACATACCTTTCATTGGTAATCAATTTACATTCCTATCCTTACATTGGATTTTTTTTTTTTTGAGTACCTAATTATGGAAGTTACCTTAAATGCCCATCCCTAACCCTAACTAGGTAAAGGTTATTATTAATTAAATTGTACTACATATATATATATATATATATATATATATATTATGTAAGACAAAGAAGAGCAGCAAATCATCACAGTGGTGAAGCTGGAACCAATAATAGTTGGCCGATTTTGCTTGAGATGTGACTCAGATGGTTTAATTATTATCAAAATAGTTGCAGGTTCATTTTCTTTTCAATTAAGTAAAGTAATAGCTTCCACTATAATTCCTTGGACCCTCGCCAAAATAAATTCCTGGCTATGATACTGGTTCACTTGCACACAATCCTGTTCCTTCTTACACTCAGTGCAGCTTTAACAACCTTGCAGTTTATGTACATCAGCCTAATCAAACCTTAACCAGAAAAAGAAGAACAAATTATTTATATGATGATCATTGGTAACCATTTTTGAAGACAGGAGAACTTTCAGGACTTGCACATAGTGTTGGTTTTCACTTGTGTAGAAATTCAAAATCTTGCTGTCCCGTCCAGTCATGAAGTCCTTCTCTTCGCACATTATTTCAGATTGGTTTTATTCACCATGTTGTGCAACAAAAAAGTGCATTGAATAAAATATTCTCAGATCCTCTTCCTGTAAACAGATACTTACAAGTCAACATTTTCAACTAGGTTAGCATTCACTTTCCCTCCCTTTTAAAGTTTGGACTTTTCTCACTCGCCGACATCAGTGGAGAGTATTTACAGGTACACTCCTGCAAAAGTTTGCCAGCTCATTTGCAAAGCTAGGTTAAGCTTATGTAAACGAGATGCATTCTGAGTACGTTGGAGGCCCGGAAACAAACATTTTCCCCTCCTCCCCTCCCCCTGACAGACGAGTGACAGCTATTTAAATGCAAACTGTCATTAACAAACACAACCCTGCGCGACACCTGCTTTAATCACGGCAACAAAGGCGCAGCAAGTGGCCGAGTAGGAGCCCCCTCTCTGTGTGATATTCAAATGATGGGGCGGTGCAACATACAAAAACAACAACATCAAAGAATAGGCTGTGCCAAGAGAGGGATATGCTGCACTATGTGCCTCCTACCACCACTGTTAATCAGCTTCATTTTTAAAGTGATTAAAGCAAGAAGGGCTGAAAGTCACTAAATCGCTTACCCTAAGAACTGTGTGGAATTGTATTGCCTTACTTCAAGTCTCTTTTATAATGGCTATTTACTGCAGCCCATTTTCACTTTCTTTTTCTGCAGTATTCACGGCTTTGGGTTGTTGTCAGAGACCACCTAATGGACTGATATATAGAACTCCCCATGATCACTGCTAATTCTGGCTGAACCAAATCACCCTATCCGCAGTGATGTCAATCATGTTATTAATAAAACAGTATGACTGTAGCTAGGGAAAGGAGAAACAGTAAGTTTTGAAATCCTACGAACTGTTTTGCCTTGGACTTTGGCCTGATTCGTCTTGTTTGTGCTCCTGTCTTGAGTTGTTGTTGTTCTGCCCGGTCATAATTTAAATGAGGAAGTCATTGGGCTGTAACATCCAGCATGCCCGCCAAGGCCTGGGCACTTGTAACTAATGCATGGCATTTGTTTTGATTACTTTTTGTCTTCTTTTTTCCTGAGCAACTACTGCAGAACATCCAGCTGTATTTGCAACAAATTTTTCTTTGTTTGTTCTGCTACAAATTTGCACCGTTTGAGCTCAGCAAATTAAGATAATCAGTTCTTCCAGTGTATTTTTTCGTTCATTTATTCCTCAGTGGAGTGTATCTACTGTACAACAAGAATCTGCTGCCACTCACAGTAATCAAGGGATCAAGTCACTATATAACCATGTGCTTCCGTTTTTCTTCTCCATTTGTCTTTTCCTCATGTGCAGGCTACGTTAACATGTGGATCATATAATCCACCAAATGGTATCTTCTATACAACATGTTGACGACATCCCTTTACAATTTGTGCACATCTGGCAAGAAAATAAGGAAGAAATGAGCAAATTCCACCTTAGGATTCATATTTGCAGATCCCCCTCTAATGCATCCACCAGAATAATGTAAACTGCATCTGCATCAGCCATATTTGATCCCAAACAAATGCTGTTCTGATGGATTTAGTTAGTAATCCTGGAAATTTCAACCTATATGTTTACACACTGCGAAGCAGGCTTGATACATCAGTAGAAAACAGATATGTGGCACCTTTGATTCAGATGCGCCACTGATTAGACTAATTCCTGAAGTGAACAGCATCTGTGCAGCAGATCTAGTGACAGAGGACACGTGCATGTGTGTCCATTGTATTACCTCGGCTTGGGAACCCATGTAGCTGCGATTATTAGACATCTGGTGCAAGGACAGGAGAGAATAAATCAGGAGCCACTCTAACTAATCAGATTTAATCACACGACCAGCCTACTGGATATAATTAATGGATACAGCATATAACATATATCTGCTTCAATCTGCTGTGGATTTTACATCCTGAATATTTTAGTTATATGCAACATGTTTCATACACGTGTATAAGTCATGCTCCAGAAAAACTGATTGTTGAGATAAATAGGTGCATAGATCCTTACATTCTCAATTACAAGTAAATAGGAATAAATTGCAGTCAAAATCCCTCTTTAGTAAATGTACATAAGTATTATTCGTAACATGTTTGAATCATGAAAAGTAAAAGTACTTGTCTTGCAGAAAAATGGGCCCTGTGACTGATATTTTATTAAATATAATACTTATGCAGCTTTGTAATCAGCATTTTACTGTTGTATCCCGTTGAGTTAGAGCTAGTTTTAACCAAATTATACACAGTTACTGTGGGTGGTTTAGTCCTGTTGCTTCCAAAGTAGGGGTCGGGCCCCACCTAAAGGTCACCGAATAAATCTAAGGGGTTGTTTGATGATTAATGGAGTAGGAAAGAGGACTACTAATTTCAACTGCTCTTTCAGGACATTTTTCTAACCTTTGCTTTTTGTGAAATACCTCTTTTTAAAGATACTTTAACACCTTTGGGCCTCAAAGTGTTATTTAATTGGAATTGTATAAGTGAATGGGGAGAATCAACCTCTGTGAAACTGACAACAGTTAATTTGCATTTTTAATTTTTAAGATTTTCTGAAAATTTGGTCAAAACTTCATTTGGATATAAATTATAGACAGATGGAAAGCAAATAGAGGTAGCAACCAGATGTTTCTGTTTTGTGAAGGGTCATGAGCCAAAATGATTCAGAACCATTGGTTTATTTCTAACCCCAAATGTTAGTTAATGCAAAATCTTAATGTGTGGAGGAACTACAGCTGTAAGGTAACTGTAGTGGACTAAAAAGATACATATTGGAGCAGAAGTATAGTGTAGCCTTAAATACTCGGGGCCTGAATTTCAAGGTGGCATTACGGGTATTTTCAATATATTCATGGAAGCCAACAAATCTAGCACTCACGATGTGTGATGCACACATTTACAGCAATGTTTGATAAATTCCAGCCATTGTTTGCACGAGTCGGTAATGCAGGCAGTCTGGCTGGAACACTGCATCAGACAGACCGGCTTTAGTCCCCTAGATGACTCACCAGGCATGCTTTCTCTCCTTTTTCGGGGCTATGAACCCCCTCTGCTGTTGTAGCATCTCTTGTTAGCATACACAGACAACTCAAAAGGACCTGTGCAAACAGCAGCCCCATTGATGTCCATGTTAACAATGCTAATCCTCAGGATCGTTAAATATGTGACAGTAACGTTACTAATGCTGTGTCACATGGAATCAGGCAGACGGTAGACGGAAAACAGCCTCTGGACGGCAAAGGAAAAACAACAAACAACACTTCTACCGCAGGCCAGTAAACGAAACACGCATGACAAAATGTTGCAATGGTGATGTTGTCGTTTACAAGTAATTAAATGGAATATGTTAAATGAAATTATTTATCAGGGGTGGATGATGTGACCCTAAAATAATATCACAATATTTCATGGTATTTTTGCCATAACAACAATATTCTCGACGAAATGACGAATTAGTAAAGAAATATATTTTGTTATGAATTTAAGGAAATAGAATTACAACAAAATAAGTGATATAGTTTAACAGTTTGCCTTCAGGTATTCAGAAAATGATCTCTAATTTTTCTGTAGTTTGTAAACAACAACAATAACTCAGAGTGAGATTCAGATTCTGTATACAATATTAGTAGTTCAACAAAATAAAATCTACCACAAATTACACATTTAAACAGCTCACAAATACAATAAATGCACCTTGGGATCTATATATAAAAATCAACAGGCGATTTCCTTCTTTTAGCAAAATCTTAAATGACTGAGTAGTTTTTTCCTGCCTACTCATTTCTCCTCTAATCATCACGCTGTAACCTGTGACAGGATGATATGATACCATAACTATTGCGTATTTACATATATGTAGTTTTTTGTCGAACTGCAAGTGTCACATAGGTTTACATCACCAAAGGTGTATGAGGAACTCACTTGACAACACTTGAAAATGACATCTAGTTGGCCGTCTAACGTCTGTCTGACTCCATGTGAATGCAGCGTAAGGTGAAGCAGCCTCCCAAAGACAAGTTTCAGGCCAAGTGGCTCAGAATATATATGTAGCTAGAAGTTAACAACGGCGAAATGGCCCACTCGATTTGTAAAACGAACAGCACCGTGCCTTTTATCAGCCAATGTCACAAAATGTCAACTTTAAGTCGCCACTCAGATGGTGTTCTTCATATAGCAGGGAAAGGTAAAGAATAGAGCATGGAGTCAAGAGAGTAGAGTAAGTACACGGATGCAGCTCAAAGAGATGAGCACTAGAGAGGAGGAGAAAGAGACAACAAATTACAGCAGTATATATAATTCAGAGAATCCTGAGGAGAGGACAAAATGCAATCTCGGGTAAGAAGAGGACAAGGTAATAGTAAGTGTAGTTAAGCCCCCCCCAAAGTGTGTAAATCCTCCCAGTGTGAAGTATTTAAGGGGGGGTAAACCCTCCCTTTTGAAAAATAAATTTCAGGCACTTGTACGTAAGTAAATATATTTAATTATCTCCCATCAGTAGTAAACAGCCCTTTTATTTCACCCAGCTGTTAAGCATATACTACCAGCTCAGACTTAATTCCATGTGCTCACTGTGAAAACTCTTCACACTATAAGATTAGACCTTCAGTGTGCACAAAATGCCCGGGCCATGACAGTGAATGATGGCTTTATTTAAAATCATAATATTTTTAATAAATGAAGTACAGGGTGCACTGCGGACTCGTAAGACGTGATTAAATACTCCGCTCCCTTGTTAATTAGATTCCTTCAGGTGTTAACTGCAAATGCCAAGCCTCCCAAAACGCACCGGCGGTGAAGTCTAAAAGAAGACAGCAGACTATAAAGAGGCTGCTCGCTATGTCAGGAGCAGAATTTCCTCTATATATTGGCCCATGAAGCTTATGAAGCTTTGATCAGATGAGGATTTGGGGGGCTTGGGCAGATGTGTGAAAATCCACCATATCCGCGAACAAGACAATCCAGGTGACATTTAGGAAGAGAACCTGTGGAAGTCACTTTCATATAAAGCCATCGATCTGTACTGACTGATTAACATTTGTGACAATGAGTGAAGTTTGTTTTTTTGGTGTTGTTTTAACTTAAGAGTCATCGTCATTATTTTATTATTTCTTTTTGACAACCCGTTCACACTGAGAGCAGGGCTCGTAAACAGTTGACAGAATTATACAGAAAATCTCCAGGGCTTAAGTGGATCACTGCCTTCCTTTGGCAACAACTATCTTGCAATTACAAAGAAAGACATTAAGTCTGTGACATGATACAAATCTATATTACAAGGATTTAGATGTCTCGTTTGTCCCTTTGGAAGCTATCTTGGATGGAGTGGAGTGTTTTTGCTTTTCTGTTTGAATCATGCATGCATTCATACCTCACAGAAAGCTCCTGAACAAGAAAATCTCGTGCTTATATTGTTCTCAGTTTGGACACAGGCCTGTGTGGGGTTCAATTTACTCTCCACCGTGCATATAAAATAGTAAATAGGTGCGTCCTTTGAGGTGGAAAGCATCAAGTAACTCTGAATATTGAATAACAGCTCACCGCGGAGGCAGCTATTTTTGCTTACCTTTTGCTATGTGCGTGTGTGTTGTATTTAAACACAAAACCCTCCTCGACGCTCTTTGTTATCAACACCATGAACTGTTTTTTCACTCTCTGAACCTGTCTCCCTCACAACCGTCAGTAGACTCTTTGCACCTGCTTGAATGTTTGCACCACGTTTGACGTGATAAATGACAGCGCCGTCTTTGTACATGATAGCGAGTGAGAGCAGAATGCGAGATGAGCAGGAGGTGCTTTAATTCAACCACCACGGGGCGATATGATATCCCGGCTGATACAGTTTATTGTGGATTTTAATATTAATGTTAAATTAATATTATATCATATTAATGGTTGAGACGGAGAGGCCTAAAGTGACTAAGGCAGCTGGGTATTCTGCATGAGTAACTCTGGAGACTGACATAACGGGGGAAACAGAGCGGGGCGACGAACATCGGCTGGTCGTCTCGCCCAGTTGGGAGACTGTCTAATAACATCTTCCTCATATTCATGCATTTTTCCCTTGTTTTGTTTTGCTGGGAAAGATGAAGGACCTTGAACATCAACTAAAACCAATTCTGTTCCAAATAAATTTACCATAACTTCTGTGATGAATCCTCGCTCTCAAACAGCTGCGTTTATTTTCCATTCTTATCCCCTCCCACCCATTCGGTCCTTGGTGCTTTGGGTCTGAACCTTGGCTTCTTGTCAAGTGCACGTGGTTTGCTCAGTTTATTTAGACCCCCTTTTTTGGGTTATGAAAACCAGTCAGATGCAGCTGCTGATTGCAGGGAGGTGCAGGACATCTAAAGCACCTCAGGGCTGAAAGAAAATAATTGATTTTTGACTACAAGGTTAGAAAGAGTGAACTTTGAAAACCTACACAGGCTCAGCAGTGTGCCAATTAATGGGTTGATTTCAGTAAAAAGCGTGCAGCAGGGTCCCTGTGGTCATGAAATCCCTGGAAAAGTTAAGTAAATTAAAAAAAAAAAAGTATTTCCAGGCCTGGAAACGGTTTAGAAATAAAGAATTTGTTGGCAAATTTAAATATGCATTGTTTTGGCTTTCATTTAAAATATGTTCATAGAAATCCTAAAACATGTCCAATGTTACACAACATAAGTTCCTTGTATTATTATTAATGTAAAATCCAGTGCTGTTCTGTG
This sequence comes from Epinephelus awoara, assembly GCA_035609425.1. Classification (NCBI taxonomy): domain Eukaryota; kingdom Metazoa; phylum Chordata; class Actinopteri; order Perciformes; family Serranidae; genus Epinephelus; species Epinephelus awoara. The sequence goes on along the minus strand of CM069314.1, from coordinate 22,229,609 downwards.
TGACCACTGAAACATCACTACTACACAGAGCAGACAGACATTTCCATATACATAATATATACATATTTGGTTGGATCACCAGGTAAAGTGATCCAAACATTTGCACATGTGTAGATGCTCGGATAAGCAATAACCGGCCACTGTTTTGAGTAGGGATGCACTGAATCATCAGCCACGCATCAGTATCAGCTGATCACCTTGTTGACCACCATCAGCCTGTCAACAATTAAGATGAAATTCGCCATTATGATGTTTTTTCATTGTGTCACATCAGTTCTGCGCAGGCTAAAACGCAGAGCTTGAGACTAACAGCCCCCCATCATCCTGGGGATAATCAAGAACTTGTTTGTGACAAACAGGAAGCTGTCGGGACAAAGGACTCAGTAAACTCACTGTCTGTACATCAGGGGACGTACCTTATTGTTTCCCTGATAACACTGTGAACAGCAAAACTGCTGAGGAAGGTTGCATTGAGTCACATTATGACGCGTTCAACTACTGTTCAGCAGAATTGAGTATAAGGTGAAGGTGAATTATAAAGTTCTCAGATTTATTTTTTTAAATAAAAACTGCGGTTTGATGGTGAACTTTGCTGATGTTGGAAATAATGAAATATTATATATAGTATCAAGGCTTTTGAAGCTGTCATTGAAAAAAATGTTTTTTTTATTTGCAAGAAGGTTATTTTAAAGGTTGTTTGATAAATTTGTATGATTGAATTTGTGCTCATTCAAAGGTTGTATAATGAATAACAGTACAGTTATTATTCTATGATGAAGATTTTTCCTTGGCACAAAAGGAAGGATGAATGACAAAAACAAAATAAACAACAACAAAAAAACATTGCTAGCGGTCGATATTTTTTTTTTGACATTGGTATTGGCCCGGAATTTCACAATTGGTCCATCCCTAGTGTCAGATCATTGATCCACATGGGACATGGGGGCTGTAAAGCAAATCTTTCTTGAACAACACATCAATGCATACAGATTTATAACCTTATAAAATTATAACACACATCATATTGGATTGACATCGATGGTGACTTATGTCTCCAAAAAAAAGGGTGTGGTCTTGACATTTTGCGTGGTATCTGTGTGTGTGGGCCTGGTCTATTTGCATATGCAGCTAACCAGCAAAGCGTTGGGGCTGGGCAATGTGAAGATATTAGCTATATTGTTATCAAGATATAAGGCCATCTGTTGTTTTAGATTTTGGATATTGTATCGTGATATGGCATAGATAGTGATTTTTCCCCCATTTTAAGGCTGCATTACAGTAAAGTGATGTAAATGTATCAACTCACTAGACTTTTCTATTTATTTAACACTTGCTTTAACCCACTTAGTTAAATTCACATTATTGATGATTATTGATTAAAAATCTCAACACAACAGTAGTCATCCCTACAACTCTGTCACATCAGAGAGGGTATTTGGTCAGAAATACTTTTATGTTTGATTTTGTCTCCCAGTCCTATCATTAATTAATTGCTTTTGAGGAGATTTTAAAATGTCAAGATATATATTGTGTGTCGAGATATAGCCAAAAACTATCATGATATAATTTTCAGGATATATCACCCAGCTTATCCACAAATGCCTGGGAAGTGGGTGTGTAATAATGTATGGCTGTATCACTATATAGGCCCACCCATTTAGATTTACCTAAATAAAGTCAGGGAAATGGGGTAAAATATGCTGGAAAAGTTACAGAAAAGTTTTAAGAAGTCATTGTTAAAAAAGTGTTGGAACCCTGCTGCAGCAACTTTTCTTCCTGTCTGTCTGAAATTAGTTGAAATCATCAAGCATAAACAATGTCAAACTAAACCCCTCATGTTCAACCTTCTGTCTCTTTGTCTTAAAATTTTAAGCTCACAGGAAGTGTGTTTACACAATCAGGAAAAAAAGTATCTTTATAAAAACTGCACATATTTCCTTTGGCATTAACATCAAATGCTGATATTTTTAGCTCTGTCTCTTACCTCGAAAGCAAGTGCGACTTTTAGTAAAATTAGAGAAGTTGCTTCACAATGCCATCTCTTGTGACTTCTATTTTTACTTTTTAGCAACATATATTATTAAGCATCAAAGGCTTTTGTCAGCATATTTATAATCATTTTGATTATTTCATCGGGGTGCGCATCTCATTAGGAGAGGGTAAGAGGGAAGAGGGAGTTTTCTTGTCTTAAACATAAAAGAAAATATTAATAACTGTCTCACTATTGGTCACTTTGCATTCTGTTAGGGGCTTTAAATAAGTCCCTCCAGATATCTAAGCTAAATGCAGTGGTAAGCAGATAAACACACATCTGTTCTAACAGAATTTACTGCATAAAAGGGAAGCCTTTTACCTTTCAAGTTTTCATTTTCTGTGGCAGATCTGCTCCTAAAAAGCGATGATTCACAGCTGAAGTAAACGCAGCCAGCACAGTGTGAGTCTGCCCATTTGTCTTTTCACCTCTTCATTGTTTGTGCGGTAAAGCAGGTTGCATCAGGTGGCTTCAGAAAGCAATCAAGCTCTGTCTATGAAATGTTGGTTTTATCTGAGCCTTTCCATTTACCAAACTCCTGTAGAGCAAATAGAGGGGAAATGCGCCGGGCAGTTTAAATTACAAGCACTGTCGGATCAATGTATCTTAATACTTAAAAGTGCCTCACCTAAATCCACTGCAGACTTAATCTGTATTGATTATTCTGTACTATAAACTCAAATGTGGTAACAGGTCATTAGAGCCAAATAAAACAGCATTGTTGGTAACTGTACATAATTAAAACGAAGTGTAGGGGTATCTCCCTCTTCATTTTTTTATGTTCTTGCTTCACATTTAATCATTAATCTGTTTCATTTTCCCCAAGCAAAACTTACTTTTCTCAACATAGTTCCATTTTTTGGTAATGCTATGCTAATAAGATTTCATCTGAGCCTTTTCAAAGCAGTGATTGATCATGGTCTGTGCCTATGTGTTAGCTTGGCAGCAAAGTTATTTATTACAATAGTTTAAACAGTGATGCTGCAGCAGTATGCAGTGGGGGGTATGGATAATTACCAGTGTGTGCACTGGCTGAGGAAATTTAGGCCTAGTCCATATGGACATGGGTATTTTTTTGAACATAGCTTTTTTTGTGTGTTTTGGCCTTTAGTCCACATGCAAACTTTGGGTGCCTTCATAAATAAATCTGATGCTCCAGACTAAAATGGGAGCGTTGTTAATTGAAGACAGTGTGTGCCCAGAGTACACTGCTACTCTGACAATGAAATATTCTGAATAACACAACAATACATTTCAACAGCACTCCGAATTTATGGTCCAGTTTGTGCCAGAGTGCGCTCCGGCACTTCCGAGTATTTCCAAACGGACCTTTCAGTATGAGTCACTGAAAATGGACCTTTCGTAAAACTGTGTCCAGGGTGAAGATTTTCAGAAACTTTGTTTTCAGTGTTGACGTGCAGAGAGGGAGGATGTCCTTTGTCAGGCGTCACAAATGGAATAAGCTGGGTGGGCTGTGGCTCAGATGTAAAGCGGGTCGTCCACCAATCGGAAGATCGGCGGCTTGAAGATACTGAGCCCCAAATTGCTCCCGATCTCTGTTCCATCAGTGTGTGAGTGTGGGTGAATGGTTACTGAGAAGCAGGTGGCACCTTCTATGGTAGCCTTGGCCACCAGTGTGTGAATGTGTGTGTGAATGGGTGAATTTGACATATAGTGTAATGGCACCCTGAGTGGTCAGAAGACTACAAAAGTGCTATACAAGTGCAGTCCATTTACCATTTACAAATGAGGTGACATTACATGCAGTGGCAGAAACAGTCACAATAGTGCTGGCTCTAATCATGCTTAAAGGACTTTTTACATGTTTAAACATGAATGTCCTCTTCCACCATATTGAGGAACAGAAGCATCCAAATGCAGAACAGGGGTCACTGCTACAGGTAGCCTTTCGGTAATAGCTTTTTTTAGACTGCTTTTGTGAGCTTTAATGCCCTCTAAGGCTAATTGTGATTTGTGATATTGGATGTTTCAGATCAAACTGAAATTGAATTGAAATTATTATTTGTACAGCCCTTTGAGGCATGCTTTGTGATTGGGCTGCAATGAACTTTGACGTGACGCCTTTGGGTATGAAATGTGCTTTATAAATAAATTTGCCTTACCTCGCTGTTTGGCCAACGTCCTCTTCTTGTCTGTGTGGCTTTAGGTTTTGGTTATATCAATGCCTGTTGGTTGGCATTCCCTTGATGGTGCTTCAGTTATGCTTTATCACGGTGCTTGTGTGGATTTAGTGATGTTACACTCACACACAAATTGTCGTCCAAAACTCCTTTTCAGAGACACACACTTGTAGATAATGTAATAAAGACTGATGGACATATGGTGTCTTTGAACGTCCACGTAGCATCAAATTACTGGTGACTAAAATGCTTTAGCTACTATTTAGCCTCAAGTGTTTTCAGTTATCTCAGAGCCTCACAGTGTGCTGGAAAATGAAGGAGTTGAAAAAAAAAAGTTAGTAAAGATTAAATAGCAAAGTAAAATTACATGTGCTTTAATTTGTTTTATCAGGAGTTGAGTGGTTATGGTGGGTTTTATTAAACCGACTTGGAGGTTGAAGGCAAAGTTTACAGCCTTGTATTCCCTTTTACACTCCATTTTAATTATTTAGCTTACAATATTATTTTGATGTATCCACACGTATTTTGGCCTCGTACAGTCATGTTTCGGGGCCCCATATAACACTCAGCATGTGAGCTTCGAAAAGGAGTCCAATCTGAGAAAATAACCTGAAAGAAGCGGGAGTGAACTCTGCAATCATCGTCGGGAGCCATTGCTTGGGGGACATCGAGTCAGATTTATGTGAAATGATTTAGGAGATAAAACCAGGATGTGCTACATTTTGGCGTGTACATATCCATTTATGTAATTAACTAGGAGTGCTCCCGTTAGCGACAACGGTTAATAAGCTCCAGTGGGAACACGGGGAGGCAGGTGAACCCGTGGCCCTGGAGATGTTAAACACAGATGAATAGATGCCATAGCACACACACAGCCTAGTAAATCAGATAAAATGAGCAGTGGAACAGGACCCAAATGGGCCTCGCGGTGAAAACTCAATATCACATAAATGGACAGGCCTCTCATAGATATTGGAAACTGGTAACCTTGCCATTGCGAGCTCACCTTTTCTATTGCTCACACGCCCACTTATACATTTACGGGCTTTGCCTTCTTCACGTCCATTTCAGCCTTCAAAACCTTTACACGTGCAGGCTGGCCGTAATGGGCAGTTTGCTTAATTAATGTATAATTTTAATAGCTCTGGTAACAAGACAGTGACAACAATATATTATGAAGTCATGTGTGGTATCCATACCTACTGCATAGATATCTGAATTATCAGGTGAAGCATTGTGGCCAGAAACTGAAAGGAAATACAACGTCACATGCTCGTTTTTGATCTGAAGGAGTGGCAATGACCTCCTGAACCCTTTGCAGGTTGTGAAAATAAAAGCTTTTATAGATAGATAGTTTCAACACTTGATGTTTTACTGAGATTTCGATCAATCCTGCTTCAAGGATGACCCATTTAAATCATGTATTTTGTGGTATGCTCCTTTGAGACACTTGACAATTCTTCACTGCTGCCTCCAGCTTTGAATGAATCTCAAATGGATTCTCCTATATACTACATCAAGCTTGGCTATTACTATTATTCTTACTTACATTTCCTGTTTCTTGCTCAGGTGTGGAGTGAAATGTCAAAACACAGAGAGGAGCAGGAATGGAAGGCCCTGAACAGTTACACTGCACACATCATTGTGGAATATACAAATAATTTAACAGAATTTGTGTCACATCTATTTTCTTATTCAATATGAATGACTCAGAAAATAGAGTGTCTTAATAAGTATGACTTTGAAGTTTAAAAATGATACCAACCAACTAGAATGAAATCTATAAGTTAAATAAATGTACAATGTGACATTTTCTGCCACTGGGGGTCTCTTAATCAAAACAGAAACATAAAATGGAACAATTCCCTAACAACAGTCAGTTTCTCTCAGATAGGATTTCTTCTGTGTTCATTGTTAAGGAAGTTTTTACCAATAGTTCAATAATCCACAGAGATCTCAGTGAATAAAATTTGAAAAAACACTGAATAAAGTCATTTCATGTTAAAAAAAAATAAAAAAAAATCAGTTTCTTCAGTTTCTGCTGTTTGGCTCATCGCCCAGAGTCTAATGTGTGCTCACCTTTTTTCCCTGATAACTTGAGATCCAATTGTTCAGGAGATTTTTTACCAGGAGCCGAATTATTCACAGAGGTCTTCTCTCCAGTGTTTCTTTAACGCTGTTTGGATGGCATTGGCTGGAGCAGAGCTGCTGCTAACATTTGCATAGCTTGTTTCTCTGATAACCCTAAGATCCAGATGTCCCATGACTAAAATCTATCATCTGGTTAAAACGTTTAGTTAAAAACGACCAAGATCTAAAAAGTGTATCGTAAAAATGTGGCTTATAACTGGATAAAAGGTTTATGACAGTTTCTGGCAAACAACAACAACCCTGATGCATGAGTAGAGGGGACATGACTACACAATTTAACGAAATATTATAATTAAGCATTGTGATGCTACAGAGATGCCTTAGTCTTACAATCATATTCCAGACATGAGGGAACGTGCTTGTTTGGTACAGACTGCAGCAAACATCACATCAACATCATTTTTATATATTTTTTTAGTGAAGATGAATTACCCATTCCGACTAAAAACCGTGACTCATGTAGCAATCCCAATATTTGTCAAAAGAATTGCAGTATGATTTTTCATTTTATTTTATTTTTTTTGCATATCATGCTGCAAATCTGGTCCTCTGGTCAGTGTCCTTTTAGTTTGCTTTTCTCATACAATTAACTGTCCCTTGGGAGGATACCATGGAGGAGGTTTGCAGGAGAGATTGCACTACTCTGACCTCGTAACTGAAGCAGCGACCAAAGGCTGGAAAGCTGAGGTGCGACCGGTCGAGTTGGGCTGCAGAGGCTTCGTCACCAGATCAACCACTAGGTTCCTCAAGGAAATTGGGATTAATGGACAGGCCCAGAGGAAAGTGGTCAAGGATGTGGCCAGTACAGCTTAGAGGTGCAGTAATTGACCATGGCGGAAGAGAAAGGATCCCGTTTGGGCCCCTAGGTGACCACGGAGGAGCCAACCCTCTGACAAACACCCAGGCCTGATCAGACTGTGGTGGGCCTCCATTGATTAGAATTACAGATTTCTCTGGGTTTGAACATATTAGAAACATTTGGGATAATGTATGAACACACACCTCAACAAAATATAAAGCACTGGACTAGTTGTTTTAGACATTTTAATGCAGAAAAGGTACACATTTTATTTTTAGATAAACTTACAAAATTAATATTCTGTTCACTATATTATCATGTTTGTTGTTTTACTTAGACCACTGTGAGTTTTTATGATTTATTGGCATATGCTGAAAATTATTTGGTTGGGAGTCCAAAGATCCTTTGGACCTGGATCCGGACCTTGGTACATCGCCAGTCCCCTACAGACGACTGGATACAGTAGGTCATAAATCAACGAGTAGTTTGCCATGTCTCTTGGGCAAGTTACTGCTAGAATTTATGACTATAACCTCGTTTCCATCGAAAAGTGATTCAGATCTTTGGGAAAATTGTATTTTTAGAAATGCAAATCATGTGTTTCCATTAAATGTTTGGAGCGTGAAAACGACACTACGAACTCACGCGAGATTACCTAGCAGCAGAGCCGGAAACAAAACAAATCTCACATGCTGTTGCCGGCATGTGCTGTATTGAGTTGCATGACATATTGTGCTCGTGAAGACAAATTTTGAATGTACATTGCACGCGTAAGTAAGGTGCATAGCCAGGGCTGAATGTGTAAACATGGTAAACATTAGCTAACATTACTAACCTTTGCTGCTGCTGTTGATCATGGATGACAGCGAGGTTACAGTTGGCCTCTGGCAGAGGATGTTGACGAGTTCATGAAAGTACTTGAATTTTGTTATCCCCCCCCCCAAACCACTTTTGGAAAGCACACGTTTTTCCGCCAGGTAGTTTTGCTTAAGGCTTTTCCACTTGTTCCTCAAAGCAGTCCATGGCTTGTCAAACCCCTTGCAATAACATTTCGGCATGAAGTTCTTGGTAGATAATTGCGTTCAGTTGCTGCTTGCTATCCAGAATTGCAGTAATGTTTTTATCTTTTATCAAGGCGATACAGGTTTTGATTTCTTCCTCCGTCCACACAAACCTCAGGCTGCTTTCCACCATGTTGTTGACTTGTGGGAAAACATGGTGAGCGGAAACATTTGATCAGTCACGTGTGTGTAAGTGCGCTACGTCAGACTTAATTCGACTTACTGTTTCCATCCCCTGTTTTTTTTTGCGAATGAACCCTTTTTCGCATCAGCCAAAACGCTGCCATAGCGAGCATATTTTTGTTTGTGCGAATCAGGGGATTTTAGTTTGAATTTTGCCGTTTTCATCAACATTTTCCGATGCGATACTTCTAGATGCGCATCTAAACAAGCTGATGGAAACTCGACTTATGATTGCCGAATCTGACACAATGATCATTTCAAAAGAAAAAAAAAGAAAGAAAACATTCTATAATCTGATCCTGGCATCACAGGTCAGACAATATCATTATAAAATGCTTAAAATATTCACTGCTAATGATGATGCACAGTGGTTTTATGTGGTTGCAAGGCTCATATATTTTCCCTAAACCATAACACTGTGTCATATATCGTTAGGAAGTTATTCTACACACAAATGCACCAGAGAGAATAGGGAATAATTACGCTGTTTGATGCCAGAAATATCCATTTAGATTCATAATGCAAGAAAACAGAGCTGAGAGTGTGAAGAGAACTGAGGGAAACACCATGACTGTGACGGCCAACACAGGTCATATTTTATACAATTACACTGCTTTTTTTTTTTTTTTTTTTTAAATTATGACCAAGAAGTCAATTTCCCTTTTATGAAAAAATAAATAAACAAATAAAAAGTGTAAACAGTGCTACAGATCCCAGAATATCATTACTTATGTACTTCCAGTCTTTTGCATAATGCACCTCAGTTATCTTGCTATTTTTATGACCTTTGTAATTACAAAATAATTGCTTGAACTTCTCCAGTGCAACTATCTTCACTCCCATTGTTGTAATAATAAAGTAAAATCCTGTAATAACCCCATAACAATGCTCTTATCAGAAAAGTGCTCCCCATTTAAGTTGGCCCTAATTGCATAGAGTTATGGTCTATTAGATGGGGTCCAGAATAGCTGCACTTGGCACTTTTATGAAGTGGCGATATGAGAGAGGAAGTGTGGGAAAGAATGCTTTTCGTGGTGTTTTTTATTTTATGAGCTTTTCAGTAACTTTGGGCCAAACATCCCCTCACCCTGCCCTTTTACTTTGTCTATTCATTCCTATGATTTAAATAATGAAACTCCCGTGTTTTGCCTTTTAGCAGTGCTCTTGTACATCATAGCCGCACAAGAAGAGTGCTTGGATCACCAGTCGCTGTCACAAAGGACTTTACCGCACAGCGGAGATGAAGATGCAACATTATTTATTTCTTTTTTAAGCAATGTCACCTTGATAGAATCACAAGACTGGAGTTCAGGATTTCTCTGGGAGTCACCGTGCCGCGTTGTTTTGAGCGCTTTGATGTCATGTAAGGTGTCAGTTAACAATAAGAAGTATATTTCCTGACTTCAGGTGCACAGAGAGGCACTGCAGGCACTCATCCTTTAAGCAGCAGTCAGATGAGACACTCTCCCCAATGACCATTAATGTAGAACAAGAAATATCTTCTAAGTTATGTGCTCTTATTTTTGGGAACACAGCCCTGATTAGCATACTCTCCCACTGCACAAGTCCCGGTGGTGGCGTTTGGATGATTTGCAAGCTGATACATTTTCACAGATTCCTGGTAGAGATTCAATAAAACAAGAGTCCAGTCGCTCCTCCTCACCCCCGCCATTCCCCAGCCCTCTCACTCACTCCTCTGTCCTTCACAGTGCTCATCTCCGGCTATGCAGCGGTAATTAACAGCAGCGTTACATCTGGGGAGATACTGCGAGCTATGTCAGAAAATTAGGCTGTGAAATAATGAGGGTTGAGGGACATGTACTATACTGCTGGTCTGTAGCGCTGCATTAAAATCAAAGGACTTTCACAGCTAATTGGAGAAGGGTTAAACTGCTTGGCTGCCTCACCCCTGTCCCGAGCCCTCCGCCCAAACCCGCCCCTCAGGAGATGAATGCCTCCCTTTTTACTGTAAATTTGTGTTTCATTTCCATACCAAAGTGAGATTCTTTTTCTCTTTACAGGGGGGAATCTGTAGTGGTGAGACTCTGTAGAGATAACTTTGCCTGCACTCTATACAGAGCCAATTTAAACTACAAGCAATCGCTTCTTGTTATGACTTTTTTTCCCCTTCTCTTTCTGGGACCGGATAGGCCACCCAGCTGGGTTGTTTTCTGTTGAATGGCCGCCAATTACCTCAACGTCCTCGCAATTGACCATAAGATACACACAGCATAAATCAATGCAATGTTCCTTCATTTGAGCCGACTGGCACATTGACTCACACAAGTGGAATTAGCACAGCACGGAGAGGCGACACCCCCTGCTCCTGCTTCTCCCTGGTTTCAATGATGGCATCAGCAGCATGACACTGTATAATGAGCACAGCCACGGTCCACTGCTCAGAAGAATACAGTAAATACACACCCTCTCCATTGTGTTTGGGCTTGTAAGGAGCAGCTGCATGGTACTGCTGTGGACGGCTGCACTGTGGCTAATTAGTAGTCAGCATTTTTATTATATATATATATATATTTCAGAGGACAAACCAAATTATGTTCTTTGCTTTTGAAATCAAAATATATACAAGAGCTGCTGTTTGTTTTCTAGACTGTGCTTTACATTCTGCATCCATTAAATGGCATCTGTGCTATAATATCTTAATGAACAATTTAACAGCAATGCTTTTAGCTGCACTAATAATGATAATGATGTTTAATAAACTTATATAAAGAGAGATTGATACCACAGGATCATTGGCCACGGTAATAGAGCACTAATGAAGCATAATGACATTATAAATATATAATAATTATGTCATAAATAGCATGTCAACAAATGAAAAAAAGTTGTCAAATGATATCACAGTTATAATACCCTTCTTCCATTTGAAATGCATTCATTTATTTTGATTTATTTTTATTTTTGTGTCATGTCAAACACTTGACCCATCTCCCATGGGATTATAAGGAACCATCACCTCACATACATCTCCCGGTCTTGCATAAACAAAGCATGTGCAAAGCGTTTAGAATAGGAAAAACAAACAAAACTAAATAACAAAACAAAAGCAATAACCTTTATGAACTGTTCACATTAAGAACTAACAAATATTTACAGATGATCTCAGTAAAGAGCTTTTTTTCCCTCTTCTCTCAGGCTTTTTCCAGATAACTGGCAAAATCATATGTTTCATATGTGAACAGCCATCTCAATGCTTGTGAAGTAGTCGAAATCCAGCGCTTGGGCAGTGACTTGCAGCGTCAGACACTGACGAAAAAAGCTGTCCTTTAACGCCGACATGATGCGTGGCCAGTCACTGTTATAGTTTACCAGCGTTTGGTGGTGTCAGGGGGAAATGCAGTGGAACAAGAACAGAAGTTAAGGCAGCGAAAGTCTGGGCGGGAGGGATGGTGGGTGGATCCGACAAACACCGACTTTCACCCTAGAGAGCCGTGTTCCCGTCCCCTAAGATTATAAAGCCAAAGCATGTTCTTTTTTCCTAAACTTAACCACATGTTAGCTGTTGAAGGCAAAAAAATGTATTTTGAATATTTGAGTATTTTTTGCATATTTGAGTATTTTTTGCATTTAACGAGCGAGAAATGTACATTTACTGTGAAAAACAGAAGTTTATTTTGAAAAGACACAATGCATGTAACAGTGTAAATTAACACCCTGTCCCTGAGTGTTCAAAACTGATGTTGGAGGGTGCCTAGAGCATCATACTTTTACGTTTAAGGCCACTGTCCAAGCTGGGGATGAGAATGCTACAGAATGCTACTACAAAGCATTTTGCAGTTCATAATAAAAAGGACAGCAAGAATTGTTTTTCTTTCTCTAAAATAATATACCATCACCTTATATATATACCTTCAACAGTCAAAGGTAAAATACTACATCTCAGCTGAGAACAGCGATCTTTGCTTTTTAGTCAAGTAATATACCACATAATTCTCTGATCCATATTCAGTTTTTATCATCGTAAAAATTGGTTTAGCCTATTTTCATCCTCCTGCCCTTCATCCTGGTAAACACAGATTCTATAATCAAGCCAATAATAAGCTTTTCATTATCTAAAAAAGCCTCACTAAACCCAGAGTTGCACAAAAGTGTACATGCATCTTTAGATCAGGAACCAATAATTTGTTTATCTCAGTATTTGTCTTGTCAACCTACTTTCATTCTTATCAAATAACCTTTACAATAACTGAGCTATATATATCTACCAATGAGCCTCACATGCAATCCCCATCCCATGTCTCCCACTGTAGATAACTGGTGCATATTTGTGCACACCCAGAAAATATCTAATGGCACTGTTTTGCATTGATTTAAAAAATGAAAATAAAAATCTAACTACTGTAATAGAAAGTTTAGATGTTTTCTCATTATTACCCACAATGTGCTCAAGAATGATCAGTTAACATTAACATTAATATATCTGTAACTGTTGTGACAATGTTGAGTTTTTAGCGCACACAATAAATGTAAATGATAAATAAGACATATGTCTCCAGCATGGATCGAAGTCTGTGAAGGTGTGGTGCTACTCTAAAGATCAAATCAAACCACATTAAAAAGTCATGGAAACAATGTTAGATATCTGCTTAACAAAAAAAGATTGAGGAGAAATGCTATCCAAAATCAAACGAGGATAAACTTCTTTGAACTGCTTTGTTTATAATCTGTGGGAAAGAGTGAAGCTGTTTATATATGTGAGGCAGTGTCGACAGAATTGTAATAATAATTTGATTAGAGATCTGCATTTCATTAAAACTAACAGTCATATGAGCTGTCAGTGTGAGAGAATAAATGCTTTTCCTTGCGGGGGTTTTGAAACTCTCAAACTAGATTTTGCTGCTGATACACTGAAAGTCATGTATCTGTATTGCATTACAAAAAACTTAATGTCAGTTTGCTCTTTAATGATAAACAAGTACCCCAAACTCATTATAGTTACCAACTTTCCAGCTCAGGCCTGCACTCTACAGTTTGCACAGCCGTTGTTGCCCTCCACCTCCAGACAGACTCTCAGGTCAAGCACAAACAAACTTTTCTTTTCTTTTCTCCAGATGCTATGGAGACTTTTGGATTTTCGCTGTGTAATGCATTATCAATCCTCTCACTTCAGTCTGTGCATGTTCTGTGGAAAACACCTGCCGATTATCAAAGACCTAATCACAGCGGGGGAATGTTTTTAGTTGGTTTAGTTTTTGTTGCTATAGTCACAAAAATGTGGTTTGTGTTGCTAAAGCACTGGCAGATGTTTGTAAAGTTGTAGCATCATGGATCCTTGTTATTATCACAGCTGATTATAACTACGAGGTAAAAGCAGTAGGTGTTAGTGTTGTCAGGGTACCAAAATTGGGACCCACGGTACGATACCAGTGAAAGTATCATGGTTCTGAGTAGTATCACAATGCCACAGCAAAAATTAGGCAGACGTGCCTTTTGTCATTTATGAAGAGATAAATCACTTTTCTAGAATACATCAATGATATTTCAAAGGAATAAATTACTTACTGACTTATTCATACTTCAAAAACAGCATCAATAAGTGATTAACGTAGGGGGGGATCAAAATAAAATAAATAAATAAAATAACCTCCTCCTCTCACAAGTTAAGAACAGTCCCTCCAGTGCGGTGAGGTTTGTGGGTCGTTACCTGCCACAAAGACAGAAATGTGAACGGCTCGTTGCTCCTCTGACACGCCACATACCTGTGTGCCGCCACGGCTCGGCTGTTCAGGTACTTTTGGGCAGTTATGACATCAACAAAGAGGAAATTATTGGACCTGGAGCTTCTCGGTTGCCAGTAAGCCGTTTTCTTGCGGTGGCCATAGTGCTCCGCCGTATTCCTGTCTGTGACCCCCGTTCAACCCACAACCGGCAGGATTCGGCTTTAGTTTCTGCTGCTGGTTGAAATCTGTACTCGCACAGTGTGCTCCTGAATGATTTCTTTTGCTTGCACAAAACTATTTTTATTTGCAAATGCGAGTAAAATGCGAGTAAAATGCTCGCAACGTAGAGCTCTGTGGAAAGCAAATCACTGTAGCATATATAAACAAATCTAGCTTACAAGTAAAATGAGATAAAAAATAACTTTCACTGCTTAAAGATACTCAATAGTACTGTGGTGTTTTAGTACCGCGGTCTACCATTGGTACAAGTTTACCGTGCAACACTAGTAGGTGTGAGTAGAATCTTCAACATATCAGAAACCTCTTCATCCATGATGGACAGATAGACTGAGTCACTGTGAAGTTGCACTAACAACAGTCACTTCCGGGAAGAAAACTGGCAATGGATTTGAACTGTGGAGATACTTGAAATCAGCACGCTTGTGAATTTCTGTTGGTATTTTCTATGGCTGTACCCATATTTTTTGGTGCTAAATGTAGTCTTTTTGTTGTTGGTAAATGTAGGTTATTAATAAAAATCAAAACTTTTAAATTGCATTGTTAAAAATGTGAAAATATAGTATCCTACCAACGGAGCTTGTGCGCATGGCATGTTTGAGCGCATCCGTCTGAGGCTGTGGATCAATGCCAAGTTTTACCACTTTATCACTATTCCCTCTAACTTGTGGCTGTTTTTTCGTTATCTTTTGAATTTAATATGAATTATGGAACCGTTTTTGTCAATGTTTGTTTCCCCCGTTTTGTACAATAAATTATTGTTTAAAGTTTCAAAAAGTTTCTTTTGGAGTGCGTGACACGGCCGCGGACTGTCACCTGCTCAACGCATCACTAGGCCTATCTTCGGATGCCATGACAGTAGTAGATTATAGATTAATAGATTATAACAATAATGTCAACATATCATTTGCAGAGCAATTTAACAGACGATCACTGCTGCCCGACCCGCAGGTCCATTTGTGGGTCCCGTGGGTTACGGGTCAACCCGCGCATCACTACTCAGCTCAGTCTATAAAGGCTGTACACAACAGTAGACATTATGACAGAGGCTTCCTACAACTTGTTTCAGCGGTTCTGATTTAATCAAAAGAAAGCATAGAATAATGTACTGAAGGAGACTGTTGTGCGCCCACATTTTTTTGTGGTTTGAGAGCAAAGATCCGGTCACCGCTGTGCAAAACTCCGCCGCACAGTTAGGTCCGAAAAAACTCCGGAAGAGTGCTTCACAAGGAGTCTTTGAAAGGAGCCGAGCCTGGTCTAAAACCGGAGAGAGCAGCACGGCCACAGCACGCGCAACCATCAACCATCAACCGCAACCACATTTTGGCCATCGAAAAAGACGCACCTAAAATAGCTTAATATCAGTTAAATGTATGGAACATTTGAAATATTTGCTAAGCTTTACCTTACACACTAAAGTTTAATTTGTAGTAGGGCGTGCAACACTTTTTGATGAGCGTCGCTCGACTGAAATGACGTAATTTCGACAGAAAAAAACACACTTTTGTTTCATTTCAATTAAATTCACTTCAGTTCAGTTTTTACTCACAAAAAAAAAACAGTCACTGAAAGCCGTCTGGTTTGTTATTATCGGCGCTCATTATCAGCTATAATTTTAATTGTGGGAATAATGCATGATAATAAATAAACTATCAGCCGATAATTCATCGGCCAGATATGTAATGCATCCCTACTGTAAATGTTTTTCCATGAGTCCCAGATGAAGTTGAAACAATTGTTTTAATACCCAAGGCATTTTATGGCTCCCTGAAATCAATGACCCATTTACTGTCCATGTAGCAGCCGACTGTACGTCCTTGTGAAGGCAGATTCTCAGGTTGCCTCTTTGATTTCCATCTTTCAGAGAGACATCCTTATGTCCTGGGACGCCGGGGCAACACACTGACTGTAAATTTTTTAAATGGCTGGCATCCTCCTCTTTTAAGTGTCAGGTTGCTAAAATAAAAACAGCTTCTCTTCACTTTCCTGAGTCTGTTGTATTATATATTGAAAAGCACCTTGGAAATGGAACTCCTTGTGTTTGACTTCACCTAATAAGGTGTTGTGCTATTTTCCAGCTGCTGCTGCTGCTATTGTTAGGCTTTTTTATTATTATTATTTGTGTGGGCGAGAGCTTCTTCTGTCACTGTCAGTCATTAACAGAAGGCACAATGGGTCCTGACAGATGAAAGAAGCAAATTAATTCAAGACCGATATTAAAATCTGAAGTGTTACCATCTTGGCATGAGCGTCCTGCATTCTTGGAATCTGCTTATTGCATTGGAAATGCGTCCAGAGCTGGAAGATGAACACATCAACACAAATGAACAGGAAACTTGTTTTTTTTCCTCCAGTCATTCTACAGCACATAAATAGCATCAGCATGTTTCTCAAAGCTTTGAGAAATAAAATGTGTGATGTCAAAATGGCTAATTTTTCAGATTTCTCAAATGTTCCCTGGCAGGAAATTATTTCCTCTGGTGTAGTTTAGTGAGGATACAGCTGAAAACAATTTTACATATCCAAACATCCTGGCACAGGAATGTTTGTTTTTATATCAACAAATACTTTAAGACTTTAAGAAAATAATACTCATAATTTTGTCCTGCAAAAGTGAAAGAACAAGTTGAAATGTTCTTTTAATGTACCAATTCATCAAGTTTCTTTACTCAAAATGTCATGAGACTCCATTAAAGCTGCCTACTTCCATTTGGACATAATCCTTCCAGTCCCTCTATTCCGCTTCCCGATTATGTTCCCAGTCCAGGCGATGCAGTTGATACGGGAGGGAGGCCATAGCTTTGTTCAGCCCCAGAGGGAAGACTGTGAGGTCTACACTGGCTGGAGCTGCCTTTCTCTTGTCACAAGTTTTCTTGTTGCAGTTGATGAGGCGACCAGTGAAGGCAGTGAGGCTTTCACTTTTTTCTAATAGGAAGTCTGATAGTTTTGTGTGAAGATTTAATGATATTTTAAGTCTATTGAAACATTCAAATGTGTCTTCTACAATGTCCAGGACATTCCAGTGTGAAAAAATGAATAACTACTGTATTTGCGAATGATAGAATGGTAAAACCACTAATACCCGAAGTGATGATTTCATCAAGATGTAAAGCCTTGTGCTGATTCCCTCAGAAATTAACAGAAAACTTACCGTGAAATAATCCTAAAGGGCTTTGCTTTGGACTGTACAGGTTCAAAATTAATAATACATGCATAGAGCAGAGCTGTTTTGATTTGATTCAGGTTTGAATACGCTGTTTTTTTCTTTCATCCACGTTGAATGTTGGCTCAGAATCTCCATATTTTCCATTTGACATCAGTCTTGGTAAGGAGATCAGGTTTCAAAAGGTTTGGAGTTTGTTTTTTTTTAAACAAGTGTCCTTGAACTGTTGCTGTGGAGTTTTCTACATTTTGTGGTCCAACAGCTATTGTCAGCCAAAGAGTTAGTTTTCTCAGAGGTCCAGTGTGCAGAACTCAAGCCCCCTGTGAGATTCTAGCAGTCTTAAGTTAAGTGTAGCTACACTGTCCGACATAGATCTAATAAATTTGGGTGTGACATCAAGTTTAATGTATGCAGACTGTACGATGACAGCACTTATTGAATCGCATGCTATGATGTAATAGCTTTCTTACTTCTCCAACGGAGAAGCACAACACAAAAGGTCACAATATTAAATAACTGAAAGTACTGCGGTGTGTCTGTTTGTGTGGTGCAACTCTGCTGTTCCTCTCATGTTTGGTCCTTGTTTACATGATCATTCTAAGAGCTGGAGGACACATCATACAGGCAAGGCTTCCACGAGGTTTTCCTCTTTACTGGAATCCTACACATTTCTTTTAGTGCATTTTGCCTCTATGGCGAGCTTCTATCCTTAGATTTGTTTGGGTTTAGTGCCAGTGCGTCATTTCTTTCTGCATTTCTATTGGTAGGTTAGTAGCCGTAGATGGTAATAGCAGTCACACAGTGAGAAGGTCATCCCAAATTTCTGACCCTGTCAGAATTTTATCCCGGGCTGTCTATAAAGGTAAGACTTGACAACGGCCATCATTGAACCTTTCTCACTGTGTGACGTGGGACCACCGTTTAGAGCCACAACCAAAGATATCGCCAAGTTTGTTTCATGATGGTCATCTTTCGTCCGGGACAGCCCAAAATCGCAGTGTATACTGGGCTTTAGGGACATCTATTGACAGAAATAGTATATTATAGCATATTCGTGATAAATACTTGCATGTATGTATGTATGTGTATGTATATATAAATTAAGTGACTGTTTCCTTTTGTAAAAAACGTGTCATTTTAATAGTTTTTATGTTATAAAAGGGTAGAAAGGAAAAAAAAACAGGATACAAAGCGTAAACAAAAAAATAGCAAAGATAACATTTAGTGTACAAACATGACAGTGGCATTAATCACACCAAGTCTATTTTTTGTCTCAAATTGTCACACATTAAAAATACAACCTCACATTGTGTCAATCATATTTACACACCTACTCCCACATACTCACAACTTTCCTCCATTATTTCAGTTTTTGGAACAGATTCAGTTGCCTGGGTTTTTAAGTGAAAAGTCTGAAGAGACTCATTTAAAGAAGAAAATGTGGTATAACCTGCAAAGAATGGGGAGCACAGTATTAGTATTATTTCATATCTCAGATAGCCTTCACCAGGGCAGATGGTAATATTCAGGTAGATGATGATGAGGAGGAGGGTGAAATAAGGGGTGAAGACTGCACACAGATAGAGAGAGAGCAACACTGTGGAGACAGAGACAGAGGACAGCTCAGCCCCTTCAGATAACCAAGGTGACAAATTCAAGACACCAGCAGAGTGGCAACAGCCAGGAGGGTACCTCCAGCTGAGAGAGGCAAAGGAGCAAATGTGTCTTTTTGTTTTGACTCATATTGTGAATTTTTGCAACAAGTAGAACAATAAAAGGCATTTTTGTCGGATGATGAGTTAAAAAAACAGAGATGAAAAATACTTGGTGTGCAAAGGCCTTAGCTCTCTGCAAGAAAGCAAATAAGTGTATTTCCCAAATGTCAAATTATTTCTTTCAGCCTTATTGTACATCTGCCTTCCCTTCACAAAAAATTATGATGTATGACAGCCGGCCTGAGCACAAAACAATAAGTGAAATTATCACAGAAGCCCTCAGAATATGTTTGTGACTGCAGAATCGAAACCTTTGTAATTTAGTGTATGGTGGGCATTAGATTTTTTTTTTTCATAAATCCATTAAAATAGAATGAAGAATGAAAAACATATTATAAAAACACGGCAGCATCTGCAGTAACTCAAATCTGCATTCAGTCCCAATAATGAAATTTGAAAGAAAGCCCTTGAGAGATTAGGGATTCCCCTTTGCCAACAGATGTTTGTGAAATGAAAGAGTTTCAAAGAGAGGAGGCCAGGGGAGGGGTGGAGAGGCAGGGCAAGAAAACAAGCAAAGTGTAATCTTGAGATGGAGGGAAAAACGTTTGGATTCTCTCCGCATTTGTGCGGTGGGGGTAAGAGGACAATGGATGAGGCTGATTTCTACATTGTAAATGTGCAATCCCCCAGCAGAGGAGTGCTGCATCAGGATCAAGACTTAAACAATGTCGCCTTGCCTTTATCTCGCCGCCACACTCTCCAACGGACCTGCTGGAATTGACTTGCAGTCTGTTATTCCCAAAAGCCTGAATCACAAACAGCTCCCTCTCATTCAAGTGCAACTTCATTACTGCTCGAAATATGCTCAGATTCAAGTATACATTGCTATTATATTCCTCGGTTTGTGTGACACTTGCATCATAATTTAGTTTACACAGGGCTGCCTGTAGAACACTTCTCTCTTTAGTGTTAAAATGCCCGTTGAGTGACCTTTGTGATAACCCTGGCCAGAACTTTGACCTTCAGCTATGATAAAACATCAAACAGCGCAGGAATCTGAGAAAGAAATTGCTTCAAGATGGGGAGATACAATCTTCCATTCGCCCTCTGCACAGATTCAACTAAAAGAACACTTGTTAAAGACCTCCACTTTATTGGACCCAAGCTGTCACATCTGATAAAGCTCACTGTAACCGAGTGGGCGACCCAGGGACAGCAGGGAGACCGGGAGATTGGTTGGTGCCAAACTTGTGTGACACTGAAATGCACCTTTAACTCAGCTCTCACCAGATGATTATTTCAAGCTGGGGAAAAAAGAAGTGTCCCAGCCTCAAAGGCAGCAGACCCCTACTTTAAACAACATTATAGCTGTTTAAAAAATCAGCTCCAGACGACAGACTTTGCTGCAATCTGGGAGCAACATTTGCCTGAAACACCTTGGACTTTAATGATGGCCATGAAACCACAAATGAGCAAGTGAAGACTTCCAGTGTTGAATCAGGAATGAACACATTAGCGTGCGCTGACAGATGAGTCTTAATTGTTACCTCTGGCGAATGTGACTTCACACAAGAGAACAAAAGCACTCCTCGCAGCGCCCTGTTTGATGCAATGTGACGATGACCTTGCTGCAATGCACCCTCTGCAAGATCCTTAAGAGTTTATCTTGACAGACTCCCGAAGACTGTCTCTCAGGTGTCGCACTGATAGACCAATTCATTTAACTCTGTCACGATCCGGGGCTTTAGAGGCTGCTGCTTGATGAATCCCTATTGTTCCTCTGCCTGTCTGGCTGTTTGCACTCCTTGAGGCGAAGCTACATTACTGTTTCAATAGCCTTTAGACTATTACCACATGAAAAAATGGTGCTATTTTCAATGAGCATTATCCTTTGTGTCCTATGTGCGATGCCATGGTAACACTGACAATATGCGTTGCTGGAAAATAAATAAGTGGGTTGCTTGAAATCTTCCATGTATGTCAACATGTACCATCAGCACATCATACACAGAAAGTCTCTTTGTTGGAATATCTTCCACGCTGCATTATATTTTATACACATGCATTTAAAATCGACTTGTTTCTGTCCTTGTATGTCATATCTCAACAACTCAGTAAAACTATACACAGTGGAAAACACTTATAGTGATCACAGTTACCGCAATTAATCATCACTAAAATTGATCAGAAAACTGTCAGAATCATCCTTATGCAAATGCAGTTTAAATCAGTGGCTTATGCAAATTAAGTAGTGCAGTGTTCGTTTGGGGTCTTTTCTTACATGACAACATATGGGAATTTTTTTTAAAATACATTTTAAACTAAGGTAATTCTATTTATTGTTTTTTACTTTACTTCCATGATAGGTTGCCCACGATCGTTACCCATGTGCTTCCAGTTTGCTACCTGAGGCTGGTGCTGCAATGTTTAAAGGCCGAATTTTGCCCCTGAGTGAATGTTGAAGAAACTATAGCCTTTAAATTGTAATTTTAACCATTATTATTATTATATTATGTCGAGATAATAAATATAATCACTCCATTGCCCAGCCCTTATTGAAATCATAATGGGAAAAACAGTCATTTTCTCTCCATGACAAAAGTAATGTCGTCAAAGCTGATGACAAACTAAAATGAGCCAACGAGATACAGCAGTGAAACTTGGTGACCCTCAGAGTTAGTGCTGTCTACTCAAACAAAAAGAAGTAGTAATGGCTGGTAGTAATGGAGACAGAAAAAGAAAGCACAGAGGGAATGCACCTGTAGTTGAAGCTGCCCTCGTCAACTGGATTGATAATGCCTGGTCACATAACCCTGCCTTGAGGGGGTGGGAAAATGCAGAAGAATTGGCAGTAAGCCAGGGAGGGGACAATTTCAAAGTTTCAATAGGGTGGTTAGAGCAATAAAAGATTAAAAGATAAAGAATACTGTGTGTAAGAACCTCAACAGAAAGGCTGACATGGCAAATAATGAATAATAAATAGCAACGCTGTCTGTTTCATTCCTTTTATATTTATGTAATGAATTTACAAATGACGCTTATATGGTAATCTCCACAAGACAGAAAAATAAATTTGTTTTAATCCATTGGTTATCATAATGGTAATGGTTATCATCCATTATTAGTGATGAATTTGACTCACACAAACATGATCACGAATGGTTTCCAGTGTAATAAAAATGAGCTGTGTGGCTAGTTTTTCTTTATTATTATAAAGAAATGAGTCAGTATTTTGGGAAATACACCGGCCAAGAGTGAAGATGACAAGACTGATATCACTCTCATGTCTGTATGCTAAATATAAAGCGACAGCCAGGAGATGGTTAGCTTAGCTTAGCATAAAGACTTTTCTCCAAGCAAAGAAACTTGGCACATAAACTTCCGTAGGGCTGGGCGATATGACCAAAATCTCATATCCCGGTATAGGTCATTTCATATCCCGATAACGATACCTATCCAATGAATAAAAAGTCCCCCACACACCTCCGCTCAACACTGAGGATGTACTCCAAATGACAAAAAATATTGCGGTTAAAAGTGTAATTTGCGTCACAACGATATAAACAATAGAGCAAAAATATTAAACGATAGACGTTTTTCTCTTGTCACACGATATATATCGTCATATCGCACAGCCCTACTTCGGTAAAACTACAGCTTGTCTTTTTTTGTAATTTCAGTTTTGGTACGCATTAAACAAACCATGTACAAAGTGTGAATTAGCTAGCTTTAGAGGTGCTAGTAGGGAGATTTTGTCTTTTGTCAGGACCATGCTAGCTGTCTCCCCTTGGTCCCAGGCTTTTGCTGCCTTCAAATGGGGTCATTTTAAATGCCCCCCTCTTGTATTATTTATGATTTTGCAAGCGGACATTTCCTGAAAGCTCCAAGTGCATAAGCTGTGACATGTGTGCTGATCTTAACAGAAATAGCGGAGGCCATGGAAGTTCACTTTTTGGTGGAAAGTTAGTTCATATATTATCAGTTTAGTTGTATAGAGTTGTTCTTTGTAATTTTATAATCCGTCTGATGAAAATGTTGATATTTTCAGTGGCCTCATATTTTTTTTTTTGTCATTATACCTTTGCATTTCCTGCATTACCTTACCACCCTGCTAAATTGCTAAACTGTTGGCCTTTGTGACGTCTAGATGCCGACAGAGCATCCATGTTGCTTTTGCTTTGCAGCAGTGTTGCCACAACCCAACCACTTGAACACCAAGCATAGTGTACACGACTTTACATGTTGTAACCACAAGCTCACGACTTCCATTTGAAGGCAGCATTTAGTGCTAAAATGGCATCCAGCAGCTGATTAGTTTAGCCTAATATAAGGCAAGACCAGCTGGGGGGAGACAGCTAGCCTTGCTCTGTCCAAAGCTAACAAAATAGCTACCAACACCTCTCAAGGTCATGAATTAAGTTTATATTGTGACTTATCGTGACATCAGCTGTTTCCCAGTTTTCTTTTTGTCTTTCAGCTAAGCTAAGCTAACTGGCTGCTATGGAATCAATAATCTCATCCATCTCTTACCGAGAAACCAAATAAGCCTATTTCCCAAATTGTCTAACTGTTCCTTTAAAGAATTATCATGTGTATTGTCGTCTTTACTATCTCGTATGCATAGAGTACAGGAGCCTGACAGAGGAGAAGAAAAATAACCCACAACCTTGTCTTTGAGAGATGATTCTTGTAGCGGAAGACATTAACCGATAAGAATGATTTAATATCTGTGTTGAAAGGTCAAACGCAAACTGGAGTTAATAGATTTGAATTGTGTTTGAAAAGTAATTCTGCATCTTGTTTTACAGTAGCTATACAACCATGCAAAAAAAAAAAAAACAACTGTGAAAAGAACAATCATGGGGAGTTCCTGTATTTTCTGCTTTATTTGTTTTTCGAAATAAACCATATCTCACAACTGTCCTTGAACACAGCTGCATCTTTGGCTAAACAGAGGGAGTTCATTTTAGCTCCGAGCCAAGTTCTGTGAGATAAATACAGCATTAGCCCGTTTCTGCTCACATGGTGACAACATGATTGGCACCCTTGTATTTTGTAACTAAATAGTTATAAATAGCGCTTTAGAGAAAGGGTGAGATATCCTTCGCACCCACACAAGGCATGGTAGAGGCTCCATCGCCAGAGGTGTTGAAAAACTTTTAAATCCAGTGCTCACAGACCGTATAATGGTAGTAAACTTCACACAACATTGCTATATATATGAAAGGATACCAGAGAGATGAGAGAAATAAAAGATCTAGAGCCTGGCATGCCCAGTTTTCTCTTTTCAAGCCCCTTCCTCTTTGCTGTTTCTGTTTCTATTTGCTCTTTATTTTTTTGCTATTTTGTCTCAGTACAGAAATTCACAGACAGATAATTTTTATCTGAGAATACAGAATATAAGTATAGTCGACTTCACTCATTTTGTCACAACCCGTCCCTGTCATACATCAACAAATCACCACAAGTGGTTGCATCTGACTGTGCACACTCATTCTGAGCAGCTGGACAACCTCATTGCCAGGCGGGGAGCGTGTGAGTGGAGCGAGTGGTCTTGCCTGGTTCAGGAGTGGGCATGTGGGTGTTAGATGAGCCATTGATCCTTCCCAGCAGGCTTTTCCACCAGGCGATTCCTCAGCTCGCACAACCCCTCCCCCACTCCATTGACTTTCTGCCATGACGTTCCGCTGTCACGGCAGGACCTGACATTTAATGATCCTCTGATGGAGTAACGTCACATTTATCACTCGCCGGCAGATGTGACAGGGCAGAATCTGAGGGGCGAGCATAGGCCAAAGCAAAAAACAAACAATATAAGGAAGGAAGAGGAGCTGCACTCTGACTGACAGTGGGAGTAATTCAGGATAAAGTCCTCAAAATGACTGGGCAGAAATGTCTTCTGCAGGCACCCCAAAGAAGACAGATTTAGCCAGGGCAGTCAGGAATTACACTGTGAGGGGAAAAAGTCAAATCCAGGCAGCACAACCTTTTCTTAAACTCCATGGTGACATCCACATTTCAGATGTGAACTGGCCGGTAATAAGAGCTATATTCAGCACCGGAAGAGTTTGGAGGGTGATGGTTTTTTTTAGCCTTTCCAAAACCACTGTTCTAACAAATGCTGCAATTGTTGCATTGTTAGCATGTCCAGCTAACGCCAGAATTCTGCCAGAACGCTCCACTGCCGTTCTGGAGTGCAGATGCAACACACACATCTGGTGGAATTTGGGGGCAAGTAGCTACTTAGACGAGTAATTGAGCATTACTTCCAGTTTATGTTAAAAAGCTGCGTTATCTGTCAAGATTACGTCACGCAATGGATAGGCTTCATCTTAAAAAGTCTTTTCTCTTTAGGTTTAAAGGAATACTCCGACGTTTTGGGAGTTATGCCCTTTCGCTATCATTTTCATATTGAGACAACATGATCGATATTTTTTTGTGTCTGTACGTCCAGTGGCTGGGTCTAGAAATCTGGAAAAAACACCCCAGGCCTGCAGGAGCTGATGGACAGCTTTCAGTCGAGTGAGTAATATCGCTTAATAATGCACATTTACAGTGCCTTTTCATCTAGCCTGTAGGTTTGCCTTGAATGTTTTTGTAAGATGCAATAATACATTTTCGAGGCATGATCGTCCGTGTTGTCTCTTTGTTTGCTTTTACCGACTGACCTAGCGTATCTGTCCCAGAGCCAGCTGCAGCTGTTGCTCACTGGTGTTCCCTCCGCGCAGGGCGTAAACACACTATAGTTCCGTTTATCAAACTTATTCTAAAACGACTCAAAAGGACTCTCGTTTATCGAATTAATGTTTAAACATGTTTGTTTTAAATGCACGTGTAGAAATACCAGCTTCAGGGTTTCTGTAACGTTTATTTGTTCACTTTTACCGTAGGCTACTGACCCCATATAGACTTCAATTGTATTCGCTAAGCTAAGCCCCAATGCTAACCGCTGAGACCCAGCCACTGGACGTACAGACACAAAAAAGATATTTATCATGTTGTCTCAATATGAAAATGATAGAGAAGGGCATAACTCCCAAATCGTCGGAGTATTCCTTTAAAGTGAAATTATTTCTTTTTGAAAATCCAAGTGTGAAAACAAATATGTGTGTCGGATCTTGAATCTTTTTTGTCATCATTTGTACACTAAAGCCCCTTTCCAGCTCCACAAAAAACACACTAACGCTCAACGACACCTGGCTCATGTCATAAGTAGTAAAGGTTACAATCAGCATTCATTCTGGTGACAAATGACTCCTCAGTAGTATCAGGTATCTATTGGCTCCAGCTGCATTCAGCAGTGATGGAAACCTGACACCTGGGTGGACATGCTATTATTCGACCCTCCTCTAGTGTGATCATTGGTAACTTCTGAGACTCTTGTCATCTCAGCCACAAAACTAATGTGTCTCTGTCCAATTTCAATCAGGAGAGACAGAATGAAGTAAAGATAATATTTAACACATAATATGAGTGAACAGATTACCAGTTGATTTGTGCTGATAAAGATTTAACAGAAGTTTTTGGAGCTTGGACACCAGAGGGAGATATTTTGTGACCGAGAAACATCTGAGTGGCAGTAAGATACAGTATGGAGTTCAGACCCCGGTGGTGGTGGCTGATGACTCGGAGGCTGCTGACTGCATAGGCGGATGAGGCTCATGAATCTGTAAAGACTAGGTGGTGATGGGGAGGTCGAGGGTACGCACGACTGCAGACAATGACACCTAGAGATAGAAAGTGAGCATGCGTGCAAGGAGTGAATGGCAGGGTGAGAAAGAAACTTACAGCCTGAGCATGAATAGTATTGTCTTCCTGACTGAACTTTCACTAGAGCTTCATTAGTTAGCACCACGTTTAAGAGACTCTGAATAAGTAGCGGATATAAAAAAGAATAAGCACCATAACATTCATAATGGCCTCCATGCTGCTTTTCATGGTCTATTAATTCTGTTTTCCAGCGCATTTGTGACGTCCAGTGTGACCCACCATTAAAAATAAAAAAAGGAAAAAATGTCTGTCACCTTCTATGAGCAATTTTCCAACAATTAAAAAACCTGCATACGCACTAATTTTGGTAGATTTTTGGTCATGATGGCCCACCAGCAGATGGAGACATGAAATACGATACTTTTTAATGTATGTAATATTCATTGTGCAATTTAAGAAAAAGCATGTTGGCTGATTCTGATAGTTCATTTTAAAACCAATATTGGCTGATGCTGATAACATGCCGATACTATCGTGCATCCCTATTAAAGAATTATCTTTCTCTTGCCATTAACAACCATACATATTTTTGTTCCTTTACTTCTGTGGGAGAAGTAAAGGAGAGAATATTCAATAATAGATACGTTGAACTCTTTTTAGGAAGATATGTGCCTGTACAAGCAGAGAGGGAGAAATAGTTGTAGGATATAAGACATCAGTGTCCAACTGAGACAAACTCATTTCTTTTTCCGAGACTAGGGTAACTGAACTGTCCAAAATGTAGCTCAAGCTCCTGGCCTGCAGTACACTGAATATAAGAAATAAAAGTCTTATACTCTGAAGTGATCCGCACACTATTTGGCGAGTACAAAAACATCCCAAGTGCGCTCTCGCCTCAAGCAACCGGTCTGACTTACATCTGAGGGAAAAAAATCTGCACTGTAAGTTAAAACAGTGACTTTAAGGTCGAATAATTATGCATCCCTCCATGTGGCGTATTGCTGCACAAAAAAGCTGTCTAACAAATTTTGACCGGGAAAAGAAAAAAAGAAGAAGTAGAAGAAGAAGAAGAAGAAAAACAATGTCGAAGGACACTGAAAGAGATGTGTTAATTTACAAAAGGCTTGAGGAAGAGTTAATTAAGCCAGCTGCAGGAATGGGAGAAAGTGCTGAGTCCTGGAGACACAAAATATTTATTCATCAGCCCATTAAAGTTTAATTCCTTTTTCCCCCCCTATTTTTAAAATGGAGGGAGAATGGAGGAAAGCTTTGAACATTTGACCTTATATGTAAAAGTGTAGGGTGAGTCTGAGGAGCCTAAGGGATTGTTTTAATCATTAAGAACCAGCAGCAAGGAAAAAAAAGAATTTGCTCTGTTGGAGCGGACTTACATATTATTCAAATCAGATTATTGCAGCTTTTGATTATTCCCTTTTCTATAAAATCATGATCACACTCGGGCGAGGAAACAGATATGTGACAGTTTGAACAGGTGACCTCGTTCTGGAGGATCGATAATTGCCCGAGACAAATGGATACATGACAGAACAATGACAGATTACAGTCTCAAGCAGCACGCCTGTCCGAATCCTGCTCCAAATATCCATCATGTCACACGTAACACTTCACTGTACTGTACGTAGGGCTCCCTCAATCTGCGTCTGATGAAAGGATGAGGCCTGGCTGAGGAGGAAACAGTCGTGCGCTTGATTTGTCTGCGGCCTAATTATATGGCAACAAACGAGTTGCCAATCATGAGAATATATTGTCTGGTTTTATCTCAGGAACTCATCAAGTCAACCCAATTAAAAGCTGCAATGAGAAAGACATCGGCAGTGAACAGGGCTTTCATTCAGTTAATTCATGATTGCCAATTAAAATAGAATAGCGTGCAAAGTTGTAAAGCTGTCAGGAGGGCCAAGCTAAATTACCCTTTTCCACTTTGAATGATGGATGCGTTCATTGCTCTCCCTTATCTTATTTATTCTCTGGGCAGAGGAGGGAGAGAGAGGGGGGGACAAAAGCGGGAACAGTTTAAAGAGTGTGTCGCTAATGAAGAAGGTTCCTCCTTTTGGAGGACCGAAGTCTGCCAATGGAAGATTGTTTAGCTTTTCAAAAAAAAAAAAAAAAACTTAATCAAATCACGTACAGTATCCCAGATCCATGCAGATGGCCCAATTTTCTCTCGCAATCAATTATAAAAATGAAATTCAAAGACAGCAGATTACGTTGCAAGTCAGTATTGATATTGATATATATTAGGTGGCTATAGGTGCATTAACACAAGCGCTGAGCGAAGGAGCAGCTGCAGCTTCCCAAAATTAGACTTGGGGGAGCAAATTCGTTTTTGCATCCCTGTACAACTTTGACCGTATGACATTGCTATTTTTAAACATTTGAGCTTTTTTGGATCAAAAAAGTTATATCTGGGGTGCTCAGTAGCTCAGCAGGTAGAGCAAGTGTCCCATGAACAAAGGCTGTGTCCTTGCTGCAGTGACTGCAGGTTCAATTCCAACCCACAGGCTCCCTGCTGCATGCCACCACCTGCCACCCACCCACTTACACACACCAAGAATCTGTCCTGTCAAATAGAGGCAAAAGCCAGAAAAAAAACAAAATAAAACAATATTTGGCCGTTTCATATGTTTTATATGAATTTAAAATGTCCGTTTTTGTCTGTACCTGGGCAGTTTTCTCATATGAACTCTGTACATCCAGTGTTGCCCTTTCACTGTTGGGAATACTCTGTTGAGGAGTACTCAGATGAGGGTGCAGGAGGCACGACATGACGCAGAAAGTATGCTGTGGATGCGAAATCTCTGTTATTCGCAAGGCTAATTTATACAATGTAAAATGCCAAAGGCTTGTGCTAATAATGTTAGCATGTTACATTTGTTTGGAAAATGTGTTAAGTACAAGATAGTTGTTTTGTCGGTGAACCTTGCGAGCTGTAATGGGGCTGATTTTGTAACGTTACCTTTGTTAAATGTTGCTTTTGTCCCTGGTTTTATATGAGTCAAGGAAACGTCCGCTAGCTGCTAGGCAATGTGAAATGCCATAGGCTTGTGCTAAAAACATTAGCATGTTGTATATGTGTGTAATGCTACAAGTTATAGTGAAGCTGATTCGTGTACTTGTGTTTGAAATTGTCTCTATTAAGCCATGTTTAATGTGTGTATAATGTGTGTTTGAATCAATCAAGATACTCCTGAATTGCCCCTAGAAATAATTCTGATCAGAAAATTTAAATATAATCATTGTTGTCCGTCAGTGTCTAGACAATGTATTTGGTAGCCTTCAGTAGATGTGTTTGGGCATACAGAGATTACTTGCCAACCGCCCCCACTGTAATTTTCCTTTTATTGTTTTTTTTTTTATCTTTAGGTGGACGATGGACACAACAATTATAAACTGAAATGTGTCTGCTCCGTATAGCAGCAGCAGAGTGGCATGAATCAGATTTCTTGTGGCAAAACCAAGGAGAGTTGACAGACAAGGCAACGGTGGAGGATTTGGTGTCCAGGTAAAAAAGCAAAATTGCCTCTTTGGCAATATTTTGGATTTAATCCCATTGCTAAGAGGGAACCTGATAACATTAATGAGAGAAAAGGAATTTGTTAAGTTGCTAAGAGGTTGGAGGTGTGCAGCCTGCAAAGCTCTTCATCTAACAGCTCACTGTGGCTGCTCCAACTTGCAATGCTCCCTGCAATATTTCAGACTTATCTGCTGTCAAAAAATGCGGAAAATGGCTGTTGTCTTGTTTTGTGGACACATTTATGATGAAAAATAGCCATAGTGCTAATCTGACTGACAAACACATTACATTTCTTGTGACTATACTTCATGACAAAGTCAACTTGTGTTTCACTAGTTAAATGCGTTTAATGTAAAGCTGCAGCAGTGGGAAATGTTTGGATTGCAGTAACAGTAAAGTCTCACAGCGCTCTGCAGATTCTGAGCATCATCGACAAACATTTTTGTCTCGTAAGTGCTACTATGAGTTTATTTATCGATGAAAAATGTCCTCGTGTCATTCCTGGCCTCTAGTCATGTTGTATAGAGAAAAGTTTGAACTGCAGTGTGTGGACTTTCCTGTGACCAGTAGCTTTGTGTCACGTCTGGTCGTCCCCCTCCCTTATAGACACTGTGCTCTGTTTGGGACTGTCTCACTAGGGTGCTTCCAACTAAAGCAGCTGTGAGCTGCACTTCATAAAAGGTGGTGAAGTTAACACTTGCGTGCACAATAAGCCACGCCGCGGTGAGATTTATGCCTGGTCGGATGTGTGTTCTGTTAGTTTCAGTTTTCCACCTGTGATGAAGAGCAGCCGCCTCCCTGAACATTGTCTCATCCTGATAGAGTCCCATACGGGGCTCTGAGCTTGTGAGACGGTCTGAACAATGTAATGCGCAGTAGGTGGATTTTCTGTTGAAATGTTGTGACCTTAATGTCACAATATTACGACATTTTTTAATCAAAATATTAGAACCAGGGGCAATAACAGAGCGTCTGTAGCTTCTGTGCTGTGACATATTTCCCAATAACACCAATATTTGAGTAATTAAGGGAAATTTCAATTAAGTCCTCCGCATCTGATTGGACAGCTAAAAAGGAGGCGTGCTTAGAGTTTTGCCCGGAGCTATAGCAGAGTGGACTGTTGGCTCTACACACACCTCCCTCGTTGTAAGCTCAGGAGGAAGACGAGGGAGAGATGAATGAGTTAGACCTCATCCACATTGTTTTGGCAATGAAAACAAAGGTTTTGTCCACTGATATCCAAACACACATCTTGTCCTATCTGTCTTTGTTGCTCCGTTAGACACTACAACCCACAAACAGTGTAGTGTGGCTTTTATAAGACACAGGATGGCTAGCTAGTCACCTCATTACATTGGGTGAACTTTTGTAAATGCCCCTGGGTGCAGCATGAGTCAGACAGAGAAAGGGAACAGACAGGGATTTCAATGTAAAACTACTTTGATACTGTTTTTTTAACATGTATTTTGCAGTAAATGATCAGTTAACACAGGATTAAAACTGGGGAAATCTATTTTTCATTTCACTGTGCCCTTAAATGTGAAGAGTTGATCCACAGGAGAATACATATTTGAAAGAATCACAGCCTGCCCGAGAGCCTGCACATTATATTCCATTATACATCCATATTTTGAATTGTTACCTGGATTTTTGTTTTCCTTTACATAAAGACATTACTAACATTAATTGGCGCATGAAAATTCAATGTTTGAAGTTCAAAGCTTTCATTCACTTAACTGGCACAGCATCTACACTGCTAAAAAACACAGAGAAGAGAAAGAGTGTGTGCAGCCTGCTAACTAGAAAGCCAAGCATGTTGTCACCAGTGTGTACATTTATCAGTTTTAGAGGAAGACAACACAATTGTGCCGGGAATCTGATCCCTGTCTGTTATTGCTGAAGAACCGTTCCAGGAGCCACAGCCTTTACCATTAAAAGTCAGCTCAATGTGTTCCTGGTTAGCTTGAGCTAACGCAGCAGCAGAGGCTAACATCCAAGACCAAGCAGATAAACGGTGACAACAAACCACACAGGGACTGAAATGGCTCAACTTTTCCATTAAGCCCGTGAATATCCGTAGGGTAACGTTAGCCATGTGATGCTAACAGTTAGCCCTGTCACTGTGGTTGTGTGCAGGCACACTGCGGGGGGCGCTGCTGTCTCATGATAAACAGAGAGGGAAAGAGAGCAGATCAAGGACAGAATCAATATGCTGTGTGTAGCTCTACAGTAAAATTAGATTTTATCCATTTTAGATGAAAAAACTTTGGAAAATCAAAACTTGGCAGGTCAGTGTTGACAGTGTGGCAGGCTGTCACAAATAAATTAGTATGTGGGAAACACAAAGCCTTTATTTTTGTACTGAGGGAAGCACTTACTTCAGTTACTTGTGTATAATACACTGACATGTCTGATTTGACAGATCATGTCATAGCATTTCATTTGAAATCTTATGCAAAACACTCCAGTCTGATTGTTATTGCCTCCTTAAGCACTTTTTCTGAGAAGTCACCAGATTACACATGAAAGCACGGCAGGATAATGGCAAAAACTCTAAATCAATTAATAAATGATAAGGAGGATTAGAAGGAAATATGGTAAAAAAAAATTTAAATTTTATGGCATACCAGCTACCACTGGCTGTTAAAAAACAAAGACTGCAGTGCAATGAGACGAAAGGACTCGACGGACGCGATCATTAAATATACTCATATGTGGAGCGCACACTTCATATCAGGTTAGGGAAAAAGCATTTCCTGTTGTAGAGATAAACAATGTTAATATCATGTCCACCTAATGAGAACTTGGGTAAGTATTGTGAGGAATACTGGATTTCTCCGTAACGCTAACTTTTTAGCACCGGCCAGTCTGGTCCCGTTGGTCAGTGTTTACTTTTTCAAGTAACACTCGTGGTCCCAGAGAGTGAGTGACCTGACAGGGTGTGTTGGTTAATTCAGTCTGACTCGCTACACTAAAATGTGAGCCCTGTTGGTAAAAAAACAGAGCGTTATACTTTTATATGAATTAACCAGTGTTTAAGTTAATCACATATTCACTCTGCTGTTCCGTCTCCCCAGAGAGAGTGCCCAGAGTGCGCTCTGCCATTCCGACAGTGCGGTGCTCTGGATAATTGAACGGTACATTCTGACAGCGCTCCGAATTCACGCACGGTCCAGTTTGTGCTCGAGTGCTCCTCAGCACTTGGAATGAGTGTTTCTGAATGTACCAATCGTATCCTCTTTCTCCATTGTCTAAAACGAGCCAACAGAGCTTGCTAGCTCGCGCTGGCTAATGTCTGTGGAGAGTTGTTATGACTCCAACTAAGCCCTGCCCACCAAAAAAAACGTCATACTGTTTACTAACAGTAAAAGGGCCTGTAGTGAAAATCTTTTAAATAACACTAAAATACACTTTCCATAAACTACTCTCTCCAAATCTCACATACATCCCGTAATATCTCGTGATGTTTCAGAAAGAGACATCTGCTTAAGGAGGCAATAACAAACGGATGAGATCAAGTGAAAGGTAAAGAGATATTTCCGACATATTCTGAGCCGCTCTGTGGCAAAAATACCCACTTTTAATGGACATACAGTGATGATGTCTGTTTGCCCCGTGTGCTTCCATTACAGTCTGTTGTGTGGCTGCTGGATGCTGCAGGCGTCCTCAATACTGGACCAATTACAAAAACTGTTTTTTCCATTGGCCTCTTTAATCAATTTACATGGGAGAAAAGAGTCCAGGTTGAAAAATTCTTAAGTTATTCTTTAACAATAGTGATGTCAGATTTGTTAGGTCGGACCTATTGAATATTGAATCATCTACCTTTGCTTACTACATCTCCGCTGTTCTTGCCCTCAGGTTTACATAAACTGCAGGTTATGAACTTCTTTTTAAAATACAAAAATGATCAGTTATCTCATCAGCATTGGCCACGAGAGGCAGGTAATTATGTGTATCACACATCCCTCTTCACAATGTTTAAACAAAACCTATGCCCTTGCCTGTCACTAATCTTCCACCCCCACTTTAAGCTGTAACTAGGCACCCCTGAGTGTTAATATGCACATTGTACCAACAGCACCAGAAGAATCAGCACATATTGACAGCATAAATCAAGTTGTTTTTTTTTTTATTTGCAGAATCCCAAAAAGTCTGTGTTTCTGTCAACACTGCGCTTTAAATGCCACTTCTGTGTCGACAACAGTTAAAGTGAAGGCAACTTATCCTGGTTGTGTCTTCTGCACCATTAGCCACTGTTGCCATACTATTGATGGCCTAATTAAAATGTGTCAGGCTGAAATATGTCACAGTTTTTTCAAAAGGCTGAAATTGATAGCTCACATTAATTTTCACTTTCTCAAAATGACCTTTAATTTCGCCCGCCAAATGCAGGCCTGTGTCTACACCGGCACACCCTCCCGTTTCCCGCTCCTGAAACAATATGTCAAACGGCTCTGACAACACATGGAGGAAGCCGACCGTTCATCTCAAAGCTCAAATTGAAGTCGCACTCAGGTTTCAAATATCCATGAGAAAATGATATGCCAACGCCTCCCTATAGAGTTGTGTTGTCCAATGTTTTTTTTCTGTTAATAACTAATCGCTGATCTCAGCCCACTCCCTTTTGCAATTTGCTCACTTTTGCTCTTTCGCGGGGAGCCCAGCTTTTATATCCCCCCCTTGGGATTCTCTGTCTTTGTGAAAGCAAAACAACCCCCAGATCCAGAAGTGTCGCGGTGGAGAGGTTTTCCCTGAAACAGCCTGGGAGAAAGTGATAGTTTCCATTTGGAGTTTGTTCTCATCCTCGGGAGACGTGCTCCACAGGTCAAGCTCTTTGCAACAGATTAAAAGAGAGTGTCACTAATGTCACCCGGCCGGGGAATCAATGGCATAGCGTAGGAAATGAAAGCTGTGACGGACGTGAATGACCACATCAGCTCCTGTCACCGTGTGTCCACTCAGAGTATTCTCTTCATCCTGGCAGCTGCCGTGACCTGGGAGTGGGGGGGGGCCTTGTCAGCTGAAGCCAGCACGGCCCCGACACACTCCTGAACCATGGAAAGCCCGCTGGGGCCTCTCCAGAAAAGGCTTACAGGGCTTCAGACACTCACACCATCAGCTCAATCAACTCGTGCCACTCTGGACTGAGCGTTGCTGCTGCTCCAGTGGAGAACTTTTCTCATTTAAGACGTGAGATTTGTCCTCACATGAGAAATCAAAGTGTTAGAAGTTTGAAACAGAGAAAAATTAAGTTGAAGTGGGGAATGGTGAACAACACAGAAAGCAGTAATTTTGTGAGGACTTTTTCTTTTTTTTCAGCTCACATTGGTAATCAACAGAGCTCAGTGTTGCTTAACCTTTTCATATACTGATTGCACCCATTTTCAGACAGTGGATTCAATCACTGTTTGTAATCCTCGTCCTTTGATTTTTTATTTCCTATTTCTTTGTCACTATGTGCATGAAATCTCACATCTCTATGTGTACATTTCAAACAAACAAATATAGCTCTTGATATTTCACAGCCTGTCAGTGTTCAGATTTATCTGATGCTAAAGAAAGCTTACTTACACCCAAAGCCCCCCTCCTTAGTTAGCTTCCTGCTCTGGCATGGCACCAGGCCCCCAGGAATGCCACTCAGCCTGGCTTCCAATTTTTCCCAGTGGCCACTCGTGGCATTGCAGCCAAAAAAAAAAAACAGTAGCCCAAAAGCGAAAAATGAGGTTGGAATTTAATACACAACCACATAGGACATAGCCTTTGTACATGGGGCCATCTCGACCAGGTGAGCTACTCCGCCTGCCAAGAGAAACATTACTGTGCATATTCAGTGGCCAGCATACTGTGGTAAACCTGCAAAGTAGAAATATTTTTCAGCGTATGTGCCAGGTGAGTTACTCCACTGGACTGAATAGGTACCATGTTGGTGTCCTGTATGTTGTTATACATTTATGGATAGCCCAATGGATTTAACATTCAACATTTAAAGTCATTTTTGAGCAACTTGGTCACTGTTTTAAGACATAAGTAAAAAAGGCAGGTTTCTAATTTCTACTTGATGAACATTGGTTTGGCTGGTTTAAGTGACTAGCTAGCAAGCCAATTGCTAATGTTAGGTACATGACATGTTTCAAGGCTGAAAGTGGTTTCTGACTTTTTAATGTTTCCAGCTGACTCATTTAAAGCAGGAAGTTTGGAAAAGGGTCTTTAATATGCACAATACATAAATATGACAAAACACTGAGACTCAGCAGATGACATTTAAATAAAGAAACAGCATTATTCTTGTATGGGAGTGCAGAGCTAGTTAGTCCTAGCATTATTTGTATAATCAGGATAGATGTCAGCTATATGCATAATTCTCAAGACATTTAGCGATAATACAGTAGAAGGCCTTAAAGTCTTTACATCATTTGAGAAAACATCGTAGTTGTGAAGGAAAGAATCATCCTTTTGAGCCTACATCCCGTTTTACACTTGTTTTCAACTCTCTTCATCATCCTGAAGCCATAACACAACAAATGTTGAGGGTGATTTATTTCGACTCCTGCCACCTGGAAAAAGGGAAAATATGTCTGATGTTACCATTTATAAGTTACATAACATAAGGTAGAATTTGGCATAAACAGTAGTGAAGTAATAGAGCTTTTGCTCCATTGACTTGCTGGTCAAGTCAGAGAGAGTGAGGGGAAATTACACAAAGTTAAAGAACCTATAATGGGTTTTCAAAAAAAACAACAAAAAAAAAACATTGTGTAGGCTCATACAGAAATAATCCCTCTCAATCAAGTGTGTGCCCCCCCCCCCCTGTTTTCTGTGATCAGGATGTTTATGGGCGTGTACCTCCACAGCGTTCAGGTGAGCTTGGGGCTTTATAAAAAGGTAGCAACCTGGTGCCAGACAGTAAGCAGCAGGCATCCAGGAGACACAGCTGAAAAACTTCATTTATAAATGCGAGTCAATAGGCCAAATGAGAGTGAGTCTGCGGTTGAGTTTTACTTTTGCTGGCAGGCGTATTTACAAAAAGTAACTGACAGTTCCAAAAAGCTAAGACTCTGGGCTTTTGAACCCCAGACAAAATGTTCAGACAGTCATTCACTCATTAATTTTCCACAACCGCTTATGCTGTCGGGGGTCACGGAGGGGCTGTAGCCTATCCCAGGTGGCACTGGACGAGAGGCGGGGTACACCCTGGACAGGTTGCCAGAGTATCGCAGGGCTGACACATAGAGACAGACAACCATTCACGCTCCCATTCACACATACAGCCAATTTAGAGTCACCAATTAACCTGCATGTCTTTGGACTGTGGGAGGAAGCTGGAGTACCCAGAGAAAACCCACGCTGATGCGGCGGAACATGCAAAGTCCGCACAGAAGGCACAACTTTTGTCTTTAGGCTTTTTGGGCATTATCTATGGTAACCATAATTATCCAAAAAAGATGTGAA
This sequence comes from Epinephelus awoara, assembly GCA_035609425.1. Lineage (NCBI taxonomy): Eukaryota > Metazoa > Chordata > Actinopteri > Perciformes > Serranidae > Epinephelus > Epinephelus awoara. The sequence goes on along the minus strand of CM069314.1, from coordinate 22,191,749 downwards.
ATGGTGTGGTTTTAAGACAAAAACTTTCAAATTTGTTTAAAATGATTATATCGTGAACATCGAGCATAAGTTGTTACATTATTTGTTTTTAAGCTACCGTCATAAGACTCACTTTGTCATGTCGGTTCTCTCACTCTCTCCTATGCTCCTCTTCCTCTCACAGACACAAAAAAACCCTCACAAACATGATACATCAAACACACTCCCCCGCCCATCCAGACCACACTTTCCTGGCCAATAGTGTATGAGCCAGCAAGGCATGTGTTTTTTTTTCCCCCTGTAAGACTCCAAACCATGACCATTTAGTGGCTTTTGTGACCATGGAGCACCATTGTGACTTGCATATTATTGTTATATAAACTGGAGAGCTTAATAAGTCCTCATGTTTAACGGTTCACAGGCAACAGTTTAATTTTCTGCTAACATCTAACTGTTGACTGGAAACCTCCAGGTCACAACAAAAACAATTAACACTCCTGCCTGAGACAAGTGAGGTGCTTCACAATAAAAGATTTATACCATTATAACCATACTTTATATAACTTAATTACTGTAAATAGTACTTGATTTAACTTTATTGTAAAAGTACTTAATCTAACTTTATTAAAACAGTTCTTGATTTAACTTAATTTTAACAGTAATGTATTCATCTTTATTGTAACAGTGGTTTATATAGTTAAGTACTACAGTCTACAGTAGTTTAGAGGAGATTTCAAAGTATCATGATATATATTGTGTATTGCAGTACAGCCTGAAAGTATCACAATGATATCTATAGGTCATATCACCCAGCCATATGTTTGATATAAGTCCATATGCTTGCTTTGTGTCTTGGTAGGACACTTTGACAAGAAATGCAATAGTGCAAACAGCAATAACGTGGTCCAGCTCCAAGCTGTTTGGGTGAGGTGTTTAGTAAACAGTTACCTAAAACCAATGGCCACAAGGGAAATCAGCAATTTGCAAAGGCCAGTCTTGGCAGTTTCGTCTTTGATTCTCAGGCAACACAGGCCATTTTATACTAATGCGTTTACTCCTGCTGAAAGTTTATTCCATTATGAGGCTGCATTAGGAAGCAGCATCATCTTAACAAATTGAGGTATTTCATACTTGACAGCAAATATTTGTCCTCGTTTTCCCATTTTGAACACGATCTGCTCCCCCTCTAAAGTCTATTTTTACTTCATGCCTAAAACAATGCCTTACTTTATATTCACTTTCTGTGTTAAAGAGAAAAGAAAAAAAAAGATTGGTAATGTATTTCGTTCTGCTCACCCTCCACCCACTGACTCAGCAAGTGTTCTTGGCTCATACAATCCCATTCACATAAAGACAGAAAGAACATTTAATGGGTGGAATAGAAACTCCTGGAGTTAATGAGAAACATTTGAAATATGCCGGATAAGAAGAAGAAGACGACCTGAGTTTTGCACTGGCATTCATTACCCAGTGTATTCAGTCAGCCCGGCTCCTCATGCATGCCTGTGTATTCCCATTTGACACTTGTTGGTTGATCGAGTCCATTAGATTATCACTGTTCATTTCCTTTTCTCAAGATTGGGGACTCAGTTCTGTCACCGGCAGGACGGTTCAGGCACCGTGGGAGCACCAGATTCGGCTTGACAGCACCGCATTTGATTTTCAGGATCAGGACGCATCGGCTGACGCAAACGCCACCTGGGCTGTTGGCCGCGCTGTTTGTGTACACCTGTGTCTTATGAAAAGAATAAAAAGGCACTGCTTGTTTCCTTGTTACATAGTGGCCAGGAAACATGGGGGTTCGTTGAAGCAAACAGAATGCAGATGCTTGTGGTGTGGGAAAAAGGGATGTGGAAAGAAGGGGAGAAAGCAGATGAAGGGATGGGAGGATAACAAGCTCTTTGCCAGCCAGGCAACCATGAGTGCTATTGCTCTGCTGGAGTGAATGCAACAGGCCCGGGTTTTTCAGCCTGACTACTGGAGCATGTGAACACACATCTTCCCCGCCATGGGAGAGGAGACTGTCATGACAAAGCCAATGCCTTTGCCTCTTTTTTTGCCTTTACTATCCTTTTCTGGTCCTCATCTATGTCTCTGTCTCATCCTGTCCTCTTTCCTGTCTTGTTTGTGCTTTCTGTTTGTCTCTTCCTTTCTTTCTCATTGTATGTAACACAAGGTGACATTATTTTCTCTCTTTTCAAAATGGGAAAGAAAAGCACCTGGGCGATATGCAGTCAAGGCTTGCTGTCAAAAGCTTGGAACATTTGCCACCTTTCAGGGAAATCCTAATTGAAAATCCTGGCTCTGGAGGTGCAGCAAATAAACTAGAAATATGTGTAAACTAGAAATGAATGATGCGACCTCTATATGCAACCACAAGCATTATCTTAAAATGACTGTGTATCTTAATGTGGAGGAACATTTTTGAAAGATGATCCAACTCAAGATTGACTTCTTTTGTGATATTCCTTTCAAAGTCTGTCCTTTGTGTATCCCTGTAGATGTGAACGGGTCGATTTGAAAGTTGTTGGTCCTCATAGATGGAGTCAGATGGTGTCACCTTGGATTTTCAGTAGACAATGAATAAAAGGAATCTAGTTTTTTTAAAAGAGGTATTAAAACATCCATAGAAACTTCTCAAACTACTCCTGCAGCAATATCCAATTGTCTGCTCTTCATACTCATAGTTACACTTAAATACTTTTCGGAAAAACTATTCTTTGAATGCAAAGCTCATGGACAACCCTCTTAAGGCTCAATTAAAACAGCTTGACCTTATCAAACATGTTAGATGACATGCTCTGTTTTGCTTAAGAAGCTGTGATCACAGTCATATCAGTGGGGAAAAGGGTTGTGGCAATTCCCCTTCGATTGCAAATCTCTTTCCTGACTGTTGTGGTTAGCCTGCTTACCACAGCACACACTGCAGTTCAAGCACACAAAGGCTCCTACACTATCTCTGGTCCTGCCTACTTTTCACCACAGCACATTTCGTCCAGCTCACTAACCCTCGCTAGTCAGTGAGTAAGTTAGAATAGGTTTATAGCGTGAATATAGAAACAAAAGAAGATTGTTCAGCCCAAGAGGTGATCACGTTATAATATCACAGCGATTCTTTGGACAACCATACCATATTTGCCGATATTACAAAATCTGCCACGACATGATTTGATTTGATTTTGATTTGACGCAATTTAGGGGCCTGCAATTGATATGAGACTATATTATATGCCAATTTAACACAGTCAGTTACAGAAGAAGCTGCCACCCCTTTCTTTTTTGCTTTTGGCCATAAGAGATAAAAACAACACGTAAATAAGTAACTCTAACTGCTTAAGTGCAGTTAAGTTTATTTTGTACTGACTCTACTAACACACATAAAAAAGCACATGGGATAAGTTACCCTTCAGGACTTTCTGTCAGAAAGTCCTTTCTGAAAGAAATCTTTTCAATTTAACACAAACCATCATCTTTTTCTCAAAACTTCAGGGCTGTCTGGCTTAAACTGCCTGTACACACATGGCTGTGTTGTACCAGTATGTCATACTGGTATTTGCAACATTGCAGTTAAGCTCAAAAAAGAAGTTAAAAAAGTTAGAAATTCCATAAAGGGATATTTTGCCAATTTTCAACCAGTTTTGTGTCTTAACAGTCTGGGCAGTATGTGTAAATGAACTATGAAAATTGCCCTCCATCTTAACATCGTCAAACTTTCCCTGATCATCTTTCAGCTCATTTTTTTTGCTGGTTGTAGGGCTGTTGCTCGAACTACAGATTGTACTTCCACATTTTTGTATGCCTGCCACCACAGACATAAAAGAGTCTTGAAGCAGAGAGAGAGACGCCCCAGCTGTCTGTCTCGCTCTCTTAAACTCAGATCAAACTATCAAACCAGGCAGTGCTGATCAAATATGAATCAAGATTCTGTTCTGTTGCCTGTTTCTCACCTAGAAAGTCTTCGAAAACATTTTAGTGTACTTTTAAGCTGTATTACAAGCATTTATAAACAGGAAGTTGGTGCCATACAGGAAACAGTATGGCACTCACTTCCTGTTTATAAACCAAAATTATGTTACTGTTTAGTCTATTTCTTGCCTCAAATGTTTTCAGAGACATATTTTAGCTTACTGTTTAACTGTAGGTTCAAGGTTGTCTGTTACCAGCCGGCCACCATATTGTAGCACAAGTTTCAGAAGTATTTCCATCTTTCAGCTGCATAGACAGCCTATGGAAAGCCCATGTTCCCAGAGATGAAATATTTCTTTAAAGTTTTCTGACCACCCAACAGTACAAATTTAATATTTACCCCCCTTGTAACTCTGTTTTGGTCTCCACCAACTCCTGATGGGAACATCTATCAGTTTAGCTGCTGTTTGACTTTCTTTACTAGCTATTTGCTGACATTGTCAGTTTCCTGGTTTGAGTGGGGCACATTGGGTTTGAACTGAAGAACACTTTGCTCATCTGTTTCAGAACAGGTGCATAGGAGATGGAGCAGTAGGTCATGATTTGCAAACAAACTCCCACCTTCTGTCTAACTTGCAAAAGAAAGAAACTTATTGCGATGTTAGGAGATCTTAATCACCTTAATAAAGGTCTAGTTCCTCAATGTCAAAATAGAATTCAGACAGTCTGCGAGAGTCTGTCTGCATATTGCGGCATGGTGGGTTTATTAGAGCTTTTCTAGTGAAAACAGCAATTGAGTTTGATGAAATTTGAATAACAGCATATTGAACAAACAATGAGATAAAATAAACTAAAAAATTCTGTGGTGTTAGGTAATTATTATTATTGTAATATTAATGTAGAGCTAGGTGATAATTGTCTGAGTTTATCACTCTGCACACCTCCTGCACCTCGTGTAGTTCTGTATAATTTAGAATATTTACCTAGTAGAGCTTTAAAAATATTTTATTTTTGGTCAATGGAAAATGAGTGACAGCCATGAATCAAATGTATTTTTGCCTTTTAACCAGAGGTTTTAAAAGCCGTATCTATATGCAGTGTATATTATAGTATATTATAATAGCTGTGTTGACATAGAAGATCTCTTCTGACAGCCTTATTTCCCTTTTGCAGAGATTTTGTAGGTGCAGATTTGGATGTGAATTGAGAGCACAGCCCGAGCTGCCACGGCTCTGACACACAGACCACTGAATGGTTGCAAGTTGGTGTGTCATTAGGATTCGGATCAGGATGCTGTCTCAGTCGACACAAACTGAGGTGAATGAACATGTCTGTCTGCACTGAGACGTTTCTCTTTCAGAACCTGCTGTGACGCGTCTGGAGGGAAATTGCTGAGAGTGACCTCTGTACTTGTCTGTTATCTATCTCAAGTATTTACCTAGATTTTTTTTCTCTTTTTAAGGGCTCTCAGTCTCGATCTTCTCGAGAAAGAATGAATGTCACTTTACTTCTAGATGCGCTCTGCAGAAGTGATATTGCCTGACGGGATATGAAAGATGCCACGAGTTCATGATAAACTTTCAGTAACATTGATTATTTGCACAGATGCAGAAGATTGTCCTTGAAGAATGACTGTCTCTGCAGTGTTGGCAGCCAGTGTCACCAACCACCAAGTCATAATTTTGCTTGCGTGCAAAATTGCATCTGCAAGCATGACAACATTTTCAACACACTGTATATCAATGAGGATTAAGACAATTTATATATGGAGGGTGCAAGCAGAGGTACTGTGTGCTGCAGAATCTCCTTGTGAGGAAATATGAGAAAATATAAAATACCTAAAAAAGGGAGTAGAGGGATGATAAAAACCTGTTACATTAAATTATTCGAAGTCTCACCCTCTGGAAGACAAGTTCTAAGCTGCAACTCAGCAAGATTGCCATTCCTCCCCCGTAATCTATTTAACCCCCAGGGGAACAGGAGAGGTATGGGCTAAATTAGTGTAATCTGAATGAGGGTTTCTTGAATATGGTGGTTTCAGCCAGTGAGGGATTGTATCCGCCTCCAGCTTCAGTGGGCTGACAGACAATGAGGATATGACCATCTGAATCGATACAGCCAATCCCCCATGATTAGGTCATCCATTAGTTCACTTGATCTTTCGACCCTCTTACATAGCATTAGATGAAAATGTAATCGCTCAATACTTGCTGGATGATTAGTCCGAATCCCTGCGTCTCAAAGAGGAGAAGCAGGATTGTTTTGATGCAGCATATGCAAATAAGTTTGGCTTTTGTATTTTGGTCATGGTGCCGGAGTCAAGGGGACGTCAACTCCATGGCCTTGTCCCTTGAACATCAAGGCCCCTCTGCTCCCTCTGATCCCAGGCTCTCTGCAGCCTTATGAACACCATGTCGTGAAAATGCATGTTCACATACTGTGTGCAGTGCCTAAAACCCGCACTGCCTGAGCCTCTCTGTGAGAAACACTGCTCCTTAAAATATCTGAGCTCAACAGAAAGAAAAATCAATCAACAAAAAGAATTAGAATAAAATAAAAAACAATTAAGTGGGCATTTTAACTTGTGTGCAAATGTCTCGGTGCAATTATGGAGAAGAGAAGTCAGAGATGAATTAGAACAACCACTAAATGGAATTCAGTTGGATGATAAATCAGGATACCACTGTCAAGATCACGGTGTGAAAAAGGTCACTTGCTTTGAATCATTGCTCTGCCTGCACTAAAGAATGCGACGGCCGACGCAGTGTAGTGACTTCTATTTTCATAAACTTAGAAACTTAAAATTAATTAAACTGCTAATGTAAGGACATTTTTAAATTTCAATGTGTGTTTTCTTATCTGCGTCTGCATAATAAGAAGAACCAGATCATGTGTGGCTGTTTCAGCGCTATTCTCCTGCCCTTGCTTTCTGTGCCTGAATGTCTTTAGTGCTGTTCTGCAGTACTCCTTAGAAAACATATGTTTTGACAGCTCTTTAGCTGTGAGCACAGCGACATGTTTTCTTTAAATGTCCACTGGGGAGATCAATACCTTGTTTACAGCTGAAATTGCCCAGTCAATGGTACAATCATCTGTTTCCAATGACAGTGAAAGGCAGTTACTGGAATTATAATGTCAATTGTCTTTTAGCAGGGCAGGGATTGACCAGCAATTAACATTACTTATTTTGCTATTAGGTGTATCAATCCATATTTATATGTCAGTTAGAGCAGTGATATCCAGCCAAGTGTAACTTGTACCCAAAGGGGTACTTCCGCAGGGGCTACGAGGAAAGATTGTAGAGTAGCAGCAAAAAATTAATGGATAATCTGTTAAACCAGCTCAAAATAACAGATAACCAGTTGAAATAGTCAGCTAAAAGTAGCCCACAGAATAAACAGTTAAAAATAGTAAGCTAAAAGTAATGGATAAACAGTCGTAATAGTCAGTTTAAAGTAATGGATAAATAGTCATAATAATTAGCTAAGACCATTAGATAAACAGTTAAAATAGTTGGCAAAAATTAACGAATACACCATCAAGATAGCTAAAAGCTAATAGCAATTAATAAACCATTAAGATAGTTAGCTTCAAGTAATTAATAAACAGTTAAAACAGTTAGCTAAAAACAATTTATAAACAGTTATATTAGTTAGCTAAAAGTAATGGATAAACAGTTAAGATACTTAGCTAAGACTTTTAAGTAAACAGTTAAAATAGTTGGCTTAAAGTTATGAATTTAGTTATAATAGTTAGCTAAAAGTAATGAATAACCGTTTAGATTGTTAGATTAAAGTTACGAATAAACCGTTAAGATTGTTATCTTAAAGTTATGAATAAACCGTTTAAATAGTTAGCTTTAAGCAGTGCATAAACAGTTATAGTTTAAAGTAATGGATAAACAGTTAAAATAGTAACAATCATTGCTGCCCTGGAAGTTTCTTATGCAATAGTACAGTAATAGTATTCAATAGTATTCACGACTCCAGTAAATAGGAAAAAACCTTAGATACAACCCTGCAACAGGAGATATTCTAGTCCGCCCAGCTCCTGGAACCCCTTGGCCCAGCTATTAGCCAGAAAGCTAACATTATGCCAGCAAGATTCAAAGTCAATAACATTGCATACAGTTGACAAACAGTAAATATAATTTGCCATTTTGCTAAACAACATGGCTGGCTAGCTATCCAACCATGTCACTGTCCCCAAATCAGTACCAAGATATTCACGAACAAATGATAGACTATGTGTAAGGTTACTGTCGGCCACAGCCTGAAGTAGCGAGTTGAGCGGCGAATACGATGTGAGATGTTTGCCTCAGGGGGGCAGTGTACTACCTGCAGGGTGTGTTACGGACCCTCTCCTGTGGTGTTAAGAGGATGAGGCGCTGAGGGACTAACGTTACATTCAGTTTTGTAAATTGATTGTAAACAGATTACAGATACTGCTGTTATTATAAAGCAGGCACATTAATTTAGAACTGTAAACAGACAAGTTTCACTGGAGCTTATTAGTAGGTGTCCATTATCAGTTTTTGACAGACACCCTGCAGCCAATCAGATACGAGTATTCACCTAGACTATGGTATAAGCAGTTATTATAGTTAGCTAGAAGTAATGAATAAACTGTTATAATGGTTAATTTAAAGTAATGGTTAAATTGTTAAAACAGAGAAAATAATGGATTAACAGCTAAAATGGTTAGCTAAAAGTAATGAATAAACAGGTAAAACAGTTGTTCTTTTTTCTAAAATAATTGATTAAGTCTTATAACAAAAGTAAAAACTACTATTTCTACTAAATGTAGCCTAGGTGTGCTGTTAAAACAAGCCTAACTTAAAGTAATAGAAAAACGGAATAGTTAGCTAATGGATGAATGGTTGAAATAAATAAATAACTAACATAGTGTTTGGGTCATAACAGTCGAGGTAGTTAGCTACATTTATGGTACAAATAGTTTAAATAGCACTGCACAACCAAGTAATGAATAAAAAATTAAAAAGTTATCTAATGTTAAGATATCCTGCTTCAAAGTGACAATACAAAAGCAAACTTGACCAAACCTGAACATTGACAGTTCCTGACTCTATACATGTTTCCCTCCAACTCATTTTATGTGCATTTTAATTTGCATAAAGAAAAGAATGGAAATGTCAAAACTCTGAATATCAATAAAAGGTCAATTCAACTGAGTGCAATGGAAACAGATACACCCACTCTTGATTTCCATTGTCAGGTATGTTCTCCATTATTATACATCTATTGTTTTCCTTTGTTTGAGGTTTGACTAGAGGTCTTTTAATTATGTCATCTCTTTGCACTCTCCTCTGCAGTGGCCTCTGAGTATTAGCGCTGTCAATACATGATGTGAGTCGTCCTCTTCTGCCGTATGTCCTTAGACCTTCAGCTCCGTTGAGGCAAGCCAGTATTTTTCATTGTCCAGGTCAATTAAACCACGATCGCCATTCGGTGCCCATTGTTCGGGGCAGCTGGTTATTATGTGTTCCACAGTTTGTAGTGGGTCCCCGCATTTGCAGTGGGCACTGTCTACGAGATCCCATTTTTGCATTGCTGCCCTGAAGTGTCCTCAGGCGGTTGAGAGTTGTCCATTGCTTTTGGGGCAGGTGCTGGTCAGGAACATCTGTGGGGTCTTCAGTGTAGTGGTGGAGCCTTGATGTTTCTGCTGACTTCCGCTGATCTCTCCATCTTGCCTTGACCAGGCAGCCTTGGAGGTATCAGACACATGCCCAGGATCTGCTCCATACAACACCATCTGATACCTCTGATGTGAGTCATGTGTCGATGTGAATCATGCATGCGCGAAAAGGTACACCATCTTGGAAAGCTACCTATGACTACGCAACCTGGACAAACCACGTCACGATCTGAGTTTCGTGTCACGATCTGAGTTGCAACCATGGATGTGAGTCATGCATTTTTGACAGCATGAGTCATTACAGAATATGTTCATGTTCAAGATGTAATTCTCTGGCCCTGAAAGTTAGAAAAGTAGTGTTAAAAAGTAAAAAGTATACAAACTCGATAAGGCATTCATTTAAAATAAACAAAAAAAAAAACCAAACATTACCGCAAGTATACAGAATAGCCAATAAACTCTGATATGCTTGATATGTGCTATGAGTCACCAATTACCCTGCATGTCTTTGGACTATGGGAGGAAACCGGAGTACCCGGACTTGACAAAAGCAGGCAGAACTGACCCTACTAACCTTTGGTTACATTCACTGTGTGGAAACATGATTTTACTAATATTTTTAGAAATACAGTATGTTAACACATGTGACTTTTAAATCTGAGTATGTGATAAGTTGTTGGATTGACTTTATTTTAACATTATTTTAACAAGCTTTCAGTTGTAGAAGCGATAAAGCAATCAGTTATTATTTTGCATTTTTGTGATTTCTCAAAAATCGCCATTGAGTCAGTGAGTGTATGTCGTTTATCCAATTGGTGTAGTCGCAGGTACAGCACATTCTCACTCTGTTCTTGTCACATATTGACGTTTGGTCATGGACTTTCAACGTCCACACTTCCATTTTTACAGAAAATTTAACGTTAACATACAGTCTGTTTCACAATAAATGTACTACATTGGTACAACACCGTGAAATTGACTTTTTTTCCCATCAACAACAAACTCTCATTATTGGATTTAGGCAACAAAAACACTTGGTTATGTTTAGGAAAAAAGAACAGGGGTTGGCTTTAGAATCTTACGGGACACAAACACAGCTCTCTCAGGTAAAAGTCGTTGTTTGTTGGACTCATCCTCTACCCTTACCACCCGCCCCTCTCGGACTTTCGGCGCCTTAATTTTCATCCTTGTCCCGCCATGTTTCCCCTGTGACGCCACCAGGTGCCGTTAAATTATAATGGCAACCGTCTGCATATCATGCCGACAATAGGGATGTCTTTTTCGTTGGTTTCTGACGTCGCAAGTCACCCAAGCCCCAGATTTCCAAGACTTTGGAGCGAGACCGGGCGCGTAGGTAGCTGTTCAAGATGCGCGATTCAAATCGTCACATGACTCACATTGTGTATTGATGAGTGCCACCAACTGCTTAGCTCGATGAACTTAATGCCAATATTTGTGTAACAGTAGTAGACAGAGACTTGCATAAATTTGCATGCTCTTTTGCTGGTTTTCTGTAGATTAGGTTCATATTAGTGCTACATTTGGATGGAAACCCAACTAATGAAAACATTATTGTATGCTCATACTATCACTGCAGTTCACCTGACTGTATTAGAGCCATAACTACATGTAAATACTAAATGCAGCCATTGACATTCAGTGTATAGCGGCAAATATTATGCAGAAACCAAAGTTGATTGTCCTTGAAGGTCGTATTTTATTAATGCTCTATAAGCCGCTACAGTAACCCTTCACTGTTTTTCTTGTTAGTCTGTGAACAAAAAGACCCATCAAGCGGTGTGTCACAGGGGAGCAGATAACAGTAGGCCAGGTGAGCGGAGGTCAGAGCATCCTGATGCGGGGAAGCGGGGGTGATGAGGGTGGAGGAGATGTAATGGAGGCATGGCAGTTAAATGCCGGGGCCGGCCGTGGGATCCGGAGGGAGCGGGACGCGGGCCACATCACCTCAGGCATCTCCTGACCGCGAGTGATTGATGGGGAAGAGCTGACGAGCCGGGCTCCCAATGTCACTCTCCAATTAAATAACTCTCACCGCTGAACTGCAGCCTCCCCCCTCTCTCTCCTCACCCCCCTCTTGCCATACACCTCCCTCTTCTCCTCCCTTTCACCTCTCCCTCTATTATCACACACCCACTCTCCCTCTGTACTCTGTCTCCCTTTAAGTTGAGTTCTTATTTAGTCCAGCCCTCCTCACTTTTATCTTCTTGGCGTTCTGCTCCTTTAACATTCCCTTTGCCTCCCAACATTATTCTTCCTCTTATCCCACTGCATTGTAATGGAGCTTATTTTTACCTGTCCATTGTCCCCTGTGTCTAATTTCATCTTTGCTAACTGCTCTTCCAGGTATGACAGACAGAGGCTGCTCTTTCTATTAGTTTGGGTCAGTGCTCCTTTTTCCTAAATGACAGATAGAGCAGCAGGATTGTAATATATTCTGCCTGAAAGATGCAAATAGCACAGAGAAAAACACACAGACGATAAGGCTCGGGGCGACTAATGATCAGGGCTGTGTTTAAAGTGAAACAGGTGTAAATATATTTAAATATAATGTATGTAAAAATCAGAGTTCAGACTGTTTGCAGTGACAGAAGGGAATAGAGGATATATTCTCTGAGCATGTGTTAACTGAAGGCGCCTTTACAATGTTTACTGTCACTAATTAGTAACTAATACTGGTGCTGTTTGGAAGGTCTGTGAGCGTAGAGGTGCTGTAGTTTAGAGGCCAGACTCATGCTGCATTCTTCTGTCACTGCAGGAGCTCAGTTTGCAGCTAATTGGATGAAAAACAAAAGAATAAAAAGGAGCACAGATATCTGTGCGGAAATAGGGCGTTCAAAAGTCAATTTGGGAAGTGTATGTTATGGCATTTTGCAAAAAAAATGTAATGTTATTATTTTATTTTGACATGTGACTTGTTAGATTTTATTAATTCTCAATGTGTGTGTGTGTGTGTGTGTGTGTGTGTGTGTGGGGGGGGGGGGGTCAGTCACTCTCATTGGTTGAAGGTTTCAAGAATTTTGTATTGATTTTTCTTTTTCACCAGCAAGGCAAATCATTTAACAGCACACATGCCATCTGCTGCCAAAAACCTGGCAGGTTTGGGAAAAAAATTTCGGCTCCTCGTTTTCTCTGCCAAAATCGCTGCGTGTGTTTCTGGCTCCCTCCACGCCAACTTATTTTTGGTCAAACTATTTCGATAGGCTCTCTCCACTCCAGTCAGGGAGGATTTGGCTCAGATGAAGAGAGCGTTTCCTGTCTCGTCCGGCGCTCTGACTCCATCCTCGCTGCTGCGCGTCCCCCTGTTGCCTATGTAAGAGAGCGATAGATACATACCCAAAACCCTGCAGCTGGGGTTCCCTGCACAGAGGCAGCACTGCGCAGAGAGAAAAGAGGGAGGGAGAGAAGGAGAGACAGAGAGAGGGTGAAAGAGGTGGAGAGACAGAGAGGATCAGACTTGCCACATCCCTGCCAAGGGTGAGCATTTACGCGCGATCCTGTAGCCGATCTCCAGCAGCCCTGCTCCTCCATCAGGACTAATTTCACCATGAAAACTTTTCAACTCTTTATTTCGACATAATCTGCTTCCCTCTATTTTTCCTGCGGAGAGAGAAAAACAACTTTTAGCACCAGACACCATCTGTGCCACTGTGAAGTTATCCCATCTTCTTTTGGTGAGTATTTCTGATTCAAAGCGCACTTTCAATCATGTGCTTTTTTCCCCAACATTCCCACAATGCATCTCAGTTAATTTATGGTCTGCTTATGTATTCCGTGCATTTTTTTGTCCCGTCGCTTATTCTGTAATTAGTATTCCATGGACACAGGTTTCCTGCGGCGGTCGCTCACTGAGATTTTTTACTGTCGGTGTTTCCGTGCTGCTTGATTCCCATCATGTACCCATTTGCCACCGTCCTCTGTCCCTCTTCCGCTTTATTCCCTCAAATCCCCCGAAGTTGTTCAGATGTTTAATCGATCTGTGTTAATGATGCGAGCTGTTTTTTATCGGACAAACGTCTCGTATCGATTCGGGAACAGGTGCGCCCCTGCGAACTTTTTTTTCCTCCTCCCTGCATTGTGCAGGTGTTGACAGCTAATGCGCAATGATTGATACTTAACAGGAGGGTCAAAGCAGTCAGGTCACATCAGTGCGCGAGGCCGAGCACAGGGGGTACCTGCTGATTTACACTGCAAAGAGTCCACGTCAAAGAGTCGCTGAGTACACAACTGGGACTGTGAGATCTCATTTTTATAATGAGAAGTGAAAAAAAAAACTGCAAGCAGGGTAAAAAAAAGAAGAAGAAGAAGTTAAATTCAATCAAATTAAGGATTTTCTAAATTAAACGATCTGCCCTAGTTTGGGTTGATACATCCCCACATGTTTGGAGGATATTCATGAATTCATGAAACTAATAACTGCAGTGGGACATACACTGGCACAATGTTCCACTTGTTTAAAAAAGAATGGATCAGTACACAATGAAATGACTTGTGATGGTGGATATTTACTGCACTGTAGGTTTATTTTGAAGCAAAATGCATCAGATTTATCCCTGACTGTGCATAAATGTGTTTTTGTTGCCTGTAAGCCCTGTAGTCCCCACAGTGAGCTGGGTATACAGCGTGATATAGTATTTTGCACAACCCATCAGCAGCATTAATAAATTATCATGTCGCTGTAAGGGCATGGAGGGATGTGTTTGTGTCTGCGTGTGTGTGCAACTTAAGGTCTCAGTTTAAGGGAGTTTTTTGAAAACATTATTCCAAAAAAAATCTTTATTATTCATTAACAGTTTTTCTCTCTATCACAGGAATATGAATTAAAATGCACGACAGGCACAAGATAGGACTCCTTCAGTGTCACACCTCCTGCACTTTTTCATTTATCAGTTATCCACTTGCTGTTTGGTAGACACACCAACGCCTCACCCTGCAAGTCTAGCGTCTCTTTAGGAGTGATTTACTCAGAGAAGGACTCTCTGCACTCCTTACAGATGTTGCATTGTCTTTCCTGTGCTGCATGTGAAACGTACACAGTGTCAGCGAGCCTCAAAACTACTAGCAAGGGACGCAAGAGGAATTCAAATGAATGCAAGTGAGGAGACCTCACTTTAACCGGAGGTTCAAGCTCCTGCATCAGCAACAGTCTGGTCTGTCTGTCTCCTTGAAGACCCAGCAGCTACAGGGTCGCTGTGTAACTGACCCTGTGCTCTGATTCACCCCTGAAAAAGACAAACAAACTGGGAAGGTGCAGGAGAATCCGCTGAAGTGCTACTCATGCTCTGCCTTGAATTGCAAACATCAGATGTCACACAGCACATCAAAACCAGTCCTGATCTACATGCTGCTTTACTATAAACGACACCCGCATTTATGAAGTGTCTGAAACCGTAATTAAGTTCTCGGCAGTTTGTGTTGTGTATTCTGGCCCGTGAGTGAAGACACTCAATGATTGAGGAGAATATGGATCAGAGGAAGCGTGTGATTGGTTACTGAGCGCTGTAGCACTGGTAATCCTGTTGTGAGACTGGCAAATGGGATTAGAAGCCTGTGTGTAAGAGAAACAGAGCCGGGGGATGACTGGGAGGCTTTACATTCACGGCTTTATCTCACATTTTCACTTAATTTGGCATCATAGCTTTGACACCTCTGCCCAACAATGAGTCTACTTCTCCACAGGGAGTCCAACTCTTTGACTTGACCAGTTTTAAAAGGCTTGTGTTGGTAAACTGAGTCAGCCAGAGGGTGATATTTTGTTCTGATATTTAAACTTTTTTTTTTGGTTTCAGAACATTTGGCACTAAAACATTGTCAGTGCTTTGAGGGCAGGAACGCAGCTATTCAAGAGGAGGCTGAAACTGCCTTTAAATGAGGAATACCAGGCAGTTTGATGTCTGGTAGTTAAAGCCTCTGTTTTTTGTTTTTTTTCACATTTGTGCCAGTCCTCCTTTACATTTCCTCCTGGTTTTTAGCTCCACAGTCAGTCATCATACTCAGAGACATCAGGCCTGGTTTTCACTTCTGTACAGTATGAAAAAACAACTTCCACAGAGTGAGATAATCCATCACAGCCGACGCGACGCCTTCATTTGTTTTGTGTTTTTTTTGTGCCCAAAGTTTTTCCTTTCTGCTTCGTTGTCACTTCATTTTGCCCGAGTCGAGTGTTTTCATATCGGCACTGCGTTGCGTTACGCTCTGCTTACTGTCAATCACCTGACACCAACAGGAAGAAGAAATGGGGAAAATAGTCATGAGAAAATCCTCTCATGAAACACTCTTGTCACATTCATCTCTTTGTATTTGTTTGCGAAGGGAGCAGCTAATTTCAAGCTAGATTTGACGCTTTTAATCTCTCCAATGATTAACAGTAGAAATGTATTGAAAAAATTGATTTCTGTGCAGCGTGAATTGTTTAATAATTTGGACAGTAAATCAGAAAGAGCTCATTTAATAACAAGCCAATATCTGCTGCGCCCATAACTACATTAGTGTTATCTGCACTCTGCATCTGACTCCCATCTCTTTTAGCAAAATGAGAGAGCATTAACCTGGCCGCTTGGCTCGAGCTGACCCTGCGCCGATTTTCTCCCCCACAATGCCACCGCTGCAACCTGCCTGCACCACCCGTGCTGCCCTGCAGCCAGATCTGCTCCACTTTCCACCTCTGCCATTAAATTGTCATGCAGACAGTGACTTTGAATGTGCGTGTACGTGTGTGCACATTCCTGTGTTGCAGCTTTAGCGCTTATTCTGTATTCTGGTTCCTATTGAAGCAGATCATGGTGAATGTTTTGGGCTGATTTTTGTCTCCTTGGACAGAGTTTGTAGCTTTCTGCACCTTGACTGCAAAAAAATTAACACACTTTTATTAAGAATTTGCACATTTAAAAGTGAAGCTTTTCAATATAAATTCCTGTATCCTCAAGGTGCTTCTCACAAGCATCTCAACATCTGCCGAGGTGACAACGGTGCAGTTGTTATTTATCTCTGTGTTGATTATTAGCACCGGATGATGACTTTGCTGTGGTGAAATATAACAAATCCCTTCCACAGGATGTGTGGTGTGCTGTTTTTATTTTGCTGGGGGGAACAGAGAGGAAGTAAAATGAGAACTGAAGAATCTGTGTGGGAAGAAAGAGGTCACTTTATGCCAAAGCAATTACCTTCCTCGTCCAGGGCCCTGCCAATACTCTGCGTAGAGAAGAGAGAAAGAGAGGTCAGTGAGGGAATAAATATACGTGTGCACGAACTCTCAGTTTTCGAAACGTCTGCTTGTAGTAGACCGCTCAAAGTTTAAATGGCATTTCTCAGTTGGCGTCATCTCAAGATATGGCAGACATTTGCCGGCGAACTCTTCCTTGTGTTTTCATGTCCCTCCTTCCAATTTTTTTTTCCAAAGGGAATTTGTCGAAGTCATTGTCAAATTAGACAGATAATATCAGCGATATGATGAAGTTTATGTAATTGCTCAGCTACTCAGGACTGCCAGGATGTGTTGTGACATGAAGAACATTATCTGTCAGGAGCTGATGCTTTTCTCTGCTTTGACAAGTCTTCATGTTCTGGCATCTTGGGGGATCTGTCACGGCATGACGACGTCAGGGAGACAGATCCCCTCGCATGTGCTCCGGCCGGCAAACAGACTGCTAGGAGTAGAGGTCAGGAGCACTCAGGCCATCATGCTGCTGACAGCTCAGATTTATTTTTAATCTCGGCGATGAGAGCTCACCACACAGATCATGTGGCTTGTTAGTGTTGAGTGGCGAGCCCCGCCACCATTACACCACGTTCTTATAGAAAGAAAAATATGACAAAATAATGACCTTGGTGAGGTAAAGCCTGGGTAATTGGGAGCCAGCTGAATGGCGTTTGATTGTTATTCCGTGCGGAGACTGTTGTTTCATTCGCTGTGAAATCCCTCTGCTTATGCGCAGGTCATTTTTCCCTCCATCCTACCACTATTAACTTTTGACCTCACCCCAGTGTGTCATTGCCATGTGTGTAGGTGAAAGACATTGTGTTGATTGTATGTAAAATATTTACTGTCTGTTCATTTTTGCCCAATTTCTCCATGATTGGTGAAAAACGTCATTATCATTGCATCAGCAAGCACATTACTTGCTGTCTAAAGTGACTGCGGTCACAGAGGCAATTTTGCTGACGGTACTTTCTCTCCTCTCTCCTCTATGTCTTTGTCCCCCCCCCCCTCTTCCCTCTCTCTCTCTCTGTTCTGATAGGTGCCAATTATACAGCCCGTGTGTCGAAGCCTGCCTGGTCGCCACTGACCCTGTTAGCCGGCTTTAATGTCAACTCCCTGGCTCCTAAGTGGAGGGAATTACCCCACTTTTAGTCTCCAATCAGAAAAAAAGAAGAGCAACACAGCAAAATGCAGAGCTTGACTCTTTTTCAACCCATGCGCTCTTTCCAGGGTCTGACTGCTCTTGCTCTCTGCTGAAGCACAGGGTCAGGACTGTGTGGATAAAACCCTGAGGGTTTTGACATTTCAGCCTCACTGTCTTTTTTTTTTTTTTTTTTGTAATTATTTTTTGCTCCTCTTCTGGCCTCGGTGCATTTTGGAGGGGGCCCAGATGATGGGGTGGTGTTGTTCAGGCATATGCAGAGCCCTGGCTCTCCTGGCACTCCTGTTTCCCTTGCGGGAGAGGGGCTGCTGGGGGCTGAATCCCAGCTCTGGGGATCTGGAGAAGTCCCCACACTCTGATCCAGACCCCTGGGAGGCCCTGCACAGGCACAAACGCAGCTGGGTATGGAACCAGTTCTTCGTATTGGAGGAGTACACAGGAAATGAACCGCTCTATGTTGGCAAGGTAAGCGATCTGTGACTGTTAATGGGTCAGCATTAGCACAGCTTAACAATGTGATGTTACATGCACATTAAATAGCAATTTCAACCTCTGGATAAAAAAAAAAAAAAGATATGATAAACTGTTTCGCACCCAGATCTGGCAGCGGTTTCGTGCAGCTGTACAGTAATACACATATCAATAACCTCTTATCATAATGACCTGCAGAATCTGGGACACAGCGGTGTTTTACAGAGTTGTACATATTCCCAGTGCCCTATATAAAATGTTAAACAAATGACAATACAAAACACAGACAGCGTAGGAAGGTATTCTGCATTTTATTCCAGCCACGCTGCAGCATGTGCTCGTACAAATGTGCAGTTTTAGTTTAGAGGCCGCTGTACGACGTGACAAGGTAATTTGCATCGTAATCAGTCCCCAGGAAAAGGTGGGTATATATATTACTGAAACGTGTCTTTGTACAGTAGATGTTCTGCCAAGGTACAAGCTGATAGATCAAAGTAATACGTGTTTTGGCAGATAAAAAGTATGAAACCCTCCCAATGTCACAAATAGCGCAGTTAACGTTAGGGTACACCAACAAAGTGACTAATCATGCATTTATGAGATATAACACTGCTTTTCTGTTGTGGGTCACATTTCCTGCAGGTAAATATGGTAAATATGGTACACCCCAGACAGGTTGCCAGACTATCACAGGTCTGACACATAGAGACAGACAACCATTCACACTCACATTCACACCTACGGCCAATTTTAGAGTCACCAATTAACCTGCATGTCTTTGGACTGTGGGAGGAAGCCGGAGTACCTGGAGAAAACCCATGCTGACACGGGGAGAAAGAAGGCCTCACTTGCAAAGAAGGGCTCCCTAGTAGGCAGTATACAGTTAAAATTCAAGTCTGGCACAATATTGGCACAGGTACCTCAAAATTTACCTGAATGAAAGTAGATAGTTACAGTCTCATACTAGAGGTAACTGTCAAAAAATTGTAGTGAAGAAGGAGCATAAGGAAGCATAAAATGTAAACACACAAGTAACATACAGGCATAAGTACTTCAGAATGCACTTAAGTGCACAACTTGAATAAAATAAGTTACAGTCTATTAATAGCAGTAACTTATTACTATTGCATTAAAAAAAATCATGTAAAAAGTCACTTTTTTCCCCTCAAATGTACGAAGGTAAAAGTATCAAGTAACAGAAAATGATTATACTCAGGTAATATACAGGCACAAGTGTCTCAAAATATACTTTTTCTCTGATCTTGGATAAATGTACATAGTTACATTCCACTGCTGGCAGTAAAAAGTCAAAAATGTAAACACAAATACCGGATTCAAGTACAGAACCAGAATAAAAGTACTTCATTACAGTCCAGTACTGGAAGGAACTAGTTACTCTAGCTTTAATAAAATATAATGTAAAAGCAAAAGGTACATTCCACCACTAGAAGTAACATGTACTTACAGTATAGATGTCATATCAGTGTAGTGGAGTAAAAAGTACATTGTGCCCTTATGGCATGTAGTGAAATAGATCTATAAGACAGTGTAATACCACAAGGCTCAAGTAAAATGTAGGCACAAGTACCTCAAAATGTACCTGAATAAAAACACTTAGTTACATTCCACCACTTGAAGTGACTTGGAATTATAAATGTCAGATGAATGTAGTCAAGTACAAAGTACATTATTTCTTTCTAAAATACAGTAAAGTAGATGTACAAGTTGGTATAAAATGGGAAGAGTCAAGTCAAATACAGGCACAAGTACCTCAAAATGTCTTTGAGTACAGAACTTGAACAAACATACTTAGTTAAACTGTAGAAACATTACAAAAACAACATGATGTCCTTTAGAAATGTAGTGAAGTAGATTTACAAGAAAAATAGAATTGAAACAGTACAGTTAAATACAGGCAAAAGTTCCTCAAAATGTACTTAAGTACAGAACCTAAGTAAGGTACTTCCACTACTGGAAGTAACTTGTAATCATACATGTCATACATCATTTCCTTCTGAAAGGCAGTAAAACAGATTTACAATACAGTGCAAAATTGAAAGAGTCAAGTACGTATGTACCAGTAGTTACATTACCCTTCAGGAAGTAACTTTTAAATATAGATAGTATATCAATGTAGTGGAGTAAATAGTACGTTATTTATTTCTGAAATGTAGTGAAATACATTAACAAGACAGTATAAAACTGAGAGTTAGGTAAAAGTTAGGCACAAGGACCTCAAAATGTACGTAAATACAGAACCTGAATAAATGATAGATGTTAGATAAATGTTGTGGAGCATAAAGAACATTATTTCCCTCTGAAGTAGTGAAATAGTTCTACAAAGTAAAGAAAAATGTGGGTTTAAGTACCTCAGAATATACTATTTCCAGACCTAGATAGCATCCATAATATAACAACCTCTGTCTCATTTTAAACAAATACTAATGTTGAAGTTGCCTGTTGTAAAATTGCTGGTTTACATCACAGTGTCTGGTGCACACAGAGCTTTCAGCACCAGCGTGTAAGTGGACAGCTCCTGCCTGGAAAATGGCTCTAGTGTGTGCCGTGCAGGCCAGATGGGTCTTGGATTGGTCTCTAGATCCCTGTTATCTTGGAGAATTTTCTGGTCTTATTATTAAATTAGTTTTCGTCTTTCCGCTCATCTGCAGGATAATCATTCTCATCTGCATGTATTTGCCGGGTCTGCTCTCACAAGCCCATTTCCTTGCTGTCTCTGAACTGGATTAGCGTCTCCAGCTGGAATTAGGATACATTTGACTGTCCTATTGTTCTCCTCTCTATTTTTCGCCGGAGGGATGCCGGAGGAAAGCATCTAAATCAGAATGAGCGTATTTGTGACACTGCTGGAGTTCAGCTAAAGGTCATTTCTTGTCCGAGCGTCCACAGTATCTTAAAATCCTGTCCTGTCTGATCTGTGCGTCCCCAGATATCTACTCTATGTGACTTGTGGGGAGAGTATTATTTGTGAACATCTGTTCTCTGATTCAGACGTGTTGTCCTTGTCCTGTGCTGCCCATTTGAAAGTGACAGAAGAGAGGCCAGTGCAGTAGTGGGGAATTTCGAGTGCCTCTTTTCTTTTACACACGCTCATGTCTGATTGCTTTTCTTGTTAGTGAATCCCGAAGGACATGCACAGGCTGATTATTTATTCATAGATGTGTAGAGATCTGCTTATCCACGTGGAATATACGCATTCCCAAACCCCTTTTCTAACAGGTAGTCTTTGTATTTATTTTCCAAACATGTATTGATTGATTACTTGGTTTTGTATTTGTGTGTTTAAAGTGGGAGCACAAACAGTCTAGGGGCAGATACAACATGTAAAAAGCCAGACTGGCTACATCTTTACATCTGACCTCGTGCCCAAGCTCAATCCAACCCTTTCAGAAATATGAAAAATCAGATTCATTTACTCCCCGCAGGCAGAGCAGGCTGCCCGGGAGCTTGAGAAGCTGTCACGTTATTTGTTCCCTCAGATCGTAGTTGTCACATGGTGTGTGTTTGTTTGGTATCACAAGGGCACGCTGCTGCTGCAAAAAGTCTGGGCAGGACACCCTGACCTCGTGATTCAGTGTGAGCGACAAGGAAGGTCCTGCCATGTCAAGAGAGTGACCTTACTAGAAATGAATTCTTTATGCTTCGGCTACAACACAAAAAAAACCCAACACATGCAGCCAAAGCTTCGTACTCAGCTCTAAAATTTCCAGCAGGTTACAGGCAAAAACACCAGAGTGACATTACCAGTAATTGCTTTTGTCAGATGTGTGCGGGTATCTAATATGACAAACAATAGGACGCTGTGTCCAAACAATGGCACAGTCACTGCACAATTTGGTCATTTGGTTGGCTGGAAGCAAAGAGAAATATGATATAGTTGGTAGGAAATGGGAAGTCATCACTTTGGCCTGGCTGCTCCCTTTGCATCTGCAGTCTGCTTGGCTTTAATGCATTCTGTCAGATTCTGAATTTCACAACCAAATGTCCTATTATGCCTTGGCACTCTGCCTCGGGTAAGTGTACTGGCCTGGAATCAACTACAGTCACATCAGGCCAGTGGATACATACATTTAAGAACAAACTGCAAATTGGTGACGCACATATTTAAACAAGCGAAAAAACGCCGGAGCAACTCATCCACTTAACAAACACTTAGTTGTAAACATGATGTGATTAACATTTTCCGCTGGGTGTTCATGTGACCAAATATTTGCAAGTGTTGAAACGCACCAATCTGTATTTTCTGCTGAATGAGCAGTGTTAGCAGGCGTGTTTGAGTTTTGGTTTTGTTAACGCACCACCTCTCCTCGCTTTTACACTTTGGAATATCTCCCCTTCTATTCAATAACTTTTATTAAGGGCATATCTTTTATTGCGGATCAGTTTATGTTCAAGTGACAGGAGAAATTCGCAGTGCTGCTTCACATCACAGGGGGTACGAGCTCACAGACACAGCCCTTATGCTGATTCTCACTTTATTTATAGAGATGTCTTCAAATTTGGCAGTCTGGCTAACCGTCAGGGTAATGGATGGACGTTTTTCACCTTATAATTCAAGCGGCATTCAGGCTCACACTCACAGAAGGATTTCTCCCAATACAAATAAAAGAACTTCAATGAGGAGCGAGAAAATGAAAAACATCTCTTGATGGAAGAATCTCTTATACCTCGCTGTCAAATCTTCAAGTGAGAGTGAAGAAAGAAAAACACTTGTCCCACACATTGCAACATGAGAAACAGGAAGCCGGCTTTTTCCCCTTTGCGACAAATGTCACTGTTTGATCTTATTTATTAAGGTGTAAATCATTCGTTTCATCATGATATGACATGAGATTGATTCTCTGAACAACGATTCGATATTTGCTGATATCACAGACTATGCCATGATACAATTTTGGTTCGATTCAAATGGGGGCCTACAATTGTTATGAGACGGCATATGCCCATTAAACAAAGTCAGTCTTTGCTTTTGGCTGTAAAAGAAAACAACAATACTAAATAAATAAAAATATTTGTAACCCCCATAAAACATGGCTGAACAAGGACATTTAACAAAAGCATAAAATTCAGCTCAATAATTACTGACAAGGTTCATAGACACAACAACTATTTTTCGCTAGTCACTATTATTAGCTTAGCATTTGGCGTTCTACATTGCATTAATCAGCCTAGTGGCTAGTAGGGGTGTAAATCAAGTGTCATTGTGTTAAAACAATATATTGATCCTTTGGATAACAGTACAATATTTGCTGATATCATAAAATCCCCCATGATATGATAACAATTCAATTCAGTTCAGTACACTTAGTAGCCCAGGCTATCATTTGCTTAAACCATTGAATTAAACAAGCTTATATTTGGGTAAGGCCTCTAATTCCATTTATGCAAAACTGTTGCTCAGTACAGACAGGAAATACAATCAAATTGTTTATTTGAACCAGTATAAATATTACTTATCCTGTTAAAACAATATGCACAACTTGGATAAATTTCTATGAAAAACACTTTTGATTATTTCGATTGGTGGACCTTATAAAGAGCGTACTAGGTAATTGAGGAATGGACAAACATTATGACTTCATGACAGCCTCAGAGGAAGGGAGTCACCACTTGTTTTTGCCACTGAATCTGGCACGATCTAAATAGCATAGCTCACTAATTTTAGCTCAAGTGGGCAGTCAGCAATCTGGTTTCTTTACATCTAAAGAGCTTAAATAAAAATGAACTGCTTGGCAACCAGACCAAATTGAGACAGGCCTTTATTCATCAAAAAGTGTAGCCACACCGGGCTAGTAAGAGGGACTTAGTGTTTAATTGGGACTAGGCTTTTAATTACAGTTACCATGGTATTTATACTTTTTCTTACTCATCATTGTTTGAAGTCACTGCATCTCCCGATAGAACAGCACAGTTGAATTTTCAGCCTAACACTATAGAAACCGAGCAGCTGATGTTGTAGTGAGAGCAACAAGTTATTGGAGTGAGAAGCCCGGCAATGTCCTTCATGTTTCCTGAGTATTTTATGTAGGGCTGGGTATAGTTTAAAAGTTACAATACCAGTTCCTTCAAGCTTTACCACTGGAGTACTTCATCTGATACCCGTAATGTGAATACTTCTAAACATTTTGGTGGCCTCTAAGGGTGTCGAACTGCCAACTCTGCACAACACCGCACTGCAAAACACCACAGACTGTATGGGTTGTAGCTGCTGCTGCAGGAATGTAAGCTCCACACCAGGGACAGTTGTTAGAGTCTGCTGTCACAGTGACAGTGACAGGGCTAACTATTAGCACCCCATGGCTAACGTTACCTAACGTTCATTAATGGGATTAATGACAGAGTTGTGCAGTTTCTGTGTCGGTGTGAGTTTGTTGGAACCGTTTAATGGCTTGGTGGTGGATGTTAGCCGCCACTGCTGTGTTAGCTTGTGCTAACCACGCAGATATTGAATTGACAGTTTGCTGGGAGCAGAGCGGCTCAGCAGACAGTCTGCTGATCAGGTGGGGAGTCGGTATGGTCTGGGATCAGACCCCAAAAGGATTAAATGCAGGTATCTTTGACTGGAAGCATTTCAGTACTACTTGGCACTGGGTTATTTTGATCTAAACATTAAAAGCATCCAGTTCTGATACCCAGCCCTAAATTTACCTTGTAACAGCATTATTTCCATATGATGTGCTTTGTCTGTTGACCAGTGTATTTCCCCACTGCTGATTTACTCCCAAGAGGAGAGTTATTATCCTCATCATTTTTCTCCTGGCTGCTTGACATTATCTGCCTGGTGCTACAGAGACATGCCATGGGAATTTCAAAGTAAAGGATTGTCTTAAAGACGATGATACTGATCGATGTTTTCTCTTTGCATCATGATATCAGACTGTTGAACATCAGATTGATACTTTGACCCAGACTGATGGATTGTTACTCCTCTAATATTCATTGCAACAACCATTGTGCATTTTTATTAGCGTGCATCATGAGCAATTTCTGGCCTGGTAGCAATAACCTGGTGTTGTGCATGACACTAATTCAGTTTAATAATCAAACAATTTGCATCATGGGCATCAGGGATAATCCCACAGATAATTACAAAGGAGCCAACATTGCACGTTACTATGCAAGCTACTTCATTAGCATTCTATTAGACACTCACTGTCAAATGGGTTAGAATCATAGAGCACGGGGCGCTGCTGCAAAGGTCAGTCTCAATAGCATCTACTCACACTCGCTGGTGCCGCAAACACATCGGCGCAGCTGGGGAGTGGTGAGAGCAGCATGTTGAGCCAGAGAGGAGGGTGATTCAAACTGACAGGGGGGACATCATACACACGGCACCCAGGGACAAGAGCTCACAGAGGGGGGAGCTCATGAGACGTCCTGGGGGCCTCTGGGATGGTGGGAAAGCCTTTATCTGAGCCAGGGAATCAAAGAGGATGAAAACAGCAGTGTAAACTAGACTAGAGGGTAGTTATCAGCGGGGTAGGAGAAAGGACAGGAAAGGAACATTGTTTACACTCTCTCACACATATAGGGCGAAGACTGGAGTTGACGTCCACAGAGGAATTTTTAGATGTCCAGTAGAGAGGTCAGGACAAAGTCAGGAGAGTGTTGTGTAAACTGGGACTGATTCAAGACCAAAACACGCAATAAACTGTACATTTAAGCCAGAAAAAAAAAATATATATATATATATATATATATATATGTATACCAGTTTCTTAAATGGGTCAGTGGAGAATGTTATCCAACCTTCAACATCCAACTTATAATGTGACAGAAATTCACTGTGGTAAAAAGCTCAGTTACATTCTCTCTGTAAATATTTCTCATGCGACTGACGAATTCAAATGTGAGCATTTTTGGAGAAAACTATTCTATATCCAATCCTGTGCTAGTTCACAGCATGTTCATAGGTTGACCAAGTTGGCACCAGTGGGCTCCAACTACAGGCTAGGATGTACACACATGCATCTAGGCATGTAGAAAATCATATTTTGTACAAAAAACCCTACCAAACGAAACCTGAGGACACCAGAATGAGACAGTTTGACACTCAAACCACACCATAAGAGGTTGTGAGTGGCCACTCCAGCTCTCACATGAGATTTCTGCAGAGATATGATTGTATTATGTGCGGCAGATCCAGGGTCAGTGTTCCAGAATACATTAGTGACATGGGTAAAGCACAAAGTTTGCTATCTGTAGGGGATCAGTTCGGAAGATCCATCTGTTGTGTATGAAACTAGAACCAGCAGCCAGTTAGCTTAGCATAACATAAAGACTGGAAACGAGGGGAAACAGCTAGTTGGCTGTGACTTAAGGAGCTAGGATCTCTTAAGCATGCTAATTAACACTTTATAACTCGTTTGTTAATGCTATACTTAAAAATGAAGTGTAAAAAAACAATAACTAGCCATTTAACGGGGGGTTGCATGCCACACTATTTCTTGGCTCTGAGCAGTTGCTAAGCAACCAACAGAAACTCTATTGTGTCCCTACAAGGACGCAGAGTATTGACTTTTGTAAGATATAATAATAATTATTATTACAAATACAAATTAAACTTTTGGTAGCCTACTACTATTAAAAAAAAACAGTTGCTTTTTTCAGCCCACTGAATATATTTTGCAGTAATAAATTTGATTGAAATAAGAAACTATATCTTGAAATTTTGACCTTATGAGATAAAACATATGTTGACAAAGTTTTCCTTTGGGGACATAATTTGCTGTTAAGAAAAGGTTATTAATCACAATATATCTCTATATATATAAAAGCAATACTCAGCATATGGCACCACGTTTAAAATCACTAATATTATATAGTGACTTATGTATCATGATAAAATCCTATCGTGGGGCCTCTGGTGATTCACACTCCTTGCGAATAATTGTTCTTTCCCAAAATATTGAAGTTCTATGCCGATTTAAACATCAGTAACAAGACTGTTTCCAAATTAGCTCTGTATCATTTCACTTTTATGGTGATAAAGACAAAAATTCTGACCTGTTGTATGTCTCTCAAATTTAAGGGTTTTTAGAATGATTCATTCTAAGGGGCTGTACTCATGCTACATCTTTAACCGCCTGGAAAACGCAAGGTTAGGCACTGGGTGCTACTCTTACTTTTTCTGTGAGAGCTTTAAAGAGCGAGGCGGCAGGTTGCGTCTGAGGTTTCTAAGCAACCTTTGTGCAGAGCTGATTGTCTTCCAGGCACTGTTGGTGTCTAGGCCTATTGTACATGGGACAGATGTAAAGCTCTGACAGCTCTGTACTAAAAGTATCAACTTTATCTCCATATTTTTACTGAACTGATATTTATGAAAGAAGGGAAAGTTGTCAGCTGTGATCTGTTGGTCGGTGCGTGCTCCTGCGTTCCAGAAGTTGAACCCTGTTTATCTTAGGGTGCAGTTGTCGCACCCTGTAAAATAGGCGTTCGGGAACGCCTTTGCACTGCGACAGCATCGCTCTGGCGTTTGAGCACGCCTGCACCTACACTGAAAACAATGAATTTGAGGGTGCAAAGAACATGGCATGTGTATGGCCCCTAAATTGTTGCACAAATGTGATCATTTGCACGGCTAGACAAAAGTTACTGTATTGTTTATATGTATCTTGTTTTTTGAAAATGGAGGAGTTGTTAAATCTACCAGTGTGCTTGTTCATTACAACCAGAGTACACTTATAATTTTGTGTTTGTCACAAACGTGCAAACTTTATTAAATGGTGTACAAATTTATCAGTGCAAAATGTCATGTAGTTTAAAGGCTGATTGGACCTTCAGTCAGGTGGATGTTGGGTGGAGCTTTACTGGAAATGACATGATGTCACCAAACTTTAAAGTAAGAATGATGATGGTGCGAGTGTTCCCACCCTGAGGCTGCATTTACACCAAATCAGGCATTTCCACAAAAAATGCCAGTCCACCCAATCACTTGAATTAGGTAGTGCATCAAAGCTGCGTTGGTGGTACCGCAGAGGATGCTGGGAAAAACATGCAGTGGCCTAGGGCGGTGGCCAATCCTGTAACAGGCAATCAGACCAGGAGGCACCCGCAATCTACAGTCTCTTTCTATTGTTAAATATTATAATGAGTAGAGGAAATAATAGTGTTCACAGTTTGTGAGTGCTATCCTAAGTAGAGCGCTTCCTGTGTTTGGTCTTTTTTGGCAGTAAAGATACTACAGTAATGATGATCAAAAGTCGTTCTACAGATCTTTAAGCCAACATAAAAACCTTAATGAAGAAAAATACTCAGTCACTGAGATGAGGAGCTTTCTATAGTTCCCCACCCTCCACTCCCCCACAAATAGGCCATGTAAGTGACTCTCCCATACCGCCACACAACTCTGTGGTTAATCGCCGCAACGCCTGATTTGGTGTGAATACAGCAACAACACCTGCAACAAAACTAAGGGAGATGCCAATCAGCACAGTTTGTACACACCCACGCAGTCCTGAGAAAGGTCTAATCAGGCAACATCAGTAAAAAACACCTGAGTGGATACACTGGGGGGGTCTGCGGGGGCTTTCAGCTGCTGCGACCCATAAACTCTGAAGCCAAATTTGCTCCAGTGGGTAGCATACACACTCTAAATTTGATAAATCTGTCAAATTAAAATGTTATTCTCCAGACACAGCGCTGAAAATGAGCTACAGCCCAGCAGTTTCTCCTTTGTTTACAACATGTTTACTAAAAAGAGACAAAGACATCCCAGACATTTTGAGAAAAGGGGGTGTGGGTCTTGTACAGAGATTTACTTCTCATATGTTTGCACTTATCACAGAAGCAGTTTGTCTTTCTGGCAAACTTAAATTGTTATTGAGAGCTTGGATTTACTCACTCTCCCCTTGTCTCACCTCTCGGCTTCAGTTCGTCAAATTTATGGTGGTCTGCTGATGGCTCGGTAAAAACAAAGCTAGATCATTGTGGCGTCTGGATGTACTACATAAGATAAATATTCTTTCCTGTAGCCTGTTATACTGTAACTAAATTAAATATTAAGGAATATTGTGGGGGAGAGGGAGTTGTGAGATAGTTTGGAGTTGTTTATTCTTTTATGTTTTTCTGTCTGGATCCTCTTTTATGTTTCTTTTTTTCTTTTTTTTGTCTGAGTATGGCGTTGCTGAAGTTTCCTGAAGTGCTGATGTATTGGATTTTCCACATCCCCAACAGGTCTGATCTTGAATAATTCAAGAGAGGTCCTCCGCCTGTGCTGAGAGTATAGACGTACTATGAATGCACACACAAGTTAAGTTTTTAGATCTCTCTATTTTGCCTCTACAAAGTGGATAACAGGTGGCCTGGAGACTATTGTGTTTGGTATAACGGTGGTATCAAGCATCCTTCTCCATTTCAATGAATAATCTAAGCATGGCGGGGCTCAACTGCATACAGGCAGTTCATGTATTACAAAGTAGTCGGTTAAATGTTTGCCACTTTTTCATCTGAGGAGATTTGTGCTTTAAAGAAGAGGTGGGAAGACCATTTACCTTTTGTGAAATATGTATTTAGCTAGCTGGAAAGCAGACAGTGGACGTGATCTGAGAGGCACAAGAGACAGATGTTGGTCAGGTGTCAGAGGATACTTGACTTTTCTCCTCCAAGACATTATGGAGCTTTTTTTTTTTTTTGCACTGACTAATTATTTCTCATGATACAGTGTCTGTGTGAAATTCAAGCAGCTTGATCTCAGTGTGTTTCACATAGCCTGATTCAGTACCAGACGAGAGAGCTGAGGCATTACAAATGTTTCTTTAATACGATTGGAGATACTCAGTTTCCTCATCTCTATTACTTCCCCTTTACTACAGATACCTTCAGAGACTTGCTCATTGTGTCAAGCATGTTTTGAGATTGATTCATTATGTATCGTCCTCAGCTGCTTCTGGGACCCCAGGTTTAAAGTCTATCAAACCTCTTTAACAAACACTGAAGCTCCATAGTAATCACATTATTCCCCACTTTCAACAGTGTTCTAATTTCAGAAACATCCATCTAAGTGGGGAAGTTGGTTTCCTTTTTCATGTTAAGGGAGGAAGAATAATTTGATTAACAGTGCTAGATTTGAGAAGGTGAAACCCAATTACTCTGTACAGTACAACCTTATCTGGGTTTCTAGAGGTGCAGCATGAAATGTTGTGTTGCGCCGAAGGAACACGCTACATCGACGATTCCCAGCCAGGGGTGCTTGTACTCCAGGGGGTACTCACGCCCGCCTGATATCAGACAGAATCATTAACAATCTGTTTCCATCTTCGGTCTGACATTGCGTCCGCTCCAGCTGATTTCCATGGGGGAGGGGGATTGGATTTTTCCTGACCAATCACTGGAGACCAATATATCCGCCTGAATCTAACATCATTTTAAGTCAGCACTAGAGCTGGGCGATACAACGATAATTATCTTGATATAATTTTCCTCGAAAGAGATATGATGAATGTTTGATAAATCCTCTATGTGATTAAACCACCAATATGCCCACAGAGGGGGACGGTGATGCACCTTAAGTCCCAGTTGCCACCCACTATTACCCAGAGGAAGCAGCTGTAGTAGTAGTAGAAGAAGACAAAACCGGCCTCTAAAGCCCCCTTTCCACCGAGCAGTATGGTATAGTTCAGTTCAATATGCTTTTTCCCCGTTTCCACTGTGAAAAGTTGTGGACAGTACCTATGGAACTTTTCCGTACCATCTCCCTTTTTCGTTCACCCTTATGTTGGGGTACCCAACACACGACTCGATAAACAGGGTGCAGACTTCCATCTGTGTCACCAGTAAAGAGTCAGGAAATGCAGCGGGTACTTGATGGATGCAGTGAGTGACAACGCCTCCACCCGCATTTAAGGGTACTGTTTGTGGCAGGAACGCTAAGCGGACTTAAGGCCTAGGTACCATGTCCCAAAGGTACCATACCGAAAGTGTTTGGTGGAAATGAGGCTTAATGCGTATGTTGAACATGCAACACTCATATTTTAAGTATCATTGTTCTGACATATGACATAACATGACTAAACATAACATGACATAACTTCTGCCTCAGTCACATCAGTAATTTTTATCAGCAATAAATGATCCTACACAACTTCACAACGTCATCTGAGTCCTTTTTTTTTTTAAAGTATTTTGATTGAGAATTGGCAGAAATTACATACTGTGGGTTTAAACCTGTACATACAGTATTGACCACAGTTAAGATTTTTTGCTTTGTGTATTTATTCTGTTTACAATATCAGCTTTAACACCGACAAAATGTCCAAAAAAACTTCTCCACAAAGAGTTTGACCAGCTCCTGACTGGAAATATGATTTGTTTGTATTTATTGTGTTTTTTTTAATTTGACTTTACTTTTATCATAATTGTGTTGAATCTACCTCAGATTTGTGAAATGTTTTGCAGTTTGGCAAATGTTGTTGTGTTCTGACAATTAATAATAGTTTAAATCACAATTAACTGTGAAGTGTCCTCAACTTTTACTCGTGAACAAAAATCAGCCTGTCAACTTTTTTAGCGTGATTATTATTGATATCGACTGATATGAAAATTTTCATCGAATAACATTTTTAGTCATATCGCCCAGCCCTAGTCCACACGAGGATTGCACCAGTGTGAAATTTTTTCACGGTATGATAAACATCTAAGAAAAAAATCACTGTTGGTATATGGTATCACACAGTTATTTTTGAATTATTATCTATTACAGTGACCCTTTAAAGGAATGAAAATGGAAAAAATTAAAGATTAAATTAAAATGAAATGTTTAATTATTTAATTAAAATCCAATTAAATAAATGAAAAAGAATTGAATTTAAAAAAAAAAAAATTACAGTCAGTCGAGGGTGAAAGGAGATGGGTGCGTATGAGATTCTCTAGTAAACCACTGCCACTCTACACTGATGTGTAGCCATGCTAATATACCTGTCTTGAGGGGTTTTCAGTGTAGAGCATCTATCCTGTCTACAGCGCTCACCATTGTTATTATTTATTCTCACTGGTTCCATCACACAGCGTGACAACAGCTTGACACTAGCATTAGTCCCGCCCGTGGCACTGATTAGCTGATTCTTAGTCTCCCTGTGGTGCTTCTTGGATCAATGGATTGTCAACAGACAAACCATGTTTCATGTCATGATACCAGATGAATTAGTCAACTCTGGAATGGGTGGATTCAAAGGTCTGGACCTCGATAATACCTGTTAAGAGAATGGGGTGCATGGAAAGATCGTGGAGCAGCTAAGCCAATTAAATAATATCTGTAGAAAAAATTCTACTCAGCAGGAAAATAAACCACAAGTAGACTTACAAATTGGTCACATTGGTGGGAGGCTGGTCTTTAGTGTGTTAATTGCTAGTTAAGTAGTAAGCAAGTGAGCAGAGGAGATGAAACTTGTTAAAATTAATGGGTAAACGGTCAAAGGTAGAAGACGTCACCTGCTGAATCAATGCAAAAAATCAACAGCCATGTAGACTCAGCCAACTACATATTAACCTCAGCGTGCCAACATGCTTACAAGGACAACACCAGCCTCCTAATTTGTAGCAGGTATATTGTATGAGCAGCATTTGGCTTGTTAGCATGCAAACATGTAGCACTAAAGACAAGGTACAGCTGAAGTTGATGGGAATGGGGTTGTGTAGGTTTTGTGTCATAAATCAGTTGGTGTTTTGACCCCAGATGATAAACCAGGGTTGTCAGATCTGTGATAATTAATCTTATGGGGATCATGAATGTCTGAGCCAGATCTCGCGGCAATCCATCCAGCAGTTGTTGAGATATTTCAGCCTGACCAAAGTGGAGGTTGATCCCTGGAGCCATGTCGTTAACATGGCTAAAAATGCTGTAACAATATCCATTTTTATAATTAGCTGTGTTAAATAATCAGTTTAAAATCAATTCAAATGTCAGTGCAGGGGTACTGGAGCTCATTTGTCTGGGCAGTGGAGACAAATCAGACACTGCGCTACTCCATCTCCTAATACAGTAATTAATTGCGATAACAAACTAGTTGTTTGTGTGATTTATATCAATGAGAGAAAGTCTAAATAATAATTTGCAAGCACTCTCTTTGTTTACAGCAGTGCACTGAGCGTTGATTCTGATGTCAGGCCGTTTATTTTTTGGTAATGGTAGGAGAAGAAATACATAAACGAGTTACCCGACTTTCTCACGTTAACTCGATTACTGAGTAATCTGCTTTTATGTGTGTGTGTGTGTGTGTGTGTGTGTGTATGTGTGAGTGAGTGTGAATGTGTTCAAATTGCAGCTCTGCTGAAGTAACCTGAAGCCTCCTTTCCTCCTTCATCCCCTACACACACACACACACACACACACACACACACACACGCTCTTTATACAACCCCACCCCCACAGCCTCCTCGAGACATTCACCATCCATTGGATGAAGGGACCCTAATATGCTAAAACCGGGGATGCATTGGCCACCTCTCGCTGTAATTAAATTCAGTCATAATGAATCATAGGCCCTAATCCTAAAACAGGCTATATTTCCACAGGGAGGAGAAATGACCTACATGTACTGGAAAAGCTCTTAGTATAGCCTTTCTACTACAGCTTTTTTTACTTGGCATTTGCTCTGAAAGCATGAAAAACATACACAAACTTCACATTGAGCCGTGTTGAAAGTAAATGCTGCGCACTTATTTCCATATCAGTGCTGTTTATATACAGCTATCATGTCACAGTTTGAGAGTATACATGCTCAAACTGTGACATGATTTGCCTTAAATCGTGCTGCAGTTTGAGAGTTTTTCTTAATAATGTGGTCAAATCTTTCTTTTTTTTTTCTCTACTTTTACTTTGTTCTGGTTCCAGCCAATGTTCTGTGACATGAATAGCAATGGGATGTGCGACGGCTCATTGCTCTGTGGAGAAAGATTCGGTGCATAGTTACACCAGGCAATTAGGGTATTGTATGAGCCAGTCATCGGACTAATGTTGGTGATTCACAGTGGTGCCTCGGTACCTTTTGCTCTTGGAGGTGTATTTTATCATTTGCAGACCATGTTGGTAGCAGCCCAAGATGCTGTCACTGGTCCATTGTATAAAAAACGCACACTTGGCAGCGGGAGAACACAGAGATAATGCATACTTTGTTTTTCTGTTTTGAATGGCCATGGATAGAAGAGAAATAGTGCACTTGGTTGTGTTAATTAAGATTTCTATCTTTGTTTCGCATGTTTGAATCATTATGTTGAATTCATTAGTCCTTTTTTTTTCATTTAATTGCCCATAGTCACTAATTGCATCATAGAATATTTTCATGTTCCATTTTTTAAATTCAAGCTTTTATTCTTGCCTAATAATGGGACTCCACTGTCAATCATGTGTTACTGGAAAACAGATTTTTCATCGGCACAAATTGGGTGTTTTTTGGGGGGGTAAATATATTTACATTCTCTCCTCCACTGCATGTCTAAGGCCCCATTTAAACCTGGTATTACCTTGTCATCTGTATCTCGATAGTGACATCCATACCTCATCCGAAGTTTTGCATTTACACCTGGAATGAATAAGCTTTCTGTTATCTTGATTCTGCCCAGATGACATGGCACACGCCATTTCAAGGGAAGCCATGCCACAGATTTCTTTCATTTGTAATTTTTAATTTTATTTATTTATTTATTTATTTTTGAGGGGGACAACTTAGTTACTGCGATTTATACAACTAGCTTTTGCTGTGCAGCGTAGGCTAGCAGGAAGAGATCCTATCACAATGCACCACCTCCAGATACCGTCTGACTAATCCTATCGCATGCAGATCACCGTGTGTTCTGTTTACACCATGTAGTCACAGTTTTTCTCAGACTAGAGAGGATACCCAGATAGAGGTTGTCCTTTAATGCCAGCTGTAAATGGGATCAAAGAGTCTCCAGCCACACTAGCTGCTCCATGAGGCTGTACATCGGCACTTAAGTACTTGAGCTAAATGCTAAAGTCAACATGCTGTCATACTCACAGTTGCTGTGTTTCCATTCTGTAGTCAAGAAAAATTTAATAGATTTTTTTTTTTTTTTTGAAATGCTGCAAAAAACAAATGCAAGTTTGGCATATTTTCATGAACTGGTTTGGAGCAAACAAACCAGGACATACAAAGTGCAGTTTTATAAGAGGTTGGCGTTATAGACTATGCTTCACGCATGACTGTAACTGCCAGTAAACAGAGTAAAAGAAGTGGAGGTTGCAAACTGGAAGCAAATCAAGTCACCTTGGCCACCTAACCCATCTACAAGAGAAAAATGGAGATAGGTCTTAATGAATTTGTGTCAGTTGGGCAAGTTTAAATTGTTCTTTCATGTCAGCTAGTACTGGCCATGTTTCATGCTGTGCTAAGATTAAGACAGATTGGTATTATCCAGGAAGATACCGACAGTAGATGTTCACGATGTCAGAACAAACAGGCAAAAGCATTCGCCTTTTATGTATCAAATCTTTTTCGATGGAGGCAAAAACCACCCCAAGTGAAAGTTAAAACGTTTTTTTTAGCCCTTTGCCTGATGCAATTCTTTAAAATATGCATAAAAATAAGTTCAAAGAAGCGCAGATAATGATGATTCTGGCGTGCTGATGTTAAGCAGGTAAATGTTTGCCATGTTCACTATCTTAGTTTACATGCTAGCATTTGCTCAGTGGCACTAAACACAAAGTACATCTAAGGCTAATGGTTCATTGAAATTTGTTTGTGCTTGTAGTCACAATTCATGCTAAGGGGGCGTGAATTTCTGACTCAAATGTCATGATAATCCATCCAGTAGTAGCATTTCACTCAAATCCGCAAATGTCAACCTCATGGTGGTGCCGCAGCAATAGACAGGGAATAACTAAAGTCATTAGGTGTTTTCAGACTGAACAGTTCCAAGGCCCCCTTGAGAGGAACTGCCCACTGGCGAGCTCCCCTGAGAAATAGATAGTTTCAAGGGCTTTTTTTTCTGTTTGCAATCCCACACGCCAATAGGAATGCTACAAGTGGCGTACAATAAGATGGCCAGCAGCTGATGTAGCGCTGTCACTGCTTTGATGAGTCACGTTGTATTTCTACCTGGACGTATATGCTCAGTGAAGCCTCTTTAAAAACTGTTGTTTGTGCTTTGTATTGTCTGTTACTTACATGGCTAATGGGCTTTAAAAATCGCTGTTGCTGCGTTGGCTCATGTATTCGACCAATCAAGGTACACTTACGTCTGGACCAATAACTGTGCACTTATATCAGTCATGTTTGCTCTTGTGCTGGGAGAGTACCTACTCCAAAATAAAAGCTAAAAAAGCCCATCAAAATGGAGTTCTAACAACTATGATCATTCCTAGTTCTTGTGTTGCGAACGGAAAGGAGGGGTCTTAGAAGTGTGAGGAAGCTCCTCTGGTCCGAAAACACATTAGGATTCACAATTTGTGCCAATCCATTGAAGAGATTTTGAGATATTTCAGTCTGGACCAAAGTGGTGGACTGACGGACTGATCATGAAAGCAAACCAAGGGGAACCTCAGTGGGTTGTGTCTCTTTGTTCTGAGGTGTTTCATTCAAAGCCTGAGCTTAGTGATCAAATGATCTGGTAAATAATCAGAATGCAAAAAGTGACCTTTGCTGATGTCTGTCTTCATCAGGTACAGGTGTGGCTATAAAAGCATAATGGCATAATTCAGATTCCGGGTGTTTCAGTGAACAAAGTAACCATCCTTATTAGAGACTCCAGATGGGTGATTTTGGAATTTGATCCAGTCAGGATCAGACATTCGGGGCCCCAAGGCTAATTCATGAAATTCAGAACAACAATGGTTGTATTGGAAAGAGCTGGTGGGTGAATCAATTCTGTTTGTTTTCATACTCAAACCCCAAAGCATTCATTCAATTTCAGGGACAACAGGGATAAGTGCATCTTTGGTGGTGCAAAAAATGTGGTGTGGTAATTGTTCTTTTTCATACCGGACTCTATTTCTTTCTGTTTTTTATATATCCATAAAAACCAAGGACATTTTTTTTTTCCATGTCATGCTCAAAACTAGAAAACTTATCTGTGATCCTTTTCTTATTTTTCCAATCATTTTCTTTCCTTCCTACTCCATGAAAGTAATTCCAACCTGAAGACGTGATTTCTATTTTTCATCTTTACTTTAGGACCTTAGCCTTAAGCCGACAATTGGTAAGGGCCTACTTTATGTACAATATAAACTAAAGGTGCAAGACCAATTATTTCTCCTCCATTCAGACCAAATTTCATTCTATTTTCATCCATTTTCGTCCTTACAGTAGATATTACTTTGCCACCGTTAAATTCGGTGGCTGCAGAGAACTTTGAGGGATTTCTGTGAAGATATTCTGTTCTTGGAATCAAGCCCATTCATTTTCTATGGAGGAGATGAGTTCATAGTCTGACAGTGTTAAATTATGCCGATGGGCTAAGGCTATGCAAAGACTATGTGATGATTCAGAGATGGATTGGGCTATGATCTAAAGTTGTTATTGAATTTGGCTCTTGATATCGCTCACAATGAAGAATGGAGTCATGAGAGTGATTTGCTCTTTTTCTTGGTGCAAGACTAAATATATTCACTACTGGAGGGATTGTGTACACATCAAAAGTCTTCCTTCCCAAAGGCCCTCTCATGTTGGGGTTTAATAAGGTATTTTATTGTTTGAAGTAGTACTGCTTGTTTGAGTTGTTTATAATCCCTTTGGATCGCAGCAGCACTGTCGGTAGTGTAAAAGAGATGGCATTATCCTCGTGTTTTCTTTTCTTTCTCACCAGCACAGCGGCTCTGGTCACAGTGTGTAATCCAGGTGGGTTTTTCCTTTCTTTCCCCACAGAATTAAAGGAAGGCTTGAGTCACAGGGCTCAGAATTTGTATTGTGTATTTCAATGCCGGTGGTAGGCAGTGGCCATGTTTGTTGGTAATGGTATGTACACAGAGAATGGAAGGGAAATGGAAAGCAGGGACAAGGTAAACATGTTTTTTTCTCTGTCACTGAAATGTTTAAGTGAACGTGAAGAAGCTCACGTAACATGACCTCAGGCCTCAAGCTACTCATGGTAGAGTGTGTATTAACAACACTGGATTTAGTCAGTCATCAGTTGCCCCTTGTTCTGTGTAATTTCAGTTCTGCAAAGCTCAAGTTACACAATTTCAACCAATTCCTGCATCAGTTATGAGAGTTAACTTTTTTAAATCCCTGAACTGAAAGAATGGTGGCCTTCAGGAATTCACCAGACCTAACAAATAAGTAACCAGGGATGCACTGTCTGTGAAATTCTGAGCCGATGCTGATTTTTAAAAAATGTATTTGGCCAATAGCCAATACCGATTGTTGTTTATTTTATTTTTTTGTTGTTATTTATTCCCCCGTTGTGCCAGGGAAACAAAGAAATCCACACAACATTAACTGTTTAAAAGTCATTACCTAACTATCTCTGAATGACCAAAAATTCAGTCATACACATTTGTGAAATAAACTTGATTATAAGCTCATATGAACAGCTTCAAAAGCCATATATATATATATATACACTCATATACAGTATATATATAGATATATATAGATGCCATCCACTAAGAATTTTCCTTATATATAATACAAAACCGTACTGATGAACCACCGCGATCCGTTTACCACTGCGGACAG
This sequence comes from Epinephelus awoara, assembly GCA_035609425.1. Lineage (NCBI taxonomy): Eukaryota > Metazoa > Chordata > Actinopteri > Perciformes > Serranidae > Epinephelus > Epinephelus awoara. The sequence continues at coordinate 22,152,712 of CM069314.1, read as the reverse complement.
TCGGACTAACGGGATGTCGAACTAATGGGCTGTCGGACCAATGACACGGACCCCATTAATATCGGCCTATATTTTATCTACAAGTGCACGTCACACACTGCGCGAACCGCCTATTAATGACGCTGTCGGCAAAGCAGTAATGATTGTGCTAAGTGGTTAAAGGACATGTAGCTACTTACGTGTTTCAGATAATTTGTCAGGTTTGTGGGGATGGCAAGCAACCGTTACAACCACTGTGTTAATGTTTTGATGATTTTTTTCAAAGGAGCGCAGCGTATAGTCCCTTTTAGGGCCATCATGACATCATTTTGTTAGTTAGTTCATATCAGGTTAGGAAAAAGTATTTCCTGTTGTAGGGATTAATGACAATATGTGTATTAAAGGTTATCATGTCCACCTAATCAGAAATTAGGGAGGTATTAAGAGGAATATTGGATTTCTCTGTAACACTAACACAGGTAGCGCATTAGCTAACATTAACTGTGATAGCAAAACAAACTGGAGGACAACTTTGTAGGATTAGCCTAGTAATCAACCACAAAGCCTGAGTGAGAGCATACGGGTCGGCCAGTCTGGTTCCATTGGACAGTGTTTACGTAATCAAGTAACACTCGCGGTCCCGTAGAGTGAGTGACTTGACATGGTGTGTTAATAAATTCGATCTGAGGCTCTACACTAAAATGAGAGCCCTGTCTCTCAAAGGACCCGAGCATTGTATTTCTCTATGAATTCACAAACAGTTAAGTTAATCAAATAGCCTACCGCAAAGACAAACTGTCACATCGCTAAATAACAACAACAACAATGGAGGAGAAATAAATACTGAACCTACACAGACTGGAGGATCTGTCCTCACTCCCTATATGCCTTCTCCATACAGAGCAGGTACTCTACCTTGTGTTGACATTTTTACCTCCGTAGATATTCTGTATCATAGCAACCAGACGCAACCAAAGCTTCACAGCTGAAAAAATGCTGCACCCCTTACTGTGACTCATTGCCCTTATGTGCTCTGCATTGAACAATGAACAAATATTTGATCTCTTTTAAAACTATGTTATCTTTGTTATTTAAAACGCAGCAATATACCTAATAGCCTACAGTCATTGTTAACAAACAACTAAAATACAAACAAAAATTGGAAATAATACCACATGTTGCGCTGTTGAGCCACCCCTAATTACCAACGGGGAAATTCCTTCCCCGCGACAGCCATAATAACGTCCTCATAGCAGTATGTTGTGGTTTAACAGCAGTGTATTGCTCTCTCCAAGGTCAGCAGAATAGCTGATGAGCCTAAAATGTTCATTCAAAATCAAATCCAAAAATGTTAGAGTTGAATATATATATTGATCTTTCATTTTTATTTTTACAGTCAGTGAGATGTTTTTTTGTGTCATAGAAATTGAGAAAAATCCAATTACATGCACACAAAGGCCTACGGCGGACAAATTAAGGTCTTTCGAATGAGAGAACAAAAGTAGCATTGACTGATAGCTGATGTATATTTAAGCTGTAAGTGTGCAAAAAAAAAAAATCACTAAAAAATGTCAGTTGCAAATGGTGAAAAAGATGGACTTGATTTTCATCTAACATGCAACGGTGTTACATGTGGAGAAAAGATAGCCCGGTATGATGTAGTGCAGCAGTTACTCAGACACACAGTGATATAATGGTTCAGTGTGGACATGCACCAGCTGAGCTATAGGCTTTCATTATAATTAGCTGTGGACTGTAATGCAGATGGGTTGATGCTTTGTGGGGTCATTTACGTCTGTTTTATTTTCCTGTAGATGATCAGTTCTACTTTACATGGCATCCCATCAATTAAAGTACATCACATAAAGCTGTCTGCCTGCCAGGAGCTGTTGGAGCATTTACACATTGATTTTTTTTTTTTTTAAGCATTATTGGCCAAATTCAGACAGGCACAGGTAGATTAAAAACTGTGTGGTGCAAAGTACTCTTTTCTCATGAATTTCTTTGTCCTTTCTGAGACATGCTCTTGAGATACGCTGATGTTATTACATGTAAATGAAATTCGTTTTCCTCACCTCCCACACTAGGTTAAAAGTTTGTGAATGTAATTGCATCGGTCCCGAGCTTGAAAGCCTTCATAAACAACCTGCGCGATTATTAATAGTGACAGGATTTAATGCAAAAATACCACCTTAAGACACTTCAAAAAAGTGTGCCGCAGATTTATAGATTTTTGTATTTTTAAAGATCTGAAACATATATGTCAAGAGGATTTCGCACAGGCAAAAATAAAATCAATAGACCAGAATGCTTCATAAGACATGTTGAGTTTGGTCTCAAAACACTTGAACTCTTGCACTCACTGGAGAGATTTATTTACAGTATCCATCACCGCTCTCTCCTCCTACACATAAAATCTATATGAGCTGCTTCAGGTATGTTGTCTCTGCATTTTGGGATGCACTTAGTGAAGAGGAAGACAAGCTGAGAGTAAATGCAAGTAAAAGTTGTATTACAGCGCTCACACTGAACATTAATAATAGATGACAGACAAACTGTGACCCTTTGTGTGTTTTGTTTGGCTTATGTATTGTCTAAATATCATGTGAATGTGTACAAATCTTAATTTAATTTACATTGTACACATGCTGTTTATGACAGATGATGAGATGCAAACATGTTGCACTTTTTGACCTGGTTGATCTGTTTACACTGTATGTGTCATACAGACTTATTCAGTTTGTTACAGAAACATTGCATCTTATGTGTTAAAGAATAATGTGCTGAATGGTATGCAGTGCTTAGAAATTATGTCCGTGATTTCATGTTAGTTGTACTTGTACTACTGGGCTTACTAACAGAATGATGTAAATGAATATATCTAAATATTGTAATGACTTTTTATTAATATTTAAATATCAGGTTACAGGTAAAAAGACAACCATTAAAACATTAAACTAGTGCTGTCAAAATCACCACGTTAATTTTTTGCAATTAATTGAACTATTTATCATATTTTAAAAACAATTAAGGCTGCATGTTGTTTACTACTGGTGACAGTTTACCCGTGTGACAACATTTGCTGCCAAATTAAAATTAAACCAAAGGTAATCTGCACAGTTTGCAAAGTTGAATGTAATTACCACATATGTAATTTGTCTTTGACGGATCACCTCACAGCAAAACACGCTACTGAAACTACAGGACTTCAACAATCTACAGAACAACAGCGTGGTATTCATGAGCCAACGTGACTCATGACTGACTGACTCATCCCTAATCCTCAAATTTTGAGGCTTGGGCAGAAGCCCCCTTGGGATGTTGAATCTTGATGCAGAAGTGATCGGCAGATAGGTTTAGGCAACAAACTACTTAGTAAAGGTTCAGGGTTCAGGTTTGGGTTAGGGGTTGTGATAGATGTTAGTCACGTGTGTCAATTGATGAGATTAAAAACTAATGGAACAAAGTAACTCATCGTTGACTTTTGTGTTTCACACAGGACACAAACACCGGTCTCCCGGGTCAACCAGAGGGTTGGTGTTATGCCTCAGCAACAGTGCAGTATAGATATCAGCAGTACCCGCCGTATGAGCACAGTGCAAAGCGACGGCAATGGGCTAGCCAGTGGAATACACACATGCACAACATGCAAGCACAACCAAACCACCTAACACAACAAAGAACAGAGAAGCTCAGATTACAACACAACAGAAAGCATGACTTTATTCTTCACTGTATCTTTACTTAGCAAAAAAAAAATATCCTGCTATATTTATGCTCAGAATGTAGCTTACAGAACCTTTAACACACATCTTGGACTCTTATCAACCCTGTACATGGCACATATTCTCCACAGTATACTGAGAACTTTTGCTTCCTATGATCAATATTTTTAGCACATCCTACACAAAACGTTTCAGCTCTCACATTTAAAACAGCTATATTGAAAATACAGTTACAGTTTTGTTGTTACAGTTTTTTTATTTAATTTTTTTTTCTTGATTTATGTAGTACTTTGCTTTTTTTTTTAGAATTTCCTCTGAATACATATATTGTATTGACCAAGCACTGAATACAAATTCCTGTGTTTGAAAACCTACTTGGCTGTAAACTTTCTGGTTCTCTTATTTCAGATAAATGTACGAGGTGAAAAGTACTTCTGTGTTGGTTGGATGGCTTGGTTTAGAGTCAGGGACCACCAGGAGTCATGACATCCCCGCGTTGGCCAGAACTTGTGCTGACTCTTCATCTCTTGTCCTCGGGGTCTTTTCAGCAGACGGTGGCACATACAGCAGAGATGTCATGCTCACTCTTTCGCTGTCTGGGGTACTTAGGGCAGCGACACGGCGACAGGAACAACATATTGGTTTCCCACAAGCGGCAGACAAAATCAAAGTTGACTTGTTCTTGACAGCGAGATTCCCACATGTCATGTGAGCAATAGATGGAACATAGTAGCCCATAATACCACATTTACTCACAGAGGAAACATACATACTGCTTGAATATCTGGGGTGTCTGAGCTTCTCAGCTTGTTCTTACATGTAGAGGCTGAATTTTCACTCCATAGCTCCATGTAAATGGATGTATCTACTGCGATGTTACCCACTGGTTGTGGATTCTGGCTTTAAAGCCTCAGGTTTGGCAATTTGGTTGCTGCCATCTTGGATTTTTGGAGCTAGAAGAGACCACATTAGGACAAGAGGGTGGAGCTGCGGAGGAGCAAGGGGAGGGTCTGACTCAGACTGTGCTGATGCTCAGTAGATAGTCTGTCATTCTAAGTGGCCAAGCGCTTAATATGCTTAACTTTAAGTCTTATAAAGATCTATAAGGGCAAGATATATAAAAAGTCACCCCCCGTACAGTTGTCATAAACGGATTTGTGATAGAGATCAAAACCGTTATTTGTACCAGGCTGTAAACATGTTTATTTTTGCTGTAAAGTTTGACATTTTCACATTGGTGTCCCTGGGGATTGACTCATTTCAGGAGCCAGCCTCAAGTGGCCACTTGGGGAATTGCAGTTATTTGCACTTCTATGTTGTGTCCATTTTGCAGCTCTGGAGGTTGCTAATTGGTATTTGCATATTAGTAATGTCCAAGTTAGATATTTCTGAGCTTTCAGAAACATTTCTCAGTCTTTATTATGACTTGAAAGTTTACATGAGAGCTTTTTACCAGTCAGAAAGTTGTAGTCACTTTAAATCTGGTATGGCATAAATGCAGTGTCAGACATAGTGGTGCTGTGAGCTAAATAGCCACCCTCTCGACAGTTATTTCTCAAAAAAAAGACCACTAGCAACAGATTTTGCAACTTATTCGGACAATCTGAGAAAAATGAGAGAAATATATATTATGCTGTAAATAATTCCCACAATCGCAGTTCACGGCCCTTCAACCATCAGCTCTCTCAGCATCAGTCTCTCCCCCTCTCTTCTCTTGTGCCATGCAGTAAGTGGGACTGGCAGGAGAAAAGGAGACGCTGCTTGCCACAGAAATGGGACTTAAGATGTAGTAAGTTTCTTGGGTTATGTTGACACTCGCTTTTCTGTATCAGAAGTGGCGCCATAGCTCTCATGCCATTCAGATTTTTTCGTTGAAGATTTTTTTTATCGAATGTAATGCAGTGAAGTTTTATGCTTCCATTATCATATCGGCACACAAATGAATGATGACGTCACCAATATGTATATAAGCATATGATGTCATCTGGCGACTTGAAGTGACTTCTAGAGCTACTTCTAGCTACTTTGTTTGGAAAGGAGTTGTCCACACCACACATCAGCACGGTAACATGTCCACAGTGACAATGCTGGCCTGTTGCCGTTAAGCAGGTACAATTTCAACCAAACTCACCTGTTTATTATAGAGTGTTAACATGCTAACAATTACTAATCAGCTCAAACCCAAAGCACAGCTGAGGCTGATGGGGATGTAGTTGTGCATGCACTTGTTTATAAACTAGAGTATTAAAAACAAACATGCCAACTTCATGGTGGAAAAGTCAGGGGATTGCCAGTTACTAGGTTTCATCCTCTGGGGATCATGAATGTCTGTAGGAAACTGGGTGCCAGTCCATTCAATAACTGTTGAGATATTTCAGTCTAAAACAAATCAGTGGACCAACCAATGACCAACACTGCCATCCCTATACACATAACACTAACATGACTAAAAACATACAGATCTGCATCAGTATAAACATATATATTTTGTTACCCAAAAGCCCTTGTATCTTGTTTTTTCGGTGTAATATCAAGCCTTTAATTGCATCAAGGTTTGGGATTGCAAACCTAAACACAAATGTAATTCTTTCTAAATGTGCTGCCCTACTGATTTGTACATGTCGAAGTAAATACTGATAAAAGTGTTTGAACGTTGAGCCCTCTGCGGGCACCTGCTCCTGAGCTGATGTGACTAACTGATACATTGCTCCGTTAACACACCAGTTTTTGTCTTATTGGCTCCGAAGATTGAGAAGCTTCACGGCCTCATCAGAAAACCTCTTCACGCTTTAGCTATGACTTTTACTAAAGGCCACTTTCAATAAATGTCAGCCTCCAAACATTGGTAAACAGTTTTAGCTCTGATCAAATTCCAGAGGGGTGGTATACACGGTGAGGTTGCCATGTCTGTACGATTACAAGGGTTCCACTTCGGAAATGGCACATTAAACAAATGGAGCATTTCCCACTGGTGATGACAGTATTTATTCCCAACACTGAGGAGGCCTGCCCTTTCACTTTACGTCCCACTCTTCCAAACGTTGAACCCCTCCCCATCTCATCCCATCACAGATGAGGACTTGTTTCAGTCCAGTTACAAAGTGCAGCTTTATTAGAGAGTAGATAGTGAGGGGAGAGAGGAAGATATCATAAACCCCTAGAAACAGTTTTTCCTGTTGGAGCCATAAATGGTTAAGCAACGTCAGTCTCCCGTTCTTGAAAGTGTGTGATTTATGGGTAATAATAAGGTGGTTATCATCGTCCTGATCCACATCTCCAATATTTGGATTGTTCATTGTCCTTGTCGGTCATCTTCATCCATGTATTGTAGGTATAGCGCCTGAGAAGAGATTATTGATGTCACTGTCATCAGGCGGTCACCTCCGAGTGCTTGGAGCGATGAGTACTCTTCACTGAACAGGTTTTTAATCAAAATAATGTGTGTCAAACACCATGCAGACCTGTTTGCTGTGGAGAGCTTGAGTGCGTGTGAAAAAATAAGAGTAAACAAACATAAGGCAATTATGCTTCCCCAAGCATTCGGAAAAATATACGAACGACATGAAAACAGTGTTTGTCCAAATCACCAGAGAAAATATGGGAAGTAGGGGAATTTAAAGGCTGGTGACAATGTTATTATGTTATTGTTATAATTCATTTTTCTCATGAATAACCTTTTTTTTCCTGTGATGTGTGTTTTCTTTGAGGACAGAGATTTTTCAAGGCACATGAACACACAAACACACACTGTATTTTCTTATATTCAGGTTTCCGCAGCTGTTTGTGAAAGTACTATGATAAACCGCTGTATATCTGTTGACTGGGTTCTGTTAAGCATACATACACATTATCGTAGCCAAAAGCTGCTATGCAATGTGGTCTAATTGACATTATTGGCACAATGGGATACATATTAGAAGTATCATTTATTTTGTTTTATTTTATTTTATGTACCCTTTCTTTAATAAGGAATTCCCATTGAGATTGAAAAACTCTTTTACAGCAGAGACCTGGCTGAGGTAGCAGCCAATCAAAACGCATTTAAATGCAAGTACAACATATAATACAAAAATCCACAATAAAACAACTATTCAAAAAAGCGGCCTCTCCAGAAAACCAAGCACATGTCTGTGTCCCCACATTCTTTATGATGCCCTTAAATTCATCAGTGGATATTAGTGTTTCTAATTTTAACATTTTTTGAAGATTCTTCCATGTCCATGGTGCATAAAAGCAGAATGCAGTTCTCCCAGATCTGTTAAAACCCAGGGTACATTAAAAAGCCGCCACTTGGAGAAGCTTAGCTGGTAACTAACAGAGCTGACACACAGAAGGGAGCAGAGGTAGGCTGGAAGTTTGCCCAATACTGCTTTATAGATAAAAATATACCAGTGCTGTTGTCTGCGAGTGGTCAGTGACGTCCAACCCACCAATTCAAAAAGAATGCAGTGATGAGTAAGTGACTACATTTGTAATAAAAACGTAGAGATGTATGGCACAGTGAATCAAGGCTATGTAAAATGGAGGAGGTTGCATGCATAAGAGTGGGACTTTATGAATGCATTAATAATTGCGAGATCCATGTGAGCTTGTTATAACAAGACTAAGAGGCAAATTCACAAAAAAGATTGTGCAACTTTTGCTAAACCAGCTCTAATATGACTGAAAGAAATTATGTTATTGTTAAAGCACCTACAAAAGGTGAACTGCATTAGGGCTGTCAAGCGATGAATCTAAAAATGAATCTAATAAATGACATGCTCTGTGATTTATCTAAATTAATCATACATTTTTATTATGAAAGTATTTTAAAATTTAATTGTGCTAAGTATCACATCATAAAGTGGCAGGATTTTAGACACTATTGTTCTCCTGTCCTCTACCACTGAAACTGGTCTGCAGTCCACTGCAATCCATTTTGGGAGTTAGCAAGTCAGTCAAAAGGTAGACTTACTCAGTCCACGTCTGAACACCTGGTCAAGTGTGGTTTAATGAGGCTGGCTGCTAGCGCTAGCATCAGAGGCTGTGCTAGCTCGGACCTCTGGGTTTGCCGTTGAATGCTTTGCATTAAGGTGATACTTTAGGCTTGAAGTACTTCGATGGTACCAAAATTACTTGCTGCAGAAACTGAAGAGAAAGGTGCTCCTATCAACAGTCCCATCTTGGTGGTTTTTTTTTAAATGTAAATGTTCCATTCAAGGCGCCAAGCAGCATCGTCTCATCTGCCTTCATCATGTGACAAAGCCAGTGCGGCCTCCAATGACGCACCGGGTCAAAGGGCACCATGGAACGCAATTAATGATCAGCGATTTCTCTAACCTGTTATTTTTTCTGTGATTAATTGCAGTAATTGCAAACTGCACCTACCAGTAAACTAGAAATCGTCGCAGTTTCATCAGGTTTCAGTTTTGTCTAGTTTAAACTCCAAAACTATGTGATAAAGTTTGGGAAAAGATGGTTGATTGACGTGGCATGATGTTGCATGATGTGGCATGACGTGAGGTGGCATGGCGTGGCGTGACGTGACGTGACATGATGTGATGTGACGCAAGTTAAGTGTGTCAAGTCAACATTGACTTTTGTTTTTACAAGGGGCATACACAGCGGTCTCTTAGGTGAAAGTCCTTTGCATGTTTGACCCATAGATTAACCTTAACCCCCACCAAACGTGACCTTTGTCACTCTCTATATTTGTCACCTGACTTCATTCTTTAGTTCGGTCATAATTACTATGACCACCAGAGGTCTCCGCCCAGGAACTAGACTAAGGCCATACTACCTCAAATCTATGCTCCCAATGACAACTGATAACCATTTAACGGGCTGCTAACATTTGAAGTGGAAACTTTTTTGATGATTTCTCAGCAGATTTATGAAGGCTTATTTGTCATGGACTGACAATCATGTGAGTAGCTTTTTTAGGCTGCACTTAGGTACAGAAGTGCTTTAAACTAAATGCTAATATCAGCATACTAACATTGTCACAATGACAATGCTTACAAGTTGATGTTTAGCAGTTATAATGTGCACCATCGTCACCATATTATTTTACCACTTTAGCATGCTAACATTGGCTGATGGGAATGTCATTATTACCACCAAAGTCAGTAGGATTCCTCATGCCTGAACAAAGTCTCATGGTGATACATCCAGTGGTTGTTGGTATTTCAGTCTAGATCAGAGTGGGTGACACATCTGTGATTATCAACCACTTGAAGTGCTGTCCTGAAATCCCTTCCCAGGTGGTTGCCCTCGACTTCCCAGTTTAATTAAGGTGACTTTGACGACTCTCATGAGCGCCATACGACCCCAAACCACCTGGATGGGTTTAAATGTCTGGGAACTCCTCATCAGTCAATAGATGAGTTTGATGCCAAAAACAGCCAATCCAGTTACCTTTCACATATATTTAAGAAGATATACATAAAGACCCGTATAACTGCAGTTGTTTTTACTGTCGGCTTTACAGAAAGAGTATAGTCAATTCCACTCCCTGGTACAGTGGAAATACCCTCCTCATCTTGGCTGGTTTTAAGGCGTTTTAACATACTGCCAGGGCCTTTTTCATATGACAGCCAATGGGGAGCGGCTGCAAGACAGATGGAAAGCAGCCACTTTGGAAGAGCCTGTCATATTTGCTGGCAGAGTGGAGCTAAAAGTTGTAGAACAGTTTAACTTTATAGATGCGACCACACAAAGTGGACTGCTGTTTCTGTGAGCAGACTAATCACAAGGTTTTACCCTACACAGCGGACACAACGTGATAACAGTGTAATGATGGAGCAGTTTGTATTTGTTTTGAAGTCATTGTGGAGCTGTGTTGATTCATTGACTGCTGAACATCTTTTGTGACTGACTTTTTTTTTCTGTAGTCTGCACAATATGTCACAGATGGAAAATGTTTTCTATAGAGAGCTGGGTGAAAATGAGACCAACCTTACTCAATCACATTTTTAATGTGAAAGTCTAGTATTTAGACGTCAAACCTTTTATTCTAAATCATGACAATCCTGCCACACAAAGCATCATTAGCCTCATGAATGAAGCATTTCATTTTGACCTGCAGTGAGGGCACGCATACGTTTAAAAGTGTTTTATTTCTTTCCGAACGGCTGCGTTCTTTGATATTATTTCCGCCTTTCTGGCAAGAATTTGATCTGATTGTATAAACCTTTAGATAATAAAGGTTGGTTGGAAGAAAAATGAGACAAGCGCAGCATTTAGCTTTAAAGGGACACTTAAGCTCAGTAGGACTCAGGAAAGAATCAATTCAAAGCCATTCACAATGGAGAGGACAAGCGTGAGTTGGATCTATAGCAAGTCGTCACTATCTGGTTAGAATGTAATGTAGGCTGTCGCTACAGGCAGGCACAAAAACAGACACATGCACTGACTGAAACTTTGCTAAATCTAAGGTTTGTATTTGCGGTTTTATAACATCTCTCAACAGGAATATGTATTATTTTATGAGAAAATCAACTGTATCAACAAAGATATTAAGATTAATCTGAGAATGGCAACTCCCAAATTAGCTGATATCTGCATATTTAGATGTAGATTTTTATATGGATTTGTTTCAGTTTCTTTTCTTGCTTTCTCTTCGTTCACCATACTGAACGCATAAAAATGACATTTTTTTCTACCAGACTCCACATAAAAAAGTGACATTTTTTCCCTACCAGACACCATGTATAAAAGTGACATTTTTATCATCTCCATATAATGGAAATACTGTTTAAATGCCCTTCAGATTGACATCTACTTTTAATAGTAAAATGATAAAGGCAGTGTCCTTTTTCATTTCTTTTTTCGCCTTTTAATGTTCAAAATGAGGAGGAAAAAGTACTTTTATTGGATGTAGTTGTACTGTGTTGTTATACATGTGGGCACTCACTTAAATTCACGTAACACTTTTATTGCATTAAGTACTGTATGTTTAGGTTTTTATCCTTTATATTTCTCTATTTCACTGATTCCTATTTTGACTGTAATTATAGTTCTTGATTGCACACATGCGTTTTAAAGCCCAGTCACCTTGCATTTCACATAAACATGTCATAAATAAAACGTTAGTCTTCCACATTGACTGGACCTTTGTCTAGTTTTGTCTTTGTTAGCTTTATTTTGCATTAAATTCAAAAGCTACTGACACACCATTTCATTGTATTATCCTAACACATTTGACAGCAGTTAAATTTATCAAAGTGCTGTACAGACATTATAGATTGGTGCATTTCAGGACATCATTATATAGATATATAATATGTCAAATTCTGATAAATTATTAATAAAAAAATATCCATAATCCATGACCCAGTGGTATAGCCAAAGATGAATTTTACAGAAACACATGAGTTTCGATGAACTCAGTGGGCTGTAACACTGTATGAGCCAGCGTTTGAGCCTGAAACTGTGAGCCCGGGACCAGAGGTTCAGAACAGTATGTGGAGTGATATTTATAGCCCACTGTGGCCTCTTATACGGTACTGTATGTCCTGCACTCGTCCCTACCAGCTCTTTTTGTCACTTTTGCATGTGGCTCTGCGATTGTGTGACTTATAAGCCTGCAGCAATGTCACCTAAACAAACTTCTCCTGTTGTGTTGGAGCTTACTTTGCAAACAAAGTTGTTGAAACTCTGAGATTGAATTTTCGATTCTTGGCCTTTGTTTTGTTCCATTTATTAGACAGTTCAACACCAATGTCCATGCTCATTCAAGAGAACATCAAGGATAGCACAAAAAAAATTAAAGGACATATTCTCTATTGTGGTCTTTGTCCTTGTAGTTAGATGTTGTAGAGGTGTGTGTGTGTACATGCTTGTACACGCTTGTACATGCAACACAGTGAGGCCCAAGAAAAGGTTTCTTAGCAACACAGTAAGGACATTTTGGCCGGTCCTCACTATTTCAAAGGCCTGTTTGAGGGTTAAGACTTGGTTTTAGTGTTTAGATTAGAATCAGGTTTAGGTTTAGGGTTTAGGCATTATGTTGTGATGGTTAAGGTCAGGGCAAGGGGCTAGGGAATGCATTATGTCAATGAGGGTCCTCACAAAGATAGAAGTTCAAGAATGTGTGTGTGAGTGAGTGTGTGTGTGTGTGTATACCTGTGTGTGGAGACAGTGGCGTGCAACATTAGCAGCATATGAAAGCACAAAAAACATCAACGTACAGAAAACAATAACAAGGCATTATTCTGACAACAGGCTAAAGGACACACTTTCCTATTATACTAAATCTGGTCCATTACCAGCCCAGTCAGCAGAATAAATGTTGGCATTGTACCTTTCTGAAATCTTCAAATAAGTTTCATTTTCACGTTTCATTTGTATGATATAAAGGTTTTAAAAGTGATCTAGTAGATAAGCTGACTTTGTCATTTGAAGGTGGAGGGGATGGTGGATGGGGTGACAGCTAGGTAAAATGCCTGCAAAGCGGCAGACAACTGTTCATGACTAGAAAACAACAAAAAGGGCTGTGTTGCACAGAGTCATTGCTGTGTTTCCAGCCCCTTTTAGGTACCAAATGTGGGTGCTTTTTATAGTCCTGTCCCTGTTGTTCCAGCAGACAGTGACGTGAAAACTGGTTATTTTTTATAGTTTTAGACATTGCTGTGTTTTTAGCAGGTATTGTGCCCTCAAAAGTGGCTATTTAAAGCCAAAACGTGATATTTTTGATGTTTTTTGTGCCTAAACCTAACTACGCGTTTACCACAGCATTGTTAAAACACAGATTTTCAATGTATCCACTAAATAATAATGTGCAAATGTTACGTGTTAGCACGGCAATTACATGCCAATTTCTGTCTTCCTCTTTTTTTTTTCTTTTTTTTTTTGTGATTTGGTTGCTATTACATGAGCTTCTTACAACAACCCCACCTACAGACACAAGCATTTGTACATGTACAGAGGTACGTTATTGAAAAGCCAGTGTTTCAGTTTTGTCTTTTAACATGACTGGGTTTTACAATCTGTTTCGTTTCACTCCCAGCAGAACGGCATCATCCCGTCCTTTCAGCTTGTACACAAACTGATTGGTCCATCTTGCTGTGAATCAACATATCAATAGCTCTGCTCTTCATTTAATCAAAACAAGCTATTATGGTTACTTATAACCACTCCATTTGTTATCATAGCAATACAATCGACAGATTGCTTGAAATCCCATCCTAATAAACCTGAGCAAAGGTTACTCTGGATAAATCTTAATTGTTTATCAATTTTTCCCTATTTGGTTGATAGATTATGAGGCCGTTTTAAGCCCATAATTCCATCCCAGTTTCACCAAAAACCTCACAGATGTCACAGACTAGTTGGATTACTCTTTGGCAACTTCAAAGTTCTAATAAAAGACATCATGCAGCAAAGTATTCAAGGCAAACCTAAATTCTACATGTGTGTATAATCCACTATAAATCTTGAAAGCTTCCATTAACATCAAATAAATTTTCAGATTCGAATAGTCTGGGTTATTCTGATGGAGAAAATGTGTAATACATTCTCATTTGAAGCCAGTTAAAGACTTTGAGAGGCTGATGGAAGTAGATGTTTTAAAAAGCTAAATGCAATTTGCTTTTTTCTGCATCTTGTAGTAGATTGATGCTGCATTCACAAAGATACAAACTTCAACCTTGTGTTCATTATTAATGTTTCTATCTGGATTTTTGCAGATTTGTTTCGCTTGTTTCACCACTTGTGTTATTTTCCAACGTTTTAACCTGCAGACGAAAGGAATAACAACCACTGTAGCTCCAGCATGTAAAGATGATTTTATTGTATTGACACCACCTGATATGGAAATACAGTTTCCTCCTCACTGTTCACGTTTTGATTCATCCTTCAATAGACTGTCAGTTGTAGCCTCTACTCACTTGCACATGAGGAAAAAGAAAAAAAAAAAAACAGTCGTCACAACGATAGCATCTAAGGAGCCTTTTTGTGACAACAGAGCTTTGATTCCTTCCCCCATAATACTTTGAAAGGGATGCCTATTCCTGTCTTCCATTTATGTGCAGCTCTGTGATGAGGGCAGCTGAATGCCACACACACACACACACACACACACAGACACGAAATAAAAAAAATAAGTGAAAGCTTGCCCTGATTGCTAGCTTGATTACTTTCATTGATGTGGATGACAAATCGGCATGGTGGCAAGGCTGGCACGCCACAAAAGGCAGCAGGGCACCAGATTGACAGGCCTGGGAAGCACTCCTGCATGTCTTTAATTAACATGTGTGTGTCAAGGGCTACTCCAAACACTGTCGTATTTCACTAAAGTAAATTAAACTACATTTGAACTATTGAAATGTATTTTAAAGCCCATGTTGGGCAGAAGATAAGCAGCTTTGATGTGATAGATGCTGTAAAACGAGTGGGTTTTTTCCCCCATCTGTGTGTATGTGCGTATGTCAGTATATGTGTGTGTGGTATTTTTAGAATTAATGGAGTCTTTATTATTGTGTATACTACCATGTGTAGCCAGCATGGGCTTACAAGACACCATAAATTCATACAAGCCAGGACCAGAGTGCAGCGTGCACATTTTCAAATAACAGTGAAAGTCCAAAAATAGAGAATACAGCTGAAGCATCTCACACGGTCCAATCTTCAGACCATCATTAACAAAATGCATAAATCACTGACAAAAACATTTAGTATGTAGTACTGGAAAAATAAGTAATAATAGTAATTAAATATTCTGTCTTTTGAGACAGAGTTAGCAAACTTAAACATATCCACGTGAAAGATTCTTTCCAATTTTGGCTCATGTGTTCACCAGAATATGTTGAGGTTTTGTCGAGACATTTCATGGAACATTAACTCTCTTAAATCATTATGATATGTACAATGAGAAAGAAAATAGCTCACACTATTTGTAGCAGTCATGTAGGCACTGATAGAGCAGCTGAGTGTTTCAAGTAACTCGGCTCGGTCGCTGTTACTTTAGCGCCTGCAGTATATCTGCTCTTTTTCACTGCAAGTTTCAACCTTCACTTGACCGTCTCTAATTACACTTTGGACCTCAACAACTATACTTTTATCCGAACATTTTTCAGATTTATTATTAAAGATATCTGCTGTTCCTTTATGGCTGGTGAGAACAACAAATTAGGATATCTTCTAATAGTTTTAAAGCAGTCAGACATCTTTTTGAGATATCTAGCATGGCATGACAGAAAACATCACGCTGTTTTAAAATTAATTATTTATTATACTAAGGGGATTTTTCGTGCACTTATCAGTAGTCAGATCACTCTAATTAAATTTGAGGTTTTCTTCTTGACATTGTGACTAGTAAGAATCAACCACTGAGTTGTGTGGAGAATCTTTTAAGGCATGTGAGAGAATTGAATATATGACCAATCAAAACTTGATATCATGTCTAAGTATCACTTATTATCTTCTCCATTCAACTCAGTGTTATTTATTCCTACTCAGGATGTAATTAGAGAGGAATTACAGTTGTGACTTGCAGATATGTTTAATGTAGGGCTGTTGATCGATTAAAAATAATTAACTAATTAATCGCACAATTGGCTGTGATTAATCAAAAAATATTTCTCCCTAAGACTTGTAATAATGGATATTTAAATGTTAAATCACAGAATGAATCAACACAAAGGAAGTTTATTTAAATTCAAATACTGTTGCTTAATAGCATCATTTTAACTCTGAACACAGAGTCTCTCCTGTTTTACTTTGTCTGTGCAAATGATTGCAGATTCCATTCTTTTTCAGTGAAGTGATGCTATGAGTTACTCACAAAAGTCTAATGATTCCCCTGTGAAAGCAAAGCATGCTCATCCTGAGTGCCCTCTCGCACAGAGGACAAACTTGATAAACAAAGTGTGTATTCTTGATACAGCGGTTCCTCTCGAGCAGGGTTCTTCAACATTTTTCAGGCCAAACCCCCCCTGGCTGAAAGAAAGACGAAGCAGGGACCCTCGTATAAAACTGGGTTCAGCTAGAGATAATTCTCTGAATATTTTTGGGTCTTGTCTCGTTTTTTAATATTTGCCCATGCAGTCTGGTCTCATTTCTAAGGCGTTATCAGGGCGTTAAATTTTGACTCTTGAGCAGTGGCCCCAGCGCACTGTAATGATGCAAGGGGCATCCACTTCATTTTCTTCATCTATCTATCTATATGGATAGACAGATAAACAGTTAGATAGATAGATCCATCGATGGATGAATGGATGGATGGATGGATGGATAGATACTTCGTGGTCATTGTATATTAAAACACAATGATATTTGGTTGGCGGAAATCCATTTAGCAGCATGAATAAATGAATGTACTAAAAAAGGAAATATTAAAAAAAAGCAAGAAGTCATTTATATAGATGTTCAGAGCAGTGGACATGGTATGACAAGCGATAAAGTCTACATAGTACAGGTTAGAGGGGAAATAGGCGGGTCTAACAAGCACAGGACTTTGACCCAAGAGACCAGTGTTTGTGTCCCATGTAAAAGTAAAACTTAACAATGAGATATTTTGTGCCGTTAGTTGTTAATATTGTCAATTGACACATGTGACTGACGTCCATCATGATCTCGACCAAAACTCCTAACCTTAACTATGTATTTTTGTCGCCTAAACCTAACCGCTGACCCCTCCTGCTTCAAGATTCAACCCCAGGGGGGTCTCTGCCCAAGCCTCAAAATTTGAGGAGATGAGAGACCATGAATACCACACTGCTGTACCATAGATTGTTAAAGTTCTGTTGAAGCCATAGGGTGATTTGCTGTGAGGTTATATGTCAAAGATAAATTGTATATGTGGAAACTAAATTTGAATTTACAAAGTGTGCAGGTTACTTTTGTTTTCTCCAAAGATCCACAAGGCAGCTTTTTAAAAGTACAATTTTTGCCTTAAACTCCATTATTATCCATCTTCAGCCAGGATGGTTCAGCTTGGTACAAAATGTTGTCATGTAGGTCAACAGCCACAGGTAGTAAACAACATGCAGTGTTAATTATTTTGAAGTCTTTATATAGTTCAGATTAATTGCAAACATTAACCTGGTGATTTTGGCAGCAGTAGTTTAATGTTTTCAAATGTTTTTCAAGGGTTTTCCATAGATTGATGATCAGTACACTGTCAGTTATTTCCTCTCAGTTAGTCCTTTTTTTTTTTTGGTCCTGTAACTTTCACCGACACAACACACAGGCTGCTCCTTTGTTTCCTGTCAGATCTGTTTGTTTCGGTTTGTCAAAGCAGAGCCTCTTGTGCACCACAGGCTACTAGTGCATTCTGCTTCAGGGTTATATTAAGCACAGCCCATCGTATTACTACATATAACTGACACCCACAGTCATGTCAGTGTAATGTGAATATCCTGACAGAAACATGAACGATTCATTTGATAAAAACTTCAGAACTCGCATTGAAAAATGTGTTGATATATTTTTTGTTTTGCCTTTGAGATCTCGACGAAAAATGTTGAGGCCCATTTCTATGAAAACTCAAATTCATTCTCCCCACACGGAAACACAGCCATTATCTCTCCGGTGTTATGACTCAGCCAGCAGGTGCAGATATGAGCTGCCGCTGTCGGATGGAGACAAAGTGTATAAATGGCAGTCAGAATTCAGAAAATCATTTCTGACTTTGATTGAAAGCCGATTCTCCTATGTGAACAGTCGCCACAGCCGAGAGAGAGAGCAGTGAACCCTTCCTTATCCCCGCTGAAAACTGCCTCTCTGCATTTTCATATTCATCCTCTAAAAACAGCTATCTGCGCTTGCTTTGTACCTGCTGTCAAGCCATCACACACATCTGTTTGTGTAGATTTAAGGGTCTATTAAACTGCCTTTCTCACTCATGTTCAAGCAGCTTATTCAGGACAGAAAATAGAATTCCTCCTTATTTGATTGTGTTTAATAAATTACAAAAGCGTGCTGCTTATTTGATGAATATTCAACATATTTTCGTTCTTCAAAGTGACACTCCAACTCCTGTTTCAACTGCTGTCACGGCAATGCATACACTTCAACTATTTCTAGTGCTTTACCTTCAGCTGACAGTTCAACTGCTTTCATTTCTTACACCTCTACAGGCAATTCAGCTGCCTACAGGGCTTTAACTTAAAACTGAGAATGCTCCCAGAGATTAAACAGACTGCTTTTATATCACACAGTCAGCTCCTTTCAATGCTTAAACATCAGCTGATGCTTCAAATGCTTTTAGTGTTTCAGCTTAACTAAAACTGCAACTGCTGAATAATGTTTCACAGAATATACATTTTAAGACATTTTGAATTAACACGCAGTTTTCAGTGTTAACAAGAAAATATTTTTTACTAAGCCTTTTCTAATTTTTATATGCTTTTGAACATTAAATCGCATGCAGCTCAGTAAGGGTGTTAGAAAATATCGATACCCTTGAGTATGACAGTAGTATGTTTTGTAAAACTGCGTTGATTCTTAAAAACACTGGATTAATTTTTGATTTATAGTCAACATATATAGTAATTCAGGGCAGTCGTTCATTTTGTGTTGGATTTTAACCCCAGACTGCTAGATCTTTAGTGTCATAAGCCAGTGGTTCCCAATTGTTCCCAATTGGTGGGTCGTGGTCAAAAAGTGGGTCGCGAGTCCATTCTGAATGGACTGCAAGTGACTCGCAAACATGTAAAGTTAATTTCTGGCACAGAACTTTTATTTTGAAGTGCCATTTCCTGCTGCAGAGTGAGTAAATAACAGACAGCTATACCTAACAGAGACAGCAAACTAGCTTGACGACATGGCCAAACTCAAGTATGATGCTGAATATATTAAACTGTATGGACCTTGAACTAATGACGAAGGAAACATCTGGACTCCGTGGTTGCACCAGTTGGAATCCACTGCTGTAAGCTATCTTCAGCAGTTTTACTCTTCACTCAGACGTCGTCTGTATATCTATTGTCTGATTGCATAAAAAAAGTACTCTTATTTCAGATTGAAGCTTACGGTGGTGTGTTCTTTATACTGATAACCTAAAATTATACTAGAATATACTGCAATATAGAATGGTGCAGGAATGCATCCTAAAACCCGGAAATGAGCGAACATTTTGCACTCCTGGTTCCCTTGGTTCCCTGGTCTTGAAGTCAATGGTTTTTTGGATGATGCCTGAAATAAGGTGTGTGGTTAAGACATGCTTAAGAGACTTTCATGTTTTGTTCTACAACATAAAATACGTCAGTAAATACCCCACTTGTGAATTTTGAAAACTTTTGTTGTCTTAAAAAAGGTGGGTACTGACAATGGACACGGCTTCACAGCCTCATTGTGGTGACAACGTTGAAGTCATACGACTGTGGTGTAGTTTGTTTATAACCTAACATTAGCTTTTTACTTCAGCCAATTGCATTTACACTTCAAAAGTCACAGAATTGTCTTGGTAATTTGTAAGGATTATCTTGCTGAACAAAACATGTAAGTATCATAAACATTTGTTGAGCTTATTTTCTGTAGTAATTCAAAATCCAATAGAAAAAAAAACCCTGTGATACGTACTACAGCATCACATTCTTGTCTTGTCTTGTTGTTGACACAGCCCAACAGTTCAGGCACATACTGCAGAATTAAAATAAATGCTGATCACTCTATCATCAACTACTTCAACAACTGATTGCTGTGAGATACCTGTTAATTTACTGTAATATTATCACCACTGAGGTTAGAAAAATAATTAACATAACACACTGCCACACTTTTCTCTAGTAATGACAATAGCAAATGTGTTCAAATGACTTCAGTTACATATTGAAGTCAAGTTAAAAAGAACAATTTACCCTCATTCATTTCAATTAGCTTAAATAGAGTCACCTCATTTTATTTTGTACTATAAATTACAAAAAACATGTTTTGCTTTTTTGATAAGAATTTAACTAGTGTCACAATAACTACTTTTAGTTTTAATTGCAGCCACTACCTCTGCTCAGTGCAAAATAACACTCGTATTTTGTTTTGTTTATTTTTCATTTTTGACATGTGAAGCATATATAACTCAGCAACATGTTACCGCAGAAATACAATTGATGCCTAACACTCTTTAATCTAGATTATTATCAGTAGGCATTTGTTTATCTTCTGAATAACTATGAGATATTAAAGCAGTTGTGCGGAACTTTTCGTTTTCGTTGATGATAGCGCCCCTTTGGTCGAAGCGGTATGACACCCACAGCCTGGTGTCATAAAGCCGGCAATTACCGCATGCATTTGTTTTGGAGAGCGAGAGGATTAACTAACGTCAGGTCAGTCCAAGTGAATAGTGGAAACAGCAAAATTACTGAGTAAATTCTCCTGTCGTGTTTCTGTTCTGATCTAATCCAAGTTGTTGTGTATTTTGAGCTACTAAGGCTACCGTAGTAGTGTGAGCCTCAAGTTATTCTGGGTAATGTAGTAACCGTTGTTGTGCTACTGAGAAACAATGAGAAGCAGCCGTGTACGTTCGGTGTAAGGAGGAATAAACAGTTAACAAGTCATCTGCTGAGTCCGCATTATTATGTGAAAAGAATACTCAGACGATTTGGGAGTTATGCCCTTTCTCTATCATTTTCATATTGAGACAGCGGTTAGCATGGCACTGTCAGTACATCTTAAGCGGAGGGATACACCGGTGAGCAACAGCTGCAGCTGGCTCTGGGACAGCTACGCTAGGTCACTCGGTAAATGGCAAACAAAGAGACGACACGGACGATATTACTCACCCAACTGAAAGCTGTCCATCAGTTCCTGCAGGCCTGGAGCATTTTTTCCAGTTCATCTTTGGAACATGAAAAAAAGTTTCAATCACGCCAGGATTAGTGATTGCTGCAAAGTTTTCACTCCTTGTGATGCACTCTCTGCGGCGGTTTTCCTCCTGATGATGTATCTCCCCAACGATGGTAGCACTGAATCCCACTATGTGCAGGAAAACAGTAGCGGAGGATTCATAACGGGCATAACTCCCAAATCGTCAGAGTATTCTTTTATGTGAAGATACACAGTGAAGACATAACATAATCCTAACACAGCAAAGCTGTTACCTGCAGCCTTCGCTTGCAAAGCTAACGCTACTAACGTTAGGTCAGTCCAAGTAATTAGTGGAAACATGCTAACATGCAAACGTTACACACAAGTTAGTAGTAAAGTAAGACCTGTTCATAAATGTCCTGGTGTAGCTCTGAATTTCTTATAAACTGAGGACAACTGCCTGCTGTATATTTGTGTTCATGGTCACAGTCACAGATAATTTTACATGATGCTCCTTCGTTATCCGCCATGACATCAAAAGTACAACCAAGTCCTCATAGATACATCTCTGGTAAAACTGTTAGGTGTTATGTGTTCAGCAATGCCCGTTGTGTACTGCTTACTCGAAGAACTGTAAACACGGCTCCTTCTTCTTCTGTGGTGTAATCGCTGTGGGCCACTGCTGGCGAGCAGAAGCACTTCCGCCTCGGGTGCCGTGTTCTTGTTTTCTGACTTCCGCTGTGTGTCCGACCCGAGCTAGGCTACGCTAATTAGCCATATAGAGAAAGGCTTTTTTGTCACTGTTGGGTTCAAATAAATATGCTGATCTTCAAGGGGGGTGATACGAACTAGGGACAGTTTTATTAATGGTAAAAAGTTCCGCACAGCTGCTTTAAAGGCTTTTTAAATCTTTACCCTCTGGAGTGCCTCAGATTTCTCTAAATATTCTAAACTAACTGGATCCCAAAACTGAGCACCAGCAAAAAAGAGCACCAGAGGGACATCCTTTATAACACCCGAGCAACCTCATACATGCTGTTTTGTATTTGAGTACTCTATTATCTACTACTGAACTGTTCATTGTTGGAAAATATATGCTAAGTTCCTCCAGAAGTGAGTGTAACTCCAAGCATAGCAGACTGCCACAACTCAAATGACATGCAAACTTAACCTTAAAGATACTTAAGGGAGTAAGGATAAAAAGAAAAACATCTCCTCCACCAGCATCCAGTATCGTTGCACTTGAGAAGGTTTTTACCCGGCAAAATAAACAACTCACAGTCATTATGGGAGAATAGACTGATTAACTGCAAATGAGTCAGAAAACAATACGACTGCTCAAAAAAAAAGAACAGGAAGCTTTAATATGAAAATATCTGCGTTTGAGTAAATCTCTTAAACCATCTCACAAATTGCAGAAAGATTTACGCTTTTATGTAGTGTGTCTTTATGCTGGAATCTGCCTCATCTTAATTACTCAGTTTCATATAGCAGAAATCAAAGCAAATACATGTAATTTTTTTTAAGTGTCAAGGTAGGAGCTTTATGTGACTGATTGAATTGGATTTGACAGAAATGCTGATTTTCCAAAATGTGCTTTGCAGCCAGATAAAATCAGACAACCCACCCACACTGATTTATATAAAAACAAACACAAAAATACAAATATAGAACACGAAGAGCATAAAAGTAACGGGAGAAAAAAGTGACAGATAAAACCAGGATTCATTAAATTTCAGCAAAATAACTACGAGCCTGTGTGTACAGATCCCATGCATCAGCACACCACTAACAGTTTCTCCATGGTGATCGCCAACTCCCCACCTCCCAACTTGAAATGAAAGCGGCGAGTCTGAGCGGCTGAGCCTCTCTCAGAGCACAGCACCATGGCTACTCACCAGAACATGGCCCAGTGAATAGATGAAAAGCCAAGCATGTCAGTGACAGCTGCACTGCAAGTCCCCGTCTACATTTTCAGCTCTTTTTTGTAGCAGAATGACCCCTCTTATCCCCGTCTGCTGTCCTCCTTTATATGCGCTTCATGTATGTTTTATTGTATCAGTCTGAGCCCCCTGCTGTGTCCATTTATACCCTTTGTTCGCTGGCAATTCCATGATTTCTTTTGGATATAATAACATTATAAAGGATATGAGTTACACCGTGGGGAGGCTTATTATGTGCAGGTTTCCTGTGCAACATCAGGAAACAATGTCAGAGTGCAGCCGTCCGTGTTTCTTGTTTTATTTTTGGGTTGTTTGTGAAACATACCTTGCTCGTAAGAGACCCAGTTAAGCCCCGATGTTCAGCTGCTCTGTTGGAATATCTTGAGGGCGATTGTTGATTAAGGACTCTTGAGCAGCGGCGGAGGCTGTTTTGGTGTGCCGGATCCAGTATTGCTCACAGGTTGCCTGTAGGTATGGACTTTTGTATCCATTTTGGATTGTGCACAGTCCATTGAATAGGAGAATTTGTACTCTCCTCAAGGGAGGTGCAAATACAAAGCTTGAAACATACATCTTGGGGTTTGAGTGTTTTTAGTTTTATATTTATTTCCTTTTTTTTTCTACTTGCAGTGTTGCACGGAGCCAAGCCAAATGGGCGTAAAGAGGAGCAAAACAGAATTACACACTTTCCAACACGACTTTTCATGTAGCGTAGAATGCCAAAAATGAAAATCCAAATGCTAGAACAATTTGAACACATTGTGCAGCAGTGGTAGTGATAGGACAAGCATGTATCAGTGCGTTGTTATGGGTTCTTTTATGCTTTTTACCCTTCTCCTTCGCTACAAGGTAAACAAGCAAACACAAAGCTAACAGGCTGGTCCCTGGAGAACTGCCTGCATACAAAGTGATGATAAGTGTCAGCACTGATTTCAGAAGGGTTCGTGTTCAGATCCCACCCCGCCTTCACAATCCCTTGGAGTGCCTTTGAGCTGCACCGCCGCGCTGCATGCTGTGTTACACTCACCTCAAGGGAAGCAAAGAAAAGAATTACAGAGGAGTCTTTACATTTTTGCAAGTGAAGCAACTATGGTGCTCAATAAAAGTAATAAGAGTTGAAACTTCAAATACCACCTGAAAATGAGCAGTGACGGTTTTAAAATGGGTTAGATTAATGAGAGAGAAAAGTATTTGACCAGGGTGTACTTTTAATAAGCCCTGCCAAGCTATACATATTTTATGTAGCCCTCAGTGTTTATTAGATTTAGAGATGGGATATGTGGCGACAGTTGCTGCACTGCTGTGTGTCCTTCACTGCCAGGCAGAGAATGGGAAACGGAGCAAACAGTTCACTGAAAAGACCACATAGTGTGCTTGACCCTCGACCCGGCTTGCATGCTTTGTGGCCCCTCAGCTTTGTCCCTCTTGTCCGTGGCATTTACCGGAAACAAACTGCCACGGATGGCTTCCTCAAGATTAAATGTTGACTCTCTTCCAGGACTGACAGTTTACCTCAAGTTTGCTCCTGACAGCAGGAGATGGTGAATAAACACAGCCAGCTCCATAAGAGAGGCAACATATGCACACTGAGGCTTGAGGACACAACCAATGCAATCATCACGCCCCGAACGCAGCATCCATCAACCTGCTGATGGATTCCATTAATAAAAGACCTTTGGTGTTGTATCCCCTGTTCAGCATGTACTCCTTCAGTGCCACCAATATAATATTGACCTAATCATTTTCAACCCCTGCAGCGCTGGCTTGGAACCTGAATACCATTGTTATTTATCCCATAATGAGATGTTGACATTTACAAATAAATTGAAGGAAGAGTTTCGACAATAATCCTCGACGAGTGTAATATAAAAGTAAAAGCTGTATAATAAACAATACACAAGAAGAGAGGCCAATTAAAAGCACAGTACACAATGTTCACACAGTTATTTACTTGGCTACGTTCACATTAAAAGCAAATGTGGCCCACATTGCTTCCATGTAACACGAATATAATTATTTTAGAGTAGTGTGAACACAGAAGTCTGATTTTTTTCCCATTCAGGTCTGAGCCACTTTATAAATGGACATACCTCAAGAGCTGCAGGAGATCATTGTTTCCATGATGCTGTTTCAATAGATCTAAAATAAGGACCATAATAGCTAGTCTCAATATGAGCTTTTTGCAGCAGACTGCTAAGGCTTCTGTCTGTCATCAAATTCACCACCTTACGTTACATTACCTTACCTGCTGTGCAAACGTCGTATTTGGCTGTAATTACACTGTTTATTTTCCCATAATGGCTACAGGAAATGTTTTCATAATCCTGTATCTATATATATCTATTGAAAATAAAAGCCATAATAGCTTGAACATTTATTCTTTTTGCAGCAGAAAGCCAAGGCTTCTGTCTTGTGTCATCAAATTGTACACCTGTAATGTGTCATTTTGCTATGCTACGTGTGGTGGAAATCAACATGAAAACGTGCCATGGTGCCAGAGGAATGAATGATGAATCTATCACAATACCTGTGCTCATGAAAATGAACATATCTCAAATACTAAATAATCTACATAATTCAAATAATTTGTGGAGTGTTAAGAAATATCTTCACGTTTTTACAATCGAAAGTCTTTCGGATTACCATGTTTTGTGTTTTTAAGAAGAAAAAAGGTGTCTAATTTTTGTGTTTTATTTCTGAATGACTCAATTTCAATACTTTATTCGATTATTATGGTTACTGACTTGTATAACATTTAAGAAATATGAAGCATGGAAAGATACTGAAAGAAATGACATAACAATAAGCAAAAATACCAATACAGGCACTGGCGGACCATGTCTATTGAAGAATTCAAAGGGTTAATATGTGGTCCTAGATCCAATCCAATCACAGGCCATTTGATCAATGTGAGAATGATCATTTAGTTCAGTTTAAACAGGAAAAGTAATCATAATGATAAAAAACTGCTCAGAAATAATGCTGTCTATAAACTGTTTCTACCCAAAGTAATACAGTGGCTGTCCTTGTTGAGCTCTTCAGCACTGTGGCAGGTGTGGTAAGGATATTAAAAATCATTTATGATGAACCATTAGATGACTCCAGACATCAGGGCAGGCCTTTACCCTGACTGTTTTCATCAGCAATAGTTAGTGGTTGACCTTGACTGAGGATCATTCAGCAGTAGCGGGAGTCCAGCCAAGATATCCTGAACCCAAATGTCGCTCCATCCAAGAGGAAGACGTGCTGGCTGACTCGTTCTAAGCCTTTCCCATCTCCCTGGCTCTTGAGGTTACCCAGGTAGTTAAAAAGCACTGCGTTCCGTGGTGCCTGCCGGTGGAGGGAAATTTGCCTTGAGATGCAAAAGCCTCTGGCTGTTTTCTGGCTGTCATTGGAAACATCCCTCTTCAGTGTCACCTGGAGTTCAGGAACAGTGCCTCAGGCTCCTCCAGGAAACAGACCAGTCTGACAAGGAGACTCCAACTGATGGTGAACCTCAGTTTCAGTAAGAGCATTGTGGTTTCCTTCCTGTTTCTGGAAGAGTTGATTATCTCTTCGCCATCACATGGAAACTGGTCATTGAAATTCACTCACTCAGTTTACATGTGTTTGGTAACTTAATGTAAGTTTATATTAGTGTCTGGGGAGGTTCCTTGGGGCAATGGAGTGATCTAAAGGCAAGATTTGTGTTTGCATTTCCAGGAGTGATTTAGGAGCATCCTTCATAAAGATTATGCATTGTTATTTTCAGCTATATAATCTTGAGGCATAGCCAAGAAGTAGAGTGTAGGGCGTCCCGTTTGATAACCTGGAGTAGCTATAGGGTCTCACCTGGGACAGAAGTATTTTTGCATAAAGAGTTTCCAAGTGCAGCTTTGAGAATCTGAAAGCTGCCTGCATTAAGATACAAAACCTTGCTCTGCATGTTATAAAAGCTTTGCCTGAGAAGTTTGGAAAAAAGTAAATGTTTCCTGGGGAATAATTTCATACATTTACATTTTTTGCTAAATAAATACACGTCAAATTGGTGAATCCTCGTGGATTTATAGGTGCAAACACATTTAGTAAATTTAACATTAGCTGATGGTAAATTTTGTAAGATGAGGCAGTTATTGCCAGATGTTTTATTGAGAAATTCATCATGTCTTCCAAGTGACAGTGGCATTACAGTAAGTTGCACCATTTTATTTCATATCCTCATGTGTAGTAAAATGCAAATCATGGTGGGAGTTTTCATAATATCCTGTCAGGAACCAATGTGAGAGCAGTGTCTGCATATCCAGCGGAGAATCAAGACCATTCTTGGTGAACATTTTGCATAGTCACCAATTCTGTGGGACAATATCTGAAGGCACAGGCCATCCAGAGGAGTGAATCTCATGTTTGGCAATGTTAGGATCGGGTTGTGCTCGATCTGAACTAGTTTGTTAGACATGTTGTACGACCACATGGGAAATCAAAAATGTGTATAGTTGTTCCAAACGGCCATGCTCAAATGTCAGATTGTCAGCTTCGGAGGCTACAGAAATGGTTGGACATCATGATGTCAAATAGGACTATCGTACCTTAGGTTGAGACTTTTTATGTTTGCCATACAAATTGTTAGGGCTGGTAGAAAAATCAGCTCTCAATCAGGCTGAGACTACAGGACTTTTAAAATTCTTTTAAGATTCTAACTGAAATCGTGCTGCATCACGCAAATCACACCTGATACAGTAAATTTCAGTATAATATTAAGATTATCGTGCCAGAGGGGGCATTAATGTACCGCCTCTGATGATCTCATGGGGAAGCAGATGTATAAATCGGAGGCTGACGTGGTGCACGACCCTGCTGTAATGTTAACAATGATTTGCAGTGAAAAAAACAAAAGCAGAGAGCCAAAGTGTAGATGAGAGATTGGTTGGGGAGACCTGGTCCATACAGGTTGTCTATTCCACAGCGAGAACTAGAAGTGAGATTTCAACTGCCAGTTTTAATATCTGTCAACAGTAGTATGCTAGCTAGCATTAGCCTTAAGGGCTAGAGTGTTTACCGTTGCTTTATAACACCATCCGCTGCTTCGTATTACTGTCATAATCGTAATCATCCAGATTTTAAATCCTAAATATCAAGCATTATGGAAATTATTGTGGCAGCCCTGGTGAGCAGTTCTGGAGGTTTAAGACTGGATCAGTAAACTCTTGTATTTCAGATAATCTGTGCTGAACATCGGTACCGACGAAGGTCCCAGACCTGATCTCTCCTCCAATTGTCAGGAGGGGTAAATCAGGGATAAATCAGCCCCAAACTCTTGTAGTCTGAGCCCGACATAAGATGCATCAGTATTCCTACCTCAAAAATTATGTATTATTATGTCATTTTAAACTGAATTCTCAACGTTATAATCGCCTGTAACAACCTTGTAAGACTGGGTTATATGGTCCTTACAACTTGGACCAATTGGATGATGAAACATAACCGACATAAACATGATCGTCATGTTAAAGGGATAGTGCACCCAAAAATGAAAATTCAGCCATCATCTACTTACCCATATGCCGATGGAGGCTCAGGTGAAGTTTTAGGGGGGGGGGGCAAGCACACCTAATGGCAGACGGCGTCCCAGACTAACGTCCAAGAACACAAAATTGAAACCACAAAATATCTCCAACATGCTCATCCGTAGTGATCCAAGTGTGCTGCAGCCCCGACATAAAAAGTTGTTTCGAAAAACGTCACATGAACTCTGTTTTTAGCCTCATTGTAGCCTGTAGCTCTGACTGCTTCTCTGTGCTCCGCGCTCACGTGTGCGGGCTCAGGGTGATCGGTGATGCACGGTCTCTAAAGAGCAGCAGTCTCGTCCGTACTGATGTCCAGATTCTCAAGTGCAGGCATCGCCAGTTCCCAGTCTGAGCAGCAAAGACTTTCCTCATCCGTTGGCATTGCTTTGCATTTGAAACAACTACACCACCAGGTTTCCAGTGCTCGACTCCGGTATTCTGCAGCTGGCTGAGGGTTAGGCTCATGAGCTGCAGCGGCTGCTTCGTCCAGTAGCTTGAGTTTTGTCCGTATACTCAGGCTCAAACAAATACAGCTCAACAAAGAAATGCTGTTCCTCCTCAATTTCAAAGTCTTCAGACATGTTGGGCTGTCCGTAGTGCAAATTATCTTTTAGCTTTGTGGTACTGCTGTCTCCCCGTGTGGTGCACGTGTCACGTGATGTAAACACGGGTAAGCAAAGCTCATGCTTTTGCTGGTCTCGCATAAGCGCACACACGTGAGCGCGGAGCACAGAGAAGCATTTAGAGCTACAGGCTACAGTGAGGCTAAAAACAGCATTCATGTGACGTTTTTCAAAACAACTTTTTATGTCGGGGCTGCAGCACACTTGGATCACTACAGATGAGCATATTGGAGATATTTTGTGGTTTCAATTTTGTGTTCTTGGACGTTAGTCTGGAATGCTGTCAGCCATTAGGTGTACTAGCCG
Organism: Epinephelus awoara; assembly: GCA_035609425.1. Lineage (NCBI taxonomy): Eukaryota > Metazoa > Chordata > Actinopteri > Perciformes > Serranidae > Epinephelus > Epinephelus awoara. Next base: position 22,122,869 of record CM069314.1, on the reverse strand, counting down.
CTCCCCCCGCCGATCTCTGCAAGGGATGTGAGCCTCCGTCGGCATATGGGTGAGTAGATGGTAAACATGGTATGTTTTAAAAGAAGCAAGCAGTCACACAGTGAGAAAAAAATGAATCATGGATAGAAATATTCTTTGCAATTATGCAACTGTGCAATATTTTTCACCTCGAGTGTATATTAATTCAGCATAAAATGCACATAACAGTACATATTTATTATGTTTACTCTAATGCTATTGTTTTATTCTATTGATGTATATATATTGTAGTTAAATTTTCACATTTATAGCCTCAGCACAGTGAAAATATATATTTTATTTTGATAATTTATTTTTTATATCTTAAGTACTAGTGTTGAACATGGTAGCATAATGCACATTTTATTTTTATTCTTATTTTATTGCACATTTCATTTATACTTTATTTTATTTTATTGTTTTGTATTGACACACTTTTATTCCATAGATTTATTCTTACTTTTTATAATTGTCTATTCTTTACATCAGAGCAACTGAAATTAATTATAATTTCCCCTCAGGATCAATAAAGCATTTCTGATTTTGATGCATCAAGATAGGGCTGGGAAATATAGAGAAAAGTAAAATATCACATTATTTTTGACCAAATATCTTATTATTGTATTGTAGGGTTGACTTTTATTGCTTTTGCAAAATATTTACACAGTGTTATTTTGAAATATAATCATCAGTAATGTGGATGACTACGTGGGTTGAGGCAAATAATAGAACAGCTAGAACAGTCTGGTTGGGTCAGAAAATTACATCACTTTACTGTGATAGAGCCTCTTAAGCCAGGGAAAGACAACACTTCCGATGAATATGAAAAACAAAATATTGTCAACAATAATGAAGTCCCAATGTCCTCAAATGAGACAATAATAAAATCCCAATGTCTTCAAACAAGTACTTAAGAGTGTCTTAGCTTGTTACTGTCACCAAAATTGGTCAAATTTGTTGCATAAAAGATTACATAAAAAGTGTCCATGGAGGAGGACAACAGGTCTAAGTTAAGTAGAATGAAGTATAAGGTCAAGTGAACACAAAATGTGAGTCCCCTTATTTGAGGACACAGGGTCTCAGGAGGATATTAAAAGTCTTAGACAAGCTCTAGTCTCATATCACAGTATTGATATAATATAGAGTTACTATCCAGCCCTAGATCAAGATTCGTCAATAATGGTTTTATGATCGTATCGTAGCCCTCTTAATCAGAATCGCATTGTTAGGTGCCTAAAGATTCAAACCCCTATAAATCAGAAGTGTGGGGTCAAATGATGCATGTAGAGACAGGGGGATTTGCTACTGAGTTACATTATAGGAAATTTAAGATGCAGTGTTATTGGAGCTTGATCCATAATAGGGACTGAAACTTGCAGGAATATTACAGCATTAGTGTTGAGAAGGCTTCTTTTAATGTCTTTCTTGTGAGTGCTTCAACTTCATGGAAGCGCAATTGTAAATCGCTGAAAAACTATTATAAGTTTTCAGTGTTTACACTGTGATCATTGCTGGTGTAGTGTACTTGACGCTTTACAGAAACCATTTGTCTCGGTGCAATAGCAAGACAAAGCTTGGCTTGTGAGTAAATAGGGAAGGCTGAAAAGAGCACTTCAACAGACAGAAAGATGGAAATACTCAGCCTGGTCCTTACTGATTTTATAGTTTGGAGGCAATAAGATGCAAAACACTGGGACGATTGATAGCACTGTTGAAGGGTGGATATTACTAGTTCAATTGAAGCTTTATTTTGCAGACTTTTAACACAGAATATTGAGAATCTGGAAAAACATTCCCTGAAAGAAATCCACTAAAAGCTTGCTCTGCATGCTTTTTTGTTAATTGAGGTGTTCTGTCATGTTGGAGGTGATGAGGTAAAGGCAGAAATACGCACTCTGCTAAATGCTGACAGTTGAAAATGGTCCATCTGTCCATCTTAAAACACCAGCAACGGCCTTCGCCTAAGATATATGGCAGCTTCTGTGATCGCTCTGATGTTCAGAATATTGAAGGGGTTGATGGCCATCAGACAGCTCCGACTTCAAACAGGATTATTCAAGGCTGGTTACTTGTCATGGTAATTTGAATGCTCCCAAAAGCTTCAAGTGTTCTTTCTTTAGAGTTGTTCAAGGATTTTTTTTGTTGGAGTCGTACTCTGAGGGAGGGGTCCTTAAGTCATCTTTAAACTCGTGACTTATTCCCCTAAGATTCAAACTCTGCCATAAGAAGAAGGTTGTTATAGTGACTGCACAGGTTTAATGATAACAATGTAGCTTTTCTGACTTGCATGAAAGACCTGCATGTCTGTTCATGGAACATTAAAACATCTATTTAATATTCTAGCAACTATAAGGAACAAACTCAGATTTCATAGCATCAACCCACATACTTTAAACTGGAAAGATTTGATTTAAAGACATGAACTTGACCATTATATGGTGCACCACTTGTTTTAGACAAGGATGTTTTATGTGGCCTTTGAAAAGGACCGATCTGACAGCGCAACCTCAGCTCTTGCTTTTAATTCTCAGAGGGCTAAAACTTGTACTATCAGTGGTTTGCATACTGGCTGTTGTTAATGGCAACAAGAGGCCACTGTTGAAAATGTTTGAGCTTTAGTATCCAGATGTCATGTCATACAGATATGTCATTAAGAAATTGCCCAGCGAACATTAACATCCACCAAGCCACCTGTGCTCCTTTTATTCCAAAGGGCAGAAAATGAATGAAAAGAAGTCCAACATGGGAAAGCTTTTACTCACCTGAGCAGTCATTCACGGCTATTTAAAAGGCTGTTTGAATATTGAACTACTAAGAATGTCTGACATTAGTGGCATGTAAGCAAAGATAACAAAGATGGGGTCAGTATAGGGTCTCCAGGCAGAAGTATTTCTACATTTAACGTTTTTAAGTGTGCCCCTTTGGAAGTTTTGCATTAAAGTTTAAATAAAACCAGCATTTTGAGAGTATCTAGCTTCAGAATCATGACATATTCCCAGGTGAGACAAGAAAGACATACAACACTGCAAGCAAATTTATTTATTTTTTTATCATTGAAAAGTGGGCGTGTCATAACAAACATAATTACAGTGTACACCGATGCGATAGTAGTATATTTAAGATACAGACTGATAAAGTCCATCCATTTAGTTCCACTATAATAAGCCTTGCGCCTAATCTGGAGCTGTCACAGACACTACTTTCCTTAAAGTAAATAAATTCTAGCCAGGAGTCCGTAACCATGGTATTTTGGTGAAACAAAGATCTACGCTAGCTAGCTAGCCAAATTAATCTTATGCCTAGTTTCCACCAAGTAGTTATTTTCAGTTCAGTTGAGTTCATTAGACATTAGGGCGTTTGTTTTTCACGTTTCATGTCAAGACTTGTGGATGGTACCAATAACACTTCTGTTTCGTTCAGTTTTTCATTACACGTCTGTCGAGGTACCTTGCATGCTGATCTGATTCTAAAAGGTGGAGCCAGAAACACTGCGGTCAGTTAATTGCTGAAGAGAGAATTTTTACCCTTGCTAAACAAGGAGTCAGTGCATAAACCTGCTATATTTGTGATATCCCGTCAATTGCAAAAGAGACTGTAAACACTCTGGCCTGTTCTTTTTTGTTCTGAAAATGTCGCTCATTCTGTGGACGATCAATGAGTGCGATGACATGGACATGAATAACCTGTTTATGAGGTTAATCACAGTTATGATCATATTCAAGACATGGTGTTTACATGAGCACAGAGACATTGGGTTTTTCATATTCCCCATATACCTTACAGTTTCTTTTATAGTACTTCAGCTAATATATTTGGGTTTCTCATGAACAGAATATGGTGTTTACATGCTTAAACACATAAACAGGATCCTCCAATAAACAGATGATGTGCATATGAACACACTCAGGTGCAGATGTGAATGGAGCAGGCTGTTTATTTTAACATTAACATTAAAACATACATTTAACACTGAACAGATAGGGTTTAGGTACATGTCCATATGAGTTACATAACAGTTCTAAGGGTACTATACCAAAATTATTTGTTGGAATTACGGCTTTAGCTCTGTGCTCGAAAAAATGGGAAGATTGATTGATGGATGGCAGTGATGATAATATTGGTTAAAACTGATACTGGTAGGCGCTCCCTGGTACTAGCTTTTGTAAGCACACGTCATATTTGGTTTTGCAAGATGAAAACATGATTGGATTTTGATGGAAATATACTAAGAAATGTTTCATTTTTTTAGCATATATTGTTCAATATGTTCACAATGTGATCCAAAAGGGTAAAAAAAAGGCATTCTTCATTTTACCTTGACTTAGACTCTTTTGCAATGTGTAGATAGATATTTCCTGAGGATACATTTTATCTTGACCTTCCACCTGACTGGTTTGAAGACATAAAGAATTTAGTTAGTTGCATTATGGAAAACGTAGGATCCAGTATTTCTATTTTCTGGACAGAAACCAAAGATCCATTTGATAAATCGTCATTTTATTTTTTGTAAGTGCTGTAATATGCTTATTATGTGAGATGAGCTAGTTACTGCCTGAGGTTTTAATGGAAAATCGCAGATTTGATCACTCATAATGACCATTCCATTAGTTAGCAAGTCACAGTGGCACTGCAGTAAGTGGTACTATTTCGTTTCATTCCATTATTTTGTAGCAAAATGCAAATCATGATGGGATTTTGTAACATAATGAATTCATGCATAAATGCTGCATGTTTTGATCTTTTGATCTGATTCGAATGTTTGTCCAATAAACATGATGTGAGTTTGCTTAGGTTGTGTGTGTTGTACATAACAGCAGCAAAATGCACATGCTGTCTCAATGAATATTTTATACAGTATTTGAATATTTTAGTAGTATTAAATATGAGATACTTACACATTATATTAAATAAGATGAGTGACATGAATTGTATGAACATACATTCAAGTTTAAATTCCACTTTAATCAATTTAGCTTGTTAACTGTGAATAGGTAATGTGAAATATCACCCTCACTTGTATAATCATTGTTTAATAACTGCTCGCAGAACAAACCTTTAAGACAAATGCCCTCAAGTCATTTTTTATTAAGTCGAGCATCAACACTAAAATATTAAAGTTATTTCCTCCAATATTTTCTTTCTGATACAGCTGTCTTTAATCTGATATTCTTTTTTCTCCCAGCTACACTCAGATGTGGACAAAGGAGAAGGCAAGGTGAAGTATGTGTTATCCGGCGAGGGTGCCACCTCCATCTTCACCATTGATGAGAACACGGGTGACATCCATGCCACGAAGCGCCTCGATCGGGAGGCACAGGCATACTACACCCTCCAAGCTCAAGCTGTGGACAGAATCACCAACATACCCGTAGAGCCCAGGTCTGAATTTGTGGTCAAGGTCCAGGACATCAACGATAATGAGCCAAAGTTTCTTGATGGACCGTACTTGGCAGGGGTACCAGAGATGTCACCCTTAGGTAAACCTTCCCATTTGTCTTAAATATAATCCCATATAGTTCCCTCTTATAATTCCATCCTTTTACTTTATTCCTCCTTTCTACGCCCTCACATACTCTCACTTTCTCTTTGACTTGCCCTCACTCAGACATCTGCATTTGATAATTTTCCACCTCACTGGATTTGTCTTCATCTCTCTCAGTCTTTAGGTCATGAGGGGAATCGGGAAGTTTGCAATATTAATTTGAATCCAGCGTGTTCGCTTTGTAAGACTCAGTACGTGCTAATCACATTGGGCCCAATTTAAACTGCATAAAGTTCTGGTGCATGAGCTCCACGTCACGAAAGGTCCAGGTTAAACTAGTTGAATTTTGGCGTCACCTTAGCCAGAGCATGAAGGTTTATTGTAATCTTTGTTCTTTTAACAAATACTATATGCAAAAAAAAAAAAAAATAAGTACCTTCTTATACTTCTCTCCTTGTGAGTTCATTGAGCTTTCAAATACCTTCAGTTTTGAAAGCATGATGATGTGACAAGCTTGTAGTACCAAGTCGCCCTTGGAACTTTAGACAAGGCAGTTCAATCATGCAGCACATTTAGAAATTTGAAGTACTTCACAGCATACATTGAGAGTAAAATAACAGAGTGAATAAAGTCGAAAGAAAAACAAATCAGGAGCCAAAGAAGTGTAATAGATGAAATGAAAGAAAGCAGTGAGTATCTGAAGCTATCGAAATCTAATTACAAGGAATGATGAACAGATAAGTTTTTAGCCTTGGTTTAAAAGTGGAGCACAGTAGCTGAAAGCAGCCTCACCATGTTTTGTTCTTAGTCCAACAATAAGCAGATAAATAAGAGAGGATCTGAGAGATCTGTGAGGTTCATTTTGTGGGTGGAAATCAGAAAAATAAAAATCCTAAAACATTAAAGCGCCTATAAACAAAATTATTTCTCATTTCTGTTAGGAGTTTTATTTGATATTGACCAAGATGGCCAAATTACTCAAATGAAAACTGGGGACGTTTCCAGTTTGGTGGTCAATGTACCATTAAATATCCATTGTTAGAATCTATGAAATAAAAGAGGATGGCAATTCCTGATTCATGTATTTTGACCGTGGTAACTGTTATGCCGTAATTAACTATGGTGCACTGATAAAATTTAGGACTAACTAATTAACTTTGGAAGAAGTAATAAAGAAAATGGTCAAACTAAAAAGAATGTGTTGACATAAAACATACATTTAATCATCTGTACCTACAAGACAGCAACAACAGGCAGTCTTTCTATCTGTTAAAACTTTTTGGGGAAAAAACCAACAACTTTATTACAGAAACACTATGGATAAAACACTGTGTGATCTGAATAGCCATTCAGTGGTCCTGCTGGTCTACGACTGAATAAGAGCATAAGAGAACATGAGCAGAATTGAAATTAAATAGCATTATGTAGCATAACTTTATCTAGCATAAACCTTTTTAAAACCTTACAGGGCAGATCATCCATCTATCAGATACGTTGTGACATCATAACATCACGCACTAGTATCTCAAACGGTTGCATCTTACCTTGAAAGGACGATTCACTTGACACCTGCTACCCTCTGGCCCAGTTTTCCATAGCAGTTTTCTCTAAAACCATAAATGTATAAAGAGAGCTAGATACAGCATCAGAGGCTGGTCCCTGTTCAGTCCTATGAAAGTTGCTTAGTACAGCTTGAGGCCAAAAAGGTTTGACTTCCCTGTGTAAAATTACCCAGATCTCACACTCTGCGTACACATCGTGGTGCCCACGGAGCAGGCGCATTGCAGACTTTCACCGGCCAAACCAGCTACTTCCAATTTAGCCCTAAGCTAACTTGAAAGGCAATTAAATGATTTAATCATGCAGCTCCTTTAGACTTTGAAAATCTTATCCAACCAAATGGCTCAAATCCAGACAGCGAGATGAGTCATTTCGTTGGAGTTGTAACACTCGAAAAGATTTACCCACTGATTTACTGACATCTTTCTCCCGACGTAAACCCATGGGAAAAGTCTTTTTGGGCCAAATGGCATCACGTAATGGACCCATGAGTTCTACAGTTTGGCAACTATGTACATATGGCGTCAAAGTGTTTGCCTAACACTAGTGCTAACAGTAGAAGAGGAGGAGTGATAGGAGGAGCCTTTTTGGCCTTTTTAAATCAAAACTTAAAACCTTTCTTTTTAAGACGGATTTTAACACTTAAGATTGTTATGACATTGTTTTTTTTTTTTTATTGCTGTCCTTTACTGTTGTTCTTTTGCTGTTTTATTTTATTTTATTGTAAAGCACTTTGGTCACCCTCTGGGTTGTTTTAAAGGGCTATACAAATAAACTTTATTATTATTATATTATATGAGGCTGCTATATCAATTAGCCTCCTGTTACGCAGGATTTTAACTTGTGCGTTAGCTCTATGCAGAGCCCAAGTCGCCTGTGCTGTTGTGAGCATTTATACTTTTGCAGTGGTGTATCTGCGTTACTCTGCAGTTACACATCTAAAAACCCGGTGGGGATTCTGTGAAGTGCTGTAAAGTTTAGTTGATTCAAAACACGAAAAAACACCAAAACAAGACTCTGCTGCTTTTGCCATGTAGATTATTATCTCTCTTTGCAGTCTGTTTTTAGACGCACAGTAAAAAAATGGGGCTTGTCCCTGGAAAACGGGGATGCCTGGCCACCCTAATATAGACTACACTGATAATTCACAACATTTGAAACAACTTAAGTTGAAATATCACACATTTCTTATCTACAGTGCTGTTCCCATTACAAGTACAGCAGTGCTTTGAGCTAAATTCTAACATCATGCTTATACATTTTTACCATGTTCACCATCATAGTGTAGCATGTTAGCATGCTCCCATTCATGAATTAGTTGTAAACATAAAGTGCAGACGAGGCTCATTGGGATGTCTTTAGTTTACCAGATGTTTGACATAGACTGTATTAAAGTATTTGACATAGCCACTGTGGACGTGGACGAGAGGGTGGAGCTTTGAGGAGTGGGGGGGTGGATCTGACTCACAGGCTGTGGTGAGGCCTCATAAACAGACTGTCACTTAAAGCAACCATGCCCTTACATATGCATAACTTTAAGCCTCAATAGAAATTAGAATGTTTGAGTTATAGAAACATTCTCCCTCGACAGTTGTCATAAAAGGAGAAATTGTTATAGAAACTAAAACTGTTTTTTGAAAAAGGCTGTAAATATGTTTATTTCTGCTGTAAGGTCGGGCAATTAACATGGGTGTTATTGGGGACTGACTTGCTTCTGGAGTCAGCCTCAAGTGGCCATTAGAGGAACTGCAGTTTTTGGCACGTCCTCTTTGGCTTCATTTTTCAGCCCCGAAGGCATAAAGTCATTGTGATTCATCCTCTTGGGACCATGAATGTCTGAACAAAATTTCATGGCAGTCCATCTCACAGCTCCTGTCTGGATAAAAAGTGGTAAAAAGTTTTGCACCAACCAGCCGTCATTGCCACTCACAGTACAGAGCGAAACTGCAAGCATGGCTACAAAGTTTACACAGCTGTAGCTGTGGTAAGGACACAGCAGTTCATTTCGATCACATTAGCATTTATTACTGCAGATATTTTTCTTTTATCTGTCTGTTTTAAATGCAGTCCTGGAGGAAGCCATCATATCACACTCTGTCTTTAACTTGCTGCTTCTTGCTGCATGGTCAAGATTTCCTCTAAGGTTTAGAGCGGGTCACGCTCGAGCTCAAAATGCTAGTAAATGCAAATGAGCCACAACAACATCCTGAGGCTTTTCAACTTAGCAGGTGTATGGGAAACAGAGAGAGCAACCTCCATATTAATAAGCCGTGGTGTATGTGCTCTTTATAGGCAACTTAACAAAGCACTTGAAATATCATTTGAACAATGCCGGTTTAGGTCATTTTTGTTTTGTTTTGTTGTTTTTTTTTAAATTTTTTTTTTTTTTATTTTATTTTTTTTTTTTACTGTTTCTCATTTATGCTTCTTAAAAGTGACATTTTGGTCAGCAAGGAATGGGTGGTGCTGAGCATGAAATGTTGCTGAAATGCTATTTCATGGTGTTTTTAAGTCAGTGCATTGTAATGAAGTCTGATGTGCCTTCATTTACATATTTACCACCTCACATATGCCAGCACAGACCTCTAGGCTTAGCAGCATTGATGAGTGACGCATGTTTAAAAACTGACTCAAGCAAACTTAAGGTCTGAATCAAGCTTGAAGGCCACGGGCATGTTTTTTCACAAATTGGGCTCAGAGTTCACACTAGCCGCTACTTAGAGGTACCTCTCTGCAGAAAAATGTCTGATCCGGACAAATGCGCTTCTTTCCATCAATTAAACATAGCGGCGCAGATATCCCTAACTTCCTCCAGCTCCTCCCTGGGGTCCTCGAGGCGCTCCCAGGCATGCTGGGAGCTGTGGTCTAATCACAAGTGAGCTATGAGTGATGGGGTACAGGCAGGAATGAACTTAAGTGTCAGCTGTCGGAAAAAGGTGATATGTGGTTATGTTGCAATCCATTTGAATTATACAAATTTAATCACGGTGATTACTGACAAATTATATACATTTTCTTTTGAGGTCTTCCTGTTGACTAATGATAGTAGGCATTTATTAAAATACAGTCAAATGCAGTGACACAGTACATTCTCTGAGAGGAAAGTAAATAATGCCAGATATTTGACACCGAACCTGCACACAAACAAAAATAATTCATCAGGCACTTCAATCTGCAGTCTGAATAATAATTCACTATCGGAATGGGAGCGAGCAATCAGTCCTCTCTCAGTGCTGAAAAGATTAGAAGTAGATGTAGATTAGTCCGTTTACACAATCAGCATAACTTTGTTCAGATATGCAAGATAAGGGACAACAGGCATCATTCAGCAAAGGCCCGAGGATGTCTTTAAAGAGCAATTCAAGACTTTTTCCTGAATCTGAGTTGATAAACTGTCTCTTTACTATAGTGTCAACATATTGTGGTACAGGTCTATAGGAAACAATAATGGCAGGTCGTTTTGCCTTTTCCTGGAGAAAATGAAGTCATTTTGCACTCAAGCCCAAAATCTGTGATGTTGCCAAACAGTTTTTGGTTTTATCCAGTATTTATAAAACGGTATTAAATTCTCACTGTAATTTAAAAGGAGAGATTGAGAATGTGTGACAGATAATATTTAGGTTGGATGACGGAAGTGTTGTCAGAGCTGCAAGTGGAAGTGTTAGTGGTTGTGTCTGGATTTTAATGCTTGTTTTTTTAAGGGTGCTGCTTAAGTTAAAGCAGGTGTTATGTTGTTCTTTAAACCTGCAGGAACAGTTTTTTTTTGGTCCCTTGCAGCTGCGGAAACAAGCTGTGAAAACAACATGGATACATTATCAACTTTAAAGTTGATGTGTCAAACTTTTCAGGGAACATTTGCCTATGTATACTTCCAGCAGATATGAAGCTGTCATTCTGAGTTGTATTGGCGGATGGAAGTTCAATATTCACTCTGTTTTAGCTCTGTTTTTGGTCTACACCAACTCCTGAGAGGATTATCTGACTCTTATAAATACTCTATATGTTCACCAGCCAGAAGGGTTCGGTCAGTTTACGGTTTTGCTGGTCCGGTCTGGTGTTTAGTTTAAACTGGTTTGTCATAATGACACATTCTGGAAAATTAAAAAGGAGCCAACATCAGCAACCTGTGCTGATGTCATCACAGCTCTAAATCCAACTTATACAGACCTTTTTACTGTTAGTAAACGTGATGTTTTATGGTGGGCAGGGCTTAGCTGGAGGCAAAACAATTCTCCACAGACATTAGGTAGCGCTAGCTAGTGAGTGCCATTGGCCTGTTTTAGACAATGGAGGAAGATGATGCAAGTGACGCATTCAGAAATACTTATTCCGATTGCTGGAGTGCACTCTGGTATAAACTGGACTGTTTGTAAATTTGGAGCACTGTCAAAATTTACTGTTCAATTATCCAGAGCACTGCACTCTGGGAACTCTGTCTGGGTAGATGGACCAGCAAAGCGCCAAGCGGAGTGAATGTGTGATTAACTTAACCATTCCTTAATCCATGTAGAAATAAAACGCTCATTTTCCTCGACCAACAGACCTCTCATCTCATAATGTAGAGCATCAGACTGAATTTACGACCGCACTATGTCAGATCACTCACTCTCCAAGACTTGAATAAGTAAACACTGACCAGCGGGACCAGACTGGCAGACCTATATGCTCTCAGTGGAAGGATGATTTGACAGGACTGCTGAAGTTGGGAGTGCCAGCTTTGTGGTTGATCACTATGCCAATTTACAAAGGAGAACAACACTTGAATGGTTTCCTCTGGTTTGTTTTGCTATCAAAGCTAATCTTAGCTAACATGCTAAAAAAGTTAACGTTACAAGGAAATCCATAATTACTCTAAATACCTCCCCATTCTCTGATTAGTTGAACACAATAACCCTAAATACACATAACCTTATTCATCCCTACAACAGTAAATACTTTTCCTTAACCTGATATGAAGTGTGAGCTGCACATGTGGACATTTTTTCACTTCTATTCTGGTGCCCAATAACACAACAAGACAACATTTTAAGAGCCCTGTGTAGCCTACAGCCCTGTGGTGGTGACTCGTGTTTTGCCTTTAGCTAATCAAATGAAGTCATTGTGATGACGGTCCTAAAAGGGTCTATACACTAGTAATAGGAAATATCAGAACATGATTTACATAAGATTATCCTTGTTTATAAACAGACTAACAGAGCCACTAGTGTCTGAGGGGCCATGCGCAATTTTACGCCAAGCTGAGCGGATATATCAGTAGAGGCGCGAGGAGGGAAAGTCACATATGTTGTGTTTGTTTACTGGACAGTTCATGTGTTTTTTGGGGTGACAAGATGAGACATGGCAGAGTTAGTCTCCAGGAAACTAAAACTGCACCAATATGGCAACATTTGGATTTGAAAGTGATGAGAGAGGTGTTATAAAAGTTGAACTTTTGGTGGATACTGTGTTTCAATTTATTTGTACCACTCGTTTTTAAAGTGCTGCAATGTACGGGAAACCACTGATCAGTGAAGTTGACTTGAGCAGTTATCCACATGACAAAGCTAAAGATAAGGATAAAACTGAAAGTTTCTGGTAACGACTGGTAATGACTATTAACAACCTATTTGCTATTGGCTATAATGGTGTGGCTACACAATTTGACAAATAAATGCCTATCTCAATTAGATGCCTGGTCTGGTTGCCAAGCAGTTCATTTAAAAAAATAAATAAATAAAAGTTCTTCAGATGCATAAAGCAGGGTTGTTGGTTACTTCAAATTTGGTCCATTCCTCGATTACCCTGTAAGTTATTCATATTCCTTTAGTCCGTAAGTCCTAAAGGGTTTTTCATAAAAAATAATCCAAGTTGTGAGTATTGTTTTAACAAGATAAAGTGGTGTTGTGTTGGCATGCTGCTGTAACTCTTTCTCCGATGCACTGTCTATTGGAAATAGATCAAATGAATGATTCATAATTGATGAGCAACAGTTTTGTGTGAAGGGAATTAAAGTCCTGTCCCAAATATAGGCCTGTTGATTTCACTGATTTAAGCAAATAATAGCTTTTAATTGAAGTTTTATGGTATGTCACGTCCGGTAAATATCACAATATAAAACGTTTTGGTTTTTTTCTGTTTAAAAAATACAAACGTATGGAGATAAAAAATACTCGCCCATCCTTTAGGTAGTTACATCCGAAGTCTGATACTGAGCTCACAGCTGATAAGTGTGTAGTTTGTTGACATGACCTAACAGGAGTATATATTCAATGGATTCTGTGTGGAAGGAGATTTCCGATGTGACGTGACACTCAGGCGCTAGTTTTCTGTTATCACATGGTGTCATTATGTTCTATTGCGAGCAGCTGCGGAGTCAAGTGCAGCACCTAGTGGTAAAATCAGTGTACGGGTCCAGTCCAGTGTTTGGCTTAATAAGAAAAACCAGGTTGAAAATCTTTCACACTGGCACAACTTTACCAGTTAGAGACAAACTTTCTTCGTCTGCAGTTTGGTGCTGGACAGGGGGTGTACAGTAGGTTTTTATTTTTTTACTGAAAACATCTGCCTGCCTGCAGCTAGAAACCCTTTTAGACCAGTGAGAGTGAAGCAGAACAGTAAAGTTGCAGGCCAAAAATAAACAACACAATGAAAGCTGCAAAGCTCCATGGCACTGAGGGAAAACTGCAGTGTTGGGGGATAATTTTCTGTGGGTTAACCACTAAGCACCAACCCTTTCACATGCATGTTAATATGAAATTATTCATTATAGCCACTTTAAATTTCAGGGATTTACCAGCCTTGTAAATGAATACACACTGCACTTCCTCTCACAAATGAACACCAGGAACTGAGAAGCTCATTGTGTGTATTGGCATCACCTAAATATCGCAAACATGCATGGCACCATACAGATGGAAATTTGCAAACACAAAGGTGTTTATGTCTTTTTTAACAACCTTCAAAGTGGAACTGAACATTTCAGCAGGCGCACAGTGGCAGTGGGAGTTGTTCCAAAGGAAGCAGTGCTTTGCTTACTGCACAGGCACGGAGATCTCTGAAGGATTACACAGCTGACTGTCAACGGGGGGTACAGAGCTCAGGCTTAAGGAACCAGAGGATTAGAGTACAAGGGCTTGGAGTCTCGTGTCCAACCCGAGATAAGACAGCAACTCGGTACATCAGCCACAGAGGAGGAATGCGTTCACACCACAAGCGCCGAGACACAGGGTCACCCCCACCACTTCATTTTACCCTGCCAGTTCCTGTGAAGGTCTTCATCCCAAGTTGAGAGAACAACAGGAGAATAATGCATCGCCTCTCTTTGTAAATATCTGCTCAGAGCAAACATCAATGTGGGAAAGAGCGGGGAAGGGCCATGAACCTCTTGTCCTCAATAATTCCTTTATAGATGTCTTTAAATCATTAATGGTCACAGCTCTGCACCGCTGATGAATGGGTTCAATTTAGAGGAAATCATGAATTTAATTAATTAAAGTAATTAGAGGCAGGGCTCGTCCATACACATGGAGACCTTATGGCCCGAGGATCTCTGAAGGCTTTTGTCTTAATCACGCCGGGGATGTCAAATAAAAGACAGGAGAGCTTGAGGACAGTCGGAGGTGTGACAGTCGCAAGCCTCGGCTCTCTCCCGCTGCACAGCAATGGGCCAAAGGAGCAGTTTGAGGGCTCATTACAAGCATAGAGAATGTAATGTCAACCCAAGGCCACAGCTCTTGAATTTACTACTCACCAGTCCCATATCCAGCTGTCACTGTTCCTGTCTAATTCATGAGAGCGGAGATCAAGGATGGGACGGTCATTTAATTCTGGGAATGAAGAAGGAGAACCGGTTTGGGGAAAGTTGATCCAAATTATTTTTATTCATCATGTTGATCCCTCTTTGCACTGTGGGTTTGAAAAGGTACAGTCAGTGTCCACTTTATTAGGAACACCTGTACAAATCGAATGCGGTTAAATACAACAGTAATGCAATAACACCGTCTTTACAAAACTAATATGTTTAGTTTTTGGTGACATTGTTGGAAAGGTGTCAGTTTAATTAAATGTTTATTACTGAGGTCATAGTCAAAAGTTGTGTTGCAGTTAAGTACATTTACTCAGGTACTTCACTTAAGTGTAAATTAAAGATACTTTACAGTGTATACAACTTAATGCTTGTGCTTCACCACATCTCAGATGTAAATATTGTAATTTTACTTCACTTTATTTGTCTGACAGCTTTACTTCTCAGATTACATTTTTTTTAAATGTCTCTCCTTTTCAGTAAAAACCATGTATTTCCAAATGTGTTGATTTTGAATGTTTGTGACAAACTGAGGGATGAAGTGTTCCTTTTTGTGTTTAGACAGTTCTCCTCCTTCTTACGCTAAATAAACTCTGGAAAAACCCTCTTGGATCAGCTGGAAAATGCACAGTCACGCAGCTGAAAACATGTCTGACACTAGCCTTCTGACAATATGAACACTTTTTAGAGATATATGGTTCTCACAGGACAGCGATGCTACAAATACATGATGATCTTACATGAAATGATGCATTGCCCATCAGTACGTAATGGAGTTAAAATGAGCACAACCTTAAACTTCTACAGCAGTAAAATGCTACATACACATGAATGCAGCAGTAATATTAATCATAAAACATCAGATGTAATATTAAAACGCTGAGAGAGAACATTTTACTGCACAATATTACTTTTACTTTCTTACTTTAAGTGCATTTGTCTTACAGACACTTTCACATAAGTAAGATTTTGAATGCAGGATTTCCACTTGCAGTGGAGTATTTTCATAGTGTGGTATTACAGTTTTAACTTGCATAAATGATCTGAATACTTCTTCCACATCTGGCTGCCCTGGACTTCATTACTTTGAGATATGTTTTAAAAGTGTTTCCCTTCTGTTAACATACATGAGGAGTGCAGAATATTAGAAACACCCCTGAATATAATACGGTCCAGTTCAACACATTTACTACCTATGGCCCAATGCCAAAACATTAATTGAACATTACAGCATCATAGTGGACTTTATGGCAGAACAGTTGTGCCTAATGGGGATGTTCCTAACAATAAATTTCTCTAACTTTTATACATTTTAAGTAGTCAAATAGTCAAAAAGTAAGACAGCACTCATAACAGTCGAAATAAGGTGCCATTAAATTTATAAGGTTAACATTGTCCAGACAGTATTGTATATATTATAAGAGCCATTTGAAATCATTGATCACATTGCTCAGTAACATATTTTAAATGCAGCTGAAATGTATTTCTGGTGCCGACTAGCAAGAGTGGCAACATTTAATCAACCAGACGACTAATAGTGCACATTCCTGGTGCCTAATAAAGTGGAGTGTACCTTGATTGTTAAAACACACATGGACAACTCGGGGTGTCTGCAGGTACTTAAAAGGTTTACAGTGTCTTAAATTACATTTTTATTAATATAAGCCTTAAAGTTTTTTTATTTAAGTCTTATATTTGAAATTGTGAGGGATTAATTGACGCAAATATTACAAATATGTCTAATTTCATTTATTCATCTTTTATCCATCTGCATGAAAGTCCACATTTCTGATGGTACAAATCTTTAAACCTACTACTGAACACGATAATGTGTTTTTACTCTATACTTATTTATTTATTTACTTGTATACTGTAAAATTTCAATTAGTAGCCATGGGCTATTATTTGCTTAAATCACTGAACTCAACAGGCTTATATTAGGGTCAGGCCTTGAATTCCTTTTACACAAACCTGTTGCTCAGCGAAGATCGAGAAATACAATCATGTTGTTTATTTGAATCAGTATGAATAATACTTCTATACAAATTTGTCTTTGAATAACACATCAATTAAATGTTATATTGTGACACTTGTTTCACTGCACCCCAGCATACAGACACAACACCACTTTATATTGTTTGAACAATATTAGTAACTCGGCTTGATTTTTATGGAAAACACTTTTGATCAGTGGATCCTTACAGACTAAAGGAATGTGAGTAACTAACTGGGTAATCAAGAAATAGTCACATAGTCTGACTTCATGACAGCTTCAGAAAAAAGGGAGTCACCACTTGTTTTTTCGTCCTGCAAGTAAATCTGAATGACTTACGGTCTTCTCTGGTGCTCATGGTTTCAGTAAAATGAAATCAACTGAGCTAACGATGTGTAGCATCTCCATATTGACAAATGTTAAACATTTTTATTTATTTACAAGCTTTAAACAGCTGACTGATATTAGCTCAAGTAGGTAGTCATCAGTCTGGTTTTATACACCTAGCGAACTTCTATAAAAAGACCAGGGGTCTCACTGAGACATGCCTTTATTTTTTAGAATTATGCAGCCACAGCGGGCTAATAAAGGTTACTGGGCGTTTAATTGGGACAAGACTTTTATTTGAACTTTATGGTATTTAACAAGGACAGATGCATAAAATATTGCGTCAAATGTAAAATACAAAGTGGTTACATACAGGTTCCTAGCCATGGCTTAATTGTAACCACTTTCCCTGCTTAGCGTTTAAGAATTAAAACAGTAAGTGCAGGTAACAAACAATACAACATTCATTCATTCATTCATTCATATCTGTAACGGCTTATCCTCTTGAGGGTCACGGGGGAACTGGAGCCTATCCCAGCTGACATTGGGTGAGAGGCAGGGTACACCCTGGACAGGTCACCAGACTATCACATGGCTGACACATAGAGACAGACAACCATTCACACTCACATTCACCTCTATGTACAATTCAGAGTCACTAATTAACCTGCATGTCTTTGGACTGTGGCACTGACACGTGGAGAACATGCAAACTCCGCACAGAAGGGCTCCCCACCCTGGGACAGTGCTAACCACTACACCACCGTGCGGCCCACAAAACAACATACACGATAAAATATGGGCAAAGACGAAGTAAAAGTGGAGACCAAAATAAGAACGGAGACAAAAGAGCATTTGACATACTTGCTCTTGTCTTTTGACAAAATTTAGATCAACCTAACTCACTCTTATTATCATAATCATACAGAAAACCTACTTCTGCATGGTACCACATTTACTTACCTTTATAGTTTAGTAATTTTGAAGTGTGCAAAATATCTGACACAACAAACCATCAAACAAGTAAACAAGCTTTGGTTTTGTCTCACCTTTATAACTGTTCAGCAGTTTGGTCCAATACCTCATTCGGCAATATCAGAAATTTGCAACTTGTACAGTACAGTACAGATACACGCAGCTATTTAACAAGGCACGCTGTTGGAGGTTGTTTTACTTCACCAAAATCCAAGATTGTGTGTGTGTGTGTGTGTGTGTGTGTGTGTGTGTGGGTGTGTGTGTGTGTGTGTGTGTGTGTGTGTGTGTGTGTGTGTGTGTGTGTGTGTGTGTGTGTGTTTTATGTAAACTATGTCAACTGTTAGTGCTTCTTTTATAGTGGATGTGCATTATGATGTGTTATATAGTCTATTGTGTTGTGTAGTGTGAATGCATGTCTTGTATTGTTGCTATGTAACTGTGTAGATCCCAGGAAGAATAGCTGCTGCAATGCAAACGCTAATGGGGATCTTAATAAACAAACAAACTTGTCCAAAAATCTGTCTCAAATTTGGTCAAAAGTGATCTTGAAAACCTTTAAAGAGTGTTACATTTAAGTGTCTAATACCTGTAGACAGACTGAAAACAGCAGATAGCCTCTGTCCGTAAAATCGCTGTCATTTGTTTTCTCTTGGCAACTGCAAATAAAAGTGAATTGAACTCTAAGCAATAATCTTACCTGAAGCGATGGGGAGCAGGTGTGAATGTGCACCAATATAATCAACTTAATCAACGGTGGCTGCCTTGAATAGTCATTGCAAAATTACTTTGCTTTGACGAAATGTTTTAATATTCATGCTAATGATTTTTTTTAGTGTATGTTTGTTGCAATTGTTGAAGTGTCACAGCTCTCAGATTTGCTCTTCTGTAGTCACTGGCTTGTATTTCTACACACAGGAGATGACTCTTTGTTTGAAAACACACACAGTTTGTTACATTCCCGGTCACAGTCCTCGCATCTGCATTGTGAGTGTGCGCTCAGAAATGCATATTGCTCTTGACAGTCGGATGCGGCCTGTATATGCAAGTGGCTGAAGAATACCTGTCGACCCATTCGGATTTAAGCACGCCACATTTATTTTCATTACTGGCAGATGACAGTTGCTCACCCAAGATGCGGAATTGATGAGGAAACCTGTTTTGTGCACAGCTGTGGGGGAATAAATAAGAAAAAAAAAAAAAGCGAAGATCAGATCCATCACGTCAATGAAGATGGACAAATATTGAAGGGACACAGACAGGGCAAATTGAGTAGCAGATGACAGCCTTGTGGAGCAGAAAGAATCTATTCAAATCTCTGGGTGTTTTTTTGACATCCAGCTCACCCTGCTGGGATTACCTTTTATTCCTGACAATACTGTTAGAACAGGATATTTGTTGGACAACCTGTAGGAAATAAAGCTTTAAGAGCTCTACCCGAGTCCATATTGAATGTTAATTTACAGCCTCGTCTGCAGAGCACTCTGTGAAGTGATTTTAACTATCAACCTGTAATAGAGATTTAGACGTCGGCCGAGCTCTCTTTCATACAGTCATCCTTTGACCTTGGTGTTCTAAACTACCTGTAATATAACCTGTCATGACTAAGAGGTGATGATATAATCTAGGTGTCCTTCTACAACCGGCCTGGTGATAACTTCTCCAGCTTCTCCAAGCTTTTTTTCCTATTATATTGTTCACATCCAGGGCCAGAGCCTGTTAATTCTGTTTTACGGCCAGAATGGAGGACTCTAATCTTCAATTTCCATGATCACTTTCATTCTGTAAAAAGCCTGTAAAATACATCTCACGTGAGAAAGTGAGATTTTTATTAGGATGTTTTCTTCAAAGTAAAATATCACCAACTTGTAAGCTGGCACTTTGTGTCACATGCGACAGTATAGGCTGAAGCTCGCTATTAAAGTGAAATACTCAAGCTTCTATTCATATGATCAGCTGGAAAAGGCATGTGTTTTTTCCAAGGTTGTTTCAAGTATTGTTGGTGATTTCACCGTAGCAACGTGAGGAGTAGGCGTCAGCTTTAAGACCAACACTGACGCACAGTCTAACAGCAAACAATAGCCTCATCTTTAATGGTTGATTGTGATTATCTAACAATTAACGTCTTTTCCTCCCTATCATTAGAAGGATATCAATTATTTGACATTAAAAAATCTGTAACCATAAAATGAGCCCAGTTGGAGCCAGTGAGGCTCGTTCACAGCATAATGGCCGACCTATTGAAATTGATTGGCGATGATTGTTGCTGATTATGTTTCCTCTGTGAAATCTTCAAACGCTTCTCCAGCTTTACCTTCCAAGCCACGGCTGTCAGCTCGAGTCACGTCAGCTGCGTTCAGTCGGTGTGTTTATAAAGAAATTCATAAGGAGTCATGTCTGATGTCTTCTTCTCTGCCTCGGAGGAAGAGTGGGAGAGGACAATACTGTACTGCACGCAGAAACAACAGTTGTCAGTTGTCAGCAGAGTTCACAGTAGAGTTTGAAAACAAATTTCCTTCTTGTAAGCTGGGAGGAAGTTTGGGGATTCGGGGGCACTACAGGGCACTAAAACAAAATCAGGCTTTATATCATGGGTTTTCTAACCTTATCTGCAGTACTTTGCTGCATAATGTCAGGTTTTTTTCTCCCTGAGACTAACAGGATATGGCAATCATTTCTTTACTGAATTACAGTCTAACCGAAAATAAAAAATTCAGTGTACACTGTAGTAAGATTACTTCCCTGTCAATCAGACCTTACTGTTGTTAACTGTTAACACTGTGGCTTACTGATGTGCATTATATAATACTGCTTCACACATGAATTTGTACTTTTAAGTTCGACTTGTGTTTATTAATAAATTATTTTCTTTAACAGCCAAAATCACTCAGTGAAATACACTTAATTTATTAATTTAGGGCTTTTCAAATTAAAGCTGGCAAAGGCAGAAATCAAGGGAGGAAAATGGCAGAGTTTGTAAATACATCCTCCTCCTGCAGCTCTTCACTCTCTGTCCTATAACCCCTCCCACCAGATGACCACACTTTGTACAGTAACCCAGTGATTCCCACACCTTGATTCACTTCATCTTATTTCACTGTACAGCTGCATGCAGCACATTCCTTCAGCCCCTCCACCCCAGCTGTTACTCTCTGTTTATCAGACTATAAATGAGACAAGAATTAGCTTGCTAGCCACCCCATGGTCCCTCTTCCTCACTCTCCGCCGCTGTGGACTGCTTTGCTAGGAAGAGCGCGGGCAGCTGCTCTGGAGCTTCGTTTGGTGCCTGTAGTGGCTCAAATTCACCCAGCACAAACGCCCAAGTGTTTGGTGTCACAGCAAGCTGGTGGTCCACAGCATGTGTCTAACCTGTGTAATGGCAGCAACAGAAAGTTTGCTGATCTGGTGGGGAGTCAGGGCTCTCTGGTCCCCCAGAGCTGGACTTTGCACTGTGCGGATTTAGGTTGCTGTAGCCACTGACTGGAGGTCTATCTCTGGAGCTGCTGTCCACTGTCCTTGCGTTGGGGAGTGAGGCAGGGGACGCACTGCGATTCGAGACTAACTAAAATTAGCTACATAAACCTGAACTTGAAGCTGCAGCTGTGAGCCTTCAGCTCCAGTTAGCAGAAGGCCAAACAACATTTTCACTCCAGCTCTGAAACATTTTGCTGATATTAACGTGTTTTGTTTTGTTTTTGTGAGGCTCTCTCTTTGATAAGTCTGTCGTCTTTTTTTGGGCTAATTTGCAGTGTAGGCAGTATATATGCTATTCCAGTACTGTTGCCAGTACTGGAATAGCAACTTTCTCTGCAGGATCCTCTGCCATTGAATCAGGCTTTCACAAAGTAACACACATGCGTATTTGCATTTAGAAAACAACCAATAGGAACGCCCTCTTTCTGAAATGGCCTGTGATTGGCCAAAGTCTCCTGTCACAAGCTAGATTTTCTGAAGCCTAAAGACAGAACCAAGAGGAGGTGCAGAAGTCCAATTTTCTCTCAGACCACTTGAATTACAATGTGCTCCAAGTTTATTGAGGGATTTTTGCCCAATGACACCAAAATGAAACTGCCCTCCCTAGCACTATTGTGTTCTTTAGGTGGCTGTCTTAGTTTTTTTGGGTGGCTGTGGCTCAGGAGGTAGAGCAGGTCGTCCACTAATCGGAAGATTGGTGCCTCGATCGCTGGTTCCTCATGTGGAAGAATCTTTTAGCGAGATACTGAACAAATTGTTCAAAATGGCTATTGCATCAGTGTGTGTGTGTGTGTGTGTTAAAAACAAAACAAAAAAACTGAGTGGCAGGTGGCACCTTGTATGGTAGCCTTGGCCACCAGTGTGTGAAAGTGTGTGTGAATGGGTGAATGTGACTCATAGTGCAAAAAGCGCTTTGAGTGGTCGGAGGACTAGAAAGGCTTTACAAGTGCAGTTCATTTGCCATTTACTTCTGTGAATCTCTCATGTATGTTAACAACTTAAAATAGATAATTAGGAGATTGTCGGGTTTTTCAAATTAATGTGTAAATTAGTTTGTCAATTCAGGGCCCTTTAAATTAAAGTGTTTTTAAGTGGTTTGGTTTACGCCTTCTTAAATTAGTGCAGAAAGTGAGGGAAGTCTGGCCACCATGCAAAATACCTTTATCCACATTTAGGGTCTGAATCAATGTATATGTTTTTAGGGGTAAACTAAGGTTTAATTTGTGGTAATTTAAGGGATTCTCTTTGATATGTTACACTGTGTGGATTCCAGGCTCAGTATATCTTTCTCTTGGGTAGATAACTGTCTTTGTCGTGTTTAAATTTGCTGCAGTTCATCCATCCAAGTGCAATACGTCATTAAACCAGAAGATCTGCCTCGCACAGTGTACTTGCACCAGAATCTGACATGGCATCCTAGACAAACAAACACTTTAGATGTTTGTGCAACAAAACTGCCATCCTGGCTCTCGCCTTCAGATTTTATTTCTTTTATCATAGTTACATTTTCCTCTCCGCAGATCAACATCTTCTGCAGAAGCAGTTTGTGGACCCTAAAATCAGTAACTGGATGAGTCACCATCTGTGCATGTTAACAAAGATTTTAACTGGAAAATAAAATAGTAAGAGAAAAGTTAAAAAAAAAAAAGGGAATAAAGGAGGGAAAACGCGTTTTCCCAACTGTGCCTTTTTCCAAATCTTTGTGTCATAAAATTCTTTAATCTACAGAGTTTTATTGAGCCCTAATTAGTGCAGCACAAAGATGCATTGTCCTCCTGGAGGACGAGTTCAAACTCCGTGACTCTTCTGAAAAAGTTAGCAGCTTTGGGATCAGTATGATATGAGATACATGATAATGTATTTTTTGGTGGGGGTGAAGTGCCTGTTTAACAGAGCACAGATTGGTTGCAGAAGCTATTTGGCTGCTGAATTAGAATCAACAGATTGAAGTTACCGGAAAAGATGCTGCTGACTGATCTGCAGGAGGGAAATGGAAACAATGGCAGCAAAATGATCTCCAAAGGCTCGGAGTTACACTTTAATCCTGCTGCAGCATCCCTGCAAATGATGGCAACAACCAAAAGTATTATTTGTTTATGAGCATTTGAGGCCGAGAGCCAGAACACAGCACATGTCAGATCTCTTGGTGCTGCTGATGTGAGGAACGGCTTTAAACTCAGGCATTTTGTTTAAAAATGAAACTCAAAACAAAACTAAAGTAAACAGCAGCCCAAACAAAGAAAGACAGTGTAATGACTAATGACTAATGAGATTATTTACCGCCTCAGAAGTCACATTTTCACTGCTTTCTCCCTTTTTTTTCCCTCTTTCAAGTGGAATTGGTCACACGCTCTGTTGATATGATGACTGTTTCCACATTTAGCTCTGTTTGACTTGGCTTCTGGATGCTGTCTTGGAAACTAATGAAGGGTTGTCTGCCCACAGGAACCATGGTAGTGCAAGTGGCAGCCACAGATGCAGATGACCCAACATATGGGAACAGTGCCAGGGTGGTGTACAGCATCATCCACGGACAGCCGTACTTCTCAGTGGAGCCCAAGACAGGTAGGTACAACGTGTCAGACAAAATGGTGGTGATTTAATGCACAGATGTGACTGCAGTGAGTCACCGAAACATCCTGGGAATATATTTTCTCAATCAGCTTTTTACTATGAGTAGTGTGGTCCTGCACAAACACAATTATCTGCCAAAGCTGGACCTTTTTGCTTACTTTTTGATTATTTGTTTGTGTTTCTGTCTTTTTCTACTCACTAGTTTGATGTAGGCGTGGCTTCTTTGGGGAAATGTGATTTCATTTACTTCTGTGAACCAATCAGAATTTGGTAATATTTGGATGAAAATGTTAGTTGGATGACGAAGATGACAGTTGGCAGATTAGCTGAGCTTTTCAGTGGAAAACTCTTTATAGATAATAACCAAGGATGATATTTTTCTAAACTTTAATTTCGATTTTTGCTTATTTAGCACCGCCAAAATGATCATTTGTATGTAATTTTCTCACGCAATTTGATGTTGAGTTTGGGAAGAAAACTTTGTTTTGTTTGTATTTTTGTATGATCCCAGTGAACAAAGAATCTAAGGATTCAAAGGACATTGAAAATTCTTGATGAGTTAAAGTCACAGGGAGCCTCGTTTGACGACAGCAAAGCCACATCAAAACATCCTTTTGCCAATTCTCACTTTATTAAATTAGTGCAGTATAGTAAAAGGCTCACTTATGCAGATATATGGTCAGTGCTTTTAAAACATGCATTTCCGCCAGAACCTTACTATTTAAAACACTTCCACATAGACAGCGCAGGTGCACTACTTGACTGTGCATGAGACTGTTTATATGGAAGTGATTTGAATCAGTGGTTCCCAACTGGTGGGTCTTGGGGGTCCATTCTGAATGGACCACAAGCAACTCCCGAAAGTGTGAAGTTTGGAAAGAAACACACTTTATTTTGAAGTACAGTGAATTTATGGCTTAGCACTTTGATTTGGAAGTGCCGTTTTGTGCTGTAAAATGAGACAGCTACTTTACAGAAACAACAAAGTAGCTCGACGACATGACCAAACACAAGTATGACGCTGAATATATTAAACTGTGTGCACCTTGAACTGATGACTAAGGAGGTATCCTGACCCCGTGTTTTGACCAGTTCGGAATCCACCCTGCAAACACTGAGACATTGTTTGGGTGTTGTTTGAGCTTATAGTCACGACATCCTGTTATGGTTCAAAAACAGTTTCAAAATCAAAGTTGTGCTGACAGCCATGACATCACCTGGCTGTCAGCTTGGCATCCTTCCTGAGCATCCAAGTAATGTTGAAATACAATGTTAATATGACCAATTAATGAACTAACGTTGACTGACACTGGAATTAAACACAGCCTCCTGTGTGAAAGCTTTGTGCTCTTTCTATTTATCCACCACAGCTATCTATCTGTGTGGACTTTGTCACTCTTTATACTAATCATGACTAATCTTGACTTTCTGGTAAAGCACCCTGAAGGAAAACTTCTCCTGTGTGCAATCAAAGACAGCAGACTTTTGAATCTTATAAACACTACAGGCTTAAAACTATGAGACAACAGGAATATAATTTACATAAATGGCATAAACGTCTTTTTTATTCTTAAGAAGTGGGCGTCTAGTGATACTAGCCTTTTGGTGTGGAGTGGACTTCACAGTGTAGCCAGCTGATCACAACCATTTCACAACTAAACAAATACATTGTAAATAAAATGTTGTAGTTATAAAAAACAAAGAGGCATGCATGTAGTTTTTTCAGGGCAATAATATGATCAACATTTCCTGGTTTGTTAGACAGGGTCTAAATAGACCATTATTGGATGCGGAAATGTCACCATCTGGCAGTCGCCCTCAAACCGCATTGCAGTTTTTGCCGTACAGCTGGGCAAGGGATATGACATCACTGTCCCACTAATGTTTGCTGGGTAGAACTAGATTTATCACATTAAATGTAGTAACATAAAATGTATACTCAAGTATCTAACAGTTGTACTTAAGTTCAAAATTTGTGTACATGTATGTATTTGCATCTCACCACTGAGCTGGAAAATACACCTGACTTAATGCTGACAGTGAAAACACCACCGACACCTTTATTTTGCCATGAACAAATTAAAGCAGAGTTTAAAAGAATGCAGCTGACAATCCCCGCAAAGTATCTTCACCTGATGCAATAAAGATAACAGCAATCAGAAAACAGAACCAAAAAAAGCCTGAAAAAAAGGCTGAAATAAACCACAAGATAAGATGTGAGGTAGTTTGTTGACTTGTGGGGCGTTTCATCCTGAGAAGTGCAGCGGCAGTCCTCGCTACATCTTCATAGCTGGCTCATTAGCCACTGCCCTGCCGAGGCTCGGCTACTTCATGCAAAGCACTCTTGCAAGAAAACAGAAAAATATGGGCCATCCCATAATATCAGGCTTCATCCTCTGCTTCGAGAGCAACACATGCCAGGTTTTTATGGATGTAGTTCTAATTCATGAACTGGTGAAAGCCACTGCAATGCAGGGATTTATGTCGGTTATTTTTCACACTCAGGCAGACACAGAAATATGAGGGATGTTCGAAAACAACAGCTCCGCGGTGACCTGTAAGGTTTACTGTAAACATTCAATAAGCCTAACCACCGGAAGAAAGTGGAGCATTCAGGAAAAATGAATGTAAATCACACGAAAGGAAATGGCTTCATACTGTGATGGCATAATGGACGTGGTGTCTGAGGAGGAAAAGATGTTTTCAGCTTAAAGATTTCAGCACACTTCGCTCTGAAGTCTCTGCAGTATCACAGAATCTCTATGTTGTTTTTCACTTTCTGGAGACCTTCGACTAATGAAGCCTCCCGCTGAAGCTTTCATTAGGGAACATTTCCGTGTTTCCATGTTTTGGGGGGCGAACATTTACATGTTTTACACACCCTAAATGAAAAAGTTCCTTGTGGATACTCTTTAAGCTCTGACGCTTCCCGTGGGACTCCTCTGAGACTGTAAATCTTTGATTTTAAGTGATTCCTCATGGCTGCTTAGAAGCTAAAACTTCTGTGAGATAATTAATGTGTTAACAAGCTGTGATCACCTTTCTTCAGATGAGTTTGGTTTGCCACTTGTGAATTACTTGTGCTTCCATGTTTTTCTCACTTCCTTTCTGCAATTAGTTGAGCTGCTGATCAGGCACCTGATGTCCATTAATGCTGGTAAATCTGGTCCTTTTTACAAATAGAATTTAAGCCAAAAAATAGCTGGTAAATTGGCTGGTTTGGTCCAGATGTTGCCTAAAACAGACCATATGAGTACAGATGGCTAGTTTATACATATCGGGTTCTAGTTTCGCAGACGGGGCGCGGCGGAGGCGCAGCGCACCTGCACTTCGCCAACTGGGTGTGGCCAGGCGGATTTTGTAAGTTTGGCACACCGTGCCTCTATCCCACCTTCGTCCCTCCTACCAGCGCAAGTCGGAAAGAGGGAGGAGAGAAGGCATGGAGTGGGTTTTACACACGTCACACCAATCAAATCAGGTTGGGTTTTCATTACGCGTGCCAAACGGTGCCAGTCCCCTTTGATCTGACATCAGATGTGACGGGACAGTCGATATAGAGATACATTTATGTGCTGATTGCAGAGGGTTGCATTGAATATTGGTGTTTGTGGCTATTTATTGCATCGTTAATGTGCCTGACATTCTGAAAACCTGTCTGTGAGGTTTTGGTGACGTGTGCGCACTGTCCGCCAGTCAGCCAAACTTCGGCTTACACTGGCTGCACTCCACCTGGGCTGACAGTAGACCTGGTTTCAGCTGGCGAGCTTTTAGCGCACCTTCGGTGAAGCCTTTTGGCACGAAACTGTCACTGCGCCAAGCTGGATCTGTCGACACCTCCCCCTGCTGCGCTGCCACACCCATCTTAGCGCACCTTGGTCTGCCAAACTACCAAACTGTGCGCGCCTCGGGTTGTGCTGCTCGAAACTAGCTCTGAACGGGATTCGCCACCCTGCGCTGCGCCAGGAAACTAG
The DNA here is from genome assembly GCA_035609425.1 of Epinephelus awoara. Lineage (NCBI taxonomy): Eukaryota > Metazoa > Chordata > Actinopteri > Perciformes > Serranidae > Epinephelus > Epinephelus awoara. The sequence continues at coordinate 22,094,715 of CM069314.1, read as the reverse complement.
AGCCCAGAATGTAGACATTTAGATATTTATTTAGATATAGGTGTACATATGCGTAAAGTAATCCATTCTTTTGTCTTTTTAGTAAACTGAAACAAAATTTTCAGAACATTTCCAAGACTTTCGGATGAAATTACGTGCTCATTTTCAATCAACATGATTGATATGTTGCTGGGAGCATGTCCTCTGTTGTCAAATTCACTATTCACTAATTGCCATTCCTTGAACCCACATATCCATTGTATTTGCACAAATGTGTTCGAGTGTTTGATACCCTGGAAGGACAAGCTAGCTAGCAATTAGACTAAATATGAGATATGCTAACTGTCTCGTTCCTCAAACCTGCATTAATGTTTCATTCATTTATTTATTTTTGGCTACATGGGGGCACGGATTATTTGGTTTCTTGATCTAGAGCTGCTAAATGCTTTGTTATTTTCACCAGCGAGTTGCCAACTTTGTTGACTGTTTGGTGCTGAGCAGGTAGCACTGAAAAGGTTTGCTCAAGCTTTTTCGCTAAGACCTGAATTTATTATAATGTTTCTGGTCAGGTATGGAGTTTATTTTACTTTTAGCTCTGTTTTGGTCTCCACCAACTCCTGTGGGAAGTACCTCTCTCTGTGGCTGCTAAATGCTCCACTATATTCACCAGCTAACTTTGTCTGTTGGGTGTTCAGTGCTGGACTGTTCGTGTTCAGTGAGGTCAACAATAAAGTCGACTTTTTGTTTTACATACAAGTACTTTACATATTATAATACTTTTTCCGCCAAAATTAGGGCATGCAAATGGGTTTTGTAAATATGGGAAAACCCATTACAAAAAGGTGATATACCTATTGTCAGTAGACCAGAGCCATGTACATGCCATGCAGATGAGTATGCCTTTCCGTGTTTTGTTTGTTCCTGGTGTGTCATGTTTGAAGTTTTGACAGCTGCAAAACAGGTTAGTAAACAGTAAAAAACGGCATAGAGGCAAGTGAAAATATTACAGTGGTTACTTCTTTTTTATTTCTCTTACTAACTCGGTCTCTCTCTCAAACTCAGTGTCAACTAAATTTTGAACAATGTTTGAGTGCTGCTTGGATGGACACAGGCGGTATTTTGTGGCTGACTATCATTGCATTGTGCAAAGGGGGGGCAAAGGGGCTAAAATTAGTGCCTTCACACAGGTGTATTTCCATCAGTGCCAATTGGAGCTGGAGCCGATAAATACCCACAACTCCTGAGTCATTTGACTTAGGAGTGAATGCAGTTTGTAACCTTTCCCAGTCAAGCCCAAAGCCAGATGTTAGCAGGTGTCTGTGTGTTTTCAGTCCAGTAGGAAAGTGGCTTCACATTGTTAATATAGAAATATTGATTATACCTGCTTTACAGAAGTGAAACCACATTTCCTCAAAACTTTGAGCAGATGACCTGTTAAATTTTCCTCTGAGGCTGTCTTATTTAAACGCTGGAGCATCTAATTTCCCCCGATAAGAAACTGTCACTGTCTTCACACAAATTAAATACCTCTGGGTACGGACATCTTTCCCTGACAGTTGGCACTTAAAAGTGAAGTGCAAAAACATAAACCAAAGCTAGATTTGATATTCTTCCCCTCTCATTACTTTATCAGTTTACAAAACAAATTGGTAAAATTATTACCTTCTTGCTGCCACTTCCCGAGGCTGCACAGGCTGATGAGGAGGCTGTAGCTCAGGCAGTAGAGGGTGTCGAACTGGCATTAATTTCAGGGTTGGTGGTTTGATTCCTAGCTCCAAACGTCGAACTGTCCTTGAGCAAGACACTGAGCCCCAACTTGCTGCCAATGTGTGGCTAAAAAAGGTGTCTTCCAAGTGTTTTTTTTTTTTTTCAGTTTTTACAAATGGAAAGGTGCTCAAAGCGTAAAACTTGAAGCTCACAGATAAATCCCACATTGGTGCTCTTTCTGTAGGACAACGGCTGGTTTATTAACCTGTCAAACAAGAGGCACACACACATATACACCTAAATGTGTACACAGACACAGCCCTTGGGCCCCTGCCAGCACCTCGCCTCTCTGCTGCCCATCTCTGCCTGACCACGACTGATTATACTTGGCTCTCTTTCCGTCCACGTAGAAGGTGATTGGATCTCATGGTTATGAGATGCAATATTGGTGTCAGAATTGAGAATCATGGATGCCTGTCAGACAGGTGTGACTCCATGTGGGACTCAAGGCAGGGAAGCACGAAGACATGTTGTTTGACAAGAGTAACCTTAATAACAACCTGGTGTAAAAACACGGCTTATAGAACAGTAACTTGTGTGTCGAGGGGGAAATCCTGCAGGCTTCCTTAGCAGCATTGTTACTGTCTGGAATTCTCTGTTGGTTTGTGGAAGAATCTTTGATAGATTTCTTTTTAGATTTTTTTCCCCACCTATATTGCCTCCTGAAAAAGTATGAGGCGCAACTGTAATTGAGAGAAATATTAGGAAGTGTTCGCCCGGTTAGCTTCGTCTTCATCTTAATTTAGTTACCTTTCAAGAAGAACTACCTTGGGGAAATAAAAATGTATTCTACTAAAAAATACTCTGCTGGTTTCCTGTAAAAAGATCCTGTTGTGTCATCAACTCTGAAGCACTTTCTTTGCTATATTTAAACTTCATTTGTCCATTTGACTTTTATTTTTTTTAAATCACATCTCCCACAAAGGGGTCAGCCCTTTGAACCCTTAACACCTATGTTTTCTTTCACCCAAATTAGGCCTTATATTCCCTCAGCCCTATGTTCCCTCATCACCAATTATTATTCTCCATCCCAAATTAGGCCCAATGTTCCCTCAGTGCCTATGATTTTTTTCCCTGAAATTTGGCCCTGTGTTCCCTTAGCCTTTTGATTTGTTTCCCCATGTCAAATTAGGCCCTATGTTCCCTAAGAACCTATGATTTTTTTCCCAATACCAAATAAGGTCCCATGTTCCCTTGTCAATTCCTTTCCATCCCAAATTAGGCCCTGTCTTCTCCCTAGCTATTTGTTTCCGGGTTAAGGGAACATAACACAAAGGAAACACAGGGTTTAAAGAAGGTAGACCTGAGGGAACAAAGGGCAGAGAGAACATAGGGGTAAGGGAACAAAGGGCTGAGGGAACAGAGAGTTATGGGAACAAAGGGCTGAAGGAGCATAAGGTTGAGAGGACAGAGGTCAGGGAACATAGGGTTTAGGGACCATAGGGCTGGGGGGACAAAGGGTTGAGGGAACAAGGGGCTTAGGGAAGATGGGGTTGAGGGAACATAGGAGTGATGGAACAAAGGGCTGAGGGAAGATTGGGTTGAGGGAACTAAGGGCTGAGGGGACATGGGGTTAAGGTGAACAAAGAGCTAAGGGAACACAAAGTTGAGGGAACATAGGACTGACGGGACAAAGGGCAGAGGGAACATAGGGTTGAGGGAAGTAAGGGCTAAGGGAACACAGAGTTGTGGGAACCAAGGGCTGAGAGACCATAAGGTTGAGAGGACAAAGAGATGAGGGAGTATAGGGTTTAGGGAACATAGGGCTGAGGGGACATGGGGTCAAGGGAACAGTCAAGGGAAAGTAGGGTTAAGGGAACATACGACTAAGGGAACATGGACACACTCCTTTAACAAATTATCAGATACGATTTAATGTCCTAATGAAACTTTTCTCACTTCCTGCTACTTCTTCCTTCAAGATAAATTAAAATGATCCCTGTGAGGAAGTAAAAAGGCTCCTCATTTATCATGTTGTGTCCAAGCAGTAATTTCTAAAACAGGGACTGACAGAAACTTGACCACTTGCCTCTGGCTCTTCAGTGATCTTTAACAAAGTTTGCAAGAACACTTGAACCCATCGACAAGCCTGGAGTGAGACTTCATGACACCAATACCAATTAGAGCGAGAGTAGACATTTACTTAAGTGATGTTCAAACAGCATGTCTACCCCATAAAGTCCCCATTACTCTCATATCATGTTTTTCTTAGAGCCATTCAGCTCAATGACCAGAGCTCACACTTTCACAGCCTCACTTGCTGACGTGTTTTTCATTAAGCTAAGTGGATTCTTTAAACCCCAAGGTTGACATTTCAAAAGCTTTAATGGGTTATGATTGCTTACTGTAAGTGGCCTGTGTTCTCCTACAGTAGACTTTGACACTAACCAGTGTCAACTTCTGCTACATGCCATCTGTCCACTGGGAAACAACCAGCATGGTGGATGAGACATGAGGCAGAGATGTTGTCAAATGTCAGTCTGCTTACGTTCTGTGTTTGTATCAAGGTGTCAGTGTGCATAAAGCATCTATCATCACATTCTTAGATCTGTAGAGTGACAGTCGCTCACATGTATTTGTTTGCATCTTGACACCATTTTACTTTTCCAGATTTTCCATCACATAAGAATTTAGAAAGGTTTGTTGTAAAGTCAGTGACAACAACACAAAATCTGCTTGTACAGTAGGTAAATTCATGGGCAGTAAAACGCCCCACAACTCAGTTCCAGTGGTGGAATGAAACAAAGTACAATAACTACTACTATTAGGTACATTTACTCTAGTGCTGTTTTTCCTAGCATAATTTTGAGGTACTAGTGCTTAAGTATTTCAACTTTTTTTGCTACTTTCTAGTTCCTACCTATCTATCTACCAACAAAATGTGATGTATTAATACTAATTAAGCTACCTGGCAGTATATAATGTAATTAGAATGAGCTCCACTTTTACGAGCTGCAACATTAAAATGATGTACACAACGATGCTTCAGTAATTATAATCCAGTAATACAATAGACATTGTTCTGAAATGGTCCATTCTGCATAAGGAGTACTTTTACTTTTGGTACTTTAAGTACATTTTGATGCATATACTTTTACTTGAGTAAGAATTTGGATTGAATTGAATTTGGATCTCTGAGGCCCCGCTTCCTCCTGTACAAAAATGAAGCCAAAATATCCCAGACACAGCCGCTGCCATCTTGTGCTGGTGACGTCCTGTGGATTTAGCTATCTCCTCTGTATCGATTTCCCGCCCATACACCCCATGGCAAGCAGCTTCACTGATCACAAGCAAAACAATTGACCCTTCGTTAAGTCCCGCCCCTGGACACAGACTGGCAATCATAACATAGCATCACGCCGGCTCAGACCAGGGTCTGACAATAACACAGCTCCATTGACTCTAATGCAATTGTTTCAGATTTCCTTTATTTTCAGGCTGGTTTTGTGGATTTTAAGCTAAATGTTTGTCTGAGGCACGTTGTGTATTAATGATACACATTACCTGGAGAGGTTGGAGAAAGATATACGTTTCTTCCCTGTTCCAAAACCAAAACATGCTGCTTTTGCTTTTTAATGATTATAACAGTGAAAAAAAGACCAACCCTGCTGTTCAGGAACCAGTGAAGGGAAGCAGGGAAACTTTGCTGATATTCAACCAGCTGTGTGTCATCGCATTGTGCGCAGATGAAAGTTGTTTGACTTCCCCTAGAGATCCCTGCCTGTCCGGCAGCGGAGGTCCAGGTGCTGGCAGCAGCACAGGGGTGAAGCCAAACACCGTTCATCTGCACACACTGCGATGCCACACAGCTGGTTCACTATCAGCAAAGTTTCCCTTTATATTCATTGTCTTCTGTGGCGATCAGCAGTGATGTGGTGGTTCACTTTTACACTGTGACCTGCAGCCTATAGTTCGGCTTTAGCTTCTAACTATCTTTGTCTTTTTAACCTGTTGTTGCTGCTGAGTCAGTTTGACATCCTGGATATATCCTTCAAACACAGACTGTAGACCCCTCTGTCTGCTTCTCTCTGGAATCACTGTTTCATTTTTCCAAAAATATGATAATATTTCTTCAGGGAGTGCAGCTGTTACAGTGTGGGCTCCATGCTTACTCCGACAGCTTGACGGACCACCATTGCTTAGCAAAAGATTAACTGGCACACACAGCTGTCAGTCATGACATCAACCTCAAGTTTTTACAGCATCAAATAACTAATTATAACCAAACTTAGAAGGAAAACGAACACTTGAACACACATTTAGATGATTAGAACTACCTTAAAGAAGGGACACCATCTTTCAGAAAAATTTAGTTTTTAGCTTGTCTCATGTCCCAGCCAGGGGACAGAAGAGGGAGCAGAGGTTATGACCTGTGCTGCAGCCAGCCACAAGGGGATGATTGAGATGTTTTGGCTTCACTTTGGGGAGCTGTCATGTCACCCATCTTTAAATACAGTCTATGTGGAGGTCCTCTATTTGTAACGCAGTATTTCCTCACTGCATTATTGCTTTTAATCCAGTAAAAGATCTCAATGCTTTTACTGTTCAAGTCAATGCAGTAAGAGGTGTTGCTGTTACAGTTGTACTTGGTCTGGCGGTGCTTTATGTATCATAGTTGTGGTCTTGTGTTGTTCTGTCTGTATTTTCTTCAGTTCGGAGTTTTGTGTTCTTAATGTGCATATTTATTGTTGAGTTTGTGTCTCTTGTGTGTATTTGTTACTCAGTCATATGTATTTACAGTAAATGGCCCATCTTGGGACGGACTTTGCAAATTAGCGTGGGCTATAAATGCTGTGGCGTGTGGCATCATTTCATGCTTTATACTTCTCCCTATACAAATACACATTAAATAAATTAAATGACCTGTAGTTTACAGCGGCTAATGTGAGATAATGGTAGTTACATTTAGATAGATGTTTCTGTGTAACTGGCTCTGCTGAGATAGTTTTGTGATTCTTGTAAACTTTTGCTGCATTTTGCCATTTGCTATTTTTACCATGTTGCCACAGTGGCTGCAGTTTAGCAAAAGTTACATAGTCTTGCTTTAATGAAGCCTGGAGGAGACACATATCATCTGTGGGCCGGCCAGACCCTGAATTAATAGTGTAATTAGTGTTTGTGTTGGGGGAAATAACCTGAGCAAAATACGAGCCAATGCAATAGTACTGCAAATGATAAGTTGCAGAGAATGAATACATGTCAAACTCTGCAAACAACAAATTATCATTTTTTTAATAGGACTCACAATAAAAGTAGTTTTCTGCAGAGTCAGTCTATCAAAGTGAGACTAACTTTTGCTGAACAGGATCCACTGAGGCCTCATATGGAAGTTAGCAGATATTACACACTAACGACACACTTCAGTTTCAAAGAGAATCAGTTCCTTATTTTACTTTTGTGATAATACCATTTAAATGTCAATCCGTGGCATGTTAAAACCAGGGTTCCTGCAGATCCCTTAAAAGTCTAACAAGGCACTGCAATTATTAATCTAAAAATAAAGCCGTACTTGGTATTAAAATGTCTTGAATCCATCCTTAAAAAGTCTTAAAAATGGCAAGAAATAGGAAGTAGGATTTTCTGATTTTTTTCTGATGCTTTGTAAAATCACCGAAATAATTGGTAGCATCTACTTTTTTTAAATGATTTATTGAATGCCTCTCGCATTAATGTCAAGGTCAGCGACACCAGCAACACTCAAATTTTTGAAATCCCACATCCAGAGAGAGGGAAATAAAAAATAGCCAAGAAAACTATCAACAAATGCCAGGTTTTTCCCAGCTCTGTTATACCTTTGTCTCCACCAAGACACAAAAAAACCTACGTTTTAAACATTTGGGCAAAATTGTCTCTTACACTGTGCAAAATTGTCTCTTACACTGTGCAATTGGTGTGGGTTCATGTTTTATTTCTTTAATGTTGGTATTTATAAAATAGGTCTTACATTGAATTCAAAGTAGCATTTAAGTCTTAAAAAAGGTTTAAATTTAACTCCCTAACTTTAAGCTGCAGGGACCATGTAAAATATAGTTTAGTAGTACAAACTGGGAAGAGTCATGAAGTCAGCTATCTGACCGAGTATATAAAGTTAAAGGTTTACAGTATTAAACAGGAATTGTAGGTTACTATTTGTGAACAGTATCGCCTGCAAACAAAAGTGAACGCCAAGCCCAGATTCATTCTTGTTATTAGCTATATTTGCATTTTTTCTGCATCATGTCCACAATTTTTGTGGCTTCCTTATGGTCTGGCACCTGGTTGCTACCTTTTGTAAAGTCCTGACCTCAGAAATGTCCTGAGCACAGCAAAATATGAGAAAAAAGGAAAATAAAGGCAGAGAGTCTCTTCAGATAAATATACATCACAAATATCTAGTGGGTCAGAAGTGATGAGTCTATATGTCTTCTCTTTAAGGAAAATCCTGGGCAATATGCCTTTAACTAACTGTAGCTAACATTAACTAGCATAAGCCATTGGTCATACCAGACCACATAAAACTGTAGCAAGGAAAAACACCTAAGTAAATTGAACTAACTCTTTTCTAAGGGAAGTCTTGAGCTATTTTTCCCTTTAAAGAATGACAGTCTGGCTTTAAAAGGCATTAAAACTGTACAGGTGTTAAATACTGTGTCTGCCCTCCGTATTGGTTGTGAAAGGGACCCCATTGTTTGTGTTAAGTGTTAGTTTTTAACATATTGTCAATACCATGTATCTTACAGACTACACTCCAGGGGTGAGCCACCAGCTTTTTAGACAGCAGACCAGGATTGAGTGTTGTGGGATGAGCGTTGTGCTTCTGTCTTTGCAAGTTACTAATTAGTCCCATTTGCAGCACACGCCTGGGCCATAGCAGAGGGTGACTTTGACAGAGTGCCTGGGCTGAAATACACTCTAAGCTCCACACTGCAATACTGCACTAGCGATTAAGTGGCAGAGGGCTAATGGTCAGGGGGGGGGAGGATGTATGTGACCCGGTGTTAGGTGGGTAGCATCCTGGCTCTTCTCCGTCTAACAAGTCTCTTTACTCTGGTTCTTAATCCCAAATTGAATCTACAAGGTGCCCTTGGGAAAAGTACTTAATCCTGAATAGCTCCAATAACTTCCAAGCAATACATAATGTCGGCAAAATACATAAGTTGCAGCGCCTAAAGGTGCTCAGTTAAGACAGTATTTTGTAATATATATTGATTGATAGCTTGTGGTTTAGTTTGAAGGTGAAGCTGAAATGTGTTAAGGACTGCGTTCTAATTGATGGCAGGCTCAAGGAGGTTTGAACAGCTGCCTGCAGCTCCATACACCTTGGCGATATGGCAAGTCCTTTAGAGACAATTATCCGCGCACATTAACACTGCTAAGCATGCATGCATGCTCACAGGCCTCAATGGCTGGAATAACAAGAGGAGAATTTAGTTAGAAGAAAACGCCAGGTGCCTGAATGAGAGGATTAATTACACTCTGAAGGGGGTATTTAAGATGTGACACGGCTTGCCTCGCAGAGCGACACGAGGATGACATCTGAATATGACAGGCACTCAGGTGAGAGGCGCCCGGACGGACCAAGCTTTGTCTGTTCTCAGCCTGAGAATCTAATTAAACTGAAAGCGCTGAAATGAAAGAAAAGGCCAGGTCCAATCCCGGTGTGATCATTACACCATCACGTTACATTTTGATGCAGAGGTCAATAAGAGACGGGTTTGTGATCCGCCTGGGATTAAGATATCAGTGTGTTAGATTTGGGGAGACTGGTGGTATCTAGCAATGAGGAATACAGACTGAAACCAGCTTTAACTCCTTGTAGTTAGATTTGCATCAGTGTTCACTGTCCGGGAGGTTCTTACCCTGAGAGGTCTCTTCCTCTCCAAAACAAACATGACATGCAGCAAAGGGCCACAGGCTGGACTCAGTCCCGGGACGCTGCGGCAACAGCCTTGTACATGGGGTGCCTGCTCTACCACTAAGCCACCGATGCCCCGGAATAAAGCAGTTTCATGTCAAAAATCAGTGTCTCTCTGATGCCATTTGGCATGTCAGAAGTGGAATGCTAGCCAAGCTTACACACCTTATAATATGTGTTCACATTTTTTCTCTGATAACGTAGGATCCAGACATTCAGGAGATTTTTACTGGGAGCTGTATTATATGCAGAGGTTTCTTCCTCTCCAAAACAAACACACAGAGGGATTTAAACCAGTAAAAACAAGGAACAAAGCAGTTTCATGTCACCAATCAGTGTTTCTCGATGCTCTGCAGCATGATGGAGACAGGCCGCTAGCCTAGCACCTGCTAATGCGTGCTCACTTTTTTTCTTTGATAACCTAGGATAGGGACGTTCAGGAGATATTTACTGGGAGCCAAATTATCTGCAGAGGTATCCTCCTCTCTAAAACACTCGAGTGATTTAAACCAGTAAAAACAATATTAAAACAAATTCATGGTAAAAAAAACAAAAACAAAATCAGTGATTTCACCACAGTCTTGTCACGGGGCTGCTAACTACAGCGCCACGGGAAAAAGCAAATGGTCCTATCTAGAGCCTTGGTTTGTCTGTTCTTATGTACTGTAGAAACATGGCAGCACAACATGGTGATCGCCATAAATGAAGACCCACTTGCTATGTCGATATAAATGGCTCATTGTAAGGTAACAAAAACACAGTGATTCTTATTTTCAGATGATTATACCCTGAATAAATCATACTTATTATACTATATTCCATTTCTGCCTGTATTTACCCCCTAAATCCCACACATTGTTCCTTTAGACCCCTGTGTGCTTTTCTCTACTCCCTTCTTTAAAAGCGGGTGTTGTTGTGGCTCTGTACTTGTGGTGGCGACTGCACTAAATCGAGAACATTACAGCTGAAGGCTAGATATAAATCTGGCTGCCTCCTGTAATATAGAGAGGGAGATGCAATTTTTCAATGCTAATCACAAACAACAACACACCACCTGGATGTGTGCACAGATGAGCGCACTTCCTCTCAGCGTTAACATTACAAATGAATGGATCCTGTGTTCTATAACATGTTCTCTGTAACACGTGGGTCCTCTGTGTTGTGGTCCTTGCACACTGAGCAGGTATAGTGACCCATGATTAGAGCATGATGCTTAAATGTCACTCTGTAATAAACTACCTGGGCTGGAGGTTTTATTCCCTGTTTGTATGGCCTGTTTTTGTGTTACGGGATCTATTTTTTGTAAGTGGACCGCCTGAGGGCTCAGCAAATCACATACTGCACCCTTCATGTTTAAGTGTTCATCACCTTCATCAGTACCTCTCATAGCTGCACGCAGAGCCGGAGGGTTCCTCCCAAAGTCTGCACTTTTATTTCCTCTTCCCAAGACAAATGTCAAGTATCTGGGCTTTAGCAGGGAGCATGGCCCACCCGTCTGCCGCCAGTGGTGTGGAGACAGCTAGATAAATGTACGGCTACAATGCGTCTGGCTTGCACCGGAGGCAAGGAGTCACGGCACAATGCGAGGCCGTGCCGTGATAGCGACAGAAGGATTTTAATCATCGCCTCTCCCCAGGAATGACACCAGCGCCGCACGGGGTAACAGAGATAGAGAGCGAGGGGGCTGGCACCCAGCAGACAAACAACAGTCTCGCAACATCGGCGTGTGGATTAGCAGTGTCGCTCAGTGAGAAGTATGTGTGCTTCTGGCCAGGCAGGATGAGAAACATGTCTCTGTTTTTTGTTTTTAGACACCGGAATCAGGATTCATAGCATCATTAACCACAGCCAATATCTCTCAGGCTCCAACACACCAAGCTGATATTAAATAAGTATATCAATTGTGTGTGAAGCCTATCTATGGTTTAGTGAGACCATTCATTTGTCTCACTGCTGGCTGCACAAGCTTAACATCTTTTTCTACTTTATTTCACCTTTAAGGAGCCATCTTTTACAGCTGTTATTATAATCCAGCCATTATCCAGCTTCCTCCCTAGCTTTGCTTCTTCCGAATGTTTAAAGATGCCTCTTTCAAGTCTAGACATGCATGCTTTGTCCCTCTGGTGGTGTTGTATAGAGTAGAGAACAGAAAAAAAAAAAGTTTTGTTCTGTTTGTGTCTCGCTAGTTTTATGGGGGCCTCGCTGGATTGAAGGCTTGAAGTAACCTTTTCTGATGCAACTCAAGTAAACAGGGTTCACAGGTGACACTGCAGCAAGCACCAGAGCAGTGGTGGTGCTCTTTAATTGGCTACGGGCTTACACTTTGGAAGAAGCAACAGCGAAGTGATGAAAGGATGGATGGAGGATGGGTGCAAGGGATAAACGGAGCAGATGGGTGAATATCCACAGCACTGACATAGATGCCTGTAATTCACAGCATAAAAGCATGAAAAAAGAAAAGAAAAAGAAACAGATGACATGTTTTGACTTTGTCGTTGAGGCTTTGCCAGAGGAGAGAAAGGCAGCCTTGTTTTCCCCCACTGCTGCATGACAACGTCCCACTGTTCATTATTCGATGCAGGAATGAAATGGCATGTTTTGCAGAGCAACGGCAAAAGATTATTGCTTTATTGACCACCGTCATCCCACTGCAGGCCCACTGGCAGTGACTTTGGAGAAAAGAAAGTGGACAGCTCACTATAATTTAGCTAACTGAGCCATTTAGTTAGAGCAGCCAATAACAGTTTTCAGCTGGAGGGACTGTAATGACATTAATAAAGGATGGCAGAGAGAGAAAATTAAACACTTAATGGAATTGTTTATTTTCAAGTACACCCGTGGTTGACGGTCAAAAGGCATCTTCATTTTTCTCTTGAAGTCTTTTGACCCACTTTTCTTGATTTGTTTGTCTTTCCTCCTTTGTTCCTGGAATTGCAAATACTATGTGCGTGTGTGTGTATGTGGGAGTGTGTGTGTTTGCAGATGCACTGTACTTGTGAGAACCAGCCCTCATATATAAAGAAATACTTGCTTATGTTAAAACAAGAATGAGGGGTGAGTTCGACATGCAGTTCGGTTGGGGAGGACAGGTTTGTGTATGTGGCATTTTCATTGGTGGAAGAAGTATTTAGATCCTTTCCTGAAGTATAACTACTAATACCAAAACAAGTAAAAGCCTTGCATTACAAACATTACTGAAGTAAAAGTATGTAACTACTATCAGTAAGATGTACCTCAGGTATTAAGTGGTAAAGTACTCAATCTGTAGTAAAATGTTAGTCCTTAGTTACAAACATCTCTGTATTTGAATGTCTGCAGTCCGTATGTTTTACAGAAATTTACTTTGCTCACTCACAAAACAACCCTGTACATGGGATTTATATCTCCTTATCTGCAGGGACAGATGAGCAGACAGAATATGACAACAGTTACTGTACAATGATTGGAAACGTCACTCGAATGTCTCCATGGCAATGAGGCACCATGGTTCAGTGATTGGCATTGTTGCTTCACAGCAAGAGGGTACTTGGTTCAAACCCGCGGTGGGGGAGCCCTTCTCTGCGGAATTTTCATGTTCTCTCTGTGTCAGCGTGGGTTTTCTCCAGGTGCTCTGGTTTCCTCCCACACTCCAATGACATGCAGGTTAACTGGTGGTTTCAAATTGGTCGCAGGTGGGAATGGGAGCGTGAATGGTTGTCTGTCTCTATGTGTCAGCCCTGTGATAGTCTGGTGACCTGTCCAGGATGTATCAAAACATATCCAGTCTGCATAATATATGACAGTAAAACACTGACAGGGCACATTTTACTGCAAGTAATTGTACTTGTACTGCAAGCACTTTTAATTTTCAAACTTTAAGTACAGTTAGCTGCTAATAGAGTACGGGTTTGAATGAAGGACTTGTAGTGGAGTATTTTGACAGTGTGGTATTAGCACCTTTACTTAAAGGTTTTGCTAATTTTAACTACTGCTGCTAAGAAAACCATTTCATCTTCCAGGTAATCTGAAACATTCAAATTAAACATCACCGGATTTGGAGATGCATGGTTTCTAATGGACAGGGAGAGTATGAAAAAACTGAAAACTAAAGCTGTCAGACAAAATACTGAAGTCAGGTTCAGGTACCTCAAACTTGTACTTAAGTACAGAGTAAATGTCCTTAGTTTCATTCCACTGTTAAGCATTTTACATTAACTTTTAGCACCGCTATGAAAAATAGCACCTGTGTTTTTCAGAGTCATAACTGAAGTTAAGAACTGGCGGACCTGTGCAAATTCACAGTTTGCTGAAATTAACTTTCAAACCCCCCTCGGTCCCCCAAAATACAGAGGCCCCCTCTTTTACTATCTCAAGCTATGGTGGAGGTCATGAAGCATCGCTTTATGACTCTGTGCTACCACAGAGATAAAGCACCGTCACTTCCCTGAAAACTGTGTGGGAAACAGATTCAGAATTACAGAAAAGAAATGGGTCAACATCTTGCTGATACAAAGTCCATGCCAAGGCATATTTGCACTGGGTATATTTAATTTAAGGTTATTAACAGACTATATTGGACGCTGTTATTATTGTATAGACCTGAGCTTAGAATTGACACTGGGTACTAGAAGTGCTTTGACAAAGGTACGATAACACGTCATATGGCATTGCCCCAAAGTTGAAGACTTTTGGACATCAGTTCTTGATTGTACCCACATCAGTAGCTGTTGCTAATGGAGTCCATTTTTGCATTTGTTTATTTCTGACACATTCCCTCTAATTATTCACCTTATGCTGCTCTGCCCATTTTTTTATCTTCTGGTTTGGTCAGATGGTTTCACAGTACCACATCCGTAAGCTATCAGTGATTGAGAGAACGACATACGAAAATGGCCCAACTTCACGAGTATATTTATACTGAGCTAACCACCTGATTGCAGCACGTTATTAATATATACATATACGGAGTCAATACACATCAAGGGTTTCAAGATTTGTTATACACTGTTTACCTGTTAGCTTCTTGCCAAACAGTAACACCAAGCACTCTATTAACATTGGCTAAGCCTTTCACTTTAGTAACAGAGACCAGCTGTAGAGCATCACCATCATCATCACCATCTGAATTAATGTTCAACGTTTTGCCGACTGAGAGAGTGATTATGAAAACACTATCAATGTGTGCTTTTGTCTCACACAGCCAGCAGCTCCAAAAACATTGGCCCAAATATCCAAATATGAAATACTGGGATAAACTGATGACATTTTGGGAATCTAAGTCATCACTGAACAACTATTAAAGGTTAATAACAGCATTTTTTAACCTTAGCTTAATGGCAAGTACAGGCTGATAAAGCTAAGACGCTAAGCAAAGTATTGCACTATCCCTCCAAAACAGAAGCAAGAGCACAAAATCACGCAATGCAGAAGATCCCTAGTTCAGGCAAAGAGTAAGGTGAATACTGAACGAGTCCAGACCGCTATCATGTAGGAGACTGCTCGTCTGACAATGGAAGTCAGGTCACGCGCCATCAATCACAGACGGCATAATCTGCTTGCTAGGGTGGAGGCATATGAACGAGTATCCTTCTCTCTGCTGAGCAGGATAGGATGGTATTATTTGAAAACGGAGAGATTTCTTCAGTACATCAGTGGCCTTTAGAGACAAACCCGTGGCTTTGCTCTCCTCCACGTACACATACACACACACACACACACCCATGCTTTTACCCACATGGTCCCAACTACTTGTACTTTTCCAGCTAATTTCTTATTTCCCTGTTTTAAGATGTATATGTATATATTGTCCTTTACTCCTCGTTTATGTTTCTGTCTTCCTCAAATTCAGTAAAATGTTGATCACAAGAACAAAAAACAGAGCTGGCGGACCTTAACCATGCTAGTGAAGGCAGTTTATCCATCATAAACCCATTCTTGGTGATTCCTCGTGTGAAAACAACACAGTCAAGGGCAGAGCTGATTGAGATTCTACAATACATGTAATGAGCAAATAAATAGCGTTTTTTTTTTTCCCTTCCTCAAGAGATTGGACCTCAATTACATGTCACATTTCAGTGTAATTTAAAGGATTATGAGAAATTCTTCAGGTGGGTGCTAACGCAAAGCTTGAGCTCGGCTTTGATCTGCTTCATCATGCCGTGGATGCGATAAAGCAACTAAAAAATGATTCATTTATTCAGGAACTGTGTGCTGTGGCTTTGTGTGTTTCCTAATGAGTAATCTCCCATGTTCTGTATGAATCTTTAATAAGTGCCATTTAATGAATGAAACACATTGTGTGGTAAGTCATTAACTTTGAAAGCAACAGTGATTGCTTTTGAGGGATTAGGACACTTTCTTTGCATTTCAATGCGTGGTGTTAATTTTTCTGGATTTATCATCTTTGTAGTCCAGAGATAAAATACAGATTTCGAAAAATGTCATTAATGGAAAGATTTTTCTGCAAGCTTTTTAGTACTTTGTGCGTGTGTACCACATCTCGGCTTAACAGGGGCTGTTTCATGCAGCGGCACAGGTGCAAACAGATAAATGCCAGTCATTTGATGCCAGTGTTGTCACATCTCTGATCCCTTTCTGATGACAGATCAATCATGACAGCAGGACAGACAGATAATGCCTCCCCCGGCGGCTAAAATGTCCCCTTGCATGTGCTCACTTTTCTGACAGCGTCTTAACATTAACCTCATCATATGTCAGACTACTAAACTACTTGGAGTGACAGCACATTTGAGGGCACAGAAGAGTCACACTTCATTGCTGTTGTGTAAACAAGCTACCAGCCATGATGGACATCCACCCATTAACCTTAAGTCATGTATTCCTGTAATCACGTCTTGAAGGGTGGATGTGAACAGGTTTTTCTACTTTCTGAATTCATATTTTTAGACCATCCATTCTGACATGAATAGAGCCTTACAGCACTTGACTGGTCTACTTGTCAACTAGCTCGGTACTTGAAATAATATCCGGGCAGGAAGTGTAATTTTGTTGATGTCTTTTATTCAGTTTTTGTTTGGTATTGTTAAAGGGTTAAGCCTTTGTGTTGAAACCCAAGACTTGCAGTGAATCTGGAGGCATTTAAAGCTCTGCAGTGAAATAGGCTACATCTCTGACAACAGTCTCATCTGAAAAGAAAAGGAACTAGCTAAGTATACAGTAGATGAAATAATGCAATTAAATTTAATTCAGTAGAACTTTATGTATCCCGAAGGAAATTCTTGTACCAGAGAATGCTTCAAATTACAGTAACACTCAGTGCAGTAACCACGATTTTAATGTTTCACAACCAGTGGGTTCCCTGAGTCAAGGTCACTCACTGGGCCCAGTTTTAGAAACAATAGAATATTAAATATACGGCAAACATGCAAATATACAAGTTAGAAGTGTTTTCAAGAAGTAAAAGCAAATATGACATATGACTGATAAAATGATATTACCAAATGATCATGATATTGAAGTATACTATTGCACACGATGTTGAAAAGTAGTAATGTGCATCATGTTAAGTAATAGTGCATCTAATGTAGGTGAATATTGCTGCCAGTATTTCATTTCAGCTCTCCTCCCTACAAAAGGGGGGAGAAATACAAACACAAATATTAAAGTTTAAACACTGATTATCATTGTGGAAGACTGTAGACCAATTTGATTTTTAAATAAGAATGTCCACATATTGAAAACTTGCAAGCGAACAGAGAGGTCTAACAGTTTTAAATTGCTGGATAAATGGTTTAAATATTTAGGGACTGTTCTTAATTTATCAGAGGAGGGGGCTGGGTTGGGTTTGTATTATCTTGAGCCTCACGCCAGTCGTAGAGCCAATGCAACGAGCAAACAGGGCCAAAGTGAGCGTTATCACCAGAACAAACAGCTGATTTGTGAAGCAAAATGCAAATCCTCCATACAAATCCCATCATCACACAAGATGTGTGTGCACTGTTTTCCCAAATAAACTGTACACAACAGTGGCAGCAGAAGCTGGCCAGAATAATATCAGTAGCTTTACATGGCAGACATCATTAGATTTTAAAAACTTACCCTTTGATGTTTGACAGTTATATAGTTAAAAGTACAAAACGAAATCCTGGAGTTGACAAAAGCTTTGATTTTTCACTACTGTCGTGCATGTAGGAGTGCACAATTTCACTTCTTTTTTTTTTTTTTTTTTAACAGGATCTTTTGCAAACAGTTTATTTTTGGCAAAATTTTAAATGAGGCATGTAGGATAAAGTTCCTTTTATGAAATATCACAATAATTCAAGATTAGTTTGGTAATGTTTCTGGACGAAAGCATTATTGATGTGTTCAAAAACCGTATGTAATTTCAGAATCTGGCGATAATTTCTGTTTTGACAGTTTCTTGCTGTGATAAATGTTGTAATTTTTAAAGACACATGTCTTTAAGCTGGCAGGTTTTGGGGATCAGGGAGTTTTTAAGTAGAAATAAAGAAGAAGATATACTTTATTAATCCCAGAGGGGAAATTAAAGTCATACGCAGACATGCACAAACAGGACTTATACATGCATTAAATGGAGGGGTGTCAGGGTCTGCCATCCATGGGTGGCCCCCTCATTAGCCCTGGGCAGTTGGGGCTTTGGTGCCTTGCTCAAGGGCACCCTGGCGGTGCTGAGGAGGCCAGCTGGCACCTCTCTGCCAATCCACACTCCATATTAGGTCTGAACAGGGACTTGAACCAGTGACCCTCTTGTTCCTACCCCAAGTCCCTATGGACTGAGCTACTGCCACCTCACAACAACCATTTGAAGTTGCACATTCAAGTAGTTGATTGTTGAAATAACTGTTCAATTACATCCTGTTTAAAATCACTTTAAATGAACATGTCGAACATGCTGATGAAGGGCTTCTCTCAGTTAAACTGTGTTCAGGATGTCTGTCTCTGCCTCTCTCTCCAGGTGTCATCAGAACAGCTCTGCCCAACATGGACCGCGAGACAAGGGACCAGTATGTGCTCGTCATCCAGGCAAAAGACATGGTGGGCCAGATGGGTGGCCTCTCCGGCACCACCTCCGTTACTGTCACGCTTACTGATGTCAACGACAACCCGCCTCGGTTCGCTCACAGTAAGGCTTCTGTTCCTGATTGTCCCACCAGGGTCAATTAAGCTTGTCTTGTACAGTACATGCCATGTTTTCAACAGCTACTCAGCAATCAGAATAAAACCACCAGCTCCTTGCTTCATTTGCATGTGTTTTTGTTCCAGCTAAATGGGGCTTTAAAGATCTATTATCGTTGAAAAACCACTTGAACTCAGAGAGGCAAATGAGGTCATATTTTGTACTGTATGCAAGGCTGGAATGTTATTCCACCCTTGAAAATAAATCATTAGAAAATACCAAACTTGCTGTGTTGTCTGTACCAACACTTTTCCTGTAGTGTGTGGTAGAATACAGTTGAACAGAAAGTATTCAGAAAACCTAAAAGCAAAACACACTCATTAAACTGTCACCATTAAACTTCATCTCATGAGTTTTCTAAGGTTAAGTTAACCGCCGTCCTAACACCACGCTCTCGTTATCTTTGTAACTTGGCTGCATTTGTATTTTCAGCAAATATTTTGTCTTTTTAGGACTAAATTAAAAAAACAGCCTTCCTGCAAGGTGTGCACCTCCCTGCTTTACTCTTCATCAGAGCTGGGGGCTGCTTCTGCGTTGGATACCAGGATCAATCAGGCTCCGTTTTTTTGTTGTCAGCCTATTTCACGGGCTGCAAATGGGTTCCAGGCCGAGCTTTAAGATTCAAAGGAATGCAGTGCTTCTCATGATAATCCGAAGCGGCCGGCAATCGGTTTACCGCTGATAGCCCAACCACTGTCTGGCTGGTGCACTCACCACTGGACTGCCATGAAGCTGAGTCAATTTGTGGGCCCCTGGGGGGGAAAGAAAGGTTCAAGTTTGCACAACAAGTCATCAATGCCGCTTTAACCCAGTGCTGTCACGCTGGGAAGAAAGAGACTTTGGAGGGGTTCGGGGTTCTGCTCCTGCTGTCGCACTCGCAGGGTCATGGGTCAGAATCGATAGACCATTATGGAACATCAGAGCTGATAGAGAGTCCAGGAGCCAAAGCTAGTCCTTGGAAGAAATGAGAGAAGACAAACCAAGGTTAGCTGCATGAGAGGACAGGCTGGGGAGGGGGGAGGGAAATGGGTAGGGTATTGAAAGGGTAGGGTAGGGCATGGGGCAAATCGGAGGGAGGAAAGCAATTCTTCGGTCTTTTAAGGAGCTGCTATTCCACGGCAAATTAAAAAGCCATTATAAAGATTACATGGCGGCAAACAATGTCAGGCAGATTAGCATTTAGACGGTGGCTGAGGGAGACACTGTGAGGAACACAGAAAGGTCTGGTAATGAGCTCTGCCATGGTGATTGGAGAGATTATGATTATGAATATGATTCCCTTCTTTATTCTTATAAGAGTACTTTAAATCCGAAGGGTCAGACAAAAGCTCAGGGAACACAATGGAGAGTTTCGGAGTAATAGAATCTTCAAGTGGACATTTTATCCCGTGAAAGGTACCAAAAGGATCTAAGCATGACTCGACACACACACACACACACACACACACACCCTTGTTTGCTCCAAGGGATAACCCATTACACCCAGACAATATTTAGAGGGTTCTGTATTTTACCAAATATATTCTACCAGCTGTAAAACTTACAGAACTGAAATTGGTCTTTGCTTTCTTAATTGCATATTTTTACTTTTCAATTGCCTTCCCCACTGCCTGTGCTGCAGTGAGAAGGGAAAGCAAAGTGCTTTACGCCATGTGTGTCACTGCTGCTGCCTGTCTGTGTTATGCAACATGAATTTATTGAGGAGCCACACAGCCGAATCAAAGCTGAAGGGGTATAAGAAAAGCTGAGCTGCTTGAAGGTGAGTTGGTGGTGAAATAAGCACATCCATTACCAGCATCCGCTCCTGTCCTTCCTCCTCCAGAGAACTATCAGTACACGGTGCTGGAGTCGCTGCCGGTGCAATCTGTGGTGGCCAGAATCAAAGCGGCTGACGCTGATATAGGCTCCAACGCAGAGATGGACTACAGGATCATGGACGGAGACGGGCCCGGCATATTCAACATAACAACAGATGAGAACACACAAGACGGGGTCATCGTCCTTCTGAAGGTACTGCACATAAAAACGGATAAAAAAATGAAGGCAGCCTCTGGTTTTGTCAGAAACTGAAGCCTTTGTAGCGTGACTTTCTGCCCATAATAGGGCGACACCCTCCCTCCTGAAAGTCACAGAGACATAGGGCAGAATTTTCCGGCTGTTGGTTAAAGCCCTGTACTTGAGCAGCTGGTGTGGCATTGAATATTGCTTGAAATATTGATTGAACTGGTGCGACTATTCCACATACAGTTAACTCCTATTTTACCTTCAAGTACGTAGAAAGAAAGACCACAATATTACAATATATACTACAGTTTTTCTTACAGCTGAATGCCTACTCTGAATGTGAGAGTTTAATAATGTATATATGTGTCTGGAGGCTAATATAGCCAACCCACTCAAGCTCAAGGTGATGCCTTTTTCACAGTGAAAGTTTAAAGCATTTGGCTGATGATATTGTTTATTCTTTTCCATTAAAAGGCCTAAACCAACAATGTATTTATCCTATCAAAGTAACAAAACAGCTACCAGAGATGTGATGCGATGTGATTCTGCATATTAACATATTTCCTGTGTAAACAGGAAGGTAGGAAGGAACTTGTCGCAGTAGCCTGTCTGATGTAACATACAAACATGGAGTCTGCTGAGCCAAAATGGAAACAGCTAATGCTAGTGCCGCTAACGGCGAAACTTGTGGCAACAGTGCTGACAGAGCTAACAATGTTTATGGTGGTTACTCACTGGGGTGACCTGAGGGAGAGCGAGGGAGGGTAGGTGTTATGCTTCTGCTACGTCCCACCATCATGGGTCGGGACAGCTTTATTCCTCATCGGGTTGACCTGGGGGAAAGAGGATGGGGAGTTAGCAAAAACAAAAAACACAGCAAAGACCCATAATTCCAGGCTAGCTCATAGGTCCTGTAAGCCAGTCGGTAATTTTTAGAATTTGCAGGGTGCTTTTGGACCTAGAGTTTTCTTGCTTTGGTCCATATCAGGAATTAATTTTATTACAAAGTTGAATAATTGCCTCAAGTTGGTTGGTGTTCTCACGGCAGCATTTACAAGCGGACCATATCAAGTGCCTTGCATCAGAAACCTGCTCTTGATTGGTCAGAATGTCCATGCAGGAAAAATCCAGGAAGTAAACAAAACGTTGAAGAAGAGTACACTTGCAAGATAAATGTGACACTTTCTAATGTCACAAAGGAGGGAAAACTACGCAGGTTGATTTTAGCGCTGGTCATCGTGGACTATATTGCTGTCATTGGTACATTGGTACTTTTAAGGGTACTGACTAAATTACGTCAGGGTATTCAGTGCAGATTCATGTTGAATAAATCAGTGCTAAATTTTGGTACGAAAGAGCCCACCTGGGTGAGAACACCAGGTTCAGACAGGAGGCAGAAGCATCACAAAGCGTTCCGAAGCTGGGAAGCTGCCTGCAGAACTGACTGGCTTCTCAGTCTTGGGGGGCATTGCGGCGGACACAACAAAACACCAAGGAGCCGTCGGGTTCAGAAGAGAGGCAGAAGTGCTGCAAAGTGCACCAAAACCAATAGCATACTGATAGTTCTGGTTTATCTGGTCTATTCTCTTTTCTATTTTATTTAAGAAATAGCATAGTACCACCACTGTTTGTGGTTGTGTTTTTGAAAGTGTGTCCTTATTCCACAGATGTTGTTAGTTGCCTCAAAACAGAGTGAGAGAGACGAGCAGACACACATATTCACATGCAGGCAAGCAGACACACACACACACACACACACACACACACACAGACGCTCTATTTGTGATTAGAAGAGAGCAGCGGAGCAGAATTGCATGTAGACTGCAGCTTGCTGAAAAATTACATTTTTGTTATTAGCCTACAGTAAGGGTAAAGTAACAAATAAAGCTACCGTTGGGTACCAGCACCAAATTCAAGGTACCAGACATAACAATTTGACAAAGCATTTCATTGGATGCAAAATTAGTTTTAACCCTGCAGTGCAGAATGAGTCATCACCATTATCATTTCCAGGGAATGACAAACTCTAAAATACTAGTAAGAATACCTGCAAAATGACTTTTTTGTCACTGTTGGGTCAGATACTGACGTATTGTTGATGATCAGTGCAAGACATTTTTACCTAAAAAACAAACACAATTATATGATCATATTAGGTCTTTAACAGGTATTAACTATTAGGCCTTACGTAGCTGAATCTCTGCTGTAGAGCTCCACTGTTACCCAAAAACTCTTACACTGGGTGATGTGCTCCTTTATTACAACAAACCTGGACACTGAATTGTGTTTTGAGTCCTTCCCACATATGCTGTCCTGCAGCTGTAAATATTTACAAGAGCATCAAATGTGTATTAATCCGCAGCTGAAAATAGTCTCCAAGAAATGCAATATTTACTCCTGTTGGGTAACATTTTCTAAGAACTGCGGTGCCCTGCTGTTTCAGGAACGGTTTCAGGAACTGAAGCTGTATATCTGTGACTTGTTTTTTTTTTTTTAGATATTAACAGGTTTTAGAATGAATGAATGGGCTTGGGAAAACTTAAGTGTTTTTGGTTTTGGTCTTTTCATGGGATTTGGCAGCAAGAGAAATATTGAGCCTCCAGCCTTGTACTTAAACTTTTGCCTATTGGGATCTGTGGTGAGTTGGATAGCACACTGGCACATAGTGCCGGCACAAAGAGTGATGCATTCTTTAGTTGTAATAAATAGAGAGAAAAATAATGATACAGTTTCATAAGCTTGTTTATTGGAGGATATTAGGACAAATGCCTTTCCCAGTTTCCCCCTCTCCTCTTCACACACCTTGCCGTTTCAAAATGTCTTCTGCCCCTTGAAGTGATAATCAGTAATGACAAATCAGCATTGACAAACTCAAGCACCTTTGATCGAAGTAAACATCCATATCCACTCAAAGGTTTTCTACCAGAGCAGTTCCAGACTACAAGACAGTGTAGAGACCACTGTAAGGAATGACGGAGGGGAGAGACACTTTGAAGTCGGATTTATACAAGTGCATCAGCTCGATGCAGAGCTGACGCCGTAGCCTACACATGTGGACTACGCCGTTGTGAGCATTTATACTTGTGTTGTGGTGTGTCTGTGTCACTCTGCAGTTTCACCTCCAAAACACTGGTCCGCAGTGGAGTTTCTGTTAAGTGCTGTTAGGTTTAGTTGATTCAAAACACACCCAAAACACTTAATATAGAGACAATTTCAAACACAGGTACACTTATTTGCTTCATTTTAACTTGCAAGATTCACAGACAAAGCACTTGTCTTTATCTGGACACATTTTCCCCACATATACAACATGCTAATGTTTTTAGCACAAACCTATGGCATTTTACATTGCATGAATTAGCATAGCGGCTAGCAGACTTTTCTTCTACTCATATGAAGGGAACGCAGTAACATTTAACAAAGGTAACGTCACAAAATTCGGTTCCATTACAGCTCACAAGATTCATGGACAAAACAACTGTCTTATATTAAACACATTTTCCAAATAAATATAACATGCTAACATTTTTAGCACAAACACAATTTTATGACTAGCAGATATTTCCTTTACTCATATGAAGCCAGGATAAATCACACAAGACTTACAATGCTATTTTGTGGAGGCTTTATTGTCTTAACAGTTTATTGTTCCTTATCTGTGAAATAACAGTAACAAAAGCTTTATTTTCACTGAGGGAAATGGTTGCGTTTATTCGATGCAGAAGTATAAATCCCACTTAACACCTGAAGTCCTAGTAAAAAAGAAATTACAGCGTTTTTAGCTTCTGTACTGTGATGTAATTCCCAGTGAAACAGAGTATTTGAAGGGTGTGCACTTACAAAAGGGATTCAAATCAAATCAGTGGCATTTGATTGGACTGCTAAGAAGTGGGCGTGCTTAGAGTTTAGGATGATACTGAGCTGCAGTGGACTGTTGGCTCCACACATCTTCCAAGCTGTTAAATCAGGAGACGGAACGAGTTAAAGCTGAATGAATTAGATCACAGCCACATTGTTTTGAAGATGAAAACAAAGGTTTTGCCCAATGATATCAAAACACACATCTCTTCCTATCTCTTTCTCCGTATTGTTCTTTTAGCTACTGCAACCCACAAAGTTTCACATCACCTGTATGTCTAGCCCATGGCCCAAGGTCTCGTTTGATTGAATAACCTTTTGTAAAAGTCCCTGACTAAAGGATGAGTCATCAAACATTTGAAACTTTTTCACAGAAACAGAGAAGACAAAGGATTTTGACGTAAAAAGACTCTGATACTGATTTTTTTTTTAACATATATTTGGCATATTACAAGACATAAAAGATCAATTGACACGGTGTCACAGGATTAAAACTGGGAGGATGTATTTTTCATTTCATGGGGACTTTAAAAAACACTCCTCTCACCATGGGAACTAAGATGCTATGAATAATATCACTGATATCCACCTACATAAAATGAAATAAAACATCTCAAGTTAAATGTGTAACAAAGCCACTTATTCATTAACACAGGAAATTTGTTGCACATTCTTGCCTCACTTTTGGATGCGCCAGCGCTCGTGGCTCACACTTTACATTTCATGGTTTCAGAGGAGTTGAAATGGGCTCCTCGGGCCACATGGATGTGACAGTTCATTGCTGCAGCTCTTTTGTGGGAGAGGGAGAGCCATTGTTGGACACTAGCAATTCTTGTCAGATGGGGCAATTTGACCCTTTGTTTGTTTTGTACTGAACTCAGACAATTACAACATCAGTGAGAGTCACTGACAATGAAAGTGTCAAATCAATGTTCTCCTGCAGTATATTATATGTTGCAATGGAGAGTTCGATAAGCCAGACAAAATGACAAGATGCTCCAAAAGCATTCATTTCTGAAGGTTTTCACCATGCTGTGTCTTTCTTATGACCAATAGTATTGCTCTCTCAGCACAAAGCAACTCTCTTCCATCAGCAAATGACGTTGTTTAAATCTGAGTATGCGTTAAATAGAAATAGGTCTTTAAAATCCACATCCTTAATTGGGATCAATATCTCAGCATTGGAAGAATGATTCACAGATTACTGCATTACGAAGTGTTTGTTTGCCCTTGACTAAAAATGTGTAGCAGCCACAGAAGTGTAGTCTTCAAGCACATTTCCAACAAAACACTGAACATTTTCTGCCACCTCTTAAATTTTGACAAGAAAAGTGAACATCTCTCACTTGTGTTGTGTATTCTGTCTCCTCTAGCCTTTAGACTTTGAAACAAAGAGCAGCTACTCTCTAAGAATCGAGGCCACAAACAGGAATATTGACTCCAACTTCTTGAGCTTGGGCCCTTTTAGCGACACAACATCAGTCAAGGTGACAGTGGAAGATGTGAACGAGCCACCCGTCTTTTCCACACCGCTTAGCAGGATGTCTGTTACGGAAGACGCCAGAGTGGGCACCTCAATCGGGAGAGTCTCTGCTCATGACCCAGATACCTCCAACAATGCCATCAGGTACAGTACTAGCCATTTGCCCACCTGCTGTTTCATGTATCTCTAAGCCATTTCAACAGGTGAAATATGCTCTTAGAAACCAAAACAAAGCTCCCAGGGACCCCTCTCAGGGTTCCCACAGCTCTTTATAAATGTATTGATACTAAACAAAGGCTTTAATTGGTATTTAAGTGTCCTAAATAAGTTTTTTGAAAGTCTTGAAAATGCTCAGACATGGGAAGTTTGATTTTGTAAATAGTTTGGCTGAAACCAATACAAGGGAATGCATATGAAGTTCAGTATATTTTAATTGTTGTGAATTGGTCTTAAATTTCATTCCAAGTGGCATTAAAAATGTTTTAAAGGTCTAAGCTCTAACTCTAACAGCCTTAAGCTGTAGGAACTCTGCCTCTGGGCCTTCACCTGCAAAATGTCAATCAAATTAACAAGTACCAACCAGAAAGAGACTCAGAATGACCACAAAGAAACATTAAATCACCACATAGAAAGATCACAGAGACTCACAATGACAATGAGTGCGTTTACATACATTTCATTTGGAATGAACATTCATTCCGTAAACACCTAATTCGGAATGAAAATGGCCAATGCGATTGAAAACACAATCCGATGAAAGGGGCTGGAATATTCCGTTTCTAATTCCAAATGAAATAATTTCTCGCACTTGTATACACTCCTTCCTCTTTAAGTAAGACACAAATTAACTACAGAGAGATGCAAAGCTACTACAATCAAAATGACTACAAACAGATGCAAAACAGCTGCAAAGAGACTCACAGTGACTACTAGATGGGCAAAACAATCAGAAATAGGCAGAAAATGACTACAAGGAGATGCATCACAAATACAAAAAGATTCAAAATGACAACAAAGAAACATAAAATAACTACAGAGACAAAATGACTACAAACAGATGCAAAACAGAGAATCAGATGATTATGAAATGGGGCAAGAGACTCAACAGAGACACAAAACAACTACAAAGAGATGCAAAGCAACTACAGAAATTCAAAATGACTACAAAAAGATTTGAAATAACTACAGAGATGACCACAAATAGACACAAAGCAGCTACCAGTAGATTCAGATGTCTTCAAAGAGATGTGTAGTAATAACACTGAGACTCAAAATGACTACAAAGAGATGCAAATTAACTACAGAGATGTAAAGTTACTACAAAGAGATTCAAAGTGACTTCATCGAAAAATAAAATAAACCCAGAGACACAAAGCAACTACAAATAAACTCAAATGACTACTAAGAGTAGTATAGCTATTACAAAAGACACAAAATGACTACAAAGAGATGCAAAACAACTGCAAAGGGATAAAACAAGACTCATATGATTATGAAAAGGGAAAAAAACAATCACAAAGAGACAAAATAGCTACAAAGAGATTCAAAACAACTACAAAGAGATTCAAAATGACAACAGAGAGATGTAAAATGACTACTGAGAAACCAAAAACGACCATTAAAAGACAGAAAGCAACTACAAAGAGACGCAAATCAGCCACAAACAGATTCAAATTACTTCAAAGAGACATACAGGGATTACAAAATGACTACAGATAGTTGTTAAACAGCTGCAACAAGACACAAAGAGACTCACAATGACTACAAAAAGGGGAACAGACAAAAACAGGCCATAAAAGGAATTATGTCGAATCAGATTTGGCTGCTCATATGAATATTTAACAATTTGTTCTTTTTTTTCTAATGAGAAGTTTTGAATTGGGGTTGATTGGGATTCAGCAGGACGTTCAGTACAACAGCAGCAGTCATGTAATGTAGTGAACAAACTAACTGCACTAACAATGGTGTAAATTCACCACTCCTAAGCAGAGGGGAGAAGATATGGTTATCTTGGAGCCTTGTAGTGAAAAGTTTCTCCTCTTCCATACCACTATATCGTGCCCGCAGCTGCTCATACCCAAGAGTAGCATGAGAGTCAAGAGCGCTCATTCTGCAGCAAAACGTGGAGATGTTGAGGCCCCAGCACACAAAAATGACTGCCTGACTCGAAGCAATCTCAGTCGACTGATGATTTGAATCCCCAACTTTCAAGGGGCAGCCCCACTAAACAACTTTAAAATTTGTGTGTCTTGCATGTGGCCAGGGGCCCATTGTCTCATAACCTGCCAATACAAACACAAAATCCATAGACCCTCCAAAGTCCCTGATGTGGCTGTCAGAAAGACAATGCCAGATGGTGGTGGGGTGGTGGTGGGGTGGTGGGGGGGGGGAGTGCAGCATTTGCAAAAGTAAAATGCCATCTTGAGCGAGAGAAGGGCATTCCTGCAGGAGGGTCAAGGCTCAACACTTGTGTCTTGGCATTTGTGACTCAAAACAAGCACTCACATTGCCAGTCTGTGCAGTGTCACTCTCGAGATCCCCACCACCTATTTTGCATTAATTGAATGAATATTGTATGGTATTCATGCTTGGTCTGTTAGGATTGTTAGTAATCTTAATCAGAAAATCAAATTACTGCGCCATTGTAGCTGTAAATTGCCTCTTTTTGCTCCTGTGACTGTTATCAGCGTCTGCAATATATTTCACTACATCTGTTGAAATTAAAATTATTGTGGAACTAATGCAGCCACAAGAGTCAAATTACATTGCAATAATACCCTTTGGATGTAGGCTAATTGAAGTTGTAATTTTCTCTAGAAATACGAGTTGCTGTGTATTGAAAGGGTTTGATCAGTGTTGTGTGCTGAGGGACAAGCAGACAGACTTCAATTTGATCAAGATTTAATAGGGTTTTGTTTCACTCCTGCTATGAAGTTCCAAGTTCCTGCTGCACGTCTGGATTTAAACTCTGCACTTGTGTTAACTCTTTGTGTTTTGAGATTAGATTGGAAACCGTCTTATAGGTCATAAAAAGTGTGAACACAGTTCATTGATGATTGATTGAAGCTCTCTCTGCATCAGTTGAAAATATTCACTGTGATTGCTGCACAGTTTGATGGAAAAAAAAATATCATAATCTTTTCTCACAAGTGGAGGGAACAGTAAAATGTCAAATCAATACCACTATAAAAAAGCAATTTTTTAAAACATGCCGGCTGTATGTGTGTGTGTGTGTGTGTGTGTGTGGTTGTGTGCTTTCGTCCAGGTACTCCATTGACAGGAACACAGACTTGGAGCGCTTCTTCAACGTGGACGCTCTGAGTGGCGTCATCAGCACAGCCAAGCCTCTGGACCGAGAGGTCAACCTGATCCATAACCTCACCATCTTCGCCATCGAGACCCGTAAGTATACTCACAGCGCACACACTGTCAAATGTGTCGCACCAGGCAGAGTTGACCGCTCACTACACCCCTCGTGGGATTGTGTTAAAGGTGATACTCAGCATTTCAACAGTTTGAAGGGTGGTGGGGGTTTTTTTTGTTTTGTTTTTTTAATTTCTGCAAAACTAAAAATATGTAGGCAAAAGTGTGAGGAATGGTTTTAACAGTGTGTTTGTCTACTTAAAAATAAGCTAAAGGATTCCCACACTCATGGAAACCTGGAAAAGTCATGGAATCCCACAGTGTCATTTTCCAGACCTAGAAAAATCAACAGAAAGTTTTGAGAAAATCGTGTAATTTTGTTGTGTGTAATGACATTGTACCAGTAATCCCCCAGGGATAACCTTCCACGTAGTGTAACATTAGAGCAAATGTATTTACTGTAGCTGAAGACATAATGTAGCTTTAATTGTATCTTTAATTTATGTAGCTTTAAAAATGATGGGCAAATGGGGCAAGAAAAAACATCACTATGGGTCCTTGAATAGTCATACAAAAGTTCTGAAATTTTGTCCATGATATGTGTGAGATCCCTGTGCGATTCACTACCCCTGTAGTAACCAAGTGTCACTTCCAAGGCTAGGGAGCATTTCATTAGCTAACTACATTCATTTGTGATGTTGAATATGCTTTAAAAAGCTGTTTGAGACTAGCGCAGACTGTGTAGTATCTCCCCCGTCTGTTGCAGCTTATCCTGGATGCTATCAGAGTCCAGGGTAACGTTAGCAGCCTTGTTATGCTCTTTATTGGATTTGGGGGAATTCACACTCCAGCAGCTGCAGCCAAAGGTAAACTATATAGAGTTATGTTTGCCTTTTGTAACATTAAAAATGCAAACAAACTTTCACGTTGCAGCAAAATAGGAATATGATAGAACGAAATAATAGTCTGTTGTCATGTTTTTCCTGAAATTGCTTTATAAGACCAGGACTAACTAGCTCAGCACTGCAATACAAGAGCAATGCTGTTTTTTATTTCCATGTCTTCTACAGAAATCACAAGCTAGTGAAGATGCTAACTGTAGCTCAATACTGTATCACGCATTAAGCTTTCAATAATGATAAACAAACTCAATATGGCACCACAGAACAGAAAGGGAAATTCCTTGTTTGTGAAAACCTGACTCTGACCTTGAACAAGTACCTATTTCCTTCTAGGGCGAGTGTCCACAAAGTGTTATTCTTGGGCAGGAAAGCAGTGGCAGGGCACTGGGGAGCATTTAATCCCAGTGCTTTATAAAAGAAACACGCCCAGTGCTGACATTAGCATTAGCTTCGTAGTTAGTGTAACGCTGTGTTAACAGAGGGTTGGCTACAAAGCTAACAACAACCTGACAACGTGTATGTGAGCACAACACTCACCAGCAACATTCAGTGTCTGGCTGAGCTGCTCCCACAGATGGGCTTCTGTCTTTGTTGTGATAGTTTCATGTAACTCAGGACAGGCAGTAACTAAAGGAGCATCAGTCACGACACCATCTTGATGAAGGTCTCTGAAAACTTCAGAGATTTTTCAACAAGAAATGCTCAGAGCAGTTGCACAAAAAAGCCAGGGCACTCTGAAAAAAGATGCTTTTTCTTTAAAGTCTGTGTAAAGCAAATTCTGCTATTTTCTTCTAAACACATTAAATAGATCATAAAAGTACTCCTCAAAATGTGTTTCTAGGTTTCTGTATTCTGGATTTAGTGGGCGGGTCTTAAATCATAGCCGCGTTACGTAACGGAGCTATCCCTGCTACAAACATGCCCCCTGAGGCTGTAGCAGTATAAATACACACTCTTGTACAGTAGGTGGCGGTATGCACCTGGAAGTTGTTTGCACTCCGCCAATAAATTGAGAGAAGACTGATTTGAGAGTGACTGCAGCTAAGAGAGACGGCTAACAGCAGCAGCAAAGCTAACATCAGGACATCATCTGTTAAAAGCCTCCCATTGTCGGATACGACATGAAACTACTTCAGTTAGCTCAATCATGTTGTAACTAAGACATCCGCTGGAAAAAATATTTTCAGTCAGTGGAGCCGAACCGACACTCTCCCTCCCTGGATTACATCCTCCCGTTCCGCCGGCTGCCGGTGCGGGGTTACGTGGACTGAATGGCTGCAGCCTGGAGTCACAAGACAAGAGGCTGCAGACACTCCGGACACGCCCCCAGCTTTGCACAGCAGAGAGAAGTGCTTGTTTTTCCATTATTTTGAGAGCTAATTTTATATACTTAGCGATTTTTTTTAATCGTTAAAATTTTGCTCAGTGATTAATGACACATATTTCTGTGATGTGACAAACTAATAACAGACATTTATTGCTGCTTTACACGGATTTTAAAGCCCCGTTTCCTCCAAACACTTTCCGTATGGTACTTTTAAAACCAAAAGTACCCCCTCAGACATGGTGCCTAGACCCTTGCGTTTCCACAGCAAACAGTACCCTGTCTTGTGGGCGGAGTTGTTGTCACTCACTGCTCCGTCCAGCACTCACTGTATTTCCTCATTACTGGTGACACAGAGAGAAGTCTGCACCTCGTTCATCGTCCACAGAACAAAATAAAACAGGCTGCCATGAGAGTCTCTCCCCATTGGATATTTAAAAATAGCAGATTTGTACATTTAGTCCTTCTCAGACAAGCTCGGGGGTTTAGTATTGCCGGAGCCCACAGGAACAAAGCCTTTAGTACCAGATCTGTGTGCTAGGTATCCCAACAGAAGGGTGACCAAAAATGGGGACGGTACAGAACGGTTCCATTGGTACCATCCGCAACTTTTCACAGTGGAAACAAACAAACAAAAAAAAAAACATACATACATTCAACAGAACTGAACCGTATCGTACTGCTTGGTGGAAACGGGGCTTAAGCAGCTGCATACACTCCCTCCTCATTAGGAACGATTGAAAAACATTGCTACATGGAAAACACGTTGCAACCAAACTAAAAAAATTAAAGTCAGTGTTTTCAACCAACTAATGAAGCTAACGTTTGCTTAATTAGTCATTTCAATCCTGCAAAGTTGATGGTGGCCAGTTAGAAATGGAAAGCCTGTCTTAGTCTACCTCTGTTTGAAATGAACAACCCATTGTTTTTAAAAAAATTACTAAGAATTCAGAGTGGCGAATCTTCCACTGTGCTTTAGCGAATGGTCGGTTTAATTGTTACGATCTAAGGTTTCATATATTTTCTCACTGTGACACTATGTGTCCTGTTATCCTCTCCGTAATGTCCCATAGCCTTCTGTGCAGAGGGCAGCCCGGTTGTTGGGGTTGTTGCAGGGCTGTCGGGGAATGTTAATTTACGCACAGGACAGTCAATTTGACCTCCACGCGTTCCTGAGCCGTGGGGACGAGATGCTGACTAAGGGTGGGCGATCTCACCCACGGGTGAACTATGTTAATGTGATGTGAAAAAGTGCCGCCCGCCTTCCTGTTCATCTCACAGTGGCTCGAAGGACACGAGTGCCTTTTTTTTTTTTTTTTTCCCTTCTCCAGCCTTTGTATCATTCCACAGCCATCATGCAAACACAATGGACAACAATCATCAGCACAGGATCGGCAGAGCGCTCTCGACAGCTGCATCAAATCAGTATAAGTTAAAAAAGACAACTAGCCTGTCAGAGCTTCTGCTTTCACATCTTCACACTCAACACTGTGTGAAGAAGGGTATTCATTTTTCTTCAAAACCTTTTTATCACTCTTTACTTCAAAGATGTGTTTTTATTTACATCTAACAGCACACAGCACACTACGTGGTTGATTCCCGGGTGTGAGCGCTTGCCTGATATAGCAACAAAGAGAAGGCAGCATATAATAATAGCCATATGAAATGTCACAACAGTCCCTCATGCATGAGGTACTGGCTTCTGACACATAGTGACAGTCGGGCGCTGTTTCCAGCTGAAAACATCTCTGAGTTCACCGACTGGCTACAAAATCCACTGCCCCGTACGCCTGATGACAGTATTTATAGTAAATAGGTTCTTTGTAACTGAAGAGAGTGCAGAGACTCTTTGGTTGAGGGATGCTGTGCATTTGAGCTGCAGTCACTCACATCTCATCTGCTCTGGCCAGACCACGGCAATGACAAGAAGCCTGTGGCCCGAGGCCCCGCACGTCCTTTTTATCACCATCAAATCAGCCGGCCCGAATGTCACCACGTCATCTGTGGCCGGCATTGGCGGCGACGCCAGGCTAAATCATCATCTTGCACTCAGATGCAGCCATTTAGCCATCAGTGTGTGTCAGGCAGACAGAGGCGTGAAGCCACACAGTGCAAGATGGCTCGTCCACACACGCAGCCTCTCCCCGACAACAAGCCGGCATCGAGTGTAATCACTTTGGCTGATCCACAGCAGAGTGGGTAAGGACGCCAGCTGTTGGAGGCACACTGCATATTTCATTACAGCAGCACTTTTTTCCGCCTTCTTTGTGATTAATTAAAACACATGAGAAAGATCAATATTCCATAAATTGGCCAAGTGCACCAAGGCGAAGTTAAGGCAGAATTAAAGTGTTTCAAAGAAAGTTTGCTGAAAGCTCTGACACGAACAGGGACTCTCTTCTCTCTCTTTCTCTTTCAGAGGACCCAACCCAAATTGGAAAAGGCATCGCTCTCATCACAGTGCTGGACATAAATGATAATGCACCGGTCTTTG
The DNA here is from genome assembly GCA_035609425.1 of Epinephelus awoara. Lineage (NCBI taxonomy): Eukaryota > Metazoa > Chordata > Actinopteri > Perciformes > Serranidae > Epinephelus > Epinephelus awoara. The sequence continues at coordinate 22,060,511 of CM069314.1, read as the reverse complement.
CCATAGACTATGAAACCCTCCTCTGTGAAAACACCATGCCAGGACAGGTAAGACCCAGAAACAGCTCTGCGGTCGGTCCAGCTTCCCCTCCTTTTTTTCCTCCCCACGCTCGCTTGAAGTTTGACTCACAAAGACAGCCCGCTGACTCTCAAAGCCATTAAAACTCTTTCTAGTTCCTCAAAACAAGTCCACTGTGCACATATCCACTTCACAGCTCGAGGTCATCCCAGGGAGACGGCATCATTAGTATGAGACACATCCTTAAGATTTAATAGCAGGTATTGTAGGTGTTATCGTTCATTAGAGATGTAACTCTCATTCCATACTGTCAAAGCTGACTAAATTAATGACAGTGCTTGACTCTGCCTGTGGTCTTAATCCAAAATAATATCACGGCGTAATGTGATACCTCGTGCTGCTCTGCCTCAGTTTGACTTTCCGTTCTGAAGCTTTGTGTAATTAGATGATCGCCACAGAAGGCAGCGGGCCGGAAAATGTATCACAAAATCACAAAAAGGGACCCTGAGAGAATTGAGGGCTGAAGATTTGGTGATCCAGGAAAAGAAGGAGAGAAAAGGAGCCATGCATCGCATTTTCCCCGTGCTTAGCATTTGGCCTCATTGTTGCTAAATGACTTGTGTGTCTGTGGCGGCGATTCGTCTGCTCTTGGCATTTGGAAAATACAATCAGAGGCGAAGGGTAAAGGAGGCGTGTAGACCTGAATAAGTACAATTGATCAGAATGATGCATTGTATTGGAAAACGGCTATTAGGCCCTTTTAAGTATGTTATTTGCATTCATATTCTGGAGTTGTTTGTCACCGTGCTCACGGGAGGGTGAGCAAAAATAGCAAATGGTGTCATTTGCGGAAATGAGAGACTATATTTCATGTGTGCGTTTGTTTATTTTTTTAGTGTGCATGATGTCCACACTGTGTAGCTGTACAGGTGAAGCTTTCTCGGGCTGTGATTTTCTGTTTGTCTCTTATTTGTTTTGTTCAAACTTATAATCCCCAAAAAGCAAAATAAAGTTCAGTAGCTACATACAATTCAACTTACCTTGAGGTATTTTGAGGTATTGCTAAATCTAAATTTAATTAATCAGATTCTTGCCTTAGGGTGCAGAGTATTTGCTGGAATAAACATTGCCTCTGCGTTAGCTGCCATCATTATTGAAGAATGCATTTCTACCACAGCTGAATGTCTATTTTTGGTTAATGATGCCGCCACTTATCCTGAGATGAGTGTTGTTGCTCAGTGATATCAGATTTAGAGCAAACCTAGCAACCATCTATCACCCATCAATACACCCTGACTTTCAAATTCAACAGATAATTTGTACATTTCTCCCCACTAGCGCCTGATAAATTACGGCACAGCACCTATGACAATGCTGAAACAAAGTAATTCCCCAACAATCAAACCGGCCCCCAGGACATAGCAACAGCCATGGCCCATGACAGCATCATCAGCAGGAAAAGGTACAGCAAATCTGTAATTACTCAGCTGAAGCAGACAGATTGCTTACTCAATGCCAGTGATAGCTGAGCTGTGAGGTCCCCCCTAGGTGTAGCTAGGAGCTACTCTGCTGTAAAAGTGAGGAGCTGGTGACGGAGGCCTCTGTCCTCATCCACCCTGCGAGGAGACGTGCTGCATTCAAATTCCGTCCATACAGTCTTAAAGCTGTGCAGTTATCAACTGAGCTGCTGTGGCTACGAGCTAGTTTTAACAAGCTAATAGTTTGTGTGTGGAAATGTTTTTTACCTCCCTTATATTCAGCTGAAGGGGAAATTTCTGACAGATGAATTTAGAGATAGTGCTCCCTGATTAAAGATTTGCATGAAGGCAGTTAGTTAACGAGTTAGTTGGTAAATTAACTTGAACTCAACAATCAGAACTAAAACAAGCATACTGAAGACAGGGATCAAAAAGAGTTGGGTAAAATCTATATAAAATACAAACAAGCACTGGATACAAAATTTAATCTGTCTCTCATGTGGTTGATTTTATTACATGGTGAGGAAAAAAAGCACAAAAACACAAGTGAAATTCATGTTTTCATTTGGGAAATATGTTTCCTATATGAAATGTCCGTGGCTGGTTGCACAGAGCCTCCCCCTGATAAGGACTTCACTTCAGGTATTATTTCTCCTTAGTTAAGGAAATTGTTAGACAGTTGCACCAAACATTTCTGATTCCTTAGGCAAGAAAATATCTAAGCTGTTTACCACAGCTTTAATAGATTATGACTATTGTACAGTTGCATAGGTGAGTGAACACTGACCCAAGATTTTTTTGTATTGTTTAATGAAAATTGATATTTCGTAAAGCTGAAATCATAGGCTCATAATGTCCGCATATCAAAGGAAAGGAACGCTGAGTCGGACTGAGGAAGAAAAACTCACACTACTTGATGTCACGCCAAGTGTAAACATGTTTTAAATAGTAAGTTTGATCCAAACATTACACACTTTGGGGAATCCAGCCTTGGAGAAAATTCGCATCTAGCTCCGCTCTGTTGGGCAACCTCCCAACGCTGTTCACAAGACCATTGAGAGCATTAGAGACTCCATATGCACAATCCTTCATACTGTGGACTTATGTACTCCAAAACATCACCAGTAACAGACTGCAAGGAGCCAGTGGCAAAGAAGCGAAGTGCAATTAGTAATTGCGGGACAGCAGGGGAAAGTGCAGCTGCGTGTACTCCAAATCTGTGCGAATTTGTCGGCCAGTGAATAAACTGACTGCAGAGCAACTGCTCATCAGTTAGTGTGACTATAGGTTTGTTCCTGTTCCAAAATACTCTGTTTGGAACAACTTAAATCTCCTCAGTAAAAATATTCAGCCATAGTGCGCTTTGTTGAGGTCAAGTAGTAGTAGTTTTTTCTTTAAGTTGTTGTTGCTAAGGATGAATTTGCAAAGCCTGACAGATTTTCAGTAACAAATGAAGTTTCAGTGTGTAGGACTTTGGTGCATCTGTTGGCGGAAATGATACATAATGTCCATAACTATATTTTCGTTAGTACATAATCACCTGAAACTTAGAATTGTTTTGTTTTTGTTACCTTAAAACAAGCCATGTATAACTACGTACAGATCAGGTCCTCTTCCGCCGCCATGTCCATCATGTTATTTCTACAGTAGCTCAGATCACACAAACTAAACACTGGTTATAGCTGCCATTTCAGTAGTTCTCCTACATGCTTGGCACAAGAGGAGACGTTTCAGTTCTGCAACCTCACCACTAGATGCTGCTAATTCCGAAACATCAGCCCTTTAAAAAAAAAAGAAAAGAAAAGAAACGGATGAAAACTTTGGTTTGGGGTATATCTGAAGGAAAGGACTCGAGTTCGCTTGCTTTGGTCTGAATCAGGGACTAATTTTGTTACAAAGCATATTAGCCTAAAGTTTGTTCATGTTCTTATGGCAGCATTTGCAAGCACACCAGATAAAATGCCTTGTGGGAGAAAGCTGCTCTTGATTGGTCAGAATTTCCATGTTAGAAAAATCCAGGAAGTAAACAAAACGTTGAAGAAGAGTACACTTGCAAGACAAATGTGACACTTTCTCTTCAACCACCTCTTCAACAAGGTCTCGGTCCGCTTGTTGTGTTGCATACCTGAGTGCAATTGCAGTGTTCACACCTGCCCAAACGAGCTGCACTTAAGGGGAAAATGAACTTAAGTTCGACAGAACTGAACAGGGCAGGTGTGAAAGCGCCCTAAGATGCTTCATGCAGCTGACCACAGGCGTTCATTTTCAATTTTCACATGTGAAAAATATGAAATAGTGACGTGCAATGTGATTTACATACACGCACACATACATACATACATGTAAAGTCTCTTTTTTTTTTTAACATGTTTTCTTACATTTCACCTGTGACATATCTGAAAATCACTTGGGTTAATACCATGCAAATTTGTAACATGCAATAAAAAAAATATTGTATAATAAGGACTGAGTTTACAATTTGGTTAGCAAAAAGAATGTGCATTTTTTTTAGTGTATGAAAAATGTAGGTCTAACAGTCACATGAAATTGGCATGTTATTTTTACATATTCAAAGTGTGAAATTTCCAAAAAACCACAGGTCTTTATTGTGTAGATTTTTTGTCCTACTTTCCTACACTTTAAAGACCAAAATTCACATGTGCTTTACAGGTATTTGAATTTGTGAAATGTGCTTATATATGTGAAATTGTTGTTTTCATATGTGATTTCTTACACCTATAAATATCTAAAATCACGTGCTGATATCATGCAAATGTGTAAAGCTCAGTTGACATTATTAACATGTAAATCTGAGTTTTGCTTGTGATAATTTCACATTTGCTTTGTCATCATCCTCACCAGACTGTTAGATTGGATGAGTCCTGCAGACAGGAAATGTTTGTTCTCGTTTATATTTTCCCATTAATTCCAATTTCTGTTAAATCCCATTCAAATACAGCCTTCTGTTTAGGCCACACTGAAGTGCACCAGTGGGACTGCACCTTCAGACTGAATAATGAAGGCAAGCAGAATGGAAATTTCATGATGAAATTTACACCCAAAAACACATGCAGAGCAAAGGGAAGGAGAGAGGTTGACATTTGAATGCAAAACCCAGTTTGAATTACAACTAGGTGTTGGCTCTCTGTTAGCAGACAGGCTGGGTGGACTCATAACCTGTCAGATGTGCGCTCCACCATCTCCCTGATTCCTAATTAATTAAAATGCTCCTGTTGTGTAGTGTATGTCCGGCCGTAGCAGCACGGAACAGTTGGCTGGACTAACTGCGTCTGCTTCACTGTAAGGCTTTGTTAAAAATTTTAGGCCGCCCACTGGCTGTCACGCCCATCGGCTTATTCACAGCTGCGACAAAGATGAAATAATAACATTTGCCAGTTGGGGCCGAGGTTCACTCTGTGGCTCTGTAGCACAGAATAACAGGGAGTGTAAGGATGGAATAACCTGCCATTTTTCAGGCCTAATTAAGGCCGTCTCGTGGTACTGGCTCTCTCTGGAGATGCCACTTGTTACGGATCATCGGTGCGTCTGTCTTCTGCCATAATATTAATTGATATTATGATGGGGTGGAGGGGGCAGGGGCAGTGGGGATGGCAGGGAGGGGTGGGGGGTCACGTTGTACAATCACTTCAGTGTAACCATTACATACATGAGTGGACTTGGCATTCTGCTGCCCCCAATCTGCTCCCCTGCCCCTCCCTGCACTCCTGCAGCATCCCTGAGGAGGCTCAGCATCCTCCAGAGATTCATGAATGTTGGGGTAGTCAAGAACAGGGGTTTTCAAACTGTGAGAGAGTTGAAAGGGAGGCGTGAAGGGAGAGACGTGAGGCGAAGAAACTGCCAGAGGTGAAATAGACGTTCCAAAGATGTTCTAAAAACAAGTTAGGTTTTTTTGTGGTAATTTGCATTAAAATTTGACTATTTCTCTGAGTCATAACTCTGTCATGTCTGAGCACAAAGACATCATACACATATTTTTTTAATTCAGTGTGACTTAGACTTCCCCAGGATATCGTTATCGCAGATGTCCATTGCAAATAAAGCTCACTAAATCCACTTAGAAGTCATAGAAATAAAGATGCTCCTTATACAGTAACATCAGAACTTGCCTGAGAATCATCACATTTTAAAATTTTCTGTTGTAAAAAAGCAATTACGCAGTTAAGCAGTTACTTGTCAGTACATCCATGGGTACAATGCAGACAGGAACCGCTATTAGCTAATTCAGCATACGTTTAATGGTGCTCATTTACCAAAGTGTCAACAAATAAAGGTGAAAGTTGTTGTTGTAACATTTTCTTTCCTGATTGCATTCTCCAAAGATCTTTACAAATGAACACCACTTTTATGATTTTTGCAGCGTGAATGCAATCACTGGAAGTAAAAATCTAACAGTAGCCTATAAACAAACTATATTACAGTTGTGTGACTTCATCATCGCCTCAACGAGGCTGTGAATTGAAGCGATGACGCTCGGTAGTCTCATTTAGTTTTAGACTCCTTTTCTGCACCACTGTATAAAAGCTGTAGTTCTGAAGCGTAGAGCACTAATGTCCCACCAAAAACTAAGACAAAGAATAGAAGGTAAAAATTTTCATTAATGTTGAAAAAAAATATTATAAGGGCAAGGGCTGCCTGCTAATAGTTGACTACACGTTAGTTGACCAGAAAGGTCATTAGTCTGCAAGACATCATTGGTCGCTTAGTCAAAGAAAGAAAATAACAAAATACAAACTCTATTAGGAGCGGCGCCTGGTCAAAATAAATTAACACTTATCTGACTGGACCATGAGGGAATTTAATTTGAAAGGACAGACACAGGAAGTGGCCATGCTCAACAGTCAGACAGGAGTCACATTACAAACCAATCACAGCCGACAGATATCTTTCCCTTCTTCTGTAAATATTCGGTCTGATAAATACGGAAATGTTGATCATGTTAGTGCAGGGCTACCCAGAGCTTTATATCTGTCCCACAGACGATAGGCCTACACACTTATAAACAGCACCTGGAAGAAGATCAGCTCTGCACTCAGGATTCCAGGTAAATAGGCTATATGCAACCCTTTGCCGTGCTCTTGAAAGCTGGCACAAAAAAAAGGCACAAGAGTAGTACCCAGTACCTGACCGCGTTTTCCAGGTGATTACAGACGCGGTGAGTGTACAGTCCCTAATTAACAGGGCTGGTACCTGCGTTTATTCCACAGGCTAGTTAATAACATGTCGCGCAGGAAATCCAAAGCAAATCATTCGTCAACTACAAACGTGATGTATCATCTGAAACATGTCAGTAGCTACATGCCCATTAGCCACTTAGCACAATCATTACTGCTTTGCCGACAGCGTCATTAACAGGCGGCTCGCTGAGTGTGTGACGTGCACTTGTAGATAAAATATAGGCCTATATTAAGGTTCATTAGTACGGTTTTGTATTTCTCTGTAATGTAGCACAGTGTTAACAATGTTACTGATACTATTCTTTCTCACACCTTCAACTGAAACCATTGTGTTACCCCACCAAAAATATATAATCAAATTAATATCGAAAACAGGTGGGCGACTAGTCGACTATTGGCCCTAAATGACGACTATTGGTGGACTAGGAAAATTCTTAGTCGGGAGCAGCCCTAGTGGGGCACATAAAATTCTGTCAACATGGTTGTTATATTCCTGGAAATCTGAAATTCTCCTCTGTCCATTCATATACATATATACCATATACTGTACATATTTACCAAGCATCAACATCCAGGGCTCAAAAATGAAGCCAAACACTGCAGTTCATGGAATGACCATTTGAGGTGCATGTCATCCCGTCTCTCTCTTTCCTCCTTTCACACTTGGCTGTCCTATCCATTAAAGGCAAAATGCCCAAAAACATATTTTTTAAAAAAAATGTCCAGCACAAATAAACATGTTTAAAGCCTGGTACAAAAATGGTTTTGGTCTCTAGAGCTTAATTCCCCCTTCATGACGACTGTACAGGAGGTAAATTTTTGATGTTACTAACTTGTTTACATTTTATTAAGGGTTAAAGTTACACATAATTAAGGACAAGCCGCTTTGACTGACAGGCTGTCCGCTGATACAGTTCTCAGATTCTCAGTCAGATCCACCCCTCGCTCCTCAACAGTAGTGCCAGTCATTTAAATACGGTCACTGCTGGCTCCAAAAAAACAAGATGGCAACGGCCGAAATGCTGAACTCAAGGCTTCAGAACAGGAGTCCACAAGCCAATGGGTGACATCATGGTAGCTGCGTCCACTATTTTTACAATCCATGGCGCATGAAATTTACCCTGTATTGAAGCCTGTGGACACACAGACAGAAAACTTTAGTTCAAGAGTATTTCTTGTGTTTTTTCTCTTCTGATCAAAACTTCTTCACTTACCAACTTTACTGCCTCAACTTTAAAATCAGTCATACAAATGACAAGAAAAAAAATTCACACCTCCAGTCTCCATCCAAATTATCAGTTTATTGCAGGTGTTACATCAAGGTGGGAGACGAAAGTGAATATGTCAGAGAGCAAAGGGGCATGGAAAACATAAGTGTGTGGCAGCATACAAAAAAAATTACTCTCAGATCTCACCAGGAGATCGTTTTGACCTCAGCAGCCCAGGCTTGTCGGGATCATGCCAACAAAACACGCAGTCATCATGATTATTGAAGAAAAATGAGAGAACAGGCTTTTAAAGGATGAAAAGAGATTGAAAGATGACATTTGTCGAATGGTACAAACTGATTCAAACAACAGCTTATTTGTGTGTGTGCGTGCACACGTGTGTGTGTGTGTGTGTGTGTGTGTGTGTGTGTGTGTGTGTGTGTGTGTGTGTGTGTGTGTGTGTGTGTGTTTGATGGTAAGAGAGTGGGATGTGCGAGCGGATGCTGTGGATCCGTCGGTGCACAAAGTTATGGGTGTGACATGCGGGTGATGTTTAGGGCGTCGATGTCATACGAAGGGTGTGAAAAACACAGGGCCACCTCTTCCTTCCTTCGTCAGCACAAACCCCCTGGTGACAGCTGTCTTGTCACCATGGCAACGTGTGCCACCTATTTGATGAAATGCTTATTTATACTCTTGGTTCAACTTTTCAAGTAGCTTACTTGATCTCACCGTATGACTCATCCCGTTGACTATCTGATAATTACACTTTTGATACAATCCAACACTTATTCTCTAGATTATAGAGAAGTAAAGGAGTACATTTTAAAAATGCAGTGTTTACTCTGCTGGTTTCAAATAGGGGAAAGTGTTATTCAAGCTCGTTATCTCTCACATTTCTCACACACCAAAGCCTCTCAGTCTAGCCATGCTACATTAGCTGACATTTTCTCTCCTCATTATAGAGGCCGCACTTCTAACTGGTTCTCCGGTGAGAGTCGGCACAGACGCAGCAGCTCGCAGATGCTTTGTGTCATAGGTGCAATGAATTATGGTCATTGCAGTTCACTAAGATATTTCAGGTGTTTGGGAGGATTGAATCTTAATTGTTTTAACTGCACACACCGGTGAGAACACACACGTTTTAGTTGGCAGGATGTTATTTGTGCAAGTAGTTAGTGAACAGTCAGTATTTGGTCTGTGAAGGTTGGGCTCAATCATCCAGGTGGTACGATGTGTGGAGAAATGTGCGTCCAAATTACCTGACTGAAGTCTTCAATCAGAAAATAACAGACTCAGTATTTGGCTTTGGATTAAGGACAGAAGTGTTTTTTGATTATAACTGAAGCTCATATCTAGGTCTCTCTCAGTATAATACATGGAGTTTCACACCAGTACCTCGGTGTACCTTAGTGTGGAGAATATACATAGTAAGTATCCTTTTAATTTAACAAAATATGCAAAACTGCTCATTGCATCAGTTTTCAATAGAGAACTTTGCCTAATTAAAATATCTTGAACTGAGAAATGGCTGATTTTCTGTTAAAGGTCAGAAAACTTGTTATGAAAGGAGAAATAATCAAGACTAAATACTTTAATATGTGACTTCTTTTATTGATTTATTTTATGTATTGAGATTGGATATCCAACCCTGTTTCTATTTACAGAGGTATTTCACTGCCGGAAAGAAAGTCTTTTAATAAAACTGGGCTGTCAATGCAGTAAAGAGACGCAAATACTTTTGAAATGGGTGCTACATAACCAGAGAAATCAGAGAAAAAGGACTGTGGCATTCACGTTTGCTTGGGAGGTAGAAAACCTACAACTTATAGAAAGCACAGTAAACGCACATGCTGGTAGGTGATGTGGTGCAAACTCGTCCTTTTGAAAATGTCTGAATTGAATGTTTGATTGGAGTTTGATCTGAGAGAGAGAGTGGTGGGTCTGTCTCTTTATCCACTTTTATACTCTTTGTGTCTATGGTGTCAATGGGAGGCGTTCAATAAGAAAATGCTCAAGTACAGCAGGAAGTTCGAACAACAGCCTGATAGAACAGAAAATTAAAATTGAACCTATATGACATTCAGTTTACAAATGCGAGTTTAATATATTTTATTAAAGAGACACTTTGCTGATTTTTAATCAGCTTGGCACCAAAAACGTGTTTTGTGAGGTCACAGTGACCTTGACCTTTGATCTTCGACCACCAAATTTGATGGACCAAAATAAATTTTTGCGTAATATTCAATAACATACTAGTCACCAAAATCATTTCACACAAGCAACTTCAAAATATTTTGCCTTTTGAAAAAAAAAAAAAAAAAAAGTGTTCGCTTACGCCATTTAAAGCTACGGTACACCATAACTCAAGAATTTATACACTAGTTATGTAAAGAATTTGCACAAATGTCCAATAGGATAAAATGATGAATGTGATGACATTTTAAATCCAAAAGATCAAAGGTCAACTTCAGTATGACAAAACACTTTTCTGGCCATTACTTCATGTCATCTCAGGAACCGAAGGGGAGACATTTGGTCAGATACTGAATTGGTGACACTAATCTTGGGTGCCCACCTTAAAATTGTTACGATTGTAAAGATCTTCTCAGCTGCCGGGTGAAGCATCCCTGTTTTACAAACATGGATATAGACTGTAACTGTAACCTGATGTGTTCACAGAGGCGTACAACCCCCAGGCAGTAATTCGAGTTCCAAATTAAGTGTTGTACTGTGATCAAAAGGAGACCTCTGATGTGAGAAGTGATTTTGAGGGACACTGCACTTTATAAGAGTTGAGTTATTGAATATTTTTGTAGTGCATACTTGTCTCACAGATGACTGCTCATAGAGAGCAATGGAGGATGGCTAATTAGGTGAAAATTAGGTCACAGCTTGTTGTCAACCTTATTAGGGTTGGAAAGAGGCATTGTTTGTGTTTTAAAATACTGAACGACAGGGAAAAGGAGACTAATAATTACATCATCGGCTTTCTTTCACATTTATAGGGCTGGTACCCGCTTTGCTGCCATCCAGCCAAAAACTGACGGCTCTGTTCTTCCTCTGTGGTAGTTTTGGCCGCGCCTTTCCTGGTGCACTGTCCAAGTATTTAATTCCAAATCTGATACTTAACTGTTTTAATATCTAATGCTATGGAGACAGTTAAAATATTGAGGTTCAATACTTATCCCATTTATTCATTTGATTAAATGACATATTGACAAAGTTAGAAAAGTGTTTCAGATTTTAGAACAGGAAATATGTCAACTTAGAATAAATTAAAGAGACTAATAGTCAATTTTCAGTACATGATGGTGGTACAGTTACATTTCCATGAATAGTTGTGGAGTTTGATACCACACCCTGATCATACCTGTAATGCTCCTTTTGAATGATCATGTCATTATTACAGTATTTTAAATTAGATTTAGATTCAACTTTATTATCACTGCACAGAGAACAGGTACTGATGCGTGTGTGGTACATTAGACAATTAGACTATTCACAAGTGTTGAATTCAACTGTTCGGTGTCACCTGTTATTTTGACAGCGCCTTCTTCATCACTTCATTAAAATAAGTGATTAAGTATTTTTTAAGTTAATTAAGTTAGTTGATGATCCGGTGAAACAACATGCAGCAACAGGAGCTCTGTCACCTCTGCTGTAATTTTAGTCTCTCAAAACACCTTAATGTGCAGGCTTATGGCATTACCGCTCTGTGTCTTAACTGTGTATTTGTATGTAGGATTAGTAGTGTAAAGCTTAGATCGGGCCCAAAAACTCCAGCCCGGCCCCACCCGAGCCCGTGCATGTTCTGTCCCAGCCCGTCCCCTTTAACTGTAATTATGAGCCTGAGCCTGGTTTAGACCCGTCACTTTTCTTTCTTTCCATGGCAAGCCATCATCATGTGCCTCTTGTGTCAAGGTCCCCGTCTTTTTGTTGTCATACACCAGCACTGTGCTGCACTTGGTATACTCGACAAAGCCGACACACACGTTGTCACCGTCTACAACTCATATGTGCGCGGACAACTTTCTGTTGAGGTTTACGGACAACTGTAAATTTTACCTTGAAGGGGTATTCTGGGTATTTAAAACTACAGCACTTACCAGTGACATATTAAAAACATAATGGTCAAAATTGAGGCAGTAGATGCAGAGATTTCTTACTGTTAGTCCCTAGAATCAGTCAAGCGCTTGGATCAAACACTGGATCCTACATTTCCCACAAAGCAAAGTCTTTTATAATACGCTAACCATGTTACAGTAGGATTCCACTAGAGGGCACACCAGAGAATTTAGACCGTATAGAACTTCCCCATTTGCATGAGGGTTAGGGTTTGGACCACGACCCACCAGTTGGGAACCACTGGTATAAAGCATATCTTGACAATGGTGAGTTTCTTTGTCTTATTTTGCCAACGCTACCCTGACCGTTCCTTTGAGTATTACATCTTGTGTACACATGTTGTTAATTTCTGAGGATGTGCACAACCAATGCTCAGTAGCTGTTAAGTTCCAGCAGCTAATGGGGATCTAATAAATAAAAAATAAAATGCTCCAAACAGACGCAGGTGACGGGAGGCAGCTATCATGTGTATGCAGGTATATCTCTGATCTCAGCTAAAAGTTGAAAATAGAATGCTTGTCGCTGCAATTTCACAACTTTTGCGGTAACAATGAATGTGTATGAAAATGTGTGTTTGCCTCTGTTGTTTGCACATTCTCCTCCTCCTCCTCCGAAGCGACAAACAGAGACACCTTTGTCCTTCTATATCCTCTTTGATCTGACGTGCAGCCATGTGTAAACTCAAAAAACCTTTAATTCTGTGATTCATAGGCCTCCTCAGTCTTGCCTTGCGACAGGCACCAGTCTGCCGCTGCCGTTAATGTCTTTCAGCCAGAATTTATGTCTACATCCATGCCTCTCTCCTCCTGACTGCTACTCAGCCCATTAGAGAATTCCCCAGCAAAGGTTCTGTGGAACGCCTTGCATCAGAGCCACACTAATGAAAGGCATTATACATTACAAAGTGTTTGATTTAAGGATGATTTACAGTCCTTTCCCTCAGCAGAGAGGAATGGAAACCTTCCTAGAGATAAGCTCCGAATCCATCTGCAATATTCAAAGGACATCAAAGGGTTCAAATTGTGTATAGGATTCATCGTCGGTGTAAGAACCACATAGAAAGGTTTCTATCAGATGTGAAATTTCCATAACAGAGTGAGAGGCATGTGAGTTATTATGATCCCAGAATCAATGGCAGCTTTCATGATATGCAGCCGAGCATGCACACACTGCATGTTTAGGTGCTCAGTGGTTGTGTCACTGATGTGGTGCTGACACAAACATCGCTTCTGTCTGTATATACACACATCTCAAATGTTCTCCAACTACAGCAGATAACCTTTTTGCATTCCTGCTCCCCATATAAATTCCTCTTGCGCTGCAATACCAAACAGTAAACAACAAAAAAGCATACTTTGTGATAACTTTTGCTGATGAAAGAGCAACTGTTTTAATTTTGTTAAGAAACAGAGTAAAATATTCATGAATTTTCACCCCGCCTGCCAGTTTTAATAATTGGCAGGATGTCTTTTACCACCTACACCCCTAATACCTGACAGCTTGTTACCAGCAGCATTTAATCACAGCTGACAACTGATAATCCATGTCTCTGCACTGATGGATCATTGGCTTTTATTTTTTTCTTCTTCCTCGCCTCTTATTTTTTACTTTTTTTTTATAATTTTGCTTTTGTCTTGATGTTTGACGTGGGGCTGGGAGATGTGATAATTTGGTGTGAATTGCTTTTAAGAATCTCTTGGATCCCGTCCACGGGTGTGAGTTGTCACAGGGTTGAGTTTCTAGATTGCCTACAAAGGATTCAGGAGGCTTGATCTAAATTTATAAGGACACTGCTGCAGTAACTCCCACTTTGATGGCCGTCGTGGTGGCTATCATTTGTCGTCCATATGGCATGTTTGTGTGTGATATGCTCCTCCTGTACAGCATGTACCGAGTGAGATTTCTCTTTTTTTCCTCTTCTTGCCGGAGCTAAGTGCTGCTGCACACAAGAAAATTAAAGCTTTTTTTTTTTTATTTTCAAAAGAGATAACTTGATTTTCAGATACCACGTTTGTATGAATAAAAAAATAATTACAGCACATGCTGGTGGGTGTAAATAAATTGGTTTATTTGGTAATTTGATTTCCTGCATTATTTATAAGCTTTATATGCTATATAATAAAAGGGAGGAGGATTCTGTTTAGGCTGAGGTTCAGAGGCAAAATAAAGTGGGCCGAAACAAATGATGTTCACTTGTTTAACTCACAGATATGAATGCTTGTCTTGTATCGCCCCGAGCAAGAGCAGTTCTTATCATGAGTCATTTTCATACTTGTAATAATGAAGTTGAAATGCCTGACTGCATAGCATATGCATTTATTTTTAAATAATAATGACAGTCAGAGGACTGACCTGACTTTGAATGTATTTATTATACACAAACAGGTATATGTGACTGTGCTTTAGAGATTAGAGTAAGAAGAATGTAAGATTTATTAACCTATTAAAGGTTCTTTGTGCGACACTCGGAGCATTAATAAAGCAGCAAAGCAATTATGTAAAGATATAATCGAGTAATGTCGTCCTGAGCAGAGAATGAAGTCAGCCTTCCTCTGTGTGTGTGAGACCTGAGTAACTGCAGACACATTACCTTTGTAGCGTACGCAACACGCCCCTACAAATCCCACCCACCACTAGTACAAGACAAATCCACCAACAATGCTATAATGCTACACTGAATAAATGAGACCATATGTAGCAGTGATTCACTTTTCAATTCATAATACATGAAGTTATGTTTCACGTTATAAGTAGCCTAATGAGGTGTCACCCTCCCCATTAGCCTTACCCTTACCGTAACCACCTCTCTTATAATGTAGCACTTGATAACTAACATTAGCTAATGGCTAATTTAGCATTAGCATAAGTATTGAGATATAACCTTCCCATTACTTTAACCTAACTGTAACCACCCCTCTTTTAACGTAAAACTTCATAGCTAGGTAATCGCTAACTTAGCAATTTTGTGGGGACTGATGGTGGACTGATGTGCACGTTAATGTGGGCAAGTCATGTAGCTGCTCCAGCTGCAGTTATACCTGCTGGGTTAGCTAATCACTAACTTAGCATAAGTAACGAGGTGCAGCCTTCCCATTACCTTTACCCTAACCTGAACCAACTCTCTTTTAACCTTAGGGGGCGATCACACCTACAAGGAGCGCTAGAAATGAGACGCCAGTAAAACAATTGATTCCCTATGATATGTCGTGTCTGACTAGTTCTTAAACATTTTTTATGACAAGCGTCTTTCTGGTGTCTTTTTAGACGAGCGTTCTTTTTCTGGCGTCTCTTTAGACACGCGTTTGTCGACACTGAAAGTTGAAATAATCTCAACTTTTTGGCATCAGGCACCAGTAGCACCACCAGCAGAGCAACAGCAAGTGCCCTCCTCCATCTTGGGTCCGTTTTCAATGTTTTGATTGCCCGGTTGCACACACACACCCGCTCTACAGGTGCTCCACGTAAGGAGCATCTTTGTCTTCTTTGAAGCATCCGCATTTCTAGCACCACCTGTAGGTGTAATCAGCCCCTTAGCTAGGTAACTGCTAACTTAGCAATTTCGTCAGGACTTTTGTTCTGGTTCAAGGAGTGAAGGGGGCTGATCATGGACTGACGTGCAAGTTGACGCGGGCAAGTCATGTAGCTCGAGGGCGGGTCACAATGCTGCTCCAGCTACAGTTATACCTACTCGCCGTGTGTTGTAAGTCCGAGCTTCTCTGTGGATTATTGTGGTAGACGGTCCAGCTGCATGTGCACGTGTGTATCTCACTAGCTAGCGCATTTTCTCTGCTTTGCACTGCACTCATGTGGTGTTTACCACTGATATTAGGACAGTGTCATCGTTAAAGCATAGCACCCACCCTTCTCTTCCTTCTGTTTAACATCATTGTTTAGCATTGTTTAGCACTGTTTAGGCTGTTTAGACACCTCCATGTTGAGAGCCGTGTCCAGACACCTCATATGCTCTGAATTTTGCATAGAGCGTCTTGAATGGTTTTATCCAGCAGTGGAGTGCATTTTGACATTTTGAGCCGTCATATTTTGTTGGGAAAGTCAGTCAGACGAATTAAAACATCTCCATGCCAAATTTCAGCCTCTTAGGCGAAAAACTGGGCCAGCTGAAAGGTGAGGAAACTTTTATGGACAACCAGCTGACCTCCCACTAACACATTTTGCCAATTGGAATAAATTGGCTGTCCCTTGGCTCATGCCCAGTCTTTCCGCAAACCTTGAGCAAATCTGTGAGTCCATTTGGAAGTTATGCACCTTTTAGCCAATGACATGAACATACATGCACATTCTCACACACACACACACAATTGACCTCCATGCCAAACTTCAGCCTCCTAGGGCAAAAACGTTGGCCGCCACAGGGTTGGAAAAACTTATTGACTGAACAACAGACTGACCGACACAGTAAGCTAAAAAAAAATTCCCAGGGTGCACAGCGGTTTTCAGAACCAGACTTTTTGAGGTGATTTCACTCCAGGTGGTCACCAGCAGAAAAATACCTCTCAGTATACTCCCTGTATGTGGTGGAGTTTTATAACTCTTTCTTTTTTATTTACTGTAGTTTAGCTGTAGAGGACTGACCTGGATGATGGATGATGTAAATTCAGCGCTCCTTAAAAAGTCTAACGACTTTCTAATAATTTTCAAAGACACCCTCTTCTATTGTTTTGCATTAATGGTGAAGCATTGCTAACAGATGTGTACTTCAAAACTGCAATGGGACGCACCATTTTCAGATTATAAGCTGTTGTCAGTATGATCAGTTAGTTTTGTCTTTGTTATTTGTTGTCATTATGATATATTTTTAGAATTTTTCAGTAAAAATACATTCACTGCTGAGGTAAATCCAGGGTGATCCTGATAACATAGGTTATAAATGCGTAAATTAACAAACTGTGATGCAGCTCCTGCCAGAGGAGTGTGTCCAAATTGAACTTTAAAGGAAATAATTATAAGTAAACAAGAGAAAAACACCAAATAACTGTCTTTTTAAAAAAAAATTTGTCGTCATGTTTCATGCTTTATTTCTTGGCTTTTATATTTGCCTCTTGTCCAAAAAGAGATGCTCAACTAGAAACTGTATTTTCTTCCCTACTTTTACCGTAATCAAAAATCACCACCGGTAAGCAGAGATGCATGTTTACAATAAAAGGATATTTCAACAGTTTGGTAGAGGCTGATAATTTAAAAACTGTGTGGTCGGTTGAAAGAAAATATATTACTTAATTTATTATTGTTAGTGCCCAAGAGAGCTATGTAAGGCCAAAAAATTCATTGTATTTTGGGTCGGAGCATTTTTTGACTGAGTGGGTGTTACAGTCTGAGGTGCAGGGATGGAGAGAATAGTTGCTGGACAATGATTTGCTTCAGAAGAAATTACTTCCCAAAACAAAACACTTCATCCATAAGAGGATGCCAGGCTCTTGCCAAATAAGCACTTACTGTACTTGAAGAGATAAATGACACAAAACCAGAGCCAAACATTATAAAACAAATTTTTTTCCATCAATCAGAATCAAGTTGATTTCCTCCAGTTCACTCACACTGCAGCGGCCTTTTAAGAAAGATTAAAACCACCATGTAAATAAATATATGACAAAGAGAAAGTGATGCATGGACGATGCTTTTCATAAACTGAAACCATACTTCTTACCACACGCACACATTAAACAATTTATAGCGTCAGTTAACACCTAATCAGCCGGTGAGATTGGATAAAGACCACAGAAGTAACTCATCTGGAATGTCTTGTTGTTGTCCCTGTTGTCCTCAGGTGATCCAGACCATCAGCGCTGTGGATAAGGACGAACCTTTGAGTGGTCATCGCTTTTATTTTGCACTTGCTGCACCTGTTGCCGGCAACCTCAACTTCACCCTGCGAGATAACAAAGGTGCAACAGTCGTCTGTGTTATTCCTTAAAAGTACCTGGTGTTACTTTTGTTTTGTGGTTGTCTGGTAAGAGAAACTCTCACAGCAGTCCAGCACATCTGCAGGTTTACTTTCTAAAGCATTAGATTTCTTTAAAAAAAAATCACAAAAAAAAATCACAAAATCTTTTAACATGTTCTCTTGCCTGCTGTTGACAGAGTTGTTAGATCCAAAATGGTTTATCTGAAGCTAATATGAAACTTCAGCAGCCTGAGTTGTATCTTCCATAATAACTTTTTAGGGAACTTCTGAATATATTCTAACACAAGAAAGCGACTGTGGATTTTGTCCCTCATTACTCTGAAAACTCATTAGGGCGATTTTTTAAATGGGCAGTATGAACAGTGACTGTGATTTCAATAAGAATATTATTGGTATAAACGGCTGGCTCAGAGTACTTAAAAATGTGATATGATAAGGCCTTTTCTCCCCACTGGTTTTCCATCATACTTAAGTACTTTCAAACAGGTATTAAACTGCATTATATGTGGTCCTAATAGTCTTGAATTGAACTTGCTGCAGAAGCCCTGAAGTCGCCAATCTCTCATTTCTTTGAAGAGACTGCACTCAGTCACATGCTGTAAAAAACAGAGATCATTGGCCCACAAAACCTGCATACACAGATCAGATCATGCCATAACTTTCCACCTTGGTTAACAACATATAATCACAACAACTGGGGAAAAATGTCCAAGGACACATAGAAAAAGGAAAAAAACACAAGAAAAACCAAGGTGACAACCAGACTTTTACATGATACATATATACATACCTATAGAACATTTTAAAAAAACCAGAAAAATAAAAATGAAAAATAGTCATAATAATAATATTTTGCTGTAGGCGTTAAATTTGGGGAAATTTGTTAAATGTGTAAGGAGAGAAATATAAATAATACATTTATTTTTTTTTAAAAAATGCATTTAAATAAATGTTAATAATAATAATAATGATAACAGCAACAACAATAATAATGATAATGGCACCACGATGGTGCCATGGTTAGCATTGATGCTTCGCAGCGAAAGGATGTCTGGTTTGAAAACGTGGGACAGACAGAATGAGTGACTGACAGTTTTCATGATTATGTACAGCATACCATACCATGACTTAGTCATACCAAAAACGAGTTAAAAAACAAACTGCCAATTCGGCCACAGGGGGAGCCACAGCGATCAGTCGCATTTTAGCCATTTTTAAGCATTTTTCTGTTGTTATAGCGCCACCCAGTTGCCAATTAGAGTTAAATTTCTCCAGTCACCTTGAGGCGTCCTGTTCTACATATCTACCAAGTTAGTAAAAATCGATATGGCGGTTAGGCCTAGATAAGAAATTAGCTCTCTAGCGCCCCCATTTTGTTTGATGGGGTCAATAATGGAGGGGTCCCCTCAGATTATGTGTGGTCTCATGCCTACAAAGCTGCGTGGTGATCAGTGAAACCCTTGAGATGTTATACACCTTTATGTGATGAGCCACGCCTTCCGCAATATTCATTGCCTTATAGAAGCTCAGTTTTAGTAAGTTTTCCAACTTTTGCCAAGAGGGAACTTTAGATATTGGTCCCTAGATAGGGTTCACCGAGTTTCATGCAGATCAGTCAAACTTCCTAGGAAGAGATCGATTTTAAGTGTTTTTCAAAAAATTCAAAATGGCGGAAAATCTATATAACCGGAAGTTATGGGTTCCTCATGAGGAGAGGCCTCTCTGTGCAAAGTTTCATGTCTCTACGACACACAGGGGCATGAGATATGCCCATTCAAAGTTTGCAATTTCAATCGGTTGCTATAGCGCCCCCCTTTGGCCAATTGAATTGTAATATTGCTTCATTTGCATCCTCCCATGACCCTCTACCACTGTGCCAAATTTCACATGGATTGACCAAGTCAGTGAGGAGAAAAACGAACAGACACAGACAGAGTTTTCGTCATTATATAGTAAGATTAATAGTTTGATATTTAGATGTCTCAACTGTTGTAGTTTGGAGGGTTCCGGTTGCTGATGTCACAGTCAGAAGGGGGAAGTTGTTACTGAGGTGAGGATTTGTCCGTGTGTACATAATGTACACACGGACAAATCCTCACCTCAGTAACAACTTCCACATACATATATATATATATATATATATATATATATATATATATATATATATATATAGGCAAGTGATACTCATATGGATGAATGGGGCCAAACATAAACTTGAACATATAGTAAACGTTTGTGTTTGTGTCAGAGCTCTATGTGTCAGATCAAGACTGTTGCATCCAGCTGCTAAATCAAAAAACTCCCCTTAGAAAATTGCTGATGGCCTTTGGAGTCTGTAAAGGGTGTTGGTCAAGTTAGGTACGGTCTATTTGCTGCTTACTTCCTTTGAATTGAGCCTGGCAGCAATGCAATTGACACTTTGGCCATTGCTCACTCTGGCTCTCTATATCTGCCCTGCGTCAGGACACAATCTCCTCTGCAATCTGACTCAGGAAGAGAAGTACAGAGTAACTGGTGCCTCCCGGCGTGCCCAGCCGTGCCAAATGAAACCATAATTCTGCCATGACAATGCCCTTGCTGCCCTCCTCTTTGTAATTGTTTGTCAAAACTGGATGCAAAAACAAACTTTCTGCTGCAGCTGGAGCACATCTGAGACTTGTGCTTCAGTCTACTACAGCAGGGTCTCCATGTACCTGATGACAGGATAACTTTAACTTCAACACACAGGCTGAAAACTGCCTTTGAACCATTATGATCTGCTCACCACCTACACGCAAAGCAGTGGGCGGATGAAGAAAATTAGCTTCTCGTATAGGAAAACTTTGCATATAGCTTTAAAAACACATGAGAATTGCGCACAACTTCATCATGGGTCCCCACTGCTTTAAAAAACATGCAGACCTGATAGTTTCTCTGAGGTAAATGCCCTGCGTTGAGTGTTTTGTTTGAGCTCAGCTAAAGCTGCCATGTTACCTTTCAGAGGTAGCAGCAGCAGTCAGGTTGTGCCACAGTAATCCGTGTAAGTGCAGACCAGGGTTACATCATGGACTGGATGTTTAGTGGGCATCTCTCTGCAGATTAAGAGCAACTTGGCTGGAAGACAGTTTCTGAAAGCTTTGTCGCAGAAAGCTTCTCTTTGAACATACAGTGTTTACTTCGGTGTCAGTGTGCTGAGTATCTGTAGCCTATACTTATGATAACAGCCATGTTTTTTATAGTATTGTGGTTGTCAATGCGCCTGAAAACTTGGCTTTTAAGGAACAGTGTGTGAGATTTAGAGTGGCATCTAGTGGTGAGGATTGCAAATTGCAATCAGTTGAAACTTCTCCCAGTTAAAATTCCTTCAGTGTTCATGGTTCAGGAGGTTTTTACCAGAGCTGAGTTATCCGCAGAGACCTCCAACGCTCCAAAACAAACGAACCAGGAGAGTAAAACCAGTAGAAACACTGAAGAAGCATTTTCACGTCACACATCAGTGTTTCTGCGACGCTGTTCGGCTTGTCGCAGACGGACTGCTAGCTCAGCACCTGCTAACTTGTGCTCAACTTTTTCTCTAAAGATGTTCAGGAGGTTTTTTACATGGAACAATTATCCGGCAGAAGTCTTTTTCTCAAGCTCTTGTCACAGAGAGGCTGCTAACTACGGTGGCCAACATGATAAACACAAACGGTTTTAATTAGAGCCAGTGTTTCTTTTGTTTCGTTTGGAGCTACTGCTAGCTACTTTCATTGGAAGAGAGTAGCTAGCAGTAGCTCCTGTTAGACTGTAGCCCAGCTAATGAAGCAGCAGCATAAGCGTTTCTCCCTCCTAAATTGAATCCCAGCACCCCTAAAATTTGAGAGATTTTTTTTTTTTAAATTACTGTATGTCTGTATGCCTTTTTTAACAAGCTAGAAAAGTGTCAAAACCATACAGTACTTGGTTGCAACGTAATATTTTAACAACAAAAATACAGTGCCCCCCCTCCCTCCCGCTTAACACCATATATTTATTTATTAAATATTTATTTAACAAAACAAGTGTTTTATTTTTAACCCATCACAGTTGTTGCCCACCAACTGTGTGTTTTTCTTCACCTGTGAGAACATTTTGCTGATTTGACTAATGTGGCATTTACAAAAGAACCCATCTCTATATTCATTCTTACTTTGTTCTTGGACTCAAACAGCAATCTGAATATCAATCAATAAAACAAAGGAGTTGTCCTTCAAGGAGAAATCTACATTTCAAGTATGACTGCTCAATTTGAAAGTGCATTTCAATCTATTGAAGAAGCTGTCATGAAATGGCTTTTTTTTTTGCTGGTGTAACAGCATATTGTTCTCCTCTGGCTGCCTTTCCTCTCTCATACGCTGAGATTTCATATAAGATTTTTACCATCAAACAAAAGCTGTTATTAGCCAACAGGTGGCAAGACCAGGGAGAGACACCACAGCGTATCATATAATGAATTGTGTTAATGACACCATCTGTTGGCATTTCTGCTTTTAATACTGTAAAATCATTTCAAACCGCAGAGCCGAAGCACAGCAATCATTACAGAATACAAGCTAAGCATCCTGCTAGTCATATATATGCCGTTCATTGTTCATTTGAAGCCTATAAAGTTTCAGACTAAATACAGCTCTCCAGGCTTTTCTCTAACAAGTCTCACCAATGTGTGTTTTTCCTCTTTGCAGACAACACAGCGTCCATACTGACAAAACGAGGTGGTTTCAGGAGACGGGAGCAACCTATATACCGGCTGCCAGTGTTGATCGTGGACAGTGGAAGTCCTGCCCTCAGCAGCACAAACACACTCTCTGTGCGAGTGTGTGACTGCGATTCAGACGGCGTGGCCTTGTCCTGTGGAGCCGTGGCCTACACTGCCACTGGCCTGAGCACTGGCGCCCTCCTGGCTATTTTAGGCTGCATTATCACGCTCCTGGGTAAGATCCATGCGACCTTGGTGTCAAAGACACAAGTCCAACAACAGCAATTATTTTTGTAGCGGGAGAGGTCGGGATAAAGTTCAGAGTGAGCGTTATTGTAGGGGTGATCTTTTTGGGTACTATTCCTATCAGATATGAAGACATTTTATCAGTGATTTAACTGTAGTTACTCATTAATGTATCCGTCTCTTTATTTATAAACTTTGTGACTGTGGGGCTGCTGCCTCACCAGCAGTGGTGGAAGAAGAGTTTAGATCCTTTACTTTCATAAAAGCAGAGATACCACAGTTATCTGTTGTACTGGATACAACAGCAGAACTCAAAAGCACAACTCAAGGACACACTGAAAGGTCTTTGCTGAAGATATCAGAGTACGTACACAGGAGTGAGTCCAAAAAAAGAAGGTGAAGGTGTCCAAACAATGCTAGGCAAGAGACTGTGTCAAAATAGAGAAGACAGGTCGCATAACACTGGGAACACAAAAGGTATAAATGCTGCAAGGCTTACTGAAAACAGTGAAGACGTGCTGGCACAGACAAAGGGGAGCACACAGACTAAACACACGGGAGGCAGGGTAATAAGGGACAGGTGAAACTAATCAGGGCAGGGAAGGTAATCACACACGCGGAAAACACACGAGGG
Source organism: Epinephelus awoara (assembly GCA_035609425.1). NCBI lineage: Eukaryota > Metazoa > Chordata > Actinopteri > Perciformes > Serranidae > Epinephelus > Epinephelus awoara. The sequence continues at coordinate 22,036,988 of CM069314.1, read as the reverse complement.
CGGAAGTGCAGCATCTGAAAGGAGAGACACAGGTTAGTAAGAAAAACAGGAAATAATAACTGTAAAAAACTGAAAACAAGAACACATTACCTTAACAGCTGGAACTGGATGGAACAACTATAATATTAAAAAATACTCCATTACAAGTAGATGTTCTGCATTCATACTTGTACATATGTGAAGCATTATCTGCAAGAACCCATTATGCAGAAAAATTATCCTCATGTTGTTTTATTATATACACTCACCGGCCACTTTATTAGGTACACCTTGCTAGTTCCGGGTTGGACCCCTTTTGCTTTCAGAACTGGCTTAATTCTTCGCGGCATAGGTTCAACAAGGTGCTGGAAACATTCCTCAGAGATTTTAGTCCATATTGACATGATAGCATCATGCAGTTGCTGCAGATTTTTCCACCGCATCCCAAAGGAATTCTACTGGATTGAGATCAGGTGACTGTGGAGGCCATTGGAATACAGTGAACTCTTGTCATGTTCAAGAACCCAGTTTGAGATGATTTGAGCTTTGTGACATGGTGCGTTATCCTGCTGGAAGTAGCCATCAGAAGATGGGTACACTGTGGTCATAAAGGGATGGACACAGTCAGCAACAATACTCAGGCAGGCTGTGGTGTTTAAACCATGCTCAGTTGGTACTAAGTGGCCCAAAGTGTGCCAAGAAAATATCCCCCACACCATTACACCACCACCAGCAGCCTGAACCGTTGACACAAGGCAGGATGGATCCATGCTTTCATGTTGTTTACACCAAATTCTGACCCTACCATCTGAATGTGGCAGCAGAAATCCAGACTCATCAGACCAGGCAACGTTTTTCCAATCTTCTATTGTCCAGTTTTGGTGAGCCTGTGTGAACTGTAGCCTCAGTTTCCTGTTGTTAGCTGACAGGAGTGGCACCTGGTGTGGTCTTCTGCTGCTGTAGCCCATCTGCTTCAAACTTCAACATGTTGTTGGTTCAGAGATGGTCTTCTGCAGACCTTGGTTGTAACCAGTGGTTATTTGAGTTACTGTTGCGTTTCTATCATCTTGAACCAGTCTGGCCATTCTCCTCTGACCTCTGGCATCAACAAGGCATTTTCACCCAGAGAACTGCTGCTCACTGGATATTTTCTCTTTTTCAGACCTCTGTAAACCCTAGAGATGGTTATGCATGAAAATTCCAGTAGATCAGCAGTTTCTGAAATACTCAGACCATACATCCAAAGTCACTTAGATCACCTTTCTTCCCCATTCTGATGCTCGGCTTGAACCTCAGCAGGTCGTCTTGACCATGTCTACATGCCTAAATGCATATGTGATTAACTGATTAACTATTTGCATTAGTGAGCAGTTGAACAGGTGTACCTAATAAAGTGGCCAGTGAGTGTATATATATTCTATTATTGGTAATTATTACTGACACTTAAGCATTTTACTGTTAGATTCAGTCGAGTTGGACCTAATTTTTAAGTATATTATATTCATTTTATTCTGTAACAAAGTACAATATTCCTCACTACCTCCTGCATGGTAAAATGCTTGAAACTGCTCACAACAAGGTCTGTGGATGATTTAAGTTACCAGGTCATGATTTCAGGAAAGAAACATTGCTGTTATGTATTTTTTTGGCACTTTGAGCTCCACAAGCTGAGTGTCATCCAGTTAATTTATACTGGAGAGAAGACAGACATCTCTACTGCCGCTATCGCCAACGCTCAGCAACTCACACCAAAACAATCTAGACTGATAAATAACACTACAAGTAAGCTGAAAAATATGTATTTTAATTTTGGGTTTAACCATCCTTTGTATGGTGGAGTAAAGCAGTGATCACTAGATTCTCAGTGAAGAAAAAAACTCGCTGCAGTCGCTGCAGTCTAACGCTTTCAGCTTGAAATGTGTGTGTGGTCAAGTCAGTTAGCCCTAAAGGCTAATATGACAGACGACAAGCCAAACCAAATCACTGAATGTCAAAAAAGCAGCAGCGGAAAATACGACATAAACATTGTTAACTGTAATAAATATGACGAGCAGCAGCAGTGGTAGCTGTGTGTGTTTCTTAGCAGAATTAAAGTCTGAATTCGCAAGACTCTGTTAAGTGTTACAGGGACATTATCCTTAACTTAAGGGGACATATTGTGCTCCTTAAGTTCATACTTGTGTTATAGGTCAATACCATAACATGTTTACAAGCTTTAATGGTCAGTAAACACTTTATTTTCCTCATACTGTCTGTGATGGCACACCTGTATTTACCCTCTGTCTGAAACGATACATTTTGGCGCCTCAGTCTGCTGTGATTGGTCGGCATTTCTAGGTGTTCCATATCTTGGCGTCTGCACTGGGGTAATGACTGTTACAGAGAATAGCACCCTCCACCGTGAATAATCACCAATTAAAACCTTGTAAACATTGAACATAGCATTAGGTCAGGCAGGACATGATGTCAAGCCCCGCTCACATCCCAGCTATATCAGCTGATCTCAAATAGCCAATCAATCAATCAATCAATCAATCCTCTCAGTGTGGAGGCCCCCATGAGGAAACACTGGAGCTAAAAACTAAAAGACTAAAAGGCAATATAAAACAAGTATGAGATAAATAATAATAAATAAATAAATGAAGATTTAGAAACTTAATAATAATGAAATGCATAAAGATTAAAAATAAATCATTTAAAAACATTAGAAATTAAAATAACAAATAATATAAGAATTAAAAGAGTAAAAGAAATCAGTTAAAAGCTAAATTAAAAAGGTGAGTCTTGAGCCTCCTCTTAAAAACATCAACAGTCTCTGCAGTCCTGATGTTCTCCGGCAGGCTGTTCCACAAGTGAGGGCCATAATGGCTGAATGCAGCCTCCCCGTGGGTTTTTGTTCTTACTTTTGGAACAATTAAAAGGCCGGTGCCGGAAGACCTCAGGATCCGCGAGGGTTGATATGATAAAAGCAGGTCAGATAAATAAGATGGTCCAATACCGTTAAGACATTTAAAAACTAACAAAAGAACCTTAAAATCGATCCTGAAACACACGGGGAGCCAATGCAGCGATTTTAAAACTGGTATAACCATCAACTGATGGAGCTGCCGGTTGATGGAAGGGAGACAGCTGATAGATCACATCATTCCTTTCTATGCAACCAATTGTTAAATCTCATTCAGGGCGCCCTATTTAAACTGCTCTGGCCTGCCTACTGTTGCTGCTTCCTCTGCAAGCTGCTTTGCAACCTGCCTCCACCCCAGCTCCTCCTTTTAACATTGTGTCTGACTTATCAATGTCATATCTGTTTGTCATTGATGCTGCTCTATTCTATTCTGGGGGGGTCTTTGCTGCTGCTCTCCCTGCCTTAGGATTTCCATGTAGGCGCATGGAAGGGCAGGAAGGTTTGCTCTCTCTACCCTAAGGAGAGGCTTTCTGCGTAGGCTCAAGGAAAGGCAGAGGCCCCAGAACAGAGCCATACTGCCAAATACTGCAAATGGAAATTAAGTTTTCTTTGACTAAAGTGTTCCTGACCGAACTAGACATTTTCCAGCAGGAATGTGACCCCAATATCTGGGAAAAATTCACAACATCAGCAACCAAGATTACATGTTTCCCTGACATTAGCATGTAGGCACATGTAGCAGCGTGGGCTACAGTTTAAGTGCTAAACACTTGCGGTCTCTTGCCTGGAGCAGATGACCATATAAAGAAATCTGACATGAGATGACATCAGCTTGTCTCGAAAGTAGAAAGAACGTTGGAAAGAGAGTATTCAGAGAGGTCTGAAGCCTGAGATTTTTGCTCACAGGGATTACTCTTACATATGTTTACCTCATTATTTGAAACTTTGGACACCTGACATTGTAACATCATATCTGCTGTGAGGGTCCTAAGGACAGAGGGATGTCGTATACTGTAAAGCCCCGTGAGGCAAATTGTGATTTGTGATATTGAGCTTTATAAATAAAACTGACTGATTGATTGATTGATATGACAGACAATAACAAAAGCACAGTAGGTCCCCTTTAAAAGAAAAGGAAAAAAATACAATACTTCCCTTCCACTATCTCAAAATGGTATCTCAACAAAATGGTGAATGTTCACATCTTCCATCCACTCCTTATTTTTCTGTTTTTAAATACGATAAAATAACACCAAATATGAATGAAATCAGATGATGCTAAAGCCTGAAATGTAAAAGATCCAATGATAATTAATTCTTGCAGTAACTCTCAGAAGGAATGGATCTGGGATGAGAACACTTTAAAAGACCCTCCTCTACTCTCGCAAAAAATTCACCTTTGTTCCAGCAGAAAGAAAAAAACAAACCCTCCTCTCTCTCTGATTGCCTCTCCGCCCATAATAATTTTTCTACAGTCCCTTAGCAAATCAAAAGGGTGGACAGTTCACTGAGAGCTCAAATAGCCTCTAACATCGCATCACTTTGGAGTTGTCTGCCTGGAGTAGCTGGCAGGCTTTGTTGCAGTAGGACTATATTCAAGCAAACAACCTTTGCAGTTCATGTTTAAGTTCAGATTTAAGTGGAGGTAATGCATATATACAGTGCGGCACCACAAAACAACGCTTACGTCGGTATTTACAACCCATTCAGACTTATCTCCACTTTTATATACTCTGCTGGCGGCCGAATGTGTGAGAGAAGCTCTGCTAAAACATAGTTGCATCTTGAGGTCTTGCACATGTCAAACCTGGAGGGAGATATCTTCCCCTCATATTTCCTCTTTGGTAAATACACGACCTATAGGTCAGCCGGCTCTGAATAACAGCCTCCATGTTTACAAGTAAAGTACCACTGAAATCCTGCCAACAGGATCAATTAACTACAGTCGGTGTATACTGGGTTTTAGAGTACTTTTTGTTTTTTCGCCTGAGTGTTTAGCTGGACCCAGTAAACCGTAAAATCCATTCTGTGGGTTGTTCACTAAACTAAGTGGCCACCCAGTGTTTTTGCCTTTCCTTTATTTAAGATGTTTAATTCTGTTTATCCAACCTCAGAGAAATATCAGAGAAAGAAGCAGGCATTACTCCAAAAGTTATTTTAAATAACACTTGATTGGACACTTAAATAAACATTAAGGGGTATTAGGAAGTATTTATATTTCATGTTCAAGTCTCCAGCAGCTCTTTTAAAAAGCCTCTATTGCCAGTTATGATTATATTTCATTTATGTGACAGCGCTCCTCCAGCGTTTGAGCACACTATACTGAAAAATAAAGTGTAATTTCATTGAGAGAAAGCAGCGCCTGAAGGCAGCCTGAGACAGTGATGAGATTCCAGATTTTTAGATCATTTTCCCTCCTAAAGGGGCTCTCATGGTGCCTTCCCCCAGAAACGTTTCACTGTATTTTATTATAGTGTTTCTTGGAGGTCATACTGTATGTAATGCCGCTTCTCAAGGACAGGTGCCTCTGATTTCCAGTGCAACACCAAGACGTACGTTAAGGCACTTGTACGTGAGATTCATTAACATAACCTTAGAGATGGATGCAGCACTGAGCTGTCACCTCCTGTGTGCTTTACTGCTCATAAAACCCACAGACAAAGCGTAACCACATCAGAGCAGAGTCGTAGTTTAACGCTTAGGTGATCTTCATTGTGAGCTGAGGAGGATCTAAACAGCATATACAATAACTTAAATGAGTTCTCTTATGGGGGTCAAACTTGGCTTTTTATTCCGGTCCCCTTGAAGTTTGCCTTCCTTTTATTGCAACAGAGAATGCTTCTCTTGATAAATGAAAACTTCAAAAGAGCAACAGGGGGAAATATGTGTTGGTGCAACCCTGAACCCAGCATCGCTAATGAAAGCTGGCTCTATTCTGCACGGCATGGCCTTAGGCCACAGGCTTAGAACTAATGGCCTCCAGTTTAATATACCTCCTAGTCGCCTTGTCTCTGTTTGAGTGTGTGAATGTGTGTGTGTGCGTGTGTGTGTGTGTGTGTGTGTGTGTGTGTGTGTGTGTGTGTGTGTGTGTGTGTGTGTGTGTGTGTGTGTGTGTGTCCTTAGCTGTCCCCATCCGTCTGTTTTGCTCAATTGGATCAGCCTCTTTCCTTCTTTTCTCTGTTTCCTCTTTGTGCATATTCACCCCCTCCCCCTTCCCTTCTTCCCTCGTATTAACAGCCCATGTGCGATCTTTTATTCTGATCTTCCATCAAGACCTCTTTCAATCTGTGGGTAGCAATTGAGGCTGTGATTGCGTGTGATTGTATTATTTTGGATGAGACACGAGCTGAAATAAGACCCGAGCTGCTGTCATCCTCAGGTGCTGTCAATCTGAAGTCATGGGAGGAGAAGTATTCAGGTTTTTTACTTCAGTAGAAGAAGTAATACCACAGTGTGAAAAATACTCTGTCCTGCATTGAAAATTTTACTCAGATAAAAGTAGGACAGTTAATAAACCGTATAAGAACCTTAGATTTTTTTATCAGCGAGTGATGTAGAAATTGTCATCCACACTGTTACATCTCACTTAGTGTACTGTAACTCTATATTCTACTCAATATCCCTGTCTCACCCAGTACAACCCCTCCATACTTCAACTTGTTCAACTTGCAGCAGCAGACTCCTCGCAAATCCAATAGCAGAGTACACATAACATCTACTTTAGCATCCCCACACTGGTTACCCATACATGTTAGAAAGTGTTGTAAAATTTTAATGATGACTTTTAAAGCACGTGTGGAGGCCCCTGATGATTTCACTGACTTACTAACCCTCTATACGTCTGAATGTAGCCTGAGATCCTCCAGCAGAGGTCTGTTTGTTCCAAGGTGAAGCCTTAAAACCAGAGGAGCTGAAGCTTTCGGAGTCACGGCCCCAGATCTCACACTCTCTTTTTCAGAATTGCTTTCTCTTGAATCGATTACTTTTCTGTTTTACTTTTACTGTGTTTTAGTGATTGATACCTCACTTTTAATTATTATTATTAATATCAATTCTACTTTTATTAATTATTTAATTTCTCCTGTTTTTATGTCTTTGTAGTATAAGCATCAAACCAAAATACCAAAAGTAAAAGTACTTATTTTGCAAAACGACTAATGTCAGAACATTCATTCATTCATTTTCTGTACCTGCTTATCCTGTTATGGGTTGCTGGGGCGCTGGAGGCTATCCCATCTGACATTGAACAAGAGGCAGGGTACACCCTGGACAGGTCACCAGACTTTTGCAGGGCTGACAAATAAAGAAGGACAACTATTCACGTTCACATTCACACCTACAGCCAATTTAGAGTCATTCCCCATTCTGATACTCGGTTTGAACTTCAGCAGGTCGTCTTGACCATGTCTACATGCCTAAATGCGTTGAGGTGCTGCCACATGATTGCCTGATTAGGTATTTGCATTAACAATCAGTTGAACAGGTGTACCTAATAAAGTGGCCATGGAATATATGGCTTATATTTGTGTGATCGATTTGTGTGCATCTGGACCAGTGTGGCAGGGCCAATTTTTGGTCCCACTTCACCAAGTCACATTTGTGAGATTTCAGAAAGAAACCTCTCCGTGATGGAGACTTGGTCACAATTAAATACAGACCAGTGAAAGCTATTTGAAAACATCTCATTTCTCTCTGGAGATCCTTTCCATAGTGTTATCAGAAACTTTTAGTGTTAAAAACAAGCACTTTTAGTGGACGTAAATTGATGGTGCATGCTTGCGGATAGGGATTACATTGCAGCACTTTCTGTCAATACTGGACCCAATTTTGAAAATTGTAGTCTCCATGAGTCACTTAGGTGCAAAAGCATGGAAAAACAGGGTCCAGGTTGAAAAATACTCAACTCACTAAAATCCCTAAATTTGTCGTTAATGACAAAACAATTACAGCAAATATAGAGATGGCAGCAGCACATAATCAGAAATTAACACTAAATAAAAGCTCTGCTCGGCTGTGTACTCAAGTACACTGGTATCACTGGTCTCAAATCAGCCTCTTTTCTTTTTCCTCCATCGATCTCTCGCTATCTCATCAGGTGCGGGGAACACACACTCCCACCTGAGTCTAATAACTGCAATACAAAGATGCGCGTGGAGAGCTCTTCAGAGCGCCACTCCTCTCCTCATCTTCGGGTTGAGTCTGAGAGCCTCAATCACAACAATTGATACAAAGTGTGCAGTTTCCACCTGCCTGCCTTTAAACCCTGCAGAGCTGCATGCACATTAGCTTTGGCTCTACGTACTCATAAGCTAAGTGGTCATTAATCACAGGTTGATATTTTTAGATTTAATTACAGAGCTTGTCCTCTACTCCTTGCAGTAATATTCCTGAAAATGCCTGGGTACAACTATGCTTTTTTTTCCTTTTTGTAAATGTCATTTAAAACCTTTTTTTAATGACACAGTCACTTTTGGATGATACATCCAAACTACTGAGACGATCTTTATCTTGTTAAGATTTTCCCAGTACAGGTCAGGTATGGCTCAATCCTCCAGAGGGCCAATTAGGACATTACGTAGCAGAATCTCCAAATAGTTATTTCTGTCAGAGTATTGCTTATCAGACTCATTCTATAAATCTTTGTGTCCATTCTTCCGTGTCTTATTTTACTGTCTGTCTCTCGTGTTAGCCCCTCTGTCTGCGTCTCTATTTAGGCGTCTGTATTCAGACGGCAGACACTCTTTTTCCAGATCTGATCTTTAAGCTCCACTGTGCCCATTGTAACCTGCAAATTTGTGTTTAAACTGTGTAATTATTTGCTATCACACTGGCTGACATGCTAAAAATAAGAGAAGAAAAGGAAATAAGCCCCTTTTTTTAACTTAGCAAGTCAATTAAGAGCAGATTTGTCTTCATAATGACAGCCTGGCAGGAGCTAAAAAGACCTCTTGTGAGGGAATTGGGAGGGGAGATGCAAACAGCTTGCAGAAGGATACATAGAACAAAATAAAAACGGAAATGTTGACGAGACAGTAAAGAAGCACAGGCGCATAATCCAGACAGATACACAGTTAACTGTGACAGATAACATCGGCCACAACAAAGGAAACATAAAAGCTGTTTGAATCATGCAGCAAACATACAGCGGCACTGATAAAGCAGCCAATAACATGGAGGATTTGTGTTTGCAGATTCTGATTGTTTCTGTGCCCTTCATCATCTCGGTGTGGCGCAGAATGTGTTTTGTTGCAATGTCATCCGTGCAGGAGAGTGATATCTGTCACGTTGATGAGGACGCATGAGACCTCTTCATCTGTCTAGACACCTTTATTTTCTTGCCAGCTCTCTTCTAGACTCTCATTCTCTGTCCTTGTTGTTGCAGCATTTAAGTCAGTAAGAGCTAAAACAACCGCCAGTCCCAACTACTTTAGTAATCACTTATCAGTTTAAGTCAATTATTAAGTAAATAAGACACATATTTCCTGGTTACAGCTTCTAAAATGTGATGATTAGCTGCTTCTCTCTGTTTAATGTCATTGTAAAGTTAGTGTCTTTGAGTTATAGACACATAAAGAGCGATTTGAAAAAGTTTACCTCATACACTTTGGACAGTCTTCACTATTTTCTTACTTTTTATTCTGCAAAACAGTTTAGCAATTAGTTGAGGAAATAATTATAAGATTAATCAATAATGAAAATAATTTTTTGCAGCACCAACAGCAGTAATTACAAAGTGTTTTAGAAAATCCTATTCACACCGGAGTAGTATTACCAAGAGAGCTGGTGATTTCAAAAATACCCCCTACGTCTGTGTTGATAAGCAAAGTCTGTATTTTACTCGAATATACTGACAACCCCCTGGATATGATGCGCACAGTCATTTGTAACTCCGCTCTACACAATGCAGAAACACTACACACTACCTTTTTTTTCTTTCTAGTGTGAGATAAACAAACAGAACCAGCCTGCCATACATTTTCACACGTCATATATCTCATCATCTTTTGAGATTTCACTCTTCTGATGGATTTGAGCTTGGTCTTTCTGCGAGTGGGTTTCGATGCTTGGTAGCGACATGATCCTTCTGTACCCAGACTGCTGTCAATACTTTCATTTATAATAACCAAGGCAGCCTCTGTAATTCTTGACCAGGAAAGAGGTGTGGAGGAAACAAAAAAACCTGAATACGATTTCACTGAGATACCAGTTCACAGGGGATTTATATCATCACATTATCTCTATGTTTGTTGAAATATCTGAGGTGTTTTGTCAGTATTACTAACAAAACACCTCATGGCAGATTTGTACAGGAGTAAGATCACAGATAGACAAATTACTTGAGGTCCCCAGGTGATACTAGTCCTGTGCAAATAGGTCTTAAGCTGCTTGTAATAAAACTTACACATACTGACCTTAATTGTCAGACACAAGTAGAGCAGTAATTGAAAAAAAGGTGGTTAGACTCTTCCTAAATAAGCACCACAATGACAGGAACCTTCCATGAATTATATTAAGATCATATCCTCTGTAGGTAAAAAAAAATATTCTGTCAGATAATCTTCCACCCAATCAAGCTGTCAGTCAGAACCTAAACTGTGGCAGGAATCTCTGTCCAGTCACATGAAGAGCTCTGCATGGCCTCACAGAAGCAATCGACTGTACACTTATTTATTAGTTAGTTGAAAAAATTATGGGACGGCTGTGGCGCAGAGGTAGAGCGGGTGTTTGATTCCCGGTGATCCAGTCGGCATGTCGAAGCATCCTTGAGTAAGAACCCCAGATTGTGCCTGATGGCTGTTCCATCAGTGGTGAGTGTGTTAAAAACTGAATAGCAGGTGGCATCTTGTACTGTAGCCTCGGCTACCAGTGTGTGAATAGTTGAATGTGACTCATAGTGTAAAACGCGCTTTAAGTGGCCAGATGACTAGATAGGCACTATGCAAGTGCAGGTCCATTATTTATCTATACTTCAATTCAGAATATCTCTTTCCTCTGGGACTGAGTTTCATTCACAGTCAATGCTGCAACAATTTATTGAGGGACTTGACGCCTGCAACTACTGTTCATATTCTGAAAATGTGAGAAATTCTTGGAACACAAAATAGTCAGGACACAGTAAGCAACAGTTAAAGTTAAGAAAACAAACATACTCAAATACTACACTGTGTCCTAACTGGATGTGAGTGTCAGACTATGATGTCGCATCGCGTCACGTCATGTAAACAAACCACCAACCTAGCAGCCCTGGTCTCAGAGTAACCACTGAAAAGATGGGTGAGAACCTAATCCCACATTATTCATACTGACAACAATATCACGGGTCATAGATATCAGTGTTCTGGTTCCCATATGATATCATATCACCATCTCCACTTTGAAAAATAAGCTAGCTTGCTAGCATCCCACACAGTTCTTAGCAGGAACGTTCATCATCTTGGTGATCTCCCTCCAGCCAGACATCAACTTACGTAGGTATTTGCGGTAAAATAAAGAGGCATCCTGTTTAAACCTTGTGAATCAGCCGTTCCTCCTCCATTGTGGTGCCTCCAACACGAGCGACAGACTAAAAATAGAAACTGGGAGTCCGACAAAAGTTTAGCTCAAAAAGTTGTGCTACGTTGCGTCACGTCGCTCACAGGGAGTTACAACACTCCAATCGAAAACAATGCAATCATACTGATTTAGTCGCTGACACTCAGTTGAGTCGCATCCAACTAGAACAAGGTGCTAGAGGTTGCCATGTTTTGGAATTACGTAAAATTGAATTTCTTTATTGTTACTGCATACTTGCATGCATCAGAGAGGGGAAAAAAGGACACTTCAAAGATGACACAGTGTAGCTTACCGCTAGCCTGCACTGAAAAAAAAATCAAATTGAAAACTGAATTGAATTGTGACCTTTAGAACGAATGTCTAATTGAATCAGGGATTTGTAGAGCTGTAACACCCACATTCAGTAATGTGTAATGAGGGTATAGTGGGGGAAAAAACTAATCGGAAATGTGTGCATGTGGTTTGATCCCATTAGATTGACAGTAGCCTATATTTTGATTTGAAGTCCTGATTGGTGCATGGAGGTGCATAATATCACCTTGGACCAACTAAGTTCTGCCTATTTCTAACCATTTAGAAGAGTTCAGAGAAAAACTAAAATACAGAAGTCTCTTACGTTTGGAAAAAAAGAAAAAAGTTGCATTCATGTTGGACTTTTTTTTAATTAAAAGCTAATTAAGAAAATTGGTTTTAAGGGCCTTCAGTGCTTTCTTTCTTCATACAAGAATGACACTACTACACAAATGATCTTTCTAGCAGGAATTAGTACTTCAACATAAATCCTCCTTTCATTTCAGACAGTTGCTGATTGATTCCTCTCTCTGAAACTGCACTGCAGTACAGAGACACAAAATGAGGGAATAATCAGTCCCAGTTTCACCAGAATCACACAGCACATGGGGGAAAAAATTCTCTAATGAGAAAGTGCATTCAATGATGCATGCAGGTAAGAAAAGGGCAGCACAGAAAACTCACCGTGTTCACTATCGATTGTGCCGGGTAGATCATTTAAACAATTCAATTACAGCAAAAAGCCTTTGTAACACTAAATTGATCTCCTTTGCCTCTGTTTTTCATTTAGTGTACATCATTAGTAAATGTGTTATGAAGAGTTTGATCATGAGTTTGTGTATTTGCTCAGCTGTCTAGGCTAGAAATCATTTCTTTACAGGACCCTTGGTGCCTGACACAGACTCACTATTTGTATGCCTGGCCATCCACCTGCTCATCCTAGTAGGACGTGATTGGATGTTGGCCCGCTTCCAGTCTGTGACGCATCGTGACTGCCTTCTAGGCATTAAACCCTAAAGAGCTTTGCTGGAAAGCACTGAGAATATTCTATTTCAATGTGCCACTTTGTAATTCACTTTGGAGAAGCCCTACTGAATCGAATAGAATTTAGAATGACTCGAGTTCCTAAAATTAAAGGAAACAATCTTCCACAGAAATGTTTGGCGTTCTGTCTTAAAGTGCTAAGACAAAAAAACAAAAAAAAAGTGCCACAGATATTAGTGGTGGTTGTTAGACTGGAGGGACCATTCCAAGTATTTCACAAAAAAACTGTTGTAGGGTACCAGCAGTCACCAAATAGCTAACAGAGAGCTACCCATTCATCTCCTGCAGCCTTTCCATGTGACACTTTCCTCCCTTCCATCTCTTCCATTTGCTCCCTTATTAGAGGGTGTGAAGTGGTGTTTGAATTCGGTTCCTGGGCCTCTTTCTGGGCTGCCTGCAGCTCGACGTCGAGAAGGAAAAGAAATATGGGCCCACAGAGCGATATTTCACTGGCACCAGCTTGACATTGATGGATAGAGGATCATTAGACATTTGCCAGTTTGCTTGGGCGTAGAGTTATTTTCAGCAATAATGTATGGGAGAGGGAACAGGGGATGGAGGAGGGCTTCTGGTAAGATCTCAGAGGGACATAGATTCCAGTTTGGTGGAGTTTTGTACAAGTCTTGAAGCAAAATGTAGGTGGTGGAAACCGCAAAGGGGCATAATATATTACATTGTAGGTTTAGTTTTGTAAACTCTAATTTGATTCACAGTGTAGTGGTTTTCTAACCTTTTTTGTCAGATGTTCCCTCACAGCCCATCCAGATGAACTCGAATACTCCTTCACTGACACCGCCATCATGTTTCAAATGTGTTTAGTTGAACTGATTTAAACAGGATGTCATTTAACACTGACAATAACATAAAGGTGGATTTTGTTAGCCGACAGTAGAAGTTCTGTCAAAGAGAACTGTCAGTTTTTGGGTGGGTTAGGTTTGCATTTGTCCACTACCATTTGGAGAGGTTGAAGCCAGATGTTTCAACCATTTGTACTACAGTTTAAACTGCTTAGCAAATACTTTCAGCTAACATTTTCAAGTGCATATACTTCAGGCAAACAATTTTAAACGTACACCCCCTACTTTCAGATAAACATTTCAACCATTTATCTGTTACTTTTACCTAATATTGTCAACCATTTGTCCGATTCTTTTAGCTTACACTTCCTACCATTTATTTATTACTTTTAGCTATCCCTTTTTACCATTTATCTGCTACTTTAAGATAAAACTTTCAACTATTTATCTGTTACTTTGAGCTCACACTGTCAACCATATATCTACTACTTTGGACATGCTATATGTGGCCTAATGTGGCCTGCTACACAGTATAGCTCACTTGCATTTTTTCCATTCATCTCACAATGATAGGACTATCATACGCAGGTGAAATGTGTTTTCATGAACACATGGTAAACAAGCAAACAAAGGGTTACCTAACAGCAGACATTTCCTGCTTGGAAGCATACATAGCCACAGCAAAGAAGCGTAAAGTGGTCAGCAAGGGCCACAGCTTTCAACAAAATTGAATACTTTTTCACTTACAGATAAACAGTTTGTATAGTTTTGTTTTGGTTATGTGATTATTTTTAATAACTAATGTGATGCGAGAAGCAGCTGGCCCCCAGGTCTTTTCTGTTTTTTACAGCCATTATAATATGTCATATGTTTATGAATGTATTTCTATTTTAGCCCTTATCCACTGCTTTTAATACAGGCCTGTATATATTGAGATGATAAAACTAGTAAACAAAATGTATACATACTTTGGTCAATCACAATTTAAAACCGCTGATGGTTTAAGTGAACCACATTGAATCTGAGGAATGTGACAAGATGCTCGATCAGAGTTGGAATTTGGAGGCCAGATTGATGCCTAAAGCTCTTTGGCACCTACCTCGGGCCATTCCTGAGCAGTTTTTGTGGTGTGGCATGGAGTCCTGCTGGGGATGCCATTGCCATCGAGTAATGCCGTTGCCACGAGGTCGTGTACTTGGTCTGCAACGGTGTTTGGATGGATGGTGCATGTTAAGTGGCCTCCACATGAATGCCAGGAACCAGTGTTTTCCAGCAGGACAATGCATTGTAAAGAGATGACCAATGTCATTCACTTCATCTGTCAGTGGTTTTAATGCTGTGGCTGATGTATATATTATATAACATAGACTTAGTTGAGCTACTCTGTAATCCTTCCACACACCCCTGGCAACAGCAGCAGTATCACAGCTTGGGAATCACTGTCACACTGTATTCAGCATCTCTAACAGCCACATATTCCTGCATGGAAAATATAAAATAAATATGAGAAAATATCCAAGGTAACAGTCTGTATTGACTCCGAAATCCCTTCTCTCTTTGTCCTCAGTGATGGTTCTGCTAATTGTGACAATGCGTCGGAGGAGGAAGGAGCCTCTGATTCTTGAGGAGGAGAGGGACATCAGAGAGAACATCGTCCGCTACGATGACGAGGGCGGAGGAGAGGAGGACACAGAGGCCTTCGACATGGTCACCCTTCGCAACCTAAACGTCATCAGAGACCCCAACGTTAGACGAGACGTCACACCAGATACTCCCACCTTCTTTCATTACCCCACAACTACTCGCCCATCCTATAAATCCCTGCCGGACAACGTGGTGTTTCGAGAGTTTATTTGGGAGCGACTTAAGGATGCTGATGTGGATCCGTCAGCTCCCCCATATGACTCTCTGCAGACATACGCTTTTGAAGGCAGCGGCTCTGTAGCAGAGTCACTAAGCTCTTTGGAGTCACTAAGTACAGACTCAGATCAGAACTATGACTATCTCAGCAACTGGGGACCACGCTTCAAAAAGCTGGCTGACCTGTACGGCAACAGCGACGCCTCCGGTGTCTTCTCTTAGCCCCCGGATGTCTCTCTTAACATTTCTCGGACTTAAAAAAAAATAAAAAATACAAGTAATTTATTGTCAGAGAAAATGATTTTGTCTGCCTTAGTGCATTGGAGGAGAAGATTCAAAGACAAACACAAGAGAGATTGAAAGAAAAACACTTTGACTTCAAAGGTTTTTGGTTTGTTTACCTCCTTGTGTGGATTTTTCAGAAGCGTGCCATGGTAAGTTTTGACACAGACTTCAAAAGTGGCTTGACTGAGGATGAGACCTTGTGTGCAAAAGACATTAAAGGTTTCAAATTTTGGGCTCCAGTCCAACCATTGACTGCAGAATGCATACATGTTGGAGCATTTTTACGGGGAGGCACCTGTCCTTTCATTCCAGCGATGGGCATGGGCCCAGCACTCTTGCTTTGATGCATTCCTTTGCTATCTTTGTGCTAAAAAAAACATAAACGTTTCTCATGAAATGCAGTATCCCTGGCGGCTAATCAGCAGTCACCCGACTGTTCATATAAAATTTGACAACAATTTCTATCGAATTCTTTTTTTCTTTTTTTTTTTTTGGTTGGGGATCAGGGTAATGAGAAGCTGTTTTTCATAAACATTTTCCACATTATTCATAGACTCATACCTCTCAACACCATGAGAAGTGCAGCTGCACTCGTACCGTATAAACAAGTAGTTGATGTGCTAAGGAAGTGATGTGAAGACATAAGTTTTGCAAATAATAAAAAGAATGACACTTCAGTTTGATGTCTCCACTGGGTGAAGCAGGAGCGTATAATTTCTCTTATTCTCCTAACAATACATTTTGCAGATGTTGCAATGTAGTGTTTGTCTGAGTCTGTTTTTCTTCAGCCTTTCTATTGCCAAGTCCAATGTATGATTTCTGAGCTATAAAATGTCAGGATTTGGTTGTTCTGCTTTTGTACTAGGCGGGGGGGGGGGGGGGGGGGGGGGGGGGGGGGGCCTTGGAACGTCTGGTAGACAGGAAAGCTTTGTTGAGGGATCAGTCTTTGTTGTGCTTGATAGCGAAATTCACGCCACCTAGACTCTAGAAAAAAAGAATTTGTTTCTGAAGTGACAGTCCTTAACCGGGTGAAGTTTGTAAGTAAATGAATTTTGCTTCTGTAGTTTGCAGAGTGCAGCATATATTGTCATTCAGAGATGAAATCAATAATGTCCATGGTTTGTTTGTTAATTAATGGTGAAAGGACACACTGTATGATAATTTGTTTTTCCAGCTTAAACAAATTATGTTACAATTGAGTGTTAACATGTACAACTGATATGTATTATTATTTATTTTGAAGAGGCAGAATTGTGCAAATGATGTTTTTATCCTTTTTGCTGAAAATAAAATTGACATTCAGTTCCTTAAAAAGACTGAAGGGATTTCTTTCAGTCCATCCAAACACAGAGTAAATAAAAAAGGTTATTTCTGTTAATGAAATAACACCAGAGTCTAACAAGAATAATCAATGATTTAAAAAAACACTGGTGCCTCACTTTGTGCATTTAGGGAATTCAAGGATCCAGAGCGGGGGGAGGGAAGGGGAGGGTTTTTTTTTTCTTTCATATCTCTTTTTGATGAGGCTTTTGTAGTTGAAAGGCGAGATCGAGATGCTCCAAAGAGGCATGAGTGATGACTGCGAGGCTCACCATCAGCCATCTGAGGAGCCTTTTACAAGTCAGCCAAGTCTGTATCATGCAGTCAAAAGAAGCTCCCATAAAGGTGTGTTCAAATACTGCATCTTGTGCAACACCTGAAGACAGCACATGTACATAGTGTGCATGTATGGTAAGCATAACACTGTCTTCATTATTTTTTTTGACTAGAACCAGAAAAAACAAAGGTCATGACTCTAAACTTTCCCACTGCAGCATCTTTTCCCTTTTTTTAAATAACTTTTCATAATCTAAAGAAAAAAAAATATCCTTAAAATGTCTTAGTATAGTAAAGCAGAAAATACAAAAAAAATTCATGAGTGTAACAAGATAAAAAACAAAACACAATATTAAGGTTTAGATTCCCATAAAAAATGTTATTTGAAAATGTTATAAAATTTGACATGAAAATTTCATTTAAAAAAGTTAAGATGTAAGATAGTATGCTATAAAAATATCAGAAAAAATGTTATAGTATGTTCTACTAATATAAATTTAAAATGCCATGTTCTACTATAGTGTAGTATGACACAAAAAAAGTCACAGCAGAGTTTGAAAAACAGTCAGAAAATATTATAAAAATCATTAAAAATGTCACAGAAGAACATGTCATAAAAAAGTCATCAAAATATCATACTATATTATGTCAGGAAAAACATCATAAAAATGTCATTGTATGTCATCCAAAACATTCATTATAAATGTCATAGTATGGTATGTCATGATAAAAGTCATTAAAATGTCACAGTACAGCATGTCATGAAAATGACATTTAAAATGTCATAGTATAGTATGTCATGAAAAAAGTCATTAAAAATGTCATGGTATAGTAAGTCGTGAAAGAAGTCATCAAATTGTCATATCAACAAATATCGTGAAAAAATACTGAAAAATTGCATGGTATAGTATGTCATGAAAATATCATTAAAAATTTCATAGTACAGTATGTCATGAAAAAAATAAAAATGATATAGTGTAGTATGTCATGAAAGTATCATTAAAAATGTCATAGTATAGTATGTCATGAAGAAAATGATTTAAAATGTCAGTATAGTATATCATGAAAATAGTCATTAAAATGTCATAGTATAGTATGTCATGAAAAAAGTCATTAAAAATGTCATAGTATAGTATGTCACAAAAAGTCATTAAAAATGTCATAGTATAGTATGTCATGAAAAAAGTCATTAAAAATGTCATAGTATAGTATGTCACAAAAAGTCATTAAAAATGTCATAGTATAGTATGTCACAAAAAGTCATTAAAAATGTCATAGTATAGTATGTCATGAAAAAAGTCATTAAAAATGTCATAGTATAGTATGTCATGAAAAAAGTCAATAAAATGTCATAGTCACAAAAAGTCATTAAAAATGTCATAGTATAGTATGTCACAAAAAGTCATTAAAAATGTCATAGTATAGTATGTCATGAAAAAAGTCATTAAAAATGTCATAGTATAGTATGTCATGAAAAAAGTCAATAAAATGTCATAGTCACAAAAAGTCATTAAAAATGTCATAGTATAGTATGTCATGAAAAAAGTCATTAAAAATGTCATAGTATAGTATGTCATGAAAAAAGTCATTAAAATGTCATAGTATAGTATGTCATGAAAAAGTCATTAAAATGTCATAGTATAGTATGTCATGAAAAAAGTCATTAAAATGTCATAGTATAGTATGTCATGAAAAAGTCATTAAAATGTCATAGTATAGTATGTCATGAAAAAGTCATTAAAATGTCATAGTATAGTATGTCATGAAAAAAGTCATTAAAATGTCATCGTCACAAAAAATCATTAAAATGTCATAGTATGGTATGTCATGAAAAAAGTCATTAAAATGTCATAGTATAGTATGTCATGAAAAAAGTCATTAAAATGTCATCGTCACAAAAAATCATTAAAATGTCATAGTATGGTATGTCATGAAAAAAGTCATTAAAATGTCATAGTATAGTATGTCATGAAAAAAGTCATTAAAATGTCATAGTATAGTATGTCATGAAAAAAGTCATTAAAATGTCACAGTATAGTATGTCATGAAAAAAGTCATTAAAATGTCATAGTCACAAAAAGTCATTAAAATGTCATAGTATAGTATGTCATGAAAAAGTCAATAAAATGTCATAGTCACAAAAAGTCATTAAAATGTCACAGTATAGTATGTCATGAAAAAAGTAAATTAAATGTCATAGTATAGTATGTCATGAAAAAAGTCATTAAAATGTCATAGTATAGTATGTCATGAAAAAAGTCAATAAAATGTCATAGTCACAAAAAGTCATTAAAAATGCCATAGTATAGTATGTTATGAAAAAAGTCATTAAAATGTCATAGTCACAAAAAGTCATGAAAAATGCCATAGTATAGTATGTTATGAAAAAAGTCATTAAAATGTCATAGTCACAAAAAGTCAATAAAGATGTCACAGTATAGTATGTCATGAAAAAAGTCATTAAAATGTCATAGTCACAAAAAGTCATGAAAAATGCCATAGTATAGTATGTTATGAAAAAAGTCATTAAAATGTCATAGTCACAAAAAGTCAATAAAGATGTCACAGTATAGTATGTCATGAAAAAAGTCATTAAAATGTCATAGTCACAAAAAGTCATGAAAAATGCCATAGTATAGTATGTTATGAAAAAAGTCATTAAAATGTCATAGTCACAAAAAGTCATGAAAAATGCCATAGTATAGTATGTTATGAAAAAAGTCATTAAAATGTCATAGTCACAAAAAGTCAATAAAGATGTCACAGTATAGTATGTCATGAAAAAGTCAATAAAATGTCATAGTCACAAAAAGTCATTAAAATGTCACAGTATAGTATGTCATGAAAAAAGTAAATTAAATGTCATAGTATAGTATGTCATAAAAAGTCATTAAAAATGTCACAGTATAGTATGTCATGAAAAAAGTCATTAAAATGTCACAGTCACAAAAAGTCATTAAAAATGCCATAGTATAGTATGTCATGAAAAAGTCAATAAAATGTCATAGTCACAAAAAGTCATTAAAAATGTCATGGTATAGTATGTCATGAAAAAAGTAAATTAAATGTCATAGTATAGTATGTCATGAAAAAAGTCAATAAAATGTCATAGTCACAAAAAGTCATTAAAAATGCCATAGTATAGTATGTTATGAAAAAAGTCATTAAAATGTCATAGTATAGTATGTCATGAAAAAAGTCATTAAAATGTCATAGTCACAAAAAGTCATTAAAAATGTCATAGTATAGTATGTTATGAAAAAAGTCATTAAAATGTCATAGTCACAAAAAGTCATTAAAAATGCCATAGTATAGTATGTCATGAAAAAAGTCAATAAAGATGTCACAGTATAGTATGTCATGAAAAAAGTCATTAAAATGTCATAGTCACAAAAAGTCATTAAAATGTCATAGTATAGTATGTCATGAAAAAAGTCAATAAAATGTCATAGTCACAAAAAGTCATTAAAATGTCATAGTATAGTATGTCATGAAAAAAGTAAATTAAATGTCATAGTATAGTATGTCATGAAAAAAGTCATTAAAATGTCATAGTCACAAAAAGTCATCAAAATGCCATAGTATAGTATGTCATGAAAAAAGTCAACAAAGATGTCACAGTATAGTATGTCATGAAAAAAGTCATTAAAATGTCATAGTCACAAAAAGTCATTAAAATGTCATAGTATAGTATGTCATGAAAAAAGTCAATAAAATGTCATAGTCACAAAAAGTCATTAAAATGTCACAGTATAGTATGTCATGAAAAAAGTAAATTAAATGTCATAGTATAGTATGTCATGAAAAAAGTCATTAAAATGTCATAGTCACAAAAAGTCATCAAAATGTCATAGTATAGTATGTCATGAAAAAGTAAATTAAATTTCATAGTCACAAAAAGTCATTAAAAATGTCATAGTATAGTATGTTATGAAAAAAGTCATTAAAATGTCATAGTCACAAAAAGTCATTAAAAATGCCATAGTATAGTATGTCATGAAAAAAGTCAATAAAGATGTCACAGTATAGTATGTCATGAAAAAAGTAAATTAAATGTCATAGTATAGTATGTCATAAAAAGTCATTAAAAATGTCACAGTATAGTATGTCATGAAAAAAGTCATTAAAATGTCATAGTCACAAAAAGTCATTAAAAATGTCATAGTATAGTATGTCATGAAAAAAGTAAATTAAATGTCATAGTATAGTATGTCATGAAAAAAGTCAATAAAGATGTCACAGTATAGTATGTCATGAAAAAAGTCATTAAAATGTCATAGTCACAAAAAGTCATTAAAATGTCATAGTATAGTATGTCATGAAAAAAGTCAATAAAATGTCATAGTCACAAAAAGTCATTAAAATGTCACAGTATAGTATGTCATGAAAAAAGTAAATTAAATGTCATAGTATAGTATGTCATGAAAAAAGTCATTAAAATGTCATAGTCACAAAAAGTCATCAAAATGTCATAGTATAGTATGTCATGAAAAAGTAAATTAAATTTCATAGTCACAAAAAGTCATTAAAAATGTCATAGTATAGTATGTTATGAAAAAAGTCATTAAAATGTCATAGTCACAAAAAGTCATTAAAAATGCCATAGTATAGTATGTCATGAAAAAAGTTAATAAAGATGTCACAGTAAAGTATGTCATGAAAAAAGTAAATTAAATGTCATAGTATAGTATGTCATGAAAAAAGTCAACAAAGATGTCACAGTATAGTATGTCATGAAAAAAGTCATTAAAATGTCATAGTCACAAAAAGTCATTAAAATGTCATAGTATAGTATGTCATGAAAAAAGTAAATTAAATGTCATAGTCACAAAAAGTCATTAAAATGTCACAGTATAGTATGTCATGAAAAAAGTCAATAAAATGTCATAGTCACAAAAAGTCATTAAAATGTCACAGTATAGTATGTCATGAAAAAAGTAAATTAAATGTCATAGTATAGTATGTCATGAAAAAGTCATTAAAATGTCATAGTATAGTATGTCATGAAAAAGTCATTAAAATGTCATAGTATAGTATGTCATGAAAAAGTCATTAAAATGTCATAGTATAGTATGTCATGAAAAAGTCATTAAAATGTCATAGTATAGTATGTCATGAAAAAAGTCATTAAAATGTCATAGTATAGTATGTCATGAAAAAAGTCATTAAAATGTCATCGTCACAAAAAGTCATTAAAAAAGTAAATTAAATGTCATAGTATAGTATGTCATAAAAAGTCATTAAAAATGTCACAGTATAGTATGTCATGAAAAAAGTAAATTAAATGTCATAGTATAGTATGTCATAAAAAGTCATTAAAAATGTCACAGTATAGTATGTCATGAAAAAAGTAAATTAAATGTCATAGTATAGTATGTCATAAAAAGTCATTAAAAATGTCACAGTATAGTATGTCATGAAAAAAGTAAATTAAATGTCATAGTATAGTATGTCATGAAAAAGTCAATAAAATGTCATAGTCACAAAAAGTCATTAAAATGTCACAGTATAGTATGTCATGAAAAAAGTAAATTAAATGTCATAGTATATTATGTCATGAAAAAAGTCATTAAAATGTCATAGTCACAAAAAGTCATCAAAATGTCATAGTATAGTATGTCATGAAAAAAGTAAATTAAATGTCATAGTATATTATGTCATTATTATTATGTACTATATTATGTACTATGCCATAGTATAGTATGTCATGAAAAAAGTCAATAAAGATGTCACAGTATAGTATGTCATGAAAAAAGTCATTAAAATGTCATAGTCACAAAAAGTCATTAAAAATGTCATAGTATAGTATGTTATGAAAAAAGTCATTAAAATGTCATAGTCACAAAAAGTCATTAAAAATGCCATAGTATAGTATGTCATGAAAAAAGTCAATAAAGATGTCACAGTATAGTATGTCATGAAAAAAGTCATTAAAATGTCATAGTCACAAAAAGTCATTAAAATGTCATAGTATAGTATGTCATGAAAAAAGTCATTAAAATGTCATAGTCACAAAAAGTCATTAAAAATGCCATAGTATAGTATGTCATGAAAAAAGTAAATTAAATGTCATAGTATAGTATGTCATAAAAAGTCATTAAAAATGTCACAGTATAGTATGTCATGAAAAAAGTCATTAAAATGTCATAGTCACAAAAAGTCATTAAAAATGCCATAGTATAGTATGTCATGAAAAAAGTCATTAAAAATGTCATGGTATAGTGTGTTATGAAAAAAGTCATTAAAATGTCATAGTCACAAAAAGTCATTAAAATGTCATAGTATAGTATGTCATGAAAAAAGTAAATTAAATGTCATAGTCACAAAAAGTCATTAAAAATGTCATGGTATAGTATGTTATGAAAAAAGTAATTAAAATGTCAAAGTATAGTATGTCATGAAAAAAGTCTATAAAATGTCAAAGTATAGTGTGTCATGAAAAAAGTCATTAAAATGTCATCGTATAGTATGTTATGAAAAAAGTCATTAAAATGTCATAGTACAGTATGTCATGAAAAAGTCATTAAAATGTCATAGTATAGTATGTTATGAAAAAAGTAAATTAAATGTCATAGTATAGTATGTCATGAAAAAAGTCATTAAAATGTCATAGTCACAAAAAGTCATCAAAATGTCATAGTATAGTATGTCATGAAAAAGTAAATTAAATTTCATAGTCACAAAAAGTCATTAAAAATGTCATAGTATAGTATGTTATGAAAAAAGTCATTAAAATGTCATAGTCACAAAAAGTCATTAAAAATGCCATAGTATAGTATGTCATGAAAAAAGTTAATAAAGATGTCACAGTATAGTATGTCATGAAAAAAGTAAATTAAATGTCATAGTATAGTATGTCATAAAAAGTCATTAAAAATGTCACAGTATAGTATGTCATGAAAAAAGTCATTAAAATGTCATAGTCACAAAAAGTCATTAAAAATGTCATAGTATAGTATGTCATGAAAAAAGTCATTAAAATGTCATAGTCACAAAAAGTCATTAAAATGTCATAGTATAGTATGTCATGAAAAAAGTAAATTAAATGTCATAGTCACAAAAAGTCATTAAAAATGTCATAGTATAGTATGTCATGAAAAAAGTCATTAAAATGTCATAGTCACAAAAAGTCATTAAAAATGCCATAGTATAGTATGTCATGAAAAAAGTCAATAAAGATGTCACAGTATAGTATGTCATGAAAAAAGTCAATAAAGATGTCACAGTATAGTATGTCATGAAAAAAGTCATTAAAATGTCATAGTCACAAAAAGTCATTAAAAATGTCATAGTCACAAAAAGTCATTAAAAATGTCATAGTATAGTATGTTATGAAAAAAGTAATTAAAATGTCATAGTCACAAAAAGTCATTAAAAATGCCATAGTATAGTATGTCATGAAAAAAGTCATTAAAATGTCATAGTCACAAAAAGTCATTAAAAATGCCATAGTATAGTATGTCATGAAAAAAGTAAATTAAATGTCATAGTATAGTATGTCATAAAAAGTCATTAAAAATGTCACAGTATAGTATGTCATGAAAAAAGTCATTAAAATGTCATAGTCACAAAAAGTCATTAAAAATGTCATAGTATAGTATGTCATGAAAAAAGTCATTAAAATGTCATAGTCACAAAAAGTCATTAAAAATGCCATAGTATAGTATGTCATGAAAAAAGTCAATAAAGATGTCACAGTATAGTATGTCATGAAAAAAGTCATTAAAATGTCATAGTCACAAAAAGTCATTAAAATGTCATAGTATAGTATGTCATGAAAAAAGTAAATTAAATGTCATAGTCACAAAAAGTCATTAAAAATGTCATGGTATAGTATGTTATGAAAAAAGTAATTAAAATGTCAAAGTATAGTATGTCATGAAAAAAGTCTATAAAATGTCAAAGTATAGTGTGTCATGAAAAAAGTCATTAAAATGTCATCGTATAGTATGTTATGAAAAAAGTCATTAAAATGTCATAGTACAGTATGTCATGAAAAAGTCATTAAAATGTCATAGTATAGTATGTTATGAAAAAAGTCATTAAAATGTCATAGTCACAAAAAGTCATTAAAAATGCCATAGTATAGTATGTCATGAAAAAAGTCAATACAGATGTCACAGTATAGTATGTCATGAAAAAAGTAAATTAAATGTCATAGTATAGTATATCATAAAGAGTCATTAAAAATGTCACAGTATAGTATGTCATGAAAAAAGTCATTAAAATGTCATAGTCACAAAAAGTCATTAAAAATGTCATAGTATAGTATGTCATGAAAAAAGTCATTAAATTGTGATAGTCACAAAAAAGTCATTAAAAATGCCATAGTATAGTATGTCATGAAAAAAGTCATTAAAATGTCATAGTCACAAAAAGTCATTAAAATGTCATAGTCTAGTATGTTATGAAAAAAGTCATTAAAATGTCATAGTCACAAAAAGTCATTAAAAATGTCATAGTCACAAAAAGTCATTAAAATGTCATAGTATAGTATGTCATGAAAAAAGTCAATAAAATGTCAAAGTATAGTATGTTATGAAAAAAGTCATTAAAATGTCATAGTATAGTATGTTATGAAAAAAGTCATTAAAATGTCAAAGTATAGTATGTTATGAAAAAAGTCATTAAAATGTCAAAGTACAGTATGTCATGAAAAAGTCAATAAAATGTCAAAGTACAGTATGTCATGAAAAAAGTCAATAAAATGTCAAAGTATAGTATGTTATGAAAAAAGTCATTAAAATGTCAAAGTATAGTATGTTATGAAAAGAGTCATTAAAATGTCATAGTATAGTATGTCATGAAAAAAGTCATTAAAATGTCATAGTCACAAAAAGTAATTAAAAATGTCATAGTATAGTATGTCATGAAAAAAGTCAATAAAATGTCATAGTCACAAAAAGTCATTAAAAATGTCATGGTATAGTATGTTATGAAAAAAGTCATTAAAATGTCATAGTATAGTATGTCATGAAAAAAGTCAATAAAATGTCAAAGTACAGTATGTCATGAAAAAAGTCAATAAAATGTCAAAGTATAGTATGTTATGAAAAAAGTCATTAAAAATGTCATAGTATAGTATGTCATGAAAAAAGTCAATAAAATGTCATAGTCACAAAAAGTCATTAAAAATGTCATGGTACAGTATGTCATGAAAAAAGTCATTAAAATGTCATAGTATAGTATGTTATGAAAAAAGTCATTAAAATGTCATAGTATAGTATGTCATGAAAAAAGTCAATAAAATGTCATAGTCACAAAAAGTCATTAAAAATGTCATGGTATAGTATGTTATGAAAAAAGTCATTAAAATGTCATAGTATAGTATGTCATGAAAAAAGTCATTAAAATGTCATAGTATAGTATGTCATGAAAAAAGTCATTAAAATGTCATAGTCACAAAAAGTCATTAAAAATGTCATGGTATAGTATGTTATGAAAAAAGTCATTAAAATGTCATAGTCACAAAAAGTCATTAAAAATGTCATGGTATAGTATGTTATGAAAAAAGTCATTAAAATGTCATAGTATAGTATGTCATGAAAAAAGTCATTAAAATGTCATAGTATAGTATGTCATGAAAAAAGTCATTAAAATGTCATAGTCACAAAAAGTCATTAAAAATGTCATGGTATAGTATGTTATGAAAAAAGTCATTAAAATGTCATAGTCACAAAAAGTCATTAAAAATGTCATGGTATAGTATGTTATGAAAAAAGTCATTAAAATGTCATAGTCACAAAAAGTCATTAAAAATGTCATGGTATAGTATGTTATGAAAAAAGTCATTAAAATGTCATAGTATAGTATGTCATGAAAAAAGTCATTAAAATGTCATAGTCACAAAAAGTCATTAAAAATGTCATGGTATAGTATGTTATGAAAAAAGTCATTAAAATGTCAAAGTATAGTATGTCATGAAAAAAGTCTATAAAATGTCAAAGTATAGTATGTCATGAAAAAAGTCATTAAAATGTCATAGTACAGTATGTCATAAAAAAGTCATCAAAATGTCATAGTATAGTATGTCATGAAAAAGTCATTAAAATGTCATAGTATAGTATGTCATGAAAAAAGTCATTAAAATGTCATAGTATAGTATGTCATGAAAAAAGTCATTAAAATGTCATCGTCACAAAAAGTCATTAAAATGTCACAGTATAGTATGTCATGAAAAAAGTAAATTAAATGTCATAGTATAGTATGTCATGAAAAAAGTCAATAAAGATGTCACAGTATAGTATGTCATGAAAAAAGTCATTAAAATGTCATAGTCACAAAAAGTCATTAAAATGTCATAGTATAGTATGTCATGAAAAAAGTCAATAAAATGTCATAGTCACAAAAAGTCATTAAAATGTCACAGTATAGTATGTCATGAAAAAAGTAAATTAAATGTCATAGTATAGTATGTCATGAAAAAAGTCATTAAAATGTCATAGTCACAAAAAGTCATCAAAATGTCATAGTATAGTATGTCATGAAAAAGTAAATTAAATTTCATAGTCACAAAAAGTCATTAAAAATGTCATAGTATAGTATGTTATGAAAAAAGTCATTAAAATGTCATAGTCACAAAAAGTCATTAAAATGTCATAGTATAGTATGTCATAAAAAAGTCATCAAAATGTCATAGCATAATTTGTCATGAAAACAGAAATTAAAAATGTTCTAGTGTGTCATGAAAAAGTCTTTAAAAATGTCATAGTATAATATGCCAAAACAAATAGATATATTCATCGAATAGTAGGCCATTAAATGTCATGCTGTAGGATGCCATAAAGAATTAACAGAAAATGCTATGTTATAAAATGTCAATAAAAAGTCCTAACACAGTATGCCATAGAAAATATAATAATGAATGTGTTAGTATTGTATATCATTAAAATGTCACAAAAACCTCTACAGTGTAGAATACTATATACATAGTGTAAACATATAGAAATCATAAAAATGTCACAATATATTAGGTTTTTATAAAGTCATTACTATAGTATGCTTTAAAAACATTATTAAAAATGTAAGTATGTCATAGAAATACCATAAAAAATGTTCTTAAAGTCAATCTCCCACCTGTAGGTGGACTCATTCTTATCAGAGATGAGACCAGTGAGGGTGGTATTGTCCATGAACTTCAGGAGTTTGACAGACTGATGACTGGATGTGCTGGTGTTGGTGTCCAGGGAGAAGAGTAGAGGTGAAAGCGCAGCTTTGAGAGGAAAAGGGGCCCTATGGTCTGAGTCAGAGTAACGAAACCCTCGCTGCACGTGCTCAAATCAAATTCTGAATCAAATCAAACTGGTTCCTCGATTTTGCCATTTTTAAATTTCAGCAATAACTGTTCAAGTGTACAAATTGAACTCAGTTGGTGACCCACAACAGTATAGTTTTGGGTTCAAAAGTAGGCGACTTGCGTCTCTTGGCTGTCGCTGCGTCTCGACAGCTTTCAGAGGTTCATGAATACAACTGACAGTATAATTCACAGTGATGCAAGAGATTGCAACGGACTTGTTATGCATCTTTGCTTGGTAAATATGTCGTCTCCTTACAGGTATTGACATAGTTTCCAAAGCTTTGAACCTGGCAAAAACAAAACATCTGAGATTTTTTTAAGTATGAGTCAGGAGTAACCAAGGTCACAGTGTGTGCTCATTATGATGCAGTTCACACAAAGCTACGGGAAGAGATGTGAAGTGTGTTCGTTACATATTCACAGGTCACCCTTCATGATCGCCTCTTGCTTAGCACATAGAAAATCACACTTGTAAGAGCTAGAAATAGCAGAGGAGTTCTTGTGGAAATCTGCAACTGAAAGACTCTTGTAGTGGAATTGGACAACATTTGTAATCAGTTGAACTTGCAATCATTGCTTGTTAACACACATTCCAAGAGAAATACATAAACATATAAACACCCTGACCAAAAAAATAAAACCGATAAAACCAATCAATCAATCATTGATTGATGACCCCATAACCGTGATGGGTGGAATAAGCTTTCAGTACGGCATGATGAGTAAGCTCAATACAGCAGTGTCAGTATTATCAATAGATATCAGCATCACAACTGGCATGTGACTAGCACAACGGACATTTCTTACATCAGTGGTCTTCAACCTTTTTATGCCAAGGCACACCAAATGGCAAGCCAAAAACTCAGGGCACACCTGTATTCATCTCTGCGCACGATAGCCTCTATAATGTGTGTTATCACTCTTACCACGACATAAATGTTTGTTTTTATTTAAAGATATCAAATATTTGTTACAAAATGATTCAAGAATTCATTAAAATGTTTGAAAAAGACATTAAAACACCAATAACAAATCCTTTTTAATGCAAAATAATGTAAGATAACGTGACGTGTCACACACTTAAAATTCCCCTGCATGAACGGCAACAAATAGGTTCCCTGTGAAGGTTTTTTTCAATTAAACTAAGTTAAGTTTTTAGCTAGACTTTGCCTCTTCATGAGGAAATGGGTGTGCACAACATACTGATACAGTCAATTCAAAATTAATTCATAATTTTTTGTATAGGCCCATCTGAATATTGCAGTAATAATGTGTGGTTATCACAAAATCCCATGGCACACCTCGATTTGCACCACAGCACACCATTTGCGAACCGCTGATTAACAAAATACCACAAGATGAAGTTCGCAGACAACATTTACAAGATTGACACAAGAGTTTTAATTGATTTAATCTAAAAATAAAATCTGTATGTATAATACATCATACATAATAGGATACATCAAATGGTACTGAAATAATAAAAACTGTCAGCATTTAAACATTACAATAGAGAAACTGGGCTAAAATGCAAGGACATATGTAAGATAGAAAATATGTGCAGTAACTGCAATTTAAGTTACTAATAAGAAGTTCAGCAATGTTTTCTGAGGCTTGTAAAGTAATGAAAAATCATATAAGTAATTAAATGTTGATTCTACAGTATAGCAAACAGGGCCAGTGTAAAGAAGCTAAAAAAGTATGTATCACTCTTTCTGTGTCTTGAGGAAAAGATTGATCTAATTCTTGTAACATTTCTGAGCTGCAGGAAAACATGAGTGGGTAAATGTTATTATGTCACTGCTAAAATAGACTTGAGTCAAAATCCCTATCCAAAAATCCTAGATTCTTACACACAGGAATGATGTGGTTAGATAAAGAACACAAGGACTGTTTAACTGTTTTGATGATGAGCGCAGAGAGTTTTGGTACAACCATTTATTTTAAAGGGAATCTACAATGCTCATTTTCAGCTTCTTACTTGTATTTAAGGTTTCTATTACAACTTGTTTACATGCTTTAATGTTCATACTGTCTAATGCTCATACTTTCTACCATGGACTATCACAAATGAACACACCAGCAACAAAGATTAGGCCTGCATGTTTCACTGACATTAGCATGTAGCTACTGTACATGCTGCAGTGTACATGCAGCCAGTGAATCACAAATAAAAGTGCTTAAACACACCTGGACATGCTCCAGCAGGAATATGATCCAAATTCAGGGAGAAATGAACAACATTGTCAATGGAGATTACATTTTAACCTGGCATTAGCAAGTAGCTTCATGTAGCAGTATAAGCTACCAAATGTAAACACTTACAGGAGCGTTCCTGGAGTGAATGACCATATAAGGAAATCCTTCAAGATCTGACATCAGCCAAAGTAGGAAAAATGAAACGAGTATTCAGACCGGCTTTTTGCTCACTGGGATTTAAACTTTTACATTTGTTTACCTTATTATTTGAAATTAGGCCAAGTTTACTACGAGTATCTGACATATGTATCATTATATATGAGACAGAAAATAAGGAAATGCATAACAGGTCAATTTTAAAGCAGTCTTAATTTGCCCCTCTGCTGAAACTGTCAGCTCATTTAAATCAGGGCTTAAAACATTACTATTTACTGCAGCTTACCAGTGAACTAGATATGTAACTTATTGTTAGGATAATCTGTAGCTATTGTTTTTATATTTGTCTGCTGTTGCTTTATGTTTGCTTTTTAATGCATTTTCTGCACTGTTTTTAACTATTTATTGTCTTGCTTTTAGCTTTTGTTTTTAATGATCTATTGTTCCTTTAATGTTTTCTCTTGTAAAGCACATTGAATTGCCTTGTGTATGAATGGTGCTATATAAATAAAATTGCCTTGCCTTGCCTCTCTTCAAAAAACTGAATATCCTGTCTGTGTACAACATCAATATTCATCAGATATGTGTTGTTATATATAAATACATGTTTTCACCCTGTTCTTTACCATCTTCTTTTAAAAAAAATTTCATGTTAAATTCCCAATTTCATTCTTATACTACTAGACAGGTTGATTATCTTCATCTTCCTTTATATAAAACTAAACATGGCCGGTTTTCCCTCAGATATCATGGTGTGCAAATATGGAATGCGAAAAGACATAGTTATGTTTTTTTGTCAATTCTATTGGGTTTTTGTGATCTAAAATAGTTTTTCAATTAGATATTTGTGTAGATTTTTGCTTTTGATGTTTTAATTGTCATTTTTGTTGTTTTTGTGTAGTCTGTTCTCTTTTCTTCTCTTTTTCCTCTCTTCCTTCTCTTTCTTTTTTATTGTAAATTGTTGGTTTCTTTTGACTTTTGAGAAAGGTGAGGTCCCTCATATAAGCCTGTTGGCTTCTTGACCTCTCCTGACACATTTATTTTTATCCTTTGGTTTTCTTTTAAATCTCTTATGTGTGTAAAATAAATAAAATAAAATAAATACATGTTGACAGCTATTTTAGATTTACTCTTAGTCTTGAGACAAAATGCTTATTACTTTTAATCACATTTCAGTCATATTTAGCCTTTCTAAATGTAGTCTAGTTATAGTCGATGAAAATTCAAAACATTTTAGTCACTTTTTAGTCATTATGTTTTTTAATTGTTCTTTTATCTTCCAGTCCAGTGAGGCTAGATCATGTATCAGAAATTAGAACTAAGGTGACAGGTTGCAGAGACATTTCATTTAGTCATTTTTTCCACATTTACAAGTAATTTCCTTCCACTAACAAACTTGCAAAGGATGATAATAACTTTCAACCCGAATTCTTTTAAAATCTGCAACACGTTAGTCTGGAGGTCTCGTGTCCTCTCACAGAGTTGGTGATTAAAATTAAACTTTCATCTCTATCAGAGAAAACTGACAGAGTTCAGACTGTGAATACAGCTGCACTCACATATAACTGAGCCTCTTACCTGCCTGTCAAACAGCATCAAACCATTCTCAAGTCTGGACTGAGTAGCGTCCCATGGGCTGTGAAGTCCAATGGCCGGTGGCTGTTTGCTCCGCTGTTGTTCAGCGACCAGCAAAATATCCTGGCGCTGACTATTTACTGGAGTTTGCCAGCCTGTTGCTAATGCTGCATTTGAAGATAATCACAAGCACGGCTGTTCATGTCTTTCAATGTCAGATAGTCAACCACTGACATTTTCGCCACGTCTAAACATAACATCCTCAGTTAGGAAAATTAAATGAAATATACTGACCTCTGCCTGATGTTTAAAATACTAAATGACAGGTAAAAATAGCATGCAGATCCCAAAAAAACTTAATGCTGGGTGCTGGACCAAAAGGTAAGTATGGAATAAAAGATAAGAGATTGTCTGATGAAGGGCAGGGGCCCGAAACGTAACACATGAATAAATTGTTCAAGGAGCAGCTTCTGGTGTGCGGACTTTATCTTTTATTCCATAAAATACTAAATGGCAAAGCTCCTTCACAACTCAGCACTTTTATTAAACAGAAAACAGGAGGTCCGCACTAAGAAAACTGTGTATTCCCTTATAGGTCCAGCTCCTTCAGCCAGTCATGATTTTCTGCAAGAGTTTCTCAACTATGGCACACTCTCCCATCTGATATAAGAAACTAACACCTTTCACACCTTCACACAAAGGCTCAAGGCCTGGCTTTCATGTGAACATTTCTAATCAGTACGGTACATTGCTCATCGAAACACTGGTTTTTCTGGCTAACCTGTTGCTAACTCTATGGGCCCTCTGCCTTTTGGGGTATTTTTACTGCCTTCACTTTTAAGCTCATATCACAGTCATTAAAAAGGCTACATACACATGCTATATCTTGTTTTTTTAGGACAATCCGGGCTAACCAGATTTGCCATCATTACATGTCCTTCTATGTGCCTGTATTTTATATAAATGTTTATACCAATGAAAAAAACAAATCCATATGACTAAAGTTTGACATGTATCTCACCATAGCAAGCTGGAAAAGAACATATTCTGCCATATATGAAGAGGGGAGACTCTCTGGAATCTGGCAATATAAGAACCATGATGGTGGGAAATCCTGTCACTTCACAGCTGTCCAAAACATGTGGTTTGTGCCAGGCGGACATGATTGCCAGTATTTTTTCATTATTGCAAGAAATTCCATTGACTCATTCACAAGTCAAAAATGTGTTTTATCTGAAAGAAACATGCAATATTTACATCTAAGATCATAGAAAAATAGTCAACTAAGTGCAATGATGTCCTCCGAGATAATATTTGTTTTCCAGTTTCAGGTATATATTTGGGGGACATTTTGGGCACTGGGGGGACACACGTGTCCCCCTCAATGTATGTGGTGACTATGGCCCTGTCAGCAGGCATAATTAGGCCTCAGTTGTCTGGGTGCGCAAAGGTGAAGTGCGCTGGTTTTGTCATACAAAGTTTGATGGAGTGTCAACTGGACAATATGGAGATATTTGCATCTTGAAAGCCGGATTACAAATGTGAAAAGACAGGGAGAAACACAGGCAAACTTAAGACATGGTAAGATACGATATTCCTCACTATATGAAGTGACTGATTACAAGATCTGGAAAATGGGTTGTAAAGAAATTCGTCAGGTTTTCATTTTGTAGACAGTGATCTGTATTTATAGCGTGATGGGATGACAGCACAATGATGTGTGGTATCATTGGAAAGCTCTGCTCCTGTGCTTTCATGTGATATGCGTGGCATTTCTGTGCGAGCCTGCACTTGCGAGTAATCCATCCAAGAGTAATGTGTGTGCAGAGCTGTATGAAAGCTCTGTTATACATAATTTAAGTGTAACTTTATCGTTTTTTTTTTTCACTGTGAAAACATTGGATCACCGACAAGTGCTTGGTCTTCTTGGAAAATCCATAGAGAAGAACAGGTGTGAATTTGGACGTCGTTCGGGCCCATAGGGCTAACCTGCCTTGTGTCCCTTGCCTGTTGCCAGGCAGCCAACTCTGCATGGATCTATTTTATCAACAACTGAGCTAACTCTATGCTGCATTGCTCGTGTTTTGGTGCACGTGACCATAGTGCTAACCCATAACTGCATCTTCTAACATTCTTTAAAGATCTATGTTATCTGTTGTATTAATCTTTACTTGTCTAATGCTTAGCTGTGTGTTGCTTGCATGGCTGTTTGTGCTAACATGCTGTTTGTTGTTGCGGTGTTATTGTATTGTGCTGATGTTCTGCAGTTTCTTGTCGCTTTGCATGGCTTTAGTTTTGTCTTGAGAATTCCTGTTTGCTATTGCTGTACCTTAAAAGTTACATATGCCCTGTTTCCACCGAACAGTTGGAATGTTGACTTGTAATGGTACTCATTGCATGAGTGAACGATGTGAATCCATCAGCACGCCTTAAATTTCAGTATGAAAACTCTGACCATTACTTAAGTTTTTCTTCTCACTCTTGAATGGCATATACTTTTAGTAATAAGTGGACGATAAATGAGGTGCAGACTTCTCTCTGTGTCACCGGTTAAGAGCCAGGAAATACAGTAAGTGCTGCACGGAGCTGTGAGTGACAACAACTCCGCCCACATTTGAGGGTACTGTTTGTGGTGGCAGCGCTAAATGGACCTAGGGTCTAAGTACCATGTCAAAGGGCTATAGTCTTACCATAAAACACATACTCCAATAATATGTTGAAACTCAATCAAATTCTCCTCCATTTCCTCCAAAACTATGAGCTTTATGAAACAGGAAGCCTATTAATAATACCAATACAGATTCTAGTGATACCATGGCAATATACAGCCGTAATAACACATACAGAGTTCATGAGATTTCTTTCATCTAAGCAGGAAGACTCCAACACAGACATCCGATGTAAACTCCAGCACTGATAGCAGCTGCGACAAGATGTTGATTCTGACTGACCAGCTGTCAATCAAAATCAGCAGAAAGTGTCTTAAATGGCTGCTGCCTGGGGATACTTATGAGCAATCAGGGACCCTCTGCTATCAGGGGCTCAATCTGGACCTCAGTTGATTACTCGTGTTGGCCTCAGCGCCTCAGCTCTGGAGGCCCTGGACACTTCACTCAGTTCTTATCATAACCATGCATCATCAACAAATTGCCCCGACAAAGAGGTGCCCATTTTCAGAGACTCTCTGCGAGATGAGGAACACGCTTTTCCTCAGATTGTCTGCTGGAACATTGCTAATAGAGTTTGACCTCTTGGCTGCCTGTTAAAGAAATCATTCTCTGCAGGAGCCTTTTGGCTCCACGTGCAACACAGGTGTCTGAGATCATTTGCTGTGCAATTACTCTCTTGTATTTACAGCGAATAACAGCAATATTAGTATTTCACGTGATTAACAGCTTAATTTCTTTAATTATGTGTTTGTGTGAAACTTTATGAAAGGGAAGATTAACAGGGTGTGTGCTGTTTGTGTTTGTGCCAGAATACAATGCATTTACTAAACAGGCGTAAACAGAGCAATTTTATGAGTAAGCAGTTAATCGTGGGAGGAATTCGTTATAGATATTAAGGCAAAAAAATGAGGTATAGGTATGTCTTTCTGCCGGGGTTTAAAACATTTACATCGAGTATAAGTTGCTCTCCTCTCAAGCACAGAAGCTGAGGAATGAGATGAAATATAAGCTTAACTCTGAGCCAACTGGGGACTAAGTCCTCGCAAATTTATGCATGCGGGTGAATATTTATTTCTGCGATTACCCAGCATGAAACAAAACTCCAAAGAAAGCCTGCCTCCGTTTTCTTCCTCTCACGCAGCACAAAAATAAAAATAAATAAAGTGCCCGTCGTCCATCCTAGGGTGCCTGTTGGTGGCGGAGAAATGAGG
Organism: Epinephelus awoara; assembly: GCA_035609425.1. Lineage (NCBI taxonomy): Eukaryota > Metazoa > Chordata > Actinopteri > Perciformes > Serranidae > Epinephelus > Epinephelus awoara. Next base: position 22,000,572 of record CM069314.1, on the reverse strand, counting down.
CCCCTGCAACGGCATCAGCTGGACGACTCCTCACTGGTCCTTTGAAAAAGAGAAAAGGGGGGGAAAGGAAGATCAAAGGCCGTTGCAGCACCATGTTTTATTCTCTGTCTCTCTCCGCAGCGCTCACAGTTTGCCTGCCTTCAGCAAGAGAAATGTCAGACCTGAGGTTTGTGTACTCTATAGTTCCACACAAATTAGACTGGTCCCAGACCTGGGCAATATAAATAATTCTCTTGAGAGGTACGTGTGTGAGTGGGAGTGCAACAGCTTGCTCCTGAAATGCCTGGGGAATGCAAGCAGTGGAAAAGTAGGTCAAAGTGGCAAGATTAGGGTAATAGGGTGTAAAAGAAGAGAAATTTGGAATAATACATGGAAAATAACTCCAAATGGATCCATCAATGATACATCAATGTCCAGGGAAACTGGCCAGACTCATAAAGTAGCTAGTAGAGAAAATATTAGCTGGAGATAAATATGAAATGTGATCGTCAGGAAGAGCAACTCGTTTGTCTTATAAAAGCTCAGAAAGGTAAAAAATAACAATGTCACTATGAGAACCCTTCAGAAATCTACTCATGTTGGAGGTTTTACACAATGTTACACACATTTATCTCCACATTTAACAGCTTGACATACAATGGACACAGATGTTTAAGTCACTGTAAATATGTGGGGGTTTGTTCTTGTTCCATTTAAATACAACTTTGTCTCTTTTTTGCTTATTATTTTATTTTCTCTTAGTATGAATGTCCTGTTTGTCCGTAACTTTGTGCTGTATATTGTTCTGTCTTGACCAGGTCTTGAAAGTTGAAAGTGAGTCCCTTAGTTAGACTACCTGTTCAATTAGGCCTGCACGATTATCAACTTGTTCTCATCCCAACTTGTTGTATGCCGTCGCTTTGTCAGTGCACCCACGCATTAAAATGTGACACGCGGTAGCCTCCTGCTTCAGTTTTGGATGTTAACAGACAGAGTCTCAATTGATGCATTCTGTGGATATTGTCTTTATATACATTTCAGTTTTCACAAGAAATATTTCTGCTTCTTACATGTGTACAGTCTTTTTCAAAATAAACTTACAACATATAGGTAGGCTTAAAATAATGTACATACATATACATACGTTGTAATAACATGCTACACATTCTAACACAGTACGCCATTTTTACAATAGCTCCACAGAGTTTCTTTTCACACGGGACACAAACAGCAGGCTCTCAGGTGAAAGTCCAGTATTTGTTTGACCCATTCACCTGCCTACCCTTATACCTTTGGGTGTGTGTGGCTCAGAAGGTAGAGCAGGTCGTCCACTAATCGGAAAATAGCAGTTTGACCCCCAGCTCCTCCAGTCCGCATGTCAAAGTACCCTTGCGCAAGATACTGGACCCCAAATTGCTCCTGATGGCTGTTCCATTGGTGTGTGAGAGTGGTAAAGCCAGTGGCACCTTGTGCGGTAGCCTCAGCCACCTGTGTGTGAATTTATGAATGTGACTTGTAGTGCAAAGCAAGCACTTTAAAATCATGCTATACAAGTGCAGGTCCATTGACCATTCTCACTCTTTATACTACAGTAGTTGTTGGCAGTGTCAGAAAATAGCTGCTGCCCAGTGTGTATCACACTGCCATGAGAGGTGCCTCTGTGTGTCAGTATCTGACACAGAGGTCATTGACAAAGCAACAGTATTTGATGAGTTGGGAGTAATGGGCTGCTATTATGGCAAATAAGGATAATCACATTTATTTTGCTCAATATTGAGATCACAGTTATGTTATGGATGTCTGAGTTGATGCTGGACAAGGATGTGAGGTAACATTCGCGACATTATTCGATTGTGGTGTTGTCTGTGGTGTGTCATTTACTCCTTGCATGTTATTTGCTCTTGCTTAAAATCACTTGCCTTGAATCCAAAATACTTTCAAACAGTAGCACTTTAAGTGACTATCTCTCCACCTCCTGCTCCAGACATCTGATTTTTGTTTTGCTCGTCTGCTCTCTGTTTATGTTGCTCCTCTAATCTGGACTCCAGCTGCAGCATTCAGGAAAGTTTTTACAGGCCGATGCAGGGTGCATGCACAGCAGCACGTCAGCTCCTTAAAAGTAGAGGCTGGTTCGAAGAGCTTTATTTGATATGCAGTGGAGTTTTCTTTGAGTTGAGCAAGCATTTTATATATCAATATTGCAGTCGATCATATTCACTTAATTGTGGGAAGCCAAAATTGTGATGAAGATTAAAATTCGATAAATTGTCCAGCCCCAGTTTAAATTAAGGTTAATCAGAAATAGACACACAGCTGTTAAAGTCATGCATAATACTATTTCCAGTCTACTATTTCTTGGTCCAAGGATTGAATTTCACATTGTATTGGATTCTGGTTTAACCAAGTTTTTCTCTGAATTTTTACATTTTGAGCTTTGAAATCTCACCCTGGAAGAAAACCTTATTACATCATCCAATTTCTTTGCCTTGGATGGTTGAAAGGAAATCTTTCGGAGCAATGTCTCATACAAAATACAATAAGAGCGAGTGGACAGGCCACTCTCTGCAAAAACAACCCCGGCCCTCCATTCATTTTGGGTCCCCCCCAGTTCTCCCTCACCCACGTGACCGCAGATACAAACACGCTCAGAGCATCAGTACAATGATGAATTAAAGTAATTAGAAAATGATGCACTGGAGCCCTCTCCAGTGATGATTGGCAAAAACATGTCAGGGCAACATCAGCATTAATGAGCCATAATCGACATAGGCCTAATTAGCAGTACTTTGTAATTTTACGTAGGTTTATCATCATTAGCCAAGCCTGGCTTGATATAGCATGGAATATGTGGGTGGCATAAGTGTTTGTTTATCATGTAGACACGGAAAATAGTTACATGCTACAATAGCCTCAATGGAGGGGGGTGTTTCTGTAGGCCTACATCTGCCATGACGAGTGGCTTCGGGTCTAATTAGATCTCAAAAGACTCTGGAAAGTGGAAGGAAACATGAATATTTAAACAAATGGCGAGATTTACTGTACATGTTTGGGGGGTTTATTAGTCATCTTCATTCAAATTATACATTCAAATCAGGAGGAGTAATAAATCATCTATCAATGGGACTATTACGACCCATCAACAAAGCTTTAACACCACTTCTGTGCGTTTTAGTGCCACCATTGTGTTAAAATCGACCAGTCTAACGTCCTTGAGCTGCAAGTCTGAATCCACTGTGGAAGCTTTTCCTCTCTCTGCTGATTTCAGGCTGTTTGTCTGACATAATTAATGAAAATATTCATCGATCATGTCTTCTGCCATCCACTAATTTACATATTTTTACATGAAGCAACTAAGCACACAGTCAACTTCCTGCTTAATAATTCACTGGCTGTTTTCCCTTTCTATTGTCATTTCAGGGTGTGAGCTTGCCGGTTTATTTTTCTAATAAAACCGAATGGCACAATGAGAGGATGGAATTATCCTGGTTGTATTTAATTGAGTTTGACCAGGTCCCTGCTCAGTGTCGGTCTAATCTCCCCCGCTGCACTGTAGTCTCTCTCCCAGGGAGACAGGGGAGGCCGATAAACTTTGAAGCTTGCGCTGAGAACCTGCTCGCTGCACCCTCTGCATTATTCATGACGCAGGGACTAGAGCATCTTCAAATGGCCTGTCATTTCCTTTTACCCTCCATCACAATGGCCATATGCTGCACACACTAGAGGAGGGGATGGGGGAAAAGCAATCTCCAGCTAAGCCTAGCCAAACAGGAACACATACATACTAACAGATACATTCACAAGTAAACCCACACGAGGGGATATGTACAAGTGGGAAAGCTTTGGGAATTCAAAAATCCGCTGTGGCATATTTCAATCTTGTGCCATTCAAAACTAACCTCCTCCCACTGCCTCCACCCCACACAGCCACTGCTGCTAAAGTAAACATGATGATATCCCATATTCCTGCCAAACCAGAGCGGCGTAAAAAGCTACGAAACAAAGAGAACAATCAAAAGTTTGCAGCAATATTTTCAAAGAAAGTTTTGTGACATTTTTTGGAGAGGTAAGAAATGCACAGACTTAATTGTTCTCATAGGAAATGAAAAGATGTAAATCTCTCAGTGTGGTGCGGTTCTTTTTTCGTTTTCAGAACTAAACAAAGTGCGGAGGCGTTATGATTGTTAGAGTATAAGTCGCATGGTCTACAGTTCCTCTATTCTTTTCTCAGATCATGACATTTTGTCAGCCACCCCGGAGTCCTTTCAGCCAATGTTCCACGCGTTATTTGTGTTTACTGAGTTTGTTTGCGTGACAAAACCACACAAGGCACGTCCCTCAGAGGTAATTGGGATTGCCGTCATTTGGCCTCCCTAATGTCTGCCATTCAGCATTAACATATCATTAGCTCTTTCTGGGACCGTTCACTCAGAAAATTAGAGGTCTCCGCGGACCCCCGGCTCCATCAATATGGCAAAAACAGTTGACACTTTCTCTTTGTCGTTCTCAGGAGAGAGGAGCAGAATGAAGAGAGGCGTGGGAGTAAGAATGGTATTTCAGGTGATTATATTCATTTGTAAAACTTTGTATTTGTGGCTGGAATATAATGCACAAAGAACATAACAGACGCCTTTTTCCCCCCCTGACCTTCACCTTGAAGTAAAAAGGCGGCACAGACAGATTGTGGAACGTGATAAAATTGCATATATGGTTCCCGAGGGCTGACATGGATTCTCCTAAAATAACATCAGCCTTAAAGTGATTCGTTTAAATGCTATTGTAAAAACCCTGTCCTTGTTGAATGGTGGAGATGAACTGCGCTGCCTTGATACCTAATGACAAAACATCTGGTAGATTGTTGCTACGCTGTGATGGAATTGCCGTAGCTCCAGCATTTAGTCTTAGTAAATACCTTGTTTTGACACCTATAATGGCGTGAAGTCTAACTTGTTTTTGTTGTTGTCTCACACATTAAATAGGTAGCTGCTGTAAAGTGAGGCTGTGCTTCTCCAGGGTAATTAGAGGTTAAAATTGAAATACAAATATGCAACGCCACAAATAAGTCTTACACTCTATAACGGTGGCTCAGGATGTTAATGTGCCTGCAAGGTCACTGTGGTTTCGCTGATGTCCATTTCATCTTTTTCTCTCATCTCTCCTGTACATATAATTAGTTTGTGTGTGGAGTGTTTAAGTAGAGACAGTAGTACTCTTAAAAGTGGATCTCATAGTAAATAAAGACCCTGAAGAAGTTCATGAATGATCTCCACATCAAGTACCTTATATGTGAATGTATGTTATTTCAAGGGTAACAATCTTAGAAAAGGCTAGGAGAGCGTTCAAGAGAGCTGCTTACATTGTATATTTGTCATGCAGATGACAGAAATATACCATCTTTCTTTCAGATATGTACTTATTGTGTATGTAAACACCATTGTACTAGGAACATGAGCAAAAAAAATGACCTCATATCTGTAGCTGAAACTTAAGACTGTAAACATTCAGTGCCCTCTCTGCCGTTATCATCTTCTCAGCTAGTTTATATAAAAATGTCTTTCATTGTATATTTTTAAAAGGGGAGGAAGACATATCAGCTAAAGAGTTATGTTGTTTTGAGCTGTACATTGTGTTCTTTGTAGATGTTTTGAAAAGTGGCATGATACCGCAAAACTGCAGTTAATAGCCTGGGCTATTATTTCCTTAGATCACTGAAATCAATGGGCTTATATTTTGGACAGGCCTGTAATTCCTTTCAGACAAAGGAATATGAATAACTTACAGGGTAATTAAGGAATGGACACATAATTTGAGGTAGCCAACAACCAGGTTTTAGATATCAGGGGAACTTCTATATAAATGACTGCTTGGTAACCAGACCGGCCTTTATTTGTCAAAGTGTGTAGCTTGTATAAGGGACTGGGTGTTTAATTGAAGTTTTACGGTAATTAGTTCTCAGTAGAGAGAAAAGTATAGTACATTGTAGTAGCCATTGAAGAAGTAACAGTATTTGTGTTTATGTTATTGTATGAGATAAGGAAGTAAGTAAATTCATTATTCATTATTTTATTCAGTATTTTAATAATATTCATTATTAAAATTAAACATTTGCTGGTTCAAGCATCTTTCATGTGAGGTTTTGCTGCCTTTTTGAAGGTTAATGATGGTTTAAAGTAAATACATTTAGGTTTTGGGCCTTTGTTCGGATAAAACAGGCGGTAAGAAGACTTCACTTCAAGCATTTTTTTTTTTTACTATTTTTGTTTGTTTTTTTAAACTAAACTGCTAATCAGCTGACCCTTGTGTTTTGTGGACATGGGCTTCACTTCCATATCGTTTAGGGTTTCATAGATCCCACTGCTTGCATTTTTTATTTTTTTTTCAGTTTTAATTAAATCATATTTCAATTTGTTTGCCAAAATTTCATTCTCATCTTCCCCATGTTTTCCTACATGGCGAGGTTACATAACCCATTTGGGTCCACAAGTGAAAATTCAAAATTCATTTGGTTAAAATGTTCTCTGGATTTGTTTATGCGCAAATCTGAGGACATTTTCTAATTTGGTCAAATTGTTTGGCTGAAAAGTGAGTTTTTAATAATTAGTCTTTAGAAACATAGAACTGCTTTTTATCTAAATATTTCACTGTTTGTTTGTTTTTAGGGAAAGGAAGTAGTTCCATGTGCCCAGAGTCTAAATATGGTATGAAAAAGGCCGTATTGAAGAAACTACAAGAAGCTCAGTCAAGTATTTGGAACTCATTCCTTCTTTCATTTTTTGTAAACGCTTATCCAATTAGGGGTCTCAGCGGGGCTGGAGCCTGTCCCAGCTGACATTGGGTGAGAGGCAGGGTACACCCTGGACAGGTTGCCAGACTGTCACAGGGCTGACACATAGAGACAGACAACCATTCACGCTCACATTCACACCTATGGACAATTTAGAGTCACCAATTAACCTGCATGTCTTTGGACTGTGGGAGGAAGCTGGAGTACCCAGAGAAAACCCACGCTGACACGGGGAGAACATGCAAACTCCACACAGAGGGGCTCCCTCACAGAACCCAGAACCAAGAACCCTATTGCTGTGGGGTCACAATGCTAACTACTGCACCACTGTGTGCAGTGTGAATAATGTTTCATATAGAAAACATTAAATAAACCTGATGTTGGCATTTTTTTTGTCTTTTTCAAAAATCCTGACACGAGTAAGGTGAAGCATTTGATCAATACGTTATGTATCAAGGATCAAAATAATTTTTAATATGTTTTTTTAATGGTGTTAAAGCAGGTATTGGGTTTCCGAGGACCCCGAACACAACCTGTAACCATAAGGAGTGAGAAAATATGGACATTTTATAATGATGCATGTAGTTTGATATTGTGATTTATTCAACTTTTTTCTGGAAAATCAATTGAGATCCTGACAGGACGTTGGCTAAACCAGCAAATTAAACACCTGCAGAAAAACACAAATCAAATAATTCATCACATTAATGCAAACATCATTTAAAATCCAATACCGCCAGAAAGTAGTCCTGCTCACCGACTGTAACATTGCCCACAATAACACACTGTAATGCAAAGAAAAACATCAGAGGGTTAGATACCTCATTAAACAACACGGCGATTCTGCAAATGTGTATCTTCTCACAGTACCTGTGCTCATATAACCTAGCCTAGAGATTAATCAATAACTTCAGCAAGTTACAGGCGCACTGGTATTGTTATTACCTTGTATCGCTATTATCATAAAGCAGATACCAAACACGATCAGAGAGAAAAGTTTGAGCCGCTCAGGGCTGCTTGTATCAATCAAATAGGAAAAATATCCTCAAGGTTGCTTCATAGCTGGCAGTTAAATAAAGCTATCTGTCCAGGGGACGAGTTTGGGCTCCTGATGGGCGTATCAACACATGCGAGACAGTGAGTAAATATTTCCCATGGACGGCCATTAAAAAAGTCACTGTTCGGTGGTAAAGGCTGTCTAATCCCTGCTGGTATGTGTTTCAAATTCAGCAGACAGAAGGAAGCTGATCCAATTCCCTGCATCCTGCAGGACACAGATCTGCATTTCCTCTGCACTTTGATGAAACAGCAGCCAAGCTGTCCGCCTCCATTAACAGCCCCTCTGATTTTACACTGTGCTCTGACAGTGTGTGTGTGTGTGTCTGCTTGCAAGTGTGTCCGCGGGTGCATATAATAAATATGTTTGGGTGCCTGTGATGTATGTCTTGGGATGTGTATGTTTATATTGCTTTATAGCAGGGAGTTTAAAGGTATCACGGCCAAGACAGTCTGTGTCTATTTTTAGAAAATCTGGACTGCATGAAATCTGCTGGGAGACATAGAAAATAATGTATATAATGGTATGGTTTTAGATTAGGGCCTGCAACTCCTCCTAATTTACAGTGTAATATCAAACAGCGAACCAGTGCATAGTGGTACACACATGTAGCTACAAAGGGACCAGATGTGACGTTAAGTTAGACAATACAATCCAGGATTTTCCTAAAAAAAAACTATGCACAGGCTCATACACAAGTAATCCCTCTCAATCATCAGTTATGACCAGCTAGAAATGTGTGGCGTTGTATTTATCTGCAGAGACTCTGCCCTCTGCCTGTATTTTCTTATTTTACTCTCATGTTGCTGATGTGGGACGTCCCTGGACACAGCGCGTAAGGTGAGGTCAGGACTTAATAAAAAGGTAGTGACCAGGCACCACACTAAGCAGCATGCATCAAAGAGGAAGCTACAAAAATTGCAGGCACAGTGCTGAAGAAATACAAATATAGTGAGGAGAAACTGGAATTAATCTGAGGTTGGCTTCAGATGTTCCCTTTCGCCATTGTTTACAAACAGCAACTGACAACTCTTCTGTAATATACCTTTAAAACCTTGCTATACTTTTTAAGTATAAACTACTACAGCTTAAGTACTCAGTTGTGTTTTGAACATTGCTTGTTGTTACACAGAAACAGGAAGAGAGCAATTTAATGGAAAAAAAGATTTCTGTTTTCTTATGTTTAAAGGGCTAAGAGTAAACATATGTTTACTCAAATAGGCTCCAAAGACAAATAGGAGTAGGAAAATAATTGGGGACAGACATTCACAGAAACTTTCCCTCAACAGCCATCGTTACAACAATGCAGCTCAAAGTAGCCAATAAACTGGGCCATTTATGTCTGAAACACTGGATAAATGAGACTAGGAATATACTGCACGCATTGTGTGATAGTTTGTAAATGGATGTTCTCATATACATTCACCGGCCACTTTATTAGATACACCTTGCTAGTACTGGGATAGACTCCCTTTTTCCATCAGAGCTGCCTTAATTCTTGGTGTCATTGATTCAACAAGGTGCTGGAAACATTCCTCAGAGATTCTGGTCCATATTGACATGATAGCGTCACACAGTTGCTTCAGATTTGTCAGCTGCACATCCATGATGTGAATCTCCTGTTCCACCACATCCCAAAGGTGCTCTATAGGATTGAGATCAGGTGACTGTGGAGGCCATTGGAGTACAGTGAACTCATTGTCATGTTCAAGAACCCAGTTTGAGATGATTTGAGCTTTGTGACATGGTGCGTTATCCTGCTGGAAGTAGCCATCAGAAGATGGGTACACTGTGGTCATAAAGGGATGGACACGCTCAGCGACAATACTCAGGTAGGCTGTGGTGTTTAAACCATGCTCAGTTGGTACTAAGGGGCCCAAAGTGTGCCAAGAAAATATCCCTCACACCATTACACCACCAGCAGCAGCCTGAACCGTTGATACAAGGCAGGATGGATCCATGCTTTCATGTTGTTTACACCAAATTCTGACCCTACCATCTGAATGTGGCAGCAGAAATCCAGACTCATCAGACCAGGCAACGTTTTTCCAATCTTCTATTGTCCAGTTTTGGTGAGCCTGTGTGAACTGTAGCCTCAGTTTCCTGTTGTTAGCTGACAGGAGTGGCACCTGGTGTGGTCTTCTGCTGCTGTAGCCCATCTGCTTCAAGCTTCAACATGTTGTTGGTTCAGAGATGGTTTTCTGCAGACCTTGGTTGTAACCAGTGGTTATTTGAGTCACTGTTGCCTTTCTATCATCTTGAACCAGTCTGGCCATTCTCCTCTGACCTCTGGCATCAACAAGGCATTTTCACCCAGAGAACTGCTGCTCACTGGATATTTTCTTTTTTTCGGACCATCCTCTGTAAACCCTAGAGATGGTTGTGAGTGAAAATCCCAGCAAATCAGGAGTTTCTGATACACTCGTCTGGCATCAACAACCATGCTACGTTCAAAGTCACTTAAATCACCCTTCTTTACCATTCTGATGCTCGATTTGAACTTCAGCAGGTCGTCTTGATGATGTCTACATGCCTAAATGCACTGAGCTATTGCTATTTGCATTAATAAGCGGTTGAACAGGTGTACCTAATAAAGTGGCTGGTGAGTGTAGGGTTGCTGTTGTTAAACACGATCCCCTTTACTTTAAAAATGTTCACCATTTTTGGATTCTTCATTCACTGCAGAGAAATGCAATAAAAACAATGTTTTCTTCACGAATTCAAGGTAGCATAATATATGATCATTTTGCAGGTAAAGTATTTCTTTAACCAACCTCCTTTCACTTCAAAGATTCTACACTGTGATTAGTCAGTTTTTTCTTTCCAGATTCTTATATACAGTACATATTTACATGCAGAAGTAGAGTGTCTCTTCTCGGCGTATTTGAGAGTGATTTCTTTGTTAGTTTTGGCAGAGATCTGCTATTAAACAACAACACAGTGACAGTAAGACAGCAGTGTTTCAACCTGCAGTTAAAGACTGAAGCTTAACTAGCAGCAGGAGGTGTATTAAACACAACATGGCAGCGTTTTTTTATTGTCACATGCTGTCATCTTTTAATACAGGTGTTATAAGACAGAGACAAGGACAGTGTAGTGTAAACCAGCCCCTGTGCCTTTTTTTCCACAGTAGTATTTTCCAGGTCACATCCTTCCAACACTATCAGTACGAACATGGCTGGTGGCTCGAATACTCAGACTTTAGGGTCTGCTAAATGCCACGCAGGCTTGTCACAGTTATGCAGAACAATGATCCACACAGCTTGAAGGGCAGGACAAAAAAACAACACAGTGCATATTTTTGTTCCACCTCCACGATGACGTGTATACACAGGATGGTTAACTGCGATAAATTGGCCAGAAATTGGCCAATGAGTTCAGACGTGCTTGTAATGTGGCTTAAATCGCATGCCCTTTCAGGCGGGGGAACAAACCTCCTCAATGTCAGCGCTCTCTCCCACATGTTGAGTGCTTAGTTTGCCATGCAGTACAAGATCTCCGGGCCTGTTTAGTATTCACCCACTTGAGTTTCCTAAAGGTTACCAAACCTAATTAGACATTTATGCAGGATCTTCAAAGGTCCCTCCGTTATTAATGATGTGCTACTTCTGAGGACTGCATCGATGGCTTTTTTTCTGACTCGAAGAGCACACTCCTCACAATATGCGCATACACAATGGAGACACGCAGACAGCTCAAATGCAAGAAGAGACTGGTGGCTGGCTGGCGGTGATTACCAAAAATGCTTGCATAGAGTACTAAACCAAAGTGCACAGACACTCACATTATTATACCATGCTATAGTTTAAAACAGAGTCAGATACACCAAAGAAAGGCTGCCCTACATGAGCCAACACAATGTAACTAAACTAAGCCCCTAAAGCCCCCGTCAAAATAAAAGCAGTGGGTCCCTGCATCAGTGGAACGTTCAGCTGTTAACACACAAAGAGAAAAACAGCTAAAAACAAAATAATTTCATAAAATTTAGCACCACAACCACAAGAAACAGCAGATTGTTTTCTCGAATAACTAATATATCATTAAGTCGTTTAAAAATGTATAGGAATTTACAATCAGATTGCTTCATGTGATGTCTTTGAGTTGCTGACTTTGTTAGTGCAACAGTCTAAAACCCAAAGATATTCAGTTTAGAAACTGCTGTACTACAGTGTGTAAAAGCACACAAGTATTACCAACAAAATGGACTGAAAGCATTAAGAGTAAAGTTCTCCTTATGCAGAACGAAAGCTAATTTGTGCACACTATAACTTAAGACACCCCTGTGGATATTCAGGGTCGTTAATCTATAATAATAAATCAAATTTTACAAGTCGATCATATGTTTTGTCTTTAAAATCATGGCTGTTGAATAAAAGTAACAGAGTAAAAGTCCATGGTACAGGCAGGCAGTCTGAGAATGCATCTGATGCACTCTGACTATAGTTAAAAATCCTTTATTAATAAATGGATAAACCAACACGTCTTCATCAGGGTGGAACAGGTGTGACACAGGTTATTCTGGGGACTAGGCTTTTAATTGGAGTTTTATGATAAGTAGTACTCAGTAGAGAGAAAAGTAGGTTGTAGTAGCGATTGTAGTAGTAGTTACAACAATATCATATTGTACTGTAGGAATAATCATGTTCAACAAGGTTGTATGTTAATCAAATAAAAATATAAAAATGCCAAAGATTTGCTGGTTCCAGCCTCTTAAATGTGAAGCTTGCTTCTTTTTGAAGGTTAATGATGTTTTCAGTTAAACACAATTAGCTTTTAGGGTTTGGTTGGGTAAAACAAGCAATTAACTGCACATTAAGTGCCAGAAAATGAAAAATATACAATAAAATATATGACAAAGACAAGAAACTATACAATTTAATATATATAACAGTGTGTACGGACAACAAACTCACAACATTGTGAGCTCTATGAAGTGTGTCCCTGCCCATTGAATATTTAGGCTTTTGTTTATTATCATGAGTTACACTCTTTATATAGTATGTATAGTTTCTTGTCTTTGTCATATATTTTATTGCATATTTTTCATTCTCTGTCACTTCATGTGCAGGTTTGTCATAATATATAACAATCTTTACTTTACTTACTGTTGTTTTCCTTCTTTTTCTTTGGGATTGAACTCATTACTAGATTTGTGAATTACTCATTCATTTGCAGTTTCTGTCAATGTGTTTTTTTTGTCCAGTAGGGCCACACCAATTTATCATGTGTATATGTGTATCCTGTGTCACATGACCCCTACATGAATTCTTAAACTGCACACCTGTTTCCAAGGCATTTCACACCCTGATGAAGACTCTCAAGTTGAAAAGTGTTGGTTATCCATGTATTAATAAAGCATTTTTAACCACAGTCAGAGTGCCTTGGATGCATTTTTGGACTTCCTGCCTGTACCATGGACTTTTAACCTGAGTGAGCTCGCCAGGCATTTTTTTCGTTATTTTTAAGTGACTCTTTGCCTGCTCCTTGAAGAACACCTAATTTTTTAAGAACTAACCACACAGTGCCTCAACCCAGTGCAGCATTTCCTATTTTCTTCCTCATTAACGGAGTAAAAAGTTCAATACGTTTCTCTCTGGAGTGCAGTGGAGTCGAAGTACAAAGCTGCATAACATTAAAATAATTATGTAAAGCGCAAGTACTTCAAAATTGTGGTACAATGCAATACTTGAGTGAATGTACTTTGCAAGAATGGACAGAGTTGTAGGGTTTTATATTCAAGTAAAAGTATTGTTACTATTAAGAAATTATACTTGAGTAAAAATAAAAGTACTTGTGTACAAATGTGCTGCGATAAAATTAAAGGGTGAGTTAAAATATATAGTCGGGGTAAACAACTGTCATAACTACAAAATAAATTGCATTAAATGAAACAAAATGAGCAGCATGAGCCGTCATGTTCATATTAACGATAGCTCTAAAGATGGCACTTTGCAGCACGTTCTAAGAACTGATTCTCAGTTATAAATATACAGCCGCTGTCATCAGTGCAACTTCATTATTATCAAACAAAAAAAGAGTCAAAACTCAGATAATTAAACAAAAATAGCTGTCAATAAATAAAAAGATGAAACTACACAGTGGCAGATGGAACAAACATTATTAAGCCACATAAATTAAATAACCTGCCACTTCTTATAAAATTAACTGCGGAATAAAACAAATCATTGCCAAAGCAAGAACACAGAGATGTATAAACATGAACTTATTAGCTGCTGCAGACACAAGCACACATAATTACAGCAAAAAGAGAGCTGACTGCAAACAACACTATATCGCCATCATCACTGTGATAGTGTTGACACAGTTAGCTAACATTACAGTAGGCTTGTTGTTGTAACCTTACTCTCCTGTCTGAATGGCTTTATGCGAGTCTTGTGCACATAAAGTATTCAACTATCTATTTTCAGCAGGTTCAACTTCTCTGCTTGTTCATTCTCAAAACAAAATATAACCAGTTCACTCAGCTTCTCTGTCCTACTGGGCTCGTAATAGTTTTCACAAACAGCAGAAAGTCCTTCTAACACCTTAGTAAAGGTCAATGTTCCTCAGTTAACACAGAAGACTGCTGCAGGATCCACTGTGAGCATGTTAGCATTTAGACAGACCAAGCATGCACCTGTAACACTAAAACATGGGTACGTTTTAATTTAGCCACTGTACGCTATTGAGCCGGTGTACTCGCTGGGTGGTATATTTAATCTGTGATTAATTAAGGTAGATGCAACATTTTTTTGGCACCAATGCTGAGATACAATAAATGCTAACCATGACTCCCAATGACTATGAATTTTTAAAAATACTCGGAATGTGGAAGTATCCAAAAAACGACTTTGCCAAAGCAATGTATCCTCATAGAATGGTTCATGTGATATCCTAGGAAAATACACACAACTCAGGTGGCATGGTGGTGCAGTGATTAGTATTGTCACCTCACAGCAAGATGGTTCCTGGTTGAAATCAGGGGTGGGGGAGCCCTTCTGTGTGGAGTTACGGAAAATAAATAAATTAATGAATGCACACAACAGTTTGCATGATACTGATAATTAACGCTTCACAAATGATGTTATATCTTTCACACAAAGTTACGTACTTAATGTTAAGTTGATTACTATTACTATTGATAATTTTTTGTTATTATTAGTATAAACAGCACTGATAGAAGATGGCACAAACTTTTAAGAGTAAATCATCTGTGTACAATGATGTATTGACTGATTGGATCTTTTTCCCACCCAAAACTACAGGTGACATTCTGCCTCATTCATGAAGAGGAACAGAGAAAAGTATAATTATTCTAGTTTAGCATTCTTCTCAGGAGGATGTAAAAGATCCTCCAAAAAAGTCGAGTCCAGGTGGGCTAAGTGTCAGGTTTTAAGTGCTGCCTTCAGAGGAAGACCTTGGTCCATCCTCTCGTCATGTCCTGAATTTGGAATTAAAACAGGAAGAAATGTAGAAAGACTGAAACCCCACAGTGACACCTCTCGCCTCTCTTTGTCCTTTAACATGATTAGCAAAATGTAAATGGCAAATTATTTTGCAATTATGCATCAGTGTTTACATCCAGTCTTAGCAGAGTCTTAGGTAAACGCAGTTGACAATACACCCCAAATAAAACTCAATTTCCATTTATTATTTACATTTGGACTTTAATCAATTATGAATGACAGCTAATTAGTGGTGTGCAGGGGCCATCGCTCTCTACAGTGTCAGAGTCTACTAAATGTACTGTATGTCAGAGAGCGTGGACATTGACAAAAAACCTCTCACCACTTTACAGATTTGGGTGTCTTTCTGCTGAGGAGACTTCACTAATCATCTGTGAAAAGTGCGTGCAGCGCGTGTGTGTATGCGTGCAGTGTGTGCACGTGCACGCGCTCGCATGTGTGTGTATACGTGTGAACGTTGGGTGCATGTGTTTGATAATAATAAAGCAAGTGAAAATGAAGAGGAGCTAAACTGTGTAAGTCATTTCTCATTTCCTTGCTTCAGTGCCTGTCAGAAGAAAGCCCTGCATTTTGAATGATGGCTCAGACAACAAAAAGTGAACAACAAACCCTGTGGCTCTGACGAGAGAAATGGAGGAAGAAAAAGAAAGAGAGGAAGAAGGGAAGAAAGTGTGCAAACATCAATGACAAATACGCAGTTTTTAAAAAATGACCAAACAAACAAAGCAAAATCCCAATATCAATGCCTTGATAATACCACTGAACATGCCCTGAAAGTGAAACATAATAGAGAAAAAAATTACCTATACAGTTGGCACTCATACAGTTTTGGAAGGACCTTTCAAGGGGCTGATTTAATGTGAGAGCATCAATCCTTTGGCAGCACAGGGCCTTGACAGCAAGTGAAAGTAATCTCTTCTTTATTAATGGGACTTTTCACTTTGGACCCGGGGCCTTTGGTATTCTATAATAGTAGTTTCATAGTACAGACCTAAAGAAAGAACAATATGAAATCAGATCAAGTGGATGCGTTATGTATGATAAGTGCAAAGTATTTCTTTCTAAATTCAGCAGCGCCCTTTGAGAAGAAGAAGATGAGATGTAAGAAGCCAAACTCTGAAAATAGCTTTACTGTGTATTTTGATTCAATGTAAAAGTCTCATGGCATGTGCGGAGAGGGAAAACCTTTCCTGTGATGACTCCCAACAAACACATTATTCAGCTGCCTCTGCTTAAAATCAAGTTCATTTGTGTTTTGTGTCAGTTTGGCTTATCCCATAATCTTGCCTAAGAATGTGTTCAAAGCCTCATTCCTTGTGAGATAACTGCTGTCCTTGAAAGGTTAAACTAGTTGTCCTAACAAAACCAAATCTTTGTCGTCTTACTTTGACTATTTCTTTTGATATTACAAACTATCACACAAAAAGTGTTGGACAAATTTCTTTTCCATTCACTCTGGTGCCGGAAATATAGACTGACCTTCGTCTAAACTCAGTAACACTGTCAAAATATTAAAGTTACACACCTGCTGGATGCTACCTACCATGCAACCAAAGTAATAAAGCCCCTGTAGCTTTTATATTTTAGAGCAGGATGTTAAAGGGATAAAATACCAGGTTTCAGAGGTACAGTCTTGGTGAATATCCAGCAATGTCTTGGTAAAAAAAAGCAATCAGTTTCTGTGGCGTTAGCCCCAGTGGAAAAAGTGAGAGGTCGCAAAGAAAACAGCCGCTTTTGTTGTTAGTTGGTCTTGTCCATTCAGCAACTTGGCAGGCGTCTCAACTAGGTATCACACCATCCACCAGGCATGTGCACAGAATTTTTTTTTATTTCTTTTAATAGCCTGCGGGAAATTTTAATGCAAAATTACTAAAACATTTTCTTTTGGCAGAAAGTAGTGTGTTCGCACAAGAACTCATCACTTACAGTGAAAAACTGATTCAGGGTCCTTTAATTAACAAATAAGAACTGGCTCAGAGAGGACAGCTCATTTATTTGTATGTTTGGTCTGGGCGCAAGGTTAGTTAGCGGCTACAGACCAAGTGCATCCCCACAAATATAAGGGAAACAGGAAATTACAGAACCGCAGTAAGTGCCAAGCACACTTTGTCAGTGATAATGATGGCTGTGATGGGGCTTGAAGTCGAGTCTTTAGTTGAAGAATGACCTCCCTATCATTCATAACGCCACTCTATTGCCTCTTGTGTAGCTCGCTGTTCAGCTTTCATGAGCCGGGGTGAATTGCAATCTGATTTGTCAAAGGAAATGGCAGGACATGTTTTTTATGTTCATTTTATGCTGGAGTCAAAATGATGATTGGTGATTAGCAACAGGCTCACTAACTCTACAATCACACAATCACAGTCTGCTCTGCTTTCCTCTAATTTCAGAAAGAAGTCACTAATCGGGCTGTTGCTTACAAAATGGTTGCCTACAGTTCGTATTAGAAAGGCTTAACCTCCAGTGTATGTTGCACTGTGGTGAGTTCAGTGAGGGCCAACGATGTCTCAGCAGTAAATTACACATTTTATACACCTATGGGTTCTATCAGGTTTTGCTTGGCCGCACAGGTCATGCACATCTTGTTTTGATTTTATGTGCAGACAAAAGCAGGATTTTCATCATGTGACTGTGGATTTAGCCTTTTCAACTGTCCCTGGAATATTTGATCAGGTGCAACTCACTACCTGTTCAAGCTAATATTAGCCATTCAGTCTTGTCTCACTCCCAGGGCGTTAAAACACGAGGCTTGGACAGTGTCGAGGACACTCTTTAGTGTCTCTGTGTGACACACCGGGCTTTTGACCACCTCCAGTGTAAACCCATCTGTGTCATTAGATGTCCTCACCAACATTCTGCGTCAAGATACAACACAGAAGATTTCTGGCTTCTGCCCAGGCATCGAAATATGATGAGTAGGGATGAGATCACGTTGCTCCATTAATTAATTGAACATTAAGGAGCCCCTGAAGGGTCATGATGGGAGTTTTTGTGCGTGTGTATGTGTGTGTGTGTGTGTGGGGGGGGTTAGGAAACACTGTCTGGCCGAGTTTTTAATTAATGTTTCCAGCTGACTCATTTTAAAACAAGAACCCTGGAAAGTGGATCTTTTGCATTTGATGGCTTCATAATACATGATGTGCTAAAAGACTTAAGCTAAAGCTACATGTCCCAGGCTGTACGTTAGCATTCTTCCTCACGAGGGAGAGATAATGCACAGTGGATGTGCTAGGCATGAACGTGGTGTAACATGTAAATGCACAAACTGCTGTAGCATATCGATATTGAGGCTATAATCACTGCTGGGCGCTCAAAAGAGGAGTCCGTGTAAAGCAGCAAAAAATGTCTGTTATAAGTTTGTCACATCACAGAAATATGTGTCATTAATCACTGAGCCAAATTTGAAAGATTAAAAAAAGTATATAAAATTAGCTCTCAAAATAATGGAAAAACAAGCACTTCTCTCTGCTGTGAAACGCTGGGAGTGTGTCCGGAGGTATGTCTGCAGCCTCTTGTCTCGTGACTCCAGGCTGCAGCCATTCAGTCCACGCCCACTCACGGGAGGGAAGCTGCCTCCATGTAGCTACTGTACAAAGACGTAACCTGCACCTGCAGCTGGCGGAACGGGAGGATGTAATCCAGGGAGGGAGAGTGTCGGTTCGGCTCCACTGACTGAAATTTTATTAATATTTATTTATTAATATTTATTATAAATTAATATTTTATGATATTTTTTCCACGGACCGTTTATTGAGTTATTGAGTTACAGACACCGCTAACGGCTAACAGCTAACAGCTAACGGTTAGCCCAGCTAATCTACCATTAATTACAAACAAAACGTGCACGCGGAAATTGTAACGTTTGTTCGATCATTGTGTTTATAGACTTTACAAACACCAGATTAGTCTAAACGGTGATATAGTGACGTGAAAAATGTGATATATAGCTAAACTCAACAAGGTAAACAACAAGGCGATTCCCATTTACACAGTGGTCAAGAGTGCTGGACCGGAAGTGTCGCACAAAAAAACGGAAGCTGGCTGCGTTCTGTTGTGTTTCCGTGAAAAATAAGGTGGATAGTGAAACTCTGCTGGTTTTCTATACTACTGCTTCTTCTTCTACTGCTTCTTCTTCTTCTCTCAATTTATTGGCAGATTGCAAACAACTTCCAGGTGCATACCACCACCTACTGTACAAGAGTGTGTATTTATACTGCCACAGCCTCAGGGGGCGTGTTTGCAGCAGGGATAGCTCCGTTATGTAACGCGGCTATGATTTAAGACCCGCCCACTAAATCCAGAAAATTGAAACCTAGAAACACAGTTTGTGAAGCCTAGCTCCACAATTCCATTGTAAATGGTTGAAAGGCTTTTTTACACATTTTGAGGAGTACTTTTATGACCTATTTAATGTGTTTAGAAGAAAATAGCAGAATTTGCTTTACACGGACTTTGAGCTAAAACACTTCTGTGGTTTAAATTAATTTCTTTTCATGGGGAACTGTTAAAGTTCATGTCTGTCAAACATGGACTTAGCTTATTTTCCATGATAAAAAAAAAAAAAATTGGTTCCTGTGTCCATCAAGGCAAGGGGAAATATAAGGCTCGCTAACATTAGCCTGTTAGTTATGTTAACGGGGCTAGCTACATCAGTTGTGGCTAATGCAAGCAGCCAGAAAGAAACATTGATGATACATTGATAATCTAAACAAACGATATGTTTTCTTGTGGTGGCCTTTCTAAAATGAACAGCGGTGAAAGTTACTGTATTCTGTTATAATCAAGGAGTTAATCAGTCCCTCCAGGATCTCGCGGCAAAAACCCTTGAATTTGCGGCCAATTTTGTCAAAAATTGTGGCATTTTTATGTGATTTTTTGCCGAACATCGCATCAAAGGACAAAAATTGCAGCTAATGACTAAAGGAGAAAAAAATGTGACTTTTTTTTAAAAATTACTCCAAAAAATTAAGTCATGTAATCACTTGCTATAATAATCATATTGAATATTACAAAAATAGCTGCAAATGTTTTTTTTTTTTTTATAGTTTTCTTCTTTAGTTTTATTTAATTAGTTTCAAAACATGGACTCCAATAATGTTGTTGAGTGAATATTGCAGCTCTCAAACCAGACAATATGACTGTAAAACAACATGTAAGCTTCTGTAAACATAACATGTTAATACATTCAACACAAGCATTTAAACAGAGCAATTTCTTATGTCAATACAGAGCGTTTCTCCATACTGCAATGCCATTAGTGCATTTGATGACGCGTCTGCTGACGTTTCAAATGATGTCGCGTGTGCAAAGACGTCTGGTTGGCCGGAAAATGCGGAAAAACGCGGAAAAATCGCGGGACTTTTAAAAAATTTCAAGCCCCCACAAATATTGCGGACTTTCATTGTATTTGTGTTAATTACTGCAATCGCAAATACGCAATTTTCTGGAGGGACTGGTTAATAGGGAACGAGAATGTATTGTCATTAACAGCGAGTCGGCCATTTTGGAGGGAGAAAGGTAAGAGTGCAGTCTGCTGGCTGTCTATCATCAGGAACTGCTAAACTAACACAAAACACTAGGCTACTCAGTGAAAACAATTTAAAACACTGAGTGTAATATATAAATTATGTAGCTGGACACAAAGGTAGGCTAATGCTATGTGTTTTACTTTGTTAGATACCGGTAGATCCACCGATGTTTTGTTGGCATTCCCTTAGCATAACATTAGCCAGCTTATCTTTTCAGTCAGTCACTACATTTACATGCACAAGATATTCCAGTTTTGAAAAAGACAATAACCCTACAAAGCTGTTTACAAGTTGAATGAAAATGAATATTGCACTTATATTCCCATTTACATGCACGTGCATACTCTGATTAACATGCCTTATCATGGTTTATCATGCCACAACAACAGAACAGCTGTAGCCACTTGTCATTTTTCTCTTTTGCAACAAGATTAGGATTTTTCCAAAATTTACTACTGGAGGCAGACTGGGTGAACTGTGCAAGCACAGCCTCCATCTTTAATTCCTTTAACCACCATCTTGAAAAGGTTGGTGTTGCAGTATTTGCACATATCCAAAAACCCGTTGATATCCAAGTCTGTCATGATGTTTAAAAGTGGGTGTGTTTCTCCTCCTGACCCGGAATGATAATCCCACTGTAAACAGACAGGAGGCCATGTGTCGCAAACTGCAATAAAAACCCTAGTTGAAACTCAATTATGAATGCGATGTATACATAATAATACATTTATTTATACATGTCCAAATAATGCAATTAAAACCTGAATAGAACAGGTAAAAAACTTTGCATTTGTTTTTTTTCCCTCTTGTTTGCCTCTGTCAAGAACATTAGCATTTGTTTATCACACCAATTTACACTTTCTGATGATGAACAATTAACAGATAACAAATTATTAGACTGGTGGCTATGAACGCTTAATCCTTCCAAGATGGCGGGCCTTTTCCAGAACAGCCCACGATTCCCATTCCCTTTAAAGCAGACAATGTTAGCTAGCTAGCGCACTAGCAAATTGAAAAGTTGTCTAATGTTACTTCCACATTAAATTGCATTATACAGGGACGCGTCCACAAGTATTCAACCATGAAAATTTTGCCAAAGTCATACTTGACAAATGTGGGTTTTCACAATTCCTCATGACAATTAATCATTTTCCACCGGGTAAATAATTCAGTTCATTTAAGCCTAACACACAGTCCAGAGCGTCCAGCAGTGATTATAGCCTTAATATCCTATGTCTAGGCTTGGAAGTTACTACTTTAGGTAGGAGATAGTTAGCCTGACATGCTAACAATTACAGTTTAGGTGAAACAACGTTAACACACTGTTTTAATCTATTCCCTACAATTTTGCTCCTGTAATTTTGTTGTTGAAACAGGTAAAAAAAAAAAAAAAAAAGTCACTGTACTCCAAACTATGCAGAGTACTGCTCTCACTACAGCCCCACCCCACCACCTTGGCATGTGGAGAACAGACCTGCTGTACCCAGTTGCTATGCTACGATTGAGTTGCTGTTTGGAGGAAGGGGGGATGTTAGCAAATGGTCAATTTGCAATGTAAAACAGTTTCTTCAGCCAGATCCATCAACCCATAACAAAATTCAGCTTGAGCACAAACAGTCTTGATAATAATCGAGTTGCCTCAGGCATGATATGAAACTATCAACTGTCTTGTAAACGAGGCCGCATATTACCCCCCAGAACAGCCACCAATTAGCCTCAGATGAGCAACAAAACAACTTTCCAAAGTTTCTGCACTGAATTATTACTCATCAATTTCTTTTCAAGCTTTGACAATCCCCAAGTCTCATCACAATGAGGGAAAGCTCATTAATCGAAGGCTCACATGAAATAACTTGCAGGAAATGTATTCTGTAAATCCCAAAAATATTAAAGTTTGCATAATCTTTTAACACATTTGCTGACAGATTTGACACCAGCACACATGCTGCGGTGATAACAGCCTGGTTATATCGGCTATACGGGCTCGCACATGGAAATATCTTTGCTGGTGTCGCTTTGCTTAAATATTACAGTGTGGTGAGTGTGGTTTAATATTAATTATTGTGATGTTAAGGTTCAAGTCTCTGTGCTGATCCTGCTCAATTGCTTGCAATCTGACATTACTGGGATCAGTGATTAAGCAGTAAAGGACTTTAATGTATAAGCACACCAATTATTCACATATCCACCATATTCAACCAGTCATCGAGTTTTCATCTTCCCAAGCACTTTACTGCCGTAGCACAGATTAGATATAATATGTAGGGACCTGACTTATGGTGCTCTCTCATTTGGTTAAAGGTACATCTTCCTTAAAGGGACATTGTGTAACATTTTCAGTTGTTTATTGGCAAAAATTGATGTCTGCATTCATAAATATGTCATCACTGGTGTACTATTACCTCCACCAATAATCTGACTTATTCTCGTAAAAGGAGAATTTCGGATTTGTTTGTACATTGTGCGGGTAAGTCGTCTGGGGGGTTCCATTACGTTTCGCCATCTTGAGAATACACCCGCCAGCAAGGGACATACAGCACCGCCTTCGGCGTTTTCGTTGAGAGTCAGGCCAGCACTGCGTGACTGAGGAGCCGAAAGAGAGGAGCAAGAGGCGCTTCGCTACTACCCTGGCACATTTGAAACAAAGTCCCACTCTTTGATCATAATGCAGGATCATGCATATGTAGCATCATGGGAGACGGAATCCTTGTCGCCAAGAAAGCGCAAAAGGAAATAGAAAAGGCAGCGTGACCGGCGAATTAAAAAAACGAAGGCCCACATCAGGGTAGCCTTTCCCAGGTAGAGAGAGCTGCTGAAGGAGAATGGTAATGCAATCACAGGCCAGCGCCACTGTTGGCTGTTAGCCGCTGTTAGCGCTGGCCTGTGAGGGCTAGAGTGCGCCATCTGTTTGAATGCAATATATGATTTCAACGATGGGAGAAATTCCTACACACTGTGGCTTTAAAATCCTTTGTATTGCAGGCTTTTGGTTTTTTTTCTCTGCTCTCTTATTTTCTTCTCCTTGTTCACTTTTGGTGTCACATCAATAATTAAAACTGCAAGCAACGTGTGAGATATGTCACATTTTATAACACTACACAGGGTGCTGCCGAAATGAGTCCTAAAACCTGGAAATTAATTTGCACTTCCTGTTCCCTTGTCTCAAAGTCAGAAGTTTTTGTTGAATGGGTTTTTGCTTAGATGCTATGGTTAACACAAGCTTAAAGGGGAACTAATGGGTTTTTTTTCCAACCTGGGCCCTATTTTCCGATCTACTTTTGTCTAAATGAGTGATAGGATGTTCAATATTTGACATTTCTCCAGTAGGAAGCTAGGGCTGACCTGCCTGCAGCCCGTGAGTGCTCGCTATATTAAATAATAGGGCACTGGGATAGCGTCAACGTCAAAGAACGTCAAAATACGTCCACTAAAAGTGCATCCAGATCCAGTTGGTCAAAATCGAGTAAAAATTCAGCCATGACTACTCCAAACAGGCTAACACCCCACTTGAGAATTTTGAAGGGTTTTTTTTGTGTCTTTGCTAACAAGTGGCTAAATGTGACTACAGAATGTCATCACGCCGAACACGGCTCAGCAGCCTCGTTGTGGTGGCTACGTTGAAGTTATCTGACCATGGTGTAGTTTGACAACATATCCTAATACAACGGCTTGTATCATATTTTATGAAAATGCAGATACATGACGGCTTATATGATAAATAAACACCCCACAAATGGTCTCGTCATGCTACATACTTAATGTTAAATTGTGTACTTAATATAAAGTTAGGTAAGTTACAGTAGGTTTAGGCAAGGTTTAGGATAGTAAAGTTAGTTTGGTTAGGTTTTATAAAGTAAAGTTATGTAGGTTAGATTTAGAAAAGTAAAGATAAGTAGATTAGGTTTAGGTGAGTAAAGTTACGTAAGTTAAATTTAGGTGAGTAAAGTTAAGCAGATGTCTACAAAGGGGAATGCAAAGTTGACACACTTCAAACAATATAAAGATATGCATGAAGAAGACAAAATTTCCACCACATTATGTAGGTTAGGCTTAGTAAAGTAAAGACACGTAGGTTAGATTAAGGAAGGTAAATATACGTAGGTTAGGGTTAGGAAAGTAAAATAAAGTAGATTAGGTTCAGGAAAGTTTTTTAGGTTTAGGAAAGTTAAGTAGATTAGGTTTAGGTGAGTAAAGTTAAGTAGGTTAGGGTTAGGAAAAGAAACACTGTGATGACGTACCTTCTTTTAATTTCCCACGGGGCACAAACACCAGTCTCCTGGGGGAAAGACCTGTGTTTCCATCCATCACCCAAACCATCCTCCTGACGCTGAGACTCTATCTTTACACTATTTCCTTACTCTTGTGGGCACACTTGTCACATGATTGCAGCCTTCCAGATAATGTGGGTTATATACAGATTACTGGCTCATGATTATGTGGGTTATGAACAAATTATGTTGCATTACTTATCATAGGCATACAAACAAACAATGCGAGAGAACAGCCTGAGTTTGTTTATAGTCTAGCATTTGCTTTTCACTTCTGGTGACTCAGTTTAAGCTTCAAATATCATAATTCTGGAATTGCTGATTTTCTGTAATAATCCAAAATCCAGTGGAAAAATCCCATTCTTGTCGAGAGACTCGGAGCGATGTTAACTTCAAGGTTGGCCTACAAGTATACATTGTCCCTGCACCACTCCACTGTCCACATGCATGGCATTCATTCCCCTGTCTCACAGTGAGTTTTGTTGGATAAAAACAATTAGGAACATACACTAACACTATTGTGACGCTCAGAATCACGTCCAAATCTTAATCTTCATGCTCTATAATTACGTTCACATTACCAGATTGCACATGAGTGATTTGATCAGCCAAACCTTGAGGCATACATGTTGCTAATAATTTTTTTTTTTTTTCAAATGGATCTCAAAATCCTTTCAGGCATCTTTTCAATCAACTCACTCTCTGCCAAATGAGAGCCCTCTCTCAAAGACCCTCCAGTGAGCATTGTGGTGCTTTGTGATGAGTTTGGCACTGGGTTTGAAAAGAAGAGCTGAATCTATAACCTGTGCAGAGGACAGAGACAGTTGACGGAGCGAAATCCTTCACATTGCTGTAATGGGTATAATTACACAAAGAAAAGGGCTGTTAGGTTAAATTACCCGTGATATTCACCATGGGTAATGACAGAAATTCAGAAGGTTAAATGACACCAGGAGCTGAATGACTTTTGACATTACAGTACTTTTTGAAAAGGGAATTATAACAGAGCCTTTATCGGACAAATCCAATAGCCTACATGTTTGACTGTGGAGATTGGTTTGAAAGGACTTTAAAAAGACCTTTTTTTATGAGCACCTGTGTCTTTAGAAACCATTGTGTGACAATGATATAGTCTAAAAAGCACTGGCTGGATAGATTGTTTCCAACAGTGGGAGCTATTTGAAGCTCACTTTGAGTTGCAGTGATTTTCCCGCTGAGTGGTGCACCTACTCATACAGTACAAGTAACCACGGCAGGAAAGGAAAAGCTGAAAAGATTCAAGCAATTAGTTGTTTCCCCACATACTGTCTCTTACCTCGAGGCTTTTTCAACTACTTTTCAAATAGGTTTGTTTATGAAATTCTTCAGTTTTTCCTTCAGTGAGAACTATACTCTCTCTGGTCCAAACACTGACCTTCGCAGACAGCAAACAGCCCAATTAGTGTACGAGGAGGTGAAGGGGGCTGGACCTGAGCCCCATGTAATTACCTCAAGTCACCCCGCTAGCAGCCACCCACACAACTAACACCATCACGTAGTGTTTGCCAATGACTGTCAATACTGTCAATGACCATGAAGAAAGGAGAGACTCTGTATATTATGTACTTTTTCACTGCGCTCCAGCTGTTATGTTTCTCAAGAGTTTCACTCTCTTTATACATTTCAAATCAAGCCTCTTTTCTTGTCTCTCAATCTTACTTTGCTTGAGTTTTACTGCCAGTCACCCATGCCGCTCTGCTCTCCGCTGCCGGTTGGCTTACACGAGTAGTGTGATCTGCTCTCTCGTGACTCGACAAAAAGCAGAGTCATATCATACAGCATAATACATGTTAAACAGTTCATATTTAATGGATACTCTTCTGTAAGTGAAATTCCCTTCTGTGAGAAACAGGCTAACCAGGAAACAAAATCTCTATTTAAAAAATGATGTTGCCATACATAAACCCAAGGGAAGTATACATTAATTTATATGATTTCATAATGTAAAATACAAATATTGTACAGTGAAAACTGTTACATAAAACATAAGAAGTGAATAATATTACAAATACGGTAGTATCAGAAATGTAAATTTAACAGGTCAGTAATACTGTGGGTATTAAAGAATGAGGGTAATAATGTCACGCTGTAATAAAAAAAGCATGAATCACATTGGTGCCCTCTTTAAGAGACTCCCCTTGCATACTCTCACCCTGCTCATTACATCAGTGCATTTATCTTTTAATGGTGTGCTTTACCTTTCTGATGTACCCATTCCCCCCTCTCCCAAGATGCTTTTCTGCTTCAGATTGTGAGTTACAAACATCTGCCAAAGTGCACTGCTGTAAATAAAAGAAAGCAAGAGATCATACAGTCAAGAGACAGTCAAGGTTTGCATACAGTAACCTGTCTTATGGCTGATCACATTATAGGCCATGCTTTACATTGTTGCGCAGTACCTTAACAACAAAACAGGTTGTTTGTCAATGCCCTTAAAATCCACCCATGTGACAGATTCATAAATTAATCGTATAATTTCTGATCTGCCACCTTTTTGAATTCAAGTTTGGTTAAATTGAGGCACTTAACAGTAACAATGGATCAAATGACCATGTGCGGTGTTGGATTGGGTCGCTTGTACTGATGAACCAACAGAGCTGTCACCAAATTTCCATTTCCCCTCATCTTTAAAGTCATTGTTTTGGTTTCTCAACAGCCTATTTTCCAGCTGCAGCAGGAAGCTGTTTTCAGCAAAAATTCTACTGGACCCAGTAGATGATTTGAGAGGGAATGAGGAAGGCCAACACTCCCTCTTATTAGCAAAATGACCAAAATGCACCCGCCATGTTAAATTGCTATCTCTCTCCATCCCTTGGGGTTCAGAGCCAGCTGCCTGTTCTCATTCCCAGGTCATCCAATACAACCCTTTGTCACACCCCTTGATGTGTGATACTGATGCTAAAGGCAGCCTTTAGCTTCTTAATGTGACACACCGGGCTGTCAGCTGACTCCAATGTAAACCCATTTGCTACAATACTTGACGCTGAGAGCGACTAGAATAGTATTAAGAGCAGGAAAGTCCACATAGGGTGGTAGGAGGGTTACATGGAAGAGTCAAATAAAGCCAGACATTCATCCAGGAGACAGCAGTTTGTGTCCCTCATGAAACCAAAAGTCACTGTTGTTCAAATGTAACGTCATGTAATCTACTTAGGGTCGTGAAGCACTGAGGTCAGTCACATGATTTATTTTTATCTCATTACATTATTTAACAAATTTACTTATTTCAACTCAAAACATGATCTTTTCACCGAACCTAACCAAATAGTCTAAACCTAGCCGTGACCGTTTGACAACATTAATACATGTTACAATGTGTTTCAGCTGTGCATCACATAGATAAGCTAAAGGGTGTCCTGTGTGTCGCTATGAGACGCCCAAGGGTGTGACAAAGCATTTATATTTGACAATCTGGGAAAGGAAGCAGGTTGATGTGCAATGTTAAGGGGTTGCTTGTAGTGATGAACCAACAAAGACTTGTCATCAAATTTGCATTTCCCCTCATCTTAAAGCATTTGTTTTGGTTTTCCAGCCATCAAAGACAACAGCTTATATTCCAGCTGCAGCAGGCAGCTGTTTTGCAGCAAAAAACACAACAACACTAGAACGAGGGGGACGCTATCCCCTTGTTAGCAAAATGACCAAAATGCTTCCCCCTTATTAAACTGCCATCTTTCTCCATACTCCAGGTACGGACCTATATAACCGACAAATTATTGAGAATTATTGACGGAGTGTTCCTATTTGAAGGGCGTATTAAATCATCTCATTTGATGCTACCCAGCCATTTAAATGAACAAAATGAACCGGGTCAGTACCCCCATCTTAAAAATGAACAAATTACCTACTGAGTAAACCCACTGTGTGCTACTTGCCCAGCACAACACAACAGACAAAGCCTATAGCTAAATATAGTGCCACAGCTACCAGCTACGAAGCCATACAACTTTTTTCAGGGGTTGGTGGAGACAAGAATGGAGATAGAAGATAAGCGAATATTGGACTATAACTACATTGAATTCTTATGTCCACTGGATGTGTAAAAATGTTCACCAATGCGTTCGCCATAACGACTTTATTTTTCAGATAACAGTGTGTCTTCAGCTTGCTCCAATAAATGAATGCAGCTTCAAGGTTAGGGAGGGGCCGCGGGAGAAGTTGAACCAAACAAACTTTGACTTTAAGTAGAAGAAAGGATTCAAACAGAGTTTGCAGTTTCTGGAGTTTGAGTCACATTCTTTGTGCACGCAACATGTTTAAATGTTAATCTCACTGTTGCTTCTCAAAAAGGAGCATCGTTATTTGCACAACCACAAGAGGTTGCCTGTCAGGAAGAACAGAAGTTTGTTTTTTAGCATTCATACAAATGGCCAATGGTTTAGATTTTTCTGGTCAGAGCAGCCTTATACATATCTAAGAGAAACCCTCTGCCCTTTGAGTTTAAGCCACTGATACAAGGTCTACATTTCCATTTGTGTTAGACACACACAGAGTCGTAACTGCTGTCCATGTCTGTAGCTATAACATGAAGGTGATCCATGTTTGAAGAGTTATACACCAGCCCAGTCGCCAGAGGAAAATGTTGGCATTGTACGTTTCTGCAAACCACGGATGCATTGTATTTGTAAATTTCACACCAATAATATCAACATTTCTCAAGTAACGTAGTTTATGAGCTGACTTTGTCAGAGGGAACAGTGGATGGCATGTCATCTAAGCAAGACACCTGCCCAGCTGCAGTGTAGACCACTGTTTGGGACCACCAAACAACAAAACAAGTTGTTTTTTAGGTGACCCAGTGTTGTGTTTTAACTTGGATAGTGTCATGTAGAGCGGATGTTTTTTTTAGACATTGCTGTACATTGTGCAGCAAATGCATTGTAACTTTTTACAATGCATTTGCTACACTGTAGTGTGAAAATGTAACGTATCCGTGGTTTGCAGAAATATACCATGCCAACATTTTTTCTGGTGATTGGGTCACATACACAGAGAAAAAAGAGAAAATACAGCAAACACAAATGTGTCCAGATATACACAAGATGTGAAAGTATAAAAGGGTTGATTTTAGTTTGACATGTTGTGAAATAATTTTTGCTTTCTCACTGAAAGTAACATGAGAAAACTCACAGCACTCTCATGTCTGTATGCTAAATATGAACCGCGCTGGCTAGTTAGCTGTGCATAAACACTGGAAAAAAGGGGAAACAGCTAGAAAGAAGAAAATAAGAAGATCGGCCTACTGGCACCTCTAAAGTGTCTAAAAAAGACTCAGGCTTGCTGCTGTACCCTGTTCCCAGTCTTTATGTCAAGCTCAACTAAGCTAACAGGCTGCTGTAGCTTTATGTTTACTGTACAAGCATGAGAGTGCTATCAATCATCTCATCTAACTCTGGGCAGAAAGGGGATTAAGTGTATTTTCTAAATGTTGAACCTTTCCTATAAACATTTGTTTTCCATCTTGATGTCATTGAAAAGTATTCACTGGAAATGCACTCAGGTGGTTCATCACGCAAACATTGGAAAAACAGCCATTTAAGGAGGAGAAGAAGAAGAGCCCCTCAGAAGGTGGTGTCTTCCTCTCCTCCCCCATACCAAGGGGTGAGTCTAACCACGTAAGGTCTGGGATTACAAGCAGGTTGCTCCAAAGTGATCGACTCCAGTGAGCTCAGGGACCCTGTGGGAGACCCCGACCCCTCATATGCATAGGTTCTTAGGCAGTCAAATGGGGGAATGTAAGGATCCTCATCTGCCTCTGCCAGCCTGTCCAGAATAAACTGCCTAAAGACCTCATCATCCGGCCCGATGAGGTGGGACTCTCTGAGGGACATCCTTATACTGGCCCTGACATCCTCCCTCCGCAGCTTCCTCTCCCTCCTCCTGGGGTGGTGGCGCAGTGGGACGGCAGGCTGGCAGAAGTCTAGGTCTGCTCTCCCACCCCCAGATTCTCCATAATACAGCACCTTCTGCGACACCGTCTCAGGCAGCTCCAGCTCTTTTACCTCCACCTCCAGTCCCTCCTGCTGCTTCCGCCTGTGCCTCCTCAGCATCAGCATTAGAACTGACAGCACTGCAGACACAACACAACAGGAGATCATTACCGTTAAACACCAGAGCATGAGCTTAGTGGGAAAAAAGCACCTAGGGTGCCTGATGGAGCATACACTGTACTTGTGCACCAAAAATAATAGCAGCCAGATTTGTTTTTCTGTAACTTACTGTGGATGCAGAAATTTAAAACGGGGGCAAATTAGGTGATAACTTTTCTTTTTTAATTTCAGCTCACACATAAAGTAAGATTTTTTTATTTGCTCCATGCGGCACAGAATGCCAAAAGAGTGTTTATTTTATTCTGTCGTGTTTTCAGCGGGTATTGTGCTCATCCGACAGAATGTTAGCATAGCAGGTATTGTCATTAATCTTTCATGTGATGGGCACAGGGAGGACACAAAGCAGCCGAGGTCATAATAAAGCTCTTCACTATGCAAACCCATCAATGTCCCAGGGTGGCATTGCTACTGATGTATTGCAACCAATATGCTCATTACCTGACATCATTGCTCTGCAAGCTTTCAGCATTTTAAAAGTGTGTGTTAAAGGCACGCTGGTGAGTTTTAAAAAAGGGATTCAAATGAAAGTGCAAATTTGTTAATGAAAAATCCTGCTGTTTAACACACGTTTATATACTTGCCAAAATGATGCCAGTTGGAGCTGCTCTAGCTCAACAGATCCGCTGGAAAAAAAACAACTTTTAACAGCAAAATATCAGGGGGATTGTCGTTTCACATGATGAGTAATTAAGGACTATACTGACTTTTTGGGAGTTCAAACCTTGGTCACCTTAATATCTAATGACTGAATTAAATAATCATAGATGTCATTATATAAATTGGCAATGTTTTCTGTCAGTCAACATCGTTACTGAAACCTTTTGTCAGGCAACAGTGCAAAAATAATCAGCTCTCTACTACACTCCACTCTTCCTCTGTAAACAAAACACACTGCATTTGCACCATGCCACTCAAAGAGTAATCTCGTTTGACATCTGTCTTGTCAATCTCACTGAGGTCTAGAGAATCTCTTGCCAAAAACATTGGTAGAACAAGATCTTTAGCAATCCTGCAGTAGCCTTTTTATTGGCTGTTTGAAATATGTGTGAAGATGCCAAACTCCAAAACAGCACCTCTGGATGATTTCCTGTTAATACTTTGTAATTCTTTCTCTCCAGTGTAATTTCTTGGCTTATATCTCATCAGCCTGCTGTGTTTCTTTTATGAATTGCTCCTGACATCACAGAGGTCTGAAGTGTCTGGAGGATGGAGCTCTAGCTATGCAAAATTACACACAGAAGGATCCTTTCTTTTGAAAGTACATTAGTACTTAACATTTGAGCCTATTCAATATTCTGCATTTTAACAAACCTGTCAGGTTCAGGTTTGAAGAAGAAGCAAAATCAACTGATTGGAAGTCTAAGGAACAGTTCACCTTGAAAAAAAAAAAAAAAAAAGATTTTTCCTCTTACCTGCACTGCTATTTATCAGTCTACACTGTTTTGGTGTTGGAGATATCGGCTGTAGAGATGTCTCCAATATGATGGAACTAGATGGCACTCAGCTTGTGCTGCTAAAAGCGCCAAAAAAATACATTTGAAAAACTAAACAGCAACGTCTCTTTCCAGAAATGATGACTTAGTTGCTCAAGGTAATCCACAGACCTTGTTGTGAGCAGTTTCATGTGGGAACTATTTTCTTTCTACCAAACTACACCAACCAACTACATTATTGCGCAGAAGGAAGTGTGCAGCTACTGCCAGCTCACCTAGCACCACTGAGCTAACTAACGTTAAAGCTCAGCCGAGGGGGACGCCATAATGTTTCAAGAGGTCCTCCAAACAATGCGAACACTTAAGTCATATGTTCATACCTCTGAATACAACCCACAGGAGCGTATAATGACCATTAACAGTCGCAGTTTTAAATTAAATGGTTGCAGTTGCACCAAAGCTATGTGGTTAGGTTTGAAAAATATAATGTCTTGGCTTAAAATGAGTACATTTGTGACTAGGGTTGCATAAAATATCTCTTTCGACACGTCACGTAAACATACATCATCATACCATAGTTTGTCGTTAAAATAACTAACACTGAATTTTGGTTCCACATGAGACACAAACACCGATCTCCTGGATGAAAGTCTGGTGCTTGTTTGACCCATCCTCCTTCCCTCCCTCTGACCCTTAGAGGACTTTCTCTTTACAACAGCCAACAAGGGTCACAGCCTAATCAAAAAACCTAATTATGGGTCATAATTTCTGCTTGTAAAAATGTACCTTGTGGTAATATTTTGAAGGAGGATAGCTTTGCATGTTTACATCGCATGCTGTGTGCGATTTTGTTCCATTTTACTTTAAAAGAAGGCAGACATCACTACAGCAGATATCTCCAACGTTTGGCAGCTCACAACAAAGCAGAGTAGTCTGATAAACAACAGTGCAGCTAGAAGGATAAATATATGTTTTTGATTTTGGGGTGATTTAAGGGAAAACTGGAAAGCTTATTTCTTTTACACTGTGTTTTTACATATTTAACTAACAACACTTTAAAAGAACTAATCTTTCAGCCTTAATTTTTTGTTATTTCTTATGTTGAAAACAGACAGAGATGATTTTGATGCCAGATGGCTAGGCCTTCCAAGAGAGCTCCAAAAAAGTATTTCTTTGTATCCATCATAGTTGGATATTCTGGACTGAGACAAGGTTTGAATACAAGGTAGGACTTTGCTTTCTTACCTGTCAGTGTTACAAGGCAGACCAGAAACCCTAACAAGGTTTGCAGGCTGACCCCTATAGACAGGGCGAGGGCCTCCACCCCTCCTGTGGGACAATGTCCGGCAGGCTTGCAGCTGCACACGCTGATGGTCAAAGTGCTGGTGCTGGAGAGAGCTGGAGAGCCGCTGTCTGTCACCACAACGGGCAGGAGGTACTGGGTTCGATCCTTGCGGGTAAACGTACTCCTACGTGCCACTATGCCGGCTGTATTGTCTAAAAAATGAAGCGAGAGATGCACTTTTCAATATTCTTTACAAAAAACATGACTACTGCTTCCAATGTGAGTGCTGATATTTTTGGGGTAATTCAACTGACACACGTAATGTGATTTAAAATACAATCCGAGTTCTTTGAAAGGCCCGAGCGCCCTGTCAAATCTAATTTACAGTGTGTACAAAAGCAAATTTGGAAAATCTGTTTCAGATTCACCTGCGAGGCTTCATCGTGGCACCTAACAATAACTTTTTGGGGAGTCAAATATGCCTTGTGGCATTTGGAAATGTGTTTTATTAAATGGGTAATTCATTATTCATTTCCTGGTTGCCGACTGGATGGCTGTGCCTGTGTGGCTAACCACCCATACACTACACCTGCATACATTTCATCCTAACTTAATCGACACACTCACACATCCCTGTGCTGCGTACTTTAACAAAGCTGTTTCTTTGAGTTGGGCTGCTCATTTTCATTACAAACTTTGAGAAAAGGTTGACCGCCCACTGACTACAAGGCAAACACTCTTTCAATTTACTTACTTGAGAGACTGTCAGCCACAAAAATAACAACCTACTGAAGGATTTCATTCCAAAATGTGGCAAAAACACTTAGGGGTACATAGTGTTCATTTAAATTCAAATTCTTGTAATCATAAAAATATGCCTTCTTCCTGCGTTTGTCACGCAGTTACACCACTGCTCATACAGGTTGTGGTTTAGCCACAGCTCACCATCATTATTCCAGCCACCAAATGGGACTTTAAGTACGGCCTCATCTCGTTTCATGTATTCACTTTTGCCCCACAGCTTAAAAGAAACCAAACAGAAAATGTCAGTAATTTGCAGGATGAAATTTCCCGGTGCAAAAAGTGTTATAATACAAATTTAGTTCATGCTGAGGGTCTCACAGCAATGTTACCAAGTCATTCTGCAACTGGTTCACTGCACTTAAAGGGAAAGTCTACAAAAGTAAAATTTAATTTCTGCTATTTCATTGAATTTAGACAATAAAGCAGCTGCTACCTTTTAGAGCTGGTCCACTAACAAATCTGTGAGTCTGTTCTTGTATCAATATTGCAGCTTTCTGGCAGTTGTTTTATCATTTACTGTCAATGAGGCATCTGCAAGATTTGTTACCTCCATAACCAACTCGAAGTGAGTTCTACAATATCATATAAAGAAGGCATGAATTTTATTTCAAGATGCATTGTCCCTTTGAAGAAATAGTTTGACAAGTGTAATGGTGTTATAAAACAATCTTAAAGCAATAATTCAACATTTTGGGGAATACGCTATGTGCTGTGTTGCCGAGAGCTAGATGAGAAGATTAATATCACTCTCATGACTGTATGCTAAATATGAAGTTTGCAGCTTAACTTAACACAAAGACTAGACTGAACAGTGGGAAAAAGCATAGCCCCATCTTATCAGCTCAGGCTCCTCTAATGCACTGTTTTTAAGTGAGAGGTCCACATAAGGCGGTACAATGGGGTAATTAATGGGTCAAACCAACACAGGACTTTCCCCCAGGAGACTGGTGTTCCAAACCAAGTGAACTTTGAGTTATTTTAAGGTATGTTGTCACTTTGTGATGCCCAATCATGTTTCTAAACCTAACACTTTTAGGTTAAGTACGTAAGGCAACGAGACCCAACCGTGAATGTTTTTCTAAACCTAAACCTAAGCCTAAACCTTACATATGTGTGTTGGGGAGTAACTAGTCACATGTAACAGAGTTATGTGATTAAATTAAAAAATAAATGTAATTGTAATCAGTTACAGTTACTGAGAAAAAAATATGTAGTTATATTGGAGTTACGCAACAAAATAATGGTGATTACAAAGGGGTTACATCCAAATATTTTTTCAGTGGTGTAGAATAAGACATTCATTCTGTTGCACTGCATCTTTTCGTTGTGAAGGAATGCCTTCTTCTGGCATGTTTCCAAACAATGTGAGTCAACAGAGCTTTTGGTAAAAATTTGTGTGCAACATTTATGCACCTATGTTTTCTGGACTTTAAGGTTTCATTGCCCAGTTTCAAACATTTGTCAGAAAAGTAAAAAAGTAATCAAATTTAATAAGTTGCAGTATTTTGATGAAGTAATTAAAGTACAATTTCAAAAGGGTAACTAGTAATCTGTAACCTATAACATTTCAAAAGTAACCTTCGAAACACTATATGTAACTTAATTTGCCTAAACCTAATATTTGGAACTCTACATTAAGTATGTGACATGATGATGCACGATTGTCTAGATCCAACCTACGTAACTTTATGTTAAGTGCATAACATGATGAGGCTCAACGATTGTTTGTCTAAACCCAACCTACGTAACTTAACTTAACAACGTAACCTATTATTAGCAACTTTACGTTAAGTACGTAACATGATGACACCCAAAGACTGTTTGTCTAAACCGAACTGGAACTCCATAACTTTACTTGCCTGAACCCAACCAAAGAACTATACATTAAGTACATAACAAGATGATGCTCAATGATTTTTTGTCTAAGCCCAACTGAACCTATGTAATTTAACTTGCCTAAACCTAATCTATGCAAGTTACTTTACTATGTAACACGATGACACCCAATGATTGTTTGTCTAAACCCGATCTACATAACTTTACTTGCGTACACCTAAAATTCATAACTTTACATAAAGTACGTAAATATGATGATGCCCAATGATTGTTTGTATAAACCCAACCTACGTACCTTTACGTTTAGTACATAACATGATGACGCCCACTGATTGTTTGTCTTAACCCAACCTAGATAACTTTACTTGCCTACACCTAAAATTCGTAATTTTACATTAAGTACGTAACATGATGATGCCCAATGGTTGTTTGTCTAAATCCAACCCAACCTACATGACTTTACCTGCCTAAACCTAACCTACATAACTTTATGTTAAGTACATAACGCAATGACATCCAATGAATGTTTGTCTTAACCCAACCTACATAACTTTACCTGCACCGTACATAACGTGACGACACCATTCGGGGTACTAATTAGAGATTTCATACGAACCATTGTACAAGGATAAGTTGACTAGCTGCCACATAATGATGCTTACAAAAGAATGCATCAACAAATGCAATCCAATAATACTCTGAATATACTCTGAACTGTAAAGCTTCTCACTCTAAAACAGCTATATTGTACATATTTGTGATGTAGTAATACTTTTTATAGTATCTTTTTCATATCATTATTGAATTTTTTATATTCTTTATGTATATTCTTGATGGTTTATTTCATTTCCTCTTAAAATGCTTATTGTATGTTTATTGTATGCACCAAAAACCATGACAAGTTATTTGTAAGTGAAGACCTATATGGTATTTAACCTTGTTCTGATTTTTCAATGGGCCATTTTGCATAATGAGTTTGTTGACTGTTAGTAATTTAAGTATAATTTGATGCTAATACTTCTGTATATTTACGTAAGAAAAATAAATAGTAGTATTTTGCAGTATTTCTTCAGTATCTCTACACTGTGGTTATTGTAGCTTTTGCTCTATTATATGTTCTGAATACCTATTCCACCATTGTTGTTTTAAATATAACCTTGATTGTCTCTGATAGTGAAGTTTGGATTGATGTGCTTCTCGGAGACCATAGAGAAGTAGAAATGGTGTCCCTCCACGGGGTCGTCTGGATCAACAGCACTGAGCAGCTGAATGAGCTGAGAGACACAAAGGACACATTTCTGAGAAAATATAAGCAACACAAGCATCACATTCAGTCAACAGATTTCCTTGGAAGCCTAAATATACACGTAGCTTTTGTATTTCCTTTTTCAGAAAGACAGAAAGTCAGAATCTAATTCAGCAGCTGACAATGTAATGGATGTAATATGGTATAGTGTACTGCACAATATTCTAATGGGTCCTTGTGAGTCATTTAATGATTAAAAATAGTACATTGATGTAATACAATATGCTGCAATAACAGAACTTTCACTGTCCACTTTTCATTGCCACACTGCTGATAAATCATGAACATCAGTGCATCATAATATACATACTTCTCCCGCCTGTGTTCCCTCACAGATATATGGCTGGTAATCTCTTGCAAGCCTTGGCACATTGTCGTTTATGTCCAGCACTTTGATGAACACCACCACAGAGGAGGATAAATGGGTCTGTGCTGCAGTAGTGAAGATAGACATTTTCTGGAGTCCACTGGGTGCATGTATCATAAATGCTTTGTAAAAGCTCTGTCAAAATAATACTTAAGACTGATAAATGTTTCTTCTTCTTGAAACACGACTGTGGAGCAAAAAAAAAAACATGGGCATCGACATTTCACTGCTTTCTCCAATCCAAGAAACACTAAACAGTAAAAAAGCATTGAAAAACCAAACCTTATATGAAAATTTTAGCTTTTTGCATAACCCTAGGCCAGCGGTTCCCAACCGTTTGAAGTACCTCTTCTTCTACATCACCTGCCATGTTGCATTATTTTTAAAGGGATATTATTGAGCACTTTTACTTACACAATGTGGTTGTCTCACAATGATGATATCATACAATCGAACTGTCATTGTTAAGCAGATTTTTCAAGTTTGCATTTGCACAACGGCGCTGCGTAGGTGCGGCAAGTTATGTGATGTGTGTGAAGTGCGGCCCCTAGCACACACTAAAACATCTGTACTTCTTCCACCTATGCACAAGTTTCAAATCATATCTGATCAGCCCCTAATTAAACTTGATTTCTCATCTGACTTGCCAGGCAGTATCTTTTTGGCCATTGTTTTTATAATGATGGGATGTGGGTGGTTAAGCTTGGGATATTTCTAAACCTCAACAACGAGTCTCCCCTTGTCCATTCTTTGTCACACACGAGACAAAGCAACAGCTACAGAGTTCTCTTTATGTCTCAATTGTAAGGAGAGGAGTCGAGCTGCCATAGGAGCAGAGAAAAAGAGCTGCTGCAGGAGCTGCTATGTACAAGCAGAGAGAAAGTCGGGGAAAATGCCTTTAATTCTGGGAGCGGTGAAGCTGGAAATAGTCAGTGGCGTGAAGTGCCGTGGGGCATTGCGTCCAGGAGTGTTGACGTGGGTCTAGCAGCCACTGGTGTAGGGTTGAACACTGAAAATCATAGGGGGGGGGGTATTTTTGACGCACAGCATTCGCCACCTGTGTGTTTTGGCCGTAAGGCTGTATGCATATTTGTAAGTATTATTACCATTTATCCATTACTTTAAGCTATTTCAATCATTCATTTGTTTTCGCCAACTTGTTACTAGTTTTCATAAACTCTCAATTGCAACAGGTGTTGTTCAGGTACAGCTAACTCAAATCACCCCTGTGATATGTCTGGTTGGGAATCACTGCTCTAGACAAATATTTGTTATCAACACATTGCTGTGAATATATTTTAGTTCGAGATAAGGTTAAATGCGTCATGGTTGGCTTCATCCTTACTTGTTTCCCTGGCTTCAACAGTCACATTGTGCCAGTTTGCAGTCTCTCGATCCAAAGCTCTAGCGACAGTCATAGTTCCATTGTTTGGGTCTATTTTGAAAGCTTTTGAGTTATCACTCCTTTTGTCAATTGAATATCTGGAAGAAAAATCACGGAGACACACATTTAGTAGGCAAGGTTGTTTCCTGGGCAAACAAAACATTGTGATACCACAGGGAGATTAATTAGGCAAACTGCTCATTTTTTTTTAAATCTGTTGACAGATATCCAACAAGCTGGTGTGACACAGAGACAGCAACACTGAAAATAAAGCATCTCGTATAAACACAATTTTGTGTATTTTCCTGTTATTTTAATTGAATATTATTTCAAACCTGACTGCGGACCTTTTTTTATTTGTCTTCAGTGAGGAAATATCATTTAAAAACAGCGAGACAGGGAATCTTGTAAACATAGAGAAACTTTGTTCAGTCTTTTTGGAATTGAATTATAGTCTGTCTACACAAAGTTAAAGGTGGTGCAGCTGCGGTGACAAAATACACATCCTTGTGTCTTGTTTTCTGATAGTGGGTGACAAGTTAAGGCCTGCAATTTTTTAATGTACAAATAAACTATAAAAAACATAAATTTATCATCCACAGACAAAACAAGCAGAAGTGTTTATTAAGGAGATATTGTTGTTACTACACAGGTCTTTCACACGACTATACCTTTAACACTAATTAATATAAGTGATTATAACACCATGGTGAATTAGAGTAACAGGGAGAGAGAACACGCTGAGTAATGACTCATTTCTGTGAGCCACTTTGCTGATAATAACATGGAAAATAAGCCAATTTGACCAAAGCAAACTTAATCATGTTTAGTAGAACTGTGGAAACCCCTAAAATGCCAGCCTGAATTTATTAATCAATGAGGCACTGTCTCTAAAGGGACAGTAATAGACGCTAGGCTGAGGATGATATGCAGCACCTGCCACTCTTAAGCTCTGCTGAGATGGACTACAGGCACCAGTACTGCTGCTGTCTCCTCTGCAACGTGCCCCACTTGCAAATGACTGCAAATCTCAATTCCATATGCCACCTCGTATGGTGCTTTATTACATTCCCACGTCCTAGCCACGTTGCTTTGTGATAATACCACGGCAATAGATAGAAAAGCCTGTGAGGTATAAAAAAAATCGTCATGATTTATTCAGCAGGGCTCATTTCCTACTAAAGTAATATGAGATAAATATGACCATGTACAGGGTATCCAGAGATCAAGGGTAAAAATGGATGCGCTGAGCCAGTAACACTATTTGAAATGGAATGATTTTTCACCCTGTGGAGGAAGCTGTCTAGGGACGTTCCGCCCCCACCAGCTTGGGTATCTACCTTGTCATTATCATACTTGCAGTTGGGTGGCAGATGCCATTCTTCCTAGTTTAGACTGTTCACATTACTGTACCTGATGGGATTGTTGACTGTGTCAGTGTCTCTGGCACTAACGCTGCCAACCACGGTTCCCACAGCTGCATTTTCAGGAACTTTCCACTCGTAGACCGCTGAGAGGAA
Organism: Epinephelus awoara; assembly: GCA_035609425.1. Taxonomy (NCBI): domain Eukaryota; kingdom Metazoa; phylum Chordata; class Actinopteri; order Perciformes; family Serranidae; genus Epinephelus; species Epinephelus awoara. Next base: position 21,959,409 of record CM069314.1, on the reverse strand, counting down.
GACAGGTGGCTCATCCACGTCCTTCACAACAATCTTGAGTGTCGTCCTGTCCCTGAACTCATCCAGAGTCAGAAAACGAAGGTCCACCTGATCGTTGACTGCCTCTGCGGCCATGACAAAACGTCTTTTAGTTTCAAAGTCCAAAGGCTGTGAAGGAAAGAAATACCTCTTAACAATTCATATCAATACGGATAACATCTTGTTCATCACTAAAACATCAAAGAGTAACAACTTTTCAAATCTGCTTTGCCAACTTGTACTTAAGACAGATGATTATTCCTGTGGGAGCAGGACACAACTCAGACTAGATGTTAAAATTGTTTAGTCGATGTCAATAAGCTACCAGCTGTGAGCACGCACTTAAATAATGCTGCGTTTTTGATAAACATTATGATGCCAGTAATAAGAAAACAGCATGCAAACCATTACTGTATTCCCAAAATGATTCAGAGACAAAATCAATAATGTGTTTTTTATTTCATTATCGCGGCATCTAAATTGAAATCTCCTGTGCTACAGAGGCATACTGTGTGTGGGAATACATACAGTATGAAGCACAAGTTCAAGAGGAAAACAACAGTAATCTATCATCCAGCATCAATCCATATTTGATGACCTAATATATTGAGGACTTTCCAGCAGTGGCGCCCCCAAGGGGTGGCCAGGGGAGGCCATGGCCACCCTGATAAAATGTTGGCCTCCTCTTGTGAAAATAATTGGATGCCGGCTTTACTGTCCTTAAGAGGCTGTGGCATGCTCATTTTTTAAGCTACTGTGAAGGTAGTGGTAAGGCAGACATGTCCAAATTGCCCCACTCAGGGGCCAATTGTGGCCCACTGACAGATTTTAAAAGGCCCGTCACTTGTCTCCTAAAGTATTCTTGTTATGGCCTGCCACACAATATTGGTTAATCGGGCAAGATCACTTCGCTCTTTTACCATTCACCTCAGAATGGTAGGACTATCATACAGTTTGTAGACATGCATCAAGTAGGAACTACACAGGCAGAACATGTGTATTTCCATAAACAGATGGTGACAAGCAAACTAACTAAGCGAGAAGGGTAAATTTGACAGAGAGAGACGCTGCTTTCAGGAGCAGTAGAAGGTTGATTACTTATTAAATTAAAGCTAGAGCAGTTGCGCTTGTTGAATATGTATGTGATTTTTTTAATAACCCATATGGCAGTGGTTCCCAACTGGTGAGTCACACTCCCAAAGTGGGTCACGTGTCCATTCTGAATGGACTAAAAGCGACTTGCAAACGCATCAAGTTTGTAAAAATACACTTTATTTTTAAGTGCAGTAAATTTTTCAAGTGCCGTTTCTTGCTGTAGGCTAAGTTACTAATGGACAGCTATTTGACAGAGAAGCAAACTAGCTCAATGACATGGCCAAACACAAGTATGATGCTAAATGTAATATAATACTGTGTGGACCTTGAACTAATGACTAAGGAGAAATCTGGACCCTGTGCTGGACCAGTTGGTTGGTTTCAAACCCCAGACCTTCCATATGGAAGACAAGTACTCTAACCACTACACCATACTGCCACTACTCCACAAAATATGTAAAACTCTGAAATGGGCCATTCAGCATAATGATTGACTTTTGGCACTGTAGATATATTTTGATACTTTTGTACTTCTACTTGCTTATGCGTATTTCCACACTGTAGTATTGCTTCTTTTACTCAAAGGAAACAATACTACAGCTATTTACCGTAAAACTTCAATTAGTAGCCCTGGCTATTTTTGCTTCAATCACTGAAATCAACCAGGCCTACATTTAGGACAGGTGTCTATATGGGACAGGCCTTTAATTCTTTTCACACAAAACTGTTGCTCAGCAAAGATAAGGAAATACAATCAAATTGTTTGTTTAAAACAGTATGAATATTACTTGTATAAAAAGGCTTCAAATAATATATCAATTATGAATCATTCATTTGATCTGGTTCTGACAGACAGCGCATCAGAGATGGAGAGAGTTATGGCACTCGAGAATTATAGCACCTTGCATACTGACACAACACTACTTTATCCTGTTAAAACAATACTCACAACTTGGATTAATGTTTATGAAAAACCCTTTTGATTATTTTGATCTGAGGACCTGAAGACTGAAGAAACAGTAACAGAAGAACTTCAATAACAAAAAAGAAAAGAAAAAAGAACTGCTTGGCAACCAGACTCGGCGTCTCACTGAGACAGGCCTTTATATGTCAAAATGTGTAGCCACACCAGGCTACTAAAAGGGACTGGGTGTTTAACTGGGACTAGGCTTTTTATTTAGGTGTTACAATATACAAGGTAATACCTCTTCCACCATCTTCTGTAGTCCTGTCTTTCCAGGCAGCTTGCAGAAACCTTACAAAGTAACCTCCCACAGTAAGAATCGGTAGGGAACATAACGTCCCATAAAATCACAACTTGTCATTTGTCACTTTCTTTTTCTGTCTTTTTTTTTTTAAGCAGGGTGTTAGCATGTATTTGAATATTTCTGCATACTGGGGTCCCTAAGTAGTCTTTGAAAAGCATAAATTAACACATTTTAAACAGTGGATTTGGAAGCAGTGATAGATAGATAAATTTAGGTGTATTTGTTCACGCATGATTTGATCTTATGATTCGATGCTTTGTAGTGAATTTTCTTTGATTATTAACTGGAGGGCATTGTTTTCTCTTTTTGTTTAGTTTAGAGGTAAAAAGAGGAATATAAGTGCCACAGACTTTTTTAACCATATTTATTCTCTGGGTTTTGTAATAATCAACTTCTATAACACTGGATTTTAGAAATAGTTTTTAGAGGCCAAGAGCTTATTTGAAACTGCCCATGTTGGTATTAAAGTTAAGGATGGGTGGGTGGTGGTAGTATTGGAGTAGGTGTGGATGAGGGGCTCACTTTGGAAAATTCTGCCCCCGTCTCCATAATCCCTAACGGCTACCATGAGTGAGCTTTAGAGGTGCTGGTATGTGGATTTTTTTTCATCATATAGAATTGTTTCCTTCTGTTTTCCAGTTTCCCAGCTGCAACCCTCATCCCCAAACCCAACAAACTGTACACTGATAACTCCTCCAATGTGCCAACTGGATGTGCTGATGTGCAATCATCAAAGTAACATATTTACATGATCTGTTTCTGTGTTGTGGCCGATAGTTTATTGTGCATATGGGTCCAGACTGCTGCTATATGTTCCTGACCTGTAAAGGACTCGTGCTGCTGCTGCCAGGTGTGAGACTGTGTGTGATTGTTGGGTTCCTGTGCCAGGCTGTTACACTGTTGCGTCTGGTCGGCTTTGATGTTGCTGCTCTTGTCTCTGCCAGCTGTCTGTGTCTGCGCACAGTGCCAGGATATGTTGCCTTGCCCTCTATCAGGTGTAATGATCTTTTAAATTTTGATTGCGTTGGTGTCTGTAATGTTAATTAAATCCTCAACGCCGGAGATTAAAAAAGGAGTTTTTTGTAAAAATAATGTTTCAGAGCCTAATGGCCTCTGTGCCAACCCACACTATGATTTCTGGTTACACTTATGCTTTTTAAACATCAGACTAAAATGAACATATACTGAAGAAAAAATTAAATGCAACAGTTTTGTTTTTGCCCCCATTTTTCTCAGGTATAAAATCTTAAATTTTTTAAGGCACTCAATATACATATTTCCCTTAAATTTTGGTTGCAAATTTGTTAAAATCAGTGTTAGTGAGCACTTTTCTTTCCCTAGAAAATCCATCAGCCTGACAGATGTGGCATATCAAGATGCCAATAAACAGCATAATTACTACACAGATGTGGCTTGGGATGGTCACAGTAAAAGGCCATTCTAAAATGTGCAGTTTGATCACACAGCACAATGCCACAGATGTTGCGAGTTTTGAGGGAGCGTGCAATTGGCTCCAATGTCATTTCCCTGAATTTGGCAGTACATCCATCCAGCCTCACAAGTCACAATAAAAGGCCACTAAAATGTGTCTTTCGCTGGAATGTCAACCAGAGCTGTTGTTATTGCCCATGAGCAACCATAAGCTGTTGTTATGTGACTTTGGCAGTACATCCAACCATCCTCAGAACTGCAGACCACTGTAACCACACCAGCTCAGAACCTCCACATCCAGCGTTTTTGCCTGCAAAATTGTCTGAGATCAACTGCCTGAACAGCTGATGTCTTGACCTGACAGCAATTTGTTATTGTAACTGACCTGTGAGGTTGTGAGGCCAGTTGGATGTACTGCCAAATTCAGGGAAATGACATTGGAGACATCTTATGATAGTGAAATAAAGATCTGTTGGACATTCCTGCAGTCAGCATGCTGATGGCTCTTTAAAACTTGTGGCATCGGTGGCATTGTGCTGTGTGATCAAACTGCACCTTTTAGAGTGGCCTTTAACTGTGACCATCCCAAGGCACATCTGTGGAGTAATGATATGCCATACCTGTCAGGTGGGTGGATTTTCTTGGGAAAGGAGAAGTGCTCACAGACACTAATTTTAACAAATTTGCAGCCAAAAGAAGAGAAGAGAAATATATCTTTTGAGTGCATAAAAAAGTCTTAGCTCTTAAACCTGTGAAAAATGAAAACAAAAACCAAAGTGTTACATTTAAATTTTTGTTCAGCATATTCTACACAAAGAGATACGTCTGGTACATGTATTCACCTTGGCGAGCACAACCACTCCCTCCTGCGTCACTGGGTCTGTTTTGATGAGAAACGTGGCGCTTTCCTCCAGGTCATCCTCCAGATTGTAGCTCATCCTGGCATTGACACCAATGTCTCCATCCTGTGCCATAATTCTGCCCACTGTGGTGCCTACAGCTGCATTTTCAGGCACGGCAAAGGTGTACAGGTCTGAGGAAACAAAAGGGAAAAAATCCTTCATGCTGACACCATTAGCTGCAGAACGTTAGAATAGGATATCAAAAGGAATACAAAATCTGGATGATACCATATTGGTACTTTTGCTGCACGTTATGATAACTCACGTTTGGAGAAAAACAACAAATAAAAAAGTTTCTTCGCTAAAATGCAGCCCACAGGAGTGTTGTTAATAGCTAGTCAAGAGAGTCTGCTAAAGTGATAAGGAGGGAGAACATTGTGGTGGAGGGTCAATTTGTGTGAGTCACAGATAAGTTGTGGCAACTGCACATAATCCCAGCCTAACTCTAATAAGAAGATGAGAAAATGTGATTGTGTCTTTGAGTGACTCCATTTGGATGGCTGCCACAACTGGGAGGAACTCAACAGCAACCAGCTGCTCCTGGAAAAAAAAAATCCCTGCTGATAATAATTACCAATTATGTTACAAAACAGAGGGCACAGTTCAAAGTGAAGTGTGGTCATACAATATTTATAAGGCCTTTTGACTCAACATGGAATCCGTGGGATACAGTAGCTCTGCCAATGAATGTGAATGTGACATTAATAGTTAAAGGTATCATCCTTGCTCTCTCATTTCTACAGAATTGATTTTTTCCCAGGGCATTCATTTAGCGAGGTTTATCGCTGAGAAGGGCCAGGTTTGTTTCTAAAGGTCATGACAAATGTCCTTTCATGTGTGAATGATTAAATCCGTCCAGTGGGTGACGCATGTACACGTGCACACGCAGATGAACATCCCCATCTCCTTCCCTGTCTCGTTCACTCTCTCCATCTCATTCTTCGACTGTCTCCTTTTAATTTTGGCTGCCGGCTGAATAACAGGATGCGTACAGCCGAATGCAGCGCCAGCGGCAGCACGAACCACCCACCCGAACAGGAGAAGTGTGATCAAATAAATGCCTCTTAGGTATAATATTAAACATGTCCTCGCAGTCTGCCCCGCTTTGTGCTTCTTTCAGTGATTCCCACAGTGTGTATGGCCTGGTGTTTGCATCACTGTGACTCATATAAGTGACTCACGGTGTTGGAATGTGGGCCCATTGTCGTTCACATCAGTCAGGCTGACGGTGACGGTGGTGGAGGAGGAGTAACCGCCGCTGAGGCCCAGCATATCCTTCACCTGCACCACCACCAGGTACTGCTCTCTGGCCTCTCGGTCCATGTTTGGCCAAGATGTTACAATGATCCCTGCAGGTGGAGGAGAAAGACAGAGAGGAGGTATACAAGAGGCTCAATAAGATGGCATCAAGTGCATCTGTGGGTGGTTTCTGTTTGTTTACAAGCACTTCAAGTCGTCTACCAGAGCGCTTGCAGTCAAACGGCACCACAATTAATGTGAAGTCTGCATATTTTATCAATACACAGAAATATCAAGAGATGACTAATGCTTCTTCTGTCTGGCCAAAGTGGAGGCTGTGGGCGACGCTAAACAGAAAAATAATTTTAATTAAGAGGACTAGATTGACCTGGCATATTTAAATGCTATTTTCAAATCAGAAGTCATCTTTTCAACCATTAATCTCATCTTGTGTTTACTTGACATTAGCTTTTCAGCAGCCATTCAACATCTGCAATATCAAGTTAGTCAACTGTTGTATTCTGAACGCATCTGACTTAGCCACCTGGCCAGGTAGTAGTGCCCCCCCCAAAAAAAAAAGTTTTTTTATTTTTCAAGGATGCAGCAGATGTTTTTCTTTATTCTTTACCCCGTAAAGACCAAAATTAACAATTTGTCAGTCTGTCAGTCTCAAGTCCATAAAGAGGCCAAAGGTATACACTGGCAGAATGAATCTAAGAACATTTACTCAAGTACTGTACTTAAGTACAAATTTGAGGTACTTGTACTTTACTTGAATCTTTTCTTTTATACTCTTACTCCACTACATGTCTTAGGGAAATATTAGACTTTTTAATTCACTACATTTATCTGACAACTTTAACCACTAGTTACTTTATAAATTAAGACCCTTTTGCATAAAAAAACGAGTTGAGTTTATAAAAAATGATGTTTTACTATCCAGTACACAGTTTATACAAGTACAGCTAAAATGATTGGTTGATTAATTATCTATTTGATGACAGAACATTTTGGCAGCTTTTGTCATGAAATTCTCTACTTTGGGTACTTTTACTTTTAATAAATTTAGTACATTTTCCTGATTATTCTCATTTAAATATATATAAATAAGTAACACTTTCAATGTGGGACTTTTACTTGTTGTATCAGTACTTTTACTTATATAAAGGAACTGAATACGTCCTCCAATACTGCAAATATATAGATACAGTTGTCACAGTTTTAAGGTGGGGATGGGTCAAAGAAGGGGAACACAGTCCTTTCCTCCAGCCTGTACATGATGGCAGAGCCCGGCTTTTAAACTCACATAATAGACACTATTACATTAACTATAGATATGATTAATTAACCTTACTGTAATATCAGTACCCTACAGCCATTACACTATGATGTAATTGACCAGCATGTTATGAGACAGTTAAGCAGCACTGACGTTACTCAACACCATTAGCCATTAGCCTATGTTTTGACCATGTGCTTTATCATCATGGGCAGATTATGAGACAGTAGGCCCCTGAGCACAGATATCCAAAAGGCCCCAACACCTGTCCTACAATGGAGCAAGACAGATACACTTTGTGGGGGTTTTGCCTCTTCTTTTGTGGTTGTTCTGTGTCTTTTTGTTTGGTCATTTTATGTCTCTTCGTGGTTGGTACGTGTTAATTTGACACTTTAGGCCCTTGGGTCCGTGCCCAGTGGCCCGCTGTATAATCCATCAATGTTTAATGTCACCACATGGGGATTTGCAGCCTCGAGAATTACAGGTCATCGGATACTCACAACCTTTTTACCAGTGGCTAACCAGTCTAACACTGTTTGGATAAAGCGTTAGATCCTTTAAGTCTCCATCGCCAAACTCACTAGAATATATTTGAATAAACAGTAATTTTAGCGTGTATAGAGCCAGCATATTTTCAGATCTAACTGGGTGAATTGATGGTTTATTTCAACCAAACCAGAGCTGGTGATTTTTGGAACAGTGGAAAGTTGAACCATCACGGTTTTTGTGAGTTTTATTTTGTTTCTGTCCATTCTGAATGAAGTTTGTTTTACAATGAAAAAACTGCCGTTCATTTAAAAGGAGTCTGGTGGTTTGATGACAGTGATTTTGAGGCTGTTTCTGGTTATTTCCACCTTTAACAAAAGGTCTGTCTCTGTAGAAAACCTTTCCATAATGTTGTCAGACACTTAGAAGAACAATCTGAGCCTGTCAGTGCACTTCAGTTCTGCCTCCAATACGATCCAGAAACACCTGTTGATCCGGAAACTGCGCCATCTCAACAATCCCCCCGTCTGATCCATCTCATCCACAACTTCCTCACTGACAGACTGCAAGCAGTGAGGGTGGGCTCAGCCACATCCCCTGTACTCACGACCAACACTGGAGCTCCACAAGGATGTGTGCTGAGCTCTTTCCTGTATACTCTCTACACCAATGACTGCATAAACCCATCACCTACCACAACCTATCTGAAATATTCTGACGACACAGCCATTCTTGCACTTCTCTCTGACAATCTCCCTGCTCTGAATTATCACAACACAGTCACACACTTCACTCAGTGGTGTATGGACAACCATCTTCACATCAACGTCAGTAAAACCAAAGAAATAATGATCATCCCCCCTTCACCTCAGCACCCCATCATCATTGACAATCAAACAGTTGAAACAGTGGACAGTTTTAAATACCTGGGCGCAACTCTGGGCAATAAACTCAATTTCGATCAGCACACCAGAGACATACAAAAAAGGAGCCAACAAAGACTGTCAGCTATCCGAAAACTCAAAGGACTCTATGTCGCCCCCCATTTACTGCTACTTCTGTACCAAAGCATCATTCAACCAATCCTTCTGTACTGTTCCACATGTTTCTTCACCATGCTTTCTGTACCAATCGGGCCAAACTCACACGCATCACACACACCGCCTCCAAAATCATTGGTCTTCCCACACCCAAGAATACAAAAACATAAGTCTGCACACCAGAAATAGCTCCTTCCCACACCCAACCTCACAGAGTTAAATAACAGGTCCATTACACACTTTGCAAAATCAATAGACGGGACACCACACCCACTCAACAAATACCTCATCCCATTACCCTCAGGGCGCAGCAACACTTAAATTTAGGAAAGCTCGAGCCTGATCCCAGCAGCCATAGCTGCGCTGAACAAGAGATCCCGTTGACTCAGTGTCCACCTCTGTAAATGAACCTGTGATGTTTTGTGATGTTTTGTGATGTCTGTGATATGTCTGTGCCTGTGATATTTGTGATCGATCTCTGTAAATGTACAGTTAGTGGAAACGAATTTCCCTCTGGGACGAATAAAGTAAGTCTAAGTCTAAGTCTAAAAACAAACGCTTTAAGTGGATGTGCATTGACAGTGCAAACTTGCCCTGTGTGTTTACACTGCAGCAGTTGCTCTCACTTAAAACTGGACCACTTTCAAAAAATGTCATTCCCATTTCCCCCTTTGACATTAAAACATGGGAATATAGAGTCCAGTTTGGAAAAATACCCTTAGGATTTTTAAGTTTATTTGACATGCAGAAGGCCACACAGCAACCCTTCAGCATGGTCGTAAATGCTGAGAGCTACATCTGAACATTTTTTTTGATGAAAAGCCCCTATTGTGATGCTTTTTGAATGCCCTCTGGCATCTAATATAGTGTGTGAGTTTTTTTGGTTGTTAAAAATATTGGTAGTTGTTCGTTATTAGTACTGAGTTGAAAAATAATTATTTGCAACTGCTATCATTAAAATTTAGAGAATTTTTAAGGTTCTTGTGCTTCAGAATTTTGCATTTTACGCTAGTTACTTTGAAAACTCAGATTAATAATACAAAATATAATCCACTGAAAAATGGTGATGTATTGTGATATATTAAACTAGCCAGCAGTACATGAAGGATTTAATAAAAGAGCTTCACCTATACCAGCTGCAACATTAAAGTGACTACCGTGCTCTCTCTCTCTCTCTCTCTCTCTCTCTCTCTCTCTCTCTCTCTCTCTCTCTCTCTCAGTACAGGCGATTATACAAAATGAAAGAATGAAAGAGAAAACCCAAAATTCGTATTTTTGGTCAACAATATCCTATTATCTCTGAGGACTTTAAAGCATGAATGCAATGAAACATTATTCGATTCAGAGCTTTTTTTTAATTATAAAGCCTATTCTTATTTTTTTTAAATACATACATACTGCCTCTATACTTAGATCTAAGGCTGTTCATAAAACATTCAGGGCTGAGGCCCCAGATGCCCAGGCCTAATTACGCCACTGGTAGCGAATGCTTTGTTTCCATCCTTGATGTAAAAGGACTGTGACTTTTTGTAGGTGCTCCCCTTTGTACCAACTGTATCTTCTTTCTTTAGGCTGCTGGACAGTCTGTCAGTTAGTGGTTATGTTAACCTTGGGCAATTTACATTTCTTCAGATATTTACATCCTATTTGCATTTGAATTTATTTAGATAACCACCTTATGTTAGCATTTCATGTTTAATCTTATGTGCATTTTATATTTCATATTTCCAGCATTCCTTATTTAATTCAGTTTTTACTTAGAAGCACTTTCTAAAAAAATCCGTATTTGCACTGGTATCTTTACATATATTTATCTTCTATCTATCAACTGTATATTTATTATCCATAGCAAAGTTTTCATTACTCCTGTGCTGCTCTTACACTTAAATTTAATCATCATACATTTCAATACCTGCACTGTCAGTTTGCACGACCATAATAAGTATATCTACTGTGGTAAGAGCTCTCTGTAGTAGTCCTGGGACTAGACTATCATTTCATTGCTGTGTGTTTCTATTCTTATGATTTTATTCTCACACTTATATTCTCTATCCCTATGTGCATCTGTTTTTATATGCTATCTATCTATCTATCTATCTATCTATCTATCTATCTATCTATCTATCTATCTATCTATCTATCTATCTATCTATCTATCTGAATACTTTCTTTGAACATCTAGGCACTGTAGTTTTTAGCGAGTGTTACACAAACAGGAGTAGTATCAAACATTTATTGGGGACTATTTTCAGTGGTGGATTATTACATATTTGGTTTAATGTGTGTGTTTATCAGGACTGTAAAGTGCCCATGTTCTTTGCAATGAAGGAACATGTGACTGCAGTGCAACAGTGTGGCTCATTGATGACTTCTAAATAGGTTTTGGACACAATGGGGCTCTATGACACAGTGGAATAAGATATTTCAGACTCTGGCAACAGAGACAGTACTTGTGTGTGAGATCAGTTTGCTGCTGCTTTTGGTATTTTCATGGGATTTGTTGACAAGGAAAATGTAAATTATCTTGGCTTATCCTTGCAGGTTAACTGAAGCCATAAGCAAAGCTTCAACTTTTATCAACTGCTGCCCACTCCTCAATAAAAACTAACAATTGGTTTCCAAAAAGAGTCAGATTTGCCCTTTTAAACACTGCATTCATTTGCATTTAAGCACATTTTTCTTACGTCAATATTGCCCTCCCCCAACTCTTTACAGTTCAGGTCAACAATGTGTGTGGGAAGCGCTGCAGCTGACCTCTGTATCACACCAATAAAAAGTGTAAATGTACATGCATTGGCATTGGTTGAACCAATTTCCTGTCAGGGTTGTAAACACTCACATTTTTCCCAATGGTCTTAAAAAGTCGCTATATCTGTTAACAGTTGTTTTGAGATAGAAAGTTGCCAGGGGAATTTATACAATTTTCAAAGTGATAAGTAGTGTATGACTTGTCAAAAGTGACCAGAGGGAGCGAGCCAAAGACAAAACAGTTTTCAGTCTCAGCAGTGAGATTGGTAACATCTCTGCCCTTCTATATTTTTTTAAACCCACTTGTTATAAAAGTTAAACATTATTTCTGCAAAGCCAAATCTCTAGTGCGCCTTCCTAATAGCCCAAACTGTGGATGTTGAGAGATTTGTGCAGCCTCCACTGATTATGACGGTAGAGTTCCGACTTCAAAGCCTCTGTATCTGTACCCGTCTTTGGCTCCACAGAGAAGTAGGGCTCCCCCTGCAGGATGGAGTAGATGAGCTTGGCGTTGTTTCCGAACATGGGATCGTCAGCATCTGTGGCTGTCACCTGGGCCACTGTGGTCCCTGTGGGGGGGAAGCGGATCACACAGTCAGAGTTAGCTCAGGCAGCAGTTCCAGTCGACAGGGAAATAAAGTGATTATGCCACAGTCCCGCAGGGTCTGTCTGTCTGGCTCAGGGGGGGAGCAGTGGAAATGGAAGAAGGGAGGGGGGGGGAGGTTGAGGTAGGGTTAGAGGAGGGATGTTGACAAAGGGACAAGGGTTGGGGAGGAGGCGATGGGGGAGCAGCGTTGGCCTTTCACAACTCGGTAAGGCTGTGCAGGTGTGTGTGACAACCTCTCCAGCCCTATAGCGACATCTCTCTCACCATCCACCTGCTGCTTGTTTTCTCTCCAACGCACTCTGATTCAGTTTCAGCTCTCTATCTTTCACACTTACTACCCTTTTCTCCAGTGACCATATCCTCTCCCTCATTCCTCTTGTCTGTCTCATTCTTTTTCCCCCAGAAAGCCCTCGGTTTTTTCCTTACACGCAGCATTTCTTATTTTCAGTCACCCGCACTCCAACTTTCCCCTCTCTCGCCCTCTCTTTCCGAATCAAATGCATTATGATTTATTACGAGTGAGATATTACGCTGCAAAAGCAGATTACATATAAATTGAAATGGTAATGTTTGTGGTAGAAAAGGGCAGTGGTTATAATAACATCGTTTAAGACATTTATCCACAAAGGCATCCAAGCTACGATTCAGAATCCAATACTTTTAACTTCCTGAATGGGGACAGATGACAGACATTCATATAACCTTTTGTTCATCGTCTTCAGTCAAGATTTAACTCAAGAAAATTCATTTTAAAAGTATATCCTTAGAAATAATAAAGCCACTTCCAACTTTTTATTAGCACAAAAGACAATGGTAAGTTTTATTACTAAGCAATCACTTGTTTGTTTGAATAATATAGCGACACATTTGAATCTTGAATAATTCCATGAGCAAAACTCACCAAAACCAGGCATTAAAGGGTCTACTGGTTTCAGCCATATGTTTACCATGAAGACATGAGAGTGGTATCTTCTTGTGTAACTCTTGGCAAGAAAACTAACAAGTGTATCTCCCGAAATGTTGAAAGATCCCTCCAACAAAAATGTTTACAAGGTAAACAGCAAGGGTTTTGATCCCTCCCAAAAACTGTCTGAAGCCACACAACATATTGAGCCTCATAATGGAGGTACACACACAGCCCATTAAGTCTAAATGAGCCTAGCAGTATTACTAATAGGTCAAAATAAGCATTCATTAATTTGTTCTAGCACAAGGTGGCTACTCTGCAGTGGGCTATATATGATTATTTGGTATTTCAGCTTTGCAGTGTGGGTGGTGAAAACAAACAAGTGCTCTATTGAATGTTCTAATGCCCTCCTAGATGCCCTCCTTCCTTTTTTGGATTTGAAATCAATAGGAAGCCTAGCTAGAGAGACTCAAGACTATCAACTTCTGTTGGGGTTTGGCAAAATTTAACGGGAAAAAACACTAGGTCAAGAAGTACAACACACACAGTTTGAAAAGTGTTAAAATATTTTTTTAGTCAATGTATAAGTTACACATTTTGACAATCCCGATTCAGATAAAGTTGGGACACTGTATAAAACAGATGTAGAAACAGATGCAAATTGAATTGGAAATAAGTATTCAAAAAGTCACATTTTCGTCATTATATGTATTTCCAAAGCAGCACGAAATTTAGACCAGATGTCAATAAAATTACATTGATTAAAAAACTAACATTTGACTCCATAAAAATTAAGTGCAATAAAGTGGAATGGCACAGAGGAAAAAGGACTGAACATGCTAACTTAAATTTTTGTAATATTTGGAGAAGCCTTTGTTTACAATGCCACCTCCAAGATGCTTCCTGTATTTAAATCTTGACAATTTTGGAGAGCTCGCTCATAAATAAGAAAAAGATTTTAACTAAATCTAACTTATCAAGCAAATGTCAAGATATTTCAGTCTGAGCATAAGTTGTTCTCTTAAAAAAATCATCAGCAACATTTTCTGAGTAATCCACAGACCTCACTGTGAACTGTTTATACAAGGACTATTTATTTGGTACAGTGTAGTTCCAAAAACTGTTCACAGTGAGTGAGGACTGAATAACAGGGGCACAGATTTTGGAGACAGATGATGCTGATAAATTTTTAAATGTTAGGTTTCCAGGTTTTGAGCATCAGAAATGACATTCCTTTTATAGTCACTGTACTGAGTTAATCTCAGAGACATACTGTATCTCACAACCTGTGCACATAAAACCAAACTACCTGCATGGCTAAATACTGTACTGTATTTTGGAATTCTGGTGAATGGACCCTTTAAATTTCATCCTGCCTGCCGTCACTTTAAACTCTTCCTTTTATAACTTCCTCCCTGTCTTTCATACATACCGACTGGACACATCTCAGGGATGCTGGACACATACGGTTCGTTCTGGAACTGCGGGACATTGTCATTGATGTCCTGCACCTTGATGATGAACTCGGACTGGGGTTCCTCTGGTTCATTGGTCCTCCTGTTGATAGCCTGAGCTTGAAGGATGTAGAAGGCCTTTTCCTCTCGATCGAGCTTCTTCAGTGTCCGGATCTCACCTGAATACTCATCTATCTCAAACAAATCTCCAGCTCCTTCTCCTGATAATATGTACTTGATGGAAAACTCACCTCGGTCATAGTCGGATTTTAGCTATAAAAAAAAAGAAAAAGAGGAGGGGGTATAGAGAAGCTTGATGTTTTTTAAACAGTTCTTTTCGAGGTAACCAAAAAACATGTATTTTCAAAGGGAAGTAGTGTATCAAGGACATGGAGGACATTCAATCTGAAGTGGTACCTGGCCAATAACGCGAGGAGTGGGATCTTCCTCCGGGACAAACAGCTGTTTCCAGATCCAGCCTCTCTTCAGGCGACGGTGCAGATGAGTGGACCCTTGGGCCAATTGTTGGGCTTCCAGACCCTGAGTACCTCTCATATCGCTCAGCACCCCGCCAGGAAACATAGAAAAGACCGTAACCATGGCCAAAACACTCGGCATGCTCATTTTTACTGTCCATCCGTGCATTTCCTCTGCACTTCTCATGGTTAGTGGATGGAGGATGGAGGTTTCACTGGCCCAGTGTTACCAATTCTTCATTCAACAGCACAGCTCATGATCCCGGTAATGCTGTATCCCATCTCGTTATGATGTGGTTTGTATGCATGTTCATGTCTCTGAAATAAAAATTAACAATTTAATTAATGGCTGCGGTGAAAATAAATTTCCAGCAGTGCACGGGGACTGAAATCTATAGCAGTGTTGTGTAAAATCCAAGATCAAGTGTTCAGTATCTAAAGGCTCTGTATATCTATCTGACATTAGAAGTGGACTCTTTATGTTTGAAAAGCAAATCTAACTTAAATGTTTTTTGCTTTAAATATAAAAGATGACTGTCTTTTATATAAGTGATCCCCAACCAGGTGTACTCGCACCACAGGGACCATTTCTGCAGTTGCTTAACTGGTAGGTATAAAGATTATAAAGCACTTTAACTCATTGGAATAAAAATAGACATCATGATTTGATAATAATAAAAAACAGAGTTAGTTGTAATGGCAAACATTATGTGCTGTAATTCAGTGTGTGTAAACTGGTCAGCAAGTGTGAAGTAAATGAGTTTGGGATAAATAATTACAGTTGTTAGCTAAGTCGGCTAAAGGATCAGGTGTTGATAAAGTAGCCTATTAGAAAAATGGTTGAAGGTAGCTAATAGTAATAAATTAATAGCTAAAGCAGTGGGTTAATTGGATCAATGGTTGAAATAGTTACTGCTACCATCACATTACAAAACGCCCACGTTGTACTTTGGTCAGAAATATTACTAACAGGTGAAGTTTTGACAACGTAATGGAAGCAAAATAACAAGTCCTCACAGAGATTTTTCTGCAACACTGCAGTAAAGTTATAGAATGACAAAAATACAATGTACCACTGTATCACAGTCTTCATCCTTACTTCATTAGAAACTTTTATTGGCAGGTTGCCAGATCATTTGCAAATGATGTACTGCCCAGCTGGCACAAAACCAACCCTTAACATTAAAATGTGGTTGAAAAAATGTTAAGTGCTGAATGGTTGTAAAAAGGTGATGAAAATATTAAAAAATCAACTGTGGAATTTAAATAAAATCTGTATAGTGAATTCCAAAAATGTGTTGGCTACATACAAATGTAATGTTTTTAGAACTTAATTGTAACAGATCCACAAAGTTGTTGTGGGACTTGTGCTGACAGGGCCCCTGCCTTACATCTTTAAGTTGATACTATGTAATTTGATACATAAAGTTGACATTATGAGACCATTAAAGAACATTAATTGTAGGCTACATTGCCTCAACCAAATTTAATTTGTAGGGACATTAGCTAAAAGTAATGGATAAATGGTTTAATGTTAGCGAGATAAACTAATGGATAAATTATTGAAATATTTAATATTACCTTAATGTAATGTGTAAATGTTTTAACGTTAGCTAGATAAACAAATGGATAAATCGTCAAAATAGCTTATGTTAGCTAAATCTAATGGATACATGGTTGAAAGAGTTTATGTAAGATAAAATTCAATGGATAAATGAATTAAATGGTTAATGTTAGCTGAATTTAATGAATAAATGCCTTAGTGTTAGCGAGATAAACTAATGAATAAATGGTTGACACTTAAAATTAGCTTAACGTAATGGGTAAATGGTTTAACATTATCTAGATAACCTAATAGATAAATGGTTGGAAGAGTTTTTGTATAATTACATTTAATGGATAAACATTAGCTAGATAAACTCATGAACAAATGTTTGAAATAGTTAACGTTAGTTAAACTTGATGGCAAAAAGGTTTAATGATAGCTGGATAAACAAATGGATAAATGTTTGAAGTACTGAATATTAGCTTGGGTAAATGCTTTAATGCTTGCTGGATAAACTAATTAATAAGTGGTTGAAACAGTTAATGTTAGCTAAAATTAATGAAAAAATGGTTTAGTGTTGGTGTTAGCTAATTTGAATGGAAAAATGGTTGAAAATGTTAATGTTAGCTAAACTTAATGGTTGAAAGAGTTCATATTAGCTAAATGTAATATATAAATGGTTGCAGCTTCAGCCACTGCTAGTGGCATTAATAGAAATACAAACTTTGCCAAGCCTCCTAAATATTGAGAGTTGAATCGTTAAAAAACATTATTGTAAGCAAACAACATCCTCTATTATATAATTAATAGTGTTAAATAAAACCCAGCTTAAATCAATTCAACATTATTGGTGGGGTCGATAGAGGGGTACTTGAGGTCATCTGGCAGAGCTGTGGGGGATTGATGGGAACCACTGTTGTATATGAGCTCCATGAGTTATGTCAAATCCAATGCACAGCAACAACTCAGATTTATAACAAATTCAAGCAAGAAAGCCAGAGCCATAATTGCATTTTACAAGAGAAAGACAAACCCTTTGTCCAAGCCCTCCTCTTTTTTTCTTCTTTTTGTCTTGCATCCTGCACAGGCGTCTGAAAACAGCCCTCTGTTTTGAATGCAGACAAGGCCCTGTATTGTGTTTCACGGGGGGAGCAGGGCCTGAACATCATTCCTTAAGCATGACACTGCACTCTGCAGCTGACTAATGAAGACTTCTAATTAGATCAATGTCTCCCCAGACATAGAAAACAGAGACACACATGCCTCTGACAAACTATGAGTCGAATCGATGCGCCAATTATAATGTGCATCAGGGTCAAGAGTGTAAGGACAATGAAAGTCAAACAAGACAGCAAATTAGTCAGGGCCACACAAATACAATATCTTGCTCTGACAACCCTGCCAAAGTTATAAGAGTTTAACTTTGACGATTTCATCAGTTCCCTTCATATACACGAATAAACTGTGGTGAATTTTTTTTCATTTTCTCTCCATTAGTAACAATAACCACCCACTCTCAACATGTCGTTGTCAAAGGGATAAAAATACCTCATCTTTGTCATCTTATGTTACAGAGGCTGACCTTTGCTGTCAATGTCCTCTCTTCTTAGTAAATTAGCAGTTCTCCCTGTGAATTTGTGTGTGTGTGTGTGTGTCTGCAGTGTAGGTGTGTTTACCATGAAACTATGGATGTTCTTTCACTTTCCTCCCTATCATGTTAAGACTTTTGTCTTGTAGTTGTTTGCTTTGAGAAGCAACACAAATTATTGTCTAGACATGAACCCCTGAACCCAACTTTACTGCTCTCCCGTCAAGCAGCAAACCATACATCAGCACTCAGCGGGATCAGATGTTATTAAGGGCTAGAAGCCACAACAGCCATAATTCTAAACCATTTTAATAGAGTTTTTTGACACTGTAATATCAGCACATAACGTATAGAGTCCCACTATGTGGACACTTTAATCCAAAGTGCTGCACAGGAACACAAGTGCATGCATTTTTAGCATGGGTGGCCCCGGTGGAAATTTAGAATATATAGTGTATACGGCAGGACATTGTTTCAGCAGTTAGAGTAGTTGCGGTATTAATGCTTTAACAGCTCATAATGTTCATGTTTAATCTTGTAAAAGTAAATTAGCTGTCAAGATCCATTTGTAATGAGCTGGTAAAATCAATTACTGATGCAGGCTTTCATATCTGAAATTCAATTTCGATACAGAATGCGAATGAGAGTGTGTGTTTGTGCTTATGTATGTCTTTACGGGCACGTATTCATATCTCCGAGCATTGTGGAGTGACAGTCCAATTAGTAGCCAGTGAATCGTGAGCCGTTATGGCCTTTCATAGGGCTGCCAAGCACGCGCCCAAACTGAACGCCTTGAGCCAAAAAACTAGACAACAGCCCCTCAATGATGTTACTCAGAGCAACTGCCAACATGCCAAGGAGTCTGCTTAAAAATCCTTCCCGAGGGTATCAGGCTTTACTGATGTGGCTGGAATAGTGCACAGGTCAACAGATGTTTAGGTGCCAATTTAACAAGATGGGCTTTTCTAGAAATAAGTGATGAAATTCTGGGAAAATAATGGGTATGCCAAAAAAAAAAAAAAAAACTCCCAGCTCCAGGTCTGTAAATAGCAAAGGTGTTAGGGAGCAAGTAAAACACATGTCCATGTGTGACAGCTATCTTGATAGTGCTTGATAATAATTGTGACCTTGCCACTGATTTTGAAAATATCAAATAAATCCACATTTTGCTTTTAATAATACAAATCTCTCAGCTATCATTCACAGGTGCATATGTTCTGGGAAAAGTCAAGAGAAACTAAAAATATCTAAAAACACCATTGAACTCTCGGGTCAATTTTCTCCTTTCAAAAGAAATTCTCATTTCTACATGACATGCAGTACATGCAGAGTGCCCTGTGGTTGACAGCCATTCATTACCTCTAATAGGCCTTCCTCCCATTT
Source organism: Epinephelus awoara (assembly GCA_035609425.1). Taxonomy (NCBI): domain Eukaryota; kingdom Metazoa; phylum Chordata; class Actinopteri; order Perciformes; family Serranidae; genus Epinephelus; species Epinephelus awoara. Next base: position 21,939,942 of record CM069314.1, on the reverse strand, counting down.
CCAGCAGACCTCCTGTAGCCTGTATGTACAGTACACTACTCTACCACATGACAGAATGACAATGAGGTGCAGTCTCACAATGTTAAGCACCAGCTGCGATGAGACCGTCACATTATTTTCCTATATGGTGATGTGTTCTCGCTAATAAAACGTTGCTCTGTTGTAGAAATGGTTCCAGGATGCCGTTTAAGATGTTTAAATGCAGCAATAAAGAAAAAGAAGCTCCTACTTGACATTGTGGATGACACATCAATATCAATATGCACCACAGAAACTAACTAAGTAATGCTAGCTTCATATGAGCATGTAGTTTTTCATGCATTATGGAAAAATATGAAAATGTTTAAGCCAAAAACGTGACAGCAGATCTAAATATAGACTCCATTTACAATCTTGGAGACAAATCCATCTGTTAAGCCTTGCCTCTTAAAGATCACCCTTCCAAGACAATATGTCCCTAATTGGTCATTTGGGAGCCTATCATGGGACCTGTTGTTTACTGTTCAGCTCCGTAAAACAATAACACTGACATGAGTTTATGTTTCCTAAATCAGGGCTTCAAATGAGTCCAGAGACCGAGCTGCAGCAACAGGGAATGTCAAGCCATCATGTACTCGCTAGTAAGTAATTTGTTTGATTTTAATACGTGCACAAGTGAAAATCATTACTGCTTAGCAAAGTGTCATGAATTTCCTCTGACATTTATCAGTGATAGGACTTCACCCTATTATTTCTTTCTTTTTCATCAAAAACAATTAACTGATGCTAAGAAAAAAGAGGGCGGTGAATTTAAACTACAGGCAATTATCTTGAAAGACTTAATTATGGTGATAAAAAAAGAACTTTGTGACAAAGTACATCAAGTTTCAAGGAATATGAGACATGGGCAACATTCAGAGAGCAGATAAACATCTTCACTCATTTTAAAGGAACAGTGTGGATTTAAGTGCATCTAGTGGTGAGGATTGCAGCTAAAACCTCTTTTGGTTAGTGTTCCTTCAGTGTTGATTGTTCAGGAGGTTTTTAACAGGAGCTGAATTATCCACAGGGATTTCATCTATCGGATTGGATCTTGAAAATGGGTTGTTCAGAATAAAAAGAACAATTCTGAAATCAGATTAGATTGTGTGATCCAGTAAAGTAGGCATTAAGCTACCTATTAAACCTTGCATTGCACTAATGTAAAAAAAAAAAGGGGGTTGTTGTTCCCATAAAATAATCCCCCAATATCAAACAATAATTATTTCAGGTGATCACATCAGGGTGATCCAATCCAATGTTGCCTCAAAAAAAACAACAACAACAAAAAAAAAACAGCACAACAGTGAGATTGATTAACTTATTCTGGGTAACAAAACATGAGATTTCCAAATTCGGATCATTCTGATCCAGATTAAATTTATTGAACAACTCCGCTCAGATGATTTAAACCGGTGAAGAAGCTGACTTAAGCAGTTTCATGTTGTAAATCCGTATTTCTCCACCACTGGTTGGCACGTCAGAGACAGGCCACTAGCCCTTAATTTTATATTTCATTAGTTGTCATGACAGTCATTACAGGGGGGCTGTGAAATATAGCGGCTGAAGAAAAAACACTGGCCCTGTTCAGAGCCAGTGTTAAGTTTGTTTATTCTGGGCTACTGTACGAGCATGGTGGTGTAACATGATGATCTCTGTAGACGAGGACCCGGTCCGCGTGTAGATAAAAATGGCTCATTCTAAGGTAACAAATACATAATGATTCTCATTTTAAGGTGATTACAGACCCTTTCACTGTTAGTCAACATTATAATGTTTTTTGGTGGGCGGGGCTTAACTGAATGCAGAACTATTCTCCGCAGACATTAGCTAGTGCTAGCTATCAAGTTCTGTGGACTTGTTTTAGACAATGGGGGAAGATGATTTGATTGGTGTGTTCAGAAATACTCTGGCACAAACTAAACTGTTAATAAATTTGGAGCACTGTCATCCAGAGCACCGCCTCCTCGGAGCAGCAGAGCACCAAAAGGAGTGAAGAGTGAGAAATATAACCCCCGTTTCCTCAACCAACAGGGCTCTCATTTTAGTGTAGAGCATCAGACTGAATTTACGAACACATAATGTCAGGTCACTCACTCTCTGGGACCATGAGTGTTACATGAATAAGTAAACAGTGAGCAACAGGACCAGACAGGCCGACCCGTATGTTCTCACTCAGTGGATTGATGATTAGACAGGAAGCTTTGTGGTTGATTACTGTCCCACTCTTACAAAGGAGGGCAACACTTTGTTTTGCTATTGAAGCCAATGTTAGCTAACACGCTAAAAATTTAGCGCTACAAGGAAATCCAATATTCGTCTTAATACCTCCCCAGTTCCTGATGAGGTGGACATGATAACCCACATAATACATATACATTATTCATCCCTACAACAGTAAACACTTTTCCTTAACCTGATATGAAGTGTGAGCCGCCGCAGTGGCGGCTAGTATGTGATAAAATTTAAGTTTTGACTCTTTCTATTCTGGCACCCAATAACACAACAAGACAACATATAAAGACTGTAGCCTACAGTCCTGTGGTGGTGAGTCCTGTTTTGCCTTCAGCTAATAAAATGACGTCATTGTGACGTCGGCCCTAAAAGGGTCTATACACTAAAGAAAACACACTTGTTATATTATATTCCATTTCTGCCACTATATTAAAATAGTATATATATTAAAATATATATATAATATAATAAATGCTACACTTCATTATCAAGAGTAAAGTAGCTTTCAGACCAAAGATTCCCCTTGCAATGACTTGCAACTACGTGCACCCATTTGTAACGTAAACCGCTGTCATTTCTAGAGCAAAGGGTACGTTACAGCGTGGCATAAAGCTGAACTGCAAACAAACCCCAGAGAGCACATGGATGCCTCAACAGAGCACTGAACTCTTCTTGTACGTGACTGTCTGTGGTTAGAAACCCTAACGTTACTGCAATTGAACAGGTTGAATCCTTTGCAACTGCATGAGCCGACCTGAGCCAATATGCAACTGAGTCATTCAGACCACTGCAACTTCTCTCTGCAATGTCCTAAAACAGTTTTGTTGCATCTGGAATCTTTGGTCTGAACATGCTGCAATATCACATCATGTTAAATTCCCACACATTTCATTGTTTGGCTAAGGTTCTCCCCTTCAAACTGGGTGTTTTGCAGTTACAAACATAGTATTTGTGCATCTGTGTTTAGTGTCCTTGAAAAAATGTATCAAAAATACTGTTAGTTATTTCACAGGATACACGTTTGAAATTCCCACTTTAAAGAAAGGTCATGGAAACTGTTTAATAATTATTTGATTTAACCTCAAGTTGAATCATCACTTTTCACTCGATTTCCAAAGGTGGAATGCAGTGAAGGCTAATGTTTTGTTGCTACATACTATAAGCCAGAACACAGAGGTCGTTTACTTAATGTGGGATGAAAAGATTAGATAGTTAGATTAGCAGTACAGAGGCCTCACATTGTCATCTCCAAAAAATCACATTGGTACACTTAATTAAATCCTCTTTAAAGTAATTTCTAAAACAATTTTGAACATTATTGTCAGTCATTTCAGAAGGTGCAGCCATCTCAAAAAAGATGTAAGGAATTTACTGATTTCTCACTGTGACAAACACAAAGAATCGCCTGGACTTCTTCAGTAATCATAGATTTCAGCTTCCCTGCTGCTGCTTTTATGTTGAAAGCCTCTTTACTCTTTAAATTCCTCTATACATACTTTCCTGGATAATGTAAAAAATGTGCACCTAACTATCTTCTGACAAAACATGATCTCTTACAGGATGTAAAGCGTCCACCACCACACCCACCTGTTTGTGTGATGCTGCCGTCCCCAAGCCACTTGTCACCAACCGCCGTCAAGAGAGATCATCGCAGGGGTGTAAAGAAACACAATCTGCTTAACTAAATGCCCTGGTACTGGAAAGCAATTCAGTCACCACAATAGCAGAAGCGAACGCGCGTGGTTCTCACAATGCGTAATCCCCTGCTCTGACGACCTCCCCTTTTCTTCTTCTTCTCTCCCCGTTTCTGCCCTTCTCAAACTTCCCGGGGAAGAACAAACACAGGCGCTATTGTCTGAGACACTGCAGAACACTCAGGGCCTTCATCGCCATGCAAATAGTCACAGCACCAGACTTACAAATGGATTTCTATCTTTTCACCCTCTCTGTTTTTTCCTCCCCATTTTTGTGAACAATCCAGCGCTTATTAAAGTGTAGCTGGAGCACGGAGGGGATGGTAATTCATCCACTGTATGACCACTATTCCTACTAGTGATAGGAAGGCAACAGTCTGTTTTTTGACATTCAGGCCGAGGGGAGCACGCTGTTCCTGAATGCCTCGTCCTGATACGGTCACATTTAAAAATTGACCTGTCGTGACACAGAGTATGCAAAATCACTCGAGATGTTGTTTGTCCTCCACAGGCTCTCGGTTGTTTACATGTACTTGTAATCAGGGCCATAGTTGTAAATAAAAGATGGGTCAACTCTACCTCACCTCAGCTGCTGTGGTTGGAAAGATCCGTCTTAATGTGACATAAAAAAAATCCACGAGGCCTTTATTATAAATCAATGTTTGGACTATAACAGAATAACACAACTGATGGATGTGTATCTGTTGAAGCCAAATCACATGTCAAATGAACGGCTTGTTGCTTGAGTCCAGGTCTTTGAATATGCCCATTCCACTGAGTTCAAGTTGACTGATATGTCTGGCATCATGACATTGAACAGCGGTTTCTCAGCTGCAATAAAAAAGCAACGACCAGTGAGTTTCACGGAGGCACTCGATTAGTCAATCAGCACAAAGGGCAGGACTAATGCCACTGTGCCAAGTGTTGTCAAGTGGTTCACCAGAACCAATGAGGAGTGGACTTGTAACACTAGCATTGGGTGCTATGGACAAAATAGACACTGCTAGAGAAGCTGTTTTAAATCAACATGTCTTCTCAATATCGCCTGACATTGTCGTTTGTATTTCTTCCTTCTGCTCCACCTTAGAACCCCGTCAAATCAGGTATGTTGGCATGGCTATACATCAGTGTAGACTTGAATGATGTTAGATTTAGGCAGATACGATTGTCTCTGGTGATTGGCTAGGGAAAATCAAATCCCGGTCTCCCGTTAAGCAGATTCAATGTCAGATTGAAGATGGAAACAGAGTTGATAAGTCTGTCTGATATTAAGCTAAACAGTTTAACTTATTGGTGAAAATTTTTTGTTTCTCAACTAATCATGACTGAAAGTACATGAAGCTTTGTGTTAGTTCATGCAGGACGCAGAAGTCATACACCCCAGCTGTAATCAGCTGACAGCCAGTTGATTGGATCCTTGTTTCTTTTTAGTCACACACCAATCACAGCCCATTCCCACGTAAGGCAGTCCATTTAAATATGGCTTCCTACTCACTGATCCCTGCTACACCAACGCTGCCACACACAGCTGCTGCTGGCAAAGCTTTACCTCCACCACCCTAGCCTCTACCATCCTAATCCAGAGTCCTAGCATGGCTCTAAGGTTAAATGGTATTTAATGTTTTGCTTGAGCCCGCTCATGTATACCCAGGGGGTTTTCTGCATTGCGCTCCCTGTTTTGGCATAGCATGCTGCTTGTCTAATCCAGGGAGCACGTCAAGAGGGGAGCCCTCGGCGCCAAACATAACTGTATTTCCATTTGTTGCAATAAATGGTTAAATCTATGATGAGAGTGTTCCTGACTGAACTGACATTTATACAGCTGTCTTGGCATTACTGGCATAGACAAAGCTCAGACAGCATAACAAAACGATAATTTAAGGAACAAATAACCCCCCCAAATGACCATTTTTATATTCAGTAACTCACCTTGTTTTATGTTGAATACATGGTGAAAAGGTTGTTTTTCTCACATGCCTCTACAGTGAATGCAGACTCCAGAAAGGGCAGACACTCTAGATAAATTGAAGTCATAGGGGTCCAAGTATAATCCAAGTCTCATATGCTCAGTACTTTCCAAACATATCCATTTTGGCTAAAACCTTACTATTTAAAACACTTCTGCAAAAACAGCAAACATAAACGAACAAGTACCGTGCTTGGGCAATTCAATAATGCATGAGCAGAGCTGAAATGCAGGCACTTGCAAGGGTGCACGACTTGTATGTGGAAGTGTTTTATATATTACCGTTTTGGCAAAAAATGTGTTCGGGAAGCACTGAGCATACGACTGGATAAATGAGACTTGGGTTATACTGCATGAGCTGTGTGAGAGTTTGTAAACAGATGTTTTGATGCGGTCCCCATGTACTCCAATTCATCAAGAATGTTCATTGTTTTTGGATTCTTCGGTCAACATCAAAGCATGGAAGAAAAAAGTTTTGTTGTACATATTTTACACAATACAGGGTAAGTAATTGATATACAAATGATGATTTTGGGGGTGAAGTATTCCTTTAAATGTTACTTATGTTTTTCATAATGTTGAATTTATATTACACATTAAACATTAAAAGTATCAACCGTTTTCTTTGTATTTTGCTTGAATCTTGACACAGCTACACTTTCTTTACTTTCTCCAAGTTTCTCTGTCTCCTCTATGCCCTGCATTTCAATCCTACATCTGTCTCCTCTCTCTTTAATCCTAGTTACAAAACGCCTTCATGTGACAAGTGTTAATTACTACAATAGTAGACGAATTTAATGTCTGTGGAGTTAACAAGTTGTGGACTTACAGTGGTGCTAATTTAAACTATGATGTAAAGCAGCAACAAGTTAGATAAACTTGGAGGATAAAACAGCACTAATGTAAGTGACTTCAGGCAGTGAAATGAAAAACAAATTTTCAGGTTCTTGTGTCAATTGTGTTAATTGTTCAGTTTCCTGTTATTGTCATTGGTGTATACCTATTAATTTTTTTTTACATTAGTATCTGTCTGTCTATATTAGATTGTTCTTGATCACTCATCTTGACTGTGGAGGCATACACACAAATTTATCCAATTAAGTGTGATCCGGTGTGAGCGAACTAAACCCTGTCAATCACATAAAACCACACTTTCCTGTTGGCTTGCAGGGTTGTTGGTTGTTTCACATTTCTGGAAAAGAATAATTATGAGTTAATTTATTGATTCCACTTTTATCATATTTCTTCTGATCTTAGGGAGGTGGGTAAACAACTACACTTATGATCCAATCAAATTTAAAAAAATCTCTAACTACCTCTTGTAACTAAACGCCATCCACGTATTCACTTGGATACATGCAGATCAACCACAACATCAAAACCATGAAGTGAATAACATTGATCATCTTGTTACAATGCAATGTTCTGCTGCGAAAGCTTGGGCCTGGCATTCATGTAGATGCCACTTGACATGCATCACCCACCCAAACACTGTAGCAGACCAAATACGCCGCTTCATGGCAACAGCAGTCCCCAATGGCGGCATGCCCCCAGCAGGAAATTGCACCATGCCACACTACAAACACTGCTCAGGAATGGCTCGAGGAACAATACAAAGAGCTCAAGGCATCAACCTGGCCCACATATTCCCCAGATCCCAAACTGATCGAGCATTCGTGGGATGTGGTGGTACCCCAGAAGTCCCGTGTCCATGCCTTGACAGGTCAGAGCCAAGTTTGATCCAAGGTAAGGCCTCTGACCTGATGAGGCATGGATACAGGACCTTGGGAGTATTCTGGGGTGTCTGGCACCAGGGTGATGGCAGCGGATCCTGTGAGTTCTGTGGGTTGTGAAGCGGCCTTCATGGATCGGATTTGGCTCTGAGGTAATGGCACATCCCACAGATGCTTGACAAGATTGGGATGTGGGGAATTTGGAGAAAAGGTCAACGCCTTGAGCACTTTGTCACGTTCCTTGGCCCACTCCTGAGCAGTTTTTGTGCTAGGGGGGCCACTGCCATTGGGGAGTGCTGCTGCTATTAGGTAAGGTACTTGAGGCCCAATCCCATTTCATAGTTTTACCCCTACCCCTAGTTTTCGAGTGCCACCTTGCTCCTCGAAACAGATACAAGGGGTAATGGTTACAAGGGGTAATGGTTGAAAAACTTGTATGAAATTTGGACAACCCTTCAAGACACTGATTCATCATTGGAATTCTGGTGTTTCTGTAACAGACAGGATGAGTGTTGCCACATATTTCTGTAGTGGTGATTTCTCAGACGTGGGCTACAGTCAGCTTTTTGCTGTTTTCAGGATGTCCTTGATTCATTCACAACTGAGATTTCAGGCCATCAATTGATCAGACAAGTCATCAAATAAAAAAGAAGCATCATTACCAGGCCACTAGTGGGCTATCGTTAGGACCCCGTGCTCCTATCTCGCCTACCTCGACATTGGAGGAGTGGTCAGAAATGCAGCAACTATGCTCAACTTCCAAGACTTTAGTTATTTTTTTGGTGTCATTTGCCATCAAACAGGAGGGAATACAACATGGAAATATGTCAAAAGATGGCACTGTCTTGCACAAATCAGAAAAAAACAATGTAACGTTAGCATTTACAATTTATTTTGTTGTACTTGGTATAAAGACAAGTACCATAATACTTTGCAATGATACCGAACTAAGATAATATGATAGTTATTGTAATTTAGAAATCTTTATTGACTATGGGGCGGCTGTGGCTCAGAGGTAGAGCGGGTCGTCCACCAATCGAAAGATCAGCGGTTCGATCAAGGCTCCTCCAGGCTGCATGTCGAAGTACCTTTGAGCAAGATACAGAGCCCCAAATTGCTCCCGATGGCTGTTCCATCGGTGTGTGAGTGTGTTAAAACTGAGTAGCAGGTGGCACCTTGTAGGGTAGCCTCGGCCACCAGTGTATGAATGTGTGTGTGAACATGACACGTAGTGTAAAAAGCGCTTTCAGTGGTCACTACATGACTAGAAAGGCGCTATACAAATGAAGGTCCATTGACAACAAGACAGCGGTTGGTTTCTTTTGTTGCTCATACAGCCATCTTGTAGACGATTTCTCAAAACGGTTTGAAGCAAGCCTCCGAAAAACCTCTGTTTGGAGGGCCACATAGCCCTAACAATTCCCCTTACCCTTCTATCTCAACAAGAACAGACATGAACGTGGAAAACAAAGAGATAAAGGCTGTGTGGTAGGGGCAAGGGGTGTACTGGGATTGGGCCTTGGTCTGCAACAGTATTTGGATGGTTGGTGCGTGTCAAATGGCAACCACATGAATGCTAGAACCCAAGGTTTCCTAGCAGAAGAATGTAGTGTGACAAGATGTTCATTGTTATTCACTACACTGGTTGATCGGTGTACATGACATTATTAACGCTCTTACTTCCCTTTCACTGTGATTTTAAGATATAATAAAAGCTAGGACCCTACAACACCAGAGTAGTGACACAAATTGGTCAAGCGGAAAGTTGGTCTCGTGCCCTCTAGTGGTGGGATAGCATGTTGCATATCCAACCAAGAACTGACTAAACTTCAGTATTGCTGCATTGCTGCCGACTAGGAATTTTTGTGCGTTTCCAAAGTCCAAACCTAAAACCATAATCTACTGTGATAGGAGCATCGGTGACCCGTTTACAGGTAAAAAAAAAACAAACAAACAAAAAAAAATCTATCTATCATAAAGTTACTCTCTACATTTTGAAATAAACAAATTATAAGCATGACTTAATACGACAGAGACACCTAAAAGTAAAAACAAGGCCGGTTTCATCAACTTACGAGCAAGTGTGCGTCAGACATAATGTAATGTGAATGGGTTTTCAGGTCAAAAAGGTAATGCCCTTATGCCCCACTAGAGGGCGTGTGAGGCTTAACTTCAGCATATCACAGCAGTCAATGGAAGTGTTGTCACTCTGGTATTGTAGGGTCCTAGTAACAGCTAGCTACTTACTTTCTGATCCGTCATATGACAAATATTAATTGATGAAGCAGGTTTCAAAGAATATCCATCCTCTGTTGACATGAGGGTACAATGTTTCTACTCTACAATGCTAGAACAGCGTTTACATGCATTTACCCTCCACGACAGCCCTGCTGGTTAATTGTGGTCACTCCAATTACCACGAGTTAAAAGTTTGTCTTTTTTTTTTTGTCATTTTTTATTTGACGACCAAATAACCTTTTGGAGCGAATACCCAAAGTGCCTTCATTATATGCCTTTCGTAAACATGCTAACCTCGGAGGGCTAATTACATACCTAAACAATGCAAATAGATTCAATCATTAGAAGGCTCTGACAGGGGCAAGCTAGCATTGTTGGGGTGTAAATGTCTCCAATGTGGCCGCAGCAGCCTTCCCTCAGCGCTCTGTGACAGGATGGAATTTGTTATTTCGGAAGTTGAGATTAGTTCTCCCTGTGAACTCCTCCGCTCCCATTCTGATTCCATATCAAACAGAGAAATGTCAGGACCTGCACTGTGACATTTAAAACCCCCATTGTAGACCTTGTCTAATTGAACCTCCCTCATTATAATGATGGAGTGTGGACCGACCACTGCAAAAGAACATCAGAGATGAAAGCTATGGTTTGGTGCCAGCAAGGATTATTTACATTCCCGCTGTCTTCTTCTCAGCGGTGAATCCGACTATCTCTCAGTCTCTACGGTGACATTTCAGGACTGTCAAATCATGGGCACAGAGTAATGGTCAGCATATTTGCAACAAGATGAAGGTGAGTCTGGTCAAATCAGCATTCACAGGGATGTCATGTTGTATAAAGAATGTAAGCTGTAATGGTGATATACTGTGTGCTTATATCCTGTATTATTCACTATCAGTGAAGACATCATTTTCCTCACAGGAGGCACAAAGAGAAGATAATGTGGCTCTGACATTAAACTGATGATTTTACACAGGCGTACATTATTGTTTTTCCCATTTTTCCCCCACTATTGTGCTCCTCTGATTAATGTTTTTTGAATATCTTTTTGAAAAACAAGTTATTGCCTAATCTAACACTACACCGACGTCAATATAAAGTTCACAAGTTCAGGCTCACACGAGATGAAGTACTGAACTGTTCAGGCTTTGTCATGTTGTGCCCTTCACGGCTTACATTCATATTGTTGCATCGTCTCGCTGTAATTGGAAGAAGAATAAAGCGTCATTGGCATTCTGCTCAGTCCACTGTGGTGAATTTGATGAGAATGTCACATTAAAAATGCATGTTCCTCATACGTTCTTTGGCCTTTGTCTTTAGCCATGGGAAACAGCGGACACTTATGACAAATAAGGACGGAGCTGACGCCGCCTGAGGTGGATCTCTCTATTCGACAGGAAACATCAGCGTCTCCTCCCAGTGTCTGCCTCCTCCACACGAGACCGTGCATTTGTCAACCGTCTAGGCCGACGGAGAGGGAAAGAAATTGGGTCACAATAGAAAAGTTGGATATACTGCTAAAACATTTCTATGAGAAAAAGACAAACTCTTAGACCTGCTAAACAACATATAAATCCTGGTCACTAAAGCAAGCTGCACACATCCCTGTTTATATATATATTTTGCAGTAGTTTGTTGTAATGTTTAAACCAACAGCTCAGACAGCCGACTAATGGCCAGCAGCCAACTCTCGACCAGCTGCTGGCCGACTACTTGTGAGACATCTCAGGTCTCCTAAATCCTCCAGGAATCTGCCACAAATGAGCACTAACTCTGCACTCCTGGGCAGCAAGGGAAATCTCCTGGAACCAGACAGAAACGTTTTGTTTACATAAAGTGGTTCTGTCTATAAAATATATAGCTCAAGGTGGGATGTAGCTAAGTGTATTTGATCAAGTACTTAAAAAACAGTTAGGAGGTATTTATATTTAACTTATGCAACTTTATGCCTACACTATATTTATCTCACAGTTGTTACTTTACAGATAAATGTTTTATATGCAGCAGTAAGATCAAATATAAAGCACTGTTTGTGGTTAAGACACCCAGCAGGTTTTAGAAGTGCTAAAATGACTTAAGCAAAAACCTGCAATCACATTTAAATACCATTTTGACCATGTAAAATACTTCTTTCTGATTGCCTGGCAAACATGACCTCAACAGATTAGGCAACATTTGAAATCAAATGATAAGCTGCAAAGTGAGAAAAGCTATTTCCACCTCCCCTGGTTTGGAAATATTTTTGGAGCATTCCTGCAGCTTGGATGGACATAAAAACTCTTCTGACTGAATTATTTGAACCAAAGATCAACACTTGCATCAGAAAATATCTGCTTTCTTGATAGAAAGTCAAGAGAAAGAGGTGAGAGGTGAACTACAAATACCGAGGTGCATTTTAGATAAAAAGAAAAAGGATTCAGAAACAGTGGAGCAGTGTTTGTTCCCAAGTGCAACAACAATGCAGTTGAATTTGCTGTAATTTGTGCATCCTTTCTATAACAATGGCAGCTAAGGATCATTTGTATTGATTTTATAGAGCCATCTGCCATACCCAACAGGCAGACTAAAATTTACTTTATTTCAGGAAAAAGTTTAGTCGCTGAACATTTTCTCAGAAAGTAAGTTACAATAAGTAAAACTGCCTGTATAAACCTTAACAACCCAGTCTCATTCCAAAGTTGTTGAATACTGGAGTTTAGGCAGTGACTTCCAGCGTCAGGCACAGATGAAAAATGCTGTCCTTTCACGTTGGCGTGATTCGCAGGTGGTCGCCATTATTGTGTACCAGTGCCCCACAGCATCAAGGGGAGATGCAGCCAGACAACAGGGGGGCGAAAAGTCAGAGTAGGGTGGGTGGGAGTGGTGTTGGGTGGGTCCAACAACTGCCAACTTTCACCCCAGAGGCTTTGCTTTTTGGATAAATGTAAAGCCAAGCCCTGTTATTTGTTTCTAAACCTAACCACATGGGTGTGTTACCTAAACCCAACTACATGCAAGTGTTGGCTAATCCTATCCACATGCAAGTGCTGGCTATACGTAACCACATGCTTTTATTGTTGAAGGGGAAAAAAAATCAATTTGCATTGTTGTTCATACGTTCATTTTGAAAGGGACTGTGTGAAAACTGTGCATTTCCTGTGAAAATGGAAGTGTATTTTGAAATCACACAAGCTGTCCAAGAACTTCAACGACAAACGCATCCAAGGTACTTTGCACATTGTATGTAGATGTGGAAAATCCATGACTAAGCGTCCATATGTGACGAGGTGGGGGTGACCTAAAGGACTATGTAATTACTCAAGAGACTTCTCGAATGAATGTTGTGTAATATAGAGAATATGATGGAAAGAAGAAAATTAAAAAAGTGAAATGAAAATTCAGAGTGCAGAAAATGCTCTTAGAACTGAAAGCTCCTCCAATTTTGCAACTTACTGAGCAACAACGTTAATGCTATACACTGCATGCAGTTAATGCTGTACTGCAAACCAGATAGCTGAGAGCGCGATGCGTCAACAGGGTGCCTTTGGAGTCAATGTCAGACGCTGAGGGGCATGAGAAAGTTTCTGTATTAGATGATCTGGGGATGAAAAAGGGCTGTGTCTGACCATAGACTGTACATAGAGATGGACAACATGACAGCAAAACAGAAACATCTCAATTGCCCCCTGCTGGCTGGCTGCAGTATAGGTCATAAACCCAGCCCCCATGTCATGGGACAAGTAAATATTTCCCAAAGACGGTTTCTGTCTAACGTATGTTCAGTTGGTTTTAGTTACTGATGCTATAAAAATTGGTTGTGACATCATGATTGACAACTGTGTGTGTCAATCGGTGTGCTAGCAATCAATGACACTGCTCGCAATTGAGTCAGACAGGTAGTGTATATAGGTGTGAACTTGACAGCAACAAGGTCACTGCAGAACAGACTCTGGCTCCAAACAATGACATCAGCACAAGATGGCAGTGCCTGTATCGGGAATATTTTAGCTTAATTTTTGTCAACACATTCTCGCTTTGACCTCGTCACATAACGCTGCTTGGACTTTCAAAATCCACATATGACATGCAAGGTGGCCTCGATGCATCTGTTGTTGATGTTCTGGAACGCCGTGTCAACTTCTGCTTGTTACATGCATTGTGTCATTTAAAAAATACACATCTATTTTCACAGGAAATGTACAGTTTCCATAGTATCACTTTTGAAATGAACATACCACGTCAGTACAACACTGCGAATTGATGTTTTTTTCCTTCAACAATAAATGCACATGGTTACTTTTAGCCAACACACCTACGTGGAGAGGTTAGGCAACAAAAGCACATGAATAGGTTCAGAAAAATATAACGAGGTTTGGCTTTACATTAATACGGGAAGCAAACACAGGCCTCCCGGCTGAAAATCAGTGATTGTTGGACCCATCAACCACCCCTCCCGCCTGCCCTACTTGGACTTTTTGCAGACTTACATTGTTGCTTGGCAGCGTTTCCCCCTGATGCCGTTGAGTGCTATTACACACCGAGGGCACCCGACGTGAAAGGACAGCTTTTTTTGTTGGTGTCTGATGCAGAAGTCACTGCCCAAGGGCCGGTATTTGACAACTTTGGGATGAGACTGGGATGTTTTTGTACAGTGGGAGGAAGTGGAGACGCATCATCTGTCTTTATATACAGTCATTGTGTCTGACAAGTTGTAAGCATTCTTTTAACACACCTGGAGGATGCAACGTCGACACAATGTCAAATACCTGAATACATCAGATGGCAAACTTCCAAATTGTTATACACACAACGACAACAAATCAGATTTCGCTCATAATATAAAACCCAACCATCGATATCAAGAGAAGAGATGACCAACCAAAGCCACAAGAGGCTAAAGGTGACATATAGGGCCAGGCTGTCAGGTTTGGACACATTAGATAAAACGTATGCCATGATTTCAAATTTCCCAACATGATGAATGTAGACTAAAACTTCCATCCATAGCAGAGAAGAACATTAGTATGTTACCATCGTAAATGTCATGATATTATTTGAACTGAAGGTGTCAAAACTGAGGTGTGATTTCTCAGTATCTTCCACCATCTCTTTATTTAGTTACAATTATCGTCCAGTATTCTTCAGATTTGTCTCTACACTGATAAGTTGACAGGAAGTAAAACACTTCCATTAGCTGCTGTGGTAAGAAAGTCATATCACTGTTTTTTCATTTCATGTCAGCAAAGTTTCATCTTCTGAGAGTGAGAACTGACAGCATCTCTCAAAGGAGTCACACAAGGAAGGAGCAGACTCCTCTCTGTTCTCGGGGGAAATATAGTTTTGAGTTGAACGTGCGGTATCCATCATGCTGGCGAAATGCATAATTAATTCTCATCATTCCTATAATCCCTCTCTTGACTTGACCGCAGAGATGAAAATTACAAGCCTGGGCCCGTGTCAGCAGGCCGTCTTGATATCTATTGTAGTTTTCTCCCACAGTGGCAAAGAAATGCAGATGATAAATCGGCAAGGTTACAAAGTATTTACACAAATAAGTTGAAAACAATCGATCCAGTGCAGCACACTGTCATACCCTTAGGGATGTGGTTCCCCTGGAAGAATGCACAATCCCCCTGGCCTGGGTTCATTTGAGACGCAGATTGTGTCTGATTGATCAATGAGAACCGCTGCTGAGCCATCAATCTAACAGGAGTGGAATAGGAAAAAGGGAACATTAACATGTATAAGCTGCCGTGTCCCGACAATGTCCTCTACCTTGAGTTGGTGGGAAAGCAGCCACCTCTGGGGACATGAACAAAAGTGGTAAGTCTAAGACCTGCGACAGGAACGCGTTATATAAGGACAACAGGGACGATGTCAACATCTCAGCTCCTTTGTGATCTCATCTCTGTCGCAGGAGCGGCTCCTTATCTCTATCTTACCAAAAAAATACATCTATCACGAAGCTGCTGCCACTCCTGCACAGCTTTTTCTGCACAGGTTAGGGAGTTAATAATCTCTGAATTGTACAAAACTTGAATTTCACCTTCAACTGCCCTCCAGGTAATCATCGCTGTGAGCTGCTAATGAAAGCATAAAATTGCTGGCACCTTTTTGGCCACCTCTCTGCTGCAGTATTTAAGACAAACAGGTGATTAATGAGTGATTTGTGCTGGTATTGCTGGTAGACAGCTGTTCCATACTGCAGCAATGATTGGGCGGAGCAGTTAAGACTCTGTTCATCAAGGTCTTTCTACAAGAGTGCGTCGCTTTTCAGATCCATTACCAGGAAAAGGGCATCATGTTGTGCTAGAGGTTTGGACAGAGCAGTAGCAACTGTAGCGACAAAAATAGACAGAGTGCAACATGGGTCCTTATGGTTAATCAGAAATTTTAGTGCTCACTTTGTTTGAGGAAATATGAACCATTCAGTTTTCCATTTTCAATAGGGGATAAAATAGTTTTTTACATATTTGTGGAAACAGCCTCTTTTACCTTCCATCTGGGCGTTTCCATGGCAGCTGAGTGATACCTGAGACCTGCCGTTGCTAAGAGACGCTACTAAGACCTGCTAAAGTCAACCCATTGCTCCTCCAACATCTTCACATATCAACGTTCGTTTATGGACTTTCCACATCCACATACGACGTGCAAGGTACCCTGGGTGTGTTGGCTGTTGATGTTCTGGGACACCGTGTCAACTTCAGCCTGTCACATGCATTGTCTTCTTTCAAAACACTTCTGTTTACACAGGAACTTTACTGTTTACATATTGTCTCTTTCAAAACAGACACACTACATCAGTTTTTTTTCCTTTAACAACAAACACATGTGGTTAGGTTTAGGAAAAAAGAACAGGATTTGGCTTTATAATTTTACGGGACGCGAACTCCACTCTCCTGGTTGTAAGTCGGTGTTTGCTGGACCCATCAACCACCCCTACTGGCTGCCCCACTTGGACTTTCATCAGCTTAAAGTATAACGGCAACTGGTCATGTATCATGCCAACGGCTTTTCTTATCTGTGTCTGACGCCACAAGTTATTGCCCAAGTGCCAGATTTTGAAGACTTCACAATGAGACCGGGTTGCTAAAGTTGTTACAAGACTCTTATCGTGTTTTTTGCCAGGTGCACATTCAAAGCACCGACATTTGACATTTGGGAGGATGCATTAAGCCTGATTTATGGTCGTGTGTTGAATCGACGACGTCGCTACGTCGTAGGGTACGGGGCTACGCAGAAGGCTCGCCGTAGCCCCCGGCGTAGCCTGACGTGCACCTCCCCAAAAATGTAACTATGCGTCAAGGCGACGCAGACCCAGTGCAGACTGGCACGGCTGTGATTGGTTTGCTTGGTAGCAACGCATTTCCGGTTCCGTATTTCCAGATTCCGCCATCCCCGCCATCTTTAAACATCTTCTGTTGCGATGTAGATGTTGCAGTATTAAGGCTCATTATATATATGCCATTATGCTCAACGTTCAATACAGATACGGATACGGCCGGAGCAGTCTGCCCATGCTCCGCGTTCATTTCTCTGTGACCGGAAAAGCCGGAAGCTAAACAAAGAATCAACTAGAGACGACAATAACCACTCAGGAAAGGAACGCAGCCTGCTACCGCTCTGGTGGTGAATTGCACCGCGACGAAACGGAGTGACGGAGAAGTTCGAAGGGTTCACGACGGCGTCACGGCAATCATGTAGCGACGTCGTCGATTCAACGCACGACCATAATTCAGGCTTTAGGCTCTGAAGTTTACATTTCACTATTAGCCCAAAATTTAGCACTGAATCCCAATGCCTGTTATTTTTTGCTGTCAGGTTTGGACACATTAGATAAAGTGTATGCCATGATTTCAAACCACAAAAAAATATATACAGGATACAGGTTACTTGTGTAAGCTATTTTGTTGAGTTGTATAAATTGAGCTTTTATTGTGGAAAGTAAAACAATGGGAGGAGTGAAGCAGTAATGCGCTGCCATGAAAAAAAGAGTAGTGTTGCCTCATTTTTCACAGTGGTTCAGACTAGAGGTCAACCAATTTATTGGTCTGGCTGATAAATTGGCGCCAACAGCACATTTTACAAACTACTGTCACTGGCGGAAGTGGCCTGTGATAGTGGCCGATAGCTGCACAGCCTCCACCTGTCAGGTGAGGATGGACATCCATGACGGGAGCTTAGGAGGGAAAAGCTGAGTCAGAATGAGCAAGTGGGTAAAGTTCCAGATCCTTAAAAGGATCTTGAATCTTGAAAGCAGCTGTATGACAGCAGCCAAGGGCACTGTTCTTCATTTTAACATGAATTTACATTACGTTTTTGGCTCGACTGAGACAGCTGGTCCAGCGCTGTAGTGCTATTAGCACTAAAGCAAAAGTCTGTCAATCCATGACTAAGTGCATCCTGCTACTTCCTGTTTTTAAGCCAATTAATCAGCTAGCGGCTCATTTCTGTTTCAAACTATTGTTCTTATATCAACCTTAGAAAATCCACAATTGGTCGACCTCTAGATCAGACCAAGGAGCCTCAGTGTTCTGCAAAAAAATAGCCTACAATTGATTCTAGCTGTCAGTTGTACCTACTTTACTATAAACCAAGTTCGTGCTAACACCACTGTAAGCTGACTTCCCCAGTTAGTTACCACAACCATATGCACAGCTTTTAAGGGTGAATATTTGCAGGTTGCGGCACCAGACAGATTCTTCTTTTTTGGCCAACAATGGCTCCTTTGATAGTGAAGGTTGGCGGCCCCTGACACAAGGAAACACACACTGAACATATGACCAAGAAAATACTGTTAAGAACATGACAACACCCTTTGAAATGTCTCTTAAATGTGTCATATTAATGAAATATTAAGCTGGGGGATGTAGATAAGCTTCCTGATGATGAACTCATAATGTAACCATTGGAACTAAGGTGAAAAGCTATTTTAGCACCCACATATTGCACCTATTAATTACCAGCCTGGAGAGGGCTAATGCAGGTGGCACTAACACAGCAGAAAAATAAATTAAACTTCAAATTTCTTCTCTTTGGTAATTACAATCAGGACAAACACCAATGGTGGTATTGTGTTTTCGTAAAAACATTAAAATTTCAGATTGACTTTCAGAAATTGTTTTCATTTAACTACTAAGCAAAGAACATTACTGAGCCAAAGCCAGGTACAGAGGGAAGGACGCCTGCAAACTATAAACAGCCACAAGCAGCTCATCTGAGGATATTAAAGTGCTTGCCAAGGGGCATCTTGACACAAGCTGACAAGTGGCGCTAACAGCACGTCTTGTTAACTTTTGCCACCCTGATTTTTGCACCCAATCTTGGAGGTTGAGTAGGTGATATATTGGAGTTGCTTCTCCAACCAATCCTGCCATGAGAAGACAGCATTTCATCACACACTGTGCATTAAAAAACAATATTAGCCTCAAATGTGCTTGCACTTAATGTGTTGATATGTTGATGCACCAGGGAAGTTTGTCGCCCTGGCTGGTCTATGATAAATAATAGATGAGTTTACAAATTACTACAGACTCTGGCATTATTTTTATAAGCTGCAAAAATATCTGCGGGGTGAACAAATGTCAGTCGCGGGGATATACAGTATGAGCTTAAATATTGACATTCAGATTGCAGCAGAATCAGTCCTCACAGTAGCCAGTCACAGTAATACTCAGCTCGTGGCATTATTCATTCAGTCCTGCAGTCATGCGTTGGCGCAGTAGCTAATCTCTGCCCCCAAGGCACTTCAGCAGTAATGCACCTGTTAAAAAAATCCCCATCCATGTCATTCTGAATTGTAAAAAGATTAGCTAATATTTTATAATAGTTTGGGGGATTTATTGGACACTTGTGTGTTTCTCTCTGGCTGGAAGGCTGCACTGTCACTACATCCTGTGTTTTTTTAAGGAAAATGGTGAAGCCTGCAGAACTGTGTTTTATGCTCTGAAACTAACAGGAGATTATGTAAAACTTCCCACGTTTTAATTTACAAATGACTGATGACAGAGTGCTGGCAACACTCACAGAGGTGCAGGAAAGTCTTATAAAAGCCATTGTGTGGCCTGGTGTCACAGGGCTGCATTTTGCTGTCTCATGTCCTATCTATTTTAGGCATGCACCTATTTTTGGTATGCTTCTTTTCTGTTCAAACAGCATGATTGCTCCAGAGTATCATTTCCTCCTGATCCTGCAGATATAAACAGCAGCACCTGTTTTTAGTGGCCGACACATGACTATAGTGCAGCAGGATACTTCAAAGTGAACTTTAAAGCAGGAGATCGAAGGAGAAAACACAACATCAATCCACACGCCTAATCATTTGTTGTATATAAATGTAAATCATAGTAGATGTGACTTCATGTGAGCTGCTAATTTGCACGTTTAAATGTTATCATTACTGAAACACTTGTATTTGTTTCTCTGTTTGAAGCCCCACTAATCTTTCCATCACAGACCTCTTTTCCCCCGGGCATTTGTTGCTTTTTACATTTTTAGAGCTGTTGTACTTCGTAAGCATCGGAATAAATCATTTCAAATTGAATCATGGGCTGCATGTCAGATTTTATGATGCACCGCATCTCTTCTGAGGGGAACAGGAAATTGAATCGAAACGCTGTTGTCAAATATTTACACCTCTAAACACCCACAGATCAGCTGTTGCTTCCATTTTGACAAATGTTGTAAATTGTTTACTAAATAAATTGTGAGAAAACACTGTGAAATCGATTGGCTTTTAGAATGATGAAATCTAAAAAAAAAAAGAAAAATAGAAAGTTGTACTTATAACAATTATATATATATATATATATATATATATATATATATATATATTTGATTATTCAAGTTATATTTAAGTTGCTGTAAAAATATTGTTACATCATCAAGAGAGGTTTTGGTCAACCAAGAAGAAGTGAAAGCAAAAGCAAAACCTTAATCAAACTGTCAGGAAACCTTTTACAAATTCAATTAACACTAGGAGCTATTTTTAAAACCAATTACTGCATGTGTTTCATGGAGATATGTCTTTTACTTGAAAAACAAAAAACAAGCAGCACAGTTTCTGACAGAAGTATGTCTCTACAGTAGGTAGTGGACTGAATCTGAATAATTGTCTTCGACACATAATAGAAAGTCATCTTTATGCTCTTAGAATAACCTCACTGATATTCTTTAGCTCACAAGTTGACGAGAATAATAAACTTCTATACAATTACCTGCAGCTCTATGAACGCTGTTGGAGGAGAAGTCACTGACAAAAGACATCTTGACACAAGGTGAGAAGTGGAGGGGGAGGTGGCAGCAGGTTATGTTATTGTACTTCACTTCAATGTGCAGTTGAAACCAGGGGTGGGCTGGCCGTAGGGAGGTTCAGGAGTATTCCCAAACAGCCGGTCTGTTCCAGGCCAAACCAGCCATTTTTTAACCCCATAAAACGCAGCCATGGTTGACTGCAGCAGCCTGCCCTTGCAGCCACAGGTGGCAGTGGCACAGAGTGGAACATCAGACTGGGTAAATCTAATATTTTGCATATTAAGGGGGGATACGAGCGGTTAGCAAGCATGCCTACATGGCCCTATCATCCCAGATGGGTCGGGCCTCGGGCTTCCTTTTTTTCGGGCAGACAATCAGGCTAATGCCTAATGCTGGTGTGTCGGCTGCATCGGGTCTGGGCTTAAAAACCCGCAGGGTCGGGTTGTAATTTTCAGGTCCATTGACAACTCTAGTTTGTGTTTTTGGATGTGTTCAGGGCACACAGAATATTAAAGGTAGCAATGTTACACCATACGTGCATAAATCATTAATCTGCTTTATCAATTAAAAATAAAATCCATACTGGCTCACCAGAGTAAACGCACAAATGTCTTTATTGCAAAAGAAAACATAGGCTAGCCTTTTTCAGGAGAGAGTCTGTGTTCAAATTTAAAAAGATAATATTGGAATATATAGCCTAGCTGTTTTCCTGTTCTGTTTCTACACTAATATATAGCCATTTTTACCAGCTCAAAAAAAAACCCATTAAAGTGAGTAATTCAATTACTGTGTGTGTGTGTGTGTGTGTGTGTGTCGCTTTTGTTATGTTGATTTTTATATTGTATTTGTGTTCTAGCACTGTGAATACTTTGCTATAACGTTTATCATTGTTGCTGTTATTGTTCTTATTAGCTGACAAGGCCAGTGTCAGTCGTGGAGTTGATGCAGAGGGACAGGATAATGCCAGTCATAGGAGTGAGGAGGAGGAGGAAGAGACAGATGAGGAGGAACAGGAGAAGGAGTAGGAGGAGATGGAAGAGGAGGTGGTGGAGAAGGAGGAAAGTGGAGCATGGACCACCAAAAAAAACAGTGCTAGTACAGGTGCAGTGTGCAGGACTGGGTTGGCAATAGGTCTTTGCATAGAATTACATTATATTCAATGCACTCTACTGACTGACTAATCAAGCTCCCGGGCGGAATTTCAACCCCAGCCCACCCCTGGCTGGAATTGTGGACAAATGCGAATTGGAGTCCAGGTATAATTACAAGAGCAGAGGACTCAACTTAAAGGTAGAGTCATAAGAATCTTGCAGCAATCGACATCTTACTAAAGTCAACAAAACCAACATAAACTGTAGAAATTGCTGATGTTCCTTTTTCATCATTGGCTGATTTGAAGTGCAACCTTGGTAATCTGCACCCACGCCAGGCGTTAGAAATTACAGGCAGGGGGACAGCATTTTAGAAAGTGGTCCCCTCGTCTACACTCAACAGGGGGGATGGGGGTGGGGGATTAAAGCCAATAAGCCAATTGTTCATATTTCCATGTGTATTTTGTATCTACTTGTTCTTCTATCTACTGCCAAGAAAAATAAAACCAAACACTGATTGAGGAATTAACTGCAAGGTATTAAATTATAAGATCAAACCAATCAAATTTTCTTCGTTTATTTATTCAATCTGGAGGCTACTTTAATCACATATTGGTCAAACTGTGTGCAGAAGTGAAATAGTGTAAATAATACATGGTTGTCAACTCTCAGTTTTTCAGTCATGTTCAAGTCATGCAATTCCAAGTCTGTTCAGGGACCCCAGTATACAGAAATATTTAAATACACTAATATGAAAAATGGCAATGTTCCTTTTTCACTTGCCAAAATGTAGCGTAACTTTGGAGCATTATTTGGCATTATTCGGTCCGACAAGATAGCATAACATGGTTAGTGCCAATGAATGCTGTAGGTCCTCTTGTTTAATATGATTCCTGTGTCTTCACTGTAGCTTTAAAACTGAACCCAATGCAGCAGGTTTTATTTGCTAAAAATGACTAAAAATTACCCCTTACTTCTCACCCTCAGCTCTGCCTGTCATACCTGGCGCTTCTTACCAATTTTTTGCCAGGCATTTTTCCATTGCCTCACTGCTCCTTTCATTTTCTTGTTCTCTGTGTACCCTGACTTTTCCTTTAGGAATCCCTGATGTTTGGTGAGGCAAGCTGACTCAGCTACTCAGGCAGCAGTCAGCCTCACATGTTTACAGCGGCACTTGTGAGCTCTTTACTTCACGCACCTGATGTCAGATGGACCGCACTATTTCATGGTACCTGCAGGGAGTGGGAGCATCAGATGGCATGCTGGAATGTGTTTTAATTACAAAATTACATTTATTTATCATGTAAATACATATAACTTGTATTGTCAGTGACTGAAGTCAGTAAGTAAATTGCTACTTGATCCATTCAAGAGTCAACCATTGACCTTTTCATGGACCCCCCCTTGGCCATGGATAAGGGTCATCTATACCCTTTGACACCCCCCCATGGCGGACCTGTCTGCACCTTCCTCTGTGACTCTACGGATGTCCTACCACAAACATAAAAAAATGATATGACAGAATTATCTAATTCCAAAAGGGGATCTTTTTGACTCCTGGGATAAAACGGATGGATTAAACCTTGTGATTCAGATCTATCAGCACTGTTATTGCAGAAGCTAATTTGGGTGTGATAGCTCAAACAAATGTTCAGCACAGACTCAGTCTCCAGTGAATTATAGTTAATTGCTAAAGGAGGCAGCTCCAGGATTTGTCTCTGAAAGGCAATAAGATCTATAATCTTTAGAGCCTTTAGTCTGTTGGTCGGTCCACCACTTTGGTCCAAACTGAAATATCTCAACAACTACTGAATGGATTACGATAAAATCTGGTATAGATATCCATGATCCGCAGATCCCCAGTCATCTTGTGCTAGTAGCAGGTTGATATATTTAGCTTTTTGTTAAATATCTTGATAATTATTGGAATTGATGGCCATTAAAATTTTATAGACATTCATGGTTCCCAGAGGATGAATATCATCAATAACTTTACTGATAATGTTTTCACTTACCCAGCAAAATATCTCAACATCTACTGGATGGATTGGTACAAATTTTGGTACAGATATTCATAATCCCCAGTGGATGAATCCCATTGACTCTGGTGTTCATCATTTTCATCTTGTGCCAACAGCGTGTTGAAATGTTCAGCTTTTAGTGAAATGTCTTAAAAACTATTGGATGGATTGCCATAAAATTTTATACAAACATTCATGGTCCCCAGAGGGTTCATTTTAATAACATTGGTGATATCAATCAATCAATCAATCAGTTTTATTTATAAAGCCCAATATCATGAATCACAGTTTGCCTCACAGGGCTTTACAGCATACGACATCCCTCTGTCCTTAGGACCCTCTGGCTTTTTATCTTGAACCACCTGCAGGTCAAAGTCTTTACTTATCCTGTGAAATATATCAACATCAACAAGATGGATTGGCACAAAATTTGGAAGATATTTTTTGTCCCCAGATGATGTATTCTCATCACTTTGGTGATCCTCTGACTTTTGCTGATGTGCCACAATGAAGTTGACATTTGTAATTTAGTAAATTATCTAAACAACTATTGGATGGATTGCCGTAAAATTTGGTACACATATCCGTGATCCCTGGAGGATGAATCCTACTGACTTTGGTGATCCCCTCATTTTTCAAGTTGTTCCCACAACAGGTTGACATATTTGACTTTTATTGAAATGTCTCAAGAACTATTGGATGGTTCGCCAGAAAATTTGGTACAGATATTCATTGTCCTTACAGATGGATTGGCCCAACATTGGGTACAGGCATTTATGCTCCCTTCTGGATTCATTTTAATAACTTCGGTGATCCCCTTTCCTTTAATCTAGCACCATCATCGGGTTAACATTTTGATTCATGACCAGATACCAAAACAAATGACATTTCCATTAGCTTTAACTGTACTTTGTTTTTAGTACTAATTAGGAAATGTCAGCAATCTTGTAAACTAAGATGGTAGTAAAGTAGAACACACACAGCAGAGGGGAGAAATAATGCCAACGGCTCTAGGCTGTAACAGTGAACACGGTAAATAAGCTAAACATCAGCATGTTAACACTAACGTGCATGTTGGCATGCTCACATTATTATTTGGTTCAAAGCACCACTGTACTCTAGTCTAGCCTCACAGAGCTGCCACCATAGCTATAGACTCTAACTCCTGCCATATGCACGTGTAAAGCCACAGCCATTTATCTGAGAGTTTTGAAACCAGCATGTGTTCATATTTTCATGGAAACGAATGAAACAATATGCAGTTTTCACTGGAACAACAAAATGAAGAGGTAAAAGACACAAAGGGATATAATGCCTTAAGGGATAAAACAGTGGCTCAGTGTTTGCCTCACAGCAAGAAGGCCCTCTGTTCAACTCTGAGTTGTGTGTGTGTTCTTCCTTTGATAGGCTGGCACCCCGTCCATAGTGTATCCTGTCTCCTGCACAATGCATGCTGGGAGAGACACCAGCCCCCTTGCAACCCTCAAGAGGATTAGCAATAAGACCGACAGATGAATTGGCTAAATGGACTGACTTGTTAAGGTCGTACTCACTTAATTAGGCCTACTTGTAATAAGTACACTCTTCAAAGATAGATTCTCTAATGTGAGATAATTAGATTATAATAAATAACTTCCCTCACATTATAACGTTATAGACTGACATGTTATGGTCTCATCACGTCTAACACTTTGACACTGCATCTCCGTAAAGAGCTCCCTACAACTTTAGTTAGAGTGAATTTTTCCTTGACCATGACAACGCTGCCAGTCCTAACCCCTGAATGTCAGTCTGGACAATTGATACGATAAACCCAATTGAAACTTTCAATCTCCCTCCCGCTGATAAGAACAGAGGGAGTCCGTGAGGGGGAAGAAGGAGGGGGACTCTCTTTTCTTGACGGTGTCAGTAACAGCAGAATCTCCATTAGACTGCCGAGGAAAACAACATTTGGGAGCAAATCTCCTGCAGTTCAGCTCAATACAGTTTCTGCAGCAATATGGTTTCAGTTTTTAGAGGAAGGTGAAGAGAGGAAACCCTTTTCATTTACTGTGATTTTGTAAAGACTGCATGATGTTATGTATGCAGTTCAAAAGGTGCTAACAAAAAACATTAGATGGGTTCTTAGGATAAAAGAACTTTCCACTCATCAGTGTAATGTACTTTAATATCTCTGTGGTGAAAAGTGTATGCAAATCAAAGGGGCACTCCAACAATTTTGAATGTAAAAAAATAAATCTACAAATCATCCCAGTATCTTAGCTTGGGCTTGGAGACTTCAAATTTATATCAGGAGACCTGAGTACAAACTAGGGGTGTGGATGCTGTCAAGACGCATTATGGGATGAGTAGAATAAAGGGTTTTCTGAAGCTTCACCCATACTACAGACAAAAAGTCAGTATATTTTGGCCTACTCTTTCAAGTAAAAGTAGAAACATCATGGCCTAAAAACAAGACAATGCATAAATCCTGCATTCCAAATCTTACTTAAATTCAGATTATCAGTAAAATCTATTTAAGTATCAAAAGTTACATAGCTAATTTTGCAGAATGTCCTCTTTCATAAATGCTGCAAACACTGCATGGCCAAAAGTATGTCGACATTGCCCTTTACACCCTTTTGTGATAGGCTGGCAAAACACCCTGCACTCCTCCAGGAAGGCTTTCCACAAGATGTTGGAGGCTGGCTGCAGGGATTTACTCACATTCAGAGCATTAGTGAGGTCGGCCACTAATGTGAGTGATAAGGCCCGGCTTGCAATACGTTCCAGCTCATCCCAAAGGTGTTGGACAGGGCTGAGTACAGGGCTCTGTTCAGGTCAGGAAAGTTCTTCTACGCCAAACTTGGGGAAACAATTTCTTTATTAATCTGCATATTTACGTGGGGTTATTGTCATGTTGAAATAAAGGCCTTCCCAAACTGTTTGATAATATCATTGTATACTGGAGCATTAAGATTTTCTTTCAACACAACTTGCCTGTACAGCCAGAAAAAAGACCACAAACGTATTCATTGAGTATGAACAGCATAAACAGCCCAGTTACCACAAGGAAATGTTGGCATTATGCATTTCTGTAAACCATGGATATTACATTTTGATATTTCATATAAAGTGACATAGTTTGATTACATGCATCATATTTTTGAGAAGGCGACAAAAGTGGGTATTATAAGGCAAAATATGATCTTTTCCTCACCATAACAAAGTGGATTTTGTGCCTAAACATGACAGCAGGTGCTTTACCACCTGCCTGTAAGAGCTTCCCCTCCACCAAAAGCAAAGCGTTTTTAAAAGCAGCTGCCGTTGCTACAGTGGATGTGTGATGCCAGGCAGATGTTTTGTTGAAGAAGTCAGAAGTGCAAGCTAGCTTGTAGCTACATACCGTAGCAAGATAATGGAAGTCTCTGAAATTAGCAAAGATTTCTACACATTTGGACAATTTAACAGTCATCTAAATTTTGATGGAAATGTTATCCCCGGCCCAGTTTTTCTTTTCCAGCAAGGATTGGTAGCAAAAGCAGGTACTTCTACTTCAATACAAAACATGATCTTTTCCTAATAATAGCCAAGCGGTTTTTGTAGCAACGAAAGAGGGCAATTTTTAATGATATATCGGGACATTTCCAGCCAAGACTGTGGCAACAAAAGCTGGTACTTTAAGCCAAAACATGATCTTTTCATACCATGACCGAACGTTTTTGTGCCTAACACTAACCACTCATTTATTATTATTGTCACTACATTACACTGAAAATTAAAATGTAAAGAAACATAAAGTTTCAGCATAACCACCTCATATGAAATGTACAAATGTAACATGTCAGGGGTTTGCAGAAACGTACAATGCCAACATTTATTCTGGCAGTTAGGTTGGCACAAAATGGAAATCGAAAATGCCTCAAAACTGTACCTCAGCTAATGTACCTTCTTATCTTCCCCACTTTGAAATCCTGATTTTTAAGAAGCGTGCACTACTTCCAGGAACACCGTTCCCCTGAGATGCTCACGGGTCAGTCAAGGTCTAATGTGATGAGCCAATCCTGTCGCAACACAACACATGAAAAGATCCCGGTGGTTGGGAGCACATAACCACACTGCCTCTGTCACCGTGTCCATCAGCGTATCGATCCAAAGACCTTATCAAGCAGTGTATCTGAAGCTAACAGGGTGGTGGGGATTGGCTTTGCAAATCTCTACCTCTTCTAACTTTCCTTTTGATCTGTGCATGGCCTCTTTGGTCTGCGTTTCATAATCAGCTGAGTTGAACTTATCTATGTCTCAGTCTCTCTCCACAAGTTTAGACGAGAGCCAGTCTCTTTGGGGTTGCCAAGTGCCACCTTAAATCTATTTCACCTAATTCTGTCAGTCTGATGATGTGTCTGATTGCAGAAAGAAAGCGTCTTTAGTTAAGTTTCAAACCATTTAAAAAATTTAAATCAACCCATCAGCATATTCATATGTCACACAGCTTGTTGGCTTTTACGTTTGTGTAATGTTTTATTGATGCACCTTGTATAACTATTGCATCATAGATTACAAAGAATAAAAGTGCAGGGAACATCAGTATCATCAGAATAAATTGAATAATTGCAATAGTTGCACTGCCTCTGGTTATTTCATGATGACAAGAGACAGAAGCATACGCCATGTCTCACTTCCTCACAGCAATCTAAAGATGACACGGGGCGATAACAAATGCAGGCAGTTCCTATTGAATACAGGACTACCATCCTTCAATGGAAGACTAACTGAAGCAATAAGCAATGTTGATGTGCTGACTGCATGTCCGGTAATGGGCAGCAATAAGCTTGAAGTTACCAACCATTTAGCTTTGCAAAACATCTTAAAGTAACACAGAATTGAATTTTAAAGTTGTCAGTATAAATACCAGTCATGTAAATGAATGCAAATATTCAATTTACCGACAATTCGCTTTGTAAGGTCTATCAAGGTCTGTCTCTAGATGCTGAAGCAGTGTGCATGGGCCTGTAAAAGAGCAGTAGTCAGTCTCTCACAAGTGTGCAGGTGGTGTCTATTTTAGCTTCCCCAAAACAAAAATCAAAACTGCTAATTTGTAAAGAATCAATTAAACTGTGCGAAGTTGCTCTTGCTAAGGTTGACTGCAAATAGCTGCTCTTTATTTGGTTTGAGGAAGATAAAATTACAGTAACTCCAGCCAAACTTGCATTCGATAGTGCTGCTTTTGCCAAACTCATCCTGCATTCTCGAATCCTTTTCTCCTGTAAAAGGCAATAAGCATCAACAATATGATCAAAAGCATAAATTTAAACCAGTGTGCTGCTTTTACAAGTATGTTTTTCTTCAAGTTCTTATGCATATCTAATAGTTTTGTTTGTTTTTTGTTTGGTGTTAATGCTTTAAAGTGTTATAGTGTTATCATTCTTCACTTTAGTGAAACTTAGGTGTTTCCAGCACTTTGCCAAGACCAAGCCCGGTGGAACAGTGTCTGTTCTGCATCATAGTATTATTGTTTTAAAACTGATTAGCTGGGTTCATTAAAAAGAAGCTTAAAACAGAGTTTTCGACCAACAACTTACCGCCTATATTAGCTTACGCTAGCCAGCTGCAGCTTATTAAGTCTGCTAGTCACAGTGATCATAAACTGAAATCGGTGGTCATTAGCTAGTGCTGAGAGGCTTTTGTTTACTGCTGGGTGTAACTGCGAGCCATTGCTTAAAAAATAGACATAGCAACAATAACTAACTAACTAACTAACTAACTAAGGGGTCAGGGCTTATTGACCAGTCTGTTGACAAAACTGGCAGTAAACCTACAAAATGTGTATTTTCTTTTTTAAGGTCAAGACACACCAAACTGACTTCAAAGAAGTAGTGGCTATAGGGGCGACTGTTGCATTGCCTCAGGTTGCATGTGTCTCGGCCAACAAGTTGCACTTGTACACACCACAAAGACTACAGCCAATGGCCAGCTAGCATGTACATTTTGTGCCTGGGAAACCAGAAGACTGACAGGACGGATTCAAGACGCTAGTTAGCCAATAAGCGCGTTAACAACACTACTCGATATTAAAAGAACAAAGGATATTTTCTGTACCCTTGCAAACAGTAACACAAGCAGTTCCATACAAAATGTTTCTGCTAAAGAGCTCAATGGCTAGAAAATTTGTACCCAGTACTGTATAACAAGTTTGTTTTGTTCTCAAGCCCTCATGAATTTAGTCATTTGTTTGCTTTCCTCATTTCTGATTCTTTTCTCGTGCATTGAGCTGAACTGCCAATCAAAGTAATTTCACTCACAGAATGGCTTAGCTGCTGATTCAACATGCTGAATCAGCTAAATAACAGCCGACAAGGTCTGACTGGTGCAAACAGAGCAGGACACACCTCAAAAACTAGGACGACAGATGTTCACTGACAGCTTGACATTGACTGGCAGCCGACTTTTGTTGTGTCAAGGCCCTTATACCCAAATAAGCTTTATTCTATTGTAGTGTTATGAAACACTAAATGTACTCTGGGTGCTTTCAGTGTCACCTGTAACATCTTCCCCAGTTCGTTGTCTATGGAGCACCTCAACACGTCATACTTGATGACATCACAAATTTGAGTTTTAGCACTCTAGTATTGAGGTTTGGGGAGAGAGTTGTTTATGTTTGGTAGTATATTAAACCACGTCTTACACCACAACAATAACATGAATTTTAAAAACTGGCGTAGTTTCCCTTGAACAGATTCGAAACCCTCCAAGTAAACCATGTAAGTGCTGCACAGCAATCTGTTGAACCTGAATATGAATAATGTTTACATACACAGAGCTGTTCCTGCTAACACTCAAGGTATTAACCCTCTTAGCCTGAGTCATACTGTTGCTTTTAATACACCAGAAAGGAAATGATGATTCCAGTGTTAGCTGAGTAATCCTCTTGGCACCCAGACAAACATACAGGGGCAGAAAGAGTGAGAGTTTTTCTTCTAAAAACTAAAAGTACGTTGATGGCTGGCTTGTAAGATTTTTGTTCAGCTTTGCTTCTCTGTGTTTTAGCTCCAGGAAAAAGTGAATGTAATTCAGCATTCTGCCCAGGCGCTCCATACTGTTTCGATGCTGGAGTTTTAGCTCCCAGAGAAGCAGGTTTTAAGCTGTGCATTGCTACAGTATGCATATTGCATTAGAGGGGTATTAAGAGCTTTGTAACCAGGAGAAAACACGGATTTAGATTAGATGTTCTCCGACTGCTATTTATTTGTCAGTTTGAGAATGAACAAATATTCAATTTGCACGGGATCAGATATCAGATCAAATGGATCTAATGAATTTTAATATATGGTGATATTAAAACCCAAACATTTCTCTGCTATCACTTGATGCTACAGTTTGACCTCTGAACAAATACCAGTCACAGGACACTGCCATGCATTTTGGTAGCTGTTTAGTCTCAGTTTTTAAGCTCTGTAATTATGCATGTTTATTGCGTGTATGATTACAAACTGGAATTTAAGGCATATTTGTCTGAATAATACAAATATAATGAGGGAGGATGAGAGGAAATGCAAGCGTAATGTTTTGCATTTCTGCGCAGAAAGATAATTAGTTGTATATTGTGGGTTGTTGTGTAACATACACAATCAATTAGGCTTTCTTACCTAACAATATGTGCATGCTGATTTATTAGACACAAACATTTTTGTTGTTACAGTGTAGGAAAGAAATGATTTAATATGATAATGCCCGTAATAGTATCAAGGCCCTGGCTTTTATGTCTGTTTAGTTTTAGTGTTTCATTGCATTCTTCTTTTCTTCGCAGAACTGACCTTTACCAAAAGCAGGTGTTTGATTTTTTTCATGGTAAGTTTGGGTATTATTTTGATAATAAAATCATATCATTACTCTGTATATTACTTGTTCGTGCTTGGATGAGGAGTATGTTATGCACACATATATTTTGAGTATATAAGAAATATTTTAAGGTGCACAGCTGCACACAAACATCTCAAAATCATAAATCAGCACTGTGAACGCTTGAGGGAAGAGTTGCCCATATTAATTCTCGAGAGCGTTGCAAGGTCAAGGTCAGTGATCTCACAGTTGTGTAGCTGAGCCAGAAAAGTTTCTGCACAAATGTATCAAACCTGTCCGGTGTCCACAGAATGGAGTTTATTGAGTCTGAGCTTTGCAAGACATGAATCTTTTTCTGTGTTGTGAAATGTGAGACTAGTCCAGCAAGAGCAGATCTTGTTTAGTCAAGGCATGGTGTGAAGAAGATGAGGACAGAGTCATAACTAGAAACCATCTGGCAATGGGATCACCCCAGCCACAATACAGCAATCCACACCTTAAACAAATGCAGGCCAGGGGTATAACACAGGGGGTAAAGGCCCTACTTCCGGCCCCCTTGTTTGGACTGAACCCAAATTTAGCCTTAATTTTGATCTCAACTGCACATCTCTGACAAAATCCATCCACGGACAAATAAATAAATGAACACATGGCAAAGTATTCAAAACAGCTTCTGTGGTAGATCCCACTACAACAGATGCTACCAGTACCACATTTTGCCATGATGACACACACAGACTCAGAAGGTGAAAACAATACTAGTCGCACTAGCCCTCGCTTGAAAGGCACAGAAGAGTGTATCCCACCTCCTCCACAAGATCACTACGAAGACACCATAGTGCTTGCGTCTCAAGTCTGAGGTGCCCCTTTGCCACACATGCCCAAGAACTGCTCCATACAACACCAACTCATACCTCCAAGGCTGCCTGGGTCAAGGCAAGATGGAGGGAGGTGGAGGTAAGCAGAACCATCAAGGCTCCACCCTTACATTGAAGACCCCACAGATGTTCCAGCATTGGCAACTCACACCAAAACAATCTAGACTGATACAGGTAAGAGGAAAAATATGTATTTACAATTTGGGAGTGAACTGTCCCTTTAAAAGCTGAACTGAAATGTACAAACAACAGAGGGTTTCTCAAGGTGTTTAATCAATAGGTGCACTATACTGTTGGTTGCATCATCACTGCCTCTCTGATGCAACCAACAGCAGAGTGCACCTATTGACATTTGGCTTCAGCCTACACTTCTGCCGAGCCGCTCTCTATCTCCTTCACTTTAGCCTCTGCTCTCTTTCACTCAATTCTTGAATGCACTTTTTTCCCACTTAATCTGTCCTGCCTCCATTTCTTCTCTCTCTCTTTCTCTAAATACTGCAGTCTTATGACAGGGTCAACATCCCTGCGGGCACAGCACTCTCTCTGCCTCTCTGCTGCTGCTACTGCTGCTGTGATTGGAGCCATTGTAAACTGTATGCCTGGAAAATACAGCCAGTCCATTGAATCAAATATATTTTGAGAGCATCTTCTTGATTAAGTTAAAAAACTATCATTATGTTTGAGTAAAGGCTACTCACCATAGGACCGGTGACAAGGATTGATTAATTATGTTGAAGAGACTTTCATAAATCATAGAGGTATATATATATATATATATATATATATATATATATATATATATATATATACAAGTATTTCACTTCTGGAGAGATGGTCTTTTCATAAAACTGGCCTGTCTACGCAGTGAAAAGATGCCGATACTTTTAAAATTGGTGCAATATGACAAGGAACACAGAAAAAGGGCTATGGTAGTATTATCTTTTGCTCTTTTGGGAAACCTACAACCACCAGAATGGACTGCACCGCACCAGTCTGCTAAACGCTCCCGCTGGTGGGTGACATAATGTGAGTTTGTTAATTTTGACCAACAATATTGTGGCCCGAAGGTAACAAACAATGTCAAATTACAGTTAAACAGTAAGCTTAAATATGTCTCTGAAAACATTTGAGGTGAGAAACAGACAACGCTGTAACATAATATTGGTTCATATTTGATCAACACTGCTTAGTTTTACTGTTTGATCTCTCTTTGTTCAGCCTTTTGCAATATAAGAAAAATTATGGTCCTGTTCACAAATTCTCATGTTAGAGCCAAACTGTGCATTAAAATGGCAGGAAATTGGCAATACAGTAATAAAATGGTTTACATTTGATCAGCACTGCCTAGTTTTACAGTCTGGTCTGAGTGTGAGAGAAACATAGAGAGGGGGCAGGTCTTTTATACTTTTTGTGGCCGTAGTGGTGGGCATACAAAATTGTGGAAGTACAATCTGTAGTTCAATCAACAGCCTTGGAGTCAGCAGATCTGAGCTGAGAGATGAGCAGGGCGCTGGTAAAATGGAGTGAATTTTACCACAGTTGATTTACACATACCACCCACATTATTATGATACAAAGCTGGTTGAAAAGTATCCCTTTAAGCTCAAGAACACGGCACATGAGTTTTTTTTATGAAAGATAAAAAAAAGTATGTAAGTTTATTTGCAAATCCACTCCCAGCAGTACTTCAGAACATCCAGATCATCAATGCACAGTAACATTTGGATCAAAGCACAGAGGTATTAGGCTCAGTGTATACACAGGTTCAGAGCTGAAATCCGTTGAATTTTTTGCAGTGCTGCAGAGAAAATAAAGCCAACACAGAAAACATGACCTATTATACGTTCATACAATTCTCAAGTTATATTATTGAATATCCAACTGTGGCCAAAACACTGAGAAGTAAAAAAGTCCAAGATGTCAAAAGACCAGACTTGACATTTTCAGCTCTGTTTTTTGTGAATCTTCTGTGAGCTAATCTTTGGATTGCTGAGGATGCAGAAGAATTCAAAAACACCCAACAGTCTTCATGCTTAGCATTAGCATACAGCATGATGCCACCATATTGCCCCAACTGTGTCAGTGTTTTCGTAGATTACCAAACATTTGCATAAAAATAAATATGACTGCAAATGCAAAGCCTGCTATTTTCCCCTCACATGAGGGATCATCCCAGAGCCATGACAAATCCTGAGCTTTGTTCATTGACCCTGTGGGGTCAATTACGTTTGCTGTGAGAAGACACGGCGAACGCCTCAGTTTCACAAGACCGTAGTGTTGGCACGTTGATCGATGGCAGGGATGCTTATCAGCCACAGTGTGTTACAGACACCTAATTGCAATTGATCCCCTTTGCTGTACCATTAATTGTAAATCCTGTCTCAATCACAAACTCCACACTACTCATGTTGTACTCTAAAACTAAAACTTCATTCATCAGTGGGCATCGGTTTTCAATACAGGAGTGCTGAGGGGGACAGTACAAGAGCTTAGAGACACTGTCTCGCTCAGAGTGTTGAGCTTCACTCAGCTGTATGCAGGTGCCTGAATATTTTAAAGGTCAAGGTTGAGGGCTAGCAGCTGAATGCTCTCATCAAGATGTCAACACACAGACTCCTGGTGTCAAAACACTAATAAGAAAAGCAAATATCATAAAAAACACTGATGCTTTCATTCTATTTTTAGTCACATCAGCAGCAGCTCAAGGGATGTCAGTCATATGGTCCACCAATGTAGTCCAGACTGAAATATCTCAATAAAATTTGACGGATTGCCATGAAATCTTGTGCAGACATTCATGGTCCCCAGAGGATGAGTCTTACTGACTTTGGGTATCCCCTTACTTTACCTCTAGTGCCACCATGAGGTTGACATTTTAGTATTTTTTTGTGAATTGTATCAAGAATTGTTGGATGGTTTAACATGAAATTTGGTACAGATATTCACGGTTTCCAGGGGACAAATCCTATCCAAATCCAGATCAACTGACTTTTCCTGTATCAGCACAATGAGGTTGATAGTTTTGTATTTTGGTGAAATATCACAGCAAGTATTTGGTGGATTGCCATAATATTTTGTACAGAAATTCAAGATCCCCAGAGAATGAATCTTACTGACTTTGGGTATCTGCTGACTTCTCCACTAGGGCCACCATGAAGTTGACATTTGTAGTTTCAAGTTAAATGTCTTGACAGGATGAAGTGCCATGAAAATTTGTGCTGATATTCATGGTCCCCAAAGGATGAATTTGACTTTTCTTACAGCACTATCCATCCATGCATTTCCAACCGCTTATCCAAAGCTGTATCGCGGGAGCAGCAGGCTGAACAAAGTATTCCAGACGTCCCTCTCCCCAGCAACTCTTTCCAGCTCCTCCTGATGGACCCCAAGGCATTCCCAGGCCAGACGAGATATGTAATCCCTCCAGCGTGTTCTGGGTCTGCCCCAAGGCCTCCTACCAGTTGGACGTGCCTGGAACAGCTCTGACAGGAGGCACCCAGGAGGCATCCTGATCAGATACCCAAACCACCTCAACCGACCCCTTTCGACGCAAAGGAGCAGCAGCTCTACACTGAGCTCCATCTGGATGTCTGAGCTCCTTACCCAATCTCTAAGGCTGAGCCCTCTGAGGAAACTCATTGTGGCCAGCACTATTATCACATCAAATTCTATGATGGACAAGTTTTAATTTGTCCATTACCTGCAAAACTAATGACATTCCCATCAGGACTTAGTTAGGAATTAGCATGCTAACACCTGTGAACTGTGAACACTAGATCTGCTGAAGTATCAACACTGTTAGCATGCTGACATTAGCTCAAAGCACCACAGTCCCTTAGCATAGAGCTGCTATTACAGCTGTGGACTCTGAGAATGCTTTCAAATCAGGGACACCCGCTTGGATCCGAGTGACTTGATCACAAAGCCCAGTTTGTTTAATTACTGTAAACACTGTGTACTGTAGCTGGGCACGGTACCTCAATCTGTGGCCAAGTCCATTTGAAAAGGTGGTACTGAATACATTTCATGTGTACTCAGGTACAGTTCACATCAGGTGTGAAAACCAACTGTACCAAGACACACAAACGGACTGCTATTTAATGCAGCAGCTGTGACTACAGTTGCAAAGGCATTCCTCGGTGTTGCCACTGGTCTCCTCCAAAATCTGCATATGCACGTAGCACGCACCAATCTCATTGTCTGAACTGCATGGTCATGGGTAATAAAGTGTAAGAAAGTTCAGAAATAAAAAGTAACTTACTCTTTCTTGAGGTGCAACATGGTAGTCTGGAGGTTTAAACCCGTATCCTCTCACAGAATTGGTGATTTCAGACTGTTTATTTCCAGCACAACTACACTCACTGATAACCAAGCCCCCTACCTGCCTGTCAGACACCATCAACTCATAAACCTTCTCAGGTCACGATTGAGTGGAGTCCTGTGGGGATCAGCTGTGAAGTCCAGTAGCCAGTGGCTGCTTGCTCCGCTGCCATTCAGTGGCTAATGAACAGAGCTAACTGCTAACAGCCACCACCGCAACTAACAAACTCCACAAATCTATTTGACAGCCACACCATCCACAATCAGACACACACGGCTGATTATTCACAGCTGAATTACAGCTAACAACTCACACCAACAGCTGCTCCAGTGTGAGTGTTTTGGCTGGCTAGTTAAACATCCTGGCGCAGGCTACTTAGTGGAGTTTGCCAGCCTGTCGCCCATGTGACATCAGTGTTAATTTTGTCAACTAAAACTTAAACAAAAACTTTTCGTTGACAACCCTTTATTCCGTGACTAATTTGTGACGAGAATGGAAATTTAATAAGTACTGACAACAAAAACTAAAACGAAATCTCTGTTCATTATGAAGTGACGAGTAAAAACGTGACGAAAAAGCTGACGCTGGCCGGCCGGACAATCTGGATTACAACCATCCTCAATGCCTTGATTGTTTTCCTTTTTAACCAATTAATTATCTAAACTCATAATTCAAACTCTCAATCTATCTTTCTGATTGGATGACCTCCCTCCACCCTCCGCGTGGTGGCGGTGCACGTCAAATTTTGCCACACATAAACCTTGGCTCCACAGCGGGAATCCGGGAACAACGCAACATTTTCGTTTCCAAATATTTATTTGAAAAGGAAACCATTCATACGGTCAATAAAAAAACATTTTGTTAATAATAAAAAACGAATGTAATCTCAACAGTGACCGCCCAGCCGGTGGGACTGCGGATGAACCGCTTCCAATGTTCATTCATTCATTCAATTGCGAGTTCAATGTGTGTGTGTGTGTGTGTGTCAGAGAGGAGGACTATCAAAAAAAAAAGTTTCCACTAATTATTCTTAAGTTTTTTTTTATTAAAATGCGTAATATAGCCAACAATATTATAGACCAACAGTTAATCTAATTTATTACTGTAGAATGTATTTAGCAAATCACAACTTTCAATGGAGACACGGCGCAGCAGAAAAAAAAAGATAGAAA
Organism: Epinephelus awoara; assembly: GCA_035609425.1. Lineage (NCBI taxonomy): Eukaryota > Metazoa > Chordata > Actinopteri > Perciformes > Serranidae > Epinephelus > Epinephelus awoara. Next base: position 21,901,528 of record CM069314.1, on the reverse strand, counting down.
AAAAAAAGGCATTATAAAAAGCCGACAAATAGTGTTAATTAATTGACATGAGACATTGGAGAGGTTGTCGGTCCTATTCTATAGTCTGTAATATTTTTTTATTTTATCATAACTTCTCGGAAATTACTCAAAAATGCATTTTTTGTGTGCTTCTGAGCACACGGGCAGCATAAACAATGAAGTTATATATGACGGGCAGACTGTTGCGGCCCTGGGAGGGGCGCTGTAATCCTGGTTGCTGTCCATGCGCAATGGCGCATAGACACTCACCCTCTTGTGCAAGCAAAACAAATCATTCAGTACGCTCTTGCCTTTTCTAACAAGCATTAGAACAAGCATCTTATAATCAATTTTATTACAAGATGCTGGCTGTGTGTAAAATGAGACTAAAACTAAAACTGATTTCCACTGACTAAATTTTAACTAAAACAAAACAAAACTAAAAGACTAAAATGTGACTTAAACTAAATCCAGTCTTTGGTGAGTGACTAAGACTAAAATGAAAATAAAAATTCTTGTCAAAATTAACACTGTGTGACATTTGAAGATAATTAAAAACCTGGCTGTTCCTGGCGTTCAGTGTCCAATAGTCGACCACAAACATTTGTCACGTCTCGTCTCATCAACGAAAATGAAACACAGATTTAATTTTAGTTTTTATTATCAAGATCTATTATTAACTCGTCATTGTCTTGTTTTAATCGTGGAAGAAAGGTCATTGATAAAAAAAAAAATAATAATAATTCACGTAGATAATAACACAAGCGTACTCTGGTATGGAACAACATTTCTAATGTAAAAACTGAATATCGGGGGAATGGAGAAGATGGGGCACTAACTCCTGCACAGTAGGAATCAATCATGCTTTGTATGAAAACGCCCTTCGTTTTGTCTGCTTGGCACGAAAGAATAGGCCAATCCTCAGCCATTAGGTAAAGAAACATTGTATTTATTTTATGTATACACACGTACAGTGGTTAAAATGAGAGTAATGGCACACTATTTGAATTAATGATTAATCATATGACTAATTTTCTTGCTTTCAAAGACAAATTATATGCTGCATTATGCAAACATCTCTCAACTCTTTTTCCCACAGCTACATGTGCATGTGTATTCTAAACACCTTTGCCCAGTAAAACACCCCAGAGCTTTATTGGAGTAATCATAACATGAGACAGGGCGACAGGCAATGTGCAACGTTAAGGCTAACAGCTATGAAACATCTTCCTCCCCTCTGGCAACAAAGTGTACATAACTAAACAGCAGATTCTCAGCTGCAAAGAGAGGCTTGCCCAAAGGACAAACTCCTCCAGGAAGCCTTGAAAGAAATTGGTTATTAAATAAGGTAGACCGGAGATAAAGATGTCAGCAGTAATAATGCTTTTCATTTTGACTCTGATCTTATTTGTTCAGAGGGGAGGGTGAGCCGTGCAGTCTCACCGAGTTGACATAAGGGTTTCTCCCACTGCTGAGAGACTGATCTGTCAGCAGATACATGGCAATGCCGTCTTTGTCGCCTCCTGCCCTGGTGAGGACAAACTAATATAGTGGAACTGCAGAGGTGGCGCTTTCTTACAAACACACTTAATACTCAGTACATACACACAGACAGGCCTGAACACGTACAGTAACAGTCAGTGCTGATGTATACAGGCTGTGGTGGTTATACTGAGTGCAGCTCAGGTGCTCTGTTACATGTCCCAGTGGCAAACAGAAATGATGGAACAGGCTGTACAGTAGACTCAGACCATTTGGTCATCCCTCTGTAAACAACCCCAGAGTTCAGCCTGTGCTCACTGTAGTCTCCTCTGTTAGTGTCAAGTATATTTCTGTTACCACAAAGTGAGTGTTTGTGGGCTGAGGAGGAAAACAAACTGACATAAATACACTAAACTGACACACTTTAACAAAACCGTTCTCAGATATTATTAATACTGCCTGTTAGATAAACATACAACATAAAAGGACACCTAATGGAAATCACCTGGAGACACAATTACTTGGGGAAGAAACTAATTAAAGAGATCAAAATAATTAAGGAAATTTGCATAATTGTTGTTGAAGTTCTTCGGGAGAAAAAGTGCACAAACAGGAAGCTCACAGCGGCGAGTTTAACCAGAGAACTTTTTATTGCTAATTGCACTTCAGCTGTAACGAACCACGATCCCTCTGCCTTTTCCAGACCACATAGCAGCAATGGTCAGCACCTCCATTAGCTTATACAACTGCAGCACTCTGAACTCGGAGCCATATCTCAGGTCAATCTGCGTTACAAGCAGCCGAAGCTTACAGATCCACTATGTTAAATGCAGGCTAAATACGTGTACAGTAGTAGCGTGAGCTTATTAGGTACACCAATCAGACACTAATGCAGTCTAAGACAACAGTCCTGCAATAAATTCTGCCTTCACGAAGGTTATAATGTTCAGTTTTTGTTTTAGAGAGATACTGATTCAACTTTATAGTCATTTTGAAGGCTGTAGTGGCGCTGTGGTGCTGTTCAATTGTATTGTGTTACACTGACAGGTGTTTTTAATATCCAGTCTACCTCCGTTGACTCCTGTCTGTTGTTGTGGCAGCAACTGACACAAAACAATGAAACTCCCTTCCTCCTGCCTTTTATTTCTCCTTTAAATGTACTTAAAACACGGTTTCACTCATCGGCCTGTTACCGTGCCTCACCTTACGTGCTCCTGTATTTCATCTGAACCTTCCTCGGTAGGTGTTTGTCTTCTTTATTCATATTTGTTTTATGTTGTACTTTTCTCCTTTCTTTGTTCTGCCTTTAAAGCACTTTGGATCAATTGTGTTTTAAGTGCTGTACAATATAAGTAAAGCTTAGCTGAGCTTATGTAAATGGCATGCGGGAAAATATGAGTATATAGATAATATAATACACATTATTTGTGTTATCTACATTTTTGTTAATTGAAAACCATTCAGTATGTGTGAATGGATCCATAATGAATATATGGCAACAGTACTGTGAGTTTCAATATATACCAGCAACATGTTCTCATCCCAAGTCGTCACATATTGGTTCTGTGTCACTGGCCTTTCAGGTCTACATGTTACACACTAGGTTTCCTTCTGCGTCTTGTAGTTAAGATTCTCAGTCATGCGGGACATGGTGATCTTAAGTGCTATATTGCAGGCAACTGGACTTGCTTGAGTTTCTTGAAGACATTTCGCCTTTCATCCGAGATGCCTCTTCAGTTCTAACTGGTGTGGAGTCGCAGGCTTTAAACTCTGTGTGGGTGTGTGTCCTTATGGAGTCATTGAGGTCACATGTGAGTCGTTGACCCACCCGGCCATCATCTGTGTCGTTAGGATTAGATGGGTCCAGGTGTGAATGGGTGTTAAGTTGTCAGGGGAGGACTCTCAAAACTGCATTGTAGGTGGGTGATAAGCGGTGTCATAGGCCATCTCCTCTGTCTCTGCGTCTGCCATTGACCGCTACCAGTGCCAGGATGTCAACAAAAGCACATGGTTAAGATAAAAAACAAATAAAAACAAAACAGAGTTTGGCTTTACATTTACACGGGGAGAAAACACAGGGCTCCCAGGTCAAAGTCAAGGGTTTGTTGAACCCATTTTCCAACTCTCCCGCCAAATTTAGGAGCTTTCCTGCTACAATATCACGTTGTTACCAGTAGCTTTTCAACCTGGCGCTATCCACCTGCACATCATACTGCCGTGACAGGTGCTGTCCGGCCAACCGGTGGCTTATCATATTATAACACTGCAAAAGGTTAGATCCGGCCATTTTACACACTGATGCCATTATTATCATACTGCTGCCAAAGGTGGCCTTTGGCGTCAGGTGTCTGATGCCGAAATCACGGACAATGCGGAGGAATTCAACCACTGAAGAATTGGAACGGGATGATATTAGATGTACATCTAGTTTAAATTTTTCAAGTTGGTCACAGGAACAGTAACATAAAACTTAAAGGTGCCCTGTGGAGCTTTGTTGTAAAAAAAACAACAACAAAAAAACAGTCATGTTTACGTTTAGTGTTACTATCCAAAATGAACTGTGTGTCTCCTTGAAGCCCAGTCACCAAGAGAAAATATAAGCAGTGTATCTGTCTGCAAACCATGGATATGTTACATTTGTATTACAGATGCACCAATGGCATTCACCGATGTGAAAACTGAGGCACACTCATAAAAATATTGCTCTGTAGCACTACTAGCGGTCAAAAACTCCACCAGGTGCCTTTACACAGTGAGGTCTGCTGTTAATGATGGCGAGAACAAATGGTAATATATATATTTCATTTATTTTGGTGGTGTTTCACACTTCAAGGTTTTGCAAAGCCAGAAAAGATTCTTAACAAAAAAAACAACACATGTAGAGGCAAGTTGTTGAAAGAGCTCTGATGTGGATGGTGCTGACAAAGCTACACCCTCAAGCTTTTTCAGTGGTGTCTTGTTTATTTTTTCTTTATTATTTGTTTTGTGTGTTTTTGTGGTGTCAGGTTTTTTTTTTTTTGTATAGCTTTTTTTCCCAACCACTATCTCACACACACACAAACACACACGACTCTCTTGCTTTTAGTATGCTGCATGTTCCCTTGTATACTATCCCTGCATACCTTAGTTAGATCTTGTGTATTTATTAATTAATTAATATATATAAAGACAAAAAGTGTGCTGAAACTAGGATGTCTGAAGACGGGGACACTCAAAAATAGGCCAGGCATTATCTCTGCAGCAGGACTCTGATTGGACGATTGACAGCAAACCACCTACAGGATGGGCTCCTTAATCGCCAGTCAACGAACTGCAGGCTGGCTGGGGTTCAATATTAAATGGACTCTCTCACTGGCAGCCTCTCAACCTTCCCACTCTGAAAATTCGGCTCATACCACAACAAGCTGCATGGCTGAAAAACAAACAACAACCGGAAGGGTAAACACAATTCACAGAAGAATAAGCCAATTCTATTAAATATTTATACTTCCTGTTTCTTACTTTTCCTAAAATTTCTTTTGGGTACAATGACCAAAAGCCTGTTTTTTTCCCTTAGAATAACACCACAAACAAACACTAAAACATGAATAATCAGGCCTAAATTCATTTTTTACGCCCACTCTTCAAGAGGTTTTATTGTGACTTTATAACCTGCTTATATTTTCTCTACAATAAGCACACAGTGTCAGCAAGATAACAGCTGCTGCTGATTTTCTTTTTTTCTGTCTATTATATATTATGAGCTTCTTAAATTTGCTTGAATATACACTGTTTTTATACTGCAAGGCTTTCCCTGACTTGTTTCTGTCTATCATGTGAGCAGAAAAGTAACAGCCACCCTGAAGTAAGTGAAAGAACTGCATCAGGGCATCTAACCCCAGGACTGGAGCTAACATGGAGGACACTGAGGCCATTCGCCCAACATGGAAGGCTTTACACAGACTAAAGGCTTTCACACCTGCCCTGTCGGTTCAATCGAACTTAAGTACACTTCTAAGTGCTGCGCATTTGGGCAGGTGTGAACACAGCAATTGCACTCAGGTGTGCAACAAAACAACTGGACTGAGACGTTCTTGAAGAGGTGGTCTTGGCTACGATGTGTTTCAGCCTCGATCCAAACCAACTGCAGTCACATTACACATTGTTTTGGTTAAACATGAGCATGTTGGTTTGGTTTGTCTAAAATGAACAATGACAGCAATATAGTGCACGATGACCGGCGCTAAAATCAACCCGCCTAGTTGTCCCTCCACAAGTGTCACATTTATCTTGTAGGTGTACTCTTCTCCACTGTTTTGCTTACTTCCTGGATTTTTCACGCATTGAAATTCTGACCAATCAAGAGCAGCTTTCTCACGCAGGCATTTGATCTGGTCCGTTTTTAAATGCCCCGTGTCAGCGTGGGTTTTCTATGTGTACTCTGGCTTCCTCCCACAGCCAAAAGACATGCAGGTTAGCTAATGATTTTAAATTGGCCGTAGGTGTGAATGTGAATGTGAATGGTTGTCTATCTCTATATGTCTGTCCTGTGACAGTCTGGCAACCTGTCCAGGGTGTACCCTGCCTCTCTCCCAATGTCAGATGGGATAGGCTCCAGCCGGTCCACGACCCCCAACAGGATAAGCGGTCACAGAAAATGAATAAATCAAGGAATGAGTAGCAGCTAAAATAAGAGCTAAGTAAAATCCCTTTGTTTCTTTGCTGATCTACACTGTGTTTTGTCCACCTCCGCCTGCTAGTGTTGCAGCGCTGCTGTCCTTTACCCTAGCTGGGCTCAGTTCATCATCTCGCTGCATATGAGAAAATTAGAGCTGGTGAATGTGAAAAATTATAAGGGCATATTATATGAGTGACTCACACACTGAGGTTTGCAAAATGCACAGAATTGCTAAGCTACAACGCTACTTATTATGAGCAAAGAAATGTGACAAAACATTCAGGTTTCATCCATTGTCTCTAACCCCTTGGCCTATTTAGGGTAGGGGGAGCACTGAGTGAGAGGCGGGGTCCGCCCAGGACAGGTCACCAGGGCTGACTACACAGAGACAGACTACCATTCACATTAGAGTCATAACTTAGCCTAACCTGCATGTCATTGGACTGTGGGAGGAAGCTGGAGACCAAACTGGACAGCAGATTTGAACCCTCTTGCACCACTGTGTCGCCCACAACTTTCAGGATGCAGCTTCTTATTTTTAGCTGCCAGAGGTTAAAATGACAATCTGCAGCAGACCAGCTGTCGTTAATTAAGGCTAATTGAGTGAGAAACTTCATAACAGGCGAAAATGGAACTTCTTTTGGCTGGTTAAAGTGTTCTCTCGGCCAGAAATCATGTGTGAGAGCAGAACCTCCACTCTGTAACACCAATGTAACAGTGCTACTGTAGTTCCACAGAGTGATGCATCTTCTCTCTCAGATTAAATTTAGTCATTGCATTCTCCCAGTTAATATTTCATCCATATCATATGAGTGATTTCAGCATGAAAACCATACGATTTTCAAGCAGGACCTCCAGCATTTAGACCAGCTTGTTAAAAAAGGGTTTTATTTCAATTTATCAGATGCATATTTAATCAGTATTTGGGTAAATATGTGTATCAGTATATCCCTACTGAGTATCAGTATTAGTGCCTCCATGATGAGTTAGTTTGGTGAAAAATAAACATGGCCCTTAATTTAATTTTATAAAGTATAACTGCTCAGAGCTGTTTAATAAAAAGTTCAGTCTGACTAAAATGTGTTTACAGTTAGAAAAGTTATTAAATATTTGAATCTGACCAAAGGCCTGTACTTCAAAGCTAGTTCAACTTACCCAGGATATCTTTTCGTTATCTGGCGTGACTAACCCTAATATTGGCCGTCTGGATAACCGGTACCACAAAGCTGGTTATCAACTAGTTCAGTCAGCTCTGTGTTTCCTATCCAGCCAAGTATGTATTCATGGGAAAGAGGCAGGGTTGTTAGTAACGGGTGACATCATCAGAACCATGATTCAAGTAGCCTACTTTACATACTATGAGATTAAACGGCACCGAAAGCATATGCGACTACGAAACAGTAAAATGTAAATGACGCAGGATGTAAAAACACTAATCCTTATGGGTAATGTAGAAACACTGAAAACACTATCCAAAAATTTATGGATAAAAAATGGATAATTTTTCATCAGTTATCTTATTGGTCAGATGTTGGGGTGTTTACAGACTGTGATCCGATACCCTGAAGTTAACTTGCTCCGGAGCAGGTTAGCTGTTCAGCATAAGTTACCACGGTGATGTATCCCGGTAAAAAGAGAACCAGCTTTGTAGTACTGAGAATCAAGAGTTAACCTTGAAGTTACCTCGTTAACTCTGGATCCTGCTTCGTAGTACAGGTCTCAAGCAACCTATACTGACACTTTGATACTTTATACCTCATACACCGTTAAGGTACTCAGACTACATTGAGTTTCGACAGACTTCTATGTACTAGCAATTAAACTGCATCCTCAGCTGTGCAGGAGAGGAGGCTGTCCTCTGTATAAAATATTTCCGGCAAATAAGTAAATGGCCTTAAAAGGAAATCTTTTATAAGAAACTTGGCCAAACTGGGGCAGAGACAAACTTTGGTCATTTAGCTCTGCCAGGTTTAACTAAACTAATAAGATTACTTGTGCCTCTGGAGCAGCACGGCCTCTGAGAAATGCTTATATAACTAAAACTCCAATTTGCTTAATGCAAATAAAGCGCAGTGCTTTGTCTCTTTAGGCCTCCCCTCAGCTCTGTCCTTTTCCCTACCAAACTCCCTGCTCCCCTGCCACTTGATCATGCAAATCAATACAGGTTAGAAATGCTATGAAGAGAGAAAGTTACCAACCATGCAGTTCAAAGTAATACTCAAAAGATATTTCCCATGCTACTAATATTCACTTTTCATGTCTAAAGGTTTGGCCATTTGTTGTAGGATACAACTGTCGAAACTGTTGCACTAATAATTAAGATTTATCTCTACTACTGTATTTAATCCAACTGATGGCTGGTTCAACTTAAAGCTGCTGTAATGAATATTTCTATATTAACACCATATCAAATGAACACGTGTGTGACCAGTCAACAAGCCCTCAGATAACCCTGACCAAACTCTGCAGTCCCCTTCAGCTCTACGAAACTGATTAGCCAACTTTCAGCTCATTGTTTTGATTTTTGGGCCCGGAACTTTAATATTTTGGTTCACTCTCTGGCTCTCATCAGTGGAGTTTGCAGCTCCAGCAGGCAGTTCTTTTTTTTTTGAGAGAGAAAATGCTTTGAAAGACCCACTGTACACTACGTGTCTCAAACCAAACAGCAGATGGACTCTCAACTCTCAGCCTTACAAGACATTTAAACCAAGAGGTGCAGGACCAAGGCTGAGAGGATCTTACAAGACCTCAGTCACCCTGACAATGAACTCTTTTCTCTGCTGTGGTCAGAAAGGAGCTACAGCTGCCTCAAGGCCAAAACACAGAGGATAGGGAAGAGTAAACGGTGACTGACACTCATCCATAACTCATTACACACAATTCATCCATCTGCCATGCACTGCATATTATACACACCGATCACCCACAACATTAAAACCAGTGACAGACAATGTGAACAACATTGATCATCTTGTTACAATGCAATGTTCTGCAGGGATACCTTGAGCGCTGGATATTACTTGATGCACTCCACCCACCCACACACCGTTGCAGACCAAGTACACCCCCTCCTTGCAACAGCACTCCCTAATAGGCAGGATAATGCACCGTGCCACACTGCAAAAACTGTTCAGGAATGGAACATGATAAAGAGCTCAAGGCATCGACCTGACATCCAAATTCCCCAGATCCCATCTCATTGAGCATCCATTGGACATGTTGGTAACCCACCTTACAACCCACAGGACTCAAAGGATCCACTGCCAATGCCTCAGTGCCAGACACCACAGGACACCCCCAGAGGTCCTTTGTCCATGCCTCAACAGGTTAGTTCCGAATCCAATCCAAGGAGGGCCCACTGTGGACTGGGGGTACTTCTAGGGAACTGGCAGGTCCCATAGATGCTCAGTCAGGCTGGGATCTGGGGAATTTGAAGGCCAGGTCAACACTTCAAGCCCATTGTCACATTCCTTGGGCCTTTTCTGAGCAGTTTTTGAAGTTTGGCATGGCGCATTGTCCTGCTGGGAGGAGCACTGCCATCCACATGAATGCCAGGACCCGAAGTTTAGAAAGAGTGGACTCTTGGACAATTGGTTGTGAGGAGAATAGGTCTTTACCAGTAATTCAGATTGCCACATCAGAAATGCTCCTGTGATCAAAGAAGAACTCAGGCTAAATTAAAATCATGGCATTTGCCATGGATGCCCTCATTAGGCAAACCCGTGAAACGTCATGTTGTTGTTGGGGTTTTTTTTGCTACAAAAAAATTAGCAGCATTTTTAACATAATTACATGCTAATTCTACAGAAGCTATAAAAAAAAACTATTTTGAGAGGAGATACATCTTTGCATAGGTGCAGGTAGCAGGGATGAAGATGTTGAGGTTCTCTTTGGGAGTGACAAGGATGGATAGGATTAGGAATGAGAGAGGGACAGCTCATGTTAGATGTTTTGGAGATAAAGTCAGAGAGGCCAGACTGAAGAAGAAGTAACAGGGTCAAGTATACAGCAGTCAAATGTAATATAGAGTATTATAATGACAAAAAAATTGTTTCAGTTGTTATAACCTGACACACTTAGAACGTTTGATACTCAGTTTCTCCACCCCTACATTCACCTTTGAGGGTACCCCACCTATACAGGGGTGTCTCCCACCTTAACCCCCCCCCCCCCCCCCCCCCCTTTTTTTTTGCGGTTATACTCCGAGGGAGAGGGGCTGAGTTAATATGGTTGTAATTGATGGAGGATTTTGTTTTTACCTCTTGCTGTCAGACTTGTAAGGAATAAATGGAGATATCCACGGTATGGGCCTCTTCATATCAACACAATGCATCGCAAAAGTCCATTGGTTTTGTAGCTTTTAGAGAGAACACAGGGGGCACGTCTTCCTTAATAATAAGAATATGTGCATTTGTCCTCCCTATAAAAACATGAAAGTAGCAGAAGGCTTTCATTTTGACAAAATTTGAGACATATTTACCATAAATTGGTGCATAATATTCACCAGAATGCAGAAAATTAAGTGTTTGATACTCAAAATATTCTTGCAGAGGACCCCCAAACCACTGTGTCATATGTGGCTCCCCCAATGTTAAATCAAAACCTACATCCTTATTTGCTTGTAAGAATGACAATCACATTAACTCGTTGGGCTACGCTGTACATACAGCATAAATGAGAAAAAGGCACACACTGAGTCAGTGATTAATTCTTACTAGGTTACAGTCTGTTGAACACAGAGACAGCAGCATATGTTAAAGTCACTGTACATAATGTTAGAAAAGCCCTACAAAATAATGAGTGAAAGATTAATTTACTGCAAATTGGAAAAATAAAGTTTGACATGCAGCGTTATGCTTCAAATGCTCTGCTTAAAAAATAAAACAAGAAAATAAAACAAGACACAGCCTCATTTTCTTGCCGAACCGACACTTCTCAGGAAAATAGATGTTAGATATAAAGCGATCTTATTAACCTGATGCAGCTCTCGGTTATTAGTAAATAATTAGTGTTGCATGATATTTGCCTAGCCTCAAACTCCTGGCTTATTATCAAGGTGTGACAGACTCTCTACCTTTCTCCTTTGGTGTGAAACTCTTTCAACAAAAGGTCTCAGGGACACCACAGGCAATTTGCAATGTTTTTCCATTGGCTATAGCTCTATTTACAGGTTGTCAGAGACAATAAAGCTTAATTAAAAAGAACATAGTTATCACCCTCATTAATGCCGCGAATTTAGACAAGTCAACTCAGGCATCTCATTTAATTAACTAGCCTTTACAAAGCCGCTTAGCACCCCCGAAAAGTGAATCTAGGTATTTTACCCTGCTTTTCTCTCTTTACATGTACATAAACACACACACACACACACACACACATAAACAGAGGCTCCGCTATGTCTGATCCTTTGCTTCATCTCAAGGTTACACACACACCTTTATTTGTTTGTGTTTTTCTGTGCTGTGGATCAACACTCTTTGAGTTTTGGACATTTGGCTGATAAATGTAAAGATGAGGTGTGACAAACCTTTACGTTTTATAAAGTTAGCAACTGTGAACTTGCACATATCTCATCACAAGACTGTCGGCAAATCAGAGGAACAGCAACACCCCTCATTATCCTGACTTTGCTAGCTATACAGCCACATCATTTACCATAGGCCAAATTAGCTACTTTCCCAGTGTTGCCTATTTAGGAGGTAACAAGAGAAACCACAACCAGCTGCTTTTAAATTGTTTAGTTTAGTTTAGTTTATTTTGTTGCTGCAACTACCAGCAACAGTGGCTTTGGAGATATTGGTTACAAGTTCGTTTACACTTCTGTGGTTCTTATGACTTGTGGCAGTGACTTGCAGTGTCAGAAACCAATGAAAAAAGCCAGCCTTTAACATCAGCATGATACACAGCCAGTTGCTGTTATAGTTTATCAGCGCCCAACAGCGTCAGGGGGAAATGCGGCGGGATTAGGACGAAAGTTAAGGTGGGGAACCGACTGGGGCGGGTGGGAGTGGTGGTGGATGGGTCCAACAAACACTGACTTTCACTCAGGAAAGCGGTGTTCGCATCCAGTAAGATTCTAAAGCCAAACATTGTTCTTTGTTCTTAAACCTAACCATGTGTTTTGTTGTTGAAGGACATAAAAAGCCGATTTGTGGTGTTGTACTGATGCGTTTATTTTGAAAGAGACTACGTAAATGTTAAATTTCCCGTGAAAACGGAAATGTATTTTGAAAGAAGACAATAAAGGTAAAGTAAAGTTCCACTGATTGTTACACACCTGAGTGTGTGAAATTTGTTCTCCGCATTTGACCCATCCCCTGAGGGAGCGGTGAGCAGCAGTGGTGCCACGCTCGGGAATCATGTGGTGATCTAACCCCCCCATTCCAACCCCTAATGGTGAGTGCCAAGCAGGGAGGCAATGGGTCCCTTTTTGTATAGTCTTTGGTATGACCTGGCCGGGGATCGAACCCACAACCTCCCAGTCTCAGGGTGGACACTCTACCACTAGGCCACTGAGCTGGTGAAAAAACATGTAACAGGAAGACATTGACACGGTGTCCCAGAACGTTGAAAACCAACGCACCCAGGGTACGTTTCACATCGTATGTGGACATGGAAAGTCCACGACCAAACATCAATATGTGATGAGGTTGATGTGTGTGTTGGCAAATCTTGGACTCAGAGTTACAAGTTGGAGGTTAAAGTGAACTTTTATTTTCCTGACTTACTCATAATTATGAATAATATGACATGAGTGTACCATTAGGCGCAGTGCATTAAGCTAAATGCTCAAATTAGCATGCCTATACGCCCAAAACAACAAGACATCAAATTTCTATTTCACAACTTTCATGGCCAAAAGAGCTTACAATAACAATATTATCGCCATTGATAATGCTATCAGTCAAAATTATCTTTAACTTCGTTTTTATCGTGCGTTTCATCTTTTTTCTTGGGGCAAATCAATTCCACTTAAAATACATGTGTACAAAAAGAGCATTTACACTTATGTATGTTGAAAAGGCAACCAGATTGCATAAGGGGAGGGAAACAGAACCAGAACAGAAAGAAACACAGGATTATTTACAGGATATTATCATATTATTTGATTAACTTGATATCAATATTTAATCTTTAAATATTACAATTATCATCAGTACTTGTATTTTGCAACATCCCTAATGATGATATGTAGTGGGTGCAAAGTTGGAATGTTATTAGTCTTGCATTTATTAAGGTCATTCAATTCAAATAAACACAAGAAGTTTGTGTTCTAGAGAAAGGATCAGCACTCAGTGAATACTCTCCTAAACCCTATGGTAAGCTATTATGGCAAGGCTTAACTATACAGACCAGTGAGCAGTGATAACTAACATGTCTTTGGGGTCATCGGGTGGGAACCTCCTTTCACCAGTGTTTCGTCTAGTTGGTCCCACGACACCTCCAGGAGGCTAGACAGTGATCTCTGGCGTCCCAGAGACACACTTACACATGGCTTTCTCAGCCCAAACAGCACCACCACCTTCAACCAAACCCAGGCTCTGCACATGCGAGCTCCAGGTAGAAGCAGTGCTGATACTACCTTTCCTAGCACATTCACCATACTCTATTTCACACGCTACATAGCATAACTACAATATAAGCTAAAGTTAAAGGAGATAAATAAACTTACAGGATCAGCAAACACACTCACCTTGCAGCATAGTCTAAAACAAAAGGGATTCAGATAGGACAGGAAGTGGATCTCTTCACCAGATCTCAAGGAGTTATGTACCCTGCTTAGTAGTTCCCCCTGCTGGCCCCCAACTGACATTATTTCTTCGCTTCCAGGTCCATTTGGCTACATCTAACTGCCTCATCTGACATTTCCTTCACTGTCTTCCTCAAACTCTGTCCCCGCACTCCGAGTTCCCCCAGGAGCGAGACAGCTGATCTTGCTATGAATCCCCTACACCCCACTTCCACTGGACGAATCCTAGTCTTCCATCCTCGCTGCTCAGCTTCTGCTCCTAAGTCTGCCCATCTAAGCTTTTTTCTTTCATAGGCTTCTTCCACTGAGTCTTCGAAAGGAACTGTCAGCTCAATGAAATAAACTATCTGTTGACTCACTGACCACAGCACTATATCAGGCCTCTGCCTGGTACAAACTATTTCCTGGGGAACAACAAGCTTTCCCCCTAAATCTACTTGCATTTCCCAATCACAAGTACCTTCTAGGCAGCCACACCCCTGCCTCCTTACTAACTTATCCCTTCTGTATTTCTCTCCCTCACGGACAATCTGAGTTACTAAACTCCTATCCTGAACACCTTCTGAATTCACCTGTCTTTGTTTCACTTTGATGCCTGCAGCTAAACATTTCAACACCTGGTTATGACGCCATGTATATCGGCCTTGTGACAAGCTAACTTTACAGCCTGACAAAATATGCTTTAAGGTTGCGGAACCTGAACACAATGGGCATGATGGGTCCTCATTTACCCACAGTTTTAGGTTCTGGGGGGTTGGTAACACATCGTATGTAGCCCCTACCAGGAATCTAATACGATTCTCCTCCATACTTCCCAGGTCCCTCCAACTAAGCTTCCTCTTCTCTACACTTTCCCAATTCAACCACTGTCCCAGTTTAGCCTGGGCCACTACCTTTGCACCCCTTAATATCTCCTCCTGTCTATATATCTGTTCCACGACCAGCTATTTATTTTGCATTGAAAATAGTAACATTGAATATGAAATGTGGTTTATTTTCCTACATTCTTTTTTATTTCACTGAACTTATAGTAAAGTTATTTAAGGAAAAACCCTAACCCTGAAAAAGATCTAGTCGACAGTCTGTTAGATTGCCCATTTGAAGAATACATTTATGAGATTATTTCATCTAAAGCTTTTTTTCCATTGTTGTATGCATTATTTTGAGACTTACAGGATCTTGTTTTTTTGTGCTTTTACCTGCCTGAGCAGAGCTTCACACATCTGTGGGAAAACGCCAATATTAAATTATCAATCTTAGATTTTATGAACTGATATCAGGTCATTCAAATGAAGATTGAGTTAAGAATTATTTTAACCCAACCCTAATAACAAGTGATGGACCAACCAACAGACACACAAGTGGCTAAAAAGTATTAATGTTTAAAAGAACTCATAAACTGGGAACAGGCATGTGGCTGAGATACTGGTTCCATTGCTCCAAACACAGCAGCACAGCCAGTTAACCTTGTCTTGGCCTGCCAATAAAACCTACAAACACCCTCACCACTGATGCACATGACCTTTGAAAAGCCTGCTCCTCTGTGTGACATTTCATTTAGCATCTACACACTGTATTAGTTTTGGTCTGTACCCACATCATATGCCGGCATGGCTAATTCTTCCCACACATTAAACACACTGGATAAACCACCCCATCGATTAAAGGGTGTTTTCAAACCTGGTTGCCCCCGGTTCTTCCCTCTTGCATAAATCAATGCTCTCACCTCAGCAGGACAGTGAGGTGACACTGGTAACACTACCCAGTCAATGGGCCCCCCGGTCGTTGACCACAATTCACCTCACTGCACCTGCCAGAAGCTCTTAGGTGTAAAGAAAGATGAGAAGATTGAAACAAAGACGCAAGACTGGGAGTTCATTACACTCAGGCCTTTTTAATTACACATCCCCAAATAATAATCTTCAGATCCCAGCACTCGTTGAGCTTTGTTCTCAGCTATCAGTTCTGTGTCTAACCTTGAGTCACTGTAATTATACATTACGTTCCTATGAAGTGGCCCAGCGGCGTAGTCTGGCTGCTGAAATGTGGGTCGTGAGTGTTTTGTGTTCTTTTCTTTAATCTAAAATATATTTAAGGGAGTCAGGGGCCAGACAGGACACAGCTCTACATCACCCAGTGGGGTGCCTGTCTGCTGTAGCCACAGGGTCCGGTTGGGTGATTTATACCACAATACCAATGGCTGTGATGGTAATATACTACAGGTAATTGAAAAGAAAATTGAATTAGGTCAACAGAGGCAGTGACAGTCATTGGATGTCACACAAAGGCTTTACAACTACAACATCATTCTGCCGCACTGGCCCCATTAAGTATCTTGCTGCCAATTCTAATATCAGGCGACTAGATAATTGTCACCATATTTCATTTGGACTTAACACACCCTGAAAATGTGGCTCAACCTATTGTGATACATGTACTGTAGCACTGATAAGGTTTTGTACAAGTTGTCTAGTTGTATAAAACGAGATAAGACCTTATCTCTCGAGTCTCCCTCTCTCGCTGTGTGGTGGTATCCTCGGGGAGAAGTGGCATGGATGGTCGGTGAACTGTCATGATGAACTGACATCATGTACTGACATCATGACAGGGGCCAGGGGGGCGGCCAGGGGTCATACGCCCCCTCTAGAATCTGATTGGCCATCTCTAGTGCCCCCCTCTACCAGAGTCAGGAGGTGAGAGGTAGCTGGCTTGTTAGTATCATGGATGGATTACTGAACAGGTCTACCGATCACAGGCCCAGAGCCCCTGGACCAAAGCCTCTCTATGTGATGATGTTTGATGTTGGGAAGTCAATCAAATGACTACAAAGAGACCAAAACTGACAAGAGGTGCAAAACAAAATTAAAAATGGGACACAAAAATTTGCCATAAATAAAACAGAAATTAATATGAGACATAAAATGACACAAGAGAACCACAGAGAGATGCAAAATAACCAAAAATACACACAAAATGACCACAAAACAATCACCAGAGGTATAAAACCACAACCTGAGGTGTCAACGCATTTACAGTTTCTTCTTGTTAGATATGTACAGTCTTTTTCAAAAGAAACTCACGTTGCTAAAACACCTCATATTTATGTTTAATTCCTTGAGCAACAAAAGCAGGTGATTAGGTTTAGAAAACAACATCATTATTTGGCTCAACATTCACATGGGAAGTGAACAGGGGGACTGCCAGGTGAAAGTCCAGTGTTTGTAGGACCCATCCACCTCCCCTCTTGCCCGCAGCTCCTGATATTTTGCTGTTACTGGTGACGTTTCAAACTGGCGCTGTCTTGTGGTGTATCATACCGACATTGTTACCCCCCGTGTTTCAAACTAATGCTGTCCGGTGTAGTTATCAACTGATGCCGCCCGGCAGTGTATCATACCGCCGCAAAAGGTGCCTTTTTGCATTGGTGTCTGATGCCGAAATCACTGACAATGCGGTGATATTTGACAGCTTGGGAATGAGAATGGGCTGGAAGTCTAAGGCAACAACCAGAGGTCCAAAACCACAATGAGACACAATACGACAAAAAAGACACAAAACTACCATATGAGGTGCAAAACTACCAAACAGAGACACACAATGACCACAAAGAGACACAAAAAAAGGCAGAAAACAACCATAAAGAGATCAAAATAGACTCAAAGGGACTGTAAGAGGTGCAAAACTACTGCACAGAGACACAAAATGACTACCAAGAGAAACAAAACAATAGCAAGAGGTGCAGAAAGACTAAAAAGAGACAAAACAACCACTGATGATGCGGACTGGATGTCTTGCTTCTATATCAGATGGTTTTAGGGCCTTTTACATGTCTGTATTCAAGGACCTGATGTCTCACAGTCAGTCCATGTCTGTAGGGTATATAAAGTACTGGAAGAAATGATTTGGCATTCATATGTTGCACTGAATAAACAATGTTATTGTTAATGATACACAGTTTATCACTGCCATGACTCCGAGCTATACATTTGAAAAGTTTCTAAATCCGCCCATAAGTATTGTCATAATAAACAATGCATTTTCCATAACAGCGTATGTGAATCAGTGCACACATGCGTGAGCGGTGCTAAATGAGCTTCTCTTCCATGTCAAAGACTTAGATATTAATCTAACACCTTGCATGACTAAAATGCCACCTAGAAAGTTAACGACTAAATGGTGGGGCGGGCCATAATTTACTCTAACCATCTCTAATGACACACAATGTAATTAACAGATAACAGAATTAATTAATTTGGATTTAGCGCGACACCTTTGTGGCTTTGAAGTCACTTGTTTACTCGAATTAAGCCGTTTTGTTGATGCATAGCCACAGGACCTTTTAAGTGTAATGGAGACGGCCGTGAGCAGGGTACAAAATGAAGGGAAACATACTGTCCAGACTGTGATACACTTAGGGAAAACATAAGATGTCTGGCTTGGCTCCAGGTTTACCTTTTTACTTAAAGAGTTGTCACAACTTGTTAACAGCAGTCTGCATGCTTTACTGTAATCACCTTGCGAGGGACAGGTATGAAAACATGCACCTTTATGAAGCTGGAATTACTAGAGTGGGTCGACAGCTTTGTAAAGCACAGTAGGACGTAAATGAAAAAGTTTATTTCCCTGTAATCGTGTCAGTGACATTACTATAACATAACCCTCACTGCCTAACTAAGACAATAATGCAGTTTCCATGACTTCAAGACTTTTCTGGGTTTAATTTCTGCTGTTTGATGTGAAATTAAGCTGGAATGTGTGTTTCTTCTTTGTAGTACACACCTGCTACTCAGTTATTGTACATTATAACAACAGTCGAGAGAGAATATTGACAGAGCTCAGCCAGAACGAGAACATTACTTTCATGCAGCAAAATGTTGGATTATTACAGCATTTTTTTCCCCAGTGCAGTCAAATAAAAGTCCGCAGCTGTCTGTGTAGAAAGAGAGGAGGGGAAATGAAAATATAATATGCATTGCTTTCATTCACACAATTATTGCCTCACACGTGGAGGATGGTAATATGAAATATCCCTACAACAGCTGGGTCGCAGTCTTTTCGCAGCACGTTGAATATATTCATGATCTGGCCACAAGATGCTAAGCTCTCCTTCTCTGATTCCGTATATCCTCTGTGTGTTGCAGCTGTGAGCCTGATCAGCACGGACATTTTTGTCTGAGGGGAAACAGGAGAGGAGACAGGAGTGACACAACCATGGCCTCCTGCTGAGAAAAGAGAGGAGGTAAAGCAGGAGGAGAGGGTGGCTAGTAGATAAATAGACTAATCTAATTTGTTACCTCAGCCAAATATATTCCAAATCCTCCTCTGTGCCTGGCTGTCCCAGCTCGTGGTGGATGATGTTAAAATGTTTGGGCAGGAAGGGACACAACTGGGAGAGAGCTCGCCCAGAGGAAGTTCAACACTATCCCACGGTCCTCTCTGACACATTGCACAATCTGTATTCTGCATTTAAAACCTTGGCCCATCTCCGTGTACTGCAATGAAATGCATATACTTATGCAAATCAGAGGCTACAGAATAACCTATGATATTACTCTAATAATGTATTGATAGTAATATATCGCCAGTGGAAATTGAAACTGAGAGATTTTGTCTCATCGGACCAGAAACCAAAAGTACAGATCAATTTAAAATGGCAAATGACTGTGCTCCCTGAGCCCATTTCTAAGAAGTGAGTAATAGATCTCTGATCATAGGCTATTACAGCCTGGTCAGGCAGGGGCTAGGCTGCCTGTGGAATACAGAGAGCACTCCTTGACTTTTACATCAAAAAGATGCCTCAGAGAAAGTCCTCGGAGCCCTGGGCACCGTGGATCTCTGGGGCCGCACCACATGAGGAGTACAGTCGAGTCTTTGGTTTCATCTTTCTCTCTGGTCTTTATTAATGGCGGCAGGATTCTAATTCACAGAGTTGTGCTGAGTTCACTGATGCTAATCACGCGTGCCTGTTTCAGACTGAGGGAGCTCATGGTGAGTTAGAAAATGAGTACAGTGAAAGAAGAGGCTGCGGCAGTTTGAGAAGCTATTGCTGGGTTGAAAAACCTTATTATAACTGAGGGAATTATTGATATCAGAAGACACTGATAGGTGAAGTTCCACCTTTACCCTTAGGTTTTGTTGACACAAGCACTGCTCCCTCATCCGCTGTAATTCTATTCAAGTTTGGTGCAAATTTTAAACATACTTCTGGAAAATCTGCAAAAGAAAATCCAGACAAAAGTGCATATAAGAGCCACTGAAGCACGTATTTATATTTGGTAAAAATATCCATGTTGATATATCATATATGTTCTTCTGTTAAGTTTGCACATCCGTTTCTGTATGCTCTGAAAAGTGTATAGCAGTGGACTATGCTAAGGTTATGTTTATTGACTTAATTCATGTGAGAATACAGGCACAAGTTATTTACACCAGGTCTAGTGCCATAAGGCAGTTTACTGCTCATGACAAACAGTGACTTTGAACAATGTTGTGCGTAAAAAAACAACGTGGAGTTTGGAAGGTAATACGTTTTTTTGAAGTATAATAATGAGTAAATCGTGAGAATATATAGAAATAGGACATCAAGTCAGTAGTGGACCACACAAGATGTAATTTTGGAAGGACTTGGCCTGCCGTTTTGTTTTCCTTTTTGTATTCTCAATAAACCTCATTAAACTTTTTCCCTGCCTCATACGAGTACCGCAGATCTCCAGAAAAGGAACAAATTTTTTCTTACAAATTAAAAGGAACACAAGCTGAGTACTTGATATACAAATCATCATTTGGGGCGTGAAGCATTCCTGTAACACAAGTATTAGGAAAGTGGATGGCTATAATTCACCAGTCAAGTGTCATTACACAGCAGAGGAAGACAAAGCAATGGGGTGATGTAATTAAAGAGCGCCAGTCAAACCTAAAACAAATAAAAATGCTGCAAAAACACAATGGAATTATGGCATTTATGTTTAATTGATGTATTAATTTGAAGAGGGTTATGATCTCCTCATCTCTCCACACAGATCTGATGTTCTTGTGTGCTGCTGTTTTAGTAAAGCTTTAAATCACATGCCTCATGCTCAGTAGTAAGTCTGCAATTTGTTTCTATTGATAAACCATTTTTTTCTCACCTCTGCCAAGAGTAAAGATGATTTTGTGTTATTTACGAATTTTTAATTTTACCCGTTTCCTCTCAGGTCAAATAGAAAAATGCACAAACTAGTCGACTGAAGTACACTAACTGTTTGAGGCCTCACAGTCTCTATTGCTGTGTCATTAAAATAAATAAATAAATAGTTGGGAAATGAACCTAGCCCAGAGGTGGGCAACCTGTGGCTCTGGAGCCTCTCCAGTGGCTCCTTGTGACTTCAAAAAAATTATATGGAAATTAATAATGTTATTTTTCATCACTGCTGTTGGCTGAGAGTGATTCTTAAATTCTTCAGTTGTAAAAGTGTGTAGCCTTTATACTGAATAACATTTCGTCAACTAAAATGTGCTCCGTCAGTCACGGCCTGGTGCCTTTTCCTCTTAATTTTGCCAAACCTTAATAGCAATGGCTGGCCTTGAGTCTCCCTAGCTAAACTAGCTGTGAATTCTAAATCCAAAAAAGGGACAAAAATGAAAATTTAAGTGTGTGAACAGGTTCATTTGCTTTCACTACCAACACTGCAAAGTCAAAGAAGCAAATAATCAGAAAACCACCTCAGAGGGGCAAGGTTGTGTTGAAACATATTAATGAATACTCATTCAGACCTGTTGGCTAATTTAGACTTAATAAGCTACGGTACCTTTATTATAAGCCTCAAATATGTTTTTTTTTTTGCAGCTCCAAGCATTTTATTCTTCTTTTTGTTTTGGCCAAAAATGGCTCTTTTGATAGTAAAGGTTGCTGACTCATGACCCTAGCTGATGAAGGTGACAAAATATGTAAATTACCATACAGGAAACATTTCTGACTTTATATGCAGTCTGTGCAAACAAATACACAGTCCTTCTGTTTGCCAAAAAGTAAAAATAAATACAGTATGTTATCCTATATCAGTGGTTCCCAACTGGTTCAGCCAAGGGCTCCAGATTCATTAGTTGAAGGTCCACACATTGTCATACTTGTGTTTGGCCATGTTGTACAGCTAGTGTGACTAATGGACAACTACTTAGCAGAGTCAGAACGCACTCTACAAGAGGAAACTGCACATCAATAGAAAAGCTCTGTGCTGGAAATTCACTGTAAAAATAGTGTGTTTTTTACTAAACTTGACACATTTGCGAGTCACTTTTGGATCGCGACCAACCAACCATTTGGGAACCACTGTCCTATATAGTGACATTATGTTTGGTTTCATTAGGACCCCAGAGAGGTTTAAATCCAAATAGATTTATTTAGGATTCAGGAGTGTTGTGTAAAAAGTTCTGTCAACACCAAAACAGATGCAGGGCAGATGAAAATCTGTTAACCATTTTTTACAGCTGAGACCTCAAACAGGCTTCTGTAGCGAACTTCTGCAACATGTCATCAGCTCAAAATCATGTTTATAATCAACTCTAATGAAGTCATTGATTATCACGGTGATGAGGCAATCTTAAGTGTGATCTTGAGCTGTTAAAATCTCAACATTATGGTTAAACATGTCACTTTTTGATACAAACTTTAGAGTTAGAAGCATAAGAATGCTTTTCAGCAACACCAAATTGTTTTAATTATTCAAACGTCTCGCAGACAATGAGAACTCTATATGTGAGATGAAAATTCACACAGGCCGATGCAAATGAAGACCTTTTTGATCTGACAGTCAAAATTGATGGGTGGGTCTTTAGATCACTACACCGGTGTGATGAGAGATGAGAGAAAAGAAATTTGAATTTCAAATGATCCATCCTATTACGTGTGTCTGCGTGTTATATACGGCGGCGCTGAGAGTGGACATACAGTGAATGTGGATTGCACTCTATAAATTGGTATTTTGAAAGCCTCCATCCTCAGAGAACATCACTGTGCAATGACGAGCGCTCAGCCCCTCTCCAACTCGATATTTCTATCTTGATAACAATATTCCTGCCTGCGCAACACTCCCCGGGTTAACCTTAAAGATTTTGTAGGCCTAAGGGCTGAAATGTTTTGCATCTAAATGTCTTATTTGCAGTGTTTCTGGTTTCAACAGCATGCATAAACATAAAAAGGACTGTGTTTATATACCATCGCCTTTAGTGCGTTCTTATTGATCAAAGTTGACAGCTACACATGTTGGATAAAGAGAAACATCATGATGATGTATTTTTGTTGCATTATTTATCATGGCTGGCCTGGTAGGGCGACAGTCCCTGAGGTAATATGTCTCCTGATACATTATATCAGACAAATCTCTGGCTCACTCTGGAGAGTTTTCGCCTCACAGTTTTATAATGCATTCATTTGCTGTTATGTAACTTTTATGTTTTAGGTCTGTGTGTGTGTGTGTGTGTGTGTGTGTGTGAGAGAGAGAGAGTGATATCCACTGCTAATTTATGTTTTATTTATTATCAGATTGCAGTCATCTAAGAGAGACTTACATTGTGTTTGTTTGAAGGTCAGGTGTGTAGGATTTAGGGGGATTTATTGTTAGGAATGGGATATAATATAATAAGTATGTTTCTTTTTAGTGTATAATCACCTAGAATTAGCTATTTTTTTCTTCCATAGGGAACGCTTCCTCGTTTACAGAGATCGCCATGTTGCTCCACCATGTTTCTACAATATTTTATCTCTCTCTCTCTCTCTCTCTCTATGTATATATATATATATATATATATATATATATGTATTTTTTTTATTTTTTTTTTATAATTAAAATGTGTTATTCTGTGTTTTTACCAGTTTAAATCACTGAGTCCGTTTGTGATTGAGAGGAAGAGACCTCTAAGGATAATTTGGCTCCTGGTAAAAAACCTCCTAACACTGAAGGAATTTTAACAAGGAGAAGTTTCAGCTGGTTGCAATCTGCAGTCGTCACTGCTAGAAGCCACTAAATCTCCCTTAATCTAACACACTGCTCCTTTAATGTGGGACAGTTTGCAAAATTTGTGGAGCTGGGTGGATGGATAGACTTGCACTTTGTTGTGCCTTTCTAGTGCTGTGGTTTCCAAACTTTTTGTAATCAAGGCACACCAAAAGACAAGCCAAAATCTCAAAGCACAGGTAACATTTGTGATACTGTCTACTGATGGATTTTTTCCCCCTGTTTTCTGTTGGTGGTAGCTCGTCTTCACTGGTGCTTTGTTGTAATTTGCTCTGTACAATAAAGTGATCCATTGTCCCACTCACACATTTCTCCTTTCAATTGTTATCATCCCTCACACTGTCTGCCAATTAGTGTTTTTGGTGTTTCACACACTTACAATTCCCATGCGCGAACGGTGACAAACAAGTCCCCTGTGAAGGTTTTATTAAATTAGATTAAAGTAAATTACTCTTTATTAGAAAATACACAACATACTGATACAGTCAATTAAAAGTTCATTCAGAACTTTTTGTATAGGCCCAGTTGAATATTGCAATAATAATGTATGGTATCACAATATCCCAAGGCATCACGACACACCAGTGTGCACACCATTTGAGAAACACTGATATAGTCTTCCAACCACTCGAGGCACTTTAATATGACGAGTCACATTGACACACTAGTGGTGGAGGCTAACACACAAGGTGCCAGCTGCTAATCAGATTTTAGACATTCACACACCATTAGCACAGCCATCTGGAGCATTCTGGGGTTCAATACAAAGGTCCCTTGATGTACAATTGTGTGATTATAACAACCCAAACCAGGGTCATTTAAAGTGGTATTCCACCAATTTAGTAATGCTGGGGGAATAGTGAGAGACAGACTTAAAAACGATGGCCGAGATATTCTCGTCAATTTCCAAAAACGAGATCACACACCTCCCAAAATGCAATTTGACAGCACCTTTCATGAGACCATCCTTGATCTCAAAAAACCTCATTAAAAAAATAAAAATGAGTCAACTCTGAGATTTTTGTTATTTTCTTGGGCAACTAACTTTTAGTGACTTTAACAACCAAAACCAGGGTCATCCAAAGGGAGAGGGGTATTCCACTAGTTTAGTACAGCTCAGCAGTAAAGTCAGGATAATTGTGAGGTAGTTGAGAGTCAAAATGGAAGCAGAGGCTGAGATAGCCTGGTGGTCAAGCTCTAAATAGACTTGATCCTACACCTCCCATAATGCAACTTGTTAGTGCCCTTCATTAGACCCTCTCTGAACCCATATTTCTGCCAAAAAGTTAAAAATCTCGAGCCCAAACTGATAATCATCATCATCAGGGTTATCTTCTCAGACTTTAGAGAGAACAGAAGTCTTTTAACAATTGTTTTGACTAGTGACGAATATCTTCATGTGTAAATCAGCAACGAATATCTTCAGGTGTAAATCAGCAGCGTGCCCCTTTAATTGTCTCAATTCTAAATTAAAAGCAACTCAAAGTGTTGATATCTTTCAACGTAGTCTGACTTTTGATTAAAATATTCCATTTCCCATTATTTAAATTTATTCTGATTACGTATTTTATCTTATTCATGTATTCAAATGTTTTGAGTGCCTCTTATCTGTTTTATTTGTTGGTATTTTATTCATTTAAATGTTTATTTAATCTATTTTAGTGGTTTTATTTCACTTTGATCAATTATATTCATTGTGTGCATTAGTCTCACATTGAGACTGTTCATCATTTTATTATCAGCTTGTTGTCATCTGTCAAGCACTTTGCTCTGCACTGTCTTATATGGAAATGGAAATTTTTTACTGATTGAAGACTGGATTAAAATATATAAATAAAAAAATCATAGATATTGATATCAAGGATATGAACAAGCATGTTGCTGGCCTGTTAATGTTGCAGCTATTATCTATGTATGCTTTTTTTAAAAGGGTCAGTTCACCCAAATTATAACAAATTACTTGACTTCTGACTGTTTTCACTGGGAATATTTGTAGGACAAAAAATAATTTACAATTATTCACCCAAATCTGAGGTGTGTTTATCAGAATTGGAGCATCATTTCTAGAAAGACTAATTGCTGTTGAGTTATTCAATTGACAATATAGTTTTCTCATCTTTATTTGAAAGCAGAAAGCAGAGAGGTGAAAAGAAATTAGATATGCAGCAAATGTTCCCTGCAGGCCTGAAACTGGGGGCATTGGAAGTACATTTGTGCGAACATAGTAATGTAATTTTTGTTCATTCTGAGCACCACAAACACAGATTCTGGCACATACATTGTATCAAAGTGGTAGACAAAATCTCAGAGGTGGATATCTCAAAACCTCAGCAGATTAAACCAAAAACACTCCCAAAGAGTTTATCTGAAAATATATTTTTTCTTCTTGTTTGGGTGAGTTTACAGTTAAAGATTTCTTAAATCAAAGCACAAGATAATATGCAGAACCTGCAATCGGTAAGAGCGAAGGTAAGAACAAGAAGGAGATGACTGACATCACTTGTGTCCTGTATTTGCAATTATTATATTTAATCAATTACAAGATGCCAGATTGGATTAAGATGGAATTATAACATGCTACTTTCCACACAATGCTTGTAAACAATGTAATGGGTTTATGTACATAATCAGGGTGAGGACAATAATGAGATTATTGCATGTAAACACAGCTATAGTGCTAATGACATGCTCAGCTCCAGTTGTCTGATGTTGCTCTGATTAGCTGCTGCAGACTCTCGTGGAGATGGAGTATTAGATTTCACTCGAGTGACGGAAAGATTTGGATGCCTGGAGTTTATAGTGTGTGAGTGTGTGTGTAAGTGTGTGAGTTTGTGTGAGAAACTGTAGAGAGAGACAAAGACAAAGTGATTTCAGAGATTGAAGATGTTTGAAGTGTGTTAAACAGTTCAGAGTTGCGTTCAGAGTTGTTTCAAAAACTGGGTGATTGTTGCTAAAGCACCTACTGTGCAGAGAGTTCCCACAGGGTGCATGCAGTATGTACATGGCTGGCTGGTTGGCTGTCAAGCTTATTTTGTTTGATTCAATATACTCGCTGATTTAGGCTCAATGTTTTTTTTTATAAATTGCAGTAGAAAATTAATGGAAAGGTTCACTTTTCCAAATCTGTCTTAACACAATAATCAAATGTCTGTTGAAAGCGTTGAATGTATGTTGAAAGTCTTATCAGTTGCTGAACAGAATTAAACAACAAAGTTATTTATACGAGTCGAAGCAAATGAACAAAGTAAATGAAACAAAGTAGAATATACTGCCTACTCACCCAAACAAAGCGTTGGCATTGTATGTTTCTGCAAACTACAAATATGCTACATATGTTCGTTTCATTATTCATGATTACATGTCTATGAGCTGTCTTTGTCATCAAGAGGTTGAAGTGTGGTGGACGGCATGACACTACGGTGAAACAACTGACAAGCTGCAGACAGTTGCACTGTCGAAACCAAAACAGCAAAAGTGGCTGTGATTTAGCGACCCATAGCTGTTTTTGTGGTTTAGTTTTTGTGCCTTAAAGTACATAATTATTTGTAGGAATGTACATTGCAAACTTTTTTTCTGGCCATTGGGTTAGAATATAAGAAGTATTTAAGGAAGAAAATAAAAAAGAAACCTATTTTTTTACACACACATACATTCTTGTTATTCTATTTGTGTGAGGACCCTTAACATAAAGCATTCCCTTGCCCCTT
This sequence comes from Epinephelus awoara, assembly GCA_035609425.1. Lineage (NCBI taxonomy): Eukaryota > Metazoa > Chordata > Actinopteri > Perciformes > Serranidae > Epinephelus > Epinephelus awoara. The sequence continues at coordinate 21,873,940 of CM069314.1, read as the reverse complement.
TACCTACCCTTAACCATCACAACTAAATGCCAAACCCTAACCCTAACCTAGACCTTATTCTAATGTAAACCCTAAAACCAAGTCAAACCCTCAAACAGGCCTTTGGAAAAGGGAGGACCAGCCAAAATGTCCTCACTTTGCAAAAATGTCCTCCCTCTGTTGCTAAAATATGTTTCCTTGGTCCTCACTGTGTAGCATGTACAAGTACACTCTCTCTCTCACACACACACACACACACACACACACACACACACACACACACACATTATATATGTATATATATATATATATATATATATATATGTATATGTATATGTATATATAGCTTCAATCTTGTGATGAGCGTAGGTGTGGTGCTGCTGGCACACACTGTAACAAAGCTCTGCCGCCCTTTTTTTTCCCCAAGTGAGGAAAAAGAATATTCATGGAGTGTATAATCAGATTGAAATTCATCTCTTTTTTTTGAAGAGACTGAATATCCAATCATAACTAAAGTGTCATGCAGGAGAGCCAGTAAAACAAATCCAATGGTCAAAGTTACTACTATATTGAATTTCAAGATGTGTTGACTGAGGGTCTGTTTATACAGTTCCGTATATTTCTGAAAACGGGTATTTACCTTTTCACTTGCACCTATCATTTACACGCAACTGGCGTTTTTCTCGACAAAAACGGAGATTTTCAAAAACGGCTTTCAAAGTGAAAGTTTTTAAAAATACCCATTCCTATGGAGACGTTTAAACAGGATAGACAGAGATTTTGGAAAACGATGACGTGCAACCCAGTTCGCGCAAGCCCATTAGGTGCCCGAGAACCACAACAACAATGGCAGATATGTGCCAGGTTGTTTACGTTTTGTTAGCACTTTTGGAACTACTTACGAGCTTACAAATGAACTTAGCACTGCTGCATCAACATCACTGCTACATTGGTGCACAAAGACGTCTGCCGTGCCCAATATTAGTAAGTGCATAGCAGCTAACTATGCTACATAAGGTTAAAATGTAGTTTATTATTGTTTTTATCATTAGGGCTAAGAGGAAAATTCTTCTATGGTGTTTGACATATGGCGTATCACCTCCTACTGGCCTGGCACGCTAATTGCAGCAAAAAGCTGCCGTTTTCATGTAAACAGGGATATCGTTCTCACAACTGATCTTGTAAACCTGGGATTTTTGTTTTATACGCAATAAATAAAAATCCGTTTTTATTTGTATCGGTATCCGTGTAAACAAGGCCTGATTCATAATGTCAACTATTGCATTCAGCAACATGCAAAAAACATTACACCTTTTAAGTTGCAGGAAGCTGTCAACAGTAGCCTCTGAGCAGCACAGTTAATTTAATTATTTTTTCCTCAGTTAATAGCAAGCTAAGTGTATATGAATTATGCAACACTCATGCATGATTTGTGATGCATTTGCAAAGAAACATTACAAACCCACCCTGCTAAACTTGCCATCTTGTGCTGCATCTACAATGCTTGCATGATATTAAAGCTTGTTACACAACATTTTGATAGTGTAGCCTATCAGATTAGCCTAACCTCTGCCCGCACCTTAACTTTTACTCACAACGGATGCTTCAAATGCAGCTTCATTTGCTTGGCACACGCAAGTAAATCAAATCATTCAAAACAAAAACTACTTGTGTTCATTTGCCTGTATTGCTTAATGCTACACTAATTACACCCTACTACATCTTTGCTACTGCCTAATACTACATTACCAGATGTCTGGCAAAGATGTAGGCTGATGTGAAAGTTAACATTGCTCTGGTTCCTATGAAGCCTATGGGATATTTACATTGGATTATGGATTATTGCAGAAAATAGGTTCTATGGCAAACAAACATTTATATAACATTTGTTTAACGTTAATCTTTACTAATTAAAACCACTTTTGTAATTTTTTGAAGCGTAAATGCAATTTGCAGAGGTAAAAAGAAGTGGTGTATTTACTGACTTATTTTATGTACTAAAACAAAACATTAAAGTGTCTGTAGCTTTTGTTAACCACAGACCTTATTTTCAGGCATCAAAAACCATTAAAAAACCCAATGACTCTGAGACAAGGGAACTGAGAGCGCAGAAATGTTAACGTCTGGGTTTTAGGACTCATTATTCCTGCAGCAATCTATAGTTGAGTGATGTATGTAACCTTGCCACCATAGGAACAATGGTTACATAAACTTCAAAATGCGCCACAACCTAATTGTGCATCTGGATGCGTGTTTGTCTCATAGGTCCAGCAGTGTGCCTCAGTATTTAAATAGACAGCACTACAACCCTGGTGATAAGTTAATGATTTACATGACAGTAGTAGTGCATATTTACAGCTTTCATTACACTCATCACTCATGTTGTCAGCACCATGCATTTTTCTTTTCATATCTATTTATTAGTGACAGAAACATGTTAATTCAAATGTTGTGGAACACTGGAGGTAACATTATATTAAGAGGTATTTCTACATTGTATTTCTTTTTCTATTTATATATATGAGGGGGCAGAATATTGGAGACACCTCTGAATACAATGCGATACAACACCAATAACTATGACCTCAATGCTAAAACACAATTTAAAGGTATACTATGCAGGATTGTCAGTTACTCTTTCTACTCACGCCTGCCAGCAAAATTTGAAGTAAAAGTCAACCCCAGATTGTCTCTCGTTTGGCGTTTTGCCTCGCTCAGCACTGTCTCATGGATACCTGCTGCTTACAGTCTGGCACCTGGTGGCTACCTTTTTAGGTGCTGTGGAGGTACGCGCCCACAAACATCCTAAACAAAGAAAATACAGGCAGAAGGCTCTGCAGAAATACACAACCACACACTTCTAGTGGGCCATAAGGGATGATGGAGAGAGATTCTATACATTGTTTGGTTTTTCTTTTTAGGAAAATCCTACATAGTATATCTTTAATGCACATCTCTATGACCATTATAGGCATCATAAAAGTTGACTTTATGGCAGAAGAGTTGTATTGGATTTAATAAGATTGTACAAATGTGCCTTATAAAGTGGCAACTGAGTGTATATAACACATTATTCAAAAACAATATGTACAATTTGTGTACTTGAGGCAGTGGACGGAATAAGGGTCGTGCAAAGGGGGTGGATGAGTGAATGGGCAAAAATAGACCAACATAACAGAATGATGCAAAATTCACACATGCAGTGCAATGTACAGAGCAGTGTGTATTTTAAATCATGTATAACAAGCAGCAGAGCTAAGGTCGGTGAGAGAAGTCACAGGATGAGCTGAGGTGGCATGTAAGTATTGCTTTAAGAGCGCCCTGAAAAAAAGAAGCGAGCCTGTATTTTAATCAGAGCTTTTGTCTCTGTGTGATATCAGCTGCAATCTTCTCATGAGCTGATGATTTGCATGACAGCAGAAGCGCGTGTTTACAGCTTTCATTACACTCGCATACAGTAGTCAGCACCATGCAATTTGCTCTTTTCATATCGATTGAAAAATGATGACTTAATTATGATAATTCAGTTTTCGCCTTGCAATTTTCCCCCCTCTCCATGGAGAATTGTAATTAATCCATTGCAAACAACACCTGTTATTCAATATGTTGATGAAGGCACCTCTGAGGTAAAACATTAAAATAGTGGCGATAGCAGCACAGTGCATCAATGCGTGCGACTTGTACTCTTCAAAGGGGCGATTAAGCTTTCTTGATTGATTTCCCCAGATGAATCATGGCATCGGTGGGTAAACTCCATCGCAGACTAGAGATGAAGACACACAATGTGCTTTTTTCATCCCTGAAAAGACGGGAGTAGATTTCTGACAGTGTGCTTTGACTCTATACATTTAAGTATTGTTATTCATTCATTCATTCATCTTCTAACCGCTTCATCCTCGTGAGGGTCGCGGGGGGGCTGGAGCCTATCCCAGCTGACATCGGGCGAGAGGCAGGGTACACCCTGGACAGTTCGCCAGACCATCGCAGGGCTGACACATAGAGACAGACAACCATTCACACTCACATTCACACCTATGGACAATTTAGAGTAATCAATTAACCTAGTCCCCAAATTGCATGTCTTTGGACTGTGGGAGGAAGCTGGAGTACCCGGAGAGAACCCACGCTAACATGGGGAGAACATGCAAACTCCACACAGAAGGGCTCCCACACCCGGGATCGAACCGGCAACCCTCTTGCTGTGAGGCTACGGTGTAGTATTGTTATCTGTTTTTTTTAAATTTAGCATCTATTTTTTGTCTTCAAGCATTAGTTTGACATTTTAGGATGGGAGTACCAATTGAATATGAAGCTACAGCCGCTTAGCTTAGCATAGAGACCGTAAACAGTGGTAAACAACTACCCTGGCTTTGTCTAAAGCTAATAAGACCCACTTACCAGTGTGTTTTAAGATCACATGTTAAATCAAATTTAATATGCACAAATAAACTGAGATGTAAAATTTGCAGTTTTATATGGATGTTTTATGTCCGGACCAGTTGCCAAGCAACCAGTGGAGACTCCATGACGCCCAGCCAAGAAATAGTGCGGTATAAAATCTGTGAATTGTTTTCACACTTGTCCAGATTACAAACAAGATATAACATGTTAACTTATGACGTGCTACAAGCCGGATTTGTTTTTTACCTGTGGACAGAGAAAGGCTAACTGTTTCTCCCTTGTTTCCAGCATTTTTTTTATCAGATAATGATACAATAAAATCTTATGTGAAATAAGTTTGGCTAAAATTGGATTGACTAAATCAGTGGTTCTCAACTAGGGGTGTAGTAACTGCCAGGTGTCCCTGAGGGAGTCCCCCAGGAAAATGGGAAATAGTTTATTTTCATTAATTGAGTCAGCTGTGAGTTAAAGTCATAAGAGTGACTATTCTGATCATATGTTTCACTTCCTCCATGGTTATCTCAACTGTAGTTTACAACTACAAAATTTAAGTGTTAATCTTCTTTCTTCCAAAAATCTTTTCAGATGGAAAGGATGGTTTCTGAAGCAAAATTTTATTAAATGTGGGTCTGTGATCTAATTGTTATTAATTTGGAGGGTCCTTGACGTGAAAAAGGCTGAGAACCACTGGACTAGATTGACTGAAATATTCAATAAAATTTGAGGATAGAAATGTCAACAGTTTTCATTCAGTCAACTAAAACAGAATGAGGTTGACTGGATATGATAAAAACTAACAGGGACATTTGGCACACGACTAAGTCTGAAGGATAAAAGAAACAGCTGACAAAATGAACACTAATTGTTGGTAATGATAATAAATTCAGTCAGTCAGAATTTGTGAACAGCTAGAAAACAGCAATATAAATCATGACGAGCACCTTTCAGCTGCTCCGGCTATAATTATTAGATTTTGTGCACTAAAAACAGTTTCTACAATGCCTGTCTAAACTTTTCCGTTTGATTGAGTTTTATATCTGGGCGGCGCTGCAAATTCCGAGCCATAAATGCATCCTGATCCTCAGGAAATCATCCCGGATTACTGTCAAAGTCACATTTTCTATCATTTACAATTCATTTTCAATGGATCTGCTCAGTGCGAAGTCAGACTGACATCCCACATTATGGCACAGGACAAAATTTTCTTTCTTGTTTCCAGCATAAGGAGACAGAGGCAAATGTTCACTCAGGATTTGAAGCTATATGTATTATGAAGACGTCTGCGAGACATTTGACAAGTTGAGTTTCTCTGCAAAATGCTGTTGTCAATGCACTGTTACCGTTGACAGAATTGCTTCTGTCCCTCACATCTACAATATACTCTGTCGGTATTATCTGTAGCGTATCTAAAGCACAGGCAGCATGTTGTTGGTCACAATTCTTCCACCATATATTAAGGCCTTGGAAATAATCCCTTAGGACGACATGTTCCTATTTAGCCAGCCTTTCCAAACAGCTGCTGCCTTATTGTCCTGACATTTCCAGGGAATTAGTTATTATTCAGACGTGTTTATTGAGACTTATTGTCTGATCTTGTATTATTAAACTCCCTCTCCATCCTGTCGGAGGGCTGACTTGATATTTCACTTTACTGAAGTGCTTTGCCTTTGACTCAACTTGAGGTGAGATATGTGAAGAGAACAATCAAGCTCAGTCTTTGAGATAACATCTGATACCAACTGTTTTAAAAATAAAGGTATTCTCCATGTTTGTGATCTTCAAGGCACGACTTTTATAATTAAAAACGTGTATAAAAAGGTAAAACATTATGTAACTATCAATGGGAACATTCTGGCCTTATTAAGAAGCAAACAGAGATATTACTACAATGTAAAGCACAGATGGCACCAACAAGTGTTAACATACAACTGTGGCCTAACCTGCTGTTTCTAGCAAAACTTTGCATCAAACAGCTTGTGAAACACCCTCCGAGTCTCCAGTCTAGACTTTCTGAATGCCAAAGAGACAGTGCCTTTGAACTCGTAAAAATAGAAAGTTAAAAGCAAAACAGGTTTAAACGGGGGCGATACTGGAGGACGCGGTGTCTTGTTAACAAGGTCCATCATGTGTGGAGAGAAACTTTCAGACTGTGTTCTCATTTAGAGTTGATTTACTGAAAATCAGAAGGGAGGCTTATTGTGCGACTGAGAAAAGGTCAGGAGTAATTTTTGACTAATGTTGTTTTTATCGTTGGCTTGCTGTCTTCCTGATTAATTATGTTCAAGATAACCATGCAGAGGAGAGCCTGAGGATGCTTGCTGTGGCCTGTGTGAGTGTGAAAGGCACTGAGACCGTATGCTCAGTAGGTTTAGATTGAAGGAGATATATTTCTGGGTAGAAATATGATTAACATTATTTTTCTTGTGAGTTATGACATGTTGAGTTCGGATTTGTCTGCAGTAATAGGTCAAATATTTGGCCATGGTGGAACAGACTGATGCAAAGTTATATTTTAAAAAGAGGACACATATCGTACACTACACAGTATACAGTACAGTATGTTCAGTTTCCTATATTTATTATTTCATTGCAGACAGAACAATCCACCCACTACCTGCCTCCCCATCACCTATTACCATCATACACACACTTATAATGCTCTTTTTTCCTTATGTGCATTGTGGCTGCAACAAAATCCCCCTCTAGCTATGATGTAAGCATGGACGTTCCAGCTACCTCTCTTTCAGCTGCACAAAAACTGTGATAAATTTAGGCTCTTACGTCTGCTTTGCGAGCCTTACTGGAGCTTACGTGGTTAGTGTTTGACAATGGTGGCGTATGGCTGTGAGTCATTCATCAGGATGAAAGAATGAACTTACCAGACTGTGAATGCAGTAAACATTGAGGAAAGATGGAGGAGAATGGGCACCAGCTGAACTAGCATCCTGCTAGCAATTGTGCAGCATTTGTCAGTAACTGCAATATCCTTTGATTGAGCAAAACTTGGCTAAATCCTGCACAGAGCACAGCGTTGGTAAGAGGTGTGCACGGACAGTAAGCACACATTACCCACCTGGGTGTCACCAAACCTGCTGTACCAGGTTTGGCATGTCATCCCTTGGGTACTGATGGGCTTCCTGGGGTTCTCCTCCTTAAAAAGACCTGTTGGGTCCTCCATGTCATAGACTGGGCGGTCTTCCTCATCATAGTCGGCCCAGGCCTTACATGGGGTCCTCCTGCCTTCTGCCACAAACTCCGGGGTGCAAGGAGGGCAGGAAGGTTGGAAGGAAAATGCAGCCGCCGTGCACACAACTCCCTGGGGAGCGAGAGACAGACAAAGCAGGAGTTGGCCTTTTCCAGATGACGACGACCCAGGGAGGGGAAACACGACTCGTGGGCGTCTGACAGGGGCATGGACACAATACAGGTGAGGCACAGCATGCTGCTGGTCATACTTTTGAGATGAATCAAATAGAGGAAAAAAACGCGACACTGGAAGGTGACAAAAACTTGCAGAAGATCCATTTCAAGGTGGCGAAATGAAAAAGGGAGTCGAGCCACAGGGGTGTGGGGTTTATATGAGGGGAGAGCGCATTACCCACTATCTCCTGATTAGGCAGTGAGTAAAAAAGATCTTTTTAGGGTGCCAATTGGTGCCTTAGAGTGATAAACCAACAGCAAAACCTTTTAGAGGGTTACGCACAAACTCAAAGAACTGGAGTTACATGCAGGTAACTACAGTTTACCTACAGCTGGACCGGGAGCACCGCACATTCCCATGGATAATATTTCACAGTGCAGAGGCGACTGGGGTGCAAAATCATGGAAAATTATGAAGCATCAGCCAACAATGCAAGAAGACCAAAAAAGGACTAAATCACAGTGCACAAGTTAAAGGAGCTGATGGATTCACATTTTACAACAGTTGTACTATATATATATTTTCCATGTGACAAATACATGATGAGCATTTGTTAAGAAATATTTTAAAAAGTATTCCAAGTGGCAGTGAATAGTACTTGAGAGCCATCATGTATAACAGTGGTACATGTATGGTTAGGTATTTTCAGAGGCCTCAGAGTCCCCCACTGTCTGCATGCAAGTATTTGAGGAGGCTCCAGAGTGTCTGAAGGATAAGAGACTGTAAGAACAAAACCTTGTAGATGTTTAAACTCGAGATTAGCTCGATCTGTATGATGTTTGAAATACACTACAATACACTATACAAGGCTGAATCATTGTACCATCACTTTAAGCTTTACTGTGGCTGTGTCCATGCATACGTTATCCCAAGACATCAGATCTGTGTTGTATTCAACATATATTCAAGCAAGATCAATTGAGGTTCATCAAGTTTATTATTCTTTAAAATGAAGGCTGACCAAGAGTTTAAGTTTTTTCCACATCATGTTTTATAATCCTTATTAAACGCTCAAAGTTGAAGATGTGACAAAAAGGGAAATGCTGGTCCAATGTTAAAGGCACAGTCTTGCCTTGATTTTAGTTTGGAGTTTGGAGCACTCCATCTAAGCACCTGAGTGGCCTCGAAATGTTTAGTGGAGTTAAAAGATTGCTAATGCAGCTTGGGTGAAATCCATTTAATACCCTGTGAATAATTTAAAGCATTTTTTAAAAATCAATTCTGTAAATGTTAGGCCACAAGTGCAAAGAGGAGCTGAAATGTTATGAAAAGTGTCTGATGTGCAGTCGTCCATCAAGAGCTTTTCTTTGTTGCACAGCTCTATTTATCACCACATGCTGAAATTACATTACTGCTGCCACTGCTGCAAACAATTGTAGGTGCAGTATATCTCACGAATTTACCCTCAGAGATGGAGAAGACCCTAGGATACATGAAAAGAATACACTGGGGCAGCTGCTCATTTCCCGTCTGAGTGGGGCAGGTCATGTTTTGCAAATACAGATGTATATTCGAGGGGTGGGAATCGATATGATATTATCACAATACAGATGTTAAATTATAGCAAATTTAAATGTGCTGACTATAGCAATAACATATAAGGTGTTGAAATTTATTACCTTTTTTCAAGTGCTAATTATGTCCAAAGAGGAAAACTGTTTTCATATGATAAAATTAAGTTGTTGTTTTTTTCTTTATTTATTACATCAAACTGTGTCTAGCGGACTGAAAAAAGCATTTGATTTTGTTATTCTAGTTTGTATTTTTAATATTAACAATATATATACTTGGCATCAGTGTATTAATACAATATTGGCAAGCAAAATATTGCAATACTATGCTGTATCAAATTTCTCCCCACCCCTAGTATCTTCTGACCCTGATAACATCACATCGAGCAGGAAACCACACTAAGTGGGGCAAAAGAATGTCCCCCTCTTATGGCTTTTCCACCAACGTGGAAGGGGTACGGTTCCAATTAGTACACCTAATTTTTAACTGTCTTTAGTATTTTGACCAAAAATCAATTGGTTCGGAACCCAAAAAGTTGGTTCCCTGCTGGTACCAAAAAATAGCTTTCTATTAGTTAGTTTTCCTTGACCTGAAGTGCAAACCATAACAACATCAGCGGGTGTGTCATGTTCTACAGGTTACAAAGAGAACCCATAATACTCTTCTTCGTCCTCTTATCATCAACACTTGGTCCATAATTTGTTTTGTTTTGTTTTTTGGATAAAAAAACAAATATCTGTTACATTCATTCATGTTCTGTTATCGCGTATCCTGTTAGGGGTCGTGGGGGGGCTGGAGCTTATCCCAGGTTACATTGGGCGAGAGGCCGGTGACACCCTGGATAGGTTGCTAGACTATCACAGGGCTGACATAGAGACAGACAACCATTCATGCTCACATTCACAACTACAGGCAATTTAGAGTCACCAGTTAATCTCGATCTCGAGGATCTCGATATCCTGACACATGGTAGGACACTTTGCTGGAGACTAAACTCTACCTTGAATGAAGAAGAATGTATATTTCTTTGTAACAGTGAGTAATTAACAGCACCAGCAGCAACCCCAAATTCCCAATGCTCCCAGTGAACATTCCCATTGGATCCCTTGGAGAACACAGGCCTTTTTTGAGAACATTAAACACATAAACTGGCATCCTCTTCTAACCCATTGGTTATTTGTAGTGGAGTTAAAGTCTGGTCCACCTGTCAGTGACCAGGATGAATCCACACCATTGGTCATCTTTTACAGCTTCTTCCAAAGAAGCTTTTTGATCTCGTTGTTCAAATATACCTTCTGGGCGCCTCTCCCAAGACAAAGACCACCATCCAACCATCCAGTCCAATGTCACTATTCCTGAAATTTCAGTGTCATTTGAGTGATGTATCAAGCATGACACCCTGATATCCAGAGCCCTCATTACTTCAACACAGATCTTGTCCACCCCTGACCCCCTCCCACTGTGGAGACATGTATAGTGACCCCTGCCAAAGAGATGAGCAAGGACTCTTTTACAAACACTTAGGAGAATGTGTCACTGTTGAGTCTGGTCAAAGTGTTTCAACTGCCTTCTGACAATATTTCCAGCCAGTTATCAGTCATTCATCTACTCATGTTGAGACTTTCAAGGAATTGATTGCTTCAGTCTCTTGGAGGATGCCTCAGAGTAGATCTTAATACCTTCTCTGGATAGAGGGGTCATGACTCAGCCTGAAAACTTGTCAGATATTTAATTCATGTCTGAAATCCACTCCAAACACACCCTTGTGGCAGTGGTCATTCAACAATATTTGTAACTTCCCAAAATTGACAATCCAATATTGTAAGATGGGTCACTTCATATGAACAAACAGGTGCAACACTGTCACGGTCACAGGTTGCCATTTTTGATTGGTCAGCAAGCTTCATAGGTGGGTCTTGCAGTCAGGGGGGCGACACAAAGAGCAACTTTTTGTCAAGACCAGTGAATGATAAGCTTTGTCTGTGAATTTTTTAAGTACTGCAGTGCACCGATAATCCACGCACAAACCCACACATATGCATGCATGCGCATAGTTAAGATGTGGCTCATTCTGAAGGTTATGTAACCACTGTTTCTACAATGGCAGTTTAAATACATTAGTCAACTGTAACTATAAAATGACAGGCTTAAAAAATGCATATGAATTTTAACTGGCTTATGCAAACTGTAAATTTTGACTGTGCAAAGAAACGTTGGACACTCAAGGGCCACGCTATAATCTAATCTAACGCCTAAAGTCAGCTAGACAACGAGGCCCCCAGACCTGACAAGAAGTTGTGTTACTAGTACAAACTGTGCCCTGATAATGACCATGACATGTCTTTAAGAAGAGACACTTATGTCATCAGATGCCATATTGTAAGAACTAGTATATAGTTGATGTCTACAGCTTGTTCTTGCCACAATTATAGCCATCCACAAACTTTTTTCTGGCTCCAAGCACCTAGCCCAACAGTATTTGCCCCTTAACTCTCTTTAAAAGTTAACTTCACTGTAAGATTAACAGTACAAATCATGAAAACACACAATTAACACGGTGCATACAGGATCTGTACCATGAGATCTAGCAGATCCACGTGTCACATTTCCACTTATTCATAGCCACGAAAAATTTCCCTCCTTTAACGTGGTGGCTCTGTGACAAGCTGGTGGCATACAGTGTGGCAAGGGATGTAGATGGCCAGAACAGAGTAATTGCTCTTGTATCCTGGGAATGAGACCAAATTGGAATGAGTCTTGGAGGTTGGAGCCATGTTGATTGAGAAGCAGCGGCGATGGTGAGAGGGGGCAGACTTTCTCCATGGGAGCACAGATAAGGACAAAAAGAGTGGGGAGACCCAGGCAACTATTAAGAGGTGTGTGTGTGTGTGTGTGTGTGTGTGTGTGTGTGTGTGTGTGTGTGTGTGTGTGTGTGGGCTGCTGGCAGGGACACACAAGTAAGCAAGGGAGTCAGAAAAGTTCTAGTTTGCTCTGTAATGAGCTGAATGAGTGTAATATTCTGTGGCGGTTAAGTCTAATTTGGCCACGGCGTGGGAGGCTTCTTCCACCTCACCTTGGGCCCTGCCATTGTTTCATCAAAGTGTAATGATCCTGCATGCACTGTGACAAGCACTGGGGTATATTAGTGACACTGTGCATTCATACGTGGCATCATTATAATGAATATGCTGCATAGGCCAATAAATTAGAAAGCACTTTGACAGTGGCGTAAATCTACAAGTCAGTAGAAAGCAAATATTGGTTTACTGTCTGTCTCAAAGAACTGTATTTACTTTGAGGGTTGGCTGTCTATAATTAGTATCACTTCCACTTTGAAGTACATTAAGTTACATTATTTTTTACCAAGGTACATGCTTGTACCACGTAGAGGTGTACAAAAACGTCATTATCTGTAAGTTAAACCAACAAAATGATTTCTCTGTATCTGTGTCTGGATAAAAGACTGGGAGAGGGTTGGGTTTATATTAAAAGGCACATTAAATGTATTTTCTTCTCATTAGCAAAGAAATTAAAGTGCCTTCAGGAAATCAAATAAATCAAATAGTGGTATATAAGTAATAATGAAATATATTTTCACTTCCTCATATTTTTTTTTTTTTATCTCACCTCATCTCTTTTACTTTATTTTAACTTAACTAAGTTTTATGAACTATCTGGAAAACCACTATCATCTCTTTGACCCGGGGACACATATCCGTCAGTTCAGGGAAATAATCTTAAATTATAATGATGCAACATTGTAACTGGTTATTTTAAATGGAGGAAATGAACACAGAGTACAGCTGAAAACTACATGTTTTAAGGTTCATTTTTATGTATAGGTTGTGTTGGTTTTAAAAACCGTAATCGTATTACGTATTAAACAAAGACGTATGTATGACTTTTGAATTCAACTTTTACTCTTTCACTGAGCTTAAACTAACATCATAAAAAAAAAGTCATCGTAAAGACACTTCATTCAAACTAAACAGGAACAAATAAAACTCACCCAAACACTCCTGGTTAGTCTCGTTAGTTTTGTCCAGTTAGTTAGTCCACTGTTCAACAATCACCAACTCTGGCTTGGTCAAAATAAATCCTTAATTCAGAGTCAGATGTTAAAATATGCATTTTTTTTTTCCTCCCACGGTCTTTCTCTGCTCTTTTTGACTGGCTGTTTACAGTCCTGTAACGTTATCCCCATCACCTGGGGTCAGGGTATCTGTTAGCTCAGCTGCCTGTTCCAGAGATCAGGTGTGCACTACATAAAATGAGTTTAATAGAAAGAGGAGTGCCTGTTTTTTTTTTTTTAAGGGTTGAAAATCATACCGTTGGGATTTCTAAATACCCTGACATACTATACTATACTATACTATATGATATCACAATACTGCCTAAGCCTAGATCTGAGTTACCTGCCAGGTATGTGGCATGTTTTGTGAAACATATATTTAAAAAGTACACATAGGTAAGTGGAAACAAGGTGTCAGTCTTGTCTTTTTCCTTGTCTTAGTCCTCAGTCCTGACAATTTTGCCACTATAATGCATAAAGTTGGCTCTTAACAAGTTGCTGAGTGTGGTATTAAAAAAACCCTGACCCGCGCATCACTAACAGAACGGTCGGTGCCGTGCACTGACTGGGTGGGGGCACTTTTCAATAAACACTACTTAGTGAAGGTCTTATGCTGAAAACAGAATGGGTGTTTTAATCTTGTCGTTCACAATGACATTGCTTAATTCAAAGAAACATAAATGATGATGCACAGACATTCAAATCATCTGTTTTCAACACATAATTTGTTCTTTCCCAAATAATGTATTTGGGTCCAGCCCTGGTATCATAGCCAGTACAGACCATTGTAAAACTGAAAATACCATCATAACACCATAGTACTTTTTGTAATAGTCCCACAACAATACCTGCTTCTCTCACTGCAGCCAGCTGTTGGGAACTCTTTGTCCGCCTTGGCACTTTGGATCTTTGTGAAAAATAGGAGGTTTTCTCACTAGCTGTCTAGCCATTAAGGTTTTTTCTTTTTTTGTGGATAAAGGTGAATGAGAGGGTCTTTCGCACATAGCCCTATTCTCCCGAAGACCCCTAGATAATTAAAGAGAAGTAGGAGCTTGGGGTTATCTTTGTATCCTGATGCACAGCCATGGAGCTCGGCATTCAAGCACCACTTGTGATCTCTCCGGGCCTCCATTGGGGGACAGGAGAGGTCATGACACTGCCCAGCTTGATCAAGGATTCCTCCGTCTTTTGTTCCCCATAGTTTTCCTCTCTGGTGTGCTTCCTTGCTGTCGGCAGTCTGTGCTGTGTTGTGTACTGGCCTTTAATGATGAATAATTGAAATAATTCCGTGCCTTTTAATACACTGTCAGGGAAAATTGGCAATACAAGTTAGTATGATAATTAGTATCTGCTGCATTTGTAATCACAGATTGTCTGTTTTGAAAATTCTGCACTATTCCAACTCTACAAAACACACGTAGGGACACACAGATGTCAGTGTCTCTATGATGCATGGTAGCCAGCCTGTTTTCTTTATCAGTGCAGTGTACTGTACTCTTCGGCTCGCTCCCAGCAACATACCTCCCCTGACTCTCAGATAAAACATGGGGTCTGTCACACAGACTTGTGCTGAGGCCCGGCAGGGGAGCCCTAATGATTGCAATAAAAAACAAATGCAAATGATTACCTTGGGGTTCCCTCTTGTGTGGAATCTGTCGCTCAGCCTCTGGCTGTCAGGATGGATCACTGCCATCGTCTGTGGACATGGAGCGTTAGGAAAATAAACACCAACTGGGCCAACGCAGGCAGCAACAATGCAATAACAATAATACTATTATCTGTTACATTGTAGGGTGGCAAGCTAAGACCATTTTTGGTGAAGAATGATGGGTCACAGCTGAGCAGAATCGCACTCTGCCAGTCTGAGCAATCAAATTAGCCTGTTTTCATTTGTAAGTTTTGATGTTGCACCGTTTTACAGCCACATAAGCGGTCAGAAAATGATTTCTGTCATTTGTGCAAACTCTTTGTCATGTTAACTATTGTCCTGTGACTGAGCTAGGAAAACAACCCTGTTTTCAGCTTTGCGTTTTTCTGTAATGAATTGCATTATCCAAGTACTACACCTTGGCCACATCCTCACTAATACGTTTTCATTTTTAAATTAGAGTGTGAAAACAACAACGATCTCAGTAAACACAAGCATTTTAGCACCGTTTCAGAACTAATCTCAATCCATTCTGATCACAACCAAAAATGCATATCACATGACCATTCATGAACACCGGGCACGTGCATGCAGGTGTCAACAGACTGTCTAGTCTGCAGTTGGTTTCTCAGTTACAGAAAAAAACAACAGAGATGAAAAAAGTGAGACCACAGACTGGTTTGTTTGGACTGACAATGAGGTGGAACTGTTAATGAAAGTAACACGAGTATAAGGCTGTCAAAGCACCAGAAAACAGACTGGTTGTCATACAAAGAAACAGGGCAATGTAAAAAGCGGTACTGAGAGCATTATCCATTGCCACAGGATACTTGAAGGATGAAATCATAAAAAGTATGTAGACCTAGCTGTAATGTTGACTTGTTAAGCTGTGACTGATAAGACCCAATCAGGAAGCCAATGTAGTTGTTTACGTCATTGTTTTGTATTTGTACTTTATACTTGTACTCCACTACAGCTCTGTCACAGCTATATTTACTGGTTATCTTTCAGAATAAGATTTTACAGACAATGCAGGTCATGAAACAGAACACTGTTAAAGTTTAAACTATCTGATATTAGCCTGTATGAAGTTAGTAATTTGCTCCACAGTTAGCAACTACAACATTAAAGCACTGCATTCATGTTTCACATAATAGGCATTATATAAAATACTCATTTTAAATACATAAACCCTGTATTATAAATCTCCTCAAGGCAAGGTAAGTTCAAATATATTCTGCACATTTCACCGAGGCAGCTAATGAATCAAGTTTTTAAAAAGTCAGGTATGAGAAATAAAAATGTGCAACACTTATTTTTACATTAAGAAGTTTAAAAAGTCACAAATAAAAGTGCAGTTGTAGTACACACCAAACATAAAGCACAATGTCCATGGCAATAGCTTTTCTCAAAAGTAGTAGAATTATATACAGTGTGGTGGGGGAGCGGCACCACAGATTATTACTTAATAAATATGTAATTAATACCATTAGTGCCACTTAATCCCACATCCCAGTGTTGGTGTGGATAGTGGGGGGATTTCAAAATCACGATTGCCAGTTCATCTTTAATAGGCCGATGGACTGGACCAAAGCCCCACCCCTCCAGTGTCTAGCTTGAATTACGATCCAGTGCCATACAAAGTATCTTATTTTCTGTGCCTTCAGATCTGATTTGACTGAGTATGTCTGCTCAAAAGATGCTCTGTGCTCGGTCTTGTAGTGGCGCTTCACATAGGCGATTTTAATAATCACCACAGTCTCAGAACATTTTATGAGACATACTGGTTTTGAACTGCCTGTGGGAAGAATGAGCATGTACAACTCTGTCCATTCTTGATTAAAAGATCTGTTTTTCACTGTCTACTTTTCTCTCGTTAGAATACACCATGTGAAACAACTTTTCTCTGACTGTCGTCACTCGCCTTATCCATTCCGTGTGTGTATCTCACTTGAGTCACAAGGCTTTTTGGAATGTATAAATTTGATGTGCTGAGTAGCATCATATAAGATGATGTAATGCATGCAATTGCTCTGTGAGATTCCGTCAACTCACTCATTGAGTAATATTACAAGTAAAAGTTGCACCTTAAAAGTTGCCAGCAGTCGGCTCAGGGAACTTCACCATGTTTTGTTTTGACTGTTTGAACAGTAGTTGACCTGTTCCCAATGACCTAAGAGCCCTGGAGGGTTCACAGGGAAGAAGTCGGTCAGAATTGTATTTAGGTCCCAAGACATTAAATTATTTGTACACAACCAGCAGTAATTTACAGTAAATCCTAGAGGTGACTGGGAGCCACAGAGACCGGAGAACTGGTGTAATTATTTCAAGATTTAAAGCACCACAAACAATGTACTGTCTTTCTTCATTAATGTCTAACTTATAATATAAGGAGAAAATTGTGCTATTGTAAAAAATATTTTTATTCTAATCATGTCAAACAAACACTTATAATTTAGCTGTGTATGATTATGTTGTTGCAACATGTAAGCAGCTCTTTACAGCTTATATAATGTTTTATGTATGTGCATGGCCTCTGTAAACAAGGATATTATGATTAGTATTCTAGTCTTGTTTTCAGGCACAAGCCAAGTTGCCCAACATTACTGTAATGTATCATTTTTTTGTTTTTTACATTTTATTCCCAGGTCAGGTTTAGACAGAAACAAATGCACCCTCTTCATCCACTTCGTCAACTTGAGGATCATCAGCCGTTATATTTCTTTTTTTCACCGCAGGCAGAGAAAATGGAAATTAGTCCCGTGCCTGCAGTTGAATGGCCAGAGTTATATTTGAAAATGTTTTGGCTCTAGTAGGTCATAACTAAAGAGTTGAGTCAACACAAAATGAGAGGCTCATATAAAAGGCTTTTTATGAATTATTTCCTAAAGTGTGTCAGGCTTTTGGATTTAGAGGACGAGAGAGGTCAAACCAAACAAGAGCACAGATGCACAGACCAGTATATCACTCCGTAATAAAAAAGAAAGTCATGGCTTTCTGAAATTAGGCCTCAGGGGCTGCATGTTCCACATGAAATCTCCTTCGTTGGTCCTTGGTGAATGGAGCGGAGATGTGATGCTCGACTCAGGGGTAAAATCTGCCTCCAGCCCTCCGTCAACAGGTGAATTGAGACTTGTGGTTATGGCGATGTGAGATTAGTTCAGGGAAGGGCGAGGAAGACTTTCTCTGCAGACACACGGATCATGCATTGTCTCTGGTAAGCATTCCACAGCGTAAGCCGGGCTAATCCGCAAGGCAAGATGTATAGCTTTGGTTGCATTTGTCTGAAAATAGACAGTTTTGCAGTAAAAGAACGCCTATAATACTTAAATAACTTACACAGAGATTCAGTATGAATTAATTCAAGGTCAATGGGAGCCTCCACCGATGTTTGTACAAACCTATAAAATATAAAATAGTAAGATTACAAGCTTGAGATCACATTACAGCAATGAAATACAAACAAACCTGCAGCCATAGTGCAGCAGCTGGAAATGCCTGCTTTTCTATTTCACCTATTTTTTTGTGTGTGTGTTGTAGTTATTTGGTTGTTTGGCTCCTTCAGGGCTCAAGGTGCCTATCGGTCAAAACAATCTAAACAACAATTTTATGATTGATTTGTCATGCAGTTATATAAGAGGCTGATATAAAGTACACACAAGTGTGTCCTGGAAGACCTGAGAAAGAGATTGTATTGGCAATAATGATGATTCATTTGTCGTACGAGGGAAAAACAATATTACAGGCTTTTGTTTTTGGCTCATTTTCTTTAATGATGTCTTTGTCATTAAGCAAATGACCAGAAAAGTCGAAAGAAGTGCTTCTTAAAATATTAGAAAACTTCTCTTTAGATGTGATTTTTGCTTGGATAAAAATAAATGAAAAGAAAAGTTAACTTCACATGCCTCCTTTGATATTTTTGGAATGTATATGTCATAATGAATGATAGCAAATGGCTACAA
This sequence comes from Epinephelus awoara, assembly GCA_035609425.1. Taxonomy (NCBI): domain Eukaryota; kingdom Metazoa; phylum Chordata; class Actinopteri; order Perciformes; family Serranidae; genus Epinephelus; species Epinephelus awoara. The sequence goes on along the minus strand of CM069314.1, from coordinate 21,854,945 downwards.
TATCCCCAGTGCAGGAGCAGAGAATTACAATGAAACATAATGTCATTAGGGCCGTTCTCCAAGTTTTAGGTGGACTTAACTGTCGGCTGAAATGACTTTTCTAATGAACTAAATTTGAATAATGTATTCACGGACAGATTTGGAACGCTGATATGGTGATGATTAGGATATATGACTAAAGACCAGATGCGGCAAACCACCTCTGTGTGATGCATGACACATTCACATGATTAATGGTGACTTGTGACGTTTGTGCTAGGTTACTCAAACAGCGACTTGTCGTCTCCGAGACAGCTCCCGTTACAGAGATAAACCACGGGCTCAAGTATTCTGTGAGAGCATGTGAGATGAGAATCTTTATCCGGCTCGTACATTCTCCTCAGCGCTGGGACCTGGCAAAGACAAATTTAAGGCACATGGTGCTCTAATTTTTTTGCTTACTGGTAAACAATTGTGGGGATTTCTAAGCACGCAGATCCCTCATTCAAGAAACATTAGCATACATATGTATGGGGTCTGTTTTGATACAACATAATATGCATGTGTTGAATCAACAGAAATGCAGGGCAGAGTCAGTCATGTACAATTTATGAGGCGAATAAAAAAGTGCTTGATACCTTTTTTCCCCTCAGCTGAAGCTTTTAAAACACCCCAAAACCTTCACCTCTATTTAGGCCTGCATGTGCCTCAGTGGAAAAGGTTGCATCGCCACTCGATATCTGCGATGCTCCAGCTTCTTAATCACTTGTGAGAGAATAGCGAGATATGGGCAGCACACAAATCAGGGTCTCTCCATAGCTGATAGTGTCCTTGAAGACTTTGTGGTGACTATAGACAGCAGGAGATTAACCCAGCCTCGCTCAGCCACCTGCAACGAGACGCTCCACATGGGCTTTTTTTTTTTTTTTTTGTAATTGTTGTAATCTTGAGATGTGCATCGCACTTCTAGCAACCAATTAACAAAGGGCATCACACTGAACCCTGTGTTAAGTTGTATTTTCAGCTTTCTCAAGAGTGTATACAGGCAAAAATGGAGATCAATATGATCTGGCATTGAATGAAGCACTTGTCTAATAATAGTGGATTTGTTTGTGTCACAGAGACACCTACTGGTTCAGGGCTCCTCTGGGGGTTTCTTTTGTGCAGATATAAAGGAACTGTGGGCTGAAAACTTAAAGAAATATGTCCTCAGTTGTCCACTTCCATAGCTAAAAGAAAGACCAAGTGTGTTTTGTGTGAGTGCAGCGCGATTGTGCTTTTTTTACTCCACAAACAAAGGCAGATGTGTGTAGATTGGGATTTAAGATTCTGATTTAATTAGCTTTGACTCTTGGGGCTGCCTCTAAGGTAGTTGCTCCTACATGCTGCAAAACTCATTATGGATGAATTAATGAAGTGGGACGTACACTTGGCATCATCCATGTGGCATGCACTGATGCATTATGTATTATTATTATTATTTTAGGGCATGAGTAAATCAGGTTTGTTTGTCGGGTGTATACCGGGGACAGCTACGGAGAGGCATATTGATTCTAACGTCAAAATCAAGTCATATAAAACAACTGTTTTATACACTGTTATTTGTATTGCAGACCTTTATACAAGACACATATGTACGGAGTTCTTTTGATATGCATGACAATGTTCTCCTCCACCACCCCAAGTCTTTGTGGCTATCTGTATTACATAAAATATCGTTCACTTCAGGTTCCATTTATTCAGCTGAGGAAGGTGCTTTACAGTCCATTTCCATTTTCTTTGATTAGATGTGGTTTCAACATGAAAGAATAAAAAGACTTAAGATGTTCTTAAGTATGAGGGGAATACTTTTGCAGTGCACTTTATTTGTAAAAGCTTGAAATATCACTAAGATTTATGAAACTTCAGCTTGTTAAAAGGAGCAGCTTTTTTGTTGTGTGCTTGGACTCCATGGCTTAAAGCTGCACTTATTAATATTTCATGTTAACAATGGATCAAATTATTAGGTGCAATGTAAAAGGAGTTGCTTGTAGTGAAGAATCCACAGAGATAATCACCTTTTCAGCAAAAAGATCTGTCACTTACTTTTCTTCATTAATTGATGTATCAGGTAAGTGTCTGGTTGATAAGAAGTCAGAAAAATGTGAAAAATGGCAATCATAGCTTTGTGAATTTTACTGTCACATAAAGCAGCAAAAGTTCACAGTTTAGAAGTTAAAACAAGTACTGCTCTTGCAGTTTTGCTGAAAAAGTGACTTTAACGATTAATTTCTTATTAAAGTAGAGTATATTATTTGTTCTGTATATTAACTTATAGATTAATTAATTTATTGTATTTTGCAGACAGAAAAGTTGGAGACTAGCTGGTGAACATCATGTAGCATTTAGCAGCTCAATGCCGATGTTTCTCTCTGGAATTGATAAAGAACAAATAAGAGCTTAAAGAAGAGTGAATCTTGGATTCATATTTGTTATAGTTGCAAGAAATACAAATATTGCTCTGTGTTAGTTGGAAATGTAAATTTAGAGAACTGCTAGCTAACAAGTTAGCTGCATTAGCTTTACAAGGTGATAATATGTCAAAGTTGTGTTTCCGTCCCTCCCACCACCCACAAACCAAAAATATAAGTCATGTTGCTTTATAGGGAAGAGTCATCTTAAATGTGACATGTTAGAGTTGTACCATGCATGTTTTCTCTTGCTACATTACCGTCATCATGACGACATTATGTAGGCATGTGGCCAGTGCAGTAGTGAACATCTCTGAGAAATATCATCAGGATTCGTCCAGTCTGCAGCAAACAGCAGCTGGATAACAAGTTTTACATAAACTGAGTAAAAAATTAAGATGCTTTTGAATAGAAATATGTTTTATTATATTGCAGAGCTTATCTCCACACGGCTAACTGCATGTATCTGTTTTTCAGTAGTTAGCATAAATTTCAGGCCATGCATGCTAGCAGGGGTCTGTGAGGAATGCCAAAGCATGGGTGCGTCCAGCGGCTCATTTGCAACTGCCTAGATGCCTAGAACAGCTTGATTACTGAACTTGTATATGCATGATAATGAATACATATATATATATATGTTTTTTTCAATAACACTTGTATAAATGGAACATGTGGCTACAGCACAGACTATAAACCTCAGTGACCTTGTGTTGCTATGTTTTTGACCCTGCAGGGATGCTGCATCCGGAAAGTTTTAACAATATCATCATGTTTTAAAGATTATCTGATCACATCCTTGGTACGACAACAAAATAAAAACAGTTGCTTTACTGAAATAGTGCTTAACATCATTTTCTTGCCGTGTTACAACTGTAATTCACACTGTTACAATTAAGACTCACATGCCTTATCTGTAACTTTCAGATTAATCTTACAACTTGTTTTCACTATCAGAACACTTCATGTGTTTTTTGATAGCGGACACATGTGGGTCTGAAAATGTAACAGATGCTGGTAAAAAAAAAAATCTCTGAGTAATAAAGAGTTGTAAAAGTGTTTTAACTGTGGCGACTCTCCTTTACTTACAGTATTTAAAAAAAAATCATCAACTGATAAATGCACTCCACCCAACACCAAACATCAAAGTTAGCGACCAGTATTTATGCCTTGTTTCCATGCAGTATAATGTATCTGTAGTTCTTCATAGTATACAGAATTTTTCCTTTAGTGTCTGGTTGTCTCACACATGTACACAGAGCTATGTGGAAACAAGGTGTTAGGATTTAGCAGCTAAGGGACTGTTCTTTACTTATCAGAGGAGGGGGCAGCTGGGATGTGACTGTGTATCTTGACCCTCCCCAAAGCTACAAATATTTTTCCTCGGGCCTCCCTTAGTGACTGGTGGAAAATGCATGACCCTTCCTCCACCATGATTTAGGTGTGGGATTTTTAAAAATTACCCTTTGCTGGGTTAAAGTCAAAAGTTCAAAGCTGAAGATGGAAAAAAAGCTCCAGTTTCTCACTCTTGTCGTGCATTATGGTTTATTTTTGAGACTTATCATAAAGCATTTTTAATGAAATATTACTTTTTTAAGCTCAAATTTGGTTATGTTTTATTTCCAATGGAGGAGCTCATCACGCATAATGTGTTCAAAGACTGAAGGCAATTTTAAAAAAACCAATGATAATTTCTGTTTTTGCAGTTTCTGGCTATGATAAATGATGTAATTTTGGTGATTTTTTTTTCTAAAGAAAACAAAGAAGGCAGGCATGTTTTCCTTGAAAATTGGCAGTAAAATACAACCATTTAAATTTCCCCACCTCATAAGTAACAAACATTCCCTGAAGAGCAAGCATTTCTCTCAGGTGTTGGTTACGAATTAACAAGTAGCTAACAAATGTACAAGTTAATACAAATGTTGCTTTGTGTCAGGTGACTATTTTCCAGCACGTTTGCCACAACAAATGTTAAAGGTGGTAAAAATGTCAATGCCACGTTTACAGCTTATTCTGCATCCCACACATGGCCCTGTCATTGCTTCCTGAACTCGGGTTTATACATACAAAATAAGCATTATATAAGTGTGTGTGTTGATTAACCCTGGGGCGAAACATAAACAACATTTCCCTGACTTATAATATATGTTGGTATTAGTCCAGCATAGTAAACAAAGGCATGTCACACCTATGTAATGTGCATATGAGCCCCGTGCATATGACACGAGTTCCACAGGAGGTGATAAACATCACCTCAGTGTCATAAATATCCTTGGCTTGTTTATTGCATCTTATCGCAGCGCGTGGTCGACAATGCATCATTAATTTAAGAACCTTTCTAATGAATGTGAAATGAAAGACTCTCAAGCAAGCAATTTCTCTGCACTTATCATACGAGGAGAGACTGTAGTGGCTGTATTTTCAGAGTCCTTACCTGAGTGCTTGTGAAACTAGTGAGCTCTGCCGTCCCGCTTTGCTAGCCCCTCATCTTTCACCCATGACAGAAATTACATGATTCAATGGTCCTGTGGAAGAAGCTGATGGACAGCCAGCTCTAAAATGTTAATAAACACACTGTTTTATATAGCAGCCTTTCATTTTTCACCAACAAATACAGCTTCAACCTTGTATGTTGCCCCCCCCCCCCCCCCCTTCAGCTGCAGAGGTTAAAGCTATGGTGACATATGCAATTCAATTCCCACCCCCACCCCATCCCCCCACACAAAAAAAGACATAAGTGAAAATAGTTGAAAATGAGATTCCAACACAATGAGTTCTTGTCCTTGTCACTTCTGATCTCATCGATACAGGCGGGGTATGAAAGCAAATAAAAGGATGGTTAATGATTTTCAGTGGCGGGCTTGACCTTCCAACTACACCACTGCTCGTCCTCAAGGAGACGGTCCAGTGCTGCCTGAGGCTGATCCACCAGGCAGGACACATATAGGATCCCAGACAAATGCTCCCATAAGGAGCTTGTTTTCTGCATCCCTCAGTGTACTCTGACAAAAAATGGTGCTCATGTGTGCTCAGGGGGAGAGAGAGTTCATTGATTAATGCCATTTGCATCAATACTAGATAATGATTTGTCTGCAGAAACTGCACAATGGTCACCGTATTAACTCAAATAATGATATTAAACTAAATTTTACACAGCAGCTTGTTCAGATCGATGAATGATGTGCAACCAGAGTTTCAATATCCTCTCCTCCGGCACATCAAATGATAAATTTGCTCCGAATATTGTTATGGGTCTTTTCATATTGTATTGACCTTTCACTATGATGGATGCTCTTAACTACTGTAATAAGACTTTCACACTGTGCGGGAGATGAGTCAGACATTTTTTTCCCCGTCCTCTTAAGGTACATTTTGATGAGACACAGACAAACTGTAGCACTTTAAGTGATTGTGAATTACTGATTCATCTCATAAAGATTTCTTGAGCATATCACCGTAGTTTTTTCACTCTTTCAACACAAACTGATGTTTCATACAAAAAGAAACAGCAGTTCTTTGTTATGTCATATATTGTGTTCATTTTTCTGCCGTAAGAGAGAGAGGGGAGGAGGTCATTAGTGAATGCATATTGCCATTTAATTATCGCTGTAATTAAATTACAGTGTAGGCACAAGGTCATTAACTTGCTGTATGTTCAACGGGAGATTGCTGCACATAAACCAACCACACACAACCTATTTGAAGGCAGTGCCATCTAGTGGAAGTTATCCGCAAGTACAAAACTATTCTTAATATGCAACAGCTCTTGAATCATACACTGTATAAGTGATGAGGTGTTAAACATCTTTCCATACAAAAAATAAAATAAAATAGATTGTTCTGCATAGGAATGACTCCAATTTGTCATAAAATGATGCAGCACACATGAAATAATAAAAATACCTAAAGTTGCTGCTGAAAGCTTCAGAAAGTTGACAGTAAGAAAGTATTTTTTTGATCAAACTACAAGAAAATAAGAACACAATTTTGACTTGCATATATAGTCCTGTAGGTGTCAGTCTGGGTGCAAATCATCACTCAGATGCATGCTGGGGTAGACTCAAACCATTTTAACCCACTTAAAGAATAAAAACAGTAACACTAAATGTTTAAAATGCATAAAAGTGAAAGATATAAGAAATGCTTAGTTGTGTAAGTGGAGTAGATCTCTTTGTGTTTGTGGGATTATGTGGGCATACAGTGGTGTTTAAAGCACTTACTATATGTGCAAAATATATATAAAAAATGTCAACAATATCAGTCCAGTCAGATTATTTTTTTGTGTATTACAGGTTTATGGCCACTAGGTAGAGCTCCCCCTCCTTTACTGTTTCTGCTTCAGCCTGCACAGTGACCTGATTTGCTGTAAGATTATACTTAATTAAAGGCCCTGCACACCCACACAGGTGTTTCCAATTACTGGGGTTGATTAGACCTCAGGCTACAGTTGTGCAGAGCTTCGCTGCAAATTACACAATGTCGCCGATCAGTATGTATTATGAATAATGATGAAGTTAAAGTTGTCTCACTCAAAAAAGTTTGACAAAACTGTCAAAAAAGCTCACACACTTCTGAGGAGAAGTTACATGATGTACATAAGTAAAAACACATGTGCAGGTGAACCAGGATGTTAAAGACACAGCTGGTAACTTTTAAAAAAAACACCTGTGTCATATTTGATTAGACTACATCCACGAAGACCTACAGAGACAGTCTGTAGAAAGAGTCATGGTCTTCCCCCTCAAAGTGCTTCTAATGGCATTTGCTATGGAAAACAACCAATCAGAGAAGAGAAGTCTGTAACACAGCCGACATCTTTTACTTCTTGTTAACTTAAACTGTCAAACTCGGAAGCGTTGATTAAATATGAATCAAAATCCTGTTACAACATTGCCTATTTCTCACCTCAAATGTTTTCAGAAACATATTTGAGTGTAATGTTTAACTGTAAAATGAGAAAGTTTGTGACCAGGCTGCTATGTTGGAAACCATTAAGCCAAAATGAAGCGCAGCCTCCAGTTGGAGCAAATCTTCTCATTTTACAGCTAAACAGTACACTAAAATATGTCTCTGAACCCATTTTAGGCAAGTAGTAGGCAATGCAGTAACAGAATCTTGATTCATATTTGATCAACACTGGCTAGTTGGATAATTTTACTGCAGCTCCTGAGCAGTGCTTGACAAGACTGACAGCTACATAAGAGACCCCTTGAGTCTGACTGGTTGTTTTCTTTCCAGCCGGATGAATTCTTGCAGATGCCATTAGATGCACTACAAGGAAATTATCATGGAGGTTGAAAGAGTAGAAGTCACGGCATCACATTGGGTACAACACATGCCCAGTGAAATGTGGTCTACACCTGCTGAAAGGCTCAATAGCTGGCGCCCTAACATGCAACATGAGGATGATTGATTCGATTCAGAGGCATAAGAATATTTTTGTATGAAAAATTAAGATACAGGTGACAGTTACAATTCTGTAATTATTTAAGAAGTCTGTAATAAAAGACCATAAACATATACTTTCTACATGCAGGCGTTAAATTGTATGTCGGCTGCCATCCAATAGGTTAACGATTCATCGATCTGGATTGATATATTGATTCAATGATTGTTACCCGCCTGGACTTAATCTAGCCAGCTTCTCACTACAGCAACATTAGCCGCTCTGTTTTGACAATGTTGGGCTGAAAAATGTGCATGCAGGCTGAAATTCAACTGTGCATTTCTGTCGGGAGACACAGTGACTTAAACCAACAGTAATTCAGAAAAATTATAACGTTACATGTAATTTGTTAAGTTTGAATGGAGGAAAGTCAGCTAGCCGCTAGGCTGCAAACATGCTTGAGCTAATATGGGTGACTTGCAAAGAACAATTGACATGTCTATGAACCTGACAGTCATTATTGAGCTGAATTTTAAACCTTTTTTCAAATGATCTTGTTATTAATGCATTTTTATGGCTGTTGGGAGAAGTTCCTTCAGAGTTTTAAGCCGGATAGCCCTGACCTTTTATGAAAAAGATGATTGTTATGGTTCAAATGAAAATATGTCTTCCACAAACCCTGTGTTAGTGGAGTCAGTATAAAGTCAATTTTACTGCACTTACGTGGTTACAGTCATTTACATTATGGCCAAAAGCAAAAAAGAAAGGGGTGGAAGCTTCCTCTGTAACTGACTGTGTTAAATGGGCATTTAATATTTCCTAATATGGATCGCAGATGTCTGAATTGTATCGTACTGATGCATACTTTGTAATACTGGCAAATATTGTATCGTTCTCCAAAGAATTTATTTGCTATTGTATTGTGATAAAACCAGTGATTTACACCCCTCCCATTCGATTGAGTGTGTCCAAAAGTTTCATCAGACCGAGCGCACCCAAGGAGGCAAAAAAGAGCGCATCCAAAGAGCACCTGAGCAGACACCATCCCTTTATTTCCGTCTGCTGTACCACTGCATGTGTCATAGCCCATGGCTCCCATAGTGTTAAAGAGTGTGTCCCAGCCTTCTTTGAAAAGCTGTGACTTCTGTCAGGATGTAGTGACACTTAGAGCAAATACAACAATATATTTTTTTATAAAAACTACCAACAGCTTTGAGGGCACAGGCTCATTTAACAAAGTTATCTCATTGGGTTTGGTTATTAATTTATTAACAAATATGCTTGCTGACAGTACTGTATGTTTCATTTATTAATATGCTAACAGACTGACAGTTGAAACATCACTCTATTGACTTCACTGCGTTAGTGTCACTGCAAAGCTAAACTTGTTCGTTATGATGTTTTTCTTCAGTTGGATTTGACACTTCATGAGATGATACAGACGTGAGTGTAAACAACTGCTGTGCTGTCAGTTCATATGAGTGATGTGTGATTCCCGCTGAAATAAAGTAACTGGCCAACTAAGTGCTGCTTATACAAGTGATTTGAGAGAAAATGAGTACAAAACTGTTTCCTCCATACAGCTTATTGATGTACACATCAATGCAGTTAAGCGCGAGTTATTTTCAGCTTCTTTGAACCATTTCCTTGTCATCAATTTTAATGGGCTTTATATGAAACCAGCGAAATAAATTGCCCTAAATGATCAGAGATTTAATGAATGAATCCTAATCAGCGAGTCAGCATAGTGGAAGGGTGCAGCATGTTGGATCTGATCTGAGAGAGAGGAATAAACATAGTTTGCATAATAAGCTATATTTTAAAACCATCAGAGTTGGGCTTATTATGTCTGACATTTAAAATCTGCCTGAAAATGCAGATGAGGTGACTAAGTGCTTCCATGCCACTATTTCACATTACCAATCACAAAGTACATTTGCAAAGACGAGACAAACAGACAGCAGAGCTGCTGGGTGCTGGCCAGTCTCTGGTTACAGTGTGAAGTGAATTATTTTAAGTCAGTCACTGCTTGTTTTCATGCACCACTTAATTATATACCATATGTTGTGCACAACACCCTGTATCATATGTATCTCTGAAATATGAAGCTACAACAGATTACCTTAGCATAAAGACTGGAAACAGGAAGAAACAGCTCACCAAAAAAATGAGCCTACCTGTACTACTAATGGACCTTTCGCTAAGCCCCGCCCCTTTGTGATGGTCCGTCAAGCTTTTTGAAAAATGAAACAGTGATTCCAGAGAGAAGCAGACAGAGGGGTCTACTGCTGGACATGCAGGGATCTCTGGGGGAAGCCAAACGCTATTCATCTGTGCACACTGCCATGACACACAGCTGGTTGGATATCAGCAAAGTTTCCCTGCTTCCCTTCACTGGTTCCTGAACAGCAGGGTTGGTCTTTTTTCACTGTTATAATCATTAAAAAGCAAAAGCAGCATGTGTATACATTCAGTAGGCTATATCTTCAGTAGCTAGCTAGCTAACCCTACACTTTTCAGGGTTTGATTTTGGTTTTGGAACAGGGAAGAAACGTATGTCTTTCTCCAACCTCTCCAGGTAACGAGTATCATTAATACACGACGTGCCTCAGACACAACATTTAACTCCAAATCCACAAAACCAGCCTGAAAACTTAGATTATACTGCACAAGTTGTGTGTTTGTAAACACATGTTTTGATATAGTTTTCCTGCTGTTAAATGCAGACCCTGTTGACTTCAATTTACTAGGAATAATCGTCTTTGTTTGCTGTGGAGGCATGTGAGAAAAAGTCCTGTAAAGTTTTGGAAGTCCCCCTCTACCTGAAGACAATGGGACTTTACTATCATTTACAATCTTTAGCTTTCATACTTATTCAAAATAGCTAGGCGAAATTAAAAATGCGTACCAAAAAAAGTTAAGCACTCAGGAGGTTATTGTCAAAACTTTTAACTATGCTAATGCTAACTCTGCCTTTTTGTACTGACAAGTCGGCTCTGCGCGGGAGATTTTAGGTTTCCTTTCTGTCGTAGTGTCAAAGGCTGTTCCCTTTTAGCATTTGTGTTTCCCCTATTAGTCAGTATTTGGCTTAGTATTAGTGACTTACCTAATGTAGCTTGCCCGCAGATGTTTGAATCTCAGATTTTGGGAAAAAACACAGACATCGCTTTCAGTAGAGAAATGTAACACCACTCCATTGTAAAACTTTGCACAGATACAAGTCTGTATAGTTGAGATCAGACATTTTAGAGGACATAAACATTATTGAGTGGTGAGGGACTTGAAAGTTTTGACTTCTAATAGCAGGTGCTGTAGTGGATGCCAAACACAGACAGTAAATCCCAGGAACTCGCTTCACTCTTTCAGAAAGACCGATGAAAGAAATGCTGAATCAAAGACTGAGCTACAGAAGCTGGTGGAACAAAGGCTAGCCCGTATGTGATAACAGCATTTTAAGCTCTATAATTATAAACCTCTTCAAACCCTGCTGGATCACATGCATTGTAGAAAACTGCCACACCTCATAATTTACCATTTATCTGTGTGGCCTTCCATATGTAGGATTTTTGTAATACATCAGTCAGTAAGGCAGAAAATAAGCTATGGCTTCTGAAATGGAGACTGAGTTTAGTAGGCTGCTGTGTGTGTGTGTGTGTGGTCTCCTTGGAGATAAAGGGGGAAGCGCTTGTAATGGATACTTAGCCTCGAATGAGTTATTGGCTGTTTGTTATTCTCTGTTGAGAGAACCAATTTGAGGGTTACAGAGCAATTAGCTATTTATGCACAGTGCCTGGAAGAATAAGTGTGGAGACTCTTAAGTGGGACCATCCAAGAGTCAAAAGCCCTACATACACCTCTCCAATACTAAAAATTTCCTATTGTGTTTGCCTGTAAAGTATGATCAGTGGATTAAATAGGGCATAAAGTGGTGGGAGCTTCATATTACCTAACTAATACAGAATATTGCCCCTCCATTTAAAGAGGTGCCATTAAAACTAAAGCCAGGTTATGTTATGGCGCCATGGGGGGAAATGGTCTGCTTCAACTTCCCATAAAGTATCGGATTGAGTGTCATGATGAATATTCATAAATTGCTTTAATGAAGACCTCACATTGATTAAGCCTTTTCTAATGGGCTGTATCATAGTGAATGCCAGAATATAATTGGATTACGGTGACTTTGGGAAGTACTTTGAGACAGTGCCCACATTGGAAATGAAGATGTGCAGCCCGCTAACGGCATAATTGACAAGGATGAAGATGGATGGATTCGGGCGACTCCCAAGCTCTTCCTGCCCAAAGCAGAGGAGCCTACAGCTGTGCCCCCTGCACACCAAGGTAAGATTTAATTAGCTTCAAAGGCCTATTTTAGAAAACCCTGTGCCTGCATATATTCAGGAGAAAAGGAAAAGGTTTGTATGCTGTTTCATTTCACAGTAGATAAAACAGGCATCATTTCTGGATACAATTCAAAAGCAATCTGTTACAAATGACTAATGAGGGGCTGTTATCAAACTGCTGAACGTCCATTTTTTGATTCAATGAAAGGTTAAAAAAAGTTGCTTTAACGCTTCATTCTTACACGTCACATTTTGATGTTTGGGCAGAAGCCTTTTGCTTTGTATCTTGACGCAGGGGGTCAGCAACTGAGTTTAGGCAACATAACTACTTGGTTAGGGTTAGGAAAAGATTGTGGTTGAGGTAAGTCACATCAGTCAACTCACAAGACTGATGTGACTAACCACTGACGTAACAAAGTAACCCAATGTTGCTTTTTGGAACATGAACACTGACCTCCTGAGTCAAAGTCCTGTGCTTGCTGGACCCATCCACCCACCCCCCCCCCCCCCCCCCCCCCACACATTCAAAAACGTGTTTTGGAGTGACTGTACAAAATATCATTGTTGGTGATGAGTAATGAGACAATTTGCATTAGATGGGATGAATTGGATCCAGTGCTCGTCTTTTCTTTCAATCATCACAGCAAACAAGGATAAAACCTATATGGATTTTGTCTGAAATTACTGTTCACACAGTGTGGTGCGAAATTACCCTTCGCATGTTTTCTCCAATCAACCTCATCTACCAGCAGCAGACTTTCTTTCTACAGTCTGATTTCCTTTGGTTTCTATTTCAGACATTTTCCAGTTATTTTATCACTTTTTCATGATACATAGAGTCAATAGCCACGTTATTAGGTACACTTACTCAACTGCCCATCAACACAAATAGCTAATCAGCCAATCATATGGCAGCAACTCAATGCATTTAGGAATGTAGACATGGTCAAGATGATCTGCTGTAGTTCAAACCGAGCATCAGAATGAGGAATAAAGGTGATTTAAATAACTCTGAACGTGGCACAACCATCTCTAGGGTTTACAGAGGATGGTCCGAAAAAAAGAAAATATCCAGTGAGCAGCAGTTCGACAACAACATGTCAGGCTTGAAGCAGATGGGCTACAGCAGCAGAAGATCACACCAGGTGCCACTCCTGTCAGCTTACAACAGGAAACTGAGGCTACAGTTCACACAGGCTCACCAAAACTGGACAATAGAAGATTGGAAAAACGTTGCCTGGTCTGATGAGTCTGGATTTCTGCTGCCACATTCAGATGGTAGGGTCAGCTGCTGGTGGTGGTGTAATGGTGTGAGGGATATTTTCTTGGCACACTTTGGGCCCCTTAGTACCAACTGAGCATGGTTTAAACACCACAGCCTGCCTGAGTATTGTTGCTGAGCGTGTCCATCCCTTTATGACCACAGTGTACCCATCTTCTGATGGCTACTTCCAGCAGGATAACGCACCATGTCACAAAGCTCAAATCATCTCAAACTGGGTTCTTGAGCATGACAATGAGTTCACTGTACTCCAACGGCCTCCACAGTCACCAGATCTCAATTCGATAGAGCACCTTTGGGATGTGGTGGAACAGGAGATTCCCATCATGGATGTGCAGCCGACAAATCTGAAGCAACTGCCTGATGCTATCATGTCAATATGGACCAAAATCTCTGAGGAAAATTTTCAGCACATTGTTGAATTTATGCCATGACGAATTAAGGCAGCTCTGGGATCCAGGGTCCAACGCAGTTCTAGCAACATGTACCTAATAAAGATGTCGGTGAGTGTATATTCTATTGTTGTTGAGTTCACATCATAATAGCTACTGAGCATACAAAGGTTTTTGCACAAAAAAAGGAAAAAGAACAATATGGCAGACATTGGGTCATTTATCATTTTCTCTTACTTGTGATTGTTTTTGCATAGAATATTTGCTTCTAAAATCCAGAGAATTACACTCAAATAACTTCCCACTCACTCATCAGTTGGCATTGCTCAATCTTCTGATGTTATTTATATGTTTATGTAATTTATGTACAAACCTTTATCCATAAACTCCTGAAGTAACTCTCTGTTTAAATCCATACCTGCAGTAAACACTCATTTCTTCATTTGTATTCCTAGGCAGTAAAGCATTAGCTAATGTCAAAACTCATCCCTGTTCAGATTTCAAAAACGTCTTTAGGCTAAGCTCATTATGATCTAAGAACCCCTCTGTGTATTTCTGCATTTCTACATACATAAAAGCACACCATTGTACCAAATTATGCAAATCCCTTTCTTTCTTAATCAAGTCAACATCCCATTGGAATTGGAAAGCCTGCCTTTAGTGGTGCATTTACACTGGCTGGCCGTCAAGAAGCATCACCGCAAGGCAAAGAAATTACTGTTGTCACACATAAAGTGCTTTATGCTATGCATCTACAGTTGCATTGACTGGGACATTGCTTGTTATTTTATCACGGAGAGAGGCAGGAACACAGCTGTAACATGTGGTCGCAGAATTGTGCACTAATGAATGAGGTGATGAGCAAGCTGCAGAAGCAAAGCTGACGTCTCCTGGGTCTGGTTAGACTGTTGGTTTAATAAGCTTTATGGCAGATCCATAGAAACCATTCTCCGTGCTCGTCTTCGTATAGATAAAGGCTCAATTCACATGTAGATTTTGTGAGAGGTGAATATTATGAGTCTATGAATACACAAATTTCTGTGGATGTCATTTATCTTTTTTCTTCCTAATGCATTACACACCGTTTACCCAACGGAAATTTCATTTTTTATTTTTATAACACCTGCACAGATAAACACCTGACGTGACCCGTCTTGTGCTGTCAGTTACATAAACTCTCTTTGCATGTCATTATGAGCTCCTCCCTGTATGAGTGTGTGCTAAATTACCGTAAGCCTATACACTCAGTCTTAGCAAAGACTCAGTAAATTGCAGCGGGGGAGAATTTTCCCATCATGCTCTGAATGGGAGCATTACGTAATTCTCTATAATCATAAATCTCAATAGTCATGCGGATGAACCTTTTGACAAGGAAACAAGTGTAAACATGAATTATTACGGGTGAAACAGGTACTTAAAGGCATGTTGTGCAAGAGAAAGTGGGAAAGTGCAGGGTGGTGTGTCATAGGGCAGTAAGCAGTCTTGTTTTTAATTCAAGGGGTGATGCATTTGCTTTTGTGTCTGTAATTAATCCTTATTTTAATGTTCTATAGCTAAAACTTGATCATGTAGAGTTTAGTTTATGCAACGATATAAGAGAATACTGTTATTTATCCCTGGATTGTTCCCTTGCAGTTTTGTGGAAGAAGCATTCAGGTGTTCAACTTAAGAAAAAATATCAATATGACAATGGAGAACACTCCAAAGAAGTAAAAATCCTGCATTCCAAATCCCACTTCAGTAAAGGTATCATCAGTTAAATGAACTTCAAGTACAGAGAGAGTCTATTTACACCCATCCCTATGACCATTATTACGGACCCCACTGTGTGCAGCGGTAAGGGTCGAGGCAAAAAGGTCATGGTTAGGGGTAGTACTAGCCAATCTTGGATATTCTCTGAGATCGAACTGATAAATTTACAAGAAAAAAATCAAAAAATGTGCTGCCAGAAAGTCAGGTAATGATACAGTGCAACAAAGTCCACTGAGGTAGCAAGACATGGTGGGTGAGTGGGTTGAGCACAGCCGTTATACACAGGAGACCTGGGTTTAAATCCTGTGTAAGTCAACATTAGATCATTATTTTAAGGCTTAGTTGACTTGTTTATAGGATGTATAAAACTGCTGAATGCCCACTGTATACATAAACTGAAGCAGAATAGCTGAATAGACCCATTCGTGTTAACTTTATATTACACCTTTGTGCTCATAGCATCTGCCCTCAAAGTAATCAAAGTAAAAGTAATTATTCGTTAGTAAAACGTCCCCTGTCCCTAATATATTAGTATATGTGATATTATGTTAATCAGTGCATAAGGAGCATTTAACTGTTGTAGCAGGTCAAGGTAGAGCTATTTTTTCACACGGTTGCTGAAAGTAGTAGCAAATCTAAGGGGACTTGAGGTAATTAAGTTAAGTTGAAGTTTATTTACTTCAATGTCAGGGGAAATTCAATGTTTTCACTCTTGCTTGTCAATTACACACAGGTCTGAAAGACACACACATGCACAAACAGGACCTATACATGCACAAAGTGGAGAGATGTCAGAGTGAGGGGGCTGCCCTTGGTGAGGCACCCCGAGTGGTTGGGGGGGTCGGTGCCTTGCTCAAGGGCACCTCGGCAGTGCCCAGGAGGTGAACTGGCACCTCTCCAGCCACCAGTCCACGCTCCATATTTTGGTCCGGACAGGGACTCGACTGGCAACTCTCCGGTTCCCAACCCAAGTCCCTATGGACTGAGCTACTGCCGCTCAGTGAGGTATTAGTGTGGTAGGAAAGACGGAAAAACAAAGGCCTGTTACAGAAATTTAAATTCATGTGTTGTTTTGTTTTGAAATAATGAATATTTTGACCTCTTTGAGACTCAAACAGTTCTTTAAATAAAAACCATGTGAGAAGTTTAGAGCAGAAATGACTCTTTGAACCACTAACAACTCTTAAACATCGAAAATGTGACAAGGAGCCCCAACTAGATGCTTTTTTTTTTATTACAAAGAGCCACAAGCCAAACAGGTTAGGAACCACTTGTTTAGTCTTTAACAATAAATTATATTTTCTTAAGTGTATTATGTGTGTTTCTGTGCGGAGTCTGCATGTTCTCCCTGTGTCAGCGTGGGTTTCCAAAGACAAGTTAATTAGTGACTAAATTGGCCGTAGGTGTGAATGTGAGTGTGAATGGATGTCTGTCTCTATGTGTCAGCCCTGTGATAGTCTGGTGTACATTCTGTCCAGGACGTACCCTGCCTCTCATCCAATGTCAGCTGGGCGAGAGGTGGGGTATGTCCTAAAGTAGCACAAAGTGGAAATAGTCCAATAAAGTATACTACATGATAAAAGTAATTATTACTTTCCACCACTGTCCATATGGACAGCTTAGTTAAATAAACAGGTTGATAAAGGCAGTAGTGAAAGAAGTACTCAATACCATGGTCTAAAAATGTTACTCAAGTACAAGTATGTAAGTATTATCAGCAAATGGTACTTACATTTTTAAAAGTAAAAGTACTCATTATGCAGAATAGCTCTCTTGAAAATCACATTTAGTCTGTTTTATCACTTTCATATAGATGTAAGAGAATTTGAATGCTGTAGTTCATCAATGCGAAGCCTGTGTTAATTACTTTGTATACTACAAGCTAGATAAGCATAGTACTGCATCATATCATATAAGCAAATCATGTTTTTTTATGTATAAAGTAACCATAAAGATGATGGAGAAAAAGTACAATATTTCCCTCTGAAATGTAGTGGAGTAGACATATACAGTGAGATCAAAAGGAAATATTCAAGTTGAGTACAAGTATGTTAAAACTGCACTTAAGTACAGTTCCTTAGTAAATGTATTTTATTACTTTCCACTGTTCATATGAACATGGCTGATTAAGTTAAGGAGCTGCAGTTACCAGAGCCAGCCAGAAGATGGCAGTCATCACAGCCACTGTTACTGAAGTGGAGTCTCTCTGCTTTATTGATTGTCTCATATTCATTGATTTGTTTACCTGCAACAGACAGGCACTCCATCAAACTGTTATTAGATGCTTCATGAAAACAGATTTTTTGGAAGTGTGAGCTAAGCTGCTCTTGTACTCACTATCGACAGCTGAGAACATAATCAATCACTGCCCAGAGAAACCTTGATGCCACTCGAAAAACAAACAACATCTGCCAAATTTTATAACAGTAAAACTCAGTTACTTTTCCACCAGGACGGATGCTCTCATGTCCAAATGTGCTCCTCTGTTTTTAGTTTGGCTGTGGAGAGTCCTATCATGCACCGCGCTCATTTCACAAAATCAATCCTGATCAGGGTAATTAAGCGCTCATCTAGTGTGGAGAGAGGAAGCTCAGCCTGCGGTCACCGCCACGTGTTTTAACTGCACGGTTACTGTGCGTGACGGAGAAAGGGTAAAGGTGTCCTCACCGCTTCTCTCATTCATCAAAAGTTGCAGCAGCACAGACACAGAAAAAAAACATGACAAATGGGTGGGCAAATGCTGCCCGCTCCTTGTCATCCTCGGGAGGATCCCCTCGGGGCCACAGAGGGTCATAAACCAAGGAGGTCAGAACATGGAGGTTGTCAGTGTCTTTTAAAGCACTGAGAGGGAAAATACACAGTATGCCTCTGAACCATGACCTTGTGTCTGAGCTAGATCCTGTCTTACATTTAGTGATTCAGCCACACGCATCATCTCTCCCCAGACTGACAAATATCACTCCGGCAGACAATGACTGATACACTCTGTTTGACTGACACCTCATGCAGCTTAAATTTGTTCACAAAATCTGATCAAAAGCAGCAAATGCTTCATGCACAGGTGAGAATTCTCAGTCTCTCTAACAGATGTCAAGGGACGGTTCACCCCAAATAAAAAATACATTTTTTTGTCTTACTTTTAGTGATATTAATCAATCTAAATTGGAGATACCGGCCATAGAGATGTTTGCCTTCTCTTCAGTATAATGAAACTGGATGGCACTCAGTGTGTGGTGGTGTGCTCAATGGACTAAAAAAATACATTTAAAAAACTCTACAGCAGTGTCTCTTTCCAAAAATCATGACCTAGTCACTCAAGATAATCACATTTATGTGGGAACTATTTTTTTTCGTTCTTCCACCCCAGGGTGGGGGAGCCCTTCTGTGCAGAGTCTGCATGTTCTCCCTACGTCAAGTGGGTTTTCTCAGGGTACTTATTTTACAAGTGTATTGCATGTGTATTGAATGTAAAAGCACAATCTGCAAAATATCTAATAACTTAAGCTGTTGCAAAATATACCATAAAATTTCAAATAAAAGCCCGGCTCGCTTAAATCACTGAAATCAAAAGGCCTATATTTGGAACAGGCATCTATATGGGACAAACCTTTGATTTCTTTTACACAAAACTGTTGCTCAACAAAGATTGGATATGCAATCAAATTGTTTATTTAAACCAGTGTAAAAAATAAGGCTTGAGATAACGTATCAATTAAAAATCATTCATTTGATCTAGCTCCGACAGAAAGCACAACAGAGAGAGAGCGTGGGTCACAGCATTCAAGGATTACAGCACCTGGCATACCAACACAACACCATTTTATCCTGTTAAAACATTACTCACAACTTGGATTCATTTTCATGACAAACCCTTAACATTCTTTTGATCTGAGGACCCTCACAGACTCAAGGAATATGAATAACTTACAAGGTAATTGAGTTATGGACACATAATTTCAGTAAGCCAAAAACCTGCTGTTATACAATTGAAGACCTTCAATAAAAACTGCTTGGCAACCAGACCAGGTGTCTCATTGAGACAGGCTTTTATTTGTCAAAATGTGTAGCCACACCATGCTAGTAATAGGGACTGCATGTTTAATTGGGACTAGACCTTCAATTGAAGTTTTACGGTGGTTGAGTAAAAAGTACAATATTTTCCAAGTAAGTATAAAGTGGCATAAAATGGAAATACTGATTAAAGTACATCTACCTTGAGTTAATGTACTTATTTGCTTTCTGCCACTATTCATATAGACATTTTCGTCAAATAAACTGACGATGAATCCCACTACAGGTAAGAGGAAAAATGTGTATTTCTGATTTTGGGGTGAACTGTCCCTTTAACTTCAGCTGAGAATTCTGTGATAAAATGTATGCCATCTTTACACCAGAAACATCACAAGGTTGCAGCACCTCGTTGTATGACACATTGGAACTGTGTCAAAACAAAGACCTTGTTAAACCTGTTATTCACAGAAATTACTTGACAAATACAGACCTTGCTTCTACCACCACACCGGGTCTTCAGAACAGCAAAAACATCTTTCATGTGCTGCCATTAGAGCAAGATAAATAAGGGATAAATGCTCCCTGTCACTTGTTCTTTGTTATTGTCCCCTTCAGAGGAGTCATTTGAAAGCTTTTTTGTCATTGATGTTTTTCAAGGGATGAAGCCAGCTTTGTTTTCATCTCCGCCCCGCCATTGTAGTATTTTGATAACTTTTCCTTTTGAAGGATGTGAAAGAGAGAATGAGGCAATCAGTGTTCCTTCAAGAGAGGAGGCCCTGCACAAGCATCCATGCAATATTAATCCAATCTGCGGAGGTGGTTTGGCTTCCAGGCCGGCCCCTCCCGAGGGGACTTCTCCATTACCTCTCCCAGCTTATCTCCCATTCGCCGATACCCCATTAAAAAGCCTCATCCCACTCAACCAAAAGTTACGCTGGCCCTCCACTTTTGACTCATTTCTTTCTTCCTCTCTTGAAGATTTTCTGTTGTATTATTGATCAGTGAGGTTGGAGCTACTTTAACAATGCTTCATGAATAAATTGTATTTCATCAGCGTCAGACGAAAGAGTAGAGATACAGAAATGTCTCCATTATTTTGGTGCTGTAGGTGAATCTTAGAGGACAGGAAATATAACGCATGTTGACCTAAATATAAAAGGCAAGCTGCATAAACTAGTCTTTCATACAAGTACCAGTGCTATTTATCTAGACAGGAAAAAAAAATAAATAAATAAAATTATCATCAAAAAAAATCATGAAGAACTTGGAAAATCATTTATCACTTTCCTTTCATTATATCTATGAACTGAGGCACCCAATGTTTTTGCTCCACTTCAGCCTCCATGGTTTAAAGTCGACCAAAAACGTTTTGGATCAAACCAGCAGATGGTGGTAAACTTTCCACAGTGGGATTGTTGTCGATTAGGAATGGAAGAAAATGCATATCCAGGGCATTACTCAAATGTTTAGGTGAGCTCTGTCATCTTTACATTGGAAGGAAATCAGCAAAGATGAAATCTCCTGTGTTTTGAAAAATGTAGTGAAGCCTGTACACTTCACTACCTTTGTGATGAGGTACGTAGACTGCTGAAGACAGCTAATGCATGGGCCACACTGCCTCCGTGAGCAGCACTACTCGGCAGCTGCAGAAGATTATTTCCACGGTTTTTAGCAAAAAGTAGACAGTGAAAAAGGTCTTCAGATAATCACACTGACATCGTACCACTTGTCACTACTATAGACTGCATAAGAAGACGGACAACACGTCTCCACTTCCTCCCACTGTACAAAAAATGAAGCCAAAATATCTCAGATGCAGCCACTGCCATCTTGGGCTGGTGTCGTCATTTGGAGCCAGAGTCTGTGCAAGTTCCCACTAATACAACTGTCCAACTACTTGCAAGCAGCACTATTGATAGCATGCATGCTTATGTCAACACAACGCTTTTCATGGGGAAATATTTGTCAACAATGTGAACTGTAGTCAGCATCCTCCGTAGCTGTGAGCAAGCACATGCATGAGCAACAACAGTGACTCACTAGAGACTGACCATGACTGACTGGCATCATGTTGATAGAATACTGGAAGATAAATGATAATCATACTTAAAATAACATTGCTATCTGTAATGTTTCTTTATTTCGTTTGGACCAGTTGCTTCATGATACTAACAAGCTTGCTGTTTGCAAATTAAGCTGATGTTACAAAGCAATTTAGCTGCGCTGCATGGATCTGGCGTCGGTTGCTTGGTAGCTAACATGATTTGCACACCAGAGTCTGGATGAATTAGCTGACACTAACACTCTATACAATGTTTTGCTACATTTGATTGCGAGCAATTTGTGCACATTAGAAAGCAAGCCAACTTGAGCTAACATTAGCCGGCTAAAACCAAAATATAGATAGTTTACACATGTCAGTATTCCTTCTGGGATTTTTTTTTCAGCACTGGGAGACACTTAAATTGTGATATGGGGCAGTGAATTTGATGAATTTACTTTATATCAGATCATAGCACTCCCTGCTTCCACTTCACTCCCCAGTGCTCAGAGATTACTTTCCCCAGTGGAACGTGGACCATAGCTCCAGAGACCGACCTTAAGTCAGGGGCTGTAACAGCTTCATTTTAGCCAGCACAGACCTCGGCCATATGTGAGAGTCTGCCTCCCGGCTGCTAGCGTAAACGGCACACACACAGCATGTGTGGACTATGTGTTGTGGTGGGTGTTGGTTGTTTGTTGATGTTAGCAGACTCCATTTCTAGGGTTACGCTTGCTACTGTTGCACACTGTAGAGCTGCAGCTGAGCTGAAGAGAGATGCAGCATTTTGTTGGGAGAAGTATGCCATGATGGCTTTCTGCCAGAAAGGGATTTATTGATCAATGTTTATCTCATCCTTTGGATTGTGCTGGAAAATTTGGCCTGAGTCCTTTACACAGAAGTCAGTCCACAAGCTGTTAGAGGCAACTGAGAAAGCCAGGGAATGTCTCATGGAAGTTTTTATGTTACATTACAATCCCATCAGCCATTGGCAATAAAACACAACTAATACATTTAAGGTACCTGTCAATGTCAAAGATGGGATCCTCAAGCATTATGGAAATCTTCACCCCACATTTATAGGGTTATCTATATGAAAGGGCAGTCCAGTGAAGAACTGATACAAAGAACCACTGAAAGGTGCTGATATTGTAATTATTAATGATTGGTTGACCACTGATTGTAGGTCTGTAATGTCAGCCATGGATAACTTTACAAAGACAGAGAGCAATAACTACAGAAGCACTGAGGGTGAAAAAAAAAGTTTAAAAAGCGTGTCAGCAAAGTGTAACAGACAGAGGAGTTTTAATGCCTTAATTTTACACCTTTTTGGGGTAATTGTTTAACCCCAACAAAAAAAGTAACTGCTGTAGTAGCACCTACACAATGCCTAAAGACACGCTGATGCTGCACTCTGCCTTTGGACAATCCTCAGGGAGGGGGGGCGGTATGCAGCATCCACAAACAAAGTGTCTACTGTGGAATAAAGGTGAAGCAGCCTCCGGCACATCAGCCAACTTTAAGCTCAAACCAGACCCTCAACAACCGGACAACAGAGGCATGATTTGGAAATAAAGTACAGTCAGAGTAACAGTTTTAATGAGGTGCAGCAGCTAATGTTTCAACATGAAGCATTCAGAGTAAAAACTACTCTCATTATGCTGATGAAGAAATGCTTTATGCCAAAACGTTAATTGCTGCACCTTATTAAAAGCTCTTTATAACGCTGTGCCCCAGATCTAAAAGTCTAACATTGTTTTTCTGCTGTTTTCCTTATCAGTTTGTCTGTGATATTGAAATCACTAAAATACAGATATCTATGAATCAATTCAATTAGATATGTGATAAACAAAAAAGCCACCAAATCACATGAATTCCAACTGAGTCAAAGGCTGAGATGGAAACTACTGCAATGCAAAGGTAATTACGTTTAGCAGGATTAGCCTGGTATTTTCTCCGCCATGACTGCATTTTGCTGACAGCTAATGCATCATTTAGAACAAAATGAGGAAAAAGGAAAAAATAAACAAACAATAACTTCATTTCATTTTAGCCTTAGCAACAGGTTTCTTTCAGTAACTACTGTGTGCACGTAAATAGTTGCCGATTTTGGATTTGTAGGGCTGGACTGTTGAGTATTTCATACGTCATGTGTGTAATCCAGAATGCATCACACCATTAATGGTGGAAGAAGTAGAAGAAGTCTTGCACTTATGTAAAAGTAGTAATATCAGGTTGTAGAAGTTCTCTGCTACAACTAAATGTCATGCAATCAGTTTTTTATTCAAGTATATGTATAAGCATGATCACCAGAATCTACTCAAAGGGCTCATTAAGCATAATTAGAAAACAATATGTCTTTATTGGATTATAATTAATGGTGTATTAATGTGTGAGCACCTGGTGAAGGGGGTAATTTTTCCTACTTTATAAATCTATGATAATACAGAATAATTTTTTGGTTGATTATTGTTAAGATCAACACGGGGGACCCAAATGCCCAGAGTGACTCAGGTGGCTGAATGAATAAAAGAAGGTTTATCGACTGGATGCAGGGAATGACGATGGATAAGGGAATCACTCCTGCTGGAGAAGGCAGAGGTAATGAGGAGCTGTAGCTGATGAAGTGAGGCAGAGCAAGAGAGATGAATGGATGTGAGTGTGGCAAAGCTGTAGGCAAGCAGGCAGAAAGGTAGGAAGGTGGTGATCCCGGGCACAGAGGAATACGTGTTAGTAAAGAATCAAAATAAGACACAAGGAAGTAAGCTCGAATGCACCATTCAAGTGGCCTTAGACATGAAGCTACAGCTGTAGCTGAATCAAAGATCTGGCCAAAGAAACAGTGTAAAAATACAGCATAGTTGATGAGTTGATGGATGGCGGGTGTGTAGCTTACAGCAGGGAGCCGAGAGAGTGAGCTGTGCCATGCCCACAAAACAAACAAGGTGTGTTTCAATCGG
This sequence comes from Epinephelus awoara, assembly GCA_035609425.1. NCBI lineage: Eukaryota > Metazoa > Chordata > Actinopteri > Perciformes > Serranidae > Epinephelus > Epinephelus awoara. Next base: position 21,830,355 of record CM069314.1, on the reverse strand, counting down.
TGTTTATATCATTTTTTTAATGTGTGCATTAAAAACGTGAGTGGAAACGCTAACATTTAGAGAGAGTCTTGCAAAGATCAGAAAATATTCCAAAAACTTTTTATGATTGGGGAAGGTGAAAATGTTCATAAAAGATAAATGTGACTGAGTGCATTGGAAACAGATTTAGTGAAGAAATGATAACCTACTGTCATGATGTAACATCACTGCATGTCTGAAGGGTTTTAATAGCTAATGTGTTATTAGAAGTCTTCCAACAGCACATTACTATAATTTTAGTTGTTCAAAACTCTATTTCCATTGTCTAGTGTGCATTACTTAACACCCATTGTTTTCCTTCATTTGAGGTTTAACTGGCGCTCTTTTAATCACGTTCTCCCATTTTGCCCTCCTCATCTACAGAAGCACCTGACTGGAGAATTAAGCGGGATTTATACTTGTGCAGCAGCTCTATGCTACAGGGTGGCGTGGCGGCGAAGGTTTCTGTGAAGTGCTGGAAAGTATAGTTGATTCAAAAAACACCCAAAACACACATTAAACATGGCTTAATAGATTCACTATAACACAGCATTCACAGACACATTTTCGCCACAAATACAACATGCTAACATTATTAGCACAAGTCTATGGCATTTTACATTGTATAAATTAGCCTAGCAACTAGCGCAGATTTCCTCTACTCAAATGAGGATGGATAAATCACACCCAAAAAAAAATGCTATTTTGTGGAGGCTTTATTGTCCTCACAATCTGTGAAATTAAAGTAAATAAAGGCTGGTACAGGTCAATTCGACAAAGAAGCATAAATCCCGCTATAGTGCCACCTACTGCTCATCTGGATTAATGAACTCCCAATATTCACATTGATAAGACAATATGCAAAGTAACAAGCTGTCAAATAAATGTAATGGTAATAAAAAATACAATGTTTACCACTGAGTAGAACGTTGCATTAAATGGAAATACTCAAGTGAAGTATCTCAACATTGTACTCAAGTACAGCACTTGAGGAAATGTACTGAAATACTGAACCACTGCACAAAGCCAACCATGTATTTAAAAACCAAAGCGCATCCCAGTTCTCCAAATGATCCCAAAAGACTCTGCAAGCCACCTATGGATTTGAATGGGAAATCATGAATCTGCATTTGGCATATTATACAGAAACTGTTACGGAGGCTGGTGTCAGTTGGAAGTAGAAAGGTTTTATTTAAGGGCAGGTACACACTGATTTTAAAATATAATATAATTCATAAGAAATGCAGACCCTGTCAGGGCTGACTGATTGGATTTTAAGCGTTTCTAATACTTTGATAGCCAAAAACATAATCATACATTCTGGTTGATTAGGAAAAATTAATTGCAGACATGTTTGCAGAGTGATACAGACAGATGATTAACTGCCATCTGGCCATACATTAATAACTCAATTTCTGCTGTGACGCGCAGAAATTAGGAACAACATGGTTGAAAAAACAAAACTTCAGTTTGTATTTAGACTGAGTATAATTGAATGTACACAGCAGCTCAGTTTCTGGGCGTGAAGACATGGCAGGAGAAAATTAACAGCTCTTGTCCACAAGGCCTCTTTAGAGTGACTATATCCCAATAGCAGTGGAACATTCTCCAGTTGCACTATCAACACTTTTAAATATTTAATCACGTCTGTCACACGATCTCACTTTTGACATTGACGCCAACCTCTGCACAATGAGCTGCCAAGTGTTTCCATTACATCGCTTCTCATACTCCGCAAGTCTTTCTCAAGCACCTCACTTCAATGATCAAATGGTGTAGCGCTCAATCACAGCAAAGTGAACAAATATGACTAATTAATCTCCCTCGCAGGCGCAATCATAACCAGGAAAGGCTTGAAGGTGTGAAAAAAGCTCTGTAAGGATGCCTGGAGGCAGTCTTATGAGTCCTCTAAGGGTGTTTTGCCTCGTTGTCACCTGGACAACTGCCTCGGTGACAAACTTCGCGCTGAGCATCAGGGATGCAGGGGCTGATCCCAGTGGCAGCGCTGCTGTAAATAGCATGTCTATTTTCCTCCCATGTGCCCTTGCTCCTGTTGGGTTTTGCTTTGAAATCAAAAGGTTGCAGCACAATTAGCGGTGAAAAAATAGCAGCTATGTGTTACACAAAAGCTCTCTGAAAAGCATGGCTCCATTAAAAAGCAACGCTCCCTGGAGTTAACCTGTTCGCACTGCTTTCTTGTTTTCCCCCCTTTAAAGTGCACCAAAATGATAACCACTCATTTCTGAATGCATGAACATTTGTTTGGCCTATTTTCTACTTGCCATTATTTTCTAAGCTTATCATGTTTTATTCATTGGGTCAGATTTTGATTTCAATAATCCTATTGTTTTGCTCCAAAAAGTAATTTACATTGCAAATGAAGAATCCGGTGCACTCATTTTTCTGTATTTGACAGTCCTGCCAATCCTTCCCCCCGTATATGGCGGCGCTTTAATTCCTGCTCATTTTTTAATTACAACCCGAGCAGTTCAATATCACAGCCTGATTAAAATGTTATAGGACCTAGGTTCAGCTGTAATTACAGATTGGCTGGCCGGAATGTGCAGAGTAAATTATTTTATTTGAGGAACATAATTACATCTACAAAATGCATCACTGTGAACGATTTAACAGCACCTATCAGTTCTAGAGGGGAGGTTTAATGGGTCATTTTACCAAGCCCTACTGGACATTATATTGACTTGGAATGAGTAAGGATCCTCTGCTGCATTCAGCAGGAGCTGAGCTGCTGTTGTGGAAAAGGAGTGGAATGAATCTCCTGTAAAATAGAGGCAAAGTGTACTTTTTTCATGCGGACACACAACACATTTACAGTAAAAACGCCTTCCTGTAAACATATGTTTTGTAGAGTGTCTTAAACAAGGTTCCTCAGGTAAGGAGGATGGAGGCTCTGACAGAAAATGTCTGGTTTCCTTTTGTAAGAAGGCAGGATCAGTTAGGAGGGTCCTATCTGAGGAGTGCAGGCAAATAATATCATGTGGGTGTGTAACAAACAAAGTGGGGATGCAAAGGTTTGTGTATCTGTGGCAAACTTTGACTGAATGGAGGTCATGGTTTGGTGCACTAAGCTGCAGTCAGAATACAGGATATGCAGACTGATGCAGGTAATGTGGATCCAAAGTTCACAAGTGCGAGTTACATCCAGAAACTTTAAGCTGTACTCCATTAGTGACATGTGCTTAGGGTTAACACAAGAAGAGGATTGGTGTACGAGTCAGTCAAACTATGACGAGTACAAATGAATCAGGTTTCCAGTCAGGTACAGCAGCAACGGAGAGCGAACCGCGTGTAATACAGTGACAGTGCGTCAGCGCAGCCCCACTGTGAAGGATATGACTGGAAACACATCCAACATGCTAGGCATCACCCAGTTGTTCTGATCACCAGGACGAGGGCAAAGCAAACCGAAGCCCAGCTCCTTCTCCCTGATACCGTGAGAGCCTTCAGACGCAAAAGCAGAACAGGATGAAACAATTACTGAGGCAACTGGCACACAGTCAAGGTGGAATTATTTGTAACACTCCTGATGCACACGTCTTTTTTTATTGTATTTTGTATTTTCAGTTTCACAGCATAAGAGATGATTTTCATTTTTATAGTTAATTGAAATCTGTTGACTTCTGGGAAGGTGTTTGCTCTGTGTTTGTACAGTGTAAAACTGAAATCTTTGAAATGTTCCTTATTTTTATAATAAAAAAAAGTTTATCAAAGCTGCCAGTGGGTAATATGTTACCTCTTTACGCAGCAAGATGATTCTCTTTGGCTTTGACACTGGCACTACTGTCTGCTTTTTCTTTTCAGCTGTACCAAACTCGTAACTCCTAAACCGGGACAGATTTGTGTGCAAGACCCACCCAAAAACACATTGCTCCATAGTGTTACTAGTAGTCACAAAACCCCCAGGGTCCCTTTAAGTCAAATACTGTTTCACATCCACATACATCTTTATGATTATGGTATCATTATGTTTTCTGGTCAGTCCAACAAATGACTGCAGTCTTCATTCAGCTGCAAAGAGGCTCAGCGTGTCATCAGTATTCTGTGTGGATGCATTTTCCTTCAGTCAATGCTTTTCAATTGAGAGCTCCATTCTTTCAAAAACACGGTGTGTGCTACAAAGAAAATGATTCCACTGATTAAGATCAAATTATAACCTTTTAAAGGACTGATTTGGTTATTTGTTTAGTACAGAACAACTTACTCTGAGCGAATATGATTCATCAGCAGGAACCACACTGTGAAATTAATGTAGTTATTATCACAGTTCAGCACAAATGTCAGATTCATACATTTCTCATCCATTCATGTACCCATTCGTGTAAATTGCACTGACACGTTTAATAATGTGACAGGGGGAAAGAAGAGATGCTGTTGATGTTTGGACTTATCATGCTATTGAAGGCATAATCATCTATATTTCCGCCTGCCAATTCCTTATCTCTGTGGCGCCACATAACTGGAGCACAACAAAAGCAGTGGCAGCGTGTACAAACATCATCAAAAAACAGTCAGAGATGAGAAGAGCCGCTTTGATCTCACTTTTTGGCTCCGCACCTGGAATCAGGAGGAGTTGAGGGGTGGAAGAAGAGGAAGAAGAAAAAAAAAGCCTCTTTCAGATAGAAACCACTTACTGTCAGAATCTTTTTAAATGCCCCCATCAAGACCTCTAACTGCTGTCAGTGTATTCACAGGTCCTCATACAGCATGTAAACCTACCACAAAACAACCCCCCCCGCCCCTCCATGAAGCACAGCGCCTACAAGACCTGATATAATCGTCTCTGTACATGTTTGTGTTCCCATGATTGCTTGCCAGTTTTTTATAATGAGATCTGCAGGTTTGAAGCGGCCAGTTGCCTATTGCAACACCTGAATCTAGTTTATGAGTTGCTGCGACATGTCTGCGCTAGTTTGCACTGTGTATGTTGAGACACGTTTCAATCCCTGGGGGACAAAAATACTTCTCTGGAAAAGAGGAGAAAGAGGAGGAGATTTCACATGACATTTACTGTAAGGAAAAGTGTTGTCACCATACTGGAATTTCTAATTTCGATTTAACACCTGACATTTAAGGCAGACAATTTAATACCTCCCTGAAAGATAAATATATAAAGGCTGTAACACGACAACGCCGACTTTTCTTTTCTTAGTTATGAGCAGAATGACTGAAGTAAACATTAATAATACTTAGAACTTTTTTACATTATTGAAAAAGAATATTTTTTTTCTTGTGGTAGTGCCGTGTTAAAAAGCTTCTGAGATGGTCACACATTCAAAATGCTATAAAGGGCAAGTAAAAAACTAAACAAAAACATGCCACAAAAACCTATGGGTGTTTCTCAAAGTCAAGGATCCTACAAGGGCAAGGCAAGAGTCCTTCCTATCATTCAGTGAACACACATTGGAACAGGCTAACAAGTGTCCCCAGGTATACGTCATTACATCTGAGCAGGCTGAGGGGGTTTCAGTTACTGTGATCATTTTGGCACTCTCTAATTTTGTTGTACAATTTTAAACAAATGTATCAGTATTGTTAGATTGGAGTAATGAAGTAAAGACAGCAGCTAAAAAAAGTTGTGAATGATCATTAACAGTATGAACACAGACCACGCACTCTGCTACAGTAATCTGAATAGAGGATCTGATCTGATTGCGCCAACTGTACATTACACCGCCGTGTAATCCTCTGAAATAAATTCACCTCAAAACAACTGAGTGATGCTTTCACCTGCAGGATATTCCAACAACACTTTACTGTGGGTGGTCTCACCACAATTCCCCCCAAAAATACACCTACTGAAGCTGACACAAGAGAGAGAGCAGTTATCATGTCGTTATCATGTGAATAGTGGGAGGAGGAGGGGAGGTGGACACTGAGAGCTCCATCTCTGCTGTAAATGTTTCATTTAAAAACTTGTGTATTTCAGTGGACGCACTGGAAAGTGTAAATAATGAGTTTTTTCCTCCCACACATGCGTCCTTCCAATTTCTCTGACAGAAGGACTCAGTCCTTTGCGAAACACGGAAGGATCCTTGACATTGGAACAGTCCTTTGGCAGCGGTCCATTGTTGCGTTGAGAAACACCCTAGCCAGATATCGTCTCCCCCCCTGCAACTGCATGGCACTGTGCCAGGCTTACTGGCGGCGCACCCATATATCTAGTTGGGTTGCCACATCTCTCCCTCATACCTTTTTGATTCCCTGCCACCGTGGTAAGCCCCAGCCCTGTCCTCCCCCTAAATACCCCTGCCTGAGTGCTAGCTCTTCTTGCTTTGTTATCACTGATTAGTTTTTTATTAAATCCTGGTGTTCATGATGTTTTAGCTTTACCTTTGCATCTTGTTAGTTCATTTTTGTCAAATAAATTCCACTCTTCTTTTGGTAACACATCTCTGACCCTGTGGATTCATTTTAACTTGTGTGAGCAGTCTTTATAACTTTCTTGGGTGAAATTCCCAAGGTGGTGTTTTTGCAACAAACTCTCCTTGCCTCCCCACGCCACATATATTCAACCAGAGTGAATTAGACAAGTGAAAAGAAGATAGCATTGTGAGTGAGTGAGAGGAGGCGGAGCGCTGCAGCGGTGTGTTTTCACAACTTGTTGTCGGAGAGGAAAAGAGAGCAAGAAAGTAGTGTCAATAGTATAGACACAGAAGAAAGTAACTATTGAAACCTTTTCAAATATTCAGAAATAATTGTATTGATAAATCAATATTTCTGACAACGATAGTGAGAAATAGTTCAACATTTTGGGAAACACAACATTGTTAGGCTGCATTGAGTCCAAAACAGAGACTGAATGAGTAAGAAATATATATAAAAATATATATAAAAAGAAGTAACCACTGTAACATTTTCACTGGTCCCCATGTTGCTTTCTATTGTTTACTAAGCTGTTTTCCAACCTGTCCATGACATCGAGCTTGACGCACAAGTCAAAAAATAAATAAATAAATTTAAAAAAAAGACAGAACATCATACTCTCTACACGGCTCTAGTCTACTGGCAATGTGAAAGGAGTCTACAGCCTTCATAGCAGCATATAGAGGCTACTCTTGGTGGAAAAGGGGTATTATAGATTTCGATGAGATTATGATGTTTGTCCCTTAAACATGAAACTGAAGCCAGCAGCTTAGCTTAGAACAAAGACTGAGAAGGGGAAAAAAGCTAGCCTGGTTAACAAAAAAAACAAACAACGGGAACAAAATCCAAATACCAGCTGCTCCAAAACATGTTAGTGGACTGCTATTTAACACAAAAAGAAGGACTTTTTAACTTGCTCTAAAATATTCTCAATGTAATACTGATGCCTCTGTATCAAAGGGCAACACAGCTCGCCAGGGACAGACCCAGATCCGGCTTTGCTGTTGCCTTTGACATGCAGTTAGAGCTTCAGTGGGTGTTGGAGAACTCTGCACCCAACAGCAGCAGCTCCTTTTCCAGCTGGGGGCAGAGCTTTGCCTCTGTCAATGACGGTCCTCAAGGCAGGTCCGTGTGCAGCACCCTCATCTACACCGGTGGTGGGCGGGCAATCTTATTGGGGCACAATACAAATCAGCGGAAACTGGTATGATAACGACCTCGGTGAGCTTTAGGTGCTGCTAGAAAGATTTCGTTACCGTCGTGTAGAGCAAAGTTGTTTTCCCATGTTTAAGTCTTTATGCTGAGCTAGCTGACTAACTAACCTCTGGTTGTTGCCTCATACTGGACAGACAAAGATTCATCCTCAAATCTAACTCTTAGCAAGAAAGTTTTTTATCATTAATGTCAAACTATAAGATGTATGGTAAAACATTTGTAAGTGGGAAATGTTCAAAGTAACAAACAGAATTTTAAATCCAACCAAAACCATAAACCAAACACCAGGAGAGAATAAAACAAAGTGTCTGACTGGCTCCACCTGCTTATAAGCTGAGGAGGCAATCAGAACAGGTGTCAGCCTTCCAAACTGATGGCCTTGCTGACTATCTCCTTAAGGGATATTTCAACACACACACAGGGCCAAGGAACCGGATCAGGTAACTCTAGACAGCTGTCACCGGAGTGACAGAGAAAGTGAAGTTCTGAAATAGCACCTATTGATTGTTTGTCACCCGTTAATGACAGCTGCAGTTCACAGTAGATCATTTGTCAGAAAGATGATCTTACAGGCCTGAACAATACTGACAGCACACACACTTGTGTCGAACTTATTACTGTTTAATCCTCATCTAAAAGTCTTGAAATTGAACTTGAACAAGCTCAATTTCTGGCTATTTGGCTTTAACTATGTGGCGCCATTATTCCCCAATGCTGTTCTATATTAAAGGAACAATTGAGGATAGAGGGACAGAGTGGTCTCACCTTTAAACTAGCAACAGATGTAGTAACAGCACTAAATTAACGTCTGTGTAAAAGGCACAGCTAGCAGGATGGAAAGGGTATTACGTTTTGAAAACTGTGTATGACTCACCACCAAGAGATATAAAAAGCAGCTGCAACAATTATCCGGCCAAGTAGGGATTTGTACTTAGGCGTTAAATCGACTCTGTACCTATGGCATAGGCTGCCGTACCCTACTTCGTAGCCTGACATGCACCTCCCCAGAAATGTAACTACACATCAAGGCATCATAGACTTCCTGGCTATTTTTGTAAGGTGAAAACCATTTCCCTCAGTGGAAACGAAACTTTTATTTACTTAATTTTACAGATAAGAAACACTTCATTGTGAAGACAATAAAGCCTTCACATAAACAGAATTTTATGTTGTCCGTGATTTAACCTGGCTTCATGTAGGTAGAGGAAATCTCTGCTGGGCACTAGGCTAATTTATGCAATTTAAAATGCCATAGGCTTGTGCTAATAACATTAGCCTGTTGTATTCGTTTGGAAAACGTGTTTGGTATAAGACAGTTGTTTTGTCAGTGAACCTTGTGTGCTGTAATGGAGCCCAATTTTGTAATGTTACCTTTGTTAAATGTTGCTGATGTCCCTGGCTTCATATGAGTAAAGGAAAGTCTGCTAGCCCCTTAGCTAATGAATACAATGTAAAAGTCCATAGGCTCGTGCTAATAACATTAGCATGTTGTATTTGTGGGGAAAATGTATCCAGATAGAGACAAATACTTTGTCTGTGAATGCTGCGAGTTATAGTGAAGCTGATTTGTGCATTTGTGTTTGAAATTGTCTCTATTAAACCATATTTAATGTGTGTTTTGGGTGTGTTTTGAATCAACTCAACAGGGCTTCACAGAAACCCTGCCGCCAACTTGTGTTCTGGAGGTGTAACTGCAGCGTGAAACAGACACACCATCGCACAAGTATAAATGCTCATAACAGCGTAGGCTACGGTGTAGCCTGTGGATAGAGCTGCAGCACCACCATAAATCTGCCATAACTCAGAGAAGAACAGCAACCAAAAACTGTCCACAAATTGGAGAGACAATGAGGTCCAGGAGTTCCTCACCCTCTAAGCAGAGGGCGAGATCAACTACCATATAACAGGGACAGTAAATGATTGTTATTGTGATGTTATGCCTTTGTTATTCTAAAACAGCTGCCTGGCACATATGTTATATGTCACCCTAGTGGCAGAAGCTTTTTTGTAACAAGTCACACCTCTTGTGCCTTTTTAGTTCTAAAACACAGGCGTGCTGTCTAAAATCACAAACTGGGGTGGCATCATGTTTGTGTTGTTTAGTTCCTTATAAAAAAGCAAAGGCAGTAAAATAAAGATGGCGTTGCTGCCGTTAGTGCTGTTAAATGCGTGAGCGCCATTGGCTGCTAGCTGCCTGTTAAGCCTTGTTCACGTTGAGAACCCTGTGCAGACTACTCCACCCCAGACTTTGATTCATAAATATGCTCTGAATATTGCATACAGCTCCTTCAAAATGCTTTTGAGAATGAAGCAATGCAATTAAGAGTCACTATTTATCAGAACTGTTTTGAGAAAGTTGCTATGCTTGTGTTTGATGTCTCACTTTGAAGCCTCTTTGAAGCCTCTCTGCTAAAAATCTGACAAACCATTAGACGCATGTGCAGCTGTGAACTGCCTAAATTATATGGACTAGATATGGAGTTAAAAGAAATAACAGACATACGTTTTGGTTTTTGCAAAGAAGAGAGGTTTTGTTCTGCCTTCTGGGTGGAAAGTGTTGAGTGTTTCTAAAAGCCAATGTAGGATGTTATTATTGTTTGTTCCTAATGCTCAACTTTATCCACTTGATCTTATTCTATTATTGGATACATACAGTGACATGTGCCCTGAAAAAGAGTAGTACCACTGTGTTACTCTTTTTACAATAATGAAAGCTGAAGGTCACAAAGAAAGCAATGATAGATTCTAAAAGTATTTAATAGTCCTAAACTGAAGGACAAACCAATAACAGCACACAAGTGGACATTACATACTGTGAGTGTGTCTTCAGTACTTGAAGCATTTTACTGGACAGATGGTTGTTTCATAAAAACAGGCTGTCTTTGCAGTAGAAAGACGTAAACACTTTTGAATATTGTGTTACATGACAGAAGAAACAAAAAAGGAAAAGGGCTGTGGCATTCACTTTTGCTCAGATGGTACATAGTCAACAACTACCAGAATGCAATGTGCCATACCGGACCAATAAACACCTCCGCTGGTGGGTGACATAATGCCAGCTCGTCTGTTTGACACAATGGTGGTCATCTAGGGACAAAGGATCTTGTATGACAGTTAAACGGTGAGCAAAAATATGTTTCATTTGAGGTGAGAAATTGGCAACGAGGTGACAAAATCTACTAATTTTAACATTTGATTGAACTTTGGTCACAGCAATCACACTCTGGTGCACACCAAGACAAAAGGACCCAGAACTACTAGAAGAGGTGGTCTCGGTCAGGTTACAACCAAACTCTGGTGCGGTTCGTTTATGGGTAGAACATGTTCCGACCTCGATCTGAGGCTAATTATGTGTGTATGTAGTGGCGGCATGTATGGCGGGCAATACGAAAATGCAGAGGTAGAATCTGTAGTTCGAGCAACAACCCCAGAGCCAGCTCAGCAGGGAGATCTGGGCGCTAAAAAATTTGAGAGAAGTTAACCATGGTTTATTAACACATACTACCCACATCATTATGAGGCAAGCTGAAAATCTGCGAAGTATCCCTTTAACCATGACAAAACTGTAAGAGTATCTTTAAAGAGATCTCTAAAGCATTAAAAAAGTTGCCTATCCATTCAAGACAACATAACATTTTATATGACATCAATTAGTTTCTCTTTAAATGCTGCACAAGTGAAACTAGTTTCAGTGTATTGACTGATATTGATATTCCAATACATTCCTTGTCCATCACTTGCAAACTATTGGATTCTGCTAATGAGGACTTTCTTGAAACAGCAAATGACCTGTTTTCTTTTTCTCCCATCAAATATTAACCCAGCATCCTTGCCAATAACCCTGATGAAAGTGTGTGGTAAATTGGCATGGCAACCAAAGAAAACACAGCTAACCGGGTTGATATTGACATTACGTCTGCCAGACGCTGGCACCGCAATCAGCCGGGGCTGAGGAACCTTGATGAAAAATGACATCAAATCAAGAAATCTAATTTTCAGTCCTTCTAGTTTGTGCACTGGCCGCGAATAAAGGGGAGTATTATCAAAAGAGCAGCGAAGGAAATGTTCAAATGAATTTCTGAATTGTGCACCTTTAGGTTACGAGACCTTGAAATGATTCTAATTTATTGTAGTGGGTTATTATTTCACAATTACTTGGATCTCATTCAAACAGGAAGTGAATTCTATTAGCAGCCTCAACCCAGCTCTGCTGAAAGTGGAAAATGTTTTCTTCCTCGCTGCTCACATAATGTTGTCCTTGAGAGAAAATGCATCAAGTGTCGGACAAGAATACATATGGATGGCCTTTATCTTGATGTTCAAAGGTTAGTAAATTAAATTCAGTGAGTTTTCAGTCGAAGGGCATGATTCTCATTTAATTTGACCACAGTTTGAGCAAACACCATTACGAGCAGCAAACCAATACGCAGGCCGACAATCTTTTAAGGGAATCTGATTGATTTTCTGAGGAATAAGCTATTATCTACAGTCAGTGGTCTTTAGATGAGAAACGGCCTGTTAGAAAGGACACAGCAGAGAGCCGAAAACAAATGATGTGATGTGGTGCAAAGTTACTAACAGCTTCAAGCTCCTTTTTTTGATATATTAGAGAGCAGAACATGTCAAAGAAGGACATCGAGACAATTTACAGACTCATCAGACTTCATGTTTCTACATTTTCTTAAGCAGTTCAGTCACACAAGACAACATACATGAATCAAAAGGAAATGATGGTTAAAAAAACTGCATTATTCTGGGTTCTATGTTTATAACCTCCAAGTCCTGAAAAATTATATCTTGTGAGAACAAGATCCGTATCATTTGTGCACAAGATATAGAAAGATAATCTGTCAGGACTTTAGGGCTGCATATAGACCTGTGTTTTCAGGGAAGGCAATGCTGGTCAAAGGTTTAATCCACCCTTTTGGCCCAGACTGAAATATCTGAACTACTATTAGATGGATTGCTTTGATATGTTTTACACATTCATGATTCCCAAAAGATGAATGACTTTGATGATCCCCAGACTTTTTCTCAGGTGCCACCACGAAGTTGACATTTTTATCTTTAGTGAAATATCTCAACAACTATTGAACTTTGTGATTCCTTGACTGCAAGCCCCCAGGAACAGCACTGGGCTTTCAAGCTAATTCGACATAGTGGAAAAACTGTAGAAATACAACGTTCAGGTCCATCAAGTAAAGCAATGGGGCCCAAAAGGACTTTTTCACATATACTTACACTGTGATAGAAACTTAGAAGTGAATCAGTGGATTTTTTTGAGTGTTAATTCTCGCAAAATGATTTGTTTTACTATCTGGATTTGATGTGTTTGGTACAATAACATTTCAAAAGTCTAGAGAAGCCGCACACAGAAAACATTTTTATCCACATTCAAGTTAGCTGATGGCTAGATCTGAAGTTGAACACTGTATCCAGTTCTCTTTATACATCCATGTTGGACCGTCCATCTCACACCATCATTTGCTCAATTTGTACACATCTTTGGTTTCTGACTAAATATCTGCAAAGCTAACATCAGCCTCTGTGGTACTTTGAGTTATTTAGCAAATATTAGCACTGTATCATGCTAAGCTGAAATGATAAACTTTACACTTAGTGTATCCACATATAACGCTTTGTATGACATCTTCGTGTCACACACAGCAGAAAAGCAGTCCCAGAGTGCTGGCTAACACTTAATCCCAGCACAGCTCCAAGCACTTTCCTTAAGGACATGGGTTTTGTTTCTATGACAACAATACCTTGACACTGTCATTAGCTAGGCAGCTAACGGAATGACACATTAACAAAGGGTTGACTGCTCAATTAACAACAAGCTCACAGTCATAAAAGCACAACGCTCACCAGCAAAACCCAGTGTGCACTGGCCAATCTGTTCTCACAAGTGGGCTTTTCTATCTTTGTTGTGACAGCAGCCTTGCTAAAACAGCAGTGGTGACATCACAAGCACCATTGCGGAAAGTAAAGAGATTTTTACCTATAAGCACTCAGAACGTCCGCACCATATACCGGAGTGCTCTGACAAAGATGCTGGGCATGGCATGTTTTCTGGGAGTTCTTGTAATGTGACATGACGTGATGAGGTAATGTGACCTTTAAACTTAAACATAAAAATAACTCAACAGTGACTTTTGAGTTTACGCTGGATGGGACACAAACTCTTAGGGTTATGGTGCAAAGTTTTGTTTGAAGGTCTTCATCCGAGTTACTGAGTAATAGTAGAATGCCATCCATTCAATACTGTATTAGAGTTAACATACTAAGGTGTATCCTAAAGAAACAACAAGCCCTTCCTTTAATTTGGAAGTTATTACTTGAAGTAATTGAAGTATACCCTGTATCGACCTGATTTTAAGGAATATCTTTTAACATCATGAATCTTTGTATTCTTTATTAGAATATAGTAAAATAAATCCACTTCTGGTGCTGCAATACTCTCCAAATTTAACTAGCCGTGAAATGGAACTAAAGATATTATGAGAGAACGATAAAATATCTACTGATTCGCCTTTCTTTTGCAGGATTTTATTACAAGAAGCCTCTAAGCTTATCTAGTTATGGTACAATTGCCTAAAATGGTTTTTACTACTTATTCATGACAATTGTTTTCATTTTTACTGCATGAGTGAGGGGAATATTCTTTACTCATCCACTGAAGTTGTATGTTGGGGAAAACAGCTGAAGTTGTGAATATAAGCGCTGCGTTCACATTAACACATGAAATCAAACACTGTTGGGCGTTTGAGCAGACGTGGACATGTGGTTAATGAACTACATTATATGGGTATTGAAGTTGGTTAATGCCCCAAGGAGCGGAGAGGCTTTCACTTCACTCTGAGGCGTAATGGATTATTTGGATTGTCTGGCCCCAACGGGTCTGAAAGAGAAATGATCTCAACTGTTGGGTTGTTGTTTTTTTCAATCAGTTAAAAGACTTTACAACAATATGTTGATGGAGCGGGGCAATCTATTTGTGAGGTTGGATTTGTGTCTAGAATATTTCAGGCTATCTACTTAATTTTTCTCCTTTGGGAGTCAGAGAATCTATTAATTGCACGCACCTGTTTGCCTTACACACACCTGGCTCAGGGAGTTAATCAGTGCATGCCTGAAATATCTGCAAGGCAAGTGAACATGTTGTGCTGTAGCGCTGACTGGCATATACTGACGGGTTTAGCACCCCATCATGACAATAAACTGAGTGCAGCATGTTGTTTCCATAGTTAAATTTTTTTTTCTGTTGATCCGTCGTGTCTCCAGAGGGAACAGAGAAATGCCTAGGACTCCAACCTTTAACATGAACGTAAACAGTGTGTGACTGCAGCCTCAGCTCAGGGACTCATTACGCTGCAGAAGCTGCCACAGAGCGCAGACATTCAGAGACACAACATCGCTTTGCACAACTCAGTTTCAACTCCTCACTTTGCTACTTTCATAGTTTGAAATTTTAGACACATTTTGTTAGTTTGCAGAACCCAGTGCTTCTATCGCATAATATTTTACCAGCATACTTGCCTCGGGGTTCTGCTTAACGCCAGGTCTTCCTTACACTTGTAGCACCTTGATGTATGGGGGATAGGGAAGCTATCACTGCATATGCAATGATGTTCATTGGAGTCAGTAAATGTCACATCAAACTTAGAGGTAGAAATGAGCTGATGTCCTTTAAGCATTTTTAAAGAAGTGAGTCAGACTGTAATGTATTCTGCCTTTATGAATTTCAAATCAATGTGGGTTTATATATAAGTCATTTGTTATTGGCGGTTGCTAGGAGGGCTTGTAATTTCCCCTGGCATGACTTCAGACAGAATCCTGATGGCAGTCTTGATGGGTCTTAATGGAAGTTCAGTGAGGAGAATGAACTGAATTTGCATGTTGACAAAAGATGTGAAGGAAAAAAGATAATGGAGGTACTGTCCCAAATCAGAGGCTGGATCCTCCAAAGTCCACATTTGTTTCTGTCACAAAAGGCTGACAAGGCCTGTCCAGAGCCAAGAAACGCTGCATTATTCTGCCAAATAAGGACACGGTTTGTTTGAAAGAGACTAGTCCATACAACGTGTTGTTGGACTGTGTCTAAAGGCAGAAGTGTTTGTAGCTATGAGACAAAAAGCATATAGATAGAGGCATAGATTGAATGTCACTGCACTCCTCTGTCTACACAAACAGTGACTGAAGTATCAAAGGAAAACATCACCCACGAAACGATCATTTGCTTATCAATTCACTTGGAAGTTGTCAACATCCAGCGCTTGAGCAGTGACTTGCGGCTTCAGGAACAAATGAAAAAAGGTGTCTTTTAATCCATGCACGATACAAGGACGGTGGTTATAGCTTAAGGGTGCCCAGTGGCGTCAAGAGGATATGCAGCGGGACAAGGATAAAAGTTTAGGTGGTGAAAGTCCAACTGAGACGGGGTGGTGAATGGGTCCAACAAACACTGACTTGCACTCCAGAGAGTGGTGTTCGCTTCCGTAAGATTCTAAAGCCAAACCCTGTTCTTTTGTTGCCTAAACCTAACCACATGCTTTTGTTGCCTAAACCTAACCACATACTTTTGTTGTGTGCAAGTTGCTGAAGGAATAAAAAATGTCAATTTGAGGGGTTGTACGACGTGCATTTATTTTGAAAGAGACTGTATCATTCATTCATCTTCTAACCGCTTCATCCTCTTGAGGGTCGCGGGGGGGCTGGAGCCTATCCCAGCTGACATCGGGCGAGAGGCAGGGTACACCCTGGACAGGTCGCCAGACTATCTTAGCCAAATTGCCTGTCTTTGGACTGTGGGAGGAAGCCCGAGTGCCCGGGGAGAACATGCAAACTCCGCACAGAGGACACCTCCCACACCCGGAATCGAACCAGCAACCCTCTTGCTGTGAGGCGACAGTGCTAACCATCACACCACATAAAGGGTAAATTTCCTGTGTCCCTGCAAGCTATCATAAGCAGCAATGCATCATAGCCTTCTTACCAGTTTAAGTTTAGTTTAGTTTCGTTTATTTGCACATACATGTGCAGAAAATACAGGAAAAATAAATTAAAAGTTAAAACATAGTGCAGGTTAGAAGCAAAAAATGTCTTGTGAAGATATCTTCCCTATTAAATAGCAATTATACATAAAAAGAAGAAGACAGAAGCTTAGGTTGCATAACTAAACAAGAGTTCCAGACGAAGAAGTAATACAAAATTGTTAGAGTTGTACAATTTATAAAAAAAACAAACAAAGAAAATCAATTAAGTGAAAAAAGTCTTTGCAAATTAGAGACCTTTACAAATGTTTTTTGACTAGCAATAATGTCGATGCTGATTGTACTGTAGGGATGGAAGACAACTGTTCCAAAGAGATGGTCCTCTGTATTTCAATGAATATTGATTTAGAGAAGTCCAACAAGAGCTGATCTTCATCCAGGCCTTGTTTCTTTAGGGTGTTTTAGGCCTAAAATGTTGTCTGTGGGACGGATGTAAAGCGTGAGGTACGCCTGCACTACAGTGATCAACTTCTCTTCCGTATTTATCACAGACTGATATTTATGAAAGAAAGTTAAGATATCTGCTTGATTGGTTGTTTCTCGTCACATGGCATGCAGTGCGCATTGCTGCGTTCCAAAACTTGTCAGTCACATCCTGAAAAAGAGTTGATCAGGAATGAAAAAGCCACTGCAGGGTGCAAATGATGAAATCTACTTTTTGATCTGATGTTGCAAATCACCGGAAAATGGCTTTGACCTGCTTTTTTGTTACATTTTGGGTTTTTTATACGTGTACCACTAACCAGGTGCACTATTATCCACAATAACAATCAAGACTTTGCTTTAGATGTGTCTCAGTCGGCCTGTGTGCATGTAGAACAAGGGAGGAAATTTGGTTTTATTCTAGAGTCCAATGTCATACAGATACATACGGATACAGTATTGTGAATTCAATTGAATGTGTTTAACAGTCCCGCAAAGTTGTGTATTGGGTAAAAACATGTTTATGGAAATTCACAGGTAAGGCCATGGGTAAAATTAACTAAGAGCAGGTAGGTGGCAGCAAGTTGATTTGTTGTTGTTTTTTCCACAGAAATCAGAGATGAATATGATTATGTGGTATTTTTAACATCTAAATCAGCTATTATAATCAAGCCTAATCAACTGCCAGGATTGGTGTGTAATGTTAAAACCTACGACACAACCTGTGCTCACTATTAAGCACAGACAGTGAAAGAGGAAAGAGGGATTTCCTTGGCTGGATTTGTGATTTAAGAACGGAGAACCCAGCTCATGTCCTAAACTGCGGATGATATTCATTTCTGCACAGCAAACTTGCCTGATGAGTAGAGACATAGTTAGTGTTTCTGCCAAATAGGCAAGAGTTAAATATGATGTGAATTCATGTTACGTGCTATGATTATTAAAAATAAAGCAGGTCAGTTTGCGGGACTTATGTTAAGAGGTCGGGGTAGGTCCAGACTTTGATATAATTGCAGGTAAGGGTCACGTCTGGTATTGATCTTTGCTGATGCAGGTAGGTGTGAGTTTGCAAAACTGGACCCGTGCAGGAAACTGTCACAACTCTTACCTTTAACTTAGGCACCATGAGACTTGTTCCAGTTTACAACTTGCATTTACACTTTGTAGTCCATTTGAGGAACCTTCCTGGTGATTAACTTGAAAATGTCTGACTTTACGAGTTGACGATGCACCCAAATGCATCATTAGTTTTAGTCTCTGTGAAGATAAACCGTCTCATTTGTGGAAGAGGCACAGGTTCAACCTCGCCTTCAGATCCACCACTGGATTGATACACAGCTTGTAAACACGCTCCTTGGTGTTGTTAGCAAGCGATTACTTTGGCTAATTCGTTTTGGTCCTGTTGCTCATCTCTTGACAGCTTCATCTTTTATTTTCATCACTTGTCCTGCGCTGCAGGTGCAGGACACCAACATGGAGGGAGACGCTTTCAGTCTCTCAACACAAATATCTCCTATTGTTTAATAACAAGTGACACTCTGCAGATTGCTTATGGTTATTACTCCCACCTGGACTGTGCTTATATGAATAATATAATTAACAACGTTCATATTTGTGATGGCACGTACAGTAAATGTTTGGCAGTGTGTGCCTGTGCAGAATAACAATATTTAAAAAAAACAGCGCTATGCATCAACTGATTAAACTCAAAATGAAGCCACTTACTCTGACCACACACACACCCACCCACACACACACACACCCTCCCCTGCTGTGGAGGATATTTTCAATTAATCAGGCTCTCTCATCAATAATTCATCACCCCTGCAGCCAGTCACTCTTCTCCAGCCATTTAATGAGGCAGCCCAGCCAGAGGGACACCATCCACACATTACTCCTATTATAGTCAATGCTCAGGAGCAAAGCCACTGTGACCACTGCCGGTTATTAAAGTAATGCCATCATTTGTGCCTTCCAGTCAAATCAAAACCTGTCAAAGACTGTTTGCAAAAGGACACAAATGACAATAAGTAAACACCCCGAGAGCCGCCGTGCCGCCGTGTCACCTCTCAGTCACAGAAAACCTCAGGATGCTAATCTCTACTGCAGGAATTCAAGAGTCCAGAGGAGGTTTGTCAGGAGCGATGAATTATTAAAACCAACTTTGCTGTGACAGAGGAGAATGTCCCGGTTTGATAACATTTTTTAACGTGAAATTGCAGCCCAGATTTAAAACATAACCCCCAAGAGCCAGGAGAGCAGCTCTGAGTAAATCTCCAAGCTTACACATACGAAATTCCCTGACACATTTTGAGCTGTACAGTCTCTAAATTAGGTGTAGTGTTGTACAATAGCCTTAACATTTAACACACAGTTTTCTTCTTGTTGGCATTCATCGCAGAAAGTGATTAAACTAGAGATGAATTGGCCTTTCTAGTTAACTTCAAAAAATTACTCTGGCACTGAAGCAACATCCATTAGGTTCCCGTTGTCTTTGATTTCACTGATACATTTGGTGATAAACAAACATCGCTTTGGTATTTATTTTCCACTTAATTTCTTTGCTGTCACAACACAGTGTTGTTGTCTGCATTTTAAAGTCACAGAGTGCTTTATCCTGGAAAGGCACAGACATCTGTAACTGTTTTTGGCTTGTAGGCAGTCACTTTACTTTGCAGCATACTTGCCTTCCCCTAAGCAATTCACTACTCGTGCTAACCACCCAGTTCTTCCAAACAAACTGCTGTGACTGCTTGTGTAAATTTAAACACACCATCTCCTTTGTACCAGAGGATTTCTTCTAAATATATCCTACTACAGGTGTGTAGAACAGAGAAGAGTATAGTATAAATGGGGAATATCTGAGGAAAAGATTGGCAACTGCACCACAACTTCAGATGTTCCCTTTAAGGGTACTTAAACCTTTCAAGACGTTATAGTAACATTCAGAGTTCTGGTCCATAATGCAATGTGTGTTTCCAAAAAACGTGTGTTCAAACAGAAAGCAAAGCAAATTTGCCCCAGGAGTAACCCCAAAAAGCTAAATTTACCAACTGCTGACTGTAAGCTAGCAACAGACTGTGACTCAACTCAGAACTCTTCCCATCATTTCCCTCCAGTCTCCCCCTTTCTCCACCAGTCTCAGTATGCAAAAATGTGTTTTTTCCACAGATTTTTCAATCACAGCGCCTCTAATATTTGTTTCCTTGTTCTGTCTAAACATCCAAACAAATATGTTACATACATAATAATTTTAAATTCTGCATCGTCTACATCCATGTCTGCAAGCTTGTGATCATCTTCTACGTCACCTCTGTCAATGCATTGGTGATTTTCTTCGAGCATTAGCCCCCAGCAGACGGTGATTAATACATTAAGCCCAGTCAGTGCTCTGTAGCACTACTAGTAATCAAACAGAATGGGAAAATGTCTAGACTAAAGCTTCTCTTAACTGCCTCTTCAAGGCTAAAATTTTACACCGTTATGCGCCTCGCTGTTAGTATAAAAGGCACAACTTGGGTCTGACTGTTACTGTGTGAAACCAAGTGTTGCTGGAGGAAATCTAGCAAGAGAAAACGTGATCGGGGGACAGAGTTGTCTCGTCTTTAAGCCGGCATTGGAGGTGAAACAATGTCTGTATGAACAGGTCAGCTGGCATGGGTGTGATGTTTTGACAGTGTGTCAAATGGCAACCCACCACGGGAGATTTAAAAAGTAGCTGTTAGCGCTTAGCAGCTAACTCAAAGAAGAAGAGTCAGTCGACTAGTCACTCACATGTTTACAGTATTAATTTAATTACTGAATTATATATTTTTGGCGGGGCAGCTCAATGGTTTGAGTTGAAGGTGTGAGAAAGAATAGTATCAGTAACATTGTTAACACTGTGCTACATTACAGAGAAATACAAAACCGTACTAATGAACCTTCATTAACATAGGCCTATATTTTATCTACAAGTGCACGTCACACACTCAGCGAGTGGGCATGTAGCTACTTCCATGTTTCAGATGATACGTCATGTTTGTAGACCAATGAAGATGAGTTTACATATCTCCTTGGATTTGCCCTTCACCTTCTCAAAGCAGAGCTGATCTTCTTCCAGGCGCTGTTTATAAGTGTGTAGGCCTATCATCCATGGGAATGATGTAAAGCTCTGGGTAGCCCTGCACTAACATGATCAACTTTTGAATATTTACAGAAGAAGGGAAAGATATCTTGAGCATGGCCACTTCCTGTGTCTGTCCTTTCAAATTAAATTTCCACATGGTCCAGTCATGAAGGTTTTGATGTATTTTGTCAAGGTGCTGTTTCACTTTTTTTTTCTGCGACTAAGTGACTAGTGAAATCTTGCCAGCTGATGACCTTTTTGATCAACTAACTTCTGGTCGACCATCAGGGGGCAGCCCTATTGGATACAAAAAACATAAAGAGTCCTAGTGGAAACATACCTAAGTTTCCTTATAAGGCCCAGCCTTTGAGAGGAGCCTGTGTCTAAATCTAGTTCTAAGCTGATACTGCTCCTGAGCATACAACTTTGTCAATTTTGTTTCTAATCAAATTATTCAAATAGCATACTTTGGGATTCTGGGTGTAATGGGGGCCCAGCAGCTCACTTTTTGCCCCAGGGCCCCCAAGCAGGTTAATTCAGCTGTGTCTCCTGCTACAAGACACACTTTCAGGCACTGTTTGCAGACTAAAATAGACAAAGCCAAACCTCTTTGTGCAGCTCGTCCCGTACCCATCTGGTCATTTTTTATCAAGGACAATTTAACAGTTGTTATAACCTACAAATCATCACCACTCTGCACCAGCAAAGATGACACCTTTTACACGGCGGCGACACTTCAGTCTGTCTTTTCCTTTTTTCTTCTGTACCTGTGACAAGTATAAAGTGCTGTTTCTTGTGCAAGGTTCTTAGTAGGTATTTTTTCTATGAATCAATGCATAAAGGATTCGAAGTAGTGGTCGTTCTGTTCCGGCCTTGTTCAATTTCTCTTATCATTTCTTAGCATCTCCTCACTCTTATGTATTTTTCCTTTTTTTTGCCAAGCAGGCCAAGAGCGACAATCTCTAAGGAACGCAACCATATGAGCAGAGAATCTGACCATCTGGCTTCCTCTGCAGCTAAAAATCGCGGGGGATAAGAGAAGAGTGACGAACGTCCCTCGTCTCCTGCTGCCTGTCAGTGTCAAGATGTCTCTTTTAAAAATAAAACACTGTCATCGGAGGCTGTACAGAGCCAAATAGTGTTCTTTCTTGAAGAAGAAGATGGAGAAAATAAAAAGGGAAAGTCACCACAAGGGAATAATAACTCATTTTAAGTTTTTGTTCTTGGACTGTATAGATAGCCACACCAGGTGGGACAGTTATGGGAAGGGGATGTTATACAATCTGTGTAGAGTATAATGATTGTCTTATCTCTGAAGCTCACAGTGCAGGAATCCCTTCGCCCAGTCTGGTCTCCTGTCAATTCTTTATTATAGGAAGTAGCTTTCTCATTTCCTCTCTATCAAAGACCTATGAGATGAGAATATGTAAGTGAAGACACGGAGAGAAAATTCTGCAATTCATTTCTAAAGACTTTCCAGCAATCTGTTGCTCTTCTATAATTTCCAAAGCACACAGTGACCAATGTCATAGGGGCTGTTACTCCTCCTCAAGACATAAATTCCACTAATTTGAGATCAATGACTCATGCTTGATGTAATTAGGCCGGACGGGACACCCCCACAAAAACTGTACAACATGCATTCATCCCCTTTTTTCTATCGCTCCTATCTGTCCTATTGTGTGTATCATAAAACATGAAAATTATCCCCTCGGCAGACATGCCCTGCCTACTCATGGTTCAGGAGAGCAGCGGCTGCGGCGGCGCTTTGACAGGCCGGTTATGGTTTCTGGGTCCCAGTAATGAAGGACTACTGAGTGTGTCATCCAGGAAAAGGGCCTCTCCCCTGTCTGTGTGTCGGCCAGCCAGGCCAGCTGGATTCAATCCCACACCTCAGAATAACACCAGGCCTCAAACGCTGTAGCACGGCCACTCTTTGCTTTAATAGGCAGAAAAAGCTCATTAAATTACAACAGTGGCTAACCCTTTCCATAACAGAATTGGTAAACTCACATTAGTCAGACAACAGCTAAATCATTTCTTTTTATCTCTTTTTCCAGCTTACACATCATTCTGCTGGTTTCTGCACAGCCAGCAAACCACAATGGTTGAAATAGGAGAAACAGAGGAGCGCTGCACAAAGTCATCCAACAGTGGCTCAATTTCCAAGAGTCGGAGAGCTCTGTCTGCCCTGCAAAACTGTCTATGATATACAGAACATGAGAGGGGATTAACCAAAATGTCAAGGGAGACAGGTTAAGCTGGTTTATACTGAAGGGTCTCACTTCCAAAGTCAAAAAGTCAGAAACTTCTCAGAGCAAAGTCCTCAGTCAGGACGTCATGTCATGTTGCTAAGCAGGGGAAATTCAATTTTCACAGACTTTCATTTGACTTTCAGACGAAGGCATGGGCACAAAAACTCTTTAGCTTTTGGGAATAAAGTAAACTGGACTATAAAATTATGTTTGCAAAACAACAAATGGGGGAAATTAGAATTGAAATGCACCAAGGACCTTGAAATCCTCAGAGAACACACTATTAATCGTACAGCTCTGCAGCTAATGTGGAATCATCTCATTTTGACAAATTCAGCGATGATATATTCTGTCAAACTGGGAAAAAAATTGGCAATGAGGACTGTGTAAAGCCTTAAGGAGTGTTTGTGGTACACAACTGTGAGCCTCAGCACAGAGATCCGCCTGGAGTGAAATTCAAAATGCCTCATCTGGTCTGATTTCCCTGCGCTATAAGACCAGACTGGGCTTCATTAGCAGTTGCCGCTGTTCTTTATTGGCACGGAAGATCCCATTTTCACTACAGAAATGACTTGCCACCAGCTGCAAATTGACAATGCGCCATATTTCCTCGCAAGTCAACTCTTATTAATGGCAATTCACAGGATGTGCGCCTTCCCCAGTATCCACACACAGCAGTGTCATCAGCAGGTAAATTTGAACAGTGGGATGTGAGGACCTCACAGGCGTTGTTTACCAAAGTGAAAATGACTAAATATAGGAGAGTGGCACCACCAGCTGCTTACACCTTGTCAGTAAAGTCTGGATTCATCCGTCTTCTCTGTCATCTGAAGGACATGAGCCATGCCTGTCGAATTCTTATTGGAGTTTTAAAACTCTTAACAATGATGGTGTTGCTCTCCATCAGCGGGCTAATTCTCCAGCACAATAGCCTTACACGGTATCGATGATTACTCCTCTCCAGAATATCAGGCTGCTCTCTGACTGATGGCGGCTGCAGCAAAGGTTAATTAATGAGCAGTGGCAGGAGCGATGGCTGCCGGCGAGGGAGAGGCTCTCCCGGGACTTGGACTCACCAGTGGCGAAAGATAAAGGTGGAACAGCGGCGGGTATGACTACTCAGCTGAAATTGAGTCTGCTTTTCTTTCTGGATAACCTCCATGTGCTTAATAGTCTGAGAGAGCTACTTGATCACTTCCCCGTGCTGCTGCATGGAATTAGATTATAATGCAGCTTTTCATCACTCTCTATATAAAACCTTATTTCATGCGATGATTACGTATTGGTTATCAAACATCAAAGATAATCTACGAGGCAACCTTCGAGCTTAAATTAGTTCTGCAAATCTGCTCCTTGTGATCAGACATCAAAAGGTTTACATAAAGCATATTTGTCTTCCTGTGCAGCAGCGGTGTTTATTTCCAGATGGGAAATAAACACTCTGACATATAGCTTTATTTTTATCCCCTTTCTAAGATGCCATTAAATTTCATTGGTAGAGATTATACACTTAATGTGTGAACTAGCTTGATTAGCTTTATGGGGAAGATTAATGTTATTTTGTGCCATCCTGTTAAAAAGTGGTGATAAATCTGTTCCATCTGAAAAAAAAAAAAAAAAATCAGTCATACTTTCTTCTAAGGCACCCTTTATAAAGGGTTTAAAATAAAGGCTTAGTAAATGATGAATAAATTAATTACCAATGCTTTATAGATCAGTTATGACACATTAGTAAGAGCAACTTTTGGATTGCCAGGTTGTGAAAAGTCCCTCTAGTCAGTTCATTCATAATTTACACATTTCTCATTTTCTAAAAACCAAAAAGAAGTCTGCAGTTATACATGTTAATACGTTCTTAAAGGTCCAGTGTGTGGGATTTAGGGGGATATACCGGCAGAAAAGCAATATAATAAGAATGTTTTCTTTAAGCTTCTGGTTTGAACGTACAATTAGAATGAGCTGTTGATTTCTACGGACGGAGGAGGTCCTTGTCTATCAAGATCACCAAGTTGCACCGCCATGTTTCTGCAGTAGATGAGAATTAACAAACCAAACGCTGCCTCTAGATAAGGCCATTTGTGTTAGTTAGCAGCCCCTTTGTGGCAACTGTGTCAGAAAACAACTGATTTTGTTTATTTAGTGTTTTTACCGGTTTAAATTAGCAGCTCTATTTGTATTGGAGAGAAAGAGACCTCTTCGGATAATTCAGCTCCAGGTAAAAATCTCCCGAATGTCTGGATCAGAAATAAGGTGAGCTCACATTAGCAGGTGCTGGGCTAGCGGAACAGCGTCAGAGAAACACTGACTTGTAACGTGAAACTGCTTTGTTCAGCAATTTTACCACTTTAAATCACCTGTCCGTTTGAGACCTCTGCAGATAATTCTGCTCCTGGTACAAACCTCCTGAATAAGGAACACTAAAGGAATCCTAACCGGGAGAAGTTTCAGCTGGTTGCAATCCACAGTACTTACCACTAGATGGCACTAATTTTTCCAATAAGCATTAGATTTCACAACCTGGCAACCCAAAACCTGTTCTCAGTCATAGCTTATACTATAAAGTATAAGTAAATGGTTATTTAACTATTAATGAAGTCATTGTACAACCTACAGTATAAACTTCATATAAAGGCTGACTTATTGGATATGGTGTCATAAAATATGAATTCATTAGACATTCTCATACAGTAGCTTCATTGATTGTAAATTAGCCATTTACTAATTATTAACAGATCAAGTCATTAATAAGATTATTTTTAGGGGGATGTTGCTGGTTGTAAAAATTCTCTCTTGCTCTCGTTTTTCCTCCTGCAGCTGGACACTTAATGTCTTTTAGCTGAATCTGGACCACAATCAATTTATCCATTAACGTTTACAAATAAGCCGTCACGTCTACATGCTAATAAAGTCATTATCAAAGGGTCATGGGTCACAGCAACACCTAATCCAAATCTACAATTAGTTGCTCGTTTGCCATTGTAAGTGTTAATAAGTTATTGACTTGTAAAGGCTTTTACAATCATCCATCAAGTGTCCAGCTGGAGATGTTAATGAATAGTCTGGTTAATAAATGGACTCTGATGCAGCAGAGACCCTGCAGTGTTCTGCTGGCACTAGTGTGGAGGTAGTATTCACGACAGAAGTATTATCAGCAAAATGTTCAAGAAGGACCAAAATAAAACTGTTCATTCTGCAGAAAAATGGCCCCTGTGAGAGATATACTATTATATATGAAATTATTAGACACTGATACTGAAATACAGCAGGGTGGAAAATTCAGTATTTCATTCTGAACTTTAGTGACCTACAGTATAAAGTAACATACAGAGGAAGCACATTAGTACTGTGTCATAGAACCTAAAGGGAAACTGCAACCATTTTCAATGTTCATGTTATTCCCATGGTCTAAGACTTGTAAAAATACAAGTAAACATAAACAACTCTCTCCAAATTCCAAAAGCTACAATGCTAAAACTCAAAAGTGTGATGTCATAGAATAAAAGGTATGGAGCTGCTCCACAGACAATGAATTCAGAAAGATGTTATAGATGATGCTGAAAGCACCCAGGGGACTGTTCTGAGTATATGGGTCCATTTTCTGTTTCAGGGCTGAGAACACTACTGCAGAAAAAATAATAATTTCGGTATAAAAAGAAAACAAAACATTTCGTGGGTCCACAAAATCAGTCTCCCATTCATTGTCAATGTAGCAGCTCCAGATTTCATACTGTATGACATCACAAGTTTGAGACTTATTTCTCTGGTTTCTGGCTTTGACAGAGAGCAGCTCATGTTCACAAATATTAATTAAACTTAAGCCATGAAAATAACATATTGGAATTCTTAATTTAGGCAGTGTTCTCCTTAAAGTAAATATACTTCTGTCGCTGCCTGGTGAAGATAAATGCCAGCTATAGAGAGCCAACCTGGTTGTTATAAATGATGGCATGTTATTGATCTTTATAAAGCATCTGTGACTTGATAATTAAATATCCATACAGGAATTAGTTACAAAGTTATTTTATGAGAGGTGGCACCACAAAATCTGATAACAGCTGTAACGCGAAGGGCCATGATTATGTATGTTTGTCTACCAGAGGCGAAATGTAACTAAATAGATTTACTTAATTACTGAAAAAAACTCTATTTGATGCTACTTTACACTATTAATCCTCTACATTTGGGTAAGACAATATTGTAGCTTTAACTCCACTGCATGTATTTGACATGTAATTATTAGTAACTTTGCTGATCAAAGATTACGCTTCCCAGCAGCATATAAAGAAAATTAAAATTATCTTAACATTTACCAGTTGAAATGCTGAAATGTGGATATATAATGCATTAATAATTATAGTCCAGTAATATAATATACATTTTAAATGACATATTCAGTATACTGTGAACTTTTACACATTCTCTGATGAATATATTTACACACACTGCACAAAACTGCTCGCATTTACTGTAGGTACTTTCAGAATATTTTGATGCTAGTACTTGTGGGGGTTTTTCTTGGGTAAGAGTTAAAATGCAGGATTTTTTACTTGTAACAGAGTATTTCTACACTACTAATCAAGTAAAAGATCTGAGTACCATTTTTGTTAACTACCCTGACAAACCTGTCTATAAATCTGAATATTAGAGAGTCAAGATGAATACTAATAATAAGATTATCTATGCACCAACATTTCTGGCACCCGGAATGAATCAGAACAGGCTACTTAATGGTTACATCGAGTGCAAGTCAGGACTTGTAGAAACCTCCCTTCCAAAGCTCTCGCCTGAGGTTTTTCCCTTCCCTTTTTTTTTCAGTGAATAATGTGCCTCTGCATGGAAGGATTAGGCACAGAGGACCCTGCCAAGCATTAGAGTGTTACAGGAGGGATCAAGAACAAATGAGTAATGAAATGACTGACTCATTGAGACCAGTCTGAAGACGTGAGACACGGCATGTGCACTTTGGAAGGGCTGCTCGTGTTCGGGTCCCATCTCAGTCAGAGCGTGACAAAAGAATTTCCTGACATGTTTTTAATTGTTGGCTCCTCCTTGTCATGCACGTCACCCATGCAGGCAATTAGGCTCCTGTCATCCATGTCTAATAAAATGGAGATTTTGGTGCTGCATAAATGTGGCAGCACAGAGACGTCTGCAGAAGTTTTACTTGTGGGTTAGCAGTAACCATCGCAAAGGAGACTATTACGCTGTATTTGTAGTGATAGATAACAGTAGTTTAACATATCTGCAGCTAATGACGTTACATAATCACATGGTACATTCGCTTACTGAACAGGAAGTCAATCCGAACAAAAAGATTGGTTGATATATTTATGAATTTATTATTTTCTTTACATTATCTCAACCTCTTGCTCCAGAGCCCCACAGAAAATCCCTTATAAAGAAAATGATTGTAATTCAAGGCCACAGAAGCAAGGAACCATATCCCCACGAGCAAATACAAAACAGAGTTGGTAACAGGATTGCAACACCAAAGTGAAAGCATGTCTGCCAAGTCTACACATTCAAAGACCACAAACATCAAACGTTTTTTTTTTTTTTCCAAGCAGTCAAGGGTTTCAGTGTTCGTAGAGAAGAAAACAAACAGGACTGTTTCTAGCTGAGGAAAGATGGATATTTCCAAATGAGTACAATATGGGTTTTTTTGTGAGTGTACAGATGCAGTCGTAATCTGCATGTTACATGTGATCCATTTACAGTACAGAAATGTTTAAGCAAGACAGCATCAAAGGTTACTGACTGAGGAGCGTATATTTTCGCCCAGGCCAAAGAGCATAACATCACAGAATAGAAATGGTCTCTGACTTTTTTTTTCTTTAGCTATACTTAATATTCATCCCCTGCTCACTCCAATGCCCGCTGAGCTCTCTCAAGACAAAGGCCCGAAAAGATCATTGGATATCTGATTGACCAAGACAGGAAATGGAAAATGTTTGCATTTCCTTCAGGCCTTGAAAGTAAAGACAGCACAACAATAAAACACAGGGTAAGCCTCAGTTATGGCATTCTGCAGATTAATATGAGTAGCTGAGGGGGATGCTTTGGAAATTGCTTTGACTAGAAATGTGTCAAGGCTGACAGGTTGTTTTTTCTTCAGTTTGATCCCTATTAAGCACTTCCCTCTGATCTAATTCAATAAATGCCAAAGGGAGTTATAATAATCATATTCATCCTTGATCCTTTGGGATATGTGTCTTTGGAACCCATAAATACTTCTAACTTTCTTTCTTCTACACATAATATCTTCAGAGGTTTATATATCTTCAGAGGTTTTATGTTTCCGAGCTAATCGACTACATACAGTAAAGTTAGCTTTGGAGAATGCACTCAATCCCGCATACAATCAAAGGAGTCCCTGTGAAAGTGCTAAGCCGCCGAGCCATCGTGACATCTTTGAGCTTCAAATAAAAATCCCTCCACTGATGTAATGAAAATACAATCCATATCATTCATATGTCTATATTAGAGCAATAAAGCACAGCCTGTCTTTCTCCGCTTGGCAAAAGAGTTTAAAAATTGTGGCATTTTATAAGTTTTAAAGGGAATAGCACACCAAGTTCAGATATTAAAGGGATAATTCCAATTTTTTGAGATGAGGTTGTATGGGGTACTTACTCATAAACAGTATATTACATGAAGTAGAGGTCAGTCGGCTCGGCCCTAGTTTGGAGAAGCAGGCTGAAGTCCAACATGGAAGCTAAGTAATGTACTGTTGTGGAGCGGTCAGCAACAAAACATGTTTCAGCCACTGAAAAAAAAGTGTTGGACCAGCAACTCCTGTGTTCGGAGAGCTAAGATTACCCTTTTTTCTCAATGGTGTCTGGTGGCTTTTACAAGAGCAAAGGTGGGGAACTGAAGTCAAAATACGCTGACAGAAAGGTAAAGCCATAAAAACACTCTCAGTATAGTGTCGACTCAAACTGATATTAGTTTTTTTGGGTGGGACATTTTTTTGGTGGTAAAAATATGTTTCATCGCCGACCCTCGTCCACTGTGATATATCACTTAGCTTCCTTAGATTCTCCAAACTGGGGGCATTGCAACTGACATCTACTGTATGTCTCTGTATGTACTCTTTAAATCCCTTTAAATTCATAACAGCCAAATTACTCTTTGACAATTCTCTCCCAAAGCTGCCAATTATAAGACTGTCAATAAAAACAAGTCTTATTTCTTAATGAGCATCATATTTGTTCCAAACTGGTAAGCATCTCTTGATCCACCCCCACCTCCCGAGAAAAAATAAATAATGCCACTAATAACAGATATAGATTCTGCACACACATCTCCTGACATTAAAAAACTCTCATTTCTCATCTTGTACTAAAACTAACAGTAAATAATCTTCACTGTGAAACTGAGCTGTTGTGGGATGCTGCAATAACAGAACAAATTCAACTCTGCATGTAACACAGCAAAGGTCTAAGGTCTCACTCTATAAGAGAGCGCTACAAGTGAGTGTGAAGGGCGGCTGGGGGGGGAGAAAACAACACAAGCTCCCTTCCACCTATTTTAATGTTAAGTATTCCTCCCTCACAAACATCTGTTGCTGTAGTCTGTACAACACCCAAACAAACACAATAAAAAGACAGAAATGCTACTCAGTTTCTCCTCAAGTTGTGACATTATTTTTAAAATTTAAGGTCAGTGCAAAGAAAAGAAAAACTTTACAGAACTCCATGGCAGCTACAGTAAACAAGACAGCTCAGTATCAGCTGACCAGCAGCAGCATGTTAACTGGCAAACCGGGTGTAACCCAGCCTCCTCATCACACTCCCACACACGTCCTCTATTAGTCTGATGTCTTTTCGAGGCATATTTTGTCTCCACATGTTAATGTTGGCTGGTGAAATGTCCCCTTCATACATGAGATTGTACAGGTTCGTGGAGGTGGTGAACAGGAGTTGGTTGAGGGCTGCAGGTGACACAGGCACCCCCAGAAATGTGTGTATGCTCTCTGCCGTCTCCTGCGGAAAGTTGACCACATCCTCGAACCTCACTTGGAGGTAGGACTCCTCTGGCAGGCTCTCGCTGACCCTCAGCACTGCTGCGGTGTGAGCCAGCCACAGATGAGCCAGTATCAGGATGGGGTTTGTCTCTGAACGGGACAGCAGCCTCTGGATTATTTTAAATTCTGGCGCTGCAGCCGGGCACCCGTCACTGACAGCATCCTCCTTGAATATCAAGGAAAGGTGCTGCGGGATGTTTTTAAGGGAGTAAAGGCTGGGTTTGCTGTTATAAACCATGAGATAAATCCACGCTCGAGGGTCTCTCACCAAGTAGATTGTCCTCAGGGAAGATCCCACAACCTCCTGAATGAAAGGCAGTTTGAGCGCCCAGCTTCCACTCCGCATGTTGAGGACCACCCTGGCGTTAGGGTACTCCGCAACATGCCGTCTCATCTCCCTCACATACTCTGCATCTCTGTCCAGACTTGCTCTCAGTTTGCCCTTCAGCTCAGATGCCGGCTCCCTCCGTCTGGATCTTTTCTTTCTGTCCCTAGAGGGGCTAACTCTCTGGGGCTGTCTGACCCTGCTGCCCTCTACCAGCTGAATATTCTGCAGGTGCAGCTTGGTGTTGTGGACCAGCGAATGCAGCCAGCCCTGAATAATCTTAAACCGTCCATGCATGGCGTCTGACCTTGACCACTCGCAGGCGTCGACCAGAGAGTCAAACTCAAACTCCGTCTCAGGAATGTCCACGTGCTCGGTGGGGACTCTTATGTAAACAAAGTCCGAGCTGTTGTAGAAAAGGTGCTTGAGTATTTCTGATCCCGATCCGGGAAGGGTTGTTATGACGACGGTGGGGAGGGGGAGCCGGTGCTGCTCATACAGTCTGATTTGTTTGTTTACTTCGCTTTTGGCACCCGCACCTTTCCATTTTACCCCACAGAGAAGCTGATCGCAGCTGTTAGACACAAACAGCAGCTCAGCTATCCACAGAATGAGCACAGAGAGGAGGGCGTAACGCATCAGCCTGCCGAAGCAGACATAAAACTTTCTCTGCATGGTCAAAAATCCTATGGCCACACAGAGAACAACCCCAGCTATCACATTGACTGTGAAGCCAAAGTCAAACAGCTGATTATCACTGCTGATTTGTTTGGGGATCAGCTGAGTCCCAAGGCCATATCGAGTGATTTGATATCTATCCTCAACTTTGCAGTGACCTCCAAATCCTAAATATGCCAACCTTGCGCCTATGTCTTTATAGTTTGTTGCAATAGAAACTATCCTCTCTGTGTTATTCACAGTTAAAGAAAGTCTCACTCCATTCTTGCTATTATCCACAAATCTACAGTTGGACACTTTGACATAAGGCCCATGTAAGACATACGCTACTCGACTGACTGTGCCTGCCATCGGAAAAGTGACATTGACA
Organism: Epinephelus awoara; assembly: GCA_035609425.1. Taxonomy (NCBI): domain Eukaryota; kingdom Metazoa; phylum Chordata; class Actinopteri; order Perciformes; family Serranidae; genus Epinephelus; species Epinephelus awoara. Next base: position 21,797,500 of record CM069314.1, on the reverse strand, counting down.
TACTGAGTCCACCTCTTTTTAAACTCAGCCGCCTGCTCTGCCTCTTGTATCCGTGTATCAGGGCTGTGACCCTGGCTGTCGAACCAGAACATTTTATAATGAGCGTCCCACACATCCATCATGGCGCCATTATACCTGTCCATGAATCTGAAAGGAACGTATTTAAAGTCAATGTCAAGATTGTGGAAAAAAGCGCTGAGGGACTTCACAGGTGAATCACTCAACTTCTCTACGTGGTCAAGCACCAGCAGAGTCTGTGAGTTCAGCAGAACTAAAGCTCTGTACACACTCTTTAATCTCATAGCAGGGGAATAAGCTGATACCGCCTCCCCACTCACAAACATGGTGTCCCTGTGTGAGGAGGCGACAATCACCTCCCCTCTGGCATCACCCACCCCCTCATCAGTCCATCGCAGCCACTTAGCGCACTCACCCAACTGACCCTCCCACGGATTGTTACACTGGCTGGTTGGAGATGGACTGAACACCAAAACATTGTTAAGATAGCTGTACTTTGGACCGTAAAGTGCTTCAGACACAAATACCTGCCCATTAGGAGCAAATGTGAAAGAGTTCTGATCAGGGTGCTCGTGACCTGGGTTAAAGCTGTTCCAGCCCTCCACCCAGGAGTAAGGCTTGTCATGGACAATGTCATAGACTGCACGGCCACCCAGCTTGCCAGACTTAAAGGACACAAAAGTATTACCCTGACCGTTCGGTAGCCCTGCCCCGTAGGTAACCACACCCCAGTTTGAGAAAATATGCATCCTCGCTTTTCCAAAGTCATGGGGAGGCTGCGGCATGAGGTGGGAGTTGTACCAGATGTACTCTGTGTGAAGTGTAGCCCAGCGCTGGGCGGATGACTGCCCCATGGGACCGTCTTTGGGTCGGTGCTTTCTAATCTGTTGAGCCAGCCAGTTTCCCGTCCCGTTCCTCATGACGAATGTGTCGAGGAAAACGAGCTGGCTCTCCGGCCCATAAAACCAGTTGTAGTTGGAGTCAGCGATGCCGACAGTTCTCTGAAACCCCGGCAACAGAGTGGCGTAATAAAACCAGAAGTGTCCCCGCAGCCAGTTGTTCTGCAGGTTGTCAATGTTGAAATGGCGTTGAGCTAAGAAGACATACTGTGTGATGGACTTGGCTGTGTAGCTCCCATAGGCCACCCCCTCATCCAGAGACCCATCAACAACATGGTTTAACAGAAACATAGTTTTCTCCATGTAGTTCACTGCCACTTGTTTCCAGATCATTGACTCCGGGTCATTGTGTGATCCAACCACTATAGCACCAGTCAGGGTGGCTAATATGTTAGTGGTCTGATGATTCTGGAGATACTGTTTTCCCCATCCCCTGTACTTTGAGAGCTCAAACAGCTCCTCTGTCTCAGAGCGAATTTTCTTGAGGTAAACATCCCGCCGCCGCTCATCCAGGTAGGAGTAAATAAAGTCATAAGCAGTAGCAAACCCAGTGAGAGAGTGCGCCATGGGGACCTCATCGTTAGGGGCACTGGTTACCCTCCAGTCTGGGTATTCAGCCATCCTATCCATAAACTTGATAAGAAACTGCAGGGCAGCAGAGTCCTCTGGGCACAACAGGCAATAGAGAGCCAGGGGAGGCAGGTTGTTCCCATAAATCTCATTCCACTTGCTTGTAAACTCTTCATGTTTCACAGGGGGCATGTAAAAGGGGACATTAGACAACATGGTGAGCGCAGCAGCCCGGATGACTTTAAATATGTGACTGTGGGTGGTGGAGGACCTTTGCCTCAAGTGCAACACATCCACTTGGTTAAAATATAGGTTGGGATGAGAATCAGTAGACTGGAGTTTCCACTGCTCGGTCGCTCTGGCTTGTGTGAGCTTGACCTGCAGCAAGTCATCTGTAAAAATGTCTCTGTCTGTGGCGTTGAAGACCCCCGAGAAAGCTGTCCCCACTGCAAACAGCGGGAGTATAAAAACTGAATACACAACCCAGTTCACTGCCATGTTGCCGGGCATTTGGGGGTACATTTTACTGCATTTAGAAATGAGGCAACTGATTGTTTTCTTCCTTAAAAATGTTGCTGTAACGTCCCATAACTCCAGAGTACAAGTCCAGGTGGGATATATTTGTTGGAGGTGCAAGAGTTCAAAAAATGTATATAGTATAAGACAAGTGATGCAATATCAAAGTCCCATGCATGATAGTCAGGAAAAAAACTTTAGTGCAAACACACACTGTCCACATCCACTTGTAACAATCTTGGAACACTTTGCAAAGGCAACAAAATGCATCACATTAATTATACATAAATGTCTGATAGTAGGAGCTTTTAGGTCTGTTTTGAATTTAAATCCAAGACAAGAAATCCTGCACGCTCTCCTCCGTCCTCATAGTAATACGTGTGCTCGTGAAGACTGGCAATCTCCCCCCCTCGCCACTAAGTCATATTGATCTCCTCCCCAAAACATTTCCTCTCGGACAAACATCAGTCAGCCCCAGTCTGTGTCCGGTCCAATCACAGCCACCCAAAGGCACCGTGTGCAGCCCGACCGAGCCGCAACATCCACGGACATGAACCTCAGCGAACAACGCATCTCCGCAGATAACATTGCTCGGTGTCCCCCGCTGCAGACTCCAAACTGCCTGCTGCTTAAAACTGCAAATCCTGATCGCGGAATTGATGTGTTTGCATTGTTAAATCCGGTAATCTCCTTCTTGTTGTAGCTCCACGTTTCTTATCTGCGCCGATTAGTGTGGTGAAGTCCGAAAAGGAGGAAAGTTGTCGTCACTCCTCAAGTATTCAAAGAATGAGGCATTTTTCGGCTTGTCCGCAGGAAAACAGTAAGTCAGCCTCCCGGGTGATGAATAATCCACATGGAAATGTACTGTATCTGTCGGGATGTTTATGTATCCGCTGCCGATTGAGACACACATCTCACAAGTAAAGCTGTGTATGTGTGAGTAATCTCCGGACGCGTCTCCGTTGTGTCTCCCCCCGACTGTTCAACACAGTCAGTTTGATTGTTTTTCCTGCACTGGATGGAAAATTTCCACTGTACAAACTGTAGAGGGAGCCGTGACTTCAGGAGCCCAGCCTCATCTCTCATGTGGAGAGAGTGGGAAGGCTGAATATTCATTTCACGAGATCTGTGTCTCTCTCATTACTGGCTGACTTATGTGAAATTCCTGCTCAACATTAAGACACAGGCTGCACATGCAAAATCATACAAGTGATGATGAAATTAAAACACTCCTTTTTGCTTCCACCAAAAACATGCGCTGTCCTTAAAATACACAGAAGTTGTTGTTCTGTGCAATAAGCGCACGGCTGATATTAAAGGGATAGTTCAACATTTTTTGGAAATACACTCAGATGACAAAATTGATGAATGAAGCTACAGCCAGCAGCTCGGCCTCCAAATTTAGAGAGCAGTAAGGTCACTACAGAAACAGTGATATGACTCACTGGATGTAGACTGTGCCTATAGACTGGATTATTGTTAGTAAACAGTATGATGTTTTTCTGGTGGGTGGGACTTACCTCAGCAGTGCCCAGGAGGTGAACTGGCACCTCTCCAGCTACCAGTCCACGCTCCATATTTTGTCCGGACGGGAACTTGAACAGGCGACCCTCCAGTTCCCATCACAAGACTGAGCTACTGCCGCCCCAAGGTGGCGAAAGTTCGACTGGGGCGAGCAGGAGAGGTGGTGGGTGGGTCCAACAAACACCAACTGTTACCCAGGAGACCTGTGTTTCGTGTCCCATAAGATTCTAATGCCAAACCGTGTTTTCCGCTATTAGATGCGAGGAGAGGGATGAGGTGTGTGAGGCTGAGCCACTTGTCACTGTTAGCTGTGGGCTACCCCGGCTACAACAAATCCGAAAATCTCCTTTGACGAGAATAAGTCAGATTATTGGTGGAGGTAATAATACACCAATGATGATGTCCACTTTAGTGTCCACATTTTAAAGTCTAAATTTCCATTAATTTATTACTCAGTCAGAGCCAGGCCAGTTGTGCCCTGCTTCCAGTCTGTATGCTAAGCTAACCGATTATTGGCTGTGGGCCCTCATATTTAACAGATACTGTATAAGAGTGGTATTGATCTTCTCATCTAATTCTTGGCAAGAAAATCTTATGAGATACTGGAACTCTAAAACAAAACTATTCTTGTTAGAAATTACTCTGTGAGTCACTATGATTAGGCTTGACATTTATACCAGCAGTTGGAGTGGCACAATATGAACTCACATTGCGAAAACAATAATCATTACAGGCTAGATCTCATTAACATGTTTAATTTGAAATGAACCTTCTTTTTCCCCCAAACTGTCTCTTTACACCCTTTTATCTTCAGTCTCAGTTGCATGTCTTTGTAACACATTTCCTGAGGCCACAGAATAAGGCATCCAATAACCTCAAAAGCATCTTCCCTTAGAGAAATGTGTGACATTTGCCTGTCCTAACACGAGGCTCTGTGCTCTCATTGATCACCTCATTCTGTGTATATTAGGTTTCTGTGCAACATCTTCATTTAACCGATGGATCGCTTTTTCTATCCCCAGTCCACATGTGTCTTCTGCAGCATGCTATCCCCCACAGCGAACACTGTTGCATGATAGTTTTTTTTCCCCTTTCCCCTCAGTTCAAAAGCACACGCTACAGGCACACAGTTGGCCTTATCAGGATGGCTGCAGGAGACACGAGCAGTAATCTCTCTTAGGACGAGGAGTCTTCAATATGGAGAGGAGATGCACTGCAAAAAAGCTGCCTCAATTTAAACACTGATAATAATCTTGAGCTCACATCAGTCATTTCACTTCATAAAAAAAGTCAAACTACAGAAATCAAGAAAATGCTCAAAACTTTGTCAGTAGATTTGTGTAAAACTCACTACAAGAAAGAAGTGGGTCGAACTTCCCAACAGATTTTGTTCTTAGCATAGTATGTTCCCACTCTGCCCACTTTGCACAGGAACAACTCAGCACTAACCTGCCCTTTTTTCGCCTTATAATTCATTATAATTACATAATCTGATAATATCTATAATTATGTCATTATTTCTCTACTGTGCATGACTTCTATTCCTGCACAAAGTAGTTACTGGTGTGCAGAGCAAGTTCATTTTCACAACACAGACTTTCTTATTTTTCAGAATAAAATCAAAGTACTATGGAGAGCCATAAAGTGAATTTCAATGTTGCTGCAGTTTGCCATAAAATCATTGAAAAACAACTACAAAGTCTGTACAGCTACACCACACCAACCATGACTTCAGCCAAAAAAACAAATCTAAAATTCTTTCACAAAATACAAAAACACCAATGCAGAAATGATGGTGGTATAAGCACATTAGCAGCATTAGTGAATAATTGCTCCACATTGTATAAACTACAATAAGGCTAAGGTTTTATAATTTCTGTCATGTTTGCTTGATTGACTTGAGCTTCACAGTATCAGCCCATTTTGGTTATTTCTTGTCCCAACTTCAATCATGCTCTGCCTTAAACTGGCCAAATTTGGATTTTTTTTTGGCAGTAAGATGGCAGCAAGATGCTCATGTTTGTGCATGAGTGTCCTTTCAGAAACCTAAGAGAGAGAGATAACTGAGGCTTAGCTTTAGTAGCTATGGGCTACATCCCAAACCAACGTAACATGATTAAATAACAGTCTTATTTATGAGTTTTGTTACAGTTTTATACGGTTATACATAATGAAGTAGGGTATTTTGAAGAAGGAAACTGAACCCAAACTAATGGCTTATCGTCCAGTGGCTAATGCCTCAGCCACCAGCTCTTCTCCTCCTCAGCATTTGACATTTATATCTTTTGTCAGAGCATTAAATTTGCATATTTGCTCCAAAATCTGAACCACTATTCTGCATCCTGCATCTCTGAAGAGAAAAGTATTGTTGCATTTCTGTGGGCTATGGGTTTTAACCACATTGTGCTTCTGGCTGCACCCCTCAGTGATGTCAAGGCTGGTATTCCTTCTTTGGCTGCAGCAGCTTATGACCATACAATTACTGCCTGGTCTAAGCACAAATGTTTGAGGAAACTATATTCCTATTCACTCCCCCTCCATCACCTTTTAATGTGCTTGACATCACTATGCTCACTTATCAAGTTACATATTGCCAGTAATCACAGCAGTTCTCTGATGCAATTTTCATGTAAGTCAGTGGCATTCGTGACTTTGGTTCACAGTAAGTTCAGTCCTCATCGATGAAGACTGTTCTTGTGGTGTATTTTTATGTAACAACATATAATGTGTATTATTCAGATATAGCAAACTTTAAATGTTAACTGTTTTATGATGCTCAAAGGGTAAATTCATTATTTTAACATAGACCCTATTTTCCCTTGTTTATGTGTCTAAGTGACTACTGGGAACAATAATTTTTGAAACTGGGCCAGCATTGTGCGAGAGGGCTGCAGCCAGCTGTAATGTAACTGCTCAGGGCATTTTGTGCACCATTAATGTACGTCCACTAAAAGTGCTTGTTTTTTGGCCACTGACAGGCTCAGATTGTTATTATAAAGCGTTTGACAACATGATAGAAAGGATCCCTACAGAGAAAGACCTTTCCATTAGAGAGTTAGATCCCTTTTTAAAACCAGAAACAGCCCTGAAATTGCTATTGCCAAACCCACTAGACTCCAATTAAATAAACAATAGTTTGATCTCTGTAGAACACACTGCATTCAAAGTTGACAATAAACAAAGTAAAACTTACAAAAACCATCTTGGTTTGTCTTTCCACAGTTCCAACAATCACCAACTCTGATTTGGTTGAAATAAACCATTAATTCAGACAGTAAGATGTGACAGTATGCTGGCCCTGGGCATGCTAAGATTTCAGCTTACTGAAATGGAGTCTGGCAGGTTTGGCTTTAGTCATTTAGGGGCTGTTGGTTAAACAACAAAGATCTTACTCTTTAACAGAAAGAGCAAGCTAGGGATCCTTTCTATAATGTTGTCAGAAACTTGGGGTGCTTTCACATCTGCTCTGTTTGGTTAGGTTCAATTGAACTCAAGTTCGTGTGCCCCCTACATGCGGTTTGTTTGGGCAGGTGTGAACACAGCAATCGCACTCGGGTGTGCACGAAAACAACCAGACCGAGACCTCCTTGAAGAGGTTGGTGGTTACAAATGAACTCTGGTGCAGTTCGTTAGTGGTGAGAACGTGTTCTGACCTCAAGCCGAACGAACTGCAGTCACATGACACATTGTTTGGGTTAAACATGAGCATGTTACAGTCCTGGAGGATTATTAATGTGCACCTCCTCCTGTACTGCCTTAATATGCACATTCAGCACATCCAATGCATCAAAACATTGTTTTCTAGTTGAAGCCACGCCTCATTTTCAAACTGTATGGTTTGACTAAAATGAACAATGCAAGCAATATAGTCCACGATGACCAGCGCTAAAATTAACCTGCATATTTGTCCCTTCATTGTGACATTAGTGTTGCATGTATCTTGCAAGTGTACTCTTCTTCAACATTTTGTTTACTTCCTGGATTTTTCCCACATGGCAGTTCAATAAAGAGCAGCTTTCTTGCACAAAGCATTTTATCTGGTCTGCTTGTAAATTCTGCCGTGAGAATACAACACAACTAGGACTAATATCTAGGCCTGAAACCCCCCAAAAAATAGTAATCTGAGCCTGTCAGTGGCAAAAAACAAGCACTGTGGATGTAAATTGATGGTGCACAAATGCCTGTTTTGTGGCTGTCGGCTGCAGTGGTCGCTCTCTCTGGACCAATTTCAAAACATATTGTTCCCATCACTTAATTAGATGCAAAAACATGGGAAATTAGGGTCCAGGTTAAAAATATCAAAGTTACCCTTTAAGGCAAATAATTTTCTTGATTTAATGAAGTCCTCAACCATACCTTGTGATAAGATACTGGGGCTTATTTTGAATACAAACTAAACAGCTTAATAAACAGTGTAGCTATCTGTTTTGAGAAAAGTCTGATTCTTTAAAACTGAATCTGAGTAGAACACTCAATCAAATGGACTTCCTTTTTTTGCAGTGTGCTCCCCTCTGCTGTTTGCTCTACCCAGACTTTCACTTCCATTAACTGCCCATCTGTTCAACCTCCACGTCTCTCAGCAGAGTACTTTTGACTAATTTGATCTTCATTTAGTCGCCTTCACTTGCATTATGTCCTGTCGTCACTGGAAAATCGCTCCTCCAAATGGGCTCTGAGTGAGAGGAATGTTTGTCTGCTGCCATCCTTTGAAGTTTTACTCTAAAACTAACTAGAATAACTTCTAATCGCTGCGATGACGCCTTTCGATTCTTCAGACTTGCGTTGCAGAGAATGAGTTCAACTGAGCATCCTAATTAGAGGAAGCCTCGGTGTGGGGAAATGATTGAATGATGTCAACCACAGTAAACTAACACTCCAATCACTCTCACCCGCAGCTGCTCGGCCTTGGATGGAGCAGGAGGTCCTCGAGTTGTTGCTTGGCGCTGGTTGCCTAGCGACATTTCAAGCCGGTGTGATCACAGAAGATAAATGGTTGATTGCCAAGAACGTGTCAAACATAGATTGTGAACACACCGTTGATTGACAGGTGGCAACTAGTGTCTCCATGTCTAGTGTAGCTCTCCTGCTGTTTACGCTGGCTGTTTGAGGCTTTGCAAATCTTGGCTTTCCTTGTTGAGAAAAAACAAAAACAAAAAAACAAACCTTCAGCCATACATATTGAAAAGAGAGGTGTGTGCTGACAGCCAGTGCCCTTATTAAAAATAAGCCATGCTGGGAGCAAAGGGAGGCGCGAACCAGACCCTTGAAAGACTCCCCGCTTTCTCTCCCTGCAGAGAATTTCAATTCCCCCCCGCCCAAGACTCTCAGGTTGCTCAGCGTGCCTGTGTCCTGCATCCGGCCCTCTGGGTAGAGGCAGAGGGAAAATTGGCTCCAACTGTTCAGGTTTCAAAGATGGTTTCAGCGCGTTCTATGAGGCCATCTGTCAATCACAGTAGTATCCACAAAACAAACCATGTAGCTGCAGTATTCTCTGGGTGCCTTCAGAATCACTGTGATCTATCAAAACCATTAAATCTGCTGAGCTAGAGAACAGATTAGTTTACCTGATGAGCCTGGAAAGGAAAACTATGCAGAAGAGCTTTTCATAATAGTAGTAATAATGTCCATACTAGGGATGCAATTTTTGGTTAATTTTGCTTTCAATACCCAGACACCCATTTCCCCCTAACTAAATGCTTAATTTTTCAGGGAAAAAAAAACACAAAAGGTGCTCCATTGACTCAATGAGCTTTAGCACCGCATTTCAAAGTGCTATCCATTTAGAGGTGGTGATATTTTAATGTAGCTTATTTTTTTCTGTTGGGTTTGCTGGCTGAAAGTGCCCACTCCCCACTCTTCACTGGTTAGCTAGCACTAGGCAAAGATACTCTATAACAGAAGATACCCCACTACAAGCTGCACCAATGAAATGAAATGGTATCCACTTTTGGTGTCCTAAGTGGGCATGGTCATCTCTTCCCCGCATACCCCATCTTCGTTTGGAAGTGTTGTAAATGTAATGTGGATGGATGAAAATACGATTCAATACATTTCAACACTATACTGTTAAATTCAATGTTAGCTACTTATTTTCCTGCTCGTTCTTATCTGTTAGCTCAATGTCAACAGACTATAAGATCTCGTCAGTTGTTGCCAGATCTCACAAGAGTGTGTTGCTAAAAGAAAGACGTGTCTTTAGCAAAGTTAATTTTCTCCTGATTAGTGTGACAAATGGGTCCAATATTTACTTCAGTGACTATTTGACTAAGGGAATGGTCTGTACTCACTTTTTCTATTGTAATGAATGGAGTCAGGAACGCTGCTAGTCTCCCAAAGGGGCAGGGCGGTGGCGGAACCCACATGACACAGATACAGGAAATGAATCTAAAGCAGCCATCTTAGTTTATCCACTCTCTCTGCTGTAGGCACTCTACTGAGCTAGCTAGCGACTCAGCTCATGAGGCGATTACTGCTGGTATGACTAATGATAATGACATAGGTGTGGACGCTTCAAATTGCCTCTATGTCTACTCTGCTAAATTTGTGCAAAATTTTCTTTTGTCTTTTTTTGCAAGTCCTTGTGATGCTTTTTGTGGTTGGTGTTGGATAGTGGTGGCGCACGGCTGCGAGTCACACATCAGGATGAGGAAGTGAACTCACCAGTTTGTAAACTCTCCTTCTGCCGACCTCTAGCTAGCTGCTAGCTAGCCAGGTCGAGGTTTACAAATGTAAACATCAGCTAACGTCAGGTCAAGTCAAGTCAAGTCAGGATTTATTTCTAGAGCACATTTAAAACGACGGCAATCGACCAAAGTGCTGCACATAAGTGGGTACAGAGTTAAAACAGCATCAATAATAAAATAGAATAGATGTAGAAAACAACAATAAGAAAACAGAGCAAACAGTGCAGACATTAAAATAACAATTTAAAAAAAACAAAAAACAAAACTTGAGATCATTGTGCTCAGGCTGAATGATAAGCCAGGTGGAAAGGTTTTTAGGGAGGATTTAAAAGTCTCTAGGGAGAAGATCGAATGTGAAGGGGGAGGCTGTTCCAGAGCCTGGGGGCAGCCGCTGCCAAGGCTCTGTCACCTCCAGACTTTAGTTTGGTTTTTGGCACCACCAACAGTAGTTGGTCCGAAGACCTTAAGGTTCTGGTTGGGGTGTGGCGCAAAAGGAGCTCAGGAGGTACAGAGGGGCCAGACCGTTTAGGGCTTTAAAAACAATTAAAGTTTAAAATCAATACGAAAACAGACCAGGAGCCAGTGGAGGGAGGGAGGAGGAAAGGGGACACCAGCAGGATGCTAGCCAATGTACACATGTTGGAAATAAACTGGACAACCTCTGTGTTGCATGCGTTTCCTGCGGGATATCAGGAACTATAATATCGTTTGAATCGTGGAATCTTGATTAAATCCTAACAGTGCTACCTAACCAGGGGGCTCTTCTTTTAAATGCTGATCTGACAGAGCAGAGGACGGTGTGATGGTGAGAATGTGAGGTGCTGTATCAGTCCTGCTGTGGAGTACTGCTATAACATCACACTGTGCAGAAGCGTGCCAAGTAGAGTCACTGCCTGTGCTCCAGTGGAGTGACCACAAGACTCTTTGTTGAGGTCTGGATGTGCGGACAGTTCAATCCACATTAAGAAACCATGGATTAACAAAACCATCGGGAAACATGGACAATTATAGAGCAATTGATTATGTTGGAAGACACATAAAAGGGCTGACTAACAGAGCACAAGCTGAAGGAGCTGATGGGATCACATTTCACTAGAGTTATACATTGTATGATTCCATGTGACGATTGATTGATTGATAACGCCGTCCAGGTGGTGGTACAGTGTTGCTGCAGAAACATGGTGGCCTCCAGTCTACCCCCAGGTAGCCCCTGCAAATAAGCGGCTTCATTTTTAACCAGAAATACCCTCTAGGATTGATAACTATGTTAGCACTACTAATTGTGCATTAGTGCGAATACTAAAGGGGGTTTGTGGTTCAAAATTGAGCTGCTAATTCACTCATTTATGACAACCTGGGAGGAGACCAGAGGATGGGCACTAAGTTTTAACAGCAATGCATGGTTGAAATAGTGTTAGCAGCAATAATCATCAAATAAGCGACACCGCTAGCTAGCTCCCACTAGATCTGGGGTGTGCGCAGTGCCGTAATCAGAGGAGTAGCAAAATTAAGATATTGACTGACATTAGAGTTGTCAATTTTGGTAAATTATGCCCAACAACCCCCATTAACCAGCGACTAAGCAGTTCATTGCTAGGAAACAAAGATGCAAAATATCTTGAAATACAAGACTTTACTTTTAGTCTGGTGCTTCATTGACTCAGTGAGCCTTAGTGCTGCATTTCAGAGCACTTTCCATTTAGATGTGGTGACATTTTAATGTTTTGTGACATACATGTCTTACTATTTATCTTCTGTTGATTTTGCTGACACCCACCCTCCAGTCTCTAATGGTTAGCTAACGCTGGCCCCGACCACGCTTCACTGCACAACAGCCCAGTCAGGTGGAAGCTAGCTCATGGCGCTGTCGTCGTCCTGGTGGTGGGACAACACGGTCTGTCTCTATGAACTTACTATGAAACAATCTTGTGAGCTAGTTTATCAAATCATGCTATCAAACTATAGTTTTCACCTCTGCTGACAGTTCTTAGGTGTTGATTCTGTCATTGACAGTATTTGTGTTGTTGATCACATCTGAAGGTTATCACCCTCTGAGACTGTGAATGCATGTGTAGCCTTCAGCCTCAGAGCATAACCTACATTATCAATTGTGCAGAAACACAGCCAACTCAATGTTATTTTATTCTTCTTCTGTTTCTATTATAAATACATCTTCAAGGTTCTGTTTGTGCCAGAATAGTTTGGTTGGATACAGATTTGAATACTTGTTTACAAATTTCCCTTGCTGTCGTACATTGAACCAGGTGTAACTGGTTGTTAATGACTGCACCGTGTTACCTTTCAGTGGCGTTGGCATCTGTCTGATGTCCTCAATACCTGCTGCTTAATGTGGACTGACATCTGTTGTCGTTTTTGTTTGCTGAAGTCATCCCTTCATTGTTCACCCCGTTCACTTCAGTTCGCACATCACTTCTGTCATTTCCGTTTGCACGTTGCTGTGGTTGTTTACGCATCATGTCTGTCTTCACTGTTCTGACATTTGCATTTTTCCATAGCTTCTGTCAAATGGGAAAAAACGACAGCAGCCGACAGTAGCAACTGAAAACATCAGACGGATGCAAATGCTACAGCAGGTTCTCATGTTTGTTTGAACCTCATATTTATCTGCTATTGCACAAAGGGTGTGTTTTTTCCAGTTTCTTTAAACTCAGCCTCATAGAGTTGTGTGGATAACCTTGTAGTACACAGAAGTGCTACCATTATTTATTGCACCGAAAGAGAAAAACTAAAATAAATTCACAATAGCTCGTGGAGCAACATGACCTCCACAGAAAAGCACATACAGTTTCTGGTAACTCAAAGAATACACACTTAAACTCAAAAAGGACAAATCCAGTTTTTATAACTTTGATATTTTCAGAGTTGCAGCCATCCTTCCTACTCGTAACCATTATTATTCAAGTCCTTTTTCTACGGTGGCTCTGAAGGGCTAAATATGACAAAATATTTTAGGGGCACTCAGACATTGCAATACATTGATAGCAAACACCTCTTTGAAATACTACTACAACCTCTTCTCACATCTTTTCAAACATCACTCACAATGTGCATAATGTCACCACCGAGGAGTTATACAGCGAGTAACAGGAAACAGGAAATGGCCTTGACCTTTGTCAAGGAGGTAAGGACAAAGGTGTAAAAGACTGGCATAGCTAGTGATGGTATTTGCATTTTTTTTTTTTAAGCTTATCATATTTTCTAATGTAACAGCCTATTTTTTTCCCTGTGAAATGTTGTGGAGTACAAGTGCCTCAAAATGGTACATCACCCTCCTGTTATCCTTAGGGTCAATTTAACCGCAGGCTGTTTTAGCTGTATAAAATATAATATCAAAGAAACAGGAATGCTTTACATATATTTGTTGCAGCTTACATTGAGGTCACGATCAGATGCCATTTTATAATCTTTAAGGCGATAATCTGCCCTAACCAGACCTTTAATATTGCGAGAACCCATGATATTTCCCACGCGGTGGGGGAGGGGATATGTGGGTCCTGTGAGGAAATTGATAGTTCACACAACGCAGGGGAGGAACAAACATATAAATGCTTGCACAGCAGCCTTCTAAACCATTTCTCATGGTGCTCTGTGAGTTCTCTCTTTATACTCTCTCTCCCAATCGAAAATGACCTCCAAGCCAAGGTGTTCTGCCAATGAGGTTTTGTCACAGCTCTTTGACAGTGAAAGTGACCAAAGATGAGAATGGGACCTATTTAAACGATATATAGCTCATGGTCTAAAGTGCACTTAGGGCATTCACTTCCATTTTTGCTAGTAAAACGGCGCATAATCTGGACGCAAAGTAAGGCACAAGGAGCAAAGGGGTTTTCTTTAGTCATCATTAGGTGTGATTTGGGTGTAACAATGAATTCAGCCAATCAGTGTCATCTCCCATTCCCTTTAAAAGTCAGATACACCTGCACCTGGCACACTGCTTTTTACATAGATTTGTCTTTTTTGTTTTCGCTGAGAGTAATGCAGTAAGAGCAGTAATGGAACAGCAGCAAATACTGTGGAACGTTCAAGGGATGTAGGTATGAATTCGACTGACAAAACAGAACTAAACGTTTAGCTTCTGAAATAATCAGTGAAGTTACACTGATCCTCGTGTAAATGTGCACAGCGTCTCTCTTAATGGGAAGTCGAACAGCAGCTCTGCAGCTCTGCTCTGCTCTCTGCTATGTTCATATTTTACAGAATTTAATCAATATTTTCCTCAATAATGATGTACTATTTCAAACACCTGCAACTTATCTGCAAGACCTTGTATACCGAGCAGAGGGTATAGGTGCATCTTACTATCTGAATGATGCACACTGTAAATAGCAGGAAAATATTGTGCCATTCTTACTTTGGACCAGGTAGTCAGCATTATCGCTTTCTGCTGCCTTAAAATAGCAACCACACATCATTTAGAGACCTACACACCCACTGGCAAACAGATAGACACAGGTACATTTGCTATTTACCCAACATGGGCCTTGGACATATAGATGACAACTGCGTTGGTCTGAAATGCATCTGGTGTAAGATAGGACCCATTTCGTCAGAGACTGAGGATAATGATAGGAGGACAGTGATTATGAAGCATCTGTGAGTGAGCGTGGATAATTTTCTGTCCTTCTGGACAGCCGAAACCAGACAAATATGGTATCAAAATATGGCTTGCATGTGATGCACATTCCAGATATGCTATTAAGATGCAGGTGTACACGAGGAAAGCCTCTGGGAGAGTGCGAGGAGAAAGTCTGGACGTGAGGTTGGTCGTTCCCACGTTCGTCATTAAATGGTCAATAAATTATATGTAATCATTTTGTCCCATCGAGGAACTGCTGAAAAGAAAGCTTACCATGTTAGAGTCAGTAAAGAAGAAACAAGCCAGAGCTTCTGTATGATATGATACGGTATGTGCGGTATGATATTTCATCTGAAGTGGTATTCAGGTATAGTCAACAAAGAGACAAAGTACCTGACATAGAAAGTTGGATAATACTTTTAATTACAATAATTTTCTGGAGGTTTAAACTACTGGGGTCAAATTGATCCCAAGGATAAAATATGTTAGTACCATTGAGTATAACAGGAGGGTTTAGTGCTTTACTAAAAGTACTTTCAACCACTGGTGCACACAGTTTTTTGTGCAATGACAAACATTTTGATGTTCACTTTCTGTTTTTACCTCCAAGCAAAAAGTTTGGTTAATCTGGCGGATTTGTTGGCTTGTTTACAACACTTCTTCCCAACCAGAAGGGTCTTAAGATAAACCTAAACGGCCATTAGATGATTAGTGGAATAGGAAGAAATCAACATATTCTGCTAAACACATTTAGACGCTTCTTCAAATTCTCTTCAGACCCTGAAATGCTGACAATAGTTTTATCACTTCAGGCTTCTACATTTAGTTTTAAATAAACAATCTGAGAAGGCAAAATCACTTGTAAAAATAATAAATAGTAAATTAATCCTGTGACATTTGACCACGACTAGACATTGCTGCATTAAATAATACACTAGTAAGGTTTTACTTAATTTCTATAAGAGAACCACTGGTTTATCGCCTGCCAGATCATGTGACTGCTTATGTTTCTTGCCCCATCAGATTTTGTTCAACAAGAGATCATGAAAATACGACACACGTTGTATTATACTGGAATTAGCCTGAAAACATACATTCGTTTAGGACACTGTGGGCAATGGTTTACATGAGATGAAAGTCATTATCTTGTGTGCATAAGATTATAACTTCCCAAAAGACAATTAACTTGTGCACACAATATAATGACTTTTATCTTGAGGGAACAAGTTATTATCTTGGGCAAACAATTTAATTATCTTTTAGTAACAAGTAACTATCTTCTGCGAACAAGTTCATATATTTTGGGAACAAGTTAGAATCTTGTGCACACAAAATTCTAACTTGTTCCCAAAATATATGAACACACATATGTGGGAACAAGTAATTATCTCATGTGAACAAGTTCATATCTTCTGTGAACAAATTATAATCTTGTGGACACAATTGAGTTATTCTTGTAGAAATATAATCATCTTCAATCAAGTTAACAATCAAGTTATTTATCTTGTGCACACAAGATTATAACTTGGTTCCAGAAGATGAAAGTCATTTTCTTGTGTGCACAACTTTATTATCTTTTGTGAGCAAGTTAATTTCATAATCTTACTATATAATGACGAAAACTCTGTCTGTGGGCGTGTGTGTGTGTGTGTGTGTGTGTGTGTGTGTGCCTGTCTGTGTCTCTGTTCCATGTTTTTCTCCTCACTGACTTGGTCAATCCATGTGAAATTTGGCACAGTGGTAGAGGGTTATAGGAGGATGCGAATGAAGTTCGACTGGTCTGCATGAAACTCAGTGAACATAATCTAGGGACCAATATCTAAAGTTCCCTCTTGGCAAAAGTTGGAAAACTTACCAAAACTGAGCTTCTATAAGGCAATGAATATTGTGGAGGGCGTGGCTCATCACATAAAGGTGTATAACATCTCAAGGGTTTCACTGATCACCACGCAACTTTGTAGGCATATGACCACACATAATGTGAGGGGACTCCTCCATTATTGTCCCCATCAAACAAAATGGGGGCGCTAGAGAGCTAATTTGTTATCTTGGCTTAACCGCCGTATCGATTTTTACTAAACTTGGTAGACATGTAGAACAGGACGCCTCAAGGTGACTGGAGAAATTCAACTCTAATTGGCAATGGGTGGCGCTATAACAACAGAAAAATGCTTAAAAATGGCTAAAATGCAACCAATCGCTGTGGCTCCCCCTGTGGACCAATGTTGTTTCTTTTTTTCTAATTTTTGGTATGACTAAGTCATGGTATGGTATGATGTACATAATCACGGAAACTGTCAGTGTGCCATTCTGTCAGTCAGTCCTTCTGTCTGTTCCAAGTTGTTTTTTTGTGAAACTGCACATAGGCATTGAGGATTGGCATAGGTAGAAGGTGACAAAGCGACCAATGGGTATGGACTAGTTTATATAATTCAAGACAATAATGTGTGCACTAGGGCTGTACCCAAATATTCAAATATTTGTTTCTCTGGGTAGGTATTCGTTATGAAAATTCGGTATTCGATATTCATTTTTTTATTTACTTTTTTTTTTTTTTTTTTACATTTTTTTGGGTGCTAAATGTAGTCTTTTGTTGTTGGTAAATGTAGGTTATTAATAAAAATCAAAACTTTCAAATTGCATTGTTAAAAATGTTAAAATATAGTATCCTACCAACTGAGCTTGTGCACATGACAAGCTTGAGCGCATCCGTCTGAGGCTGTGGATCAATGCCAAGTTTTACCACTTTATCACTATTCCCTCTAACTTGTAGCTGTTTTTTTTATTTTCTTTTGAATTTAATATGAATTATGGAACCGTTTTTGTCAATGTTTGTTTCCCCCGTTTTGTACAATAAATTATTGTTTAAAGTTTCAAAAAGTTTCTTTTGGAGTGCGTGACACGGCCGCGGACTGTCACCTGCTCAACGCATCAGTACCTTCGGATGCCATGACAGTAATAGCCAGTAATGTCAAAATATCATTTACAGAGCAATTTAACAGATGATCACTGCTGCCCGACCCACAGGTCCATTTAAAGGTCCCGCAGGTTACGGGTTGACCCGCGCATCACTACTCAGCTCAGTCTATAAAGGCTGTACACAACAGTAAGGCTATAGACATTATATTCTATTCAGGCCGGCAGAACCAGCAGCACATCGGCTCTACAGTGCACGGCACTGCTGATTAACCATTTAATTGCAGCACAGAGTGTCTGCAATTACTTGCAGAGGCTTCCTACAACTTGTTTCAACGGTTCCAATGTAATCAGAAGACAAATTAAACAGGATGACTAGCCAATGTGAAAATCAAAAGAAAGCATAGAATAATGTTGTGAAGACTGTTGTGCCACCACATTTTTTTGTGTTTTCAGAGCAAAGATCCGGTCGCTGCTGTGCAAAACTCCGCAATACAATTAGGTCAGAAAAACCCCCGGAGTCCGCCGGTATTCTTGTATGTACAAGATAATGGGCTAACTTATGCACGGAAGGTAACAACTTGTTCTTACAAGATAATAACTTCTTCCCAAAAGAGAAAAGTCAATGTCTTGTATGCACAAGAAAAAAATATATCATCTTTTGGGACTTCAGGGGCTCCTCAGGTTTATCACCTTTCTCATCATCTGGCTGGTTGTGTTTCTTGCCCCATCAGATTTTAGTGTAGTAAAAATATGAAAATACAAAGCAAGTTGTATTAAACTGGAATTAGCTTTTCAACATGGATTAGTTCAGGACATGGTGGGCAGTGGTATTTAAGGACATGGGGTTTTGATAAAGAATCAGTTTGAAAGAAAATTAACGTATCTGACGTGTGAAACATTGAGGATTCACTGATCTGAGTTCTGCTGCACAGTGCCCATGAAAAATTTACAACCACAGACTGTGTTGATACAGTACCTGTTCAAGTCCTCGGAGGTGTACAATACAAGTTCTGAAACATGTCATGAATATTTCAGGATGCTAATTTCAGCATCCCAAAAGGATCATTTGAATTTTAAAAAGGCACGCTTTTGTGAGAGGTGACAGGAAAAGAGATGAAGATTTTAAAATCTATTTTAAAAAACAGCATGAACCAAACATACAGCCAATTGAAGCTCACAATCGTCCCTGGCAGCGCTGCGGTCACAACGCAGTGCCTCCTCTGCGAGGATTGATTTTGCTCTGTTTTCCCATTTGCTGATGCAGCTATGCAGATATTGGTTTGTGTAACACGACACATTGACTCTGTACAGGAGCGAATAAACAGCTCTCAAAACTAATTCCAATCCCAAAGAATGACATGTGATTTTCTCTGAGGGTGCCAAATTAAACACCCCACTGTGGCTGATACATCGTTTACTGCCAGTGTTGTGGTTTAGCACGTTGCAGAGTGAGATTACAACTCCGGCGATGTGAGGTTTTCTCCCCCCACACTCGTTCCTGCAACTTTCAGAGAGTCTGGGGTTTAATCTGACACTGTCAGGAGTCATCTTTTCGCAGCAAGCACATCAAAGAGTCTGGGAGAGAATCTGTGTTCTCATAGGTGCACATTATTCAAATGGGCTTCTCATAGTTTGGATACTACATCCCGTCAGTTTCTGCAGCTGACATGTTGCCGTGAAGCAGGGGAATAGGAGATGAGTTTCTAGTGTCACTCACGGTAGCATCCAGTGGGAAACTGCAGTGTCTCTGAAAAGGGACTAAAAGATGAGACACAGAGCAGAGATAACTGTGCCTACTTCACACCATGCAATGCTTTGGCAGGAGAGCACAGACCTCTTCCACAGCCTGCACCGCTAGCCCTATTCCCTCAGCTCCATCTGTGATGTACACGGACTGGTGTATGAGAGCTTTACATAAATTCATGAGACTATTTGGCCCTAATTAAAATCCATAAACAAGCGCAAGTGCAAGTTCATCTGCAGTTCACAGCAAAATGTCTCATTGATTTCCTGTGTTCTTGTAATAGCCAAGGAATTCTGAATGGTGGCCTTTCAGGGCAAATTCATCGCTTTACAAATAATCCTCCCCTCAGGAAAATCATTCTCTAAATGGATAGTCATGCTACAAAGGTTTTATATCTCAGGCTGTGGTTTTTGTTCCTTTCTTTTTGCTGTTATTGTTTATATGAAAATATCTGCAATATATAACTTTCTTCCCTTTAGCCACCTTAGCAACGCGGCTCTATTGATGGCGATATCGGCTGGTCCATCCCCCACTTTAGCCAGGACTGAAATATCTCTACTACTATTTGATGGATTGTGAGCGTGTGTGTGTGTGTGCAAATATTCAAGGTCCACAGAGGATGAATCATCATGACTTTGGTAATCTCTCGACTTTTCCTCTATCAACACAACAAGGTTGATGTTTTTGTCTTTTAGTGAAATCTCACAACATCTACTGGATGAATGCCATAAAACTGAGTACAGAAATTCATGGTCCTCTGAGGATGATTCCTAGAGACTTTGGTGATCCCCTGATCGCTCATCTAGCACCGTCAGCAGGTCAAACTTTTCACTTATGGCAATGTTTTCAACGGTAAACTTTAGTTGCATTTTGGCTGATCGTTTACACGACAGCTGCGTTTTAGGTGCCTGAAAACACAACATTTTAAAAAACGGGTTCCAGAGTGCAATTTTTTGGGAATCGGCACCATCTCTGTTGTCATGTAAACTTGCAATATGCAGTTCCTCTGAAAACGGAGACTTTTCACACATGTGCATTACGCTCCCAGTCACTAGGCATGCTCCCGAGCTCTGCTTGTGCGGCTCACCCTATTGAATTTATCAGCGCTTCCCCATCATAGTGTAGATTTACTGTAGCAGCTCCACCTCGTTGTCTGTCCAGACAAACCTTCGTGCAGTTGCCATTTTGTTTGTTTATACCATGCCGCAGAAGCGTAAGCGTCACACCGCTAACTACGGGCCTGGCATGTATACTACAGCATTTTCTGTCATTTTTCAGATCCGCGTGCACAGCGATTGCTATCAAAACGTTGTCATCTAAAAGCAGAACTTTTTTCAAAACAAAAATGAGAAACAATTTTGTTTTCAGTGGACTGTTTTCGTGTAAACATGGCCTTATATATATATCATATTTTTCTGAGTCATGTCCTGACAATGTTGATTAGCACCACTGTTCGCCAAACATTTTTGGCAACTAACTTACTTTACTAACTTACTCAAAGTTAAAAATAGAAGGTTACTCTTAAAACGGGAAGATGTCATATGACTATAGAAGAATCTGCAAGCCATACGTCATCCTCTTGCTCGCACAGGTGCACTCTTAAAAACATCATTGTGAGCTAGATAGTCAAGTTATTTTGTATTTCTTAATAATTATAGCACTGTGGCATTATTCATACCTCTCTGTGTAGTTGCTCTCCACCTTAGTTTGGTATGTTGTTTATTTTCATAATGGCATTTGTAGCCTATGTGTAGTGAACCGCTGCAATCTTCACAGTGAATAACACAAAATCCCACCAGCAGAAATAGTACAACACATATGTCTATGGTCTGTCTCCGCACCACAGGATGAACAGGCATATTACCGAGGTCCACCTTCTAACATGCAGTTTCAGGACGTGTTGAAAGTTTGCACTGCCCAGCAGCATTCGCCTCTCCCGGACATGGGAACGTGCACAATTTTCAGTCAAAAGTTGAAAAGTCATGTTAGAAAAATAAATAGAATCACAGTGCTGCCTGGAGCAGTGTCGGTGTTGAGCTGTGGTGAAAGCGGCCGATTCTGGTGGATGGTGCACCTCCTAAACGTCCCATAACTCCGTTTCAAACAGCGGAGCTCTGCAACATATCTATCCTTCCTTCGGTGGACTGTGGCCAGCATGCGGCGGTGCGGCTCCATAGTGCAGCAGCAGCCAAATGTCACCTCAACTGCAGCAGGTGGAAACAGTGAAGACAAAAGTGAGTGACAGAGAGCGAGTCACTGTGTTGTGCTAATTGTTGTCTCATTTGTGCTCTGATAAACAATAAATTCATCAAAATAAGTGCCATATTGCTGTTTTCTAAACTACTGTGGCTGCAATCTGGTTGCTATGGTTATGGATTAATTTTATGCCCCAACTATTATGCACACACCCGTTCACTCCTAAACAGGAAGTAAAATTGACTGGAGGGGAGCTTGAATTTTGTGCAGACATTCAGGGTCCCCAGATGATGTATCTGATTGAATTCTCTGATCTCCTGACTTTTCCTCCAGCAGCAGCCTGTCATGGTTGTAACTGAAATGTCTCAACAACTATTGGATGGAGTGCTATGAAATTTCGTTCAGACATTCATGTTCTCCTCAGAATGATTTATAATAAGTCTGGTGATCCCTTAATTTTTACTCTAGTGCCATCAATAGGACAGATCTGTCAATGCTTCCCAGCAGCTGCAGCTACTTTGTGTTTAGTGCTAACTGGCACCAGATCGTGTACATGGACATATAATACCTGCTTAACATCATGTTAGCAATGTCAGTACTCTAAGGGTCGAGTCTTGCTTGAATAGATTGTTTGTTTTCAGACAGTTTCTCTTGGATAGCATTCATACTGTTGCGCTCCGCTGAACAAATATTTGTGCAACAAATGCAAAAGATAGCTACAAAAATTGGAACACGCAAATCTGCCATTGGAAAAGTGGTTGGGAGGGGATTTCTAAGGCTATGCAGCCATCTGACATCCAGTTCTGACAGAGTATACTGACAGCTTACGCCTTGTTGTATTATAATTACACTTTATATTGAGGATCTACTGATTATATTTTGCAGTATTCCACATTTTAACAAGTAACTGAATCAATATATTTTCATGTGCTGCTTTGACTCTGATGCAGTCGCCTGTCTCTGTCTGCACTCATCACCCTGTTGTCTCATCAATGTCCTGCCCATAGCACTATTTCATTGGTTACAAGTCACGAGTAATAGCCTATCAACACTGAGGGCTGCAGTGCCACAGATAGCGAAGACAAATACAGACTGGAGCTGCACCAGTGAGCAAGTGGAGCTGAATTTAGCACATAAGATAGCAGATATTACTGAAGTTGTAATAAACATCATAATCCAACACGCTGAAGTTTCAAACACAATCTGTTTCCGCTTGTAACATTCTGCTATTAGTCTAATATTAGTTACTGGATAAAACTTCAGTTGTGTGAGTATGAGAACTACATGGAGGGGAAGATATATGACAAGCTTATCATAGTAGTTGATCACTGCTGATGCAGATATTTCCTAGACATAGCCCTACACAACATGGACTTGCCAATACGAATTCAACCCACAGTTCATATGAATCAGCCGTCACTCTGTTTGTCACTGCTAGTAGAGAATTGAGTCTGTAGTGTTGTTCAGAAAGTTTCTGTATGGCATCAAACTATGAGTTCATACTCTTCTCAACATGCCAACAGCAGAGAAGGCAGACCACAACACATGCAAATAAGGTGCAAAAGTAAAAGCTAATGAAAAGATAATGATAAAAAGTTCTACCATTTAATTAAACTAAAGGCACTGAAACAAAGTTTTGAGTAGTGGAGTTTGTATTATTCTAAATTTTGACACCAAGATTTTCATTTTTACTACAAATGTGTATCGGTTTCAAATATTGGTCGTTGGTCTCCTCGATTACTAATCATCAGTATCAGAATCTGCCCTGAAAAACATCACTGGTCAAACCCTACTTTATATAACACAGTCTGACTCACTCTGGTCGGTAGGCAAAAGCATATAAAAGCCATCGACCTGTTTTCATTTCCATCTCTCCTCTGAGGTTTTCAGCATGTCCTTATTGTAAGACTGCCATAATTTCCTGCCTGGCAGTCACAGAATGGTGCTTGGAGGCCTGGCCTGAAGAAGCAGCTCTGCAGGCCACAGACGCTCTGACTTCAAAGGGACTCAGTATAAGGAGTGACCGGTAGCTGCATAATTCTCTGGCGAGGCTGAGATCACACGTTCCCTGCTTTGTTTAGGTTGCAAGTTTGACCCAAAGGCAATGTGATGTTTTCTCAAGAATACTGCATGTTCCTCTTCAAGTGATACTACTTAACATACTTTAAATGCATTAGATTCTGTCGATGGGAGTCGCTTCAACAGCCAAATCAGAAAATTATGAACATTTGAAATGTAATTATGCACAGTAAGCAGTCCTGTCTTGCAATTTGTTGGAGGAAATCTATAATTTTTTAAGTTTAAAATTGCTTAGGCAAGACCAGTAGGGAATAAAATAAATGATAAGGATAGTGGATTCCCTGTTAAGATGTGTCTGCAGCGTACTGAGAATGTTGAGATTAAAACACACTTTGATGAAAAATGGAATTATGAACACTGAAGGATGCCTCACCAGAAAAAGGGCTGCCTTCCTGAGCCTTGAAGTAAATCCCTTGACATCTCCTGATGTGATTTTTAATTAATTCTGAAGTTTCTTGCAAAAACACGGAAACTTTTCCCTCACAGGGAACATCTTTTGACGGTGTGCTATGACTTTTAAGGGCATGTCTTCATTCAGTTGCAAAATGCCACTAAATCAATTTAATTGCATCATGGTAACGACTCTTAAGACAACTTTCTGTCACTACCTGTTCAAGGCTAAGCATCAAACTAACTGCCTGGGTGCCAAAACTGTGTATTGATCAAATAAAGCATCTGATTAAATAAATGTGTCAACCCAAGATTTGTATTGCCAATCCCTTCAGTAGCTTTCCCTGCCAATGGTTTGGATCAGCTCGTCTCTGGCAGCACAGCCAGCGCTAATTACATTTTATGTAATAATTTGGAGAGATAATCTAGGCCTTCGATATTTATGAAGGCATGGGCTGAAAAATGCTCCCTCGAACACATTTTCAGACTCACAGACAATGACACACATGCTCAATTTGCATCAGGTCTGGTTATTGAAAAGCTCTCGGCAAATACTGAATTTTGTTTACGCAAAAACTTCTACAAAACTTCTGTCATTCTGCAAGACATTTACGCCCATCATAATGAAATGGAGTCAAAAGTAATGTTTTTGATCTGTTTATAGGTAGTGAAGAGAGCGGACTCCATCCTCTTGTACTAATAATCTGTTCATTCCATTACCCACACTACTATACTAGTATGCCAGAAAAAGATTGTGTGTCCCAATACATATGAATGTGAAATGCAGTATGCCAGAAATACCAGGATGTTCTACTACATCCGGTCCGATATTGCTGTATGTAAGCCAGCAGGCTTTTCCAGCTTTTCTGACTGACAATCCTGTGCGCAGTGGACGATACGTCACATCGACTGAGCCGCAAACAGATGGTAACTCATTGATGGCTGATTGACAGCTGTAAGTCCCAATGATGGATGACAGCGCATTCAAGTAACTGATGACCAGTCGAATAGTAATAATAGGAATATTAATTGTTTAACAAAATGATCAGAGATATCACAAACAACAACAGGACATTGCAATCGGTCGCAAATAGAATCTACAATCTGTGTATTTATAACTTTAAAGTTAAACCACATACAGTACATCACAAAGTAACAACAGCAGAGCCCTCTGGGTTGATGTCCCAATTGTGTGCATACTGCATGTAGTGCGTACTTTTTAAGGGCAGCTACAGTACCTACCAAAAGTAAAAAGAAAAAGTACGCAATTTGGAACACACCCAGTATGTTAATACCTCTAACCACCCCCACCAGTGATGTCACAGCATACTGGCACAACCTCAAGTCATCTTTTACATCACTGCAGCAAGGTGATAACTTATGGTGCGTTCCATATAGATCTTACAGCTAGATGAGACTGTAGGAAAGACAGGAAGCGGCGCAAAATTACGCAGCAACATGTCATGACAGTCTCGTACAAACTCAGAGGACAACAAGTTTCGAAAAACTGATGAAAGCAAAGATGGCTGCACCCTACATTTACCATAAGTGGCTCTGCTCTTTACTATTATTTTTACTGTTTAGCAAATTTGAGTCTTCATTTTAATTACTCATTATAATGCCTTATGGGAATGCTTTATGATGTGTTGTTGTGCTTGGAATGTTGTGTATGTGTTGTTTATCCGTTGGTGTTGGTGAAAATAGCTAGCAGTGTTGCTTATAATAAAAGCTCCGCTGCTGCAGTAGCGACGACTGCTTTCTTGGAGGCATCCATCTTTGTTTACGTTTAGGTCGTAAAATTGTACAAATGCAAACGGGGACACATATCACCAATTCAAACAGGAAGTTACGACATTTTATGACATCATCTTGAGTCTCATTGCTTGAAGCAACATAAATGGATCACAGCATAAGTTGAAGTTATCTTTCATGATCAAGCACTGAACAACACACGATCTTTAAGGCCACAATGTTTCTGTCTCACTTTGGGACTAAAACCCCTTTTCAACTGCAGGAACTTTCCCCAGGAACTACATATCTACTGAGGAACTCATTGCATTTTGACACAAGGACCAGAATCTTATTTAAATTCCAGGGGATATCCTTTACACCCAAAAAAGACCCTGATCATGGGGTAGTACTTTCTGAATGCACAGGAAAGTTCAGGGTGGCATTTGCAGGGTTTACAATTGCTGATTTGTTAATGGTAAATGGACTGCACTTGTGTAGCACCTTTCTAGTCTTCTGAACACTCAAAGTGTTTTTACAATATGACACATTCACCCATTCACACACTGGTGGCCACGGCTACATAAAAGGTGCCACCCGCTACTCAGTAAGCATTCACATGCACTCATACACTAATGGAACAGCCACTGGGAGCAAATTGGGGTTCAGTATCTTGCCCTTCAACAAGACTGAACTGGAAGAGCCGGGGATTGAGTCGCCCATCTTCCAATTAGTGGACGACCAGCTCTACCTTTAAGCCACAGCTGCCCATCAAACACACAGTGCTGTTGCTTCAACTTGTGGACCACTTCATTCATAACAAAAGGAAGTACTCTAGTATCGATTAAGGACCATTTTTGGATGAAGGGGGGACATTTCTCTTTGTTTGATAACTTTATAAGTAAAGTTAGGCTTTGCCGGCAATGTAAGAGCAAGGATCTGGCGAGCAAGCTGAGAGAGAGAGAGCTCTGCAGCGCTGTGAATGAGAGAAATAAAGCACTTCTTTTGAAATGTTTTTTGGTAGTTAGGGTCTAAAGCACAAATTAATAACCATCAAACACTTAAAAGATGACTTACTTTGGAGACAGACGCTCCTAGTTTAATCTGCCTCCACTGCATTTCATTCATACATCCAACTTGTGACAATACAACAGTGAATGTCTTCACACTGACATCATGTCGCTTTTTCAGCATCAGCGTAATACTTTGCCTAATCTTTACAGGTCTTGTGACCACAGTGGAAACACAGATAAAAATAGACTGAAGGAACCTTTTGGTTTCTTAAAAAGTAGTTCCTGAGACTAAAAGTCCCTGGAACTTTGGGTCAGAACGCAGCAAAAGTAATAACATTAATTTGTTCTGGCAAAATCTTTAATACCAACAATACTTTAAGTATAAACGTTCTACACATGGCAGCTTTAGTTGATATAATAGCCAGATATTTTGGTAAATATGCTTATTTGCTTCTTGGCAGGAGTTAGACAGAAGAACAATGTTACTCTTATGTCTGTGTGCAATTTATGAAGCTCTAGCCAGCAGTGTGTTAAAATGACAAGTTGCATTTTTCATGGGGGGTAACGAGCCTGATAGTTTTTTGGCAAGGAGCAGTGACTTACTATGTTCGACCCAGAACTGTAATTCATTTATGCACTTCCCTGGTTTTCTCCTCTTCTTTATGCTAAGATAACAGGTTGCTGGCTATAGCTTCACATTTAGTGCACAGGAATTAGAGTGGAATTGAACTCTGAAGAAGCAAATGAGCATACTTCACATAATGTCAAACTGTTCCTTTATATTCTATTATATACCAACCAAGAACATATCTGGACCCCTCGTTATAACAGTGATATATTTCAAACTCAAAGTCAAGGGCAAGTGATGCTGTTGAACACTTGTCATTTAAATGGTCCAATTTCATTGCAAATAAAACATGAAATTGCAATGTGACTGATATAATGTATGAGAGAGAAAAGGTTCATTCAGGACAAGTTTCCAGAGGAATATTCCCTTTGGTTGTCTGATTCTTGTTCTTTTGCAAGAAGCCTCTTTTTTTTCATGCCCTTTGTTTCACTTTAAGGTTCTTCTCCTGAGTGCTACAGATATATAAGAGAATGATGTTAACAGTGTTTCAAACTTTCATCTCGATCTAGACATTTTCTCTGAAATAAACACTGATTTCTAATTGGATTCTGCACAGAAAAAAACGGCAATGTGATTAAAATGTCCGACCAAACAAACAGTCCCTGCTCCCATTCAAGCAGGCAGTGCTGTTGTTAGGTTAATAACAGCCCGCTCTTATCATTTACTTATCATTTTATGTAAATTTGGCAGCAGCAGCGCGACAGCCTTTTAAACAGAGCGTGCAGGAGACATTTACATGTGTTATAATAGCCCTGTGATTTACGCAGACTGCAGGAGGTGAGTGAATCCAACCATCCAACAGGCTGTCAGGCTGCTCAACCCTTGACAAGGAAAAAATCACATCATGGCCTGCTTGGATTGATTAGCTTCAGGCTCCTGTCTCTTGATTGGCAGCTTCAATTCTGCACCACTCAGCAGGGTAACATAGTATCATGTGTCAAAGTGCTCCACTGATTGAGCTCCACAGACCACAGCGAGGACAGGGGGAGAAGTTGGGCAAAACTTGAAATGTATGCCATCAGGTTGGGACATTGCTATGAACATTTCCATATCATCACGGCTGCAGCTGCCATTGAGGACATTGAGGTCATGTCCAGGAGAATCTGGGGGTTTTAGCCAACTTGAGGGATTTTACATCATACAGTTAAAAACGTACAACTCTCTTGGGCGGCTTCCAGTTTTTGTAGACACATTAGATTGAAATTTGACGACTTATTGGCCATTTTTTAAAAAAAAAAATAAAGATTCAATATTTGTCTATCTAATTCCTCTATGTAAAGGGTAAAGAAGCATTTAGACCTTAATATTGGGAAATACAGCTGTAACACTTTATTTAAATGTCTGTAATTTTCTTATAATTTCTTATTAAGTATTAGAAAAGGGCTACTATATGTAATCTAGTATTAATTTTAAACAAAATAGAGACAGGTCTGATAAAGTCAGTTTAGTTGGATGTGCTGGGTTTATAAGCACATGTTGATATCAGAGCAAAACTTGCAGAAAATTTGATTAAACAATACAAATACATAAAAACAAATATCATTCATAACTCCTGCCTGTGTCACTTAAAATATAAAAGTGACTATGAAGGCTGAAAGGTTTCTGAAGATAGAAACATTATTGCATAGGACCAGATCATACAACATATGTACAGTACATGACAAAGTTTTAGTCTACTTTGTGCAGTTGTGATGTGCAAAGACCCGTATATGGTTGCTTTGACAAGGAAATTCCAGGTATTGCAGACAATTAAAAATGTTTGCATCGCAGCATCTTGTCATATTAAACATCACACTTTTCATGCTCTAACCTCAACTGAAATAATACACAGCCATCTAAGTTAAACATTTCTGTCACTCTCTGGTTAATTAAGCCATTTTATAATCCAACAAATATACAAGCAATAACCAATGATATGTACCTTAGTCACTGAAAGATTGACAGTGTGGAGATAGGAGGATTTGACCTCACAGTGAGGATTAGCTGCTCATTGACAGGAAATGGATGTGCTGGGAGGCTGGATATGGCGTATTGTTCGCCAAATGCTAACATCAGGATGCTATCAAGCTGATGTTTAGCAGGTATAATGTTTATCATGTTCTCCATCTTAGCTAAGCGTGTTAGCACGCTAATGTTTGCTAATTAGCACTAAACACAAGGTACAGCTGAGGCTGATGGGAGTGTCATTAGTTTTGCAGATTTTTGGTCATTAATAACAGTTCTGGCAAATATTAAAATTTAATGTTATGATGGCAAACTGTTAGTAAAGTTCATCATGAGTGGAAGATAAATGTCTGCACCATATTTCATGGCAACCATATGATAGTTGTAGAGAAAAAGAAAGGGGATTAACATTAGGGCTGTGTGTTGACAAGAAGCTGGTGATACAATACAGATCACTGTACAAGGGTTACGATTCAATATATTGCGATACATTATGATTATTTAAAATCTCATTTTAGGAGCTGGCAGTATGTCATTTATTTATGACTGTATGCCTGTTTCATTGGCCCATGTTCTTTGTGTTTATGCTTGCGATAAGTTGAAAAGTAAAATATCTGAAGATAGATTACAACACTAAAATCAAGCAGTTGGGGGTTTAAACATAAGACAACATAAATGAACCCATGCCATGAATCTGAATAATGTTAATTATTAATCAAATATAGATATATCTGTAAATGTACAGTAAAGGACGCTGTGTCAGATTTTAAATTGAATGCCAAAAAATTTTGACATTTAAAAAAAAAAACAGGATTTTGAGAATCAATACAGTATCACAAAACATTATACTGCGATACTCGAGTGTATCAATATTTTACTCTAATCTAATCTTTCACCTCAAATCACCAAAGTTAGCAGGATTCATTGTCT
Source organism: Epinephelus awoara (assembly GCA_035609425.1). NCBI lineage: Eukaryota > Metazoa > Chordata > Actinopteri > Perciformes > Serranidae > Epinephelus > Epinephelus awoara. The sequence goes on along the minus strand of CM069314.1, from coordinate 21,767,122 downwards.
GGGCATCATGAATATCTGTACAAAATGTGCTAGTTCACAACAAGGCGGCTGTGGCTCAGGAGTTAATCAGAAGATCGAGGTTTCGATCCCCAGCTCCTCTAATCTGCATGTCTAAGTTTCCTTAGGCACGTTACTGAATTTGCTTAACTCGAGGAGCTGTCGGCACCTTAAATGTGTTTGAATGGGTAAATGTGACATGTGGTTAAGTGTCAGAAGACCAGAATGGTGCCATAAAGTGCAGGCCCATTTACAATTCATCCAATAGTGTGAGATATTTCAGACTGGACCAAAGTGGTGGAGCACCTGACCGACATTGTCATCCTAATATAGAACCTCACTGCTAAAGAGAATCAAAGACCCTGCAGTGTGATTAACAATGTCAATAGTGTCTTAAAAACGTGTGCAAAGTGAGAGTAATCTGCATTGCCGTATGCATCGATTGCATTTAACATCAATTAACACTTTTTGTTGTGTTTTGCCGTTCAATTCACTTAGCATTTATAGCATGCTTACCCCAGCATATCTGCTGTCTTTGTTTATTCATTAGGCTGCTCTATAGCATAGAGGTCACACCTCCTGCTTGATAAGGTTGTCCTTCTGCCCTCTCTACAGCTGATTTGATTAATCAACATCAATTAGGGAAGCTTAGGGTGGCCTGCAGGGAGAGCCCAGTAAATGCTCTCTTCACTGTGTAACTGGATGACTCGGCGCTCATATATATGAGCATAAAAGCACTTTCCTGTTCTGCTTCAAATCTCCCATTACCACATCGGATGTCACACGGACATGGCCGCTCATACATTAAGAATATCTGGGTAGTTCTGTTATGATGGCATTTGTCTGAAAGCAGAGCAATTTATGCCGCCAAGGACGTCTTCTAGCCAAAGATCAGTTGAAGAAAAACATGCTTTTCATGTTTCTGCAATTTCACATTCTTGGATAAATGGCACCAGCAGTAGGCATTTGCATGGTTAGGCAGAGAAGGCCCATTTATCTTAATCAGGACTAATATCGCCATCAGGGAGATAGAGGGGCTGAGCTATCTATCACATTCCTCCCTGGTTTTCTTGGGGCAAAAAATTACTTTCGATCAATCTCCAGAAGCAGATAAGTCTACCGCAGAGACCCGGAGCTTCATCACTTCAAAGCGGGTATTTTTGGGGGGGGAGCTGCCAGGTCAAATTCCATCTGGGATGAGCTATTGGCTACTGAAGACCACACAGTCCGCACTGAATGAAAATAATCGCTGACGGTAATGTTTCCCAAAACATCAGGAGTGCTGTTTTTGTTATTTATTCTGCAGGTTGCTCTCTTAACCTTTTGCTATCGATTTCAAGTACTGTGAGACTGCACACGGCAGAGCCTAACCTTACACTGATGTCCACATCATAGCATATAAAACCATAATGATCTAAAGAAAGTCCATTTACTACTCAGCAGGCATCTGTATTCTGCAGGTAAGCTGTTAGGCGCCGAAGCCAACAAATCTACATTTTGAAACAGTTCATATTTCCCTTTCAATCACAGCACTTTCATTTAGCTGGTAACTTAATAGCACTTCTAAAGCAATTAATTTGGAAGTGATTTGAAACTTCTGTGGTGTCACATTGTTCCCTCATTATTTAGATGCAAATTCATTTTCAACTAAATTAAAACCACCCATGTTGTGAGTGACAATCGTTTTGAGGGCACCCAAAAAAGCCTTTCATTACGGAGGATGTGAATGCGCTGTCAGACGCTGTCAAATGTGAGCGCTACGCCTCACAGGATATGACAGATAGGTGCTTTTTATGGTCTCATAAATGTATATTTTCCCAGAAGTGGTATACCAACACATTTCCCCATCAATCGGTGCGCGGAACGCAGCCGAGCAGATGGCATATGTCAACACAGCGACGCTCCACTGTCCAGGAAAAGTGGAGGAGTCGCTGAGACCAAGACAGGAGATCAACCGTCGTGCTTGACACAGCAAAGTGGCTCAGCAAACCCGGGCCACAGCACCCGGCTCTCTGGAGCCTCTCATCCCTCGTCACAATCAATCCACCGCAGACCAACCGTAATCCTATTTGTTCAAATAAATAATGAAATAGCTGCAGCCCCACACGGAGGCACGCAGAGGGTGGTAATTGCTGCGTTTCAGGCTGGATCAGATGGGCTCTGTGGGAGGCTGGCTCGGCTCCACTGTGACCTTGTGTGTGTTTGTAATTTTCCACAAGCTTAGTGGATATGCAGCAAGCAGGGGTCCTCAGTGAGTGCACAGGAATCCTAGCACCTAGGGATTGTGCCAAGGCCGTCCGAGCGAATGGTTCGGCGTGATGGAGCCTTTCTCACGACTACAAAAAAGAAAAAAAACACACACAGTATAAGGAGGGAACGATGACATGACAGCCATTAGGCAAGTGCAAGGCTGTAGAGCGGTTGTTATGTCCTTTGCTGTGCTCTGATGCACTGTAATGTGTCTTGTTCAATTTGTTTACGTGTGCTGCCTCACTGCATTACAAGGACTTGTGAGCGGCCAAAAGAAAAAAAAAAAAACATTTCTAAAGCTCTATCCTCCAATTGAACTTGGACTTCACTCTTTGGCAGATTAACCTGTAATACCAGACCTCTGAGTTTTACAATTAATGTTTATCCTACCCTGCCAGGCTGTGTTTGCCCTCATAATCCCATTATCCCTGACAAAATATTCCATTATCTGGAATATTTCCAATGTCGTCCTGACCAGTCAAGCTTTGGGTCACGCTTCGCTCATCGCAGCAGCAATCTGTGCTGTTCAGCATTGGCAGCAACATCCACTTGCAAGGTGAATTATTGCACCGAGGTGGGTTTTCCCTATTGGTCCAAATGGCCGGTCATTCTGCGAAGTTATGGCCCGTTGTTGTCAGTAAGGTGTGATTGCAGTGACTCTTATGGCCCATCTCTCTATATTGTTCAGACGTTAAGCAGAGTCAGGGAAGGGTCAAGCTGTGGAAAGTTGCTGGAGAACGAATGTGACTGATCTATTGCCATAGCTTTCCTCAATGAACACGTCAGCCTCCCAGTTCCTTGAAATGAGATGTCTGCAGCTGCATGAGAACACTGTCAAACAGATATAGTGTCAAGCTATTTAGTGTAAATGCAGCCAGCAACATCTCTTGTAAAGTTTGGTATTTGGGACAAAAATATCACAAGGCCTCCTGCCTTAAGTATTAAACGTACATTACTTTAAACATGTGCTTTGAAGCAATAATGTAATAGTTTGTGAAATACACTTATTCACTTTCTAGTTAGATGAGAATATGAACATTTTGAAATTTGAATTTTGAAATAACAAATTGAAACACGGAAAACCAACCATTACCTGTTTTTTTTTTTGTTCTGAAATGACCAAACGAAAAAGGAAAAAAAGAAACGATCCGTCTCCCGCTTTTTAATTTGATATTAAAGAAAAGAAAAACTTATCTGTTATCTGTTATTCGATTTAATACGAGAATTTAAAAAAACCCTGTGGGAAACTCCTTTCTCTATTTTTTTGTACGTTTCTCCTTTGTGACCAGTTGCATTCATGTGATGTCGAAATAAGCCGAAAAATGACTTTCCTCCCAGGAAAATACACATGAACGCCCGCTCATGTCGGAAAAACAACTCAGAGATAATTTTGCAACAGGAGTTGCCGACTTGACTTCACTTTCACAAAAAACTGGTGGACAAAAAGGAAGGTTTGGTCCATGGTAATAAACCTTTTTATTAATTCACGTATTGCATATCATTTTTTGCGGACATGTAATGTTTCATGTGGTATGCTGTTAGTTGCTGTCCATGTAGAGTGACCTAGATTAGTTAGAAAAGTTATTTATTAGCATAACATGTCAGATAAAGCAATATTATAGTAGTTATAGGAAATGTACGTGCTCTAGATGTACATTTCATAGCTCTTATGTGCTCCACTAACGACCCATCAAGAGATGTGTGTCATCAGAGAGCGTCAGGCGGCACTGGGCCCCGGCGGCAATATGTCTTTGGATGAATATGCAGGTTTTATTAAAAGTGGTGGCTCGCTCGTGGTGAAAAATAGAGAAAGGAATTTCCCACAGGGTTTTTTTCTAAATTCCCAAATTAAATCGCATAATGGATAACGGATAATGGATAACAATTCATTTTCCGTTTTTCTTTTCTTTATTATCAAATAAAAAAAACGGGAGACGGATCGTTTTTTCCTTTTTCATTTGTTCATTTAAAAACAAAAAACGGATAATAGTTGGTTTTCCATGTTTCAGTTTGTTATTTTGAAACGAAAAACGAATGGCTGCGAAGTACATCGACCCTCTAGACTAACCAAAATGGCTACATACGAGTTAAAATTTCACCTCATCACATTTATGGAAGTGCATGATGCAGACTGAAGCATTACATAAGTCTGACATATGAAATGTCTGTATCATAACAATTACATTACTCATTACACTGAATAACTACTATTACAAAGGGCAGAATGTTACCAGTCGTACCTGCTGACAGAGACAGACGGCTACATCCCAGCCTCTGCTGGACAGAGGCATGATTTGATTGGAGACCAATAACAGGGAAAACAAACGCATATTCAGATTTTTTTTAAAAAAAAAAAGTCAATTAGCATCACTTAATGTAGGTTTTTTATCTGGTGGAAAGATTTTTTAAGTCAAAGTTAAAACGACAAAAAGATGATGGTTTAAAGTGTTGTTTGCCGAGCCTGTCCCATGAAACCAAAGTCTGGCTGCTCCAACGCTGTTGATGCTGTCATGGAGGTTCCCTCTTTTCTTTTAAGACTTGCGACGAGACAAAACCATTTTAGAACGTTGCAGAGAGAAGTTGCAGTGGTGTGAACTGGCGGATATGAACTGCAACTCAGCTGGTCAAAATGCTGGCGACTGGTTTTAAAACGTAAGGTTGGTCACCTGTTGCCACAGTCAATCAGATTGTAGTGAAGTCCGCTGGTTAAGTCGCAATGACCGGAGACAGCATGTTCACTTGCTGCAGCAGGTGCTCCATCGCCTCTGAGCCCTCTATTTCCGTCCTCACAGTGTGTAGGCAGTGTTTCCGCGGTGGATGTCTCTCACCCCCCGCTGCTGAAAAAAATCCTAGAGGAAACACTGGTAGGTGTTGGACAGTTTACAGAACCCTGCACAATGCTGCACTACAAGTAGTTGCCTGTTTCAGCTCATCTGGTCGCGATTCTTTGGTCTGAACTGGGCTTTACATTTTGAAATCACTTACAGACTACAAGACTTACAGTCTTGTAATCACTTTAGGGGTTGCCAAACTGGCAGAGACTCCGGCAAGTCAGACTTGATCACTTTTTCACTTTGATTTTTGAACGGATTAAAAAAATCTAAATAATATGTGTTAATTAATGAACCTAAGAGGTGCTGGTAGACAGAATTATTAAATTAAGACAGATTCGGGCTGGCTATTTCATCCTGTTTCCAATCTTGATTATGCTGAGCTAAGATAACCAGCTGCTGGCTCAAGCCACATATCTATGGTAAATCTCAATAAGAAAGCAAATGAGCAGATATCCCAAAGACTCTATTTTCTTGAAATTATATATTTCAAAATAAATGTTATATTCATTTTTCCATCCTTGCTATATTTCTTCACATCCGAAAAACCAGCATTGTTTTTGACTTGATGCTCATACTGTGACCATAACTGCAAATACTATCCTTTCATTAAGAGGAGGGACCATATTGTCAAAAAATGGACAGAAATTACTTTAAAGTGAACAGTTTATCCCTCTGTTCAAATGAGCAGTGGCCAATCAATCACACAATCATTACTATATACACATATTATCAATTCTTAGTGCTGATAGACTAGGGCTAATTTATTACCTATTATAAATATCACAGATATTTATTAAATTACTATACTTAGTTTCACCAGTCATTAGGATTGGAAACATATTTTCTGTGGTACAATTGTCTGATCACAGGATGTGGTGATTTTCTTTTTCTACAAGGAAAAAAATGGAATTCAAAATCACAGTTTCATCCACTCCAATCCACTAAAATAATATGAGAACAAAGGACTGAGGGTGGTAATTGAAATATTAAAAGATTTCCCCCTAATGGCATCCTGCTCGAATTTATGGTCAATTTTACACACAGAAAGAGTTCCAGCTACAGAATAAGGGCACTACTTTACTTGGTAACTGATCATAGCAGGATTATCCAACCTCATTAAGAAAAGCTCTGAAAATGGGATCCATGTGAAAATGTATTCAACCCAAAGTATATGATTATTAAAACTTGCACAGTTAATTCAAACTGGTGTCATTTGCTGGTGCAGATGTACTAGTTTCCTATCAGCGTCAGAACTGTGCCATATTTTGATCCCATAAATCTGAATCTGTTCAGCAGCAGCATGCAAAAGCTATCAATCAAACCAGTTCAGAAACACACATTTCATTCAGAAGATGAGTTTAACTTGAACATAAACTATCATTCATAAAAACAAAGATCTGGGATCTAGCTCAGTGGGTGCCAGTAACACAACCAACCACACAAAAGTGAGCAATGTGAGAGTGCAAGGTTGAACTTTTTAGTCATAGAGACGAGAAGCTAAGTGCTCGAGCCTTGAGAGCCTCTGTTCAAGGTGAAGCCTGCGTCAAATAGACCACCTTTCAGCACTTGCAGACATCATTTGTGGGGGGAAAATAATTTCAAGAAATTGCTTGTTGTGATGTTTTTGCCAGAGGCACTCTTCTCCTGAGAGAACATGTTACAGCGGAGCAATTTTGTGTCATGGTTTTATTATACTTCTAATTCCATCACTCAGGGAGGAAAGTGCAGCGCAATCTCGAGATAAAAGAGAAACTTGGGCAAGGATAAAAATGCAATTTTGGTTCAATTCAAGCCACTCTTTTCGCTGTTGACTCTAAAATCGATAAACAACCTGCATTTTGGTTTGTCTTGTCACAAAGCATAGACTTGGCTCAACAATTCAAGATCAGAGTTCTCCAGTCCCTGTCGGTCTAAACCTGTAATTTTGGATTCATTACTGCTTTTTACTTTTCGCTCGTTGTCAAAGCTTGGCTTTCCACTATCATCAATCATTCATTGCTTTACCAATGTCTCCCTGGTATTCCAAGGCCCCACACCTCCACCGGCCCTGCAGCCAAAATAGCAAAGCTCAATGCAAATCGATCCAACAGACAGAACCTAAATGTAACCTGTCACATAGAAGAATGGTGATTGTACTGCAAGAACTTTTACTCAACCTTTTATCCAAACCGTTTGAACAAAAGTATGTTTGACTATGAAGGTTGTTTGGTGCCAGCTACAAGTAATTGTCGTCTGAGAAGAAGTTGTCTCAGAACAGTAGAGAAAGAAATTTCATCCACTGTCATCATCCCAGGCCATTAGTGAGGCTATTTGATCAGTGCTAAAGCAGAGCGCGGACATGGATGCCAGCCAAGCTGCAAATCACACTCACACCACTGAGTGAATGAAAGTGATGTGCAGACACATGTGCAAAAAAGTGTCCATGGCTACACAACAGGGTTAGAGATGACTGTGTGTGGTTTATTTAACCATGCAGTGCTTGAAGAGGTTCACGGTCCAGTAACTGGCAATGACCTAAGGGGTGCAGAGGCAGCTGAATGTGTAGAGCTGTGTGCACGCTGCGAGGTAGAAGATAAGCATCCAGGCTACAGCCTGTTGACAGGAAATGGTCAGAAGTGAAGAAAAGTTGGCCAGAAAGCTTTGGGTTGGATGCTTTGTGGTCACTGTGCACTTCCATTCAAACCTTTCAAGCTCTATTAGCGACATTCTGAACATTATCTCACTGCTATGCGCACTTTTGCATGAGCTGTAACTATCCCATTTGCATTTCATGTGACCTAAGTTTTTTTGCCAAAAGACATTTTGTTCTGTCACAAGCACAGCCAGCGCTGCTACACAGAAACTCCTCTCCAGACTGTTGTCAATCCAGCTGCGCTAGAGTGCCCTCAGAGAGTCGTGCTCATTTCAATATTTATTGAAATGTTATCAAAACCACTCAGAGCGACTCACAGCAATCAATGCTGTTTAGGCTCTGTGCTGCAAAGGCAGGTCTCTCCGCTCTCGCTACTATTGTTTGTCTTCATGCCATTCACAGTCATCCCTCTGAGGAGAAGATGGAGTCACACCTCCGTAATTCCTGCCCCAAAGGGAATGGCTCAGCTTAGATTGCATGCTGGCTGACTACAATGTGTTTTAATTGACAGAGCGTATATTTTGTACGTGGGGGAGAATCGCAGGAATATGTTAAAGGGCATTGAGCGCTATGTTGCACAGAGGGCCTGCCTTGCAGGGTTTCTTTTATTTCCAAGGCAATCATTTGCCAATACCGACAATTTTCCTCTCTTGGTAGTTAGAACCAGCAGTTTGCCTGAAGAAGATCCTCTGGCAAATCGAATGATCGTCGTTTCTGTTCTAAAGCATTCAACCTACCTAACAGATACCAACAAACTGTTACGCTGAGAGCAATAAAGAGGTACAGGGGATAATAAATGATAAATGAACAGTAATCCACTGGGCGACAGTATTCATGGGAAAAGGAAACAAGAGCACTTAGTCCCTGCGTTGCACTGTCAGCACTGAGACCGAGATAGAAGTTTGTCACGATGGACCGAGCTTTATGTTCCCAGCAGCCAAAATATCTGCGTGTCTCTCGCTGCACTTACAAAGGGCAAGAAAAGAGAATGGATTTGCCTTTTGGGCTTAAGTGGTCTGAGAGGGGATGAATTAAAGAATCATGAGATAAACAACTGTCAAACTCAAACCTGTAGTCCAGGTCTCACCAATCCTGCTACAGCAGCAATGAGTCACTAAATTATCCTTTTTTGTATACTGACCGTTTTATTTTTATTTTTAGTATACATTCAAATCAGGGCTGGGCGGTATGGAGAAAATCAAAAATCACAATACTTTTCACCAAATACCTCCACTTCAATATTGGAACGATATTGCAGGGTTGACTATTGCTGCTTTCACAAACATTTACACAATGAGATTATTAGTAAATAATCATCAGTAATGTAGATATAACAACTAAGCAGATAAAGAAAAATAATAAAACAGCTTTAACCGTCTGGCAAGTTCAGAAAATTATATCACTTTACTGTAATGCAGCCTTTAAAACCAGGTAAAGACAACACTTAGACAACACAATATAACCATACCCAAAATCCAAGACCATATCATAATAGTGATATAACATCAATATCTCACCTGGCTCTAATTCTAATCCATGTATGGCACACTATTATAAACCTATTTAGTTTTTAAACAAGTAAACAAGACAAAATTTTAAAGCACAAAATGTATTTTTCTCCATAAGGAAAAAATAAAACAGAAGATTAACAACCCCTTTATTAATAGATCGCAGTATTCAGTAATGTATCCATTGTACTTGTTGTAATAACAATAACAAGCAAATGCTGCAGAGGTTACATGTGGATGTAATAAAAAAAAATCTTAAATATATGAAAAAATGTGAATACAAAAGTTAACTTCATTGTTCAAGAAAAAAATGAATAAATCAAACCTTATTGAATTGATAATCCTTAAAATTTCAATTTGAATTGATTTAGCATTTTCCTGGGTCAGCACTCCCTCATCTCAAAGGATGGGTTTTTGGTTGGATGCCTGAAATAAGGTATGTGGTCAACACAAGCTTGAGAGACTTTCACGTTTGCACTACGACATAAAGTAGGTCAGTATATACCCCATTCGTGAATTTTGAAAATTTAGATGTTTGCTACCAAGTGGCTAAATGAGACCACACAACATCTCCATGCCAAACATGACTTTACAGCCTTACTGTGGTGGTGGCATCAAGTCATGCAACCGTGGTGAGATGCGATTATAGCCTAACATTAGCTTTTTACTTCTGGCAATTGCATTAAGACTTTAAAATTCCTAAATATGGCGTTCACTTGTAAAGATTATCTTGCCGAACAAAACGTGCAAGTATCATAAACTTGTTAGCCTCAGAGCTTATTTTCTGCAATAATCCAAAATCCAATGGAAAAATCCAATAGGGTTTTTGTCAAGGGAACCAGGGCAACGCGAACTTCCATGTCAGCGAAAAAAATGTCATCCCTGGAGCACTATATTTGAAGCATATGGCAGACTCTGCCACTAACAATGAAACTTCCATTTAAAGAGGTTATTGCAGAATTTGAAGTTAATGAATGGCTAATGCAGAAAATACTGACCATTAACAGCATTGAAAAGACCAGGCTTTATTTCTTCAAAATCTTAAGGTTTACAACTTCAAACGGACTGAGGTTGGTAGTACGGTTGGTTGGTAAGATTGGTATTCTGAAAGGAAAAAAAGTCCAGCCGCAGATATGAACAGTCCATCTCAAACTGTAAGGAAGCATCTCTGTGCTTTCAAGAGAAGATTGTTCTCTGTTAGGCAGCTTTAAGAGAGTGGCTGTATTGTATTGTGGTCTATTGATGCCACTGTCAGTGGTGAAATTGGTATCTCTCTCCCTTCTAAGATGGATTTCTCCCAGTATGATTGTTGAACATACTGGAGGTGCAAAATAGTGAACATGAATCTCTTGCTTTTTGTAAGGGATAGTCACTGAAATCTGATGTGTTTGTTTACTGAGTTTCAAGACATTCTGTATTCTTTTCCACCTTTGGAAATAAGTTAATGTTATGCAGTTTATGGCAATATTAGCACAAGACGAAGGTAGTAAACAAAAGACATGCAAAGAGCGTTGGAGATTTTTCTTCTGACCACAGTTACCAGTACAACAATAAAACAACAAAGATTCAGAAAAATATCATTTGCCTGATTCAAACAAGTTAGTGAGGAGCCTAAATTGTGCATGTTGGAGTATTTAGAGTCAGAGTGCAAAGTACTTCAGACATTCTTGAGGCTATGACTACTGATTCAGGTGTGTGCAGGTACTGTCCTTTTCAGTAATAAGAGAAGGTCCTTTACATTGAAAGGACAAACAGAGTGTATCCATCTGGTTCTTCACCTTTTCACTCATCATCCTGCCAAAACAGAGATTCCTCTGGAGATGAGCCAAGCATAACGGGTGACCTATTAAAGCAGTGTCTCAGCAGGACATCTAGTGAGGTTTTTTTAATCTGTCCTTCATTTTTCTCATAACCCTCAACACTTATGGAATTTTTTTCTCCCCTGCACAGTATATAATACATTTACTGCAGAGGTCACGCTAGAAGTATATCACTGCATCACACTCTAGCCAGACAGTCGATGTATGAACAAGCCAGGGATCTCACAGGACACTGAGCAGATGGCGAAACCACACAGTGTCAGCACTTTCCCCCCGGCAACCTGAGAGACTCACTATGGTCAAATGAAACACGAGATATAGCAGACACCTTCAAACTCTATTTATATAGCCATTTACAGATGGGCTTTTGCTTTTGGAAGAGAATTCGAAAATGCACTAATTGGTCCTCTGAAATAGATCCCTGCCAATTCATAAACACAAACGATCCAAAGAAATGTCATAACACTGTCAAGTCAAACTGTATCATTGTATGAGGTTTGTTTTGTCTTAGGAATAGTTTGACTTATTTATCTTCTTGTTTCCAGATGAGAAAATTGATATCACTCATGTTTGTGTGGTAAATATGAAGCTACATCCTGCAGCCATTCAGCTTAGTAGAGATGTCCTGATCCGACATTCGGATCGGTATCGGCCGCCGATATTAGCAAAAAACGTGCATCGGCATCGGATCGGACTGCATGGAAAAATGCCGATTCAAGAACTCAGTTTTTTCACGGACTCCAATCCAGGTTTTCTGGCCAGCCTAGCGCGCTGCGATTCAAGCAGTCCATTCCAGTGATCCGCTCCAGCACTTACTATCAATCCACCAGGAAGAGTAGTGGTCAACTTAGTTAACTATTTGTTTTCTGCTCTGGGTTTTTGAGAGTGATATTTTTATTTGGTTTACACTCTTACTGTTTAAGTAAAGAGCACTTATGGCATTGTTTTGGGCACAATTAGTGAAATTGGAGCCATGGGTGGACTATTGCTTGTTTAAACAGTTGTACAATATTGTATGCCTGTGCACCAGGCTGGCACTGACACTACTAAAATAACTGAAAATGTCAACAATGTTTTGTGGTGTTAATCTATTTTTTATTTATTAGGGGGCCAAAACACAAGTGTGTGGAGTCTTGCTGCTATTTTAATTTCAATGTGAGACATTTTAAAGATTTCTTGTGTTGATTTATTTTCTATTTATTAAGGGGCCAAAGCAGCCAAAGCAAACCAGCTATATTTTTTATTTGATGTTAATGTTCAAGTTTAAAGTTTGTTTCAGGTCAGTTTCTCATACCAACTGTTGTGGATCATTCTAACTAACCCGATTAAGTAGTTGTTCTTGTTAGAGTAATATCGCTTGATCAAACCTTTTCTAACATGACTGACAACAAAATAAGTGAATATGTATAATACGCGCTTGGATCGGATTGGTATCGGTACCGGCCAAAACTCAAGGCTGTAATATCGGTATCGAAAGTGAAAAAGCTGGATCGGGACATCCCTACAGCTAGCATAGCTCTGTTAAAAGGTGACACAATTAATTACTTGCACCACTAAAGCTCAGTAATTATCTTGATTTTTTTTAATGCATTAAAAAAGCCAAAGAGTAATGACTGTTGCTTTGCCATAAACTATACAAAAATAATGGATGTAGTCACCATGACATCAGCCATTGGTTTATGAGACTACCACTCTGAAGCATTGAGTTCAGCATTTTAGGCGTCACCTTCTTGGTTTTTTGGAGCCACAGGTAACCATATTTGGGCAAGAGGGTGGAACTGCGGAGGATTGAGGGTTGGATCTGACTTGTAGACGGTGGTGATGCTTCACAGACAGCCTGTCACTCAGAGCGATCCCACCCTTCATTATGCAAAATGTTAAGCCTTGATAAATAGGGACACCAGCAAGTTATATAAATCCCCCCTGTACTGAATGTGAAATTAGCTATAGACACCAAAAACTGTTTTTTGCATCCGGCTGTAAATACGTTTATTTCTGCTGTAAAATTGGGCATTTTAACATGGAGGTCAATAGGGATTATATCACTTTTGGAGCCAGACCCAAGTGGCCATCAGGAGAACTGCAGTTTTTGGCCATTCTGTGTTGGCTTCATGGTTCCACCATGTAGGTTTGCACTTGGGTTTAACCAGGTTGCCAGGACCAGTTCCTTGGCTTGGCTTTGAAGCCAATTTTACATAGTGGCTCAAAATGGAACTACACTGCCTACATCACCTGATGCCAAAATCCCAAAAGACTTTCCCATAGTCTTACATGAGGTTACGTGCTGGCCAGCGGTTGTCACTGCTCCCGGCCATGAAATGGCCCAGCAACTAACCCACTGTTAAATGGCGAATTGTAAAACAGTTATTCACATTTAAATTTTTGTACTGATTTACCAAACATGTTAATTGGTCATTTGGAGAGAGCCAAACTAATGGTTTCCCAGTTTCCAGTCTTTATGCTAAGCTAAGCTAACCGTCCATTCACTCCAGTTCCACAGTTACTGTAAAGATATGAGAGTGGTTGGGTGGTTGGTTGATTGGTTGATTAATTTTTCATGCATACCAACATGTGCCCAACCCTCATGGGTTTACAAGACACCATAACAATATTGTTATAGTGATCATTACAAAATACATTTTATCCTACTGCTCAGTCCCAAACGAAATACTCTGTTTTCTACTCCAGACCCAGCAAACAAAATCTGCCACAAAAAAGGCTCCCCTTCTCAAACATAACTCAAATCTTTCATGGTCATCCAGCCACAAGAAATCAACATAAATGGAGGTCATTTCACAAAAAAATCACATCCCTTATGTCGTCGTAGGCAGGACAGTAAAACAAAAAATGAACCTCATTCTCAATTTCATCCATCTCACACAACAAACAGTCTGTCCTCTGGAGTGGCATTAAACCTACCAGTCTCTAAGGCTAATGGTAATGTCCCTGAGCTTAACTGTGCACATGGGGATCTTTGTCTTTTGATTAAATTAAAGTTCACATAAAGTTCTACACTGTAAATATTCTTTATGAGACAATAGCTCATAGTTTTAGTTTATACCATATATCAACAGACCACTTTTCACTATACATGGGAAACATTCTGCTCCTGATCTCCTGAACACCACAAAGTAACCTGTTCTGTAAGAAGGTTATATGTTGTTTTGTATGTTTGTATTAATGTGTATTTATGTGAAACAGTTGACGTCAGGGCGGATATTAAATACTTCATGTATCGTGGCTTGTGGGATGTATAAGATGAATATATCACGAACATCGAGTATGAATTGTCACGTCATTTTTGTAGCCACTGGCATGAGACTCACGCATTTTGGCTCTCACGCTCTCTTACAGACACACACACTCCGCCCATCCAGATCGCTTTCTCCTTAGTGACACTGTAAGAGTAGGTGAAATGTGTGTCTTATCTGCAGAACTCCAGACTGCTATAATTTAGTCGCATTTTGTGACCGTGGAGCACCACCGCGACTTGTAAATATTAATATATGGACTGGGGAGCTGTTAGTTTGTTTCCAGCTTACAGTAAATAAATCGTCACATTTAAATGAACTGCCGTAACAGTTTAACATAATAAGTTTAACAATAGTGTTAAGAATCATGTCTTTGTACCTGTAGGGCTTCACACCACGACTATTTAGCCACATTTTGCAACAATGGAGCACCAGTGCGACTGGAAAATACTTTTAATATAGGTGTTAGTTTGTTATCAGCCTTACTGAATAAATCCCCATGTTTAAAGGTGCCGTGGCTGCTAGTGTCTAAATGTCGATCGGAAAACTTCAAGTTCACGGGAAAAACGTCAACACTTCAAGCCCGATACAAGCTGGGTGCTTCAAAATAAAAGTACCAGTGGTTCCACTTTGATTTATTTAATCATAACAATACTCTCTCTAACTTATTACAATTCTACATTATTCAACTTTATTATGACAGTGGCTACTTCATTGTACTTTATTGTAACTGTAGTTCACTTTGTGAAAACAAGAAGTATAGTCAGGCCAACTGTAATTTTCGAACTTCTAATAATAGACTCCCTAAAATAACAGGTACATACAAGGGTCTGGAAAGGAATATAGATGAATATCATGTTTTGTTTGAATGTAAAAATTTAACCATCTCTGAGAATAGAAACAAGTACTTGCCTAAATATTTTTTAAACCACCCATCTATGTTCAAATGTATAGCTTTAATAAAGACTGATCATTTAAGAAGAATATGTAAACTGGGTGCTTTCTTGAATAATGTTTTGCCACTTTTTAAATGAAATAATGTATGGCCGTGCTTGAGTGCAGGCTTGGTTTTCTTTTTGTTTACTTTGATCTGTGATGACTGATTCTGACCGTTCATCATTTATTATGTATTTTGTCTTGTTTGTACTCCATATCACAATTGTGGTGAAGAGTTAATAAATATGACTATGACTATGATAATTTTGTATTTAAGCAATCTACAGTTGTTAAGAGGAGATTTATATATAAATATCAAGATATGTATTTTGTATCGGGATATAGCCTAAAGTTATCATGATATCCATTTTTAGCCATATCGCCTAGCCCTAGCTGAAATCCTAGGATGCAGGAAAGATTTCAGATTTTTTTTGTTGGTTTTATTTTTGATAATTAAGTGTAATCAATGAAATCGAATCAAAGACATCATTCAAATATAATCTTCTTATCTAAATATTGGCAATAAAGCACATAAGCACATTTTCCAAAATTCCTAAAATCACTTTAACATACAGTTTCATTTATTTCAAATCAAATGCGTTTACTATGGGTGTTTTTTTTGTTTGTTTGTTTTTTTTTCTTAAGGTACTATTACACCTAAAAGCAGCTTCTGGATAAAATATGAAGCCCTAAGAAACACTGTAAACTATCCACCCATAATGTATGAGAGATGGGGTTTCAATGCATGGTATGTGGTTGGCCCAGTCAGTGTTAGAACACAGGGTAGGGAGGGATTGTCTTCTCACCAGTGCATCGATTGTCTCCCACTCTAATTCCGTCCTGTCTCTCATGTCCCAGAGAAAGGTGGGCAGCCACTGTCGAGATCCATCACATCCAGCAAATGTATTGTTGGACGTGAAACAATTGTTTATTGTTTTTCAGCTTAACTTGCTTCCTGATGAAGTTCATTGATCTCTAAAGCAATCCATGGTCCCTGGCTCCACATCATTTGTTCCTCTGCTGAAATGATTGGTTTGATCTTTAGGCTGGGCATCAGCTGTAATTACTGAGATGGGATTTCAACTGTCAGCATGATAAATGGCCATTTGACTTTATTTGTCTTGGCCTGCCATTGGCTTGCAGTGCTACCCGTCACTGAGGTATTCTATTTCCTTTACTCAGCATCACACTCACAAAAACATATTGAATACCTCTTCCATCACTTCAGCAGAAAATCTTTCGATAATAACAGAGATAATTGTCAGAGCAAAATGCCCTCGTGAGCAAAATGGCTGGACAAGTCAACTTCTTGTTTTTCCACGAAGACCTTTTTATTTTATTTTTTTTATTTTTTTTTTACTGCTGTCAGAAACTTAGTTTGCCTAACTTTGCCCCTCTGGTCCTCAACACACATTGCCTGAGACACACTTGTTTTTTCATTTTGTTACAAATCATTAAGCTAGGTTGCAGTGGGAATTCACAAGAGGTAGGATGCTTGCAGGTGCAGATCTCTGGAGGTGTTTTTGTGCATCAATAAATACAGCCTCCTGGCCCTGGGTGGCCTCAGAGCCCTTAGCCCTGAGAAAGAATCGATTGTGTTTCCAGACTCCCTGTGTTGGCTGCTAGGAAAGGAACACAATGCTAACGACAACAGTGAATACCGCGAACAAGGGTTATTCACAGTACTGACTACTTATCTTTTTTGTAATGTTGTTGTTTGTTTACATGAAAAGCACAGCAGAGAAAGAGCTATGTTTGTCGCTGTGTAAAAAAGTGAAGCGAGGTTCCTGATAGAGATGTTTTCTTAACAGCTGAACACAATGCCCTAGAATGCACCTTTAAAAGCAGCCCATCCATTAGCTGTTAAGCAAGCTGTGGCGCATTCTGTATTTCT